>CM038225.1:117489550-118899106 GCA_021442155.1 Cymbidium sinense
AAATAAAACTTGTCGAATGAATTTTAAGAAAAGGTCATATGTGATGAAATTTTGATGGTGACACCTTAGAGAGTCATCCGGGGGGATCAGCCTACCGTTGATTTTAAAAGTAAAAGATCAATACCAATCAATGGTCTATATTTGAAAAAAGGATTACACATAAAAATATAATCACAAGAATGTATTTGATCATACGGTGCATCCTCAAACTTTTCAAGAAAGAGAATTGATCTTAGTGTTGAGAATACCAATTATTCCTCACCGTCATTACATGTATAAGTTTTGCTTCGAAATTCTCTCATGAGACAAGAATGTATTTCTGAAATAAAGCAAATATCCCCCTATCAGATAGGAGGCATTTTTTAAAATTTTATAGTAAAATGTTAGGATTTCCCTTGTAAGATAGGGGTTTCCTTTGTATTTGAGTTGACATCATCTAAGGATCCCCATATACATATTCAAATTATGTATTCAAAGTTCACAAGTCTCAAAGTCTTACCACAAAGAGAAATTTTCAAGTCAGTAAATTGAGTTGGAAACCGTCATCCATCCATGCATCAAATCTAGGGCTTAAGTGGGTGCATAAGGTTGGATTCAACATGCACAAATATATGAAGCTTCGATAGATATGCTTACTCAACACCATAAAGACCATTATAAGGGATCCTCTACTTTGTTAGTTAAAGATAAGAGGATCCAAATCTTCAAATCCATACAACTTGGTGAGTTCAAGTGATATGAACAGAGATCATCCACGATGATGTAAGGTCATTTTCAAAATCTAACAAAATAAGTATCCTCACTCGAGAAAGCACTAAGTCGAGTTTGATATCAATATCAAAATCTCAACTCCTTCAACAAGTCAATTAAGTATAAAGAAAAGATCGAAGGAAACTCTTCTTCACCATGTCCAATTAAGCAAAAGGAAAGGGACCAAAGAAATCATCCCAATATTCGTACAAAGCCAAAGACTAAACTAAGGGAGTTATGTCATCAACATGTCTGTTACGCGCAAAGCAAAGAATTGATGACTATTTTCCATTGACCTAACATAGGCTCTTCTGGCATCCTTCTATAAGCCCACGAAAGCAGAAAGCTAGGGCAGAATGTAAGTTTGTATCACCTGACAAGTCTTCAAGATAATTTAGAGAATTCCTTTGCCAATTTCTCAAGGCATAAAGCGAAGATAGAATAAAATATGAACCACAAAGTCTTGAGATTGAATCTTCAACAATTCTATTAAAGCATACAAAGAAAGGCGTTTTCATCTTTAACAAGTCATCAACTCCATCAAGTCCACTAAGGCATGAAACCGGACATAAGGAAAATATACATTTCAAATTTTGAGATTAAATATTCCAAGTTCGCACAAAGCATAGGATCAAAGACATTCATTCTTATTTGGAAAAAATCATCAACTTAATTAAGTCTACCAAGGCACAAAGCGAGGATAAGAGAAGAATGCAAATTTCAACTCTTAAGAAGAAGTCTTCAACAAGTCAGAGCACAAAAGCATAAGACTAAAGACATTCCAAATTCTCTTAACAGTTACTGTGAAAGCTCCCCTGTTAGACAAGGGGCATTTTTATATATTTATCTAAGTCGATATTATGGTTTAAGCCAAAATCCTTAGATAGATACATATTATGATTGAAAACATACCGCATCTATTTTTTTATTAAAGGGGAATCAAGCTTTATAATATATTTCTCAACTAGTCTGTAATCCCCCTGTTAGACATGAGAAATTTTTTTATGATCAAGGTTCTTCAATCTTCTCTTGTGAAATAGGAGCACTTTTTACATATATTCAAGTTGACATCGAGCTTTACGGCAAGATCCTTGAATATATCTATAACTTCTATTATTAAAGTTACAAGCTCTTGTAAGAACAAAAAGAATCACTTCGATGCATGAAAAGTCAGCCATAAATATCAAAAGTTTCTCTTCAAGATTCAACAAATCTCGAAGATCAAGTCAAGAACTCCCAATTTGAAGCTTCAATCAACTAAGTTAAAAACATCAACCTCTACATCTTCAAGTCTAGGACGGTGGTTTTAAAGGTCGAACTCAACAAGCCCACAAATGGTCAAGTCGGTTGTCTCCTCACTCAACAAGCCATAAAATAGGCCAAAGTGGTAGAGCCCTGCTTGGTCGATGATAATAGCTATTCTATCTCAAATTGACTCGACTTAACATGTCCAAGTCATTCAAATTCAAACAATTCTCTTAATTGATTATTAGACTATGAATGAGGCTATAAAAGATGATTTATCCTTAAAACAACATCTATGTAAAATATCTTGAAGATATACAAAGATAAATATACAAAATCTCAAGTGCGGTACAAAACAAAGAAGGGACAAATACTAGTTTTGCACTAAGAGAATAAGACTATACATGATAAAAAGAGAAAAAAAAAAAAATGTATCAAGGAAGCTTAGAATCTCTAAAGCGGTTTAAAAAAGATTGATGCTCGCTCTCAACCAACTGTAAAGTCTCCCTAGCACTAGTCAAAGCAGCCTCAACATTCACCATAGCTCAGTGGCTTACACGAAATGGTCGCTCACGCTTTCCTCTCGAGCTCTCCGATCCTGCTCATCCTGCAAGTCTGACTAGTAAGATGTCGCACTCGTGAGTTCCCTCCTCAACTCCCTGATCCTGACAGCCTATATGTCTAACTCAGAAGTGGCATCTATCGACCTCTGACGATCAAGTCCTAGAGCCTCAGCACTCTTTTCAAACTCATCATGTGCTAGGTCAGCTGCCTCCCTATGAAGCCTTACCTCTCATGAAGCTCTGCTAGTGATGTACCGTATTGGATGATACAGAGTGATCTCATCGGTGGATTAAAAAAACTCTATAAAGAGCCTCCAAGTACTTGAGAATGCTCCTCCAAACTAGTGCAATCTAGAAGATCCGGAATGAGGTTAATATGATGTAAGCGGTCTAGTGATTCTAGTGAGCCCGTAGTAAGCCTAGAAATCACATCCCTCAAAAACATCAACATGCAATCCTGCATGACTCCATCACGTGGATCTATTGAAGACAAATATCAGTGGTAAGTCTCACTAACCCACCTTAGGCACTACTAAATAAATGAAAACAATTAGCATGAAGTAGAGTGGTAAATGTAAAGAAGTGCAACTAAATAACAAATAGAGGAAGAAAGTACCTGAACATGGAGAATCTGACTGAACTCATGTGTCATAAGTGGCATAGTCCTCGGTGATCTTCACTATCGGTAAGCTCAGAGCTATGTGTTGGCTATGGAAGCTCCACTAGGTATGAGTTCTCTCACCTTAGAAGCCTCCCCAAGATAGTGGATAGAGTAAGGCTTAGTAGAGAAAAGTGGCTCAATAGAAGGAGTAGCAAAATCTGAGGCAGTAGTATCGAAGGCTGGCATACTTGATGGCTCAACTCCAAAGTCCTTAGTAGCATATCTAGTACTAGTCACACCCATGGCACCTCTTGAGTCGGCGGTGGAAGTGGACTCATGAAATAATCAACTGAAGCTTGAATAGGCTCTATAGGCACTACACTCGTCTATTGGCGAAGAAATCTCGGTGTAGTTAGAGCGAGAATCCTAGCTCTAACTCTGCTGTGATGAGTGGTGTCCTCAGCCCTGACCTGTTCATCAACTGGTGCATTTCTTGTAAATCAAATCAACAAATTAGACAAACTAAACATATTTTAATAATATAATAAAGAGGGATAACATAATTTATTAAATAAGAAAGATATTGATTATACCGTAATGCTTTCTCTGTGGTGGCCCGATGATGGGTCTTAATCTTGAGGAACTCTAAAGATATCACCCTTTATTCATATCTGCACCAGCTCCATGAAAGGACCAAAAGATGTACCCGGTGAGGTGGGTATAATTAACCCTATATGTGGAGGAGCTATTTGAAAGTGAGAGCTAGTACCAAGCCTCACTAAATGTAGCCAAATAATAGAAGCAAAAAAATAATGTGTCTAAAGGGGAATCGTCATGATCTTCCTAATGTCCACTACACTAGGGATGAATGGCCTACCATCATGAGCAATCGACTGGAAGAAACCAAACTGTCTCGCAACCTGTTTGGGCTGATAACCCTCTATAATAATCGACTGACCAAATCAATAAAATAACCATCCTGGAGGTATACTAAAAAGGACTCTCTCATGTCAATTCAAGAAGCAATGAATATCCACCATTCTTATCAAAAGCGAGATCAACCTCCATAAAGTCGGATGATAGATCAAATATGTCTAGGCGGTGAATTAACAAAATTGATCTCGATCAAATGAGGAACAGAAGAACATGTGAATCCACTCCATTTCCAAAGTGGACGATGCTCGATATAACTACAAAACCATGGGATATCCTCACTCTGAAAAGTATGCTAGGCACTCAAAATAAGCAAATGCACCATATATATGATGGTGAACCCAAGCGTACAGTACTACCATGGTAGAATCACATCTCACAACTCTAGAGAATCTGCCCTAGAAATCATCCCCAATATCTTGTAAATCCTGGCTAACACTATCGGGGCCAGAGAAACTTGCTCACCTTGAGAGATCCTGTTGGCTGCTAATAAAGCATCTGGGTGAACTAATCCCTCTCGAATGGGGAGTACAAAAAATCAGAGCCATGTCACTATAAATCCTGCTAAGAATAAATCCTCCCTCAATCCCTGTATAGTTAGAGAAATCCCCCCTACTGGTAAAATAGGCTTCGTAGCCACCTCAGATAAATAACTGCCATCAGACACACCCTAGCGAAAAGGATCAAGTAGTAGTATAGACTTAGAGAGCATAATCCTATAAACTCGAATCCATGGTCTCACGTGCAATGTAGCCTTTGTGATTGTCTAAACATTATTCTAATGCCGAAAGTCTAGTGATAGTGGTTCAAAAGATCAATATAGACAGGTGGCATGGCTAACCTACCTCATTGATCACTATCATCTAAAGTATTCTTGCAGAATAACTCCTTATCAGGTGGAACACACTCCTCATAACAGAAATTAAATATTGGAAGGCCTGACATAGCTATCAATTCCTTTGGGCCAATCCAACAAGTGTTACTACCAATATCCCAAAACTCCACTACTCCACGAGCCCAAGAAGAAGTAATACCTCCAAAATGAAATGAAGACACATATACTGCCTCATAAATGCCTGCTATCCATAAAGTGTCTCTGTGAGCCCGTAAGATGTACCTAGCCCTTGTGACATATCCATGTGGAAGACTAGGAAACCTACTAATGGATGAACCTTGAAGCAAGTTTGATGAGCTCAACTATAAGCGGCGGTGGCTCAAAGTCTAGGCTCTGTGCACTCAATACTATTAGAACCGGGTTATAAAATATCACAATATACAAAATTAACACGAGATCTTGTGGTATCTAGAGGATTGTAGTCCATGCATCTTAGCTTAATGGTAGCCATCCAATCTGGAGGATCCTCAAAAGCAAAAGAGAGCACAGTCGGAAAGGAGGCAAAGTAACCATGGTAAAGATCACGCCCACTCAACATAATGTTATGTTGCTCAATCCTATCCCTGATATCAGCATCTCCACGAAGATTATGTCATCAATCTCTCAAATGGCCTCCTCAATAGGCTTAGTAGAAGATAAGTCATCAGGTCTCCTCTAGTTAAACATCCTCCAATCAAGTGACTAGAGATAAAGCACATAAGAATCTAAGTGATAGCATAATAAAGTGTAAATGGGAAAAGTGCTATACTAAAAAGCAGTAGAAAGAGGGGAAATAAAAAAAGATGAAAGTTAATAAGATCAATTAGATTTCAACAAATATGACTCGCTTCATGCATGAATCACATTTTTTGGAGGCCATTTATTGACCTTCATACATGCCACATGAGTTGAATCGAGCTTATAAGATGAATTCAACCGACTTCGGGTGGAATAGTGCTTAAATCGGAGCTAAAATACACTTGATGGTAATAAAAGTCAGTAAAATTGACCTCCGATCGATGAATGTACTTTTCCATCATGTTCTGAACATTAAAAATAATCAGAATATAAATATTGCATAATTTGACAAGCAACCAATCAAGCGATTGAGCTGCCAATATGCCAATGAGCATATTAGAGTTGAGAGGTTGTGATGATGCCAAATGGCCTCCGATCAATGAAAAAACTTCTCCATCATTCAGAACATCAAAACTGATTAAAATATAAATATTGCATAATTGGATGAGCAATCGATCAAGCGATCGAGCTGTCAATATGACAATGTACATATCAGAGTCGAGAAGCTACAACAATGTCCAAACAATATTTGTTTATGAAATTGATTCTATCGTTAGCTTTAAAATATCAAAATCTATCAAATGATACTGTCTACGATCAATTCAGACAAGTTTGTATGAATGTTGAGTGGTTGAAAGTGATAATACATATTTTGTACTAAAATTAGCTCGATTCGAAGTCGACTTGAACAAATGGCCTCCGATCGTGAAACATATTATGCCATTGCGTTCGGAACATCAGAATAACCTTGAATCAACATATATATTAACCCTATATTGAAGTCGGTGTAAAATTCATATTAAGATGGATTAAATACTTAGAGAATTAATTTTTTTAAAAAAATCTATTTACATCTAATTAACCTAACGACCTCTCCCTTAACCTGGATCAATCCCTCACAGAGACACGCAACCCCTCTTCCCCTCGGTTGACCCAATCCTGAGCTCCTCCTCTTCGTTCGATCCTATGGCTCGACTACTTCAAACGACAAGCTCCCGACTCTCATGCATGCAAGAGTACCTGTTCCCTCCATTCTTCACCTAACCATAAGAAAACTACTCTGGCTTGTCTCGCCTTCCCTAAAAAAATGGTAAGAAATTAAAATCCACAAGCCATTCAATTCCTCCATTTTCTCTTTCACATATCCCCTTCGTTCTCGTCCGACCTTCCCCACAGAAAACAGAGTATGCTTCCATCTTCCTTCACTCATCCTAGTTATCCCTCTCACTGATTCATCACTTTCAGGCTTTAGCCTCTCTTGAAATTGCAGTGTCGTTTCTTTCCTTCAATCGAGCATTTAGTGGCACATCAACCCTCTCTCGGCTTACTACTTCAGTAAGCTTCCCCGATTTATGCTCGATCTCTAAAGCAACATGAAATTTCTTCGTTCTTCCCGTCTCTCAAGTTATCGATTGACCCAACTAAATCTATTTCTTACTCATCGTTACAGCTTAATGATCCTCTTTACTCCTTTGTTTGGTTGTCAAAATAACAGCTAATTTTTCTATTTTTTTGGTTGGTTTGAGCTTGCCTCTCACATTTAAACTAAACTTCTAATTGATTTTCTTCTTAGCTGAACTCAAGCAAAGTTATTATTACTGTTGTTTGTGAATGTGAAGAGCTATGTGAATGTGAAAATTATATATATGCATATGCTTGTCTTTATGCAGGTTTGAAGGCCTCATCACGCTCATTAGGGCGTGACGAGATGAAAATCAGCTATGGTGTCGCAAGACACCGCTCGCTACGCTCATTAGAGCATATCGAGTAAGCCAAAACTATTAGATATTGCTCCCCCTAGGCCGCAATGCTACCAAAATTTTGACTAAACCTAGGACTTAAAAAATTGGGGGGAGAAGAATATTTGCATATATATTTCCTTTCATCTAGAAGAATGAAGGCCTAGCTATGCTCATTAGGGTGTAACAAGATTGAAAGTCGGCTATGGTGTTGGAAGACACTAGCTATGCTCATTAGGACGTGTGGGGCAGACCAAAATAGTTCTGATGTAGCCCCCTATGCAAGGATGATGTCAGAATACTACTAAAATGCTACCAAAATTTGGACCAAAATCTGAGACTTAAATAGATTTAAATAGAAATCAACTAAACTTAAATTTAAATAAGAGAGGTATAATAAATACAATGATAAATATTAAATCAAAGGCAATTAGATTTTCCCTCTTTCTCGGACTCCAAGGCTCCTCAAATTAGTAGAATGAAATGCAAGGCCTCTCTCTTAGCCTTATTTATAAGAATTCGAGGAAGAAATGTGAGACCCATTCTTATTAAAGAAATTTAATTCTATGATAAGGTGAGTTCATATTCTTTCAAATCCCTCAAAATTAAATAAGCTTTAATTGAACTTTGATGATGCTAAAATTAAACTCACAAAAGCTTAAGAAAAACTTGAAGTCCACTTACTAAATAAATATGAAACTTGATCTGGAGTTGAGGATAAATCCATATTGGATCTGAAGTCTTTTTATGTGAACAAATCATATTTAATATCAAATGAAGTAAAGATCCCAATTGAATGTAAATGATAAATGATTGGTGGTAAGTCTAAATATCCAATTCCAAATTGAGAATAAAGTGTGCAAGAAATTTAGTAGCTTTCTTATAAGCACAAATTCAATTAGGCAACTCATGATCATTCATGAATGTAACATTTAAAAGGATCATTTGGATCTTGTGCTTAAAGTTAGGTTTGAAGTATAAGAGATTTGTTGAGGGCTATTTTCAAGCTAAAGCAAAAATCAGATAACTGAAACTAAATAACTTATTAGCAAGTATGGTCAGGATTTCTTAGAGAATAATTGATTCATATTTGGAAAGAACTTCTATTTGGATAAACTTGGTTAAAGATGATGTAATAGCTTGATTAGGGAGAACAAAAAAATTGTTTGTGATGACTAATAGAGAGCTAAATGTTCATTAATAAGTCAAAAATGCAATGTCTTTGAAATATAAATAGAAACTTAGCTTTGTCCTTCAACGCGGATCTACAATTCTTAGTAGGAGAAGGCGACTAAATTAAATTCTGCATGAATGAAGGAGCTTCCTTCAATCCAAAATTAGACAATTCTTATTCTAATTATGATTTTCAAAATCAATAAGTTCATTAATTATACGAAATTGTTTAAGTCATAAATGCCTGCATGTGCTCGAACATGGAGATTTAAAATAAAAAGTTTAATATCTAAAAAGAATTCGCGCTAAGTTGAAATTAAATAAAAATATAAAATTAATCTCATAATTTAAACATAAAATTATTTGAATTACTAAACACCCACATGGGCAACTACATGCTTAAACTTATTGTATGAAGATGCTACATAAGTTGCTTGGGTGGTAGTCCTAATGAAACCTAAAAATCTAATAATAATATTATAAGAAATCCAACTTAGTGAAACATCTAAGAAGTTAATTCTATCATATGATAGTAGATATGATCCTCTATTATTAAATTAATAGAGTCGACATGATCTGAAATAATAAATCACCCCAATGATGACTGTATTGAATGGTGATTTCAACCGGAGGGGATACTTCCATCAAAATATGATTCTAATTTGTAATTATATTAAATATCAATCTAAATGCAAAATCTAATATGTTATTAAGTGTTAAATGCTTAAATAAAATTCAATCTCTAAAAATTTAAAGTTAAAAATTCAACCTGCCTTCCATAATTGTTTGTTGGAGGGGACAAACTATGAAAATTCTAGCTCATAAAGGAGCTAATGTCAAATAAGTGTTCTACTATGTTCAATCTCAATTAATCTCACACTAGCAAGGATGTGGCCCATGTTCTTTGACTATGTGGCTTGGCTAGTAGGCTCCACATATGATGTAGTAACAATCAAAGTCCTCTAATTGGTTGCTAATTGACACCATTACATTATGATGACATTTGCGTATACTCCCCAATGGCTCGCCCATTGAGTTGTGAATCATAAGGTGCAAGCGATTGGGCATAAAACCCTAAGGTAGATTTAAGGTTGTCTGTCTCTTTAGACAAACACTTGTCTACAAGGATTTCTTAGACGACGTAACCCATGTGTTACTGATAAGGATCCTTCGATCAGGTTGGGTCGACTATCTCCTCTGACTATGTAGACTAGGGACCATGACAGCTTGGGATGACGGAATCATGGGATCTAGATCGGGCGCATCATCGTTCTCCCAACCACCTATTTTAAGTTTAAAAGATGATAACTTTAATAAATCTAAACTATAAATTACAAAACTCCATATGCTGATACTATATGTTACGCATTAAGCGATCTAATGACTAGCCTTTATCGAAAGTTCCGTCTCAGCATTGAAATGGGTAATTAACTAGGGATGCTTGCACCTATTGGAAACCTAGAACTAGATCTAAAGTCCTCATAAAATAAAGGGCAAAATCTATAGATAGTATCTTATCTACTATCTCATATACCTTCTAAAAATTACACCGACACTTAAATCATACTCTCTTCAATTACGAGAGGTTGGTGGTGAATTTTTGGAGGCCACAGTCTCTTCAGTGCAAATGGCTTTGAGGAACATCTAGATAGCAATATCCATCCACCAGCAAAGTTTATTACTAAAACTAATGGAAGTATCATACTAAATACTGCTTACAATCTTTGGAATTTAATAGATAAGAATTTAGTCATAGCACTCTATGCTACCATTTCCCTTTCTTTATTACCATATGTTCTATTTTTATCTACTTGTGCGGATGTCTGGAAAACACTTCAACATCGTCTTCAAGCCACTAATCGATCAAAACATATACTGCTTAAAAATGAGCTTCACCATGTATTAATGGCTGAACGTTCTATGTAGTAATATTTGATACATATTAAAATCAAAGCAGATGTTATTCCTGCTGCTCCTGTTGGACAACCTTTAGCAACAGAGGATGTTATTCTTTATACATTGAATGGTCTTACCTCCAATTATTAGGCCTTCAAAATAGCTATTCACATGAATCTTCAACCCATAGCTATTTACGATTTCTACTCCTTGTTGTGCAGTGAAGAAACAAATCAAGCCACTGAAGCTGCTAAAGAATTACAACAATTATATATATCTTCTACATGTACAACCTACTACAACTCATGGGTGAGGGCAACACCGTTTCCTTCCAAATACTCGAGGCCATCCTAGTAACACACCCAAAGGTTCACAACACCATGTTATTGTTTGCCAAATATGCCGTAAAAAGGGACATACAGTTGCAGTTTGTTGGCACAGACAAAACTTGACCTATACTGGTATCTCTTCCTCTCCTCAAGCTCTTATAGCTATTCCTGCCAATATTGGTTCTCCAATAGATTGGATAATTGACTCTGGTGCCATTAGACACCTCACTTCCAACCTTAATGAGCTTCAATTCACTTCTACTAATCATGGTAATCAGCAAGTCACTCTTGGAAATAGGAAAACACTTCCCATATCTCACACAGGTCATGGAATTCTTCCCATTCCAAATAGTAAGCTGCGGTTAAAAAATCTGCTTTATGTTCCTCAACTATCTCATAATTTGTTCTCTATTCATCAACTTACATTTGATAATTATTGTTCTATTTTATTTAACTCACATAGTTATCAGATATTGGACACGAAAATAGGACTTCCCCTTCTCCAAGGACCTTGTCGTAATATTCTTTACTCCCTAAGATCTATAGCTCACTCATCACCATCGTTAGCTCTTCTTTCTTCTACAAATGCTGCTGATCTATGGAATTGTCATCTTGGACATCCTCATTCAACTACATTATCTACTATTTCCCATCAGATTCCCTTTCTATGACTACACTCTTCCCCATCACCTTGTGTGTTTCTAAAAGCATCAAATTGCCATTTTTCTCTCTACAACGTAAGCTACAAAACCTTTATCTTTAATTCATAGTGATGTATGGGGTCCCTCCCCCACTCTTTCTATTGGTGGCTATAAATATTATGTATTGTTTATAGATGATTATTCCAAATACTGTTGGTTGTATCTAATCTTTCTTAAATCTGAAACAATGTCCAAATTCTTAAGAGTTTAAAGCCATGGTTGAAAACCAATATAACTCAAAAATACAAATTTTTTGTTTTGATGGTGGTGGTGACTATCTCAACTCATCTTTTCAACAAATTCTTAAGTATTTTGGTATCCTTCATCAGTATACTTGTCCATATTCACCTCAACAAAATGGAACTACTTAACGAGAACATCGACACCTACTTGAAATAGTTCAAACTTTTCTTCTTTAAGCCAACTTACCGCAACATTTTTGGGTAGATGCTCTCCTTTCTACAAATCATCTCATTAACCTTCTACCTAGTAAAGTCACACATATGATCTCTACCTATCAACTTCTTCATCAAAAACCCCCAAAATACAACCATTTAAAATTTTTTTGTAGGTAATGATTCCTATCAACCATAAACTAAGTCATAACTCTACCAATTGTGTTTTCATTGGTTATGCTACACATCAAAAGGTTTTGTTGTTTTGAGTTTTTATTTCATGCCATGTTCGTTTGTATGAATCAATCTATCCATTTATACTTTTTTCTTTATCACCACAAAATCCACCTTCTCAAACTCACCCACTCACTTTAGTCCTATCTCTACCATTTCACCAAACTCTTCTATTAATCCTTCCTCATCTATCCTCAATCTTCAACTCCTCCATCCTCCTTAATACGCCCTATCCGTCTCTTCCTCTCCTACTATCAATACTTTCTTAGAACCTAGCTTCAACCACCCTCTTTCCACCACTTTGCCCCTTCCTCATCCAATGAAAACCAAATTTAAATCTAGCATTCACAAACCTAAACCCATCTTTGATCTTTCTCATTCCACTATCCCACGTAACCTACCGACTTTTCGCCAATAAAGATCCAAAGCTGGAAAGCTATGTCCATAGAGTTTCAAGCACTTCAAGCTCATTCGACTTGGACACTTGTTCCACATGATCCAACTCAAAATCTTCTTGGTTGTATGTGGATCTACAAATACAAACATCATTGTGATAGCTCCTTAGCACATTATAAATCTCGTCTTGTGGCTCAAGGTTTTGGTCAAGAATATGGGCTTGATTACACTGAAAATTTTAGTCCTGTGGAAAAAATGCCTATTATTTATATTATGTTAACTATTGCTATCACAAAACAGTGGAAACTCCGAAAACTAGATGTGTCCAATGCATTCTTACATGGTACACTACACGAAACGGTCTTTATGAAACAACCACAAAGTTTTGTTGATTCTAATCATCCCACTTATATTTGTCGACTAAATAAAGCCATTTATGGACTTTGCTAGGCTCCTCGATAGTGGTTTGAAACCTTTACCACCTATCTTTCGGATCTTGGCTTCACCACTAGCCACGCCGATCCCTCTCTTTACATTTATGATGACAATGGCTTTCTTCTTTATATACTTATTTACATGGATGATATACTTTTGACAGGAAATAATTCTACCTTCATGAATGATATTTTTTTCATAAACTTCAGCACAGATTTCACCCGAAGGATCTTGGTTCTCTACATTATTTTCTTGGTTTACAAGTTCAACAAACTGATTCTAGTATACTACTTCATCAAATAAATTACACAATTCAGATGTTGGCCGATTCCACCAGGAAGTTTGTTCGGATATTGTGCCTTTCTTGATCTCAACCTTGTCTCATTATGTGTTTAGAAACAAACCACTGTTGCTCGATCCTCTACTGAAGCCGAGTATTATGCCCTTGCTTCAGCTGCTGCAGATGTCATATGGCTTCGATGGCTTCTTGGTGAATTTCACATTCCATTTACCTCTCCCACTTTCCTATTTTGTGACAATATATCAGCAATTGCTCTTGCAAATAATCCAGTTTATCATGTTAGAACAAAACATATTGAGGCTGATCAACACATTATTAGAGATTGTATTAAAGCCCACACTCTTATTGTGCATCATATTAGTTCATCTAATCAGTTGGCAGATATTTTTACTAAATCATTGGCTGCTGCTCGTTTCCAACTCTTGAGAACCAAGCTCACAATCCAACCAGGATTATCAGCTTGCGAGGGGCTGATAATAGAATCCATTTGCACTCAACAGAATAGTACAAAAGTACATGCTGATGTTTTATCTCAACCTTTGGATTCAAATAAACCTCTGACATGATGTAACTGTAGTCC
Source organism: Cymbidium sinense (assembly GCA_021442155.1). Taxonomy (NCBI): domain Eukaryota; kingdom Viridiplantae; phylum Streptophyta; class Magnoliopsida; order Asparagales; family Orchidaceae; genus Cymbidium; species Cymbidium sinense. The sequence continues at coordinate 117,503,494 of CM038225.1, forward strand.
TATATAGTTTCTATATATACCTCATACTGTAGTTTTAGAAGGTAAGAACAGAATAGTATAATCATTTTACTGTTTTATTACTTCTTCATGTATCTTATTTTCTGTAGCTGTAGTGTTTCTGTATATTTATCACCTAAGACCTCTTCATTGAAACAGAAGTTTTCAACGATTAGATAAAAGATAATTTCAATGTCATTTGTTTTCTCTATCGTATTTCATTGAATTAATTCTATTCATCATAATAATTATTTTATTAATACAGCAAGTTGACGTTTCCTTCAATAAATAATTAAAACAAATTGAGCGACTCATTAAATTAACATGCAACCTAAGCCTCGTTACAGCTATAAAACCACTCGACGGCTTTCCTTTTACCTTCAGTCTTCTCAAATCTGCTCAAACTTATGACAAAGATAATGCCGAAGTTTTTGCAGAATGCTTCTCTTCTTCTCTTTCTCTTTACGTTTCTTATCATAGCTAAGGCGATCCCTCAAAATTGTATGTTTGACCCTAACGATTGTCTTGGACTTGATCCATATAGTTCATCGACATCAAAGGAAGGAGATATGACAGTTATTATGGCTTCAATAATTTCTCTCTTTGTTTTTTTTGCAAGCATGCTATTTTGAAGATGTATCATGTTTGCGTTTCTCTCTTATTAATATGCTTCAGTGTTGTTCCAAAAGGTTGCCAGCTTGTGTTGAATTTATAATAACGACTCACATATGTTTGTGAAGAAAGAAAAGTGATTTGAATTTTGTATGTATTTCATTGAAGGTCTTACCTGTCTATTTATGATTCAAGCCTTTGGTTTTCAAGCCTACCCTTTCATCCAACATGAGAAACAAATGAAAACAAATTTGTATCTATGTATCCTATAATTGTATTTTATATCAGAATAGGTCTATTTTTTGACATGGTCCTTAATTTCATATTTCACATGTTCTCTCTCAATATAAACAAAATATTATAATAAAATTATTAGATAAATATAATTAAATTATTAGGCATTTTCAATACTTTCTTTCTCCAAGGATCATACGAGTGTATGTTTAATAGTTTGATGATGTTATATATATATATATATATATATATATATATATATATATATATATATATATATATATATATATATATATATATATATATATATATATATATATATATATATATATATATATATATATATATATATATATATATATATGTTATAGTAGTTTAGTTAAATTGGCTACTATTTTAATCCTGAATCGATTAGAAAGTCAGTTGTGGTCTTTGTGAGACACAGCTCACTTTAACAGGGCGTGTCAGGTAAAAAAGCTCAATGTAGCCTCATATGGGGATGACACAAGAATCTCGAAATCTTTGCCAAAATTTGTACCAAAATTGAGATTTAAATAGATTTAAAGCGAAAATCATCTAAACTTAAAATTAAATAAGAGAGGTATAATAAATACAATGATAAACATTAAGTCAAAGGGAATAAACGGGGAAAAAGAAACACTCACTCGAAATGCAATTAGATTTTCCCTCTCTCTCAGACTTTAAGGCACTCCAACTCCTCAAATAAGTAGAATAAAATGCAAGGCCCTCTCTTAGCCTTATTTATAAGAATTGGAGGAAGCAATGTGGGAACCATTCTTATTAAAGAAATTTAACTCCATGAAAAAGTGAGTTCGTATTCTTGCAAATCCCTCAAAATTAAATAAGCTTTAATTGAAATTTAAGGAGGCTAATATTAAACTCACAAAAGACTTATGATAAATTTGAAGTCCAGTTACTAAATAAATATGAAACTTGATCTGGAGTTGAGGATAAATCCATATTGGATCTGAAGTTTTTTTATGTGAACAAATAATATTTAATGTCAAACAAAGTAAAGATCTCAATTGAATATGAAATGATAAATGATTGGTGGTAAGTCTAAATATCTAATTCCAAATTGAGAATAAAATGTGCAAGAAATTTAGTAGTTTTCTTATAAGCACAAATTCAATTAGACAACTCATGATCATTCATGAATGTAGCCTTTAAAAGGATCATTTGGATATTGTGCTTAAAGTCAGGTTTGAAGCATAAGAGATTTGTTGAGGCCTATTTTCAAGCTAAAGCAAAAATCAGATAAGCTTCATAAGAAATTCTCACTGAAATTAAATAACTTATTAGCAAGTATGGTCAAGACCTCTTAGAGAATAATTGACTCATATTTGGAAAGAGCTTCAATTTGGATAAACTTGCTCAAAGAAGATATAATAGCTTGCATAGGGAGAACAAAAAAATTGAATGTGATGACTAATGGAGAACTAAATGTTCGTTAATAAGTCAAATAAAGATGCAATGTTTTTGAATTATAAATATAAACTTAGCTTTGTCATTCAACGCCATCGGAACTGCAATTCTTCATACAAGCAAATAGAAGGCGATAGTAAATTAAATTGTACACGAATGAAGGAGCTTCCTTCAATCCGAAGTTAGAAAATTCTTATTCGAGTTATGATTTTTAAAATCAATAATTTCATTAATTAGATGAAATTATTTAAATCATAAATGCTTGTATGTACTCAGACATAGAGAATTAAAATGAAAATTTTAATGAAAAGTCTGTAAGTTAAAATTAAAGAAAGAAAATAAAAATTAATCTCATAATTTAAACATAAAATTATCAATTACTAAACACTCGCATGGGCCCAACACTACACTAAATGCTTAAACTTAGTGTTTGAGGATGCTGCGCGGGTTGCTTCCCGGTTTGGTCTTAGGACCGGGTCCGGGTTAACAAAACCTAAAAATCTAATAATAATATTATAAGAAATTCAACTTAGTGAAATATCTGAGAAGTTAATTATGTCATATGACAGTAGATCTGATTCTCTATTATTAATAAATTGACGGGATCAAATAATAAACCACTCCAATAATGGCTGTGTTGAATGGTGATTTCAACCGGAGGATATACATCAATCAAAATGTGATTCTAACTTCAAATCAAATTAAGTATCAATATAAATACAAAATCTAACATGTCATTAAGTGTTAAATGCTTAAATGAAATTGAATCTCTAAAAACTTAAAGATAAAAATTCAACCCACCTTCCACAATTATTTGTAGGGGGAGAAAAATTAAAAAAACTCTAGCTCATAAAGGAGCTAATGTCAAATCAAGTGTTTTATTATCTTCACTCTCAATCAATCTCACGCTAGTAAGAATGTGGCTCGTGTCTCCTCCGGTGTGGCTTGACCAAGACTCCACATATGGTGTAGTTACGACCGAGTCCTCTCGATGTGGTTGCCCAAATGACACCATTATATTACAATCGATTCAGATGTATCAATGGCTCCCGCCCTTTGAGTTATGAATCATAGGGTACACCTGATAGGTCAAAAAACTCTCTATTAGCTAAGCTAGACTTAAGATTGTCTCCCTAGATAAACACCACCCTAGGTCTATAAGGATTTCTTGGGCGACATAACCTATGTGTTGCTGATAAGGATTCTTCAGTCAGGTTGGGTCGACTATCTTCTCTAACTAAGTAGATTAGGGACCATGATAGCCTAGGATGACGGAACCATAAAATCTAGATTGGGTGCATCATCGTTCCCCTAACCAGCAGCTTTAAGTTTAAAAGATGATAAATTTCATAAATCTAAACTATAAATTACAAAACTCCACGTGCTGCTACTATATGCTACACATTAAGTGATCTAGTAACTAGTCTTAATCGAAAGTTCTCTCTCAGCATTGAGAGGGTTAATTAACTATGGGTGCTTGCGCCTATAGGAAACCTGGAACCAGAACTAAAGTTCTCAGAAAATGAGAGCGAAATCTCTAGGTAGTGTCTTATATACTATCTCATATGCCTTCTGAACTACACTGACACTTAATCATACTCTCTTCAATTATGAGAGGTGGCATTTTGGAGCCCTTAGATTTCTAGAGACTCCACTTTGGGTGATTTCTCTTTCCATCTTTTAATCAACCTAAGTTATAGTAATAAGTGGAGTATACATATATAAAAAAAAGAATTATAAATGAAAATAAAAATAAAAAATGAAAAGTTTAAACAAATCTTAAAATAAAATATTTTATAAATGAGGTCTTAAAATTTTAAGATTTAATTTTATCTTTGTATTTTGAAAGTGTGGGGTGATATATCAATTGTTGATTAATAATCCCCATCTTTTATTTATGCAGAATGAATCTCCAGAACACCCCGTTCACTGTATAGCTAGGTCGCAGAGTCAACATTCTCCTAGCTAATGCTGTAATCAACACCAGAGACACTAGAGCTTTTATATAGTTTGGTAGCATAGATTTTCCTGTGATCATTGCTCAAACTACTACTACGTCGTAACAAGACAATCATGCACAACTTGCACATCAACCCCATAGGCTAAATCCACTAAAACTTACATCACTAATGCTAGCGAGGTTCCTTGAAAGAGAGCCTCTGTATTTGAAAGATTGGGACATACTGAAGCTCCAACCATGACAAGAAATATCACTGGACAGAAAGTTTCAGTCATCTTTGTGAACGTGACCACTCAGACTACATTGCCTTTTTGGGACATGATGCTAAAGTTTCCTCATATGGGAAAGCTAACTATAAGGCATAAAAAAAGGAGGAAAGTTGAGCTATGACACTCTCACAGGGCCCTCTATTATACAACACATCTTACAACCGGGAATAAGTTTGAAAATCTCAGGGTGAAAAGGAACTACTAGTGCTCCAACCCCACAAAGGAGGCATTCTAAGACTCTATCCTCTAGATTGTGGTGTTGAAAGTTGTAAAACAAACAAGGCCTTATGAAGAAAAGATATCAAAGGCCAATTATTAGAGAAGCCAATAATGCTCCACTACAAAACTACCATTAGTGGTAGTAAGAACTCAAGAGCATTACAAACAAGCCCTACATGATGAGCATCGGTAGGATCACATATCTAGGAATCCGCCATCGAAAGGTCCTGACAAATTAGAAAATAAAGATGGATGTCGAAGCCTCAAGAAGAAATAGTGACACAAAAGCTTCTTCATTTGGAAGCAAGCTAACCTAGAGACAACGGAGAAAGAAAAATATTGAACTGCGTGCTCAACAACCATTATTCAAGCAGAAAATTGTATAATTAGCTATGAACCAGAAGTGAGTGTTTCAACCCATAATAAGTTTGACATCCTATGATGGGCAAAGCTGAACAGCTCTACTGGTCAAATCAAACAGTCATTATGAACCCAACAATATCAAATTCCAGCTTCTCTAGTGAGGAAACTTGAAACTGTATATGCAAGAGTGCATCAGGTCTTTAAAATTGTTAAGAAGAAAGGATTGATGGAAATAAAATATCAAAGTCCTGTCATCAGGGAGGCTAGAGTTGCTCCTCTATGGAGACCTCCTCCTATAACCTCGAGGAAATTCAAGTCCCCACGGTGAGTATCAATGCGTGACACTTGGACCACCTGTCCAAGAATCTATCATCGAAAGTTCCTCGCAAAATGGTAAGCAAATTTGGGGGCTAAAGCCTTAAAGTGAAATTGTCTTATAGAAAGATGATGACATGACATCTGAACTGTACTCCCAGAGATCTATCACAAATAAAACTTGTCAAGAATGGGTACCTAAGAAAAAGGTCATATGTGATGAAATTTTGATGGTTGACACCTTAGAGTGTCATCCAGGGATCCAGCTTCGTTGATTTTAAAGATAAAAGATCAATGCCACCGATCAATGGTCAATATTTGAAAAAAGGATTACACATAAAAATGTAATCACAAGAATGTATTCGATCATACGGTGCATCCTCAAACTTTTCAAGAAAGAGAATTGATCTTAGTGTTGAGAATACCAATTATTCCTCACCGTCATTACATGTATAAGTTTTTCTTGGAAATTCTCTCATGACACAAGAATGTATTTATGAAATAAAGCAAATATCCCCCTATCAGACAGGGGGCATTTTTTAAAATTTTATAGTAAATTGTTAGGCTTTCCCTTGTAAGATAGGGGGTTTCCTTTTGTATTTGAGTTGACATCATGCCTAAGGTCGAGATCCCCATGTACATCTTCAAATTATGTATTCAAGTTCACAAGTCTCAAAGTCTTGCCGACCACAAAGAGAAATTTTCAAGTCCATAAATTGCAACATGTTGGAAAAACGTCATCCATCCATGCATCAAATCTAGGGCTTAAGTGGGTGCATAAGGTTGGACTCAACATGTACAAATATAGCCGAGCTTCTGATAAATATGCTTACTCAAGAAGCCATAAAGACCGTTATAAGGGATCCTCCTACTTTGTTAGTTAAAAGATAAGAGTATCCAAATCTTCAAATCCATACAACTTGGTGAGTTCAAGTGACCTAGACACGGAGATCATCCCTGATGTTCGTAAGGTCATTTTTCAAAATCTAACAAAATAAGTATCCTCACTCGAGAAAGCACTAAGTCGAGTTTGAAATCAATATCAAAATCTCAATTCCTTCAATAAGTCTATTAAGTAGAAAGCAAAGATCGAAGGAAACTCTTCTTCACCATGTCCAATTAAGCAAAAAGAAAGGGACCAAAAAAATCATCCCAATATTCATACAAAGCCAAAGACTAAACTAAAGAAGCTATGTCATCAACATGTCTGTTACACGCAAAGCATAAAATTGATGACTATTTTCCATTGACCTAACATAGGCTCTTCTGACATCCCTCTATAAGCCCACGAAGCGGCTAGGCGAATGTAAGTTTAAATCACCTGACAAGTCTTCAAGATAATTTAGAGAATTCCTTTGCCAATTTCGTCAAGGCATAAAGCGAAGATAGAATAAAATATGAACCATAAAGTCTTGAGACTGAATCTTCAACAATTCTATTAAAGCACAAAGCATAGGACCGAAGATGTTCTCATCTCGCTAAGAAGTCATCAACTCCTTCAAGTCCACTAAGGCATGAAACTAGGACATAAGGAAAATAAACATTTCAGATTTTGAGATTAAATATTCAACAAGTCCGCACAAAGCATAGGACCAAAGACATTCTTATTTCAGTAAAAAATCATCAACTTAATTAAGTCTACCAAGGCACAAAGCTAGGATAGAGAGAAGAATGCAAATTTCAACTCTTAAGAGAAGTCTTCAACAAGTCCGAGAGCACAAAGCATAAGACTAAAGACATTCCAAATTCTCTTAACAGTTATTGTGAAAGCTCCCCTGTTAGACATGGGGCATTTTTATATATTTATCTAAGTCGATATTGTGGTTTAAGCCAAAATCCTTAGATAAATACATATTATGATTGAAAACATACCACATCTATTTTTTTATTAAAGGGGGAATCAAGCTTTATAATATATTTCTGAACTATTCTGTAATCCCCCTGTTAGACATGAGACATTTTTTTATGATCAAGGTTCTTCAATCTTCTTTTATGAAATAGGAGCACTTTTTACATATATCCAAGTTGACATCGAGCTTTACGCCAAGATCCCTGAATATATCTATAAATTCTATTATTAAAGTTACAAGCTCTTGTAAGAACAAAAAGAATTCACTTCCATGCATGAAAAGTCAGCCATAAATATCAAAAGTTTCTCTCCAAGATTCAACAAATCTCGAAGATCAAGTCAGAAGAACTCCCAATTTCAGAAGCTTCAATCAACTAAGTTAGAAAAACATCAACCTCTACATCTTCAAGTCTAGGACACGGATGGTTTTAAAGGTCGAACTCAACAAGCCCATAAATGGTCGAGTCACTGACGCTCTCCTCACTCAACAAGCCATAAAAAGAGGCCGAAGTGGTAGAGCCCTGGCTTGCGAGTCAGATGATAATAGCTATTCTGTCTCAAATTGACTCGACTTAACATGTCCAAGTCATTCAAAGTCAAACAATTCTCTTAATTGATTAACAGACTATGAATGAGGCTATAGAAGTTGATTTATCCTTAAAACAACATCTATGTAAAATATCTTGAAGATATACAAAGATAAAGATACAAAATCTCAAGTGCGGTACAAAACAAAGAAGGGAGAAATACTAGTTTTGCACTAAGAGAATAAGACTATACATGATTGATAAAAAGAGAGAAAAAAAAGAAAAGGTATATCAAGGAAGCTTAGACTAAATCTCCTAAAGCGTCGAATGGAAGCTAAAGATTGATGCTCGCTCTCAAGCTAGCCTCCCAGCACTAATCAAATTCACCATAGCTCAGTGGCTTACCTGGCAATGGTGCTGCTCCTGCTCTATAACTCGAGCTCTCCGATCCTGCTCATCTTGCAAGTCTGACTAGTAAGATGTCGCACTCGGGAGTTCCCTCCTCAACTCCCTGATTCTGACAGCCTATCTATCTAACTCAGAAGTGGCATCTATCGATCTCTGACGGTCGTGTCCTAGAGCCTCAGCACTCTTTTCAAACTCATCATGTGCTAGGTCAGCTGCCTCCCTATGAAGCCTACCTCTCCTGAAGCTCTGTGATGTCGTATTGGATGATAGTGATCTCATCGATGGATTAAAAGATCTACATCTCTATAAAGAGCCTCCAAGTACTTGAGAATCTGCTCCTCCAAACCAGTGCAATCTAGAAGATCCAGAATGAGGTTCGCATATGATGAGAAGCGGTCTAGTGACTCTAGTGAGCCCGTAGTAAGCCTAGAAATCACATCCCTCAAAAACATCAACCCGCAATCCTGCATGACTCCGTCACGTGGATCTATTGAAGACAGATATCAGTGGTTAGTCTCAGACTCATATCCCACCTTAGGCACTATAATATATAAATGAAAACAATCAGCATGAAGTAGAGTAGTAAATGTAAAGAAGTGCAACTAAAGAACAAATAGAGGAAGAAAGTACCTGAACATGGCAAATCTGACGGAACTCATGTGTCATAAGTGGCATAGTCCTCGGTGATCTTCACAATCTGGTAAGCTCTAGAGCTATGTGTTGGCTCAGTGGAATCTCCACTAGGTATGAGTTCTCTCACCTCAGAAGCCTCTCCAAGATAGTGGATAGAGTAAGGCTTAGTAGAGAAAAGTGGTTCCACAGAAGGAGTAGCAAAATCTGAGGTGGTAGTATCGAAGGCTGGCATACTCGATGGCTCAACTCCAAAGTCCTTTGTAGCATATCTAGTACTAGCTGACACCCGTGGCATCTCTTCAGGAGTCATCAGTCATTGTGGAAGTGGACTCATGAAATAATCAAATGAAGCTTGAATAGGCTCATAGGTGACTTCTTATGGACTTCGAGCCAATCCAAGCATCTCTTCATAACTCCATATGCAGTCTTCTCAATAGCCTAACTAAGTCATTAGATTCAATTTTATTCAACAAAGAACTGATGTATGGCAAGCGTGGATCTTCTTAAGTTCCTAAGTTGATTTCATTTAGCTCATCAATGGATGACTTGATTTCTTCTTTGAACTATGGTGGTGCATCTTTGACTTCAAAATCATCTGGATCATCTGAAGTTTCTAGGGATAGCTACTCATATGAGTTAATGTGATTTGAAAAAACCTGTCATTCCAAATGATTAGTGATGACTAGCGGTCTCATTATAGTTAGAGCGAATCCCAGCTCTCTGTTGTGATGAGTGGTGTCCTCAGCCCTGACCTTCTCATCAACTGGTGCATTTGTTGTAAATCAAATTAATAAATTAGACAAACTAAACATATTTTAATAATATAATAAAGAGGGATAACATAATTATTAAATAAGAGAAAGATATTGATTATACCTATGGTAATGCTTTCTCCTGTTAGTGGTGGCTGATGATGGGGCTTCTGACTTCGAGGAACTCCTAAAGATCTCACCCTTTATTCATATCTTCGGGCACCACACTCCATGAAAGGACCAAAAGACAGCTATACCCAGGTGAGGTGGGTATAATTAACCCCTATATGACTCTGTGGAGGAGCTATTTGAAAGTGAGAGCTAGTACCAAGCCTTAGTAAATGTAGCCAAATAATAGAAGCAAAAAAATAATGTGTCTAAAGGGGAATAGTCATGATCTTCCTAATGTCCACTACACTAGGGATGAATGACCTACCATCATAAGCAATCGACTAGAAGAAACCAAACTATCTCGCAACCCAGTTGGGCTGATAGCCCTCTATAATAATCGACTGACCAAATCAATAAAATATATCACGGAGGTATCTTGAAAAGGACTCATCTCAATGTCCACCAAGAAGCAATGAATATCCACCATTCTTATCAAAACTATCAATGAGATCAACCTCCATAAAGTCAGATGATAGATCAAATATGTCTAGCTGGTGAACTAACAAAAATCGATCTCTGATCAAATGAGGAGCAAAGAAGAACATGTGAATCCACTCCATTTCCAAAGTGGACGATGCTCAATATAATTACAAAACCATGGGATATCCTTGCTCTGAAAAGTATGCTAGGCACTCAAAATAAGCAAATGCACCATATATATGATGGTGAACTCAAGCGTACAAGTACTGCCATGGTAGAATCACATCTCACAACTCCAGAGAATCTGCCCCAGAAATCATCCCTAATATCCTGTAAATCCTGGCTAACACTGCTGGGGCCAGAGAAACTCGCTCACCTTGAGAGATCCTGTTGGCTGTTAATAAAGCATCTGGGTGAACTAATCCCTCTCGAATGGGGAGTACAAAAAAGTAGAGCCATGTCACTATAAATCCTGCTAAGAATAAATCTTCCCTCAATCCCTATATAGTTGGAGAAATCCCCCCTACTGGTAAAATAGACTCCACAACCACCTCAGATAAATAACTGTCATCAGACACACCCTAGTGAAAAGGATCAAGTAGTAGTATAGACTTCTCAAATAGAGCGTAATCCTATAAGAAGCTCTGAATCCATGCACTCATAGGCAATGTAGCCTTTGATCGTCTAAAACATTCTAACGCCCTAAAAGCCTAGTGATAGTGGCTCAAAAGATCAATATAGACAGGTGGCATGGCTAACCTACCTCATCGATCACTATCATCAAAAGGATTCCTGTAGAAGAACTCCTTATCAGGTGGAACACACTCCTCATAATAGTAATTAAACATTGGAAGGCCTGACACAGTCTATAAGTCCCAAAGTGTAACTATCAACTCCTTTGGGCCAATCCAACAAATGTTACTAGCAATATCCCAAAACTCTGCTACTCCACGAGCCCAAGAAGAAGGCATACCTCCAAAATCAAATGAAGACACATATACTGCCTCATAAATTCCTGCTATCCATAAAGTGTTTCTGTGAGCCCGCAAGATGTACCTAGACCTTGTGACATATCCATGTGGAAGACTAGGAATTCTACCAACGGATGAACCTCGAAGAAAGTTTGATGAGCTCAATGGCGGTAGTGGCTCGTCTAGGCTCTCGTGCCTCAATACTATTAGAACCGGCTATAAAATATCACAATATACAACTAACCGAACTGTGGTATCTGATTGTAATCCATTATCTCGCTTAATGGTAGCCATCCAATCTGCAGGGATCCTCAAAAGTAAAGAGTTTGGAAGCGGGAAGCAAGAAGCGTGCAAAGAAACCATGGTAAAGAGCACATCCTCTCAACATAATGCTATGTTGCTCAATCCTATCCCTGATATTAGCATCTCCATGAGGATCATGTCTATCAATCTCCAGCCAAATAGACTCCTCACTAGGCCCAGTAGAAGACAAGTCATCAGGTCTCCTATAGCTAAACATCCTCCTATCAAGTGACCAGAGATAAAGCACATAAGAATCTAAGTGACAGCATAATAAAGTATAAACGGGAAAAGAGCTATAATAAAAAGCAGTAGGAAGAGGGGAAATAAAAAAAGAGGAAAGTTAATAAGATCAATTAGATTTCAACAAATATGACTTGCTTCATACATGAATCACATTTGTTGGAGGCCATTTGTTGACCTTCATGCATGCCACATGAGTTGAATCGAGCTTATAAGATAAATTCAACCACTTCGGGTGGAATAATGCATAAATCAGATCCGAAATACACTTGATGGTAATAAAATTAGTAAAATTGACCTCTGATCGATGAATGGACTTTGCCATCATGTTTTGAACATTAAAACTAATCAGAATATAAATATTGCATAATTTGACAAGCAACCAATCAAGCGATTGAGCTGTCAATGTGCCGATGAGCATATCAGAGTTGAGAGGTTGTGATGATGCCCAAAAGACCTCCGATTGATGAACAAACTTTGCCATCATTCAGAACATCAAAACTGATTAGAATATTAATATTGCATAATTTGATGAGCAATCGATCAAGCGATCGAGCTGTCAATATGATAACGTACATATCAGAGTCGGGAAGCTACAACAATGTCCAAATAATCTTTGTTTATGAAATTGATTCTGTCGTTAGCTTTAAAATATCAAAATCTATCAAATGATACTATCTGTGATCAATTCGGACAAGTCTATATGAATGTTGAGTGGTTAAAAGTGATAATATGTATTTTGAACTAAAATTAGCTCAATTCAAAGTCGACTTAAACAAATGGCCTCCAATCGTGAAACAAACTATGCCGTTGCGTTTAGAACATCAGAATAACCTTGAATCAACATATATATTAACCCTATATTGAAGTCAGTGTAAAATTTATATTAAGATGGATTAAATACTTAGAGAATTAATTATTTTTAGAAAAATCTATTTACATCTTATTAACCTAACCCGACCTCTCCCCTAACCTGGATCAATCCCTCACAGAGACATGCAACCCCTCTTCCCCTCGGTTGACTCGATCTTGAGCTCCTTCTCTTTGTTCGATCCTATCGCTCGACTACTTCAAACTGCAAGCTCCTGGCTCTCATGCATGCAAGAGCACCCATTCCCTCCATTCTTCACCTAACCATAAGAAAACTACTCTCGCTTGTCTCACCTTCCCTAAAAAAAATGGCAAGAAATTGAAATTCCCAGGCCATTCAATTCCTCCATTTTCTCTTTCACCAGTCCCCTTCGTTATCATCTGAACTTCCCCATAAAAAATAGAGTATGCCTCCATCTTCCTTCACCCATCCTAGTTATCCCTCTCACCGATTCATCACTTCCACACTTCAGCCTCTCTTGAAACTATAGTGTCATTCCTTTCCTTCAATCGAGCATTTAATGGCACATCAATCCTCTCTCGGCTTACTACTTCAGAAAGCTTCCCTGATTTTTGCTCAATCTCTAAAGCAACATGAAATTTCTTCTATCTTCCCGTCTCTCAAGTTATCTGATTGGCCCAATTAAATCTATTTCTTACTCATCGTTACAGCTTCATGATCTTCGTTACTCCTTTGTTTGGTTGTCAAAACAACAGCTAATTTTTCTATTTTTTTTTGGTTGGTTCGAGCTTGCCTCTCACATTTAAACTAAACTTCTAATTGATTTTCTTCTTAGCCGAACTCAAGCAAAGTTATTATTACTATTGGTTGTGAATATGAAGAGCTATGTGAATGTGAAAATTATATATATGCATATGCTTTTCTTTATGCAGTTTGAAGGCCTCATCCTCATTAGGTGATGAGATGTCATGTTAGAAACTGCTCATTATGCTTAGGAAGACCGAGTAAGCCAAAACTATTAGATGTATGCCGTAATGCTACCAAATTTTGACTAAACCTAGGACTTAAAAAATTGGGGGAGAAGAATATTTGCATATATATTTTCTTTCATCTAGAAGAATGAAGGCCTCGCTATGCTCATTAGGGTGTAACAAGATTGAAAGTCGGCTATGGTGTTGCAAGACACCACTGCTCATTAGGGCGTATGGGGCAGATCAAAATAGTTCTATTGTAGACCCTGCGTAGGGATGATGCCGGAATACTACTAAAATGCTACCAAAATTTGGACCAAAATCTGAGACTTAAATAGATTTAAACGGAAATCAACTAAACTTAAATTTAAATAAGAGAGGTATAATAAATACAATGATAAACATTAAATCAAAGGCAATTAGATTTTCCCTCTTTCTCAGACTCCAAGGCACTCCAACTCCTCAAATTAGTAGAATGAAATGTAAGGCCCTCTCTTAGCCTTATTTATAAGAATTGGAGGAAGCAATGTGAGACCCATTCTTATTAAAGAAATTTAATTCTATGATAAAGTGAGTTCGTATTCTTGCAAATCCCTCAAAATTATATAAGCTTTAATTGAAATTTGATGAGGCAAAAATTAAACTCACAAAAGACTTAAGATAAATTTGAAGTCCACTTACTAAATAAATATGAAAATTGATCTGGAGTTAAAGGATAAATCCATATTGGATCCAAGTCTTTTATGTGAACAATCATATTTAATATCAAACAGTAAAGATCTCAATTGAATGTGAAATGATAAATGATTGGTGGTAAGTCTAAATATCCAATTCCAAATTGAGAATAAAGTGTGCAAGAAATTTAGTAGCTTTCTTATAAGCACAAATTCAATTAGGCAACTCATGATCATTCGTGAATGTAACATTTAAAAGGATCATTTGGATTTTGCAATTTAAGTCAGGTTTGAAGTATAAGAGATTTGTTGAGGGATATTTTCAAGCTAAAGAGAAAATTAGATAACTCAAACTAAATAGCTTATTAGTAAGTATGGTCAAGATTTCTTAGAGAATACTTGACTCATACTTAGAAAGAGCTTCAATTTGGAAAAACTTGCTTAAAGAAGATATAATAGCTTGATTGGGAAGAACAAAAAAATTGAATGTGATGACTAATAGAGAGCTAAATGTTCATTAATAAGTCAAGCAAAGATGTAATGTCTTTGAATTATAAATAGAAACTTAACTTTGTCCTTCAACGCAAACGGATTTGAAATTCTTCGTATAAGCAGATAGAAGGTGATACTAAATTAAATTATGCACAAATGAAGGAGCTTCCTTCAATCCAAAATTAAAAAATTCTTATTCTAATTATGATTTAAAAAATCAATAAGTTAATTAATTATTCAAAATTATTTAAGTCATAAATGCCTGCATGTGCTCGAACATGGAGATTTATAATGCAAATTTTAATGTCTGAAAAGGCTTCGCGCTAAGTTGGAATTAAATAAAAATATAAAATTAATCTCATAGTTTAAACATAAAATTATTTGAATTACTAAACACCATGGAGCACATGCTAAATGCTTAAACTTAGTGTCTGAAGATACTCTTCAAGTTGCTTCCCAATTTGGTCTTAGGACTAGGTCCAAGTTAACAAAACCTAAAAATTTAATAATAATTTTATAAGAAATCTAATTTAGTGAAACATCTAAGAAGTTAATTCTATCATATGATAGTAGATCTGATCCTCTATTATTAAATTAATAGACTTGACAAGATCTGAAATAATAAACCACCCCAATGATGGTTGTATTGAATGGTGATTTCAACCAGAGGGGATACTTCCATCAAAATATGATTCTAATTTCAAATTAAATTAAATATCAATCTGAATGTAAAATCTAATATGTTATTAAGTGTTAAATGCTTAAATAAAATTCAATCTCTAAAAATTTAAAGCTAAAAATTCAACCTGCCTTCCATAATTGTTTGCCGGAGGCGATAAATTAAGAAAACTCTAGCTCATAAAGGAGCTAATATCAAATAAGTGTTTTACAATGTTCACTCTCAATTAATCTCATGCTAGCAAGGATGTGACCCGTGTTCTCTGACTGTGTGGCTTGGCCAGTAGGCTCCACATATGATGTAGTTGATCGAGTCCTCCTGGTTGCGCTAATTGACACCATTATATTATGATGACGACTGTTGCCCGTATACTCCCCAATAGCTCTGCCCTTTGAGTTGTGAATCATAAGGTACATCTGATAGGGCAAAAGCTCTCTGTAAGCTAAGGTAGATGTAAGGTTGTCTCTTTAGACAAACACTACTCAAGGTCTACAAGGATTTCTTAGGCGACGTAACCCATGTTCTTGATAAGGATCCTTGATCGTTGGGTTGACTACCTCCTCCCAGTAGACTTGGGACCACGGTGGGATGACGGAACCATGAGATCTAGATCGGGCACATCATCATTCTCCCAACCACCCACTTTAAGTTTAAAAGATGATAACTTTCATAAATCTAAACTATAAATTACAAAACACCACATGCTCCTACTATATGTTACGCATTAAGAGATCTAACAACTAGCCTTGATCGAAAGTTCTATCTCAACATTGAAGGGGTAATTATGGGTGCCTATAGGAAACCGGATCTAAAGTCCTCACAAAATAAAGGGCAAAGTCTATAGGTAGTATCTTATCTACTATCTCATTTACCTTCAAAATTACAGACACTTAAATCATACTCTCTTCAATGAAAGGTTGGTGGTTTTTGGAGCCTACAAGTCTCTTTAGTGCAAATGGCTTTGAGGAACATCTAGATAGCAATATCCATCCCCCAACAAAGTTTATTACTAAAACAAATGGAAGTATCATACTAAATACTGCTTATAATCTTTGGAATTTAATAGATCAGAATTTAGTCACAACACTCTATGCTACCATTTCCCCTTCTTTATTACCATATGTTCTATTTTTATCTACTTATGCTAATGTCTGGAAAACACTTCAACATGATCTTCAAGCCACTAATCGATCAAAACTTATACGGCTTAAAAATGAACTTCGCCATGTATCCATGGTTGGACATTCTATGCAGTAATATTTGACATATATTAAAATCAAAGCAGATGTTATTGCTGCTGTTGGACAACCTTTAGCAACAGAGGATGTTATTCTTTATACATTGAATGGTCTTACCTCCAATTATTAGGCCTTCAAAATAGCTATTCACATGAATCTTCAACCCATAGATATTGATGATTTCTACTCCTTGTTGTGCAGTGAAGAAATAAATCAAGCCACTGAAGTTGCTAAAGAATTACAACAATTATATATATCTTCTACACGTACAACCTTTACTACAACTCGTGGCCAAGGGCAACACCGTTTCCTTCCAAATACTCGAAGCCGTCTCAATAACACACCCAAAGTTTCACAACACCATGTTATTGTTTGCCAAATATCGTAAAAGGGACATCTGTTATTTGTTGTATGGACAAAACTTGACCTATACTGGTATCTCTTCCTCTCCTCAAGCTTTTATAGCTAATCCTTCCAACATTGGTTCTCCAATAGATTTGACTCTGGTGTCATTACACACCTCACTTCCAACCTTAATGAGCTTCAATTGCCTTCTACCAATCATGGTAATCAGCAAGTCACTTTGGAAATAGGCAAACACTTCCCATATCTCACACAGGTCATGAAATTCTTCCCACACCAAATAGTAAGCTACGGTTAAAAAATCTGCTTTATGTTCCTCATCTATCTCATAATTTGTTCTCTATTCATTAACTTACATTTGATAATTCTTATTTTATTTTATTTAACTCACATAGTTATCAGATATTGGACACGAAAATTGGACTTCCCCTTCTCCAAGGACCTTATCGTAATATTCTCTACTCCCTAAGATCTATAGCTCACTCGTCACCATCGTTAACTCTTCTTTCTTCTACAAATCTTTCGATATGGCATTGTCATCTTGGACATCCTCATTCAACTACATTATATATTATTGCCCAGATTCCCTTTCTCACTACACTCTTCCCCATCACCTTGTGTGTTAGCCAAAAGCATCAAATTGCCATTTTCTGTCTCTACAACGTAAGCTACAAAACCTTTATCTTTAATTCATAATGATGTATGGGGTCCCTCCCCCACTCTTTCTATTGGTGGCTATAAATATTATGTACTATTTATAGATGATTATTCCAAATACTGTTGGTTGTATCTAATGTTTCTTAAATCTAAACAATGTCCAAACTCTTAAGAGTTTAAAGCCATGGTTGAAAACCAATATAACTCAAAAATACAAATTTTTTGTTTTGATGGTGGTGGTGACTATCTCAACTCATCTTTTCAACAAACTCTTAAGCAGTTTGGTATCATTCATCAGTATACTTGTCCATATTCACCTCAACAAAATGGAACTACTAAACGTGAACATCGACACCTACTTGAAATAGCTCGAACTCTTCTTCTTTAAGCCAACTTACCACAACATTTTTGTGTAGATGCTCTCCTTACTGCAAATTATCTCATTAACCTTCTACAAATTAAAGTCACACATATGATCTCACACTTTTCAACTTCTTCATCAAAAACCCCCAAAATACAACCATTTTAAAATTTTTTGTTGATAATGCTTTCCTTGGCTATGCCCCTATCAACCAAATAAACTAAGTCATAACTCTACCAATTGTGTTTTCATTGGTTATGCTACACATCAGTTTTTGTTGTTTTGATCCTCAAACCAACAAAGTTTTTATTTCACGCCATGTTCGTTTCTATGAATCAATCTTTCCATTTCATACTTTTTCTTTATCACCACAAAATCCACCTTCTCAAACTCACCCACTCACTTTAGCCCCTATCTCTACCATTTCACCAAACTCTTCTATTAATCCTTCCTCATCTATCTCTCAATCTTCAACTCCTCCATCCTCTTCTGATAACAACGCCCTATCTGTCTCTTCCTCTCCTACTATCAATACTTTCTTAGAACCTAGCTTCAACCACCACTTTGCCCCTTCCTCATCCAATGAAAACCAGATTTAAATCTAGCATTCACAAACCTAAACCCATCTTTGATCTTTCTCATATTACTATCCCACCAGAACCTACCAGCTTTACTACTGCCAATAAAGATTCAAATTGGAGGAAAGCTATGTCCATAGAGTTTCAAGCACTTCAAGCTCAAGGGACTTGGACACTTGTTCCACATGATCCAACTCAGAATCTTCTTGGTTGTAAGTGGATCTACAAACGCAAACATCATTGTGATAGCTCCTTAACACATTATAAAGCTCATCTTGTGGCTCAAGGTTTTGGTCAAGAATATGGGCTTGATTACACTAAAACTTTTAGTCCTGGCAAAAATGCCTACAATTTGTATTATGTTAACTATTGTTATCACAAAACAGTGGAAACTCCGGCAACAAGATGTGTCCAATGCATTCTTACATGGTACTCTACATGAAACAGTCTTTATGAAACAACCACAAAGTTTTGTTGATTCTAATCATCCCACTTATATTTGTCGACTAAATAAAGCCATTTGTGGACTTTGCCAGGCTCCTCGATAGTGGTTTGAAACCTTTACCACCTATCTTTCGGATCTTGGTTTCACCACTAGCCACGCTGATCCCTCTCTTTACATTTATGATGACAATGACCTTCTTCTTTATATACTTATTTACATGGATGATATACTTTTACGAAATAATTCTACCTTCATGAATGATATTTTTCATAAACTTCAGCACAGATTTCACAAGAAGGATCTTGGTTCTCTACATTATTTTCTTGGTTTACAAGTTCAACAAACTGATTCTAGTATACTACATGAAATAAATTACACAATTCAACTTACCTATGTAGATCTTGGCAGGCGATTCCAAGAAGTGCATTCGGATATTGTGCCTTTCTTGATCTCAACCTTGTCTCATGGTGTGTTAAGAAACAAACCACCATTGCTCGATCCTCAACTAAAGCCTAATATCGGGCCCTTGCTTCAGCTGCTATAGATGTCATATGGCTTTGTCAGCTTCTTGGTGAATTTCACATTCCATTTACCTCTCCCACTTTCCTATTTTGTGACAATATATCAGCTATTGCTCTTGCAAATAATCCAGTTTATCATGCCAAAACAAAACATATTGAGGTTGATCAACACATTATTAGAGATTGTATTGAGCCCACACTCTTGTTGTGCATCATATTAGTTCATCTGATCAGTTGATAGATATTTTTACTAAATCATTGGCTGCTGCTCGTTTCCAACTCTTGAGAACCAAGCTCACAATCCAACCAGGATTATCAGTTTGGATCATCAGCTTGCGAGGGGCTGATAATAGAATCCATTTGCTCTCAACAGAATAGTACAAAAGTACATGCTGATGTTTTATCTCAACCTTTGGATTCAAACAAACCTCTTACACGATGTAACCGTAGTCCTATATAGTTTCTATATATAGCTCATACTGTAGTCTTTATAAGGTAAGAACAGAATAGTATAATCATTTTACTGTTTTATTACTTCTTCATTTATCTGATTTTCTGTAGTTGTAGTGTTTCTGAATATTTATCACCTAAGAGCTCTTCGTTGAAGCAGAAGTTTTCGACGATTAGATTAAAGATAATTTGCATCAATGTCATTTGTTTACTCTGTCGTATTTCATTGAATTAATTCTACTCATCATAATAATTATTTTATTAATACAGCAAGTTTACGTTTCCTTCAATAAATATTTAAAACGAATTGAGCGACTCATTAAATTCACATGCAGCCTGAGCCTCGTTACAGCTATAAAACCACTCGACGACTTTCCTTTTACCTTCACTCTTCTCAAATCTGCTCAAACTTATGAGAAAGATAATGCCGAAGTTTTTGCAGAATGCTTCTCTTCTTCTCTTTCTCTTTACGTTTCTTATCATAGCTAAAAGGCGGTCCCTCAAAATTGTATGTTTGACTCTAACGAATGTCTTGGACTTCATCCATATAATTCATCGACATCAAAGGAAGGAGATATGACAGTTATTATGGCTTCTATAATTTCTCTCTTTGTTATATTTGCAAGCATGCTATTTTGAAGATGTATCATGTACGCGTTTCTCTCTTATTAATATGCTTCAGTATTGTTCCAAAAAAGTTGCCAGCTAGGACCAGAGGTAGGATATCATTTTAGACAGATTATCACTTTAGGGAGGTATAGTACATACAGTATCATACAGTTGGGACCGAGTCGTATTTATCACTTTAGACAGGATATCACTTTAGACAGATTTTACTATAACGATCACATATGTTTGTGAAGAAAGAAAAATGATTTGAATTTTGTATGTTTTTCATTGAAGGTCTTATCAGTCTATTTATAATTTCAGCAAGATACTAGGTTGCTCGCTGCAGGTTAAATAGACTTTTGTTACAATTTAAAACTAGCATTTACGATGATTTTAACTGCCATGAAATAGATTGAAGTAGTTTACATCTGTGGGAAAACCTTTTTGGGACATTAGCTATTACAACAGTTTAAACACCAAGAATTCGAAGCTTTTATAGCGGAAATTTTAGCTGTTTAAACCGTCACTAAAGTTCCAAATAGAGAAGAGAGAGAGAGAGAGAGAGAGAGATGAAATCTATCTTGATCACTAGACAATAAGCTAAGTGGGCGATTTTATTGATGAGATGAAAAAAAAACTCACTTTCTATGGTGATAAATATATAAACTATTTTAAATTTACTATTAATTAATTATTATGTTGACAGAATTAATTAAATAAATTAAGAACGATGAATAAAAGCCAATGATGAATTCTAAAATCCATGCAGAATAAATAGTTCCACATTATAGTAAGGCAGATGTTATGATTTGCTTGTCGTAGGAAAAGTATCAAAGGAATCTACATTTAGTAATTACAAGAATTCTTCAACAGCATTAAAAAATTAGCGAAGAAAGTTTTTTTAAAAATAATTCAAATATAGCAATTGCACGTTTAAAGTAAATGTGAAGCCCCAAAATTTTGTGGGTAGCTTGCTTCACATTTTATAGATGCAATATATTAAAATTAAATATTATAATTCTAAAAATGTTATCCTCATTGTCAGTCTTTCTTCTCAGAAGGATGACCACATAAATCAAAATCATAGTTTGGATTAAGGAAAATTATGATTGGGATTCAAATTTGTCACCTAAGAGCCAATAAGTATATTACATGCGTGAATTGATTTAATTAAGATTGGACAAAATAAATCAAATAAACGAGAAATATCATTAAAATAATATTTTTATGAATACAACAAAGTGTGAAATTAACAGTAAAAGAGATTATTTTAAAAAATGCAGTGTTAATCTTAATTAGGCGTTTAAATGAAAAATTTTTTTTATAAAATAGGCGTAGTCGTCAAGGACGGACGATGTATGTTTTGTCAGTCGTCAAAAGACGACTGGCAACCTTTGTTTTTTTTTTTTTTGTGGTTTTACGGGGAGAGAGAGAGAGAGAGAGACAGAGAGAGAGAGAGAGGGAGGTTTTATTTTTATTAATTTTTTTAATTAATATAATTATTTAAAATATATAATTTAAAAATATTTTTTTATAAAATATTTAATAACTAAATATTTATATATTTAGTTATTAATTTTATTTATTTATATATATAATTTAAAAATATTTTTAATTATATATATAAATTTATAAATTTATTTAATATTTGTTATTAATTAATATAATTATTTAAAATATATAATTTTATTAATTTTTGTTAATATATAATATAAAATATTTAAAATATATAAATAAATAAATTTTAATAAATAAATAAAGAAAGGAATAAATTATATAAATATTTTATAAATTATATAAATAAAGTAATTATATATATATATTTATAAATTTATTTAGTTATTTATATATTTAAATTATATAAATATTTTTAAGTTATATAAATAATTTAAAAATAATTTTTATAGAATATTTTTAATTATATATAAATATATATATATATATATATATATATATTATATATATATATATATTTATTTAATTAGTTATTTATTTATTTAAAAATATTTATTTCTTTAAAATATATAATTAGTTATTTATATATTTAAATTATATAAATATTTTAAGTTATATAAATAATTTAAAAATAATTTTTATAGAATATTTTTAATTATATATATCTATATATATATTAATATAAGTCTATAATTATAATAATAACAAAAAATATAAAAAAATAAATAAATAAATAATTTTTAATAAATAAATAAAGAAAGGAATAAATATATAACCTGTGTGGAGTAGGTGCGAAGTTTTGATCTATTTGAGGTTGTTTGTCAGAGTCTTTGCTCGATGATGTTAACCTGTATGGAAGAGATCGAACTGAATCCGTGAAGGATTTTTGACCTATTTGAGGTTGTTTATCAAAGTATTACTTGATGACATTAACCTCTATGGAAGAGGTCGAATCAAAACATCCATTTGTGGTTGTAGCCAAAGTTGCTCCTTAACCTTGGTCTTGTTTTTCCACGAGTATGATTGGAAAATCATAATTTGCAAAGCTATATCTCTTCTCAATGTTGAAATATCCTCCAACTTTGACTTGTTTCTTGGGATGGCAATCGATTAGATGCTTTCTTCTTTAGTTTAATTGTGAAAAATGAGTGTGTTGGAGCTCCATAAATTAATTTTTTTTTAAACTTCTTCTCTATAAACTTGTGAAGATGAGTATGTCTAAGATTTTGATGAGAATTTCTCTCCTTATGTTTCCTATCATAACTAAAACTGATGCTCATAGTAGAGATTATGAATGTTTGTCAACAACAAAAAAAGGAGATACTGCAATTATGTTAGCTTCCCTAATTTCTCCCTTTGCTATATGTGCAACTATTATATTCTAATGATGTACCGTGTATGTGTTTATCTCCTGTTAATATGCTTTAGTATTAGTCCAAATAATCAACAAATTGTGTTGAATCTATAATAATGATCACATATGTTTCTTCATCATGTATGTAATTAAAAATAGCTCAAGAAATGAGAAAGCTCTTGTTGCTAGGCTTTTTGATTGATGGATTGGGTGTAACAAATTTTGGGATTCACAAATTTCTTAGTTTTTTTGATGAACAAGTCAGCTTAATTCATCATACATTATTCCAAATTCACAAACATTAAAGTGATCCATCAGATGAAATTCATTGATTAAGATTAATCTGAGCCATATCAACTCGATCACTTGAGTAATATATTCTTTGATCTTAGAGTTATGATGAAAAATTTAAATTTGATTTAAGTGATCCTCTTTAATTAGAATATTAAGTGATCCTCTTTAATCAGAATATTCACTAGCTATTTAAGTGAAAATTGATTATTAAGTTGTCTTAAATTATCTTCATTCATAATAGACTAACTCAATAGATACTTAAATGACACCTAATTTACATAGAACTAAAAAATTGTTACCCTATTTAGATTTATGCATAAAAAATGTTATACTACTACAAAAATAATATGATCGAAATTTAATACAATAACTATGGAGCACTTACCTGCAATCTACAATCTAAAAAGCAAAATAAATAGAAGAGTATTCTACATTAAATGTTATTTTTATTTACCTTTCATTTAACATTCAAATAGATTATTTAAATCCATGTATTTTTTTAATTTATAAGATAAAATCATAAGAGACTATATGAATCAAGTATTTTGAGTCATTCATCTGGTCAAGAAGCATGAAAATGTCATCATCACATACATCCAGAATTCATTTCAGAACCATAGAATGTTAGACTTGAATTATTTGCTAAGAGTTTCCTACCATACAGTCAAGCTACCACACTTTATTCAGGCTAGTTAATGATAATTATACCTTACAATCTCTCTCTTAGGATATGAATAACAATCCTTTATATGTTTCTCATACTAATCATTTTTGGTCTACATAACCTAAAGAAAAAAAAAAGGTATAAATTTATAGTTACTAATAGATGTATTAAGAATATTATGAGAAGAATGTATGTTACATATGATATAGCAAATGAATGAAATTTTTAAATTAGAGTGGATTTGTCATATGAAAATTCTTTCAATCTAGTATTGAACATAACATAAGTATGTGAATTAAAATTTTTTAGAATTAAATTTGGGATCATAAAAACACTAATTTCAAAAAACTTAGAATGGACAAAAAAATTGATAACATAACTACAATTGCACCAACATGACCATGATTCTATTCCAAATATGCTTAAATCATGAGCTCAAAGCATAGTTAAAATTTGTACGACACTATTTAACAATCAAATCATCTTAAACATCCTATGCTTATAGTCAAAACAAACATCTCTAAATAAGAACTCTGTTATGGTCTTTCAATGCCTAAATAATACTCTATGATTAAATAGATGAATATGGGTCATCCATTAGTGTCTTAAAACCTTTAGTTAAAATAATAAAATATCACTTTAAAAATACATTCTTCACAAAAAGGAGGGATAGATCTGAACAGTAAGTTGGAATAAAAGATAGCTTTATCAGATGATTAATGTGAGCAATCACCACTAGTGATTATTATCAACCAACTACCATCACCAAATGATAATTACTCGATTATCATCATGACCAAAATCACCTGACTATAATCACATAATTATCATCTTCTGATCATAATCATTATTTTACCATCACTCAAACACAGCCATTCAACCATAGTTTCTTTTCTATCATATACCATTGTCCTCCCACATTCTAATTACCCTCACTTGACCATATTCTCTTAACTACCATTGACCAAACACCATTACTTGGCTACCATCTCTCCATTGTAGTAACCCAACTATTGTCTCTTAACCATTATTATTTGATTACCATCTCTCAATCATTGTTGGTTGACCTTGAAATAATATAGGTGACCACCATCACTAATAAGAGTTATGCAAGGCACCAACACTCACACCAATACATGCCATGACCAAGAAGGTCAATATTTATTATCATTATTAACTTCATTGCATCTTATCAACAACATGGTCAGAAGGGTGTATTAAGTAATGCACCAAATTAAGGGTAATAACTATTAAACTAACTTATTAACTATTAACAATATCATTAAAGAGATATTCTTAATCTCAAGACACTCAATACTTTTCTCTTAGAAGCTATCCTCTTTAGTTCATAGCTACAATCTATAAAGATAACTTTAATACCTCAAGGAAACTTGTGATTATACTTAGAAATCTTTATACAAGGTTATGAAAATACCTAAAAGGTGAGGATTTATACTTATGACCCATAGAAGGGAGAAGCAATCTCAGAACCTAAATCTAGGGAGCTTTGGTGAGAGCCAAAAGCATGACCTAAATCTAAGGAGAAAATGGGCATTTGGTTTGCCTCTATAAGAGAGGACAAACCACTCAACTACTTGGACTTACAACCGCTTGGGGGTGGCTGCCAACTAACTCCTTCTATGATTTTAAATTTATGTAGGTAAGTCATTTGCTTTATGTAAGATAGCTAGGCTGTTATTTATTTAGAAAGAGACTAAGTCCTTAAACTCACTCCCTAAGAGACTAGATCATGTTAATACATAAGAAATGACCTAGATCTAATGCAAAACATATTACATGTTATTTTCATTTTTGGACAATCATTTGACTCAAGCTTATAGGATTCATATACCTAATTCATGAGAAGTAAGATTATTTGCCAAAATCAGCGAGAAGGGGGAGGTGTGTTTCCATCATGGCTCTCAAAGGTCAAGCCAAGTTCTTTGGCAAAGATGGAAGCTCTCCAATCAAGAGTGAAATAATATATTTTTATGCATGATATTAGAAAAGAAATGTTCATCCAGCTAAGGGGTTGCTAATTCTTTTAGCTTGATTTTAACTTGGGCTTTAAATGATGTTATGAGTTATTTATTTTTAGTTTTAAGTTGATTAATTTGGTAGAAGATTTATTTTTCCCTAAGGGCCTAATCTCCATCCAGGCCATACATAAAGTAAGGAAAAAATTAAGAAGCATGTCATTTAATACATAAGCTAAACAAAACATCAAACATTTTATAAAGCTAACACAAAAGAATAAAAGGCCAGTTATGGTTGGGCACCACCGTACAAATTAAAAAAATAATCAGGTAGTCGAGCTCTACCCTTATACAACCTAAATTATAAAATTAATTAATTTACTATCAAGTAAAGAAATTCATGTTATGGGGGTCTTCATTTCTTCTTTTCTTCTTTTCTTCTTTCTTCTTTCTTCTTTCTTATTTCTTTTTTTTAGTTCCTTCTTTTGAATGGTTGGAAGGTGGTTGCTCTAATGGCTTCACATGGTATATAAGATGAAATCTTATGACTAATGCTCATCCTAATCCCCACCATAATAATCATTCTAAAATTATAATTGCAAAAATACATGAAAAGGAAAAGTAAATCTAACTAACACTTACAAAATAAAGATTAGCTAAACAAATCATACAAGTCCCAAGCATGTATATTGCACTTACCACCGCACACATGGGTGACCAAGTCCACCTGGCCTGTTGGATTAAGCTTAGGGGTATAAGCACCTGCATAACAAAAGCAGTTACATTTTTATTACAGTGCCCCTTAAGAATAAATCATTGCAGAAAATAATGATTAGACTAAATCATCCTACCATTCATTCTATGCACATTCACCCTAACATTCAGACTAAAAAAATATCACAAAACCAAAGCAAACATCAAGCCATGCACCGTTCTAACCTAAAACTAGAAGTGGTGACTTAACCTAATATGTGTGCTTTAAAAGGTTTGTGTGGTATGTTTAGCTAAGGCTTTAAGGTTTAGATTTCCTAAGTATGAAGATGTCCAACTTAAGGGGTGGTTTTTTTTAAGTTGTTTAGTTGATTTGGGTTGATTTTATTTGATGTTTTGTTTACGTTTGAATGAACCTACAATCAGTTACTAAGTATTGTAAAGAGAGGGAAAAGAGAAAATAAACTTCTATTTCTTTCTCTACTTAAATAATTTCTATAATAGATTCATATTTAGTTTTGTTTAGTGAATATTTTATTATGTGTTTTAATTAATCCTAAGTTTAGATTTTCCCTAAACAAACCCATTCAAAAAGAAAGGTATTTTAAGATTAAGTAAAGTGAATTAAGATCAAAAAACACACATCACTTCATTTTCTTTCCCAACATGTATAACATGCATATGAAGGAATCCTTAGCATATCTATGCATGCAAATGGAAATTTCTAGCATAATTTATGATGAATGCTAAGTGAGTTACTTAAGAAAATTTGAATGCTTTATGATGCATGATTTTCATTAAGTAGAAAAGAGATTTTCTTATCCATTTTTCACATGCACACATGTATGTATGAAAGGCACAAGTGAGTACGGTGCCAATGTTAATCAGGGGTGTAAGGTACAAGACCTACTTAGGGCTACTTAAAGCCTCATAATCCCTGGGTTGTCCAGACTAATATACCACTTTCCTTAAATACAAGCATATATACAAAAGAAATGAAGGGAAAAGAAAGATGCAAAAAGTTTATGTTGGTTGATTTGTCTTGTTTATGTAATTTATATGTGTAAATATAGATTTCCTTCTTAGGTAATAGCATAGGAATGAATATGAAAGGAATTAGGCAAGTGTTATGTTCTTTTAAAATGAACTATACACTTTGCCAAATCTTATTCAAAACCATACTAAAAGAAAAGAGAAGGAAGGCTACACTATACATATCTTCATATTTATATCTACATGCAAGCTCATAAATAATTATAAGTAGCACACTTTCAATTTTGGATATTTTATTTATAGATTTTGAAAATAGTTTTAAATTTAGTAGTGATAATAGCCATTCATATTTTACTTTAGCCAAAACATGCAATTTGACATAACAAAAAATTTCCATTTTTAATTTGATTTTTGAATAGCATAAATGTTTGAAACTCATATGAGATACACATTTAGCATGTTAGGAAAGAACTAAAGTGATGAAAGTATGCAAACACATTCACCCAAATAAATTCCTAAAGGCAATCTTATGAAATAAGAAAGCTTAAAGAAAATCAAGTTATTTTTAAAGAAGGTTTGATTTTATTTTTGAGTTTGATTCATAATTTGAGAAATGTGAGGTGAGTTTGCTGTTCCTAACCCATTCCCACATATGTTTATTTTTTATTTTAATTTTTAGGTGATTAGATCAATTTTATACTTTGGTTAGGTTAAGGTATGAATTAAGTGCGTTAATTAACCCTTACCTACACCACCTTAGCATACTTAATCAAATAATTTTGAGCCAATGGGATGACATAAAAACACACAAGGAATTTAAATCAGCAATGAACTTAGGAAGAAAAGGGCCTAATGCATTTAGCTCATGATTAATGATTAATTAAACTAAGGGGTTTAATTTTAAGTAATTTCATAACACCTCTCACACATGTGAGTTGAGTTTTGATTTTCTTAATGTACTTAGGCTCTTGAAAACCTAAGCATTTATCTAAGATAGATTAATTGAGTTCTAGAAAGTTTTAAAATTTTATGAAATTAATTAAGGGGTAATTAGTGAATTAACCCTTAATTAAGGTTGGATTAAGAAAGAAAAGGGGGTTTAGGGAATATCTTAAAGAAGGTATCACAAAATTATTTCCTAAACTTCATATTCATTTAATCAAAACTTAATTGATGCAATTAAAGGGTTAAACCACTAATTATGCCTTTAATTAAGCTTAATTATATTAAGCGAGTGATTAAGGAATGAACTAGAAATTTCCCTAATTAAGCCACTAATAAATCCCAAAAAAATTAGGGGAGGCAGGAGTCATCACACTAATTAAGCATAAGAAGGTTGGGACTAATCAGTGGAGTAATTAGAGGGTAATTAATAAAATAACATTCCTAATAAAACCTAAATTCAGAGAGAAATACTATCCAAAATTCACTGAATTATTTTTAGAATATTTTACACTCAATTATATATCCAATGCAATTTATTTCATATTTTTTTAAAATTTTTCTAGGCTTAGATATGAATTTAAGAAGTTTTCATAATTAATTAGAACATTTAATAGCCTAATTTAAGTATTTAATCCCGTCTGTGCCACATGGGCCGCTAACGCGACATGCAAATTTTCACATGGCATGACAAGATTGGATCTTTAACTTGTCACATCATAGCACCGCATCAGCGCGGTGCTATGCTCTTTCTCCTCAACCGTCTGATCAAGGATCAGATGATTGAATTAAAGTTACGGTTCTAAAGGATAAATCCGTGGGTGCTACATGTTTTAATCACGACCGTCCATCCAAAAAGTGTGGATAGACAGCCATAGATTCATCCATGTATTTCCCTATGGAGAATGGACACCGTCCATCTTCTAGGGCATGATCCGAGCTCGATTGAGCTCGGATTGGATTGAAACTCAACCCACACCATCTAGGCACAATGGCAAGCACATCTATTGGCTATAATTCTATGGGATTAAAATTCATTTCATAAAGCTCCAAACCACATTGAATTTAAGTTTGAAAAAATGGCTAACCTCACCGGAGGTGATCATAGATGCTCGATACCCTTGGAGAAGCTTCGTCTAGTTGAGATGAAACTTTGCTGAAGTTTAGTGTCTTTGAGATGGGGTAGATCCTCCTATGGGCCAACTTCTCCTTCACTTGAGCTTGGCTTTGGTCTAGAGCAATCCTCCCTTGCTTCAAGAACTTGTATGAAGCTTTTGGCAAGCTCAATTGACCTCCCTGATGGAGCTTGCAAAGGGAATTGGGCTGGTTTGAAGTGCGGAGTGAGATTGGATTTTTTGGTTTTCTTCCCCTATTTTCAATTTTGGAAACTAAAAAATGAGAAATTGGTTCTTACTTAGGAGAGCTTGGGGAGGTTGAGGAATGGCTTCTCTAACTTCCCTAAGTTCAATCGAATTGGAGAATGTTGAAATGAAAGCAAATTAGGGGATATCTCCCCCTTTGGCAATCGGACGGTCGAGCAAAGCTTTATCATTTTGATCCAATTGAGCACCTTGAGTGGGTTTGTTAGTCTGTTAGATGAGTCATTGCATTCAGTTTTGGCCATGGAAGGAGTAGAGGAGGTTGCCATATGCTTGAAACAAGTGGAGGCATGATTCCCATGTGGCCATTTTCAAGCACATGGTTGGTTTTGGGTTTGGGTTAGGTTTGGCTAACCCAAACTCATTGGGTCATGTGCACTAGGTCCATTAGTGACCATTTGGTCCACTTAGAGGATGCCAAGTGTCCATGAGAAGGAATTTACCAAATTCCAAGTTGTTTTGATTTTGGGTTACCCTATGGCCTAGGGGTAAAATGGTCATTTGACCTTGATTTTAGTTTGGGCATGTTTGGTGTGATGAGGAAGTAGGTTTGGCCAAGTTTCATTGAATTTGGAGTTGGTTTGATATGATTTGGCTCATGTTGACCCATTTAGGTCAAAATGGGTCAACTTGGGCCAAGTTGACCAATTGGTCAAATTAGGTCAAACCAAGGGTTGGGTCAAGTTTATATGACCATTTGAAATATTTTGGTGGCTTTGGTTTGGTTCAATTTAGTTTAAGTTTGAATTTGGTTCAATTTGACCCTTTAGGTCAAGTTGGGTTCAAGGTCAATTGTGCTAAGTTAGGTCTAGTTAGCCAATTGAGGCATCGATCAAGTTCAACAATCATTTTGGGATGAATTTGATCCATTGGTTTCAATCAATTTGGCTTAGATCAAGTTTTGACATATTTTTGACATTTTAGGTCAAGTAGGGTCAACTTGGGTCAAGTGGCCAATTGGGCTAGGTTTGGCTCAAATGTTGACTTTGTCAAGTTCAAACATTGATCATGAATGAACTTAGATCATTGGTTTCAATTAATTTGGCTTATGGTATATTTTGGCTATGTTGGGATTCATTTTGGCTAACTATTGACTTGGTCAACCCTTAAGTTTGACTTAATTTGACCTAATTTGAGTGATTGATCATCTCATGATGATTATTGATCTTGATGAGAGGCATAGATGGGCATAGTTCAATCCAATTTAGTTAGGATTAGAATTTCGCTCATAAGGGTACTTTAGGTCACTTTAGGTCAAGAAAGCCTAAATAGGTCAAATGGCTTGGTCAAAGTTTGATTTGAGTTTGATTGAACTCACATATGGACTTATGATTGAAATATAAATCCATTTGCAAGAGATTTGAAGTCAAATGGGTTTTGATTCAAATGACAATTTCAAGTTCAAAGAGTGAACATGGGTTTAACTTAGGTTTGATTTTTGAATTGAGTTTTGGTTTAAGTGATTGAAGTTTGTATTTATATTTGGATTCATGATTGAAGGATTGATTGAATCATGAAGAAAAATCAAGGGTTTGGCTTATTTTGAAATTGATTTGGCTAAGTTCAAGATTTTGACTTGAAAGGCTTCGGTTGGATTTTGATTGAATTTGAGTTTCATTTTTGGAGTTGGTTTTGGTTGTTTGAATTTATATTTTATTTATATATGTGAATATAAATGCGAATATAAATGGGTTATGGGAAAATTTCAAAGATTTGAAGTGATTTGAACTTGATCTAGACTAAGTCCTTAAGAGAAAATCAAACTGACTTAGGAAATATTTGTGATTTGAATTTGAATTTGGAATTTGATTTGATTGATTTGAATTTATATTTCATTTATATATGTGAATATAAATGATAATATAAATGAGTTGTGAGAAAATTTCATGAGTTTGAATTGATTTGAACATGATTTAGGTTAAGCCCTTAAGAGGGGATTAAAGGACTTTTGAAATATTTGAAATTTAAATCATGGGCTTCAATCATAAGTTTCAATCATAGGTTTCAATCATGTGGCATTGATTTGAGTTTGGAGAAAATCAATTAGGCTAGAATTGATTTAGGTTTGATGTTGATTTGATTTGGAGTTTGACTTGAAGGAAGGAAGTAAGGGATGTCGTTCAAGCTATAGGGTAGGAAAATTTTCCTAACACCCCTAAGGCATGACCAAATCCTATGGCTAACTCTTCTAAATCTCTAAAGCTAGGTTGAGTGTCCACCTAATCACTAAATATGTCTTAAGACTAAGGAACTCCTAAAGTCTAAGAAGTCCTATGTGTAAGATGGAGGGGTTGAGAACTCATCCTAAAAATTAGGTGTGATTGACAAGGAACACCACACGTATTAGTGTTGACCAAAACGATCAACGACACCGAACGATAACAAGCACTAACAGAGTTGATCTACTCTTAACCCAAGGTGTAGAAGGAATCCGGAGCTTAGTGCAATGTGGCTCTACTTATGTCAAGGACATAAGAGAGGGAAGGAGGAATCCACTAGGGATAGAATATGTGAACCTTCCACAAGGGAAATAGGTTCAAGTCATCCATAAAAGGATGAGAGGTTTGATTTGAGTTGAGTCTTGCTGGGAGAAACTTGATTTGTTTAATTAAGTTTCGCTGGGGAAGAGGGTTAAATTTGTTTCAATTTTTTATTTATTTAATTGTGTTTGTTTTGACTCCATCGGGGATAGACAAGTGAACTCTCCAATGGAGAGGCAAGTTCAAGTCATCCATAAGGGAGGAAAGGTTGTGAAATCCACTAAGGGATTATAATTCTGGATATGCTGGGAACTAAAAAGATTTTCATCTCACTGAGGAGAAGCAAAAGATTTTTATTTGGACTGATTGATTATTTTCATTTTGTATGTTTCACTCCCATGAGGAAGGAAAGTTGAATTTGTTTCAGAATTTTACTTTTAGATTTTGAAATGGATCATGTTGGTTTACGATGGACCGCACTGAGTAGGAACCATGGAGGCCTAGACCAAACTCAGGTTTACCAATCCAAAGGGGTAGTCTACTAAACACATAGTAGGACTAGCCAACCAAAGGGATGCCTTTCGGTAAGCAGCTATTGTACTAGAATGAAAGCGTAGTAGACTTACATCCTTCAAAGTAGGGACCAGTTCCTGGGGTGATCTATTAGCAAGGCAACATATTGAACTCGACCTAGGATTGACTATTTAGTGAATGCCGCTGGGGGACTTAGATCAACTCAAGGATAGTCAAGGTTAATTTCATTTTTTTAGTTTATTTTGATGGATACCATTAGTTTATGATGGATTGCATTGAGTACAGACCATGGAGGCCTAGACCTAATTCAGATCTATCAATCCAAAAAGGAGTAGTCTACCAACCAAAAGGTAGGACTACCCAACTGTTGACCTCATTTTTAGAATGAGCTCTCAACACCTCCATCTTAGACATAGGACTTCTCTTAGATTTTAAGAGTTTCTTAATCTTAAGACACATCTAGTGATTAGGTGGACACTCTCCCCTAGCCCTAGAATACTTAGAATAGTTAGCCATAGGAATAGGTCATGCCTTAGTGGTGTTAGGAAAATCTCCTACCCTTTAGCTTAAGCCATTCCTCACTTTCCTTTTTTCAAGTCAAACTCCAAATCAATTCTATTTGATTTTCCCAAACTCCAAATCAATTCCATGTTTCAAATCCATGACTGAAATAAATAATTGAAACCCATGATCAAAATCCATTAAAAATTCCTAAGTTCAAATTTCCTAAGTCCTTTACCCTTTCTTAAGGACTTAGCCAAAATAATGAGCAAAACCTACTCAAAACTTTGAGATTTTCTCATGATCCATTTATATTTTCATTTATATTTACATTTATAAATGAATTATAAATTCCTACCCATAAAAGCAAATTTAAAATTCCAAATCAATTTATGAAAATTTTCCGAAATTCCTTTAATTTTTCATTAAAAGACTTAGCCAAAAATCAACCCTAAACCTTGATCAAACCTATTCAAATCCATGGGATATTCTCAAAACCTATTTATATCCTCATTTATATTTTCATATATAAATGAAATATAAATATAAATCAATCCAATCAAAGGCAAAAATTAAATTCCAAATTTAAAATGCATGAAATTCCCTTAAATCCATTAATTGTTCATTAATGGATTTAACCTAAACCTTGATCAAACTCATTCAAACTCATGGGATTTTCTTAAAATATATTTGTATTCTCATTTATATTTTCATATATAAATGAAATATAAATTTAAATCAATTAAATCTAATTCAAAAATTAAATTTCAAATTAAAAATTCAATTAAATCCCTTAAAGTTTGTTTAATGGATTTAACACAAATCATGATTAAACTCGTTCAAATTCTTGAAATTTTCTCATGATCAATTTATATTCTCATTTATATTCACATATATAAATAAAAAATAAATTCAAACAGTCAAAAACAACTCTAAAACTCAAACTCAAATCCATTCAAAATCAAATCTAAGCCTTTCAAACCAAAATCTTGAACTTAGCCAAAATCAATTCAAATCAAGACAAACTCTTGATTTTCTCTCATGATTCAATCAATCCTATAATCATGGGCTCATATATAAATTCAAACTCCAATCCTTCAATCGAAATCCAAATAAAAAATCAAACCCAAGACCCCTTCATATTCTTCCTTTGAATATGAAATTTTCAAATGAATCAAAATTCATTTGACTTGAAATCTCTTGTAAATGGATTTATATTCCAATCATAAGTCCATACACAAGATCAATCAACTTCAAATCAAGCTTTGACCAAGCCATTGGACCCACTTTGGCTCACTTGTCCCAAAGTAACCTAAAGTACCCTTATGAGCCAACTTTTGATCCTAACCAAATTGGATTGAACCAAACTCATATTTCCCTCTCATCGTGATCAACAATAATCATGGGATGATCAATCAATCAAATTGGGTCAAACCTAAAGGTTGACCAAGTCAACACTTAACCTAAAATGAAACCTAACATAGCCAAAATTCACCATAGGCTAACTTGATTGAAGCCATTGATCCAAGTTCATTCATGACCTATGTTTGAACTTCACCAAGTCAACCTTTGAGCCTAACCTAACCCATTTGGCCCACTTGACCCAAGTTGACCCATTTTGACATGAAAGGCCAAAATGTGTCAAAACTTGATCTAAGCCAAATTGAATGAAATCAATGGGTCAAGTCCAATCCAAATCACTTGTGGAACTTGACCAAAACCTCATTTAGCCAACTAAACCAAACCTAGCCCAATTGACCTGAGACCCAACATGACCTAAAGGGGTCATGTTGAACCAAAATTGAGCCTAACTCAAATTGATTGGAAGCAAAGATACCAATCCACTTCATATGACCAACCAAACCTAAACCTGCCCTTGAACTAACCCAAATAGGTCAAATGGCTCAAATGGGTCAACTTGACCCATTTGACTTAAATGAGTCATATGAGCAAAAACCTAACTTATACCAAATTGAACCAAATCAAAAGCACCAAAACATTTCAAATGGTCATATGAACTTGAACCAACCCTTGGTTTGACCCAATTTGACCTATTGGTGAACTTGACCCAAGTTGACCCATTTTGACCTAAATGGGTCAACATGAGCCAAACCATATCAAATGGATTCCAAATCCATTGAAACTTGGCCCAACCTATTTTCTCAACATACCAAACTTACCTAAATTGAATAAATAGTGAAATGAACATTTTACCTCTAGGCCATAGAATAAATTTTGGCCTAGCCCATGGGTATTTTGGTCATGCACTCATCATAATCACTTGAGGCTCTCCTAAAACCTCAAGGGGACCTAGTGATGAGTGATGCACCCAACCCAATGGGTTTGGGTCAACCCATTTGGCCCATAGACTGAACCCGACTACCTATGGCCAAACTGAAAATTCAAACTCCCCCCAAAGTTCAATTGGATGCACATGGGAGTTAGCCTTCCACTCCTCTGGTAAAACTGACCATGTGCACACTCTAACCACCCAAACAACTCATTCCATATGATCAATTGGATCACAATGGCAAGCTTAGGCTCAGTCGTCCGATTTCCATAAGGGGACCATATGCACACCTCTAATCCACTGAAATTTTCATTCACACTTGATTGATTGGAACCTAGGAAGCTTGAGAAACCTTCATAGAGCTTTCCCAAGGTGCATATAAAGGATTTGGATCTTGTCTTCTTCGATTTTGCATAGTGAAAAATAGGGGAGCTCACCTTGATTCCTAACTTTCTCCACACTTGATCCCACTTAAATTCCTTCTACACTCATCATCCAAGGACCAATTCGAGCTTGCCCAAGAATCCAATTGAGTTCTAGAGGCAAGGGGGAGATCAATTACCCTTGGGTTGTGAACGGTTCATATTAATCCTCAGGGAAGAACTCAGCCCATCTTAGCCGTCCATCCGTGCATTTTTAGATGGATGGCTAAGATTATTTCCCGCATTTTAGAAATTAATTCTAGATTTAAAACCATGGGTGTATGCTTAGCCATCCGATCTTTGATCGAAAGATAAAAGACGGTGTCACGCGAATAACTTTGTAGGGGCTCACGCGTGATGCGGTAAAGCGTATCCGCCGCCACACACATCCCGCAGTATTAGCTAGGGATTTATTATTAATTCTTAATTAAATCAAAAACCTTTAAAAAATTATAACTCAACCTAGAAAAATCAAAAAAATATCAAAAAAAATGCTATGGATAGATAATTCAATCTAGAATATTTTTAAAAATATTTTCAATGTATTTTAATTTTGTTTTTTCTCTAAATTTGGGTTTCATTAGGAATTTTAATTTACTAATTATTCCCTAATTAAGTCACTAATTAATTTCAAACTTTTAGGGTTTATTTTAGGGGATGACCTCTACCTCCCCTAATTTTCTTGAGATTTATTGATGTCTTGATTAGGAAAATTGCTAGCTCGTTCCTTAATTACTCCTTCATGTAATTAAGGGTAATTAAGGTGTAATTATTGGATTTTCCCTATGATTAAGTTGGATTAAGGTTAGATGCAGTGAGTAGGGGTTTTATGGAATAATTGTGGGATAATTCCCCTAAGCTATTCCCTAAACCCCTTTTTCTTTCCTTAATCCCCTTCTTAATTAAAATTTAATTCATTAATTATCCCTATAAACAATTTTCAAAAATTCTAAAAAAATCCCTAGAACTTAATTAAACTACCTTGGGTAGATTCTTAGGTGTTCAATAGCCTAAATCTAATTAAGGAAATTAAAACCTCTTTGATAAGTGTGAAGGGGTGTTTTAAAAGTACTTAAGCTAAAACCCCTTAGCTTAATTAACTTTTACTTGTGAGCCAAATTACATTAGGTCTTTTCATTACTAGGTGCATTGCAAATTTAAATATCTTATGGGTTTTATGTCATTTCATTGGCTGATAATTACTTAATTAATTTTTATAAGGTGGCGTAGGTAAGGGTTAATTAAGCCACTTAATGCATGCCTTAACCTAATCAACACTTAAAAATAGATTTAATTATCTAAAAATTTAAAAAAAATATAAAACATATATGGGAATGGGTTAGGAACAATAAACTCATCTCACCCTTTTAAAATGAAATCAAACTTCAAGCAAACAAAAAATCATTTTGAAATTTACTTTGATTTATTCTAAGTTTTCTTATTCTTTAAGAATATATTTAGGAATTAGGTAAAGTGAGTTTGTTTACATGATTATATTGTTTTAGATCTTTCCCAACATGTTAAATTGTATGCCATGTGACTTATGCATCCATGGTTTCATGTTTTCAAAGTTTTAAAATGAAATTGTTTACTTTATGTCAAATGTCCATGTGTTGGCTAAAGTAAAATATGAGTGGCTATTATCACTACTAAAGCCAAAGTATTTTCAAAATATATAAATGAAACATCAAATCTGAAAGTGTGTTATTCATATATTAATCATTAGCTTGCATGTGATGAGTTATAAAGTCATGTTTAGTGTAGCCTTTCCTTCTTTCCTTGTGATTAACATAATTTTGAATAAGGGTTAGTAAGATGTAAGGTTCATTTGAAAAGAGCCCAACACTTACTTAATTTTATACCTTATTCATCTCTATGCCATCATCTAAGAAGGATTATCTACACTTGCTTGAATAAATTGCATAAACAAAAATGAAACCATTAAACAACTTTTGCATATTATTTTTCCATTTAATTTCTTTTATATGCATGTTAGTACTTAAGGAAAGTGATATATTATTCTGAAAAACCATGAGATTGAGAGGCTTTAAGTAGCCCCAAGTAGGTCTTATACTTTACACCTCTGGTTAACAATGACATTATACTCACTTATGTCTTTCCTACTTTCATGCATGTATGTGAAATTTTGGATAAAGAAAAATCTTTTCTACTTAAAAAAAAATCATGCATGTATGTGAAATTAAGGATTAGGGAAGGAAAGAGAAGTTCTCTTCTCTTTCCCTCTCTTTATAACTTAGTAATTAATTGTAGGCTTCACTCAAATCAAGTTAAAACATTAAATAAAAATAATCCAAAATACTTAAACAACTTAAATGAAACTCTCCTCTAAGTTGAGCATGTCCTTCACACTTAGAAAATTCAAACCTAAAGTCCTAAGCTAAGCATGACACACAAACCTTTAAAGAACAAACATTAGCCTAAGTCACCACTTCTAGCTTTAGGTTAGGTCAGTGCATGGCTTGATGTTATGTGTTATTTTGTGATGAATGTTTTAGACTAGATGTTAGGGTGTATTCTCGTAGAATGAATGGTAGGACGTGCTTAGTCTAAATATTCTTTTCTACAGGGGATTGTGCAAAAGGGGGGCTATCATAAATAAAAATATAAATGCTTCTTACTTGCAGGTGCTTATACCCTTTAGCATAATCCATAGGCCAGGTGGACTTAGTCACCCATGTGTGGGGTGATAAGTCTAATATACATGCTTGGGACTTATGTGGTGTGATTTGACTAACCCCTGTTTTGTAGGTGTTAGCTAGATTTCCCTTTTCATTTTCATGTAAAAAATTGTATATTTAGGATTTTGGAATGATTTATTATGAGGATTAGGATGAGCATTGGTTGTAAGATCCTATCTTATGCACCATGTGAAGCCTTGGAGCATCTACCATTCAACCATCCAAAGGAAGATCCAAAGAAGAAAGAAAGGAAGAAGAAAAGAAAGAAAATAAGAAAGAAGAATAAAGCTTGAAGACCCCCATAACAATGAATTCCTTTGCTTAAATTGTAATTTAATTCATTTGTAATTTAGGTTGTAGAAGGGTAGAACTCAACTACCCACATTTGATATTTTTTGGGTTTGTGTAGTGGTGCCCGACCATAAACGACCATTTATTCTTTTTGCACTAGCTTTATAAATTGATTGATGTTTGTTTAACTTGTGCATTAAGTGGCATGCTTTTCCTAATTTTTTTCCTTGCTTTATGTAGAATTGGATGTGGATTAGGCTCTTTAGGGAAAAATAAATCTTTTACCCAACTTAAAAATTTAAACTAAAACTAAATAACTCCTAACCTCACCTAAAGCTTAGGATTAAAATCAAGATAAATAATTAGAAACCCCTTAGCTAGATGAGTTCTTTTCTTTATAATATCATGCACAATAACATCTTATTTCACTCTTGATTGGAGGGCTTCCATCTTTGTCAAAGAACACGACTTGACCTTTGAGGGCCGTGGTGGAAACTCACCTCCTAAACTTCTCACTGATTTTAGCTAATAATTTACTTTCTCATGTATTGTCATAAAAATCTTAGTAACCTGAGTCAAATTCATTGTCCAAAAATGAAATAAAATGAAATTTGAAATGCATTAGATTTAGGTCATTAAAGCATGTCCTTTTACATGATCAGTCTCTTTAGAGAGTGAGTTTAAGACTTAGTCTCTTTCTAAAAAAATAGTCTAACTATCTTGCATAAGCATAAAGACTTGCCTATATGTATTTAAAATTGTAGGAGGAGTTAGTTGGCGGCCACCCCCAGGAGGTTGTAAGTCCAAGCTGTTGGGTGGTTTGTCCTCTCTTATGAAGGCAAACCAATTACCCATTTTCTCCTTAGATTTAGGTTATGCTTCTAGCCCTCATCGAAGCTCCCTAGATTTAGGTTCTGAGGTTGCTTCTCCCCTTGCAGGCCATAAGCATAATTCCTCAACTCTTAGGCATTTTCTTAATCTTGTGTTTAGGAATCTTAAGTCCTAAAATTTCTAATAAAAATACAACTTAAACAAACTAAATTAATTTCTAAAAATGTAAATCCAACTTTTAGGATAGTTTAAGATGCTCGCTAGGTTTTCTAGCATCGTGAGCATCTCCCACTTATGCCCATTTTGTTTTCGTTAATAACTCTTTTTGATCAATCCCATTTGATCTTCAAATACAAACCAATCGATTGATAGTCCTTCATATTAAAATCTTTAGAGACAATGATCATTTACCTTAATCAAGTGTTTTCCTAAGGGATCTTATCCTTTAGGATGTAATTAACTATGGGGGTTTGCTCCTGTAGGGAACTTAATGAACCCAATTTAAAATAAACCCTACTTTACTTTTCCATATAAAGTAGGGGAAGAATCTCTGGTACATATGGAGACCCATCATCCTTAGGAGTCCTTATTGAGGTGATTAGTTCTATTAAAGGGTAGTGACTTCTATCTTTCAAGATAGCACACTATTCCTTGATGATGTATCTGATCACCTGAATAAGTACATCTGTAGATCTGCATGGCATCTTGCCAAGATGAATTTCTATAATGCCTCTTCTTTCTTTTCTCCACAGATTTGAAAGGTGACTCCTTATAAGATATTTATTAACCAACACCAACCAAGGGGAATGTCTTTCGGTTTGCAATGGTCAAATCTTAAGATGAAAGTGAGAGAATTCACATCTTCTAGAAATAAGAAATCAATGGGGTGATCAGTTGCTTTGAGTAACAAATCAGACCCGACCTAGGGCTAACTATTGAGTGAATGCTACTGGGGGGACTTAAATTAGCTCAAAGATAGTTAAAGATTAAATTCATTTTTATTTTGTTTTGATGGATTACATTGGTTTACGATGAATCAAACTGATAAGGAGCTTATATTAGCCTAGACCTATCTCAAATTTACTGAACCAAATGGAGTAGCTTCCCAATCGATGGGAGAACTATCCGATCAAAGGAGTGCCTTTAAGTTTGCAATGATCAATTTAAGGGAAGAAAGCTCGGAGACTCACATCTTCCACTACAAAAGACCACCGGGTGTTCATTGGTTATTGGCAACAAATCAACACCTGGTCAGTCGGTTTGCGATAATCATGCTAGAGAGAATGCATCATAGTCTTATATCTTCCAAAATGGAATGACTGTAGGGGTAATCGGCTTGTGAAAAAATAGATTGAACTTAACCTAAGAGCGACTACAAAATGAGTACCACCTGTGGATTTATCTCAACTCGTGTAGTCGCAATTCTATAGGAGTTCTCGACACGCCAAAGATAGGATGCCTGTTTGGGAAAAAGGGCCCTTTGGGGGCTTGACTTCCTAATCCACAAGCGAATTAATTTATTTGTAGATTTAGTTTGTTTTATCATGGACCCTATTAGATTGTAAGAGATCAAACTAAGAAGGACCTTATATTAGCCTAGACCTATCTCAGATTTACTAAACTAAGGGAGAATCTGAGCATCCATTGAACAAATTCTCCAACCACAGGGGTGATTACCAGGAAAGGGGGATTGTCCAATCCAAGAGTAACCCGAGTAGTGTCTAAATGGGATCACGAAGGACATGATCCAAATAGAGTGCCCACAGGGAGTGGGTCTACTAAGGGCTTAATCCAAAATCTTAGAGAAGATGATATGGCTAGTCATATATCAAATAAGTATTTAGTGTCCAACTTAAGGAGAAAGCACGGGGACTCACATCTGCCAAGAGTGGTGTATCCATCGGGTGAGTCATTATCAGTATAGTGAACATCAACCAACCTAAGGTGCCCGTCAGTTTGCAACAATCAGCCTAGGAAGAAAGCTCGGGGACTCACATCCTCCTATAGCATAATTGATTGTTGGGATAGTCTGTCTTCGGCTTGATAGGTGCCATCCGACCTAGGGCGACTATTGAGTGAATGCCAATGGGGACTTACATCTACTCAAATTTAGTCAAGAGGAAAGAAGCCTCTAGGGACTTATCCTAAACCTCAAATATACTCGACCTACTTAGATCATGATGATTAGTTCAAGAAGAAAGCTCAAGGACTCGCATCTTCTTAAATAAAATCAACATGAGTAGCTTAATGGCTGTGCAGTGAAGTCGACCAAACTAACATGGCACTCATTAGTTTGTAATGGTCAAGTTAGGAAGAAAGCGTGTGAACTCACATCTTCCAAAGAAGTGAGCATTGGGGTGACATACTAGCGAGGGAGCATGTAGACCTGACCTAGAGCAGCTAATGAGTGAGTTCCACACGGGCTTGCTCCCACATCAAAGTAGTAGTGACAAAAGATTTGTGGTTATTTTTGTACTTATGTTAAAGAGAATAGGATGTCGCTCGAGTTCTCTTACACTTACCTTAAATATGCTGGGGATTTTTATGAAATGGTGCCACAGATGGCAACTGAGATTTCTCACTAAAAAAGGATGTTGCTTGGGTTCTCTTTCACCTAACTCAGTTGTGCTAATTGAAATAGGATGTCTCTCTCAGGTTCTCTCACACCTACTCTTGTAGCATTAGGGGTGTTTGATTATGTTTATGTTGTGAAAGAAGGATATGATGTTGTTGTGGGACTCTTACACCTACCCTAAACATGTCATGGAAGATTCGTAAGATAAGAAAACAACGCTTCGAAAGAAGAGAAGATTTTGATGAAATGGAATCAATTTTTGTTGACTTTGATAGAATTATTTTCAAAAATAATTTTTATGGGTAATATTTCTTCAAATAGAGCCCATTAATTGAAAGCATCGGGTGTTTCCCTTTACAATCAATAAGCTGTTAAGATCCTCCTTGGTAGGCCTTCTCTATGACATAGGGGCCTTCCCAATTAGGTTCAAACTTGCCTCCC
Source organism: Cymbidium sinense (assembly GCA_021442155.1). Taxonomy (NCBI): domain Eukaryota; kingdom Viridiplantae; phylum Streptophyta; class Magnoliopsida; order Asparagales; family Orchidaceae; genus Cymbidium; species Cymbidium sinense. The sequence continues at coordinate 117,546,885 of CM038225.1, forward strand.
ATCTTTCAACGAGCAACAATTGGTCTCCTTAAGACTAACACAAGTTCTCCTACTCGAAAAGACCTAGGGTGGACCATCTTGTTGTGAGCTTGAATCATTTTTTCCTTGTACAACTTGAGGTTCTAGCACACTAGGCGACTCTCTTCCAAACCTTCGAGCTCTTCTAACCACAATTTTGCATTCTGCTTTATAATGATCTTGCTACCCAATGCTATCTTTAGTGACGAGAGTTAAAATTCTAAGGGTAGAATGGCTCGGGCCCATACACAAAGGAAAATGGGATAGATTGAGTTGGAGTTTCCTATGTGGTGCAGTAAACCCACAAGGCTTCAACCAACTACTCATTCCACTGCCACTTGTTATCATCAAGAGTCTTCTTTAGTATTTGGATGAGAGTTTTATTGAATTCTTCCGCTAAGCCATTTGCTCTGGGGTAATAGTTGGCGAAGTATCTCCAATTTATACCGTATCTTCTAAAAAAACCATTGATCTTGGTGCTTTTGAATGTCGTACCATTATCAAATGTAATTCATTGAGGCACCCCAAACCTATATACGATATGGTTCCTAAAAAATTGAAGCTCATGTTGAGTTGTGACCTCTCTGAGTGGGATTGTCTCTGCCCACTTGGAAAAGTAGTCGGTGGCAGCTAAGATGAACCGATGACTCTTGGAAGAAGAATGATCAATCGAACCCACGATGTCTGCACTCAACACTGAATGGCCATATGTATGGAATGTTGGGTGGAGGACCACACCATGTATCTGACACTAATGGCATCTCAATCCAACTGTAATCATCAAAGGCTAGTGGTATCCTAGTCTCTTCATCTTTGTCTTCATCTTTGGATCAGATTGATGTGCTCCACATAGAACTGAATGTACCTCTATTACAATGCCACAGGCTTTGTTTTTGTCTAAATAATGTAACCACATCTGGTCAAAGGACCATCGGTACAGGGAGCCATCAACTAGAGCCTAGAAGAGAGCTCTCTATTTCATATGATGGGTTTGTGACTTTTCTTGAGGTAGTTTGTTGGTGTTCAAATAGCCTATGAACGATTGCCTTTAATCCAACTCCTTATCCTTATAGGCAACGATAACCTCCTCTTCAAGAGAAAGTCTCTCGATGAGTTCAGCATCCCTTATTGAAATGGACTCATCCTCTAGACATGCCAATTCTTTGGCAAATTTGGGCATAATATCTGCTACTCTGTTCTCTACTCAGGGAACCTTATAGATGGTGACCTGAAGGATTTGGGCTAACAGCTTCATGGTATACTCATGGTAATGATGAAGTTTGGATTTGAGAACCTTGTAGGACCCGAAAATATAGTTGATGACCAATTGAGAATCCCCAAAGATGATGATGCTCTAGATCGATAATCAAAGCATCATACTTGGCTTCATTGTTGGTGCAGGGGTTGAAAAGATAGTATGAGAATCTCATCACATCGCAGTCTGTAGTTAGGAAAACTATTCCTACCCTCACTTTTCCTAGAAGAGTAGATCGTGGTGCCTCCCCTTTATGAAAGGAAGCTACACCATCAAAATACATCTCCCATTGGTGGTTGTCAACCTCCCCTAAGTTCATGATTTGTTCATCAAGGAGATCATCACTAAGTAGAGAATCAGCAGGAAGTGGGTGTGCTGCTAAGAAATCCACTAGTGCTTGTCCTTTTACCACACGGAGGGGTACGAATGTGATATCAAACTTTGAGAGAATCATGGACCATCATGCCAAACATTCGGATAACGTTGGTTGTGTCATGAGATACTGTAGTGGATTGGTTCTGGAGATCAAGTTCACCTTATGAGAAAGCATATAGCGCCGTAGCTTTTGGGAGGCAAAGATAAAAGCTAGACAATGTTTCTCAATAGGTGGATAGTTTGCTTCAGCGGGAATCAAATGATGACTGAGACAGTAGAGAGCATTCTCCTTCCCTTCGTCATTGGCTTGGGCCAACAGAGTACCGAGAGAGTCATCCAATCCAGCAGTGTAGAAGATGAGTGGCTTGCCTAGGATAGGGGCTACTAGAGCTGGCGGCTTCACTAAATATTGCTTGATGTCTTCAAAGGCATACTGACACTTGTCATCTCACTTGAACTTGGCATCCTTTTTGACAAGTGCTAAGAATGGCTTGTATCTCCCTCATAGATTGGAAATAAAGCATCTAAGATATGCCAGCCATCCTCAAAAGATTTAAGTTGAGTTAAACTCTTAGGAGGTGGCATTTCTAAGATAGCTTTAATTTTTTCTAGATCTATTTCAATTCCCAAGTGTCGGACAATAAACCCAAGGAATTTCCCTGAAGCTACTCTGAATGCACACTTCAGGGGATTCATTTTGAGATTATATTATCTTAACCATTTGAAAACTACTCTCAATTCAAAGAGATGGTCTTCCTTTCTCTTGCTCTTGACGACTAGACCATCAACATAGCACTCAACCTGATGATCGATGAGTTCGTTGAACATCTGAGTCATGGCCCATTGGTATGTAGCAATGGAATTTTTAAGGCCGAAAGGCATGACCCTATGACAGAAGATTTCGATCAGGGTTCAAAAAGTAGTGTTTCGTTCATCTTCAGGAGACATCTTGATTTGGTTATAGCCAAATGTCCCATCCATGAAAGACAAAACTACATGAGATGAGGCGATGTCCACAATTAATTCTAGTATAGGAAGAGGAAACTCATCCTTAGGACATGCCTCATTTAAGTCCCTAAAATCAATGCATATGCAAATTTGGCCATTCTTCTTCTTAACTGGGATGACACTGGCTAACCAGGTAGGATATTTTTCTTCCATGATGAGACAAGCATCGATCAGTTTCTTGACTTCAGAAATGACCTCTTGTTCGATTTCTAATCGCATGCATCTAGGAGCTTGCTTGATAGGGTTAGCACTAGGATCTATTACTAGATTGTGGGCACGCGTCAGATAGCATCTCTTCATAACTCCATGCAAAGCTTAAACTATCAATAGCCTTAAGTCATTAGTTTCTTCATTTAGCAACAAACTGATGTACATCAGGCATGAATTTTCTTCTGTCCAGAGATTGATTTCTTTAAGCTTGTCAATTGTTGAATAGATCTCCTCTTCAAATTCTGGTGGTGCATCTTTGATTTGGAGATCATCTGAATCATCTAAGATTTCTAAACACACATTCTCATAAGAGTTACTATTCTATGAAAAGAACTTATTAGACTCAACATGATTGGTAATAACTAGGTAGTAATCGTCATCATAAACTGGACCCACTGTACTGAATCCTAGTCTTATTTTTGATTGTGCTCCCCTGCCTGTATTGTTCCATAGCATCTCAAAATACTCTGACCTGTGCATGGACCATGTATGAGGAACCAAATTTTTCTATATAAGATTATGAACACAAGGTGAGTAAAAGTCAAACGATAATTTCATTAATTCTTTATATGAATTCTCCTCAAGTTTTAGATCAACTTCAGGACTTGAGGAGGATGATCCCAAAAAGAATCTCTTTGGCTTCATATCACAAGAAGACTCAGGGGATTCCTTAATGTTGACCTCATTTTTAGAATGAGTTCTCAACCCCTCCATCTTAGACATAGGACCCCTCTTGGACTTTAAGAGTTCCTTAGTCTTAAGATACATTTAGTGATTAGGTGGACACTCAACATAACCATAAAGACCTAGAAGAGTTAGCCATAGGAGTAGGTCATACTTTAGGGGGGTTAGGAAAATTTGCCTACCCTATAGCTTGAACCACATTCCTCACTTCCTTTCTTCAAGTAAAACTCCAAATCAAATCAACAAGAAACCTGAATCAATTCTAGCCTAGTTGATTTTCTCCAAAACTCAAATCAATGCCATTGATTAAAACCCATGATTGAAGTCCATGATTGAAACCCATGATTGAAATTTCAAATTCTAAATATTTCCTAAGTCCTTAAACCCATGATTGTGCTCCCCTGCCTAAATTATCTTCAAATCAAATTCATGAATTTTTCTAATAATTCATTTATATTCTCATTTATATTCACATATATAAATGAAATATAAATTCAAATCAATCAAATGGAACCCAAATTCAAACTCCTAATTCAAAATATTTTTTAAGTCCTTAAATTCCCTCTGAAGGACTTAACCTAAATTATCTTCAATTCAAATTCATGAAATTTTCTCATAATTCATTTATATTATCATTATATTCACATATATAATTGAAATATAAATTCAAATTAATCAAACTAAATCCAAAATTCAAATTCATAATTCAAAATATTTCCTAAGTCCTCAAATTCCCTTTTAAGGACTTAGCCTAAATTATCTTCAATTCAAATTCATGAAATTTTCTCATAAATCATTTATATTCTCATTTATATTCACATATATAAATGAAATATAAATTCAAACAACCAAAATCAATTCCAAAAATCAAACTCAAACTCATTCAAAATCCAACCTAACCCTTTCAAGTCAAATTCTTAAACTTAGCCAAATCAACTTCAGTTCAAGCCAAACTCTTTATTTTCTTTCATGATTCAATCAATCCTTCAATCATGAATCCAAATATAAATACAAACTTCACAAACTCAATTCAAAAATAAAGCCAAAATCCATTTCATGTTCACCCTTTGAACTTGAAATTATCAAATAAATTAAAACCTGTTTGACTTCAAACCACTTGTAAATGGATTTATATTTCAATCATAAGTCTATATGTAAGTTTAATCAAACTCAAATCAAGCTTTGACCAAATCATTTGACCCATTTAGGCTCACTTGGCCCAAAGTGACCTAAAGTACCCTTATGAGCCAAATTCTAATCCTAACCAAATTGGATTGAATCAAACTCACCTAAGCCTCTCATCATGATCAACAATCATCACGAGATGATCAATCACTCAAATTGGGTCAAACCAAGTCAAACTTAAGGGTTGACCAAGTCAACAATTAACCAAAATAAAACCCAACATAGCCAAAATCCACCATAGGCCAAATTGATTGAAATCATTGATCTAAGTTCATTCATGACCAATGTTTAAACTTGACCAAGTCAACATTTGAGCCTAACCTAGCCCAATTGACCACTTGACCTAAAAAGTCAAAATGTGTCAAAATTGGATCTAAGCCAAATTTATTGAAACTAATGGGTCAAGTTTATTCTAAATCACTTAGTGAACTTGACCAAAGCCTCAATTGGCCAACTGTACCTAACCTAGCCCAATTGACCTTGAGCCCAACTTGACCTAAAGGGTCATTTTGAGCCAAATTCAAACTTAACCAAAATATATTGAAAACAAAGATACCAAAGCACTTCATATGACTAGCCAAACCTAAACCTACCCATGACCTAGCTCAAATTGGTCAAATGGGTCAAATTGGTCAACTTGATCCATTTGATCTAAATGAAGTCATATGAACCAAATTCAAACCTAAACCAAATTAAATCAAATCAAAGCCACCAAAACATTTCAAATGGTCATATGAACTTGACCCAACCCTTGGTTTGAAACCTATGGTCGGTCGCCCGAATACCAAAGGGGAAGATATACTCCCCCTAATTCATTTGAATCTTCAAAGTGCCATTACCGATTGAGTGAGAGGAAGTCATAGGAGCCATTTGCAAGTGATCCTATGCTTCCTAGAGGAAGATTGAAAGTTCATCTTCTTAGTTTTTATACACTGAAAGTAGGGGAGTTCAGCCTGATTGCAAACTTGCTCTACACTCAACCTCAGTCTAATTCCCTTTGCAAGCACTCTTAGGGAGCTTAGTCGAGCTCACATAAGTTCTTTCCCAAGCTCCAAAGGCCAAGGAGGAGTCACCTAGACCAAAGTCGAGCTCACTTGGAGGAGGAGTTGGTTCATAGGAGAAGTTGCTCAACCTCAACACTTCAAACATTCAATAAAGCTTCATCTCAACTTGACGAAGCTCCTCTAAGGGAATCGAGTGCCGATGACCACCTCCGGTGAGGTTAGCCATTTTTTGAGCTTAAACTCAAAGTGGTGTGGAGCTTTGTGAAATAAATGTTAATATCATAGGATCTTGACTGTTAGATCTAATCTAGGTTGCATGGTGATGGTGTGGGTTAATTTTCATCCAATCCAAGCTCAATCGAGCTCGGATCAAAGCTTCAAACATGGATGGGTCCATGGCTCACAAAGAGCAGTAGGGATGGATCTCTAGTCGTGCATCCATGCATTTTGGTTGGAAGGCTGAGATTAAATGAAGGATATATTTATTTTTCTCCCTCAAATCTGTAGATTTAATCTTACCCATCCGATCCTTGATCGGACGGGTGAGGAGAAAGCGTGTAGTGCCACTGCCACGTGGTGCTACGATGCGACATTTTAAATAACCAATTAGGAGTCGGCGTGTGTAAAGCGCATGGCGCATTAGCCGCATGTGTAGCACCCGTGGGATTAATAATATAATTAAGCTTTATTTAATTCTGAATTAATCACCTAAGCTTCTAAAATCCATATTTCAACATAGAAAAATCAAAAAAATCAGAAATAAATTATATTAGAAAAATAATTGAATATAAAATATTCTAAAAATGATTTTAATTGATTTTGAATAGTTCTCTTCTATGAATTTGGGTTTTATTAGGAATGTTAATTTGCTAATTTCTTTTTAATTAATCCAATGATTAATCTCAAACTTCTTGAGTGTAATTAGAGGGATGACTTCTACCTCACCTAATTTTTTTGGGATTTATTGGTGGCTTAATTAGGGAAATTGCTAATTCATTCCTTAATCACTCCCATAATGTAATTAGACTTAATTAAGAGTATAATTAGTGGTTTAACCCTTTGATTGAGCCAATTAAGTTTTGATTAAGTGAAATGTGAGGTTTAGGGAATAATTTTGGGATACTCTCCTTAAGATATACCTTAGATCCTCTTTATTCCTTAATCTTATCTTAATTAAAGGTTAATTCACTAATCATCCCCTTAATTAATTTCCTAAAATTTTAAAACTTTCTAGAACTCAATTAATTCTTCTTGGGTAGATGCTTAGGTGTTCAAGAGCCTAAGTACAATTAAGAAAATCAAAATTCAACTCATATGTGTGAGGGGTGTTTTGAAATTACTTAAGTTAAAACCCTTAGCTTAATTAATCATTAATCATGAGACAAATTGCATTAGACCCTTTTCTTCCTAGGTGCATTGCTGATTTAAATTTCCTCTCTGGTTTTATGTCATCTCATTGGCTCATAATTATTTGATTAACTACGCTGAGGTGGTGTAGGTAAGGGATAATTAACATGCTTAATTCATACCTTAACCTAATCAAAATATAAAATGAATCTAATCCCCTAAAAAATAAACAAAAATATCAAACACATGTGGGAATGGGTTAGGAACATCAAACTCATCTCACATTTTCCAAATTAACTCAAACTCAAAATCAAACAAAATTCACATTAAATAAACTTTGATTTGTTTAAAACTTTCTTATTTCATAAGATTATCTTTAGGAATTAATTAAGGTGAATGTGTTTATATGTTTTCATTACTTTAATTCTTTCTTAACATGGTAAATGTGTGTATCATATGATTTCATACATTCATTCTTTTCAAAAATTAAATTTAAAAATGAAAATGTTTCTTTTATGTCAAATTGCATGTCTTGGCTAAAGTAAGAATATGAGTGGCTATTATCACTATTAAATCCAAATTATTTTCAAAATATATGAATCAATTATCAAAACTGAAAGTGTGTTACTTATATCATACTTATTATCTTGCATGTGAGTAAAATATAAGGATGTATTTAGTGTAGTTTTGTTTCTCCTCTCTATTGGTATAGTTTTGAATAGGATTTGGCAAGGTGCATAGTTCATTTGAAAATAATCTAACTCACCTAATTCCATATTATATTCATTCCTATGCTATTACTTAAGAAGGATACCTGCACTTGTACATATAAATTGCATAAACAATAATAAATCAACCAAAACAAACTTATGCTTTCTTTCTTTTCCATTTATTTCTTTTGTACATATGCTTGTATGTAAGAAAAGTGGTATATTAGTTTGGACATCCCTAGGATTGCGAGGCTTTAAGTAGCCCTAAGTAGGTCTTATACCTTACACCCCTGGTTAACAATAGCATCGTATTCACTTATGCCTTTCATACATTCATATGTGAATGTGAAAATTGGATAAGAAAACCCCTTTGCTACTTAATGAAAATCATGCATCATAAAAATTTAAATTTTCTTAAATAAACTACTTAGTATGCATCATAAAGTGTGCTAAACATTCCCATTTGTATGTATAAATATGTTTAGGACTCATTCATGTGCATGTTCTATATATTGGGAAAGAAATGAAGTGATGTGTATTTTGTGATCTTAACTCACTTTATTTAATCTTACAATGCCTTTCTTTTTGAATAGGTTTGTTTAGAGTTCATCTAAACTTAGAATTAATTAAAACACATAATAAAATATTCACTAAACAAAACTATAATATGAATCCACTTTAAAAATTACTAAGTTAGGGAAGAAAAGAGAAGTTCTTTCATCTTTCCCTCTCTTTATAACTTAGTAATTAATTGTAGGATTCACTTGAACCCAATCAAAAAATAAAATAAAATCAACCCAAAACCCTTCTCTAAGTTGAACATTCTTCACACTTAGAAAATTTTAACTTAAATCCATAGCTAAGCATACCACACAAACCTCTAAAGCACATAGATTAGGCTAAGTCACCACTTTTAGTTTTAGGTTAGGGCGGTGCATGGTTTGATATTTTCTTTTATTTTGTGATATATGTTTTAGTCTGGATGTTTGGGTGAATGTGTCTAGAATGAATGATAGGATGATTTAGTCTAATCATTATTTTCTATAGGGGATTGTGCTTAAGGAGCGTTGTAATAAATAAAAATATAAATGCTTTTGTTGTGCAAGTGCTTATACCCCTAAGCATAATCAAATAGGTCAAGTGGACTTAGTCACCCATGTATGGGGTGATAAGTCTAATATACATGCTTGGGATTTGTGCTGTTTGTTTAAGTAATCTCTGTTTTGCAGGCGTTAGCTAGATTTACTTTTCCTTTTCATGTAATTTTTGTAATTAAGATTTTGGAATGATTGTTATAGGGATTAAGATGAGCATTGGTCAAAAGATCTCATCTTATGTACCATGTGAAGCCTTTGGAGCAATCACCTTCCAACTATCCAAAAGAAAGAACCAAGAAAGAAAAAAAGAAAAAGAAGAAGAAAGAAGAAGAGAAGAATAAAGAAATGTAGCTTGAAGGCCCCCATAACAATGAGTTTCTTGCTTAATTATATTTAATTCATTTGTAACCCGGGTTGTATAAGGGTAGAGCTCGGCTACCCAATTTGTTTTCGGGTTTATGCGGTGGTGCTCGACCACAAATGGCCTCTTATTCTTTTGTGTTAGCTTTATAAATTGATTGATGGTTTGTTTAGCTTGTGCATTAAGATGCCATCTTTTTTCTAGTTTCTTTCTTGCTTGATGTATGGTCTGGATGTGGATTAGGCTCTCAGGAAAAAATAAATCTTCTACCAAACTTAACAATTCAAAATTAAAATAAAGAACTCATAACCTCACCCAAAGCTTAGGCTAAAATCAAGATAAAAGAATTAGTAACCCCTTAGCTAGATGAGTATTTCTTTTATAACGCCATGCACAAATGCATATTATTTTCATTCTTGATTGAAGGGCTTCCACCTTTGCCATAAAAACTTGGCTTGACCTTTGAGCACCATGGTGGAAATAGACCTCCTCCCTTCTCACTGATTTTGGCCAATAATCTTACTTCTCATGCATTAGGTATATGAATCATACAAGCTTGAGCCAAATGATTGTCCAAAATGATAATAAAATGTAATATAATTTGCATTAGATTTAGGTCATTCGAATCATACCCTTACATGATCTAGTCTCTTTAGGGAGTGAGTTTAAGGACTTAGTCTCTTTCTAAATAAATAATAGCCTAGCTATCTTGCATAAAGCATATGACTTGCCTACTTGAATTTAAAATTGTAGGAGGAGTTAGTTGGAGGCCACTCCTAGGTGGTTATAAGTCCAAACAATTGGCTAATTTACTCTCTCCTATGGAGGTAAACCATATACCCATTTTCACCTTAGATTTAAATTGTGCTTTCGACCCTCGCCAAAGCTCCATAGATTTAAGTTATGAGGTCACTTCTCCTCTTTGTGGGCCATAAACATAAATCCTCACCTCTTAGGCATTTCCTTAATCTTTTGTTGTGGAATTATAAGCCCTAAATTTATAATGAAAAATTTAACTCAAACAAATTAAATCAAATTCAAAAATGTGAAGCCCAACCATAGGATAGTTTGAGTTACCCGCTAGGTTTTCTAGCATCGTGGGCATCTCCGATTTATCTTCCTTTGGCTTCAATAATAACTCCCTATCTTTGATTAATCCCATTTGATCTTCCAAAATAAACTAATTGATTGATAGTCCTGCCTATTGAAATCTTTGGAGACAACGATCATTTAACTTAATCGAGAGTATTCCTAAGGAATCTCATTCTTTAGGATGTAATTAACTATGGGGGCTTGCCCCTGTATGGAACTTAACTTTAATTTAAAATAAACTATACTTTTTCTTTTTTTTGAAGTAGGGAAGAATCTTTGGTACATGTCATTGTCATTAGAGTCCTTGTTGAGGTGATTAGGTCTATTGTAGGGTGGTGACTTCTATCTTTTGAGATAGTACACCTCTCCTCAATGTCATTCCCGATGACCTTTAATAAGAACATCTGCAGATCTACGTGATGTAAAAAATGCATAAAAAGAAATAGAAGTATATTTCTATCTTCATTTTATTCAGCATAGAGTGAAGATAGAAGTATATAGCTTATTCTTTAGGAATCTCATATGAAAATTTCACCACAGATTTTTCTGGGGACTCCGCTGGGGATGGTTCCTCTCTCCATCTTTAGTAAATGATCATTGTCTCCAAGTATCGATAGTGGATTTGTACTTTGATATGAATCCAAGACTATCTTTCATTTTGTTGGCACTTACTTTATTTCATTCTTAAGTTAAGCTAGCCAACATCTTTAGGTTTTAGGACCTCACCCCGTGTTGGTCTTAAAACCCCGTTGGGTTATCCAATGGGTAAAAATAAAAATATCTAAATAAAAGAAAGTATTTAAAGACTTCCTCCTTATCATTTCTATGGTGAGTAAAGGTTCATTTTAAAACAATAAAGACAAAATAAACCCTTATAAAAAATCATGCTTTTCAAAAAACCACTCTTTTAAAAATGCACATAATAAAATATTTTTACACAAAATTTTCTTAAATCATCTTCATCTAACAATCTTTATGATTGTTATATGCAAAATTTCAATAATCATGCTTTTTAAAGCTTTAAAATTTGAAGATAGGCATTTCCATTCAATACACCCAAATGTATTGAATGGATATTACCTCTTCAAGCAAAATCATAACTTTGAACTTCCACCTAACACATTCCACATGTGTTAGGTTGGGATTTTCATAATTTCAAATAGTACATATGAACCTTTCCATTCAATATACCCACACCTATTGAATGGAAGTTTCATTTTCAAACAAAACTAATTTTTTCAAAAGCACATATGAACATCTCCATTCAATATACCCAAATTTATTGAATGAAGATTTCATTCCCAAATAAAAATAACATCATTTGGAAATCCCAGTTAAACATATTCCATATTTGATTAAGTTGGGATTCCCTCTTTCAAAAAGCAATAATCAAACAAAAAGAAAAATTTTCACATTTGTAAAAATAAGATTGACTTCCATTCCGACATACCCAAATTTGTTAGATGGAAGTCTTCTTTTTAAAAATCAAAACTTAACAATCATATTTTAAAAATTCAAACACATTTGGAACTTCATTTAGCACACTCAAATTTGCTAAGTGAAGTCTCTAAATTTGAAAAACAAAATTTTCAAAACATATTTGGAATTTCAATTCTCCATTTGCTAAATTGAAGTCTCTCCTATTCCAAAAATAAAATTTGAAACACACTTTTGGAAATTTTATTTAGCATACTCAAATTTTCTAAGTAAAATATCCATCCCACAAAAATTTTCAAAACATATTTGGAATTTCAATTTAGAATACCCCATTTGCTAGAATGAAGTCTCCCTTTTTCAAAATCCAAAACAAAAATTTGAAACACCTTTGGAATTTCATTTAGCATACTCAAATTTTCTAAATGAAATTTTTACTTCACAATATTTCCAAAAAAGCTCTTTTGGAACTTCACTCTTTAGCATACCAAATTTTCTAAAGTGAAACCTCCATTTTCAAAATAAAACCAAAACATAAAAAATTTAAACACATCTTTTGAAATTTCATTTAACTTACACAAATTTGCTAAGTGAAATTTTCATTTCACAAAATTAAGTAGAACTTCATCTTTAACATACCATATTTGCTAAAGTTAAGTCTCCTCTTTCAATCAAAAACAAATCAAAGCCAAAAAAAAGAAACACATTAGGATTCCCTTAGCATACTTAAATTTGCTAAGGATCTTACTTTCAAAAACAAATCAAAATCAAAAGGAAACACATTAGGATTTCCTTAGCATACCCAAATTTGCTAAGGAGCCTACTTTTGCAAAAATAAAAATATCCAGAAAAATGAAACACTTTAGGATTTCCTCAGTATACTGAAATTTGCTAGGAATCCTATTTTTAAAAAATCTTTCAAAAACACACTTGGGTTCTTCACTTAGCATACCTAAATTTGCTAAGTGGGAATTCCAGTTTTCAAAATCAACAATAATTCACAAAAGAAACAATTATTTTCAAACACTTCACTTAGCATTCCCAAATTTTTTAAGTGAGTGAATTCCAAAATATCAAATCAAAAATAAAACCAATTGACCCTTACTTTAGCATACCCAACTTTGTTGAAGGAAATGGTCTTCAAAGAAAGATCTAATTTCAAACATGAGCTTATGGAAACATCTTCCTAAAAATATTTGAATCCATTTTTCTACATACCCAAATTTGTTGAAATTGGATTCATATTCAAAAATTCATCTTTCCAATCAATTCTCTAAATCTTCTCTAAATCCATTTGAACCCCACTTAACACTTCCAAGATATTGGATGTGGGTTTAAATTTTTAATTCAAATTCAAATCAATAATAGAAATCGATCCAAGTTTGTTTCCAACATTGCGATTCTCATAAGTCTCTTCGCCTACAGTTCAATTCTTTAAATTTTTTGATTTATGGCAAGTTCACAAGTTTGTGTTTACTTCCTACGAATGGACTTGGCCTTGGATCGACTCCTCCTAATCACACCCATCTCATCCATTTTGACAGAGATTTTGAGGGGGTGAGGATCACTGTGAGGGCACTCCCTCTCAGCAAGTGCGTGTGGGAAGCGGTCATTCATTGAGTTACCATTGGATTCTGACATCCCCTCATTAAAGAGGAAAGCAGTGGTAGTACCATTAGCTCCAGCAATGCCAGTGATAGTGACAGCGCCTGCACACCCTGTGATTTTTTGTGCTTCCCTAGTAATTGCTAGCACCCACTCATTAGAACCTTCTAAGGGTAAGGCTCCTCTAATCTCGGAGATTGCCTCCCTAGCCTTTGAGGTTAGGTCTAGTTCTTACTCCACTCACCACACCAGGACTCAGAGGAGAAATAAAAGCCACATGATTAAGCGATATCATACCAGGATTGCTAGGGAGATGGAGGCCGCAACGAGGTCAGCTGTGGAGGAGGTACCCACTCTAATCACCCCACTGGTTACAGCAGACCCATTTCATCCTCTCTCTAGATCTGGTAGAGAGGATGCTAGGAGGATCCATACTTCACCTCCACCAGTGGTTCAACCACCAGTTAGCTAGAGCGAGGGTGTATCGGCCTCTAGCGATTCTCGCCACATTGGCGATGCTGTATGCTCTATGGGGCTCAATTCAATTAGAGATCTGTCATTCCCCACAGCATGAGGAAAAACCTATGGAAGGAGAGGGCTAGAGAGGCTCATACTTCAGTACAGATCACTAGCAGAGAGAGGTAGAGGTTTGGTCGACAATCAGCAGCCTCTGCACTCATTGATTTCCTTGATCAACACTCTACCTGCATTAATCATATAGATAGCATTTTACTCACAAGTACGACCCATCATAGGAAGAGGGTCCCTATCCTGAGAGAGTCAGTGGTGCCTCCACCACACTGCTCTACCTCCTGTCCGCCATCACCTGTTCACGTCACAACATCTTTAGTTCTGTCGAAGGCCACAACTAGGGAAAAGTGTATCCCGTTGGTGATCCGATTATGGCCAAGGGATCCTATCCCATCTACACCTCCTATTGTGGTGAGGTTGAGCTCTCCTGCTCGACCTTCTGCCCCAGTGGTGGTGCGGAAGGAATGGCGACCCTGAAGCATAGTAGTCATCCCTTCACCAACACCACCAGTTTAGCGGGACACGAAGATGATGGCAGTTATTGCAGAGGGAGCAGATGATAGCCCAATTGTACCTATGATAGTATAACCTCCTAGGATTGTCACCCCTTTTAGAGTCAGTGAAAGTCAGGAATGTGTCTCTTCTAGTGAGTTCAGTCATCATATGATTGATTCTCTGGTAGCAGGGGAGGCTTGGTGCCTCTCAGTACATGACAGTGATCACACCGGTCAGCTAAAATCATTTGCACCCATTCAGATTGATCATTCTCTTGAGGACATAGTGGCACATTATCTTATAAAAAAGAAAGAAATTCTGGGGTATGACTGGTCTAATGAGGAGAAGATCATCTTTGATCCCAACAAAGATGATTTGTTGGGAGACTCAGCCAGGATTTGCATGGTAGATACTAGGGGATCCCTCCTTAGGGAGTAGCAGGCCATGAAAGGTGATGAGGTTGAGCAAGAAGACACAACCGAATTAGCCCAACACCTCTGATATCAGTTAAAGTAGAAAGATGAATAAATAGATAGGATGGTGAGGTAGCTTGAGGACTTATTAGTAGTAGTCTCAGTACTTCAAAAATAAGCCCTAGCTATTCATCCTACTACAATTGATATTAGTCAGCCAGAGTTAGTGCATGTCTTGGACCCAGCCAAGACATTACCTCTCGTTGATCAAGGTATCACTAGCATGTATAAGAAGGTAGTGGAATGTACCTCCATACAGGAGAAAGACATCAGATCCATGGTTGAGCAGGTGAATGAAATGTTGGCTCAAGCTCAGGGAGGATCATCGGTTCCAAAGGGTAGACCCTACTCAGAGAAAATTGATGCAATCCAATATCCCAAGGGTTTCATGCCACCTTCCTTCAAGAGCTTTGATGATAGTGGAAACCCGAGGCAACATATTGCACACTGTAGGGCCAGTTGTTGCAACACCGGTGGCAGTGATGCTATACTATTCTGCCTCTTCATCAGTAGCCTAACAGAGAAGCTCTCGATTGGTATGCTAAACTTCCCAATGATTCAGTAAAGACATTTGCTAAGTTGGAGCAACACTTTATCAAGAGGTTTGCTTGAGCTCAGCAAAGGATTACAATTGGTGATCTCATTGTAGCACAACAACACCTAAGTGAGTCGCTTGTTGACTATATTCTCAGATGGCATAACAGTGTAAGAGTATGAAATGTCTGTGACATGCCATTGAGATTATTCTAAAGAATATCCATGACCCGATCACTTTCATGCTTAAGGGATTCTCTATCAAAATATTTGAGAAGCTAATCAACAAGGCAGCTAGTCTATAAGGAGAGGCCAAACAGTTGCCTTTTTAAGACTAGTTTCCCAAAGCAAAGCTGTAGAAGGTCTATGAGAAGAAGTTGGGGACAGTGATAATAGTAGATAAGGGGAAGCAACCAACTAGAGATAAGTCTGAGAGACCACCTCAGTGAGTTAGCTCACCTCCTTTACCACCAAGGCACCTATCGCCTCCATAGCCTCCATGGGTGCTCCTCATACCATTAGCGGCTGCACACACCCAACCGGTAGTATGATCCACCTACTTTTTTAGATAAGCTTAACAAACCTTATTCATTTAAGTGGGAGGTAATCAGGAAGATCTTTAAGAATCTCTTAAAGAAGCTTAATTTTTAGCTACCCGAGCCTAGGAGACCAGAGGAAGTGGGCAAAAGCCATGATCCTAACTTTTGCCCCTACCACCATATGCTAGGTTATGTTTTAGAGGATTGCTTCACATTTAAGGACTAGCTTGAACATATCTTCAAGACCAATGCTATAGTCATCCTGATGGAATACCTTGTGGAACAACCATCTAGTTCCATTAGGGTAATCCTTTGGGATACCTGTGATCCTTCTAAAATCAAAGAAGGTTGGGATATCTCTTTATCCAAAACCTCTAAAATGATCTTCCAGAAGATCAAGAAAATTTCCTTGCAGGTGTCTGAGTCAGCTCAAACTTTCAACATCAAGGAAGGTTTACAAGTTGCCAATGCCAACTCGAGGAAAGGAGGAGCTCAGTAGCAGCAGTAGCATGTGTCAGCCCAAGATAGCCTAGTAGTGCAACCACCGATCGAGTCCAGCCTCCAGTCTACCATTATAGCTACCACTTTGGTGACTTCCTCTACTTTAGCTAGTTCTTCTTCTTCTACTAGTAGAACTCTTGTATCGACGGATAAGGGCATCAAATCCCTTACCCACTAGCTTTACTTGATTTCTACTTTGTACCAACTATCAAATCCAAGAAATTAAAGAATAAAGCTATTGAATTATATTTGTATCACATCTGATGGGTTGTCTACTTATCTTAATGATAACTCTTCAAGTCAAAATAACTAGAACAATTCTGATCTTTCTCTTTCGGAATTATAGTTGGACTTTCCTACTCTGAATACTATGGGTTCACCTCTTGAGATAGACTTGGAATCATTCGATTTCGAGGGTCCCATAGGAGAAGATGTAGATGAGCCTGATGTGCAGGTAGAACCTTCCTTTACCCTACCACAAGAGATCACGGAAGTCAACCGCCGTAGTGGCAAGGTTCTATCTCCTAGGGGAGCACCTCAAGATAAAGAGAAACAAGTCATTTATACAGAGAATTGGGAGGCCCCTCCACAGAATACTCCACCCTAGGATATGCTTATTGAGGATTAACCTAAGGTGGACTACAGTGTCCTCTCTCATCTAAGAAAGTTTCCATCTAAGCTAAGTATATATGATGCTCTTGTCTTATCCAAAGAGATGAGAGAATCCTTAATCAAAGCTCTCATTGATTCTAAGATATGCTTAGCTCAGCTGACTATTATTGGTGAGGAGGCACATTACACAAAAGAAGCTCAGGGGATCACTTTCACAAATGAAGACCTTCTTCTGAGAGACTTAGAGCACAACTGTTCTCTCGACATCACAGTTGACATGGGCAGATTCAGACTTTCTAGAGTTCTCATTGATCCAGGTGCATCGATGAACATTATGAGTCTAAAGAGCCTTGCCTATTTGAAGATTGATATCTCCACACTCTGAGGAGATTGACTGATGTTGAGAGGATTCAATAAACAAGGTGAGCAGGCTTTAGGTTCCATAGTGTTACCTTAGGAGATAGGTGACTGGAATACTGAAGCCAAGTTTTACATAATTGATTCAAATACTTCATTCACTACTTTGCTCGGTAGGCCTTGGATACATCAAAATAAGATAATTCCATCCTTCCTCCATCAGTGCATCAAGTTTAGAAAAGATGGGATTGAATACTATGTCAAAGGAGATGAAAAGCCATTTTCAATTAGAGAGGTTAAGATATATGAGAATGCGACATACTATCTTCCTCAAAACACCCTTTCTTATGAACTTGGACAAAATCAAATTCAAATAAAAAATGAAATGAAGAAAAAGAAAAGGCAAAAGAAAAAGAAAAGAAAAAGAAAAATCCAAGTGAACCAGAAAGGGGAATTGAAGAAGAAATAGATCTGCATATCACATTCCACCTACAGTTCATTCCATCAAATGGACAGGTGGGTAGGATGACTCCACCAGAGGCGAGGCGGTAGAAAGAGGCGTTCTAGAGGTGGAAGACCCCTTAGTTGGGCATCAGCCAATAAAGGTCATGTTGCAGTTCATAGGAGTACCCCTATTATTCACATAGACTTGAAATCCATCTCGAAGTATGTGTCTAATGTGATTAGTATACCAGACAACCCCTCTCAGCGGGTTCCATTGGAGGTGACTTTCGATCCAGATGACAATAAGGACCGGGCCTCCAGACAAAGCAATGTATTCAAATCAGGTTTATGTGAAACTATCAGGCAGCAGCTGGGAACCTTAGCTCTAACATCACTTTCATCTCAAAAAGTTGAAGGTTTAATAGTTAAGGAAGCCCCTAAGTATTCCAGTGATATGAAGCTGAAGAGATTCTTTTTGGAATCATCATCCTCAAGTCTTAAAGTTGATGTAGAACTTGATGATGATACATTTAAAGAATTAATGGAATTACTATTTGACTTTTACTGCTTGTGTTCATAATCTTATACTGAGAAAGTTTAGTTCCTCATACATGGTCCAGCACAAGTCGAGTATTTTGAAAAGCTATGGAATAATATAGAGGGGGAAGCATCAGGCGACTAGGATTTGGTATAGTGGGTCCTGGATGATGATGATTACTGCTTAGTTGTTACCAATCATTTGGAGTCTGATAGGTTCTTTTCACACAACACCAACTCTCATGAGGATGTGTGTTTAGAAATCTCAGATGATCTTCAAATAAAGGATGCACCTCTAGAATTTGAAGAGGAGATCTATTCAACAATTGACAAACTTAAAGAAACCAACCTCAAAATAGAAAAAAATTTATGCCCGACATACATCAGTTCATTGCTGAATGAAGAAGAAACCAATGACTTAGTTAGCCAATTGATTGAGTTTAAAGACTACTTCTCATCAAGTTATGAAGAGATGCCTGGATTATCTTCTAACGTAGTAGTCCACAAGCTAGCAATTGATCCTAGCGCTACTACTATTAAGCAAGCTCCTAGATGCATGCGATTAGAAATCAAAAAATAGGCCATTTTTGAAGTCAAGAAACTGATCGGTGCTGGTTTTATCAGAGAAGAAAAATATCCTACCTGATTAGCTAGTGTCATACCAGTTAAGAAGAAGAATGGACAAATTCTCATATGTGTCAATTTTAGGGACTTAAAAAAGGCATGTCCTAAAGATAAGTTTCCTCTACCTATACCAGAATTAATGGTGAACATCGCCTCATCTCACGCAGTCTTCTCTTTCATGGATGGGTCATCTGGCTACAACCAAATCAAGATGTCTCCTAAAGATGAAAGAAACACTACTTTTCAAACCCTGATCAGAATCTTCTATTATAGGATTATACCTTTCAGCCTTAAAAATGTTAGTGCTACATACCAACAGGCCATGACTCAAATCTTTAACAAACTCATCCATCATCAGGTTGAGTGCAACGTTGATGATCTAGTAGTCAAGAGCAGAGAAAAGGAAGACCACCTCTTTGACTTGAGAGTAGTTTTCGAATGGTTAAGATAATATAACCTCAAAATGAATCCTTTGAAGTGTGCATTCGGAGTAGCTTCAGGGAAATTTCTTGGGTTTATTATCTAACACTAGGGAATAGAAATATATCCTGAAAAGATTAAAGCTATTTTAGAAATGCCACCTCCTAAGAGTTTAACTCAACTCAGATCCCTTCAAGGATGGTTAGCATATTTAAGATGCTTTATCTCCAACCTATTGAGGAGATGCAAGCCATTCTTAGCACTTATCAAAAAGGATGCCAAGTTCAAGTGGGATGACAAGTGTTAGCATGCCTTTAAAGATATCAAGCAGTATTTGGTGAAGCTGCCAGTTCTAGTAGCCCCTATCTTGGGCAGGCCACTCATCCTCTACATTGCTGCATTAGATGACTCTCTCTGTGCTTTGCTAGCCCAAGACAATGACGAAGGGAAGGAGAATGCTCTCTACTACCTCAGCCATCTTCTTATTCCTACTGAAGTAAACTATCCACCTATTGAGAAATATTTCTTAGCTTTTATCTTTGCATCACGGAAGCTACGACACTATATGCTTTCTCATAAGGTGAACTTGATCTCTAGAACCAATTTGTTGCCCTACCTCATGACACATCCAATGCTATCTAGATGTTTGGCATGATGGTCCATGATTCTCTCACAATTTGATATCACATTCGTACCCATCCGTGCGGTAGAAGGATAAGCACTAGTAAATTTCTGAGCACCACACCCACTTCCTGCTGATTCCCCGCTTAATGACGATCTCCCTGATGAACAAATCATGAACTTAGGGGAGATCGATAACTGCCAATGGGAGATGTATTTTGATGGTGTGACTTCCTTTCATAAAGGAGAAGCACCACGATCTATTCTTCCAGGAAAGGCAAGGGTAGGAATAGTTCTCTTAACTCAAGACTGTGATGTGATGAGATTCTCATACTATCTCTCTAATCTCTGCACCAACAATGAAGCTGAGTATGAGGCTTTGATTGCCAGTTTGGAGTTAGCCATCACTATCAGTGTCAAGAGCAACAACATCTTTGGTGATTCTCAGTTGGTCATCAATCATATTGTTGGGCTCTACAAGGATCTCAAACCCAAGCTTCATCATTACCATAAGTATACCATGAAGTTGTTAGCCCAAATTCCTAAAGTCACCATCTACAAGGTTCCTCGAGCAGATAATGCTGTAGCATATACTTTGGCCAAACTTGTCAAAGAATTGGCATGTCCGGAAGATGAGTCCATTTCAATAAGGATCCAAAATAGACAAGTCATATCTTTTATTGATGTTGAACTCATCGAGAGACTTTCTCCTAAAATGGAGGTTGATGTTTCCTATAAGGACAAAGAGCTAGATTGGAGGTAACTATTCATAGATTATTTGAACACTGGCAAACTACCTCAGGAAAAGTCATAATCCCATAAGGTGAAACAGAGAGCTCTCTCCTATGCTCTCGTTGATGGCACCCTGTACCAATGATCCTTTGACCAGATGTGGTTACATTGTTTTAACAAACACAAAGCCCATGAAATTATAATCGAGGTACATTTAGTTACATGGACACCATTCGTCAAGATGAAGGATGAGATCAGAGACTAGGATACTACTGGCCTTCGATGATTATAGACTGCATGGATGTAGCTAGGAGATGCCATAAGTGTTAGGTACATGGTGTGGTCCTCCTCCAACCACCCAACATTTTACACCCTATATTGTCCTTATGGCCATTCGAGTGTTGGGGTACCGACATTGTGGGTCCAATCGATCCTCTTTCTTCTAGAGGGAATCGGTTCATCTTAGTTGTCACCGACTACTTTTCCAAATGGGCGAAGGCAATCCCACTGAGAGAGGTCACAACTCAGCATGTGCTTTAGTTTTTCAGGAACCATATCCTATATAGGTTTAGGGTGCCTCGACGAATTATATTCGATAATGGTACTTCATTCAAAAGCACTAAGATCAACAGCTTCGTCAGAAGACATGGTATAGATTGGAGATACTCCACCATCTACTATGCTAGAGAAAATGGCTTAGTGGAAGCATTCAACAAAACTCTCATCCAAATATTAAAGAAGACTCTTGACGACAACAAATGGCAGTGGAACGAGCAGTTGTTTGAAGCCTTGTGGGCCTACCACACCACATACCAAACTCCAACTCAGTCTACCCCATTTTTCTTAGTGTATGGGTCCGAAGTCATTCTACCTTCACAAGTTCAACTCCCGTCACTAAGGATAGCATTCGGTAGCAAGATTACTACAGAGTAGAATGCAAAGTTTTAGTTAGAAGAGCTTGAAGGTTTGGAGGATAGTCACCTACGGGCGTGCCAGAACCTCAAGTTGTATAAGGACAAAATGATTCAAGCTCATAACAAGCTGGTCCACCCTAGGTCTTTTCAAGTAGGAGAACTTGTGTTAGTCCCAAGGAGACCAATTATTTTCCATTGAAAGATGGGAGGCAAGTTTGACCCCATGCCCCTATGTCATAAAGAAGGCCTACCAAGGAGGATCCTATCAGCTCATTGATTGTAAAGGGGAACACCCGATGCTTCCAATTAATGGGCTCTATCTAAAGAAATATTATCATGAAATAAATTATTCATAAAAATAATTTTATCAATCAACAAAAATCTGATTCTATTTCATCAAAATATTCTCTTCTTTTGAAGCATTGTTTGCTTATCTTGCAAATCTGCCATGATGTGTTTAGGGTAGATGTAAGAGTCCCCAATGGCATCCTATCCCTATTTCATAATAAAAACACAATCTCCCGACTCTATTAGAATAGGTGTAAGAGAACCCAAGAGTCATCCTATTTCAATTAGCACAACTAAGTTAGGTGTGAGAGAACCTGAGCAAAATCCTTTCTTAGTGTGAATTCCTATTTTCCATCTATGGCACCATTTCATCAAAATCCTGTAGCATGTTTAAGGTAGGTGTAAGAGAAACCGAGAAGCATCCTATTCCCTTTAACACAAGCATAAAAATAAACACAGATCTTTTGTCTCAAGCTATTTGATGTGGGAGTAAGTCCTCTGTGACACTCACTCATTAGTTGTTGGTCAGTACATGCTACCATGATAATGTCACCCCTGGGTCATTGTTGGAGGATGTGAGTCCTGCTTTCTTCTAACTTGACCATTACAAATGCAGTGCCTTGTTAGTACGGTAGACTTCCCTTAGTAAAATGTTGATTTTGTTTAAGAAGATGTCTCACTTTCTTCTTGAACTAATCATCATGATCTAACTAGGTCAAGTATATTTTAGGTTTAGGATAAGTCCCTCAGAGGCTCCTTTCCTCTTGACTACGTTTGAGTCGATATAAGTTCCCTGTGGCATTCACTCAATAGTCGCCCTAAGTCGGATTGCGCCTATCGAGCCAAAGACTGACTATCCCAGCAATCAGTTTTGCTATAGGAGGATGTGAGTCCTCGAGCTTTCTTCCAAGGCTGATTGTTGCAAACCAACGGGAACCTTAGGTTAATTGATGTTTGCTATGATGACAGTGACTCACTTAGTAGATACACCACTCTTGGCATATGTGAGTCCCTATGCTTTCTTCTTGAGTTGGCCATCGAATACCTATTTGATATATGACTAGCCATGTCATATTCTCCATGGTTTTGGATTAAGCCTTTAACGCCCTCTCCATATGGGCACTTTATTTGGATCACATCATTTTTGACCCCATTTAGACATTACCCGGGTTACTCTTGGATTGAAAAATTCTCCTTTCCTAGTAGCCACCCCTGTGGTTGGAGAATCTATTCAGCGGATGCGTAAATTCTCCTTTGGTTCAGTAAACCTGAGGTAGGTCTAGGCTGATATAAGCTCCTTCTCAGTTTAATCCATCACAAACTAACAGGTTCCATGATAACCAAACTAAAGAAAAAAACAAATTAATTCGCTTGTGGATTATGAATTCAAGCCCCCAAAGGTCCCCTTTTTCCAAGCAGACATCCTATCTTTAGGGTTGTGTCAGCATAACTCCCTATAGGAATTGCCTGACTACCTGAGTTGAGATAAATCCCCGGGTCAGTACTCACTCCGTAGTCACCCTTAGGTTAGATTTAATCTATTTTGATTAAAAGTATGTTACCCCAACAATCATTCTTCTTTGGAAGATGTAAGACTATGAAACATTCTTTCTAGCATAATTGTCGCAAACCAATGGGTAGCCTTAGGTCTAGTTTGAGTTGTTGCTCAAAGAAACTGATCACCCTAGTGGTCTTTTGTAGTGGAAGATGTGAGTCCCCAAACTTTCTTCCCTTCAATCGACCATTGCAAACTGAAAGGAACTCCTTTGGTCGGATAGTTCTCCCATCGGCCAAGAATCTACTCCCTTTGTTCAGTAAATCTGAGATAGGTCTAGGCTGATATAAGCTCCTTCTCAGTATGATTCATTGCAAATCAACAGAATCCATCAAAACAAATTTAAAAATGAAATTAATCTTGACTAGCTTTGAGTTGATTTAAGTCCCCTAGTGGCATTCACTCAATAGTCAGCCCTAGGTTGGGTTCAATCTATTACCTTGCCAATAGATTACCCTAGCAACTGGTCCCTACTTTGGAGGATGTAAGTCTACTACATTTTCCTCCTAGTACAGTTGCTACACACCGAAAGGCATCCTTGGTTGGCTAGTCCTACTATGAGTTTAGTAGATTACCTCTTTAGATTGGTAAATTTGAATTAGGTCTAGGCCTCCATGGCCCATACTTAGTACAGTCCATCGCAAACCAACAGGGTCCATCTCAAAAATCCCAAGTCTAAAAATTAAAATAAATTCAACCTTCTTCCCAAGTAGAACTCTCTCCCCAACGAGACTCGAATCAAATCAAACCCTTCATCCCTTCATGGATGACTTGAACCCACTTCCTTAGTGGAAGGTTCACATACTCTAGCTATATTGGATCCCTCCTTCCCTCTCTTACGTCCTTAACATAAGTAGAGCCACATTGCACTAAACTTTGGATTCCTTCTACACCTTAGGTTAGGAGTGGATTTTCTATGTTAGTGCTTGTGATCGTTTGGTGTTGTTGATCATTTCGATCAACACCAATACGTGTGGTGTTCCTTGTCAGTCACATCACACCTATTGGGCGCCCTTTGCTAACCTCATTTTTAGAATGAGTTCTCAACCCCTCCATCTTAGACAAAGAACTTCTCTTAGACTTTAAGAGTTTCTTAGTCTTAAGACACATCTAGTGATTAGGTGGGCACTCAACTTAACCTAAGAGACTTAGAATAGTTATCCATAGGAGTAGGTCATGCCTTAGGGGTGTCAGGAAAATCTACCTACCCTATAGCTTGAACCACATTCCTCACTTCCTTCCATCAAGTCAAACTCTAAATCAAATCAACATGAAACCTGAATCAATTCTAGCCTAATTGATTTTCTCCAAAACTCAAATCAATGCCATATGATTGAAACCCATGATTGAAGTCCATGATTGAAACCCATGATTGAAATTCCAAATTCCAAATATTTCTTAAGTCTTTAAATTCCCTCTTAAGGACTTAGCCTAAATTATCTTCAAATCAAATTCATGAATTTTTCTCATAATTCATTTATATTCACATATATAAATGAAATATAAATTCAAATCAATCAAATAAAACCCAAATTCAAACTCTTAATTCAAAATATTTTCTAAGTCCTTAAATTCTCTCTTAAGGACTTAGCCTAAATTATCTTCAATTCAAATTCATGAAATTTTCTCATAACTCATTTATATTCTCATTTATATTCACATACATATGTGAAATATAAATTCAAATCAATCAAACTAAATCCAAAATTCAAATTCCAAATTCAAAATATTTCCTAAGTCCTTAAATTCCCTCTTAAGTGCTTAGCCTAAATTATCTTCAATTCAAATTCAAGAAATTTTCTCATAACTCATTTATATTATCATTTATATTCACATATATAAATGAAATATAAATTCAAACAACCAAAACCAATTCCAAAAATCAAACTCAAACTCATTCAAAATCCAACCTAAGCCTTTCAAGTCAAAATTTTGAACTTAGCAAAATTAACTTCAAATCAAGCCAAACTCTTGATTTTCCTTCATGATTCAATCAATCCTTCAATCATGAATCCAAATATAAATACAAACTTCAATCATTTAACCAAAACTCAATTCAAACATCAAGCTAAAATCCATTTCATGTTCACCCTTTGAACTTGAAATTGTCAAATGAATCAAAACTCATTTGACTTCAAACCACTTGCAAATGGATTTATATTTCAATCATAAGTTCATATGTAAGTTCAATCAAACTCAAATCAATCTTTGACCAAACCATTTGACCTACTTAGGCTCACTTGTCCCAAAGTGACCTAAAGTACCCTTATGAGCCAAATTCTAATCCTAACCAAATTGGATTGAGTCAAACTCACCTAAGCTTCTCATCATGATCAACAATCATCATGAGATGATCAATCACTCAAATTGGGTCAAACCAAGTCAAACCTAAGGGTTGACCAAGTCAACACTTAACCAAAATGAAACCCAACATAGCCAAAATCCACCATAGGCCAAATTGATTGAAACCATTGATCTAAGTTAATTCATGAACAATATTTGAACTTGACCAAGTCAACATTTGACCCTAATCTAGCCCAATTGCTGCTTGACCCAAGTTAACCCAACTTGACCTAAAAAGTTAAAATGTGTCAAAATTTGATCTAAGCCAAATTGATTGAACCAATGGGTCAAGTTAATTCTAAATCACTTGTTGAACTTGACCAAAGTCTCAATTGACCAACTAGACCTAACCTAGCCCAATTGACCTTGAACCCAACTTGACCTAAAGGGTCATATTGAGCCAAATTCAAACTTAACCAAAATTAATTGGAAATAAAGATATCAATCCACTTCATATGACTATCCAAACCTAAACCTACCAATGAACTAGCTCAAATAGGTCAAATGGGTCAAATTGGTCAACTTGACTCATTTGACCTAAATGAAGTCATATGAACCAAATTCAAACTTAAACCAAATTGAATCAAACCAAAGCCACCAAAACATTTGAAATGGTCATATGAACTTCACCCAACCCTTGACTTGACCTAATTTGACCAATTGGTCAACTTGACCCAAGTTGACCCATTTTGACCTAAATGGGTCAACATGAGCCAAACCATACTAAATGAACTCCAAATCCAATAAAACTTGGCCAAACCTATTTTCTCAACATACCAAACATACCCGAATTTAAAAATTATCCAAATGATCATTTTACCACTAGGCCATATAGTAAATTTTGGCCAATTCCACTTGGAATTTGATCAAATCCTCTTCATACTCACTTGGCACTCTCCTAGTGGATCAAGTGAACACTAGGGAGGGTGGTGCACCCAACCCAATGGGTTTGGGTCAACCCAACCAGACCCAATGGCCAAATTGAGCACATGCTTTGAAATGGCCACATAGGAACCTTCCTTACACTCAATTGAAGCACATGGGTAGTTCACCATTCCACTCCCTAGCCAAAATTGAACTCAAGGACATTCCTAACAGCGTAACAAACCTTTTGAATCAAGGCAATTGGATCAAAATGGCAAGCCTATGCTCGACCGTCCGATTGCCAAAGGGGGAGATATACTCCCTCTAATTCATTTGATTCTTTAGAGATCCATTGTCGATTAAGTGACAGGAAGTCATAGGAGCCATTTTCAAGTGATCGTAAGTTTCCTAGAGGGAGATTGAAAGTTCATCTTCTTAGTTTTTTTACACTAAAAATAGGGGAGCTCAGCTTGATTTTCAACTTACTCTACACTCAACCTCAGTCTAATTTCCTTTGCAAGCACTCTTAGGGAGCTTAGTTGAGCTCACCTAAGTTCTTTCCCAAGCTCCAAAGGCCAAGGAGGAGTCACTTAGACCAAAGACGAGCTCACTTAGAGGAGCAGTTGGTCCATATGAGAAGTTACTCAACCTCAACCCCTCAAACTTTCAGCAAAGCTTTGTCTTAGCCAGACGAAGCTTCTCTAAGGGAATCGAGCGCCGGTGACCACCTCCGGCGAGGTTAGCCATTTTTTGAGCTTAAACTCAATATGGTGTGGAGCTTTGTAAAAGAAATGTTAATCTCATAGGATCTTGACCTTTAGATGTAATCTAGGTTTCATGGTGATGGTGTGGTTTAATTTTCATCCCAATCTGAGCTAAATCAAGCTTGAATCAAAGCTTCAAATATGGATGGTTTCCACGACTCATAGAGAGTGGGAAGGATGGATCTCTGGTTGTCCATCCGCGTGTTTTGGATGGATGACCAAGATTAAAATACACGATATATTTATTTTTCTCCCTCAGATCCGAAGATTTAATCGATTTGTTGATCTTGATGAAAGGAAAGCATCGCCGCCACATGGTGCTACGATGCGACATTTTAAATAACCAATCAGGAGGTGACACGTGTAAAGTGCATGCTGCATCAGCCGCATGCGTGGCACCTGTGGGATTAATAATATACTTAGGCTTTATTTAATTCCTAATTAATCACCTAAGCTTCTAAAATTTATATCTCAACATAGAAAAAATCAAACAAATATGAAATAAATTACGTTAGAAAGATAATTGAATATAAAATATTCTAAAGTTGATTTTAATTGATTTTGAATAGTTTTCTTCTCTGAATTTGAGTTTTATTGAGAATGTTAATTTGCTAATTATTTTTTATTTAATCCACTAATTAATCTCAAACTTCTTGGGTGTAATTAGAGGGATGACTTCTACCTCCCCTAATTTTCTTGGGATTTATTGGTGTCTTAATTAGGGGAATTTCTAATTCATTCCTTGATCACTCCCTTAATGTAATTAGAGTTAATTAAGGGGTATAATTAGTGATTTAACCCTCTGATTGAGCTAATTAAGTTTTGATTAAGTGAATGTGAGATTTAGGGAATAATTTTGGGATGCTCTAATTAAGATATTTATTAAACCCCCTTTATTACTTAATCTTACCTTAGTTAAAAGTTAATTCACTAATTATCCCCTTAATTAATTTCCTAAAATTCTAAAACTTTCTAAAACTCAATTAATTCTTCTTGGGTAGATGCTTAGGTATTCAAGAGCCTAAGTACAATTAAGGAAATCAAAATTTAACTCATATGTGTGAGGGGTGTTTTGAAATTACTTAAGTTAAACCTCTTAGCTTAATTAATCATTAATCATGAGCCAAATTACATTAGGCCCTTTTCTTCCTATGTGCATTGCTGATTTAAATTCCTTGTATAGTTTTATGCCATTTCATTGGCTCATAATTATTTGATTAACTATGCTAAGGTGGTGTAGGTAAGGGATAATTAACATGCTTAATTCATACCTTAACCTAATCAAAATATAAAATGAATCTATCACCTAAAAATTAAACAAAAATATTTAACACATGTGGGAATGAGTTAGGTATAGCAAACTCACCTCACATTTTCCAAATTAAATCAAACTCAAAATCAAACAAAAATCACATTAAACAAATTTTGATTTGTTTTAAGCTTTTTTATTTTATAAGATTATCTTTAGGAATTAATTAAGGTGAATGTGTTTACATACTTTCATTACTTTAGTTCTTTTCAAACATGCTAAATGTGTGTATCATATGATTTCATACATTCATGCTTTTCAAAAATCAAATTTAAAAAATGAAAATATTTCCTTTATATCAAATTGCATGTCTTGGCTAAAGTAAGAATATGAGTTTCTATTATCACTTTTAAATCTAAATTATTTTTAAAATATATGAATCAATTATCAAAACTGAAAGTGTGTTACTTATATCTTACTTATAATCTTGCATGTGGGTAAAATATTTGGATGTGTTTAGTGTAGTTTTCCTTCTCCTCACTTTTGGTATAGTTTTGAATAGGTTTTGGTAAGGTGTATAGTTCATTTGAAAAGAATCTAACACTTGCCTAATTCCATCTCCTATTCATTTCTATGATATTACTTAAGAAGGATACCTACACTTGTACATATAAATTGCATAAACAAAAATAAATCAACTAACACAAACTTTTGCTTTCATTCTTTTCCATTTATTTCTTTTGTACATATGCTTGTATTTAAGGAAAGTCGTATATTAGTCTGGACAACTCCGGGGTTGAAAGGCTTTAAGTAGCCCTAACTAGGTCTTGTACCTTGCACGTTTATAGAGCGATTCACTTATGCCTTTCATACATTCATATGTGCATGTGAAAATTGGATAAGAAACCCCTTTGCTACTTAATGAAAATCATGCATCATAAACATTCAAATTTTCTTTAGTAAACTACTTAGCATGCATCATAAAGTGTTTACGACTCATTCATGTGCATGCGTTGACCTCATTTTTAGGATGAGCTCTCAACACCTCCATCTCAGGCTTAAGATTCCTCTTAGACTTTAAGAGTTCCTTAATCTTAAGACACATATAGTGATTAGGTGGACACTCCCCTAGCCCTAGAAGACTTAGAAGAGTTAGCCATAGGAATAGGTCATGCCTTAGGGGTGTTAGGAAATTTCCTACCATTTAGCTTAAACCATTCCTCACTTTCCTTCTTTCAAGTCAAACTCCAAATCAATCATATTTGATTTTCTCAAACTCAAATCAATTCCATGATTCAATTCCATGATTGAGATCCATGATTGAAATCAATGATTGAAACTCATGACCAAATTCCATAAAAAATTCCTAAGTTCAAATTTCCTAAGTCCTTAACCCTTTCT
Source organism: Cymbidium sinense (assembly GCA_021442155.1). Classification (NCBI taxonomy): domain Eukaryota; kingdom Viridiplantae; phylum Streptophyta; class Magnoliopsida; order Asparagales; family Orchidaceae; genus Cymbidium; species Cymbidium sinense. The sequence continues at coordinate 117,577,068 of CM038225.1, forward strand.
TAAGTACTTAGCTAAAATCATGATTCAAACCTATTCAAATTTTTGAGATTTTCTCATGATCCATTTATATTCTCATTTATATTCCCATATATAAATTAAACATAAATTCAAACCCATCAAATCAAATTCAAAATTCCAAATTAATTCATGAAAATTTCATTAAGTCCTTTTAATTTTTCCATTAAAGGACTTAGCCAAAAGCAACTCCAAACTTTAATCAAACCTCTTCAAACTCATGGAATTTTCTCAAAACTTATTTGTATTCTCATTTATATTCTCATATATAAATGAAATATAAATATAAATCAATCAAATCCAATTAAAAATTTAAATTTCAAATTAAAATCCGCTTAAATCCTTTAAATTCCCTTTAATGGATTTAACCTAAATCATGATTAAACTCTTTCAAATTCTTAAAATTTTCTAATGATCAATTTATATTCTCATTTATATTCTCATATATAAGTGAAATATAAGTGAAATATAAATTCAAACAATCAAAACCAATTCCAAAAATCAAACTCAATTCCACTCAAAATAAAATCTATGCCTTTCAAGCCAAAATCTTGAACTTAGTCAAATAATCTTCAAATCAAGCCAAATCCTTGATTTTATCTCATGGTTCAATCAATGCTACCATCATGAGCTCATATATAAATCCAAGCCTCAATCAAACAATCAAAACCCAAATCAAAAATCAAACCCAAGACCCCTTCATATTCTTCCTTTGAATATGAAATTTTCAAATGGATCAAAATCTATTTAACTTCAAACCACTTGTAAATGGATTTATATTTCAATCATAAGTCCATATACAAGATCAACCAACTTGAAGTCAAGCTTTGACCAAGTCATTTGACCCACTTAGGCTCACTTGACCCAAAGTGACCTAAAGTACCCTTATGAGCTAAGTTTTTATCCTAACCAAATTGGATTGAACCAAACTCATATATCCCCCTCATCATGATCAACAATCATCATGAGATGATCAATCAATCAAATTGGGCCAAACCAAATCAAACTTAAGGGTTGACCAATCAACACTTAACCTAAAATGAAACCTAACATAGCCAAAATCCATCATAGGCCAAATTGGTTGAAACCATTGATCTAAGTTCACTCTTAACCTATGTTTTGAACTTGACCAAGCCACATTTGACATAACTTCGCAATTGGCCCACTTGGCCTAAGTTGACCCATTTTGACCTAAAGGGCCAAAATGTGTCAAAACTTGATCTAAGCCAAATTGATTGAAACCAATGGGTCAAGTCCATTCCAAATCACTTGTGAAACTTGACCAAAGCCTCAATTGGCCAACTAGACCCAACCTAGCCCAATTGACCTTAAAGGGGTCATGTTGAGACAAAATTGAACTTAACCCAAATTTATTGGAAACAAAGATACCAATCCACTCCATATGACTAACCAAACCTAAACCTACCCTTGACCTAACCCAAATAGGTCAAACGGGTCAAATGGGTCAACTTGATCCATTTAACCTAAATGAGTCATATGAGCCAAAACCAAATCTATACCAAATTGAACCAAACCAAAGGCACTAAAACATTTCAATTGGTCATATGAACTTGACCTAACCCTTAGTTTGACCCAATTTGACCAATTGGTCAACTTGACCCAAGTTGACCCATTTTGACCTAAATGGGTCAACATGAGCCAAACCCTATCAAATGGATTCCAAATCTATTGAAACTTGGTCAAACTTATTTTCTCAACATACCAAACATACCCAAAGTGAAAAAAATAGCAAAATGACTATTTTCCCCTAGGTCATAGAACAAATTTTGGCCTAGCCCATGGGTATTTTGGTCATACCCTCTTCACAATCACTCGAGGCTTTCCTAAAAACTCAAGGGGACTTAGTGATAAGTGATGCATTGAGCACAATAGGTTTGGGTCAGCCCATTTGACCCATGGACCAAACCCAACCCTATAGCCTAAAATTCAATTGTCAAACTCCCTACTAAGCTCAATTTGATGCACATGGGAGGTTGGCATTCCACTCAAGGGATCAAACCGATCATGTACAATGATCTAATAGCCTAAACAGCTCACTCTATATGGTCAATTGGATCAAAATGACAACTAATGGGTCATCCATCCGATTGCCATAGGGGGAGATATACTTCCCCTAATTCATTGAAAATTCACTTCACTCTTGATCAATTGGAGCATAAGAATCCTTAACAACCACATCAGAGCATTCCTAAGCTTTTTAAGGGGGATTTGAATCTTGCATTTCTCATTTTGATACAGTGCAAAATAGTCCCAACTTCCTTTACACTTGATCTTAATTCAATTCCTTCTACACACTCCTTCTAAGGACCAATTCAAACTTGCCCAAGCATCCATTTGAGTTCACACATTAAGGAAGAGCTCAATTCAATCAAAGTCGCAAGGATCTTGAAGAAGAGTTGGTCCACCCATTGATCCACTCAACCTCAAGGTCTAGGAACTTCAACAGGACTTCGTCTCCACCAGACTAAGCTACCTCATCGATCTCGAGTGTCAGTGATCACCTTTGACGAGGTGTGTGATTTTTTGATCACTTAGATTAGGAGGTGTTAGTCCTTTATGAAAGGAATTTTCATTGCATGTGAAATCCACTATTGGATTGGCCGCTCTATTCCTCTAGATGGTGTGGGTTGAGCCTTGAATGATTCTATGCTAGATCGAGCTCGGATCTCCCCTTAGATCATGAAAGGTCTCCACTAATCCTCAGGGGAGAACTTGGCTCATCTCAGCCATCCATTCGTGCATTTTAGATGGATGGCTGAGATTATTAGTCATGTTTTATAAATCCTTTATTTGATTTAAACCGCGGGTGAATCCTTGGTCATTCGATCTTTGATCAGATGGCCAAGGATATTAGTGCGTGTGCTGCTAGCCACCTTCTTGATATGACATTTAAGTGGGTGGCTCAGATGATCGTGTAAAACGTATATACCGCCCCATATGAGGTCTTAAGTAGGGATTAGTTAGGGATTTTAATTAATTCCTAATTAATTCAAAAATCTTCTAAAAATCGTAACTCTTTCAATAAAATTCAGAAAAATAAAAGGAAAAATGCTTTGGATAGATAATTTTATCTAAAATATTTTAAAAATATTTCCAATGGATTTTAAAATCTCCTTTTCTCTGAATTTGGGTTTCTTATAGAATTTTAATTAGCTAATTATTCTCTAATTAAGTCACCAATTAATCTCAAATTTCTAGGGATCATTTTAAGGGATGAGCTCTACCTCCCTTATTTTTCTTGAGATTTATTGAGGCCTTAATTGGAAAAATTGCTATTTCATTCCCTAATTACCCCTTTCATGTAATAAGGGTAATTAAGGTGTGATTAGTGGATTTACCCTATGATTAAGTTTGATTAAGGTCTGATCCAGTGAGTAAGAGTTTTATGGAATAATTTTGGGATATTTCCAATAAGCTATTCTTTAAACCCCATTTTCTTTCCTTAATCCCCTCTCTATTAAGGGTTAACTCATTAATTATCCCCTTAAATAATTTTCAAAATTTTTAAAAAGTTCCAAAACTTAATTAATCTACCTTGGATAGATGCTTAGGTGTTTAATAGCCTAAGTCTAATTAAGGAAATTAAAACTCCTTTCATAAGTATGAAAGGGTGTTTTAAAAGGTTAAGCTAAACCCCTTAGCTTAATTAACGTTTAATTGTGAGCCAAATTTCATTAGGCCTTTTCATTATTAGGTGCAATGCAAATTTAAATACCTTGTGGGTTTTATATCATCTCATTGGCTCATAATTACTTAGTTAATTTTTCTAAGGTGGTGTAGGTAAGGGTTAATTAAGCCACTTAATTCATACTCTAACCTAATCAATGCTTAAAATAGATTTAATTATCTTAAAATTAAACAAAAATATAAAACACATGTGGGAATGGGTTAGGAACAGTAAACTCATCTCACCTTTTTAAAATTAAATCAAACTTCAAATTAAACAAAAATCATTTTGAAATTCACTTTGATTTATTCTAAATTTTCTTATTCTTTAAGAATGTCTTTAGGATTTAAGTAAAGTGAGTTTGTTTACATGCTTTCATTGCTTTAGATCTTTCCCAATATGTTAAGTTGTATGTCATGTGATTCATGCATTCATAATTTCATGTTTCAAAATTTTAAAATGAAATTGTTTACTTTATGTCAAATGTGCATGTGTTGGCTAAAGTAAAATATGAATGGCTATTATCACTACTAAATCCAAAGTATTTTCAAAACTTATAAATGAAACATCAAATCTGAAACTTTACTATTCTTAAACTTTAATTATAAGCTTGCATGTGATGGATTATAAAGTAATGTTTAGTGTAGCCTTTCCTTTCTTTCTTATATTAGCCTAGTTTTGAATAGGAGTTGGTAAGATGTAGGGTTCATTTGAAAAGAACCCAACACTTTCTTAATCTCATACCCTATTCATCCCTATGCTATCATCTAAGAAGGATTGTCTACACTTGCATGAATAAATTTCATAAACAAAAATGAAACTATTAAACAACTTTTGCATATTCCTTCTCCATTTCATTTCTTTTATATACATGTTTGTATTTAAGGAAAGTGGTATATTAGTCTGGACAATCCCAAGGTTGTGAGGCTTTAAGTAGCCCTAAGTAGGTCTCGTACCGTACACCTTTGGTTAACAATGGCACTGTACTCACTTATGCCTTTTTCTACTTTCATGTATGTATGTGAAATTTTGGATAAGAAAAACCATTTCTACTTAAGAAAAATCATGCATATCCAACTTCTAAATTTTCTTAAATGGATTACTTAGCGTGAATCATAAAGTGTGTTAACTACTGTCATTTATATGTATAGATATGCTTATGATCCATCCATATGCATGTTATATATGTTGGGAAAGAAATTCAGTAATGTGTATTATGTGAATTTTGATTCATTTTATTTAATCTTAAAATGCCCTTTCTTTTTGAATAGGTTTATTTAAAGTTTGTCTATACTTAGGATTGATTAAAAAATCTAATCAAAGCATTCACTTAAATGAAACTAAAATATGAAACTACCTTAGAAATTACTTAAGGAATAGGGAAGGAAAGAGAAGTTCCCTTCTCTTTCCCTCTCTTTATAACTTAGTAATTAATTGTAGGTTTCACTCAAATTAAACTAAAATATGAAATAAAAATAACCCAAAACACTTAACTATCTTAAATGAAACCCTCTTATAAGTTGAACATGTCCTTCACACCTAGAAACTTGAACCTAAAGTTTTAAGCTATGCATGCCACACAAACCTTCAAAGCACACACATTAGCCTAAGTCACCACTTCTAACTTTAGGTTAGGTTGGTGCATGGCTTGGTTATGTTTTGTTTTGTGATAAATATTTTAGGCTGGATGTTAAGGTGTATGCTTATAGAATGAATGGTAAGATGTACTTAGTCTAACTATTCTTTTCTGCAGGGGATTGTGTTAAAGGGGCGCTATCATAAATAAAAATATAAATGCTTCATGCTTGCAGGTGCTTATACCCCTAAGCATAATCCATAGGTCCGGTGGACTTAGTCACCCATGTGTGGGGTGATAAGTCCAATATACATGCTTGGGATTTGTGTGGTGTGATTTAACTAACCTTGTCTTGCATGTGTTAGTTAGATTTATACTATTCTTTTTCATGTAAAAGTTTGTATATTTAGGATTTTGGAATGATTTGTTATGGAGGATTAGGATGGACATTGGTCATAAGATCCTATCTTATGCACCATGTGAAGCCTTGGAGCATCCACCTTCCAACCATCCAAAGGAGGAACTAAAGAAGAAAAGAAGAAAGAAGAAGAATAAAGCTTAAAGACCCCATAACAATGAATTCCTTTGCTTAAATTGTAATTTAATTCATTTGTAATATATGTTGTATAAGGGTAGAGCTCGGCTATCCACATTTGATATTTTGGCTCACCAAATGACCATTTATTCTTTTTTGATTAGCTTTATAAATTGATTGATGATTTGTTTAGCTTTTGCATTAAGTGGCATGCTTTTCCTAGTTTCTTTTATTTATGGTATGATGGATTAGGCTTTTAAAAAAAATAAATCTTTACTCAACTTAACAATTTAAACTAAAATTAAATAACTCATAACCTCACCTAAAAGCTTAGGATTAAAATCAATATAAAAGAATTAACAACCCCTTAACTAGATGAGCATTTCTTTATAATATCATGCATAAATACTTCTTATTTCACTCTTGATTAGAGGGCTTCCACCTTTACTAGAGAACCCGACTTGACCTTTGAGGGCCGTGGTGAAAACTCACCTCCTACCTTCTGATTTTGGCCAATAATCTGATTTGTCATGCATTAGCCATAAAAAAATCCTATTACCTTGAGTCAAAATGATTTTCCAAATGAAAATAAAATAAATGAAATGCATTAGATTTAGGTCATTTGAAGCATGTCCCTTTATATGATCTAGTTCTCTTTAGGGAGTGAGTCTAAGGACTCAGTCTCTTTCTAAATTAAAATAGCCTAGCTATCCTGCATGAGCATAAAGACTTGCCTAAATGTATTTAAAATAGTAAGAGGAGTTAGTTGGTGGCTACCCCTAAGTTATTGTAAGTCCAAGCTATCGGGTGATTTGTCCTCTCTTGTAGAGGCAAACAAATTACCCATTTTCTCCTTAGATTTAGGTTGTGCTTCCAGCCTTTGCTGAAGCTCCCTAGATTCAGGTTCTGAGGTTGCTTTTCCCCTTTACAAGCCATAAGCATAATTTCTCACCTCTTAGAAATTTTCTTAATCTTATTTTAAGGAATCTTAAGTCTTAAATTTCTATTGAAAAATATAACTCAAATAAACTAAATCAATTTCTAAAGTGTAAAGACCAATTTTAGGATAGTTTGAGATGTCGCTAGGTCTCCTAGCATCGTGAGCATCTCCTATTTATTTCCCATTTTGGCTTTGATAAGAACTCCCTCTTTTGATCAATGACATTTAATCTTCAAATACAAACTAATCAATTGATAGTCCTTCCTATTGAAATTTTCAGAGACAACGATCATTGACCTTAATCTAGAGTTTTTTTAAGGGATTTCATCCCTTAGGATGTAATTAACTATGGGGGCTTGCCCCTATAGGGAACTTAACGAACCTGGCTTAACATAAACCCTTCTTTACTTTTCCATGTAAATTAGGGGAAGAATCTTTGGTACATATGCAGACCCATCGTCCTTCAGAGTCCTTATTGAGGTGATTGGTTCCATTAATGGGTAGTGATTTCTGTCTTTCGAGATAGTACATTATACCTTGATGATGTATTCGATCACCTGAATAAGTACATCTATGGATCTGTGTGGTGTCTTACCAAGATGACTTTTTTTTATATAGGGTGTTGCCTCTTTCATTTCTCACCAATAGATTTGGAAGGCGACTCCCTTTGTATAAGAATTTTTCACCACAGCATGTTATACATGTTAAAAAAGAAATGAAGCGATGTGTGTTTTGTGATCTTAACTCAATTTATTTAGTATTAAAATATATTTCTTTTTGAATAGGTTTGTTTAGAGTTCATCTAAACTTAGGATTAATTAAAACACATAATAAAACATTCACTAAACAAAACTAAAATATGAATCCACTTTAGAAATTACTTAGGTTAGGAAAGAAAAAAGAAGTTCTTTCATCTTCCCCTCTCTTTATAACTTAGTAATTAATTGTAGAATTTAGTTGAACCCAATCAAAACATAAAATAAAATCAACCTAAAATAACTAAATGACTTAAATGAAACCCTTCTCTAAGTTGAACATTCTTCACACTTAGAAAATTCTAACTTAAAGACATAGCTAAGCATACCACATAAACCTCTGAAGCATACACATTAGGCTAAGTCACCACTTCTAGCTTTAGGTTAAGGTGGTGCATGGTTTGATGTTTACTTTTATTTTATGATATATGTTTTAGTCTGGATGTTAGGGTGAATGTGCGTAGAATGAATGATAGGATGATTTAGTCTAAGCATTATTTTCTGTAGGGTATTGTGCTTAAGGAGCACTGTAATAAATAAAAATAAAATGCTTTTGCTGTGCTGGTGCTTTTACCCCTTAAGCATAATCCAATAGGCTAGGTGGACTTAGTCACCCATGTGTGGGGTGATAAGTCCAATATACATGCTTGAGATTTATGTAGTTTCTTTAGCTAATCTCTATTTTACAGGCGTTAGCTAGATTTACTTTTCCTTTTCATGTAATTTTTACAATTATAATTTTGGAATGATTGTTATGAGGATTATGATTAGCATTGGTCATAAGATCTTATCTTATGTACCATGTGAAGCCTTTAGAGAAATCACCTTTCAACCATCTAAAAGGAGGAACCAAGAAAGAAGAAAAGAAAAAGAAGAAGAATGAAGAAAAGAAGAATGAAGCTTGAAGACCCCCATAACAAAGAGTTCATTGCTTAATTGTATTTAATTCATTTGTAATCCAGGTTGTATAAGGGTAGAGCTCGGCTACCCAATTTATTTTCTAGTTTGTGCAGTGGTGCCCGACCACAAATGGCCTCTTATTCTTTTACGTTAGCTTTATAAATTGATTGATGGTTTGTTTAGCTTGTGCATTAAGATGACATCTTTTTCCTAGTTTCTTTCTTGCTTGATGTATGGCTTGGATGTGGATTAGGCTCTTAGGAAAAAGTAAATCTTCTACCAAACTTAATAATTAAAAATTAAAATAAAGAACTCATAACCTCACCTAATGCTTAGGCTAAAATCAAGATAAAAGAATTAGCAACCCCTTTGCTGGATGAGTATTTCTTTTATAACATCATGCACAAATGCATATTATTTTCACTCTTGATTGGAGGGCTTCCACCTTTGCTAGAGAAACTTGGCTTCACCTTTGAGAGCTGTGGTGAAAACACACATCTTCCCTTCTCACTAATTTTGGCCAATAATCTTACTTCTCATGCATTAGGCATATGAATCCTACAAGCCTGAGTTAAATGATTGTCTAAAAATGAAAATAAAATATAATATGATTTGCATTAGATTTAGGTCATTTGAAGCATACCCTTTCATGATCTAGTCTCTTTAGCGAGTGAGTTTAATGACTTAGTCTGTTTCTAAATAAATAACAGTCTAGCTATCTTGCATACAGCATATGACTTGTCTAAATGAATTTAAAATCATAGGAGGAGTTAGTTGGCGGCCACCCACAGGTGGTTGTAAGTCTAAGCAGTCATGTGGTTTACTCCCTCTTATGGAGGTAAACCATATACCCACTTTCACCTTAGATTTAGGTTGTGCTTTCGGCCCTCGCCAAAGCTCCCTAGATTTATGTTCTGAGGTCGCTTCTCCTCTTTGTGGGCCATAAGCATAAATCCTCACCTCTTAGGCATTTCCTTAATCTTGTGTTGTGAAATTATAAGCCCTAAATTTTTAATAAAAAATTTAACTCAAATAAATTAAATCAATTTCAAAAATGTAAAGCCTAACCATAGGATAGTTTAAGATACTCGCTAGATTTCCTAGCATCGTGGGCATCTCCTACTTATCTTCCTTTAGCTTCGATAATAACTCCCTCTCTTTGATCATTCCCATTTGATCTTCCAAAATAAATTAATTAATTGATAGTCCTACCTATTGAAATCTTTAGAGACAATGATCATTTATCTTAATCGAGAGTACTCCTAAGGAATCTCATTCCCTAGGATGTAATTAACTATGGGGGCTTGACCCTGTAAGGAACTTAACAAACCCGATTTCAAATAAATCTTAATTTACTTTTCTATGTGAAGTAGGGGAAAATCTTTAGTACACATGCATACCCATTGTCCTTAGGGGTCCTTATTAAGGTGATTAGGTCCATTGTAGGGTGGTGACTTCTATCTTTCGAGATAGTGCACCTCTCCTTAATGTCAAACTCGATAACCCTCAATAAGAACATCTGCGGATCTATGTGGTGTCAAAAATACATAAAAAGAAAGAGATGTATATTTTTATCTTCATTTTATTCCATATAGAGTGAAGATAGAAGTATATATCTTATTCTTTAGAAATCTCATATAAAAATTTCACCACACTTAACTATGAAACCTTCAACTTTTTGAGATAAAAGTGAGGTTAGAGCTAAGGTTCCCAGATGCTACCTAATAGTCTCACATAAAGTTGATTTGAATACTTTGCTTTGTTTGGAGACCCGGTCTTCTTTGCTATTTGGATCGAAAATCACCTCCAATGGAATCCACTGAGAGGGGTTGGCTAGTATACTAATCATATTAGACTCATCCTCTGAGCTGGATTCTAAGTCTATGTGAATAGTAAGGGTACTCCTATGAATTGGAACTTAACCCCTGCTGACTGATGGTCAACCAGGGGGTCTTCCACCTCTAGAACTGCCTCTTCCTCTGCCTGGTGGAGGTTGAATCATCCTACCCGATGTTCATATGATGGAATGAACTGTAGGTGGAATGTGATATGCAGATCTATTTCTTCTTCAATTTCCCTTTCATGTTCACTTGGATTTTCATTTTTTATCTTTTTCTTTTTTTTCTCTTCATTTTCTTTCTCTTTTGAATTTGAGTTTTGTCCAAGTTCATGAGAAAGGGTGTTTTGAGGAAGATAGTAGGTCGCATCCTCATAAATATCAACCTCTCTAACTGTAAATGTCTTTTCATCCCTATTGACATGGTATTCAATCCCATCATTTATTAACTTGAAGCACTGATGGAAGAAGGATATAATTATCTAGTTTTGATGTATCCAAGGCCTATCAAGCAAAGTAGTGAATGAAGTATTCAAATTAATGATGTAAAATTTGGCTTCAATCTTCCAGCCACCTATCTCCAAAGGTAACACTACAAAACTTAAAGACTGCTCACCTTATTCATTGAATCCTCTCAACATCATACGATCTCCTCAAAGTGTGGAGATGTCGATCCTCAAATAGGTAAGGGTCTTTAGACTCATAATGTACCTGGATCGATGAGAACTTTGCCGAGTCTGAATCTACCCAGGTCAACTGTGATGTAGAGGAGACAGTTGTTCTCCAAATCCCCCAAAAGAAGGTCTTCATCTATGAAAGTAATCCCGTAGGCTTCTTTTGTGTAATTTTCCTCCTCACCAATAGTGGTTAGCTGAGCTAAGCATATCTCAGGATCAAGGAGAGCCTTGATTAATGATTTCTGCATCTCTTTGGATAAGACAAGTGCATCATATATGCTTAGCTCAGATGACAACATTCTTATATGAGAGAGGATATTGTAGTCCACCTAAGGCTGATCCTCCACAAGCATATCCAAGGGTGGAGCATCCTGTGGAGGGGCTTCTCAATCCTTTATACCAATAACTTGTTTCCCTTTATCTTAAGGTGCTACCGTAGAAGGTAGAACGTTGCCACTACGAAGGTTGACTTCGGAGATCTCTTGTGGCAGGGTAATGGAAGGTTCTACTTACACATCAGGCTCACCTACAACTTCTCCTATGGGACCCTCAAAATCGGATGATTCCAAGTCTATCTCAAGAGGTGAACCTGTAGCATTTAGAGTAGGAAAGTCCAACTCTGAATCAGAAAGAGCAAGATCAGAATTCTTATAATTATTATTTAGGCTTGAAGAGTTATTAGGAATAAATTCAAACAACCATCAGAAGTGACACAGATGTAATTCGAGCTAACTTTATTCTACAATTTCTTGGATTTGATAGGACGTACAAAGTAGAAATCAAGTAAAGTAAGAAGGGTGAGGGATTTGATGCCCTCATCCTTCGATATAAGATGTCTACTAATAGAAGAAGAAATAGCTGAAGTAGTGGTAACTACTGATGTAGTAGCTTCATTGGTAGGTAGAATTTGGACTCGATCTGGTTGCTTACTTGGCTATCTCGGTGCACATGTTCTCGCTACTCTTGAGCTCTCCTTTTGCTTGAGTTGGCTCTAGCAACTTGCAAACCTTCCTTGATGTTGGAGGTTTGAGCTAACTCAAGCATCTGCAAGAAAAGTTTATTGATCTTCTAAACAATATTTTTAGAGATTTTGGATAAGGAGATATCCCAACCTTCTTTAGTTTTGGAAGGATCACAAGTATCCCTAAGGATTACCTTAATGGAACTGGATGGTTATTCCATAAGGCATTCCTTTGGGATAATTACAGCACCAGTCTTGAAGCTATGTTCAAGCCAGTCCTTAAATGTGAAGCAATCCTCCAAAACATAACCTAGCATATGATGGTAGGGCAAAAGTTAGGATCATGGATTTTACCCACTTCCTTCGGTCTCCTAGGCTCGGGTAGATGAAAATCAGGCTTCTTTAAGAGATTCTTAAAGATCTTTCTTATTACCTCCCTCTTGAATGAATAAGGTTTATTAAGTTTATCCAAAAGAGTAGGTGGACCATACTACGGCATGTGTATACACGATGATGTGGTGAGGAGGTTGAGTAGCCATGGAGGCTACTATGGCTGACTTGAGTGCTGGTGGTAGAGGTGGAAGTGAAGGCTGTTGAGGTCGTGGTCTCTTAGACTAATCTCTAGCTGGTTGCTTCCCCTTATCCACTGTTGTAACTGCCCCGAGCTTCTTCTCGTATACCTTCTGTAGCTTTGTTTTGGGTAACTGGTCTTGAAAAGGCAACTGTTTGACCTCTCTTTGTAGACTAGCTACCTTATTGATTAACTTTTCAAAAATTTTGATGGTGAAGCCCTTAAGCATGAAGGCGACCAGGCTATGGATATTCTTTAGAAGAATCTCAATGACATTTCTATTTAGATAGTTGCAGCTCGCATTTCATACTTAGGTTATGCCATCTAAGAATGTAGTCAATAAGGGACTCACCTGGGTGTTATTGTGCTACAATGAGATCGCCAATAGTAATCCTTTGTTAAGCTCCAACAAACCTCTTGATAAAGAGCTACTCCAACTTAGCAAATATCTTTACTGAACTATTAGGATGTTCAACATGCCAATCAAAAGTTATCCCTGCTAGGCTACTAACGAAGAGGCAGAATAACAAAGCGTCGCTACCACCCATAACGGCCACGAGTGCAATATGGCCTCAGTTTCCACCATCAAAACTCTTGAAGGATTGTGGCACGAAACCCTTGGGATATTGGATTACATCGAATTCCTCAGGGTAAGGTCTACCCTTTGGAATTGATGATTCTCCCCGGGCTTGAGCCAATGCTTCCTTGACCTGCTGCTCAACCAAAGACTTGATATCTTTCTTCTATATGAAGGTACTTTCCACTACCTTTCTATACATACTGGTGCTACCTTAATTTAATGGAGGTAAAGTCTTGGCTATGTCCAAGACATGCACCAACTCTGGCTGACTAGTCTCAGTAGTAGTAGGATGAACTACTATGGCTTATTTCTGAAGTTTTGAGATTATTGCTAACAAGTCCTCAAGCTACCTTGCCATCATATTTATTTGTTCATCTTTATGTTTTAATTGATATCGGAGGTGTTGGGTTGATTGGGCTGTGTCTTCCTTTTCAACTTCATCACCTTCCATAGCCTGCTGCTCTCTAAGGAGGGATCCCCCGGTTCTACCATACAAACCTCGGTTGAGTCTCCCAACAAATCATCTTCATTAGGATCAAAGCTGATCTTCTCCTCATCAGACCAGTCATATCCTAGGATCTCCTTCTTTTTCATGAAATAATGAGCTACTATGTCATCTAAAGATCGATCTGTCAAAACTGGCATAAATGCTTTTGGCTGACCGGTGATGGATCCGCATCGTGAACTGTGAGGTACCAGACCTCCCCTACTACTGGTAAATCAATTCTGTGAGGATTGTATTCACTAGAAGAAATGCACTCATGGTTGTCACTGACTCTGAAAGGGGTGACACTCCTAGGAGATTCTATGATCATGGGTGCAACAGGGTTGCCACCCTATCCCTCTGCGACTATTGTAACCATCTCCAAATCCTACTATGGTGGCGATGGTGAAGGGACGACCACTATGCTTTGACCATTCCTTGCACACCATAACTGGGGTAGAACGTCGAGCAGGAGAGCTCGGCCTCACTACAGTAGGTGGTGTAAATGGAATGGGATTCCTTGGCTATAGCCGAAACACCAATGGGGTCCTCTTCTCCCTGGATGTAGCCTTCATGGCCTTGAGCGAAACTGGAGATGTTGATACATGAACGGGCGACGGTGGATGGGGGGTAGAGTGATGTGGTGGAGACACCACCGACTCTCTCAAAATAGGGGATATCCTCATGTGGTGAGTAGTCCCTGTAAGTAGAATATTATCTGTGTGATCGATAAGGGTAGCACGCTTATCAAAAAAATTAATGAGTGTGGAGGCTGCTGACTGTCGACCAAACCTCCGCTTCTCTCAGCTAGTAATATGAGCTGTAGTATGGGCCTCCCTGGCCCTCTCCTGTCATAGATGTTTTCCCATGCTGTGAGGGATAACATATCTCAAGTCAAATTGAGCCTTGGACTCAGAACGTCCGTAAGCTCCGTCAACCTGGACTCAAATTGGTGGGGCGAGCGGAGTAAGAACTAGACTCGACTTCAAAAGCTAGGGAGACAATCTCTGGGATCATAAGAGCCTTACCCTTTGAGGGTGCTAATGAGTGGGTGCTAGCCCTTACTAGGGAAGCACAAGAAACAACCTGATGCACTAGCACTATCATAGATGTTGGCACTGATATTGACACTGCTATAGAAACTGTCATTGCCTACCTCTTCAGTGAAGGGATATCAGAGTCTGATGGCAAGTCAATATGAATGTTCGGCTTCTGCCTAGCCACTGTGGCCCTACTAATAGTCATGAGGGAAATGCCCTCACAGGTAATCCTCACCCCCTCAAAACCTTGTCCAAAATGAATGAGGTGGGCGTAATTAGCACGAGGAAGGCTGGCCTGATCCAAGGCCATGTCCATTCCGTGGGGAAAGGTAAACATGTACTTGGATGCAACCATCTCTGTCAACTAAAAAATTGAAACTGAACTGTAACTAAAAACTATCGCTGAATGATAGTTTGCAATGTTGAAAATAAACTTGAATTCAATTTTTGTTGACTTTGAATTTCAAATTTAGAATTTGAACTCATACTCAACATTTTGAAAATGTTAAGTCGAGTTCAAATGAATTTGAATAGATTTCGATGTCTTGATTGGAAAGAGGAATTGTTTGGATATAGAATCCACTTTCAACAAATTTGGATATGTTGAAAATGGGTTCAAATATTTTTGTTTGAAGGGAGCCATAGGTTCATATTGGAGTTTTGATTTTAATTTTGAAGACCATTTATTTAACAAATTTAGGCATGTTAAAGTAAAGGGTCAATTTGCTTTTGTTTCGAATTTGAGATTTTTGGATTTTACTTAGCAAATTTGGGTATGCTAAGTGAGATTTTGAAAATAATTTCTTCTTTTTGTTTCTTTCTTTGCTTTATTTGTGAATCTTTTTGTGATTTTGAAAAGAGAAATGAAATTTCCCATTTAGCAAATTTGGGTATGCTAAATGAGGAAATCCAAGTGTGCTTTATTTTTTTTGGAATTTTTTTGAAAATATGATTCTTAGCAAATTTAAGTATGCTAAGAAAATCCTAATGTGTTTCTTTTGATTTAATTTGATTTTGAAAAGTAGGATCCTTAGCGAATTAAAGTATGCTAAAGAAATCCAAATGTGTTTCTTTTGATTTTAATTTGATTTTGAAAAGTAGGATCCTTAGCAAATTTAAGTATGCTAAAGGAATCCTACTGTGTTTCTTTAGATTTTAATTTGATTTTGAAAAGTATGATCCTTAGCATATTTAAGTATGCTAAGGGAATCCTAATGTGTTTCTCTTTTGATTTTGATTTGATTTTTTTTTTTTTGGTTGAAAATGGGGACTTTACTTTATCAAATTTGGTATCCTAGAATAAAGTTCCAAATGTGTTTCCTTTTGTTTTGTGAAATGGAAATTTTACTTTAGCAAATTTGAGTATGCTAAATGAAATTCCAAAAGATGTGTTTAAAATTTTTATGTTTTGGTTTTATTTTGAAAATGGAGATTTCACCTTTAGCAAATATGGTATGCTAAAGAATGAAGTTCCGAAAGTGTTTCTTGAAAATTTTGTTAAATGGAAATTTCACTTAGCAAATTTGAGTATGCTAAATAAATTTCCCAAAAAAAGGTGTTTCAAATTTTTGTTTTGGATTTTGAAAAGGGGAGACTTCATTTTACCAAATGGGGTATGCTAAATTGAAGTTCCAAATATGTTTTGAAAATTTTGTTTTTGTTGATTTTTTGAAAAGGGAGATTTCCATCTAACAAATTTTGGTATGTAAGATGGAAATCAATTATGTTTTTTTAAAAGGTGTATATTTTGTGTGTGATTATTGCTTTTTGAAAGAGGAAATTCTAACTTAATCATAGATGAAATATGTTAAGTGGCATTTCAAAATAATGTTACTTTATTTGGAAATGAAATTTCCATTAAATAAATTTGGGTATATTGAATGGAGATATTCATAGGTGCTTTTTTGAAAATTTGTTTTTTTTGACTTTATTTGAAAATGAGACCTCCACCCAATAAGTGTGGGTATATTGAATGGAGAGGTTTCATATATGCTTTTTGAAAATATGAAAGTTCCAACCTAACACATGTGGAATGTGTTAAGTGGAATTTCAAAGTTGTGATTTTGCTTGAAGATGTAATATCCATTCAACACATTTGGATGTATTGAATGGAAAGGACCATCTTCAAATTTTCTGCTTTTGAAAATATGATTGTTAAAATTTTATTTTTGAAAATGAGGTCTTCACCAAAATGAATTGAGTGAAGAAACTCATTTGTGCTTTTAGAAAATATAATTGTTGGAATTTTATTTTTGTAAAGATGATCTTACATATAAAAATCATAAAGGGTGATTTAGGAAAACTTTTGTCCAAAATATTTTATTATGTGCATTTTGAAAGAGTGCTTTTGAAGAGCAAGATTTTTTTATGAAGGATTTATTTTGTCTCTACTATTTTAGAGTGAACATTTCCTTAACGTGAAAATGGTAAGAAGGAAGTCTTTAATTAATTCTCTTTGTTTCAATTTTATTTTTACCCATTGGGGAACCCAACGGCGATTTCAAGACCAACATGGGGTGAGGTCCTAAAAACCTAAAGATGTTGGTTAGCTTAACTTAAGGATGAAATAAGCTAAGTAACAACGGAATGAAAGATAGTCTTGGATTCATATCAAAGTACAAACCCACTATCGATACTTGGAGACAACGATCATTTACCAAAGATGGAGAGAGGAACCATCCCCAGCGGAGTCGCCAGAAAAATATGTGGTAAAATTTTATAACGATTTCTAAAGAATAATATATACTTCCGTCTTCACTCTATGTGAGATAAAATTAAGATAGAAATATACTTCTTCTTTTTATGTATTTTGACACCACGTAGATCCGTACATATTCTTATTGAGGGTGATCAAGGATGACATTGAAGAGAGGCATATTATATCGAAAGATAAAAGTCACTCTCCTACAATGGACCTAATCACCTCGACAAGGACTCTTAAGGACAATGGGTCTGCATGTGTACCAAAGATTCTTCTCCTACTTTATATGGAAAAGTAAAGTAAGATTTATTTTAAATCGGGTTCGTTAAGTTCCCTACAGGGGCAAGCCCCATAGTTAATTACATCCTAAGGAATAAGATCCCTTAGGAATACTCTCGATTAAGGTAAATAATCATTATCTCTAAAGATTTCAATAAGTAGGACTATCAATTGATTAGTTTATTTCGAAAGATTAAATGAGATTGATCAAAGAGAGAGATTTATTATCGAACCCGAAGGAAGATAAGTAGGAGATGCTCATGATGTCAGGAAACCTAGCGAACATCTCAAACTATCCTATAATTGGGCTTTACAGTTTTGAAATTGAATTATTTATTTGAGTTGAATTTTTATTAGAAGTCTAGGGCTTATAATTCCATAATACAATGTTATGGAAATACCTAAGAGGTGAGGATTTATGCTTATGGCCCATAGAAAGGAGAAGCAACCTCAGAATCTAAATCTAGAGAGCTTTAGCAAGGGCCAAAAGCATGACCTAAATCTAAGGAGAAAATGGGTATTTAGTTTGCCTCCACAAGAG
This sequence comes from Cymbidium sinense, assembly GCA_021442155.1. Lineage (NCBI taxonomy): Eukaryota > Viridiplantae > Streptophyta > Magnoliopsida > Asparagales > Orchidaceae > Cymbidium > Cymbidium sinense. Next base: position 117,595,148 of record CM038225.1, read on the forward strand.
AGGAAAAATTACCCGACTGCTTGGACTTATAACCGCCTGGGGTGGCTGCCAATAAACTCCTCCTATAATTTTAAATTTATGTAGGTAAGTCATATGCTTTATGCAAGATAGCTAAGTTGTTATTTATTTAGAAAGAGATCAAGTCCTTAAACTCACTCCCTAAGAGACTAGATCATGTAAAGGCATGAGAAATGACCTATATCTAATGCAAAATATATTACATGTTATTTTCATTTTTGGACAATCATTTGATTAAGGCTTATAGGATTCATATGCCTAATGCATGAGAAGTAAGATTATTGGCCAAAATCAGTGATAAGGGGGAGGTGTGTTTCCACCATGGCTCTCAAAGGTCAAGCCAAGTTTTTTGGCAAAGATGGATGCCCTCTAATCAAGAGTGAAATAATATATTTTTATGAATGATGTTAGAAAAGAAATGCTCATCCAGCTAAGTGGTTGTTAATTCTTTTATCTTGATTTTAACTTAGGCTTAAAATGAGATTATGAGTTATTTATTTTAAATTTTAAATTGATTAATTTAGTAGAAGATTTATTTTTTCCTAAGAGCCTAATCACCATCTAGTCCATACATCAAGCAAGAAAGAAACTAGGAAGCATGCCATCTTAATGCATAAGCTAAACAAAACATCAAACATATTATAAAGCTAACTTAAAAGAATAAAAGGCCATTTATGGTCAGGCACCACTGCACAAACCCAAAAAATAAATCGGATATCTGAGCTCTACCCTTATACAACCTGGATTACAAAATGAATTAATTTACAATCAAGTAAGAAAATTCATGTTATGGTGTCTTCATTTCTTCTTTTCTTCTTTCTTCTTTCTTCTTTGTTCTTTCTTCTTTTTAGTTTCTTCTTTTGGATGGTTGGAAGGTGGTTTCTCCAAAGGCTTCACATGGAACATAACATGAAATCTTATGACCAATGCTCATCCTAATCCCACCCCACCCCCATAACAATCATTCCAAAATCCTAATTACAAAAATACATAAAAAGAAAAAGTAAATCTAACTAATACCTATAAAATAGAGATTAATTAAACAAACCATACAAGTCTCAAGCATGTATATTGGACATAGCACCCTACACATGGGTGACCAAGTCCACTTGGCCTATTGAATTATGCTTAGGGCTATAAGCACCTGCACAACAAAAGCAGTTATATTTTTATTACAGTTCCCCTTAAGCACAAACCCCTGCAGAAAATAATGATTAGACTAAATCTTCCTACCATTCATTCTATGAAAATTCACCCTAACATTCATACTAAAACAAAACATCATAAAATAAAAGCAAACATCAAGCCATGCACCGCCCTAACCTAAAGCTAGAAGTGGTGACTTAACCTAATGTGTGGGCTTTAAAAGATTTGTGTGGTATGTTTAGCTAGGGCTTTACGGTTTAGATTTCCTTAAGTATGAAGATGTCCAACTTAGGGGTAGTTTTGTTTAAGTTGTTTAGTTGATTTGGGTTAATTTTATTTGATGTTTTGTTTAGGTTTGAATGAACCTACAATCAATTACTAAGTATTATAAAGAGAGGGAAAAGAGAAAAGAAACTTCTCTTTCCTTCTCTACCTTAAGTAATTTATAAAGTAGATTCATATTTAGTTTTATTTAGTGAATGTTTTATTATGTATTTTAATTAATCCTAAGTTTTTATTTTCTCTAAACAAACTCATTCAAAAATAAAGGCATTTTAAGATTAAGTAAAGTGAATTAAACTCACAAAACACACATCACTTCATTTTCTTTCCCAACATGTATAACATGCATATGAAGGAATCCTTACCATATCTATACATGCAAATGGAAATGTTTAGCATACTTTATGATGAATTCTACGTGAGTTACTTAAGAAAATTTGAATGCTTTATGAAGCATGATTTTCTTTAAGTAGAAAAGAGATTTTCTTATCCATTTTTCACATGCACACATGTATGTATGAAAGACATAAGTGAGTATGGTGCCATTGTTAACCAGGGGTGTAAGGTACAAGACCTACTTAGGGCTACTTAAAGCCTGGCAACCCTGGGGTTTTCCAAACTAATATACCACTTTCCTTAAATACAAGCATATGTACAAAAGAAATGAAGGGAAAAGAAAGATGCAAAAAGTTTGTGTTGGTTGATTTGTCTTATTTATGCAATTTATAGTGGAAATATAGATGTCCTTCTTAAGTAATAGTATAAGAATAAATAGAAAAGAAATTAGGCAAGTGTTATGTTCTTTTCAAATGAACTATACACTTTATCAAATCCTATTCAAAACCATACTAAAAGAAAAGAGAAGGAAGGCTACACTATATATATATATATATCTTCATATTCATATCCACATGCAAGCTCATAAATAATTATGAGTAGCATACTTTCATTTTGGATATTTGATTTATATATTTTGAAAATAGTTTTGGATTTAATAGTGATAATAGACATTCATATTTTACTTTAGCCAAAACATGCAATTTGACATAAAGAAAATATTTCACTTTTAATTTGATTTTTGAAAAGCATAAATGCATGAAACTCATATGAGATACACATTTAGCATGTTAGGAAAGAACTAAAGTGATGAAAGCATGCAAACACATTCACCTTAATTAATTCCTAAAGGCAATCTTATGAAATAAGAAAGCTTAAAGCAAATCAAGTTGGTTTTAAAGAATGTTTGATTTTATTTTTGAGTTTGATTTTTAATTTGAGAAATTTTAGGTGAGTTTGCTATTTCTAACCCATTTCCACATATGTTTACTATTTTAATTAATTTTTAGGTGATTAAATTAATTTTATGCTTTGGTTAAGTTAAGGTATGAATTAAGTGTTAATTACCCCTTACCTACACCACCTTAGCATACTTAATCAAATAATTTTGAGCCAAAGAGATGACATAAAATCACACAAAGAATTTAAATCAGTAATGCACATAGTAATAAAAGGGCCTAATGCATTTAGCTCATGATTAATGATTAATTAAACTACGGGGTTTTATTTTAAGTAATTTCATAACACCTCTCACACATGTGAGTTGAGTTTTAATTTTCTTAATGTACTTAGGCTCTTGAACACCTAAGCATTTACCCAAGATAGATTAATTGAGTTATGGAAAGTTTTAGAATTTTATGAAATTAATTAAGGGGGTAATTAGTGAATTAACCCTTAATTAAGATTGAATTAAGAAAGAAAAGGAGGTTTAGGGAATATCTTAAGGAAAGTATCTCAAAATTATTCCCTAAACCTCATATTCACTTAATTAAAACTTAATTGACATAATCATAGGGTTAAATCACTAATTATTCCCTTAATTAAGCTTAATTATATTAAGGGAGTGATTAAAGAATGAACTAGAAATTCCCCTAATTAAGCAACCAATAAATCCCAAGGAAATTAGGGGAGGTAGGAGTCATCCCACTAATTAAGCACAAGAAGTTTGTGATTAAGCAGTGGAGTAATTAGAGGGTAATTAGCAAAATAACATTCCCAATAAAATCCAAATTCAGAGAGAAATACTATTCAAAATTCATTAATATCATTTTTAGAATATTCTACATTCAATTATCTATCTAATACAATTATTTCATAATTTTCTGATTTTTCTAGGCTTATATATGAATTTAGGAAGTTTTCATAATTAATTAGAACATTTAATAGCCTAATTAAGTATTTAATCCCGTCGGCACCATGTGGGCCACTGATGCGGCATGTTCTTTCCATAAATAATGCAAGGATCAGATGGCTTGGATTAAAACTGTGATTCTAAAGGATAAATCTATGGGTGCTACGTGTTTTAATCATGGTCGTCCATCCAAAATGCGCAGATGGATGGCTGGAGATTCATCCCTATATTTCCCTATGGAGAATGGACACCGTCCATCTTCTAGGGCACGATCCGAGCTCGATTGAGCTCAGATTGGATTGAAACTCAACCCACACCATATAGGCACAATGACAAGCTCATCTAACAGCTAGAATTCTATGAGATTAAAATTCCTTTCACAAAGCTCCAAACCACATTGAATTTAAGCTCAAAAAAATGGCTAACCTCACCGGAGGTAATCACCGATGCTCAATTCCCTTGGAGAAGCTTCGTCTAGTTGAGATAAAACTTTACTGAAGTTTGGAGGCTTTGAGATGGGGTAGATCCTCCTATGGACAAACTCCTCCTTGACTTGAGCTCGACTTTGGTCTAGAGCACTCCTCCCTTTCTTGAAGAACTTGTATGAAGCTTTTGGCTAGCTCGATTGAGCTCCCTGATGGAGCTTGCAAAGGGAATTGGGTTGGTTTGAAGTGTGGAGTGAGATTGGATTTTTTTTAGTTTTCTTCCCCGATTTTTGATTTTAGAAATCGAGAAATGGGAAATTGGTTCTTGCTTGGGAGAGCTTAGGAAGGCTGAGGAATGGCTTCTCTAACTTCCCTAGGTTCAATCGAATTAGAGAATGTTAAAATGAAATCAAATTAGGGGGAGTATATCTCCCCTTGGCAGATACCAAGCAAAGATTTGTTTTGATCCAACCGAGCTGAGGGTTTGTTAGGCTGTTAGATGAGTCATTGCATTCGATTTTGGCCAGGGAAGGAGTGGAGGAGGTTTTCATATGCTTGAAACAAGTGGAGGCATGATTCCCATGTGGCCATTTTCAAGCACATGGTCGATTTTGGGTTTGAGTTGGGTTTGGCTAACCCAAACCCATTGGGTCATGTGCACTATGTCCATTAGTGATCATTTGGTCCACTAAGAGGATGTCAAGTGTCCATGAAAAGGAATTGACCAAATTCCAAGAGGTTTTGATTTTGGGTTACCCTATGGCCCAGGGGTAAAATAATCATTTGACCTTGATTTCAGTTTGAGCATGTTTGGAATGATGAGAAAATAAATTTAGCCAAGTTTCATTAAATTTGGAGTTGGTTTGATATGATTTGGCTCATGTTGACCCATTAGGTTAAAATGAGTCAACTTGGGCCAAGTTGACCAATTGGTCAAATCAGGTCAAACCAAGGGTCGGGTCAAGTTCATAGGACTATTTAAAATATTTCGGTGGCTTTGGTTTGGTCCAATTTGATTTAGGTTTGAATTTAGTTCAATTTAACCCTTTAGGTCAAGTTGGGTTCAAGGTCAATTTGGCTAGGTTAGGTCTAGTTACCCAATTGAGGCTTTGGTCAAGTTCAACAATTATTTTGGGATGAGCTTGACCCATTGGTTTCAATCAATTTGGCTTAGATCAAGTTATGACACATTTTGACTTTTTAGGTCAAGTTGGGTCAACTTGGGTCAAGTGGCCAATTGGACTAGGTTAGGCTCAAATGTTGACTTGATCAAGTTCAAACATTGATCATGAATGAACTTAGATCATTCATTTAAATCAATTTGGCCTATGGTGGATTTTGGCTATGTTGGGTTTCATTTTGGCTAAGTGTTGACTTGGTCAACCCTTAGGTTTGACTTGGTTTGGCCCAATTTGAGTGATTGATCATCTCATGATGATTGTTGATCATGATGAGAGGCATAGATGGGCTTAGTTCAATCCAATTTGGTTAGGATTAGAATTTGGCTCATAAGGGTACTTTAGGTCACTTTGGGTCAAGTGAGTCTAAGTAGGTCAAATGACTTGGTCAAAGCTTGATTTGAGTTTGATTGAACTCACATATGGACTTATGATTGAAATATAAATCGATTTGCAAGAGATTTGAAGTCAAATGGGTTTTGATTCAGTTGATAATTTCAAGTTCAAAGAGTGAACATGGGTTTGACTTAGGTTTGATTTTTTGAATTGAGTTTTGGTTAAGTGATTGAAGTTTGTATTTATATTTGGATTCATGATTGAAGGATTGGTTGAATTATGAAGAAAAATCAAGGGTTTGGCTTGTTTTGAAATTGATTTGGCTAAGTTTAAAATTTTGACTTGAAAGACTTAGGTTAGATTTTGATTGAATTTGAGTTTCATTTTTGGAGTTGGTTTTGGTTGTTTGAATTTATATTTCATTTACATATGTGAATATAAATGAGAATATAAATGAGTTATGGGAAAATTTCAAAGATTTGAAGTGATTTGAACATGATCTAGGCTAAGTCCTTAAGAGAAAATCAAAGTGACTTAGGAAAGATTTGTGAGTTGATTTTGACATTTGGAATTTAATTTGATTGATTTGAATTTTTATTTTATTTATATATTTGAATATAAATGAGAATATAAATGAGTTGTGAGAAATTTCATGAGTTTGAATTGATTTGAACATGATTTAGGTTAATCCCTTAAGAGGGGATTAAAGGGCTTATGAAATATTTGGAATTTCAATCATGGGCTTCAATCATAAGTTTCAATCATGGGTTTCAATCATGTGACATTGATTTGAGGCTAGAATTGATTTAGGTTTGATGTTGATTTGATTTGGAGTTTGACTTGAAGGAAGGAAGTAAGGGATGTGGTTCAAGCTATAGGGTAGGCAAATTTTCCTAACACCCCTAAGGCATGACCTAATCCTATGGCTAACTCTTCTAAATCTCTAGGGCTAGGTTGAGTGTCCACCTAATCACTAGGTATGTCTTAATACTAATGAACTCCTAAAGTCTAAGAGAAGTCTTATGTCTAAGATGGAGGGGTTGAGAGCTCATCTTAAAAATGAGGTCAGCACAACTCTAACTTTTACTCTAATCTCTTAAGTATTATGAAGTTGGGTCAAGTCCATAGTAACTATTGATGAATTATGAACTAGATGAGTCGCACAAGATGGATGTGTACAACTAGTGCCAAGAAGATCAACATCATGATATGACATTAGCGGAGCTCTAGCTTGATGGTATAGAGAGGCATTATACATGTTTTGATGAATTATGAACTAGTTGAGTCGCACAGGATGGATGTGTACAACTAGTGCCAAGAAGATCAACATCATGATATGACATTAGCGGAGCTCTAGCTTGATGGTATAGAGAGGCATTATACATGTATTTTTCAAATTAAATTCGATCCTTCATATGCTGATCTTTATAAGATGAATTTAATCGACTACGGATACTTCAAAGCACAAATTAGAGCTGAAATGCACCAGAAATCATCAAAATCAATCGAAACAACCTCTGAATGATGAACGGACTTTGCCATCACATTCAGAATGTCTAAATTGATCAGAATATAAATATTGCACAATCTAACAGTAAATCAATCAAGAGATCGAGCAATCAATGTGCCGACGCACACATCAGAGTAGGGAAGCTGTAATGATGTCCAAACGACCTCCATCCATAAAATTGATTGTACCGTTAGCTTTGAAACTTTGAAACCTTTCAAAGTAAGACTCGGACATTTGACATGTCTATGTGAATGTCATCAAAGCCAATGCGCATTTTTGAACTAAAATTGATCCAATTCGACGCCAACTCAAACCAAATGGCCTCCGATCATGAAATCGACTGCACCATTACATTCAGAATATCAGAATTAATTAGAATTGATATTTCATATCGACCTATTAGTATCCAATGAAAGAAAATAAATAAAATAGAAAATTTCACGCATATTGAAGTCAAGATGCTTCAATGCTATCTGAATGAGCTCCTTTCACGAAATGGACTGCATCATTGTCACCGAAACATAGAAAAATATTAAACATGACCTTTTGCGATCAATTCAATTAAGTGTGAAAAAAATAATGAGCCTCGGAGTGTGTGATAATGTTAAAATTAACCTTAAATTTCCCTCCCATCTTTTTCTCAGCCTTACGATCCACGCAAGGTTTGGTTACTTCATCCCACTCTCGATTCCACTCCTTCGCTCGATTAGTTTTCTTAAGAACTAAAAGCTCATTCGTTCAGCTTCATCTCCCTCAACCGTAAGCTACAAAGAAAAACCTCTCTCGCTCGTGATCCCCTCCTTCATCCAAAATCCCACAAGCCCCAAGCCGAAACCACTCCCGCTCGCGAATTCCTGCTCGCAGTTCATTCTCCTAAAAATTGAAAGCCCTCTTCGCTCGCCACTCTCTCGTGCACGCACGATGCCCTCACAGACTCTCTCATTCTTCCTTCTCTTTATTTCTTTTCCCTCAACCGCAAGCCAAAAAGGAAATCGCCACCTGAGAGGCTACCTGTGTGCATCGCCACAGATAAACCAAAACTCGGTGACACCATTGAACTAAGAAAACATTGCAGCTTTGAAGACACCGACGACTTTCAGGGAAAGCCGAGCAGCGAGCAGACTAGATGGTTCAAGTAGGGCTTCAAATGACGCAAAAATCATGAACGCTTTGGAGCATGCCCTGTCTGCAGAGGGCTTGACGATCTCAACCATCCCCGACAAAGGCCGTGGTCTTGTCGCTGTTAAGAGACTTTTTCCCTGGGGATGTGATTTTTTGTCAAGAACCTTATGTGAGTTTGCCGAGCAAATCTTCCACTGGGTCTTCATGTGATGGCTGCTTTATATCTACCAATTTTATGAAATGCTCGGGATGCCAGATTGGATGGTATTGTGGTAGTGCTTGCAGTCGATTTCCCCTCATAAACATCGAGAGATTATGGCCTCGTTTCAATCCTCAAAATTCTCATGGTCTTTGGTGGCGATAGGGGTTCTCTATTAGTCGTAGTTTCAGTGGTGCACTTCTTCCTCACCCCTATTTTTCCTTCTTCACTGGATTACTTTGGTGTTCGGTCTCCTTTAAGGCCTTCAACTGGGGGAGAAAATCATCAAAGTTTGGATTTGGATATTGATTTCAATGTTCGATTTCCTACAGATTATCGTGGAGTAGTGAAATACTGCGGTGCACCGTGGAAGCCTGAGATTGGGAAATGGCTATCTGGTTATGATTCTGTTTCCAAGGAAGTTACCATTGTTGAGGTTTGAAGACCTCGTTATGCTCAATAGGACATGATGAGATAAAATTAACCAGGCCAAAACACACCATCACGCCATCGAGTATTAATGCCCAAAAAACTATTAGATGTGGCACTCCTATGCTGAAATGCTATTAAAATTTTGTCAAATTTTTTGGACTTAAATTAAAAATTAATTGGATATTCATTTAAATATGAAACCTGAAGTCCTAAAATTTTTTACAAAATTGAATTTAAATGGACGCAAGAAGTATTATTATTATGTGAGAATGTACTAAATAAAAAAATAGTTCATTCACTTAGTTCGTCACCAAATGAATGCTTGAAGTTTGTTGCTTCATATATTGAGACAAACAAAAACACTCAAGTCAAATATAAGAAATTTGAGATCATTATTAGACTCATAATGTATTTGTGAGAAATATAAACTTAATTTTGAATAAAATAGGACTTGAAGTGGAATAAAAAAATGAACTCTAATTGGGTTTAATGTCATTTATATCAGCACGAACAAATTTTATAGTATAGTTGAAAACACATTCTCATATGAAGACAGATTCAAATAATATTCAATGCTAAACACTTCAGTGAAGCTTGCAATGACTTGAAAGTCTATCTGCAAATGGGAGTACTTGAAATGAATGCTTGTAGAAGGAATTCTACAAGATTGAACATTAAGTTCAACAGAGAGAAGGCACCTACAATCATGATATAAGTTTGCTTGTATATGAGTGAAAATATTCAATGATATTTTATGAAATATTAAGACCCTTTAATGACATGTTACAAAGTAGTAAAACTCATTAAGAAGATCATGAATATGAGAGACTTTAAATAGATCTCCTACACACATCATAACATAAGACCTAACTCCAATTCAAGCACATGAAGTCTTAACAGTAATGCCTGATTAAAGTAAAAAATTTACATGAGGGAATTCTGTGGAGTTGAAGGTCGAACTAAAAAGAGAGAATGCACCTATATTCATAGCATAGGTTGATCTTGTCACAAGCTTGAAATATCTAAGGATGTTTCATAAGAATGTGAAAATCTATTATATGATAAGGTATGAGAATAAAGAACCTTATTAATCAGTAAGTTATGAAAATAAGAGACAAACCAAATGAAGAACCTTCTGAAAGAGGAGGAATCAACTTGAATATTACATTCCATTGATTTATTATTAAATTATTTTTGAGAACTTCAATTTTCATGCAAATCAGAAATCAAGCTATCGTCTAAATTTATAGCTTTGAAATACATGCAAATATTCTCATATATGATGGAGCTAATCTGTGTCCAAGCCTGTTATATTAATGCATGTGTAAGTGACTCAAACATATAGTTTGACATGCACTCCACGATAGATGCCCTTGCTTCAATGCGTATGCTTTAAATTTTATATGATATATTATATTGAATGGCTAATTAGTTGAACTTAAATGTTGAAAGACATGTGCAAGTATTTTAATGAATGTGAATCTATTACACATCTCTTGAAAGCAAACTTATGTCATATTAAAGTGGTTTAGATTTTATGCAAGCTTTTAAATGAATGAAATGAACTCCACCAAACCCATAATATTCAAGTACAAGTGGGCAGAAGGCATCATTTAAAAATTTTAAACTAATTTGCCTCCGGATCTGCAATTCTTTGTACATGCAAATAGAATGTGATATTAAATTAAATTCTCCTTAAGTTATGGAGTTCTCTTCAATCCAAAAATTAAGAAATTTTATTCTAATTATGATTTTTAAAATCAATGATTTTATTAATTAGATGAGATTATCTAAGCTAAAAATGCCTACATGTGCTCAGACATGAAAATTTAGAGTGTCAATCTTAATGTCTAAAAAGGTTGTGCAGGCTAAGTTGAAATTAAATAAAAATATGAAATTAATCTCATGATTTAGAAATAAAATTATATGAATTATTAAATACCCACATGGGCCCTCACACTACGCTGAATGCTTAAACTTAGTGTCTGATGATGTTACGCAAGTTGCTTCCCGGCTGGGTCTTAGGTCCGGGTCCAAGTTAAAAAAATATATAAACCAAATAATAATATTATAAGAAATTCAACTTAGTGAAATATCTGAGAAGCTAATTTTGTCATATGATAGTAGATCTGATCCTCTATTATTAAACTAATAGAGTCGACAGGATCTGAAACAACACATTCACCCTGATGATGGTTGTGTTGAATGGAGATTTCAACCGAAGGGGATACTTCCATCAAAATGTGATTTTAATTTTAGATTAAATTAACTTAAATTAATTATCAATATAAGTGTAAAATTAGACAATTCACTAAGCTCTAAATGGTTAAATGAAATTCAATCTTTAAAAAAACTAAAAGCTAAAATCCAACCCACCTTTCACAATTATTTGTCGGATGTGACAAATTAAGAAAATCCTAGCTCACAAAGGAGCCAATGTCAAGTATAGTGTATTTTTATATTCACTCTCAATTAATCTCATATTAATAGGGGCATGGCTCATGTCCTATGTCTGTACGGTTTGGCTAATATGCTCCACATATGATGCAATTACGATCAGAGTCCTTTGTTCAGGTGGTTGCAGCCAAATGACATTATTATATTATGATCACGACTGTAGCTCGTATGCTCCCCAATAGTTTTGTACTTTGAGATGTGAATCATAGGGTATACCTGATAGGGCAAAAAGTCATATGCCAACTAATATAGACTTAAGCATGTCTCCTTAGACAAACACCACCCTAGGTCTACAAGGATTACTTTGACGATGCAACCCATGGTTGCTGACAAGGATCCTTCAGTCAGGTTGGGTCGACTACCTCCTCTGGCTAAATAGACTAGGGACCACGATAGCTCAGGATGACAGAACCATGGGATCTATATCGGGCACGTCATCATTCCCCTAACCATCTGCTTTAAGTTAAATAATGATGAATTTCATTAAATCTAAGTTTCAAAACTCCACATGCTACTACTATACGTTAAGTAATTAACGACCTATGACTAGCCTTAATCGAAAGTTCTCTCTCAACATTGAGAGCGATAATTAACTACAGGTGCTTGCGCTTATAGGAAACCTAGAACCACATCTAAAGTCCTCACAAAATGAGGGTGAAATCTCGAGGTAGTGTCTTATCTACTATTTCATCTGCCTTCTGAAAATTTCACCGATACTTAAATCAAACTCTCTTAATCGAGAGGTCGGTGGTGAATTTTTGGAGCCCATAATCCTATGGGAGATGAGTTCCCTCATGCTACACCAATGCTGCCAGTTTAGCTTCTCTCAAAACTTTAAGGATCTCATTCTAAGACTCCTCTACCCAGTAGATACGGTGTTCTAAAGAGGGGTCTGACACACTCTCGTTTGTAGGGTAATCCTTATTTGAGAGAGAAGAGGTAGAAACTTAGTTTAAGGGCTAATTTCTAGTGTGATGAATGTTGGACCTAGAGACTCTTTTGGTGTAGGCATTATGCATATTTGCCATAGAATAGATGTTTTACAAAACTTGCAATGGTGGGATTTATCAGCAACATACTGTTGAGTGCTGAAAAATTTATGGCATTAGAATAATAAGAAATATATATTATGTTTGCACAATGATATGGCACACAATTAAATAATAGATAATAATACTTAAAAAAAATAAGTATAATGTTTATGTGAAAAAAAATTTTAAAAAAGGGAAAAGGTTTGACTTAGTTAAAATAATTCTTCTGGTAAATAGGGTTATAGAACTCTACTCTTCTCTTTGACTAGAGAAGATAATGTTATTAAGTTGTAAGTTAAACAGAAGTTAGGTAGCAATAACCTAGAAATAATAAAGCTACAATAATCATATGATCATAGTTGGGCTACAACAGCTGGTGGTGGTGGTGGTTGATGGTGACTACTAATCAATTTCATGCCCCTCACCCCGGCTTCTTTGGCTACAACAACTATTACTATATACAGAGATCATTGAAATCTACTAATGAATAATCTTTAGTTTATTTTTGAATGTTTTCACCTTGAGAATTGCATCAAGATAAATGATTTCTTCAATGAATTTTTTGATGACATTTTAGCCATGCATCAAATATTACTAAGAACAAAAATAATTTAACTAATTTTTTTGCAAGAATCATATTATCTTGTTAAAATTTAAAAATAGCTCAACTGTTCTTATTTTTTTCTACTTTATGAACTTGGATCACTAATCGCGAACTTATAAACATATTTAATGCACAAAATGTGAAGCTAGCTACAAAGTTTTGTAGCATCTTTTGATTAATTAATTGAATGAGATTGAATACTTTTGTAAATGCTTGATTGATAAATGAATAAGCTTAAAAAGATTATCGTTCGATTCATTTATGTTTATGAATAATATTGTTTAAAGTTCGTTGAGGTTCTTGATTATGGCTTAATTACAGCTCGATTAAGGCATGTTTGTGAACAGTATTGTTTAAATTTTTATTTTTTTTAGGCTTAATAAGCTTTAATTGGTACAATTCATGTATATTGCTCAACAAACTGCTTAATTAAAACTTGTTTATTTCATTTAACGAGCTGCATGTTAGAAGGAGCTGCATGTTAGCAGCCTTTATAATCCAATTTGAGCTGACTTACGAACAAACTCGAATTGAGCTCGAGCTCGATATAATGGTAAACAAATTTGAACTAACACGCATATCTCGCTCCTGATGGTCTGCTTGTCCAAGCTCCATGATTACTACGTAACTGAACGAATCTTTAATTTGTACTATTGGTGAAAAGAACTTGTGTCTAAATCATTGATTTATTTATTTATAATCATACTTTCATAAATCACTTAAAATTTTAGTTTGATTTGCCTCATGAAAAATTGCATCATGTTTAGGCTATTTTATCAGTTATCATTAATTTCATGTGTCATATATTATCTATCAATATAATTAAAATATTAGTCAACTCAACTATTACACAAATATATCTAAGCTATGAGATAATAAAACTGGCCTATTAAACATTCAATACTAGGATCATTTGAGAAAAATGTATTCTGAATGCCTAATAATTTAATTATATTATCTAATAATTAAATCACATTTATCTAATAATTTAATTTAATTATATAATATTTTATGTACATTAAGTGATAACATTTGAAATACGAAATTAAGGAGACATGATGAAAAGTAGATGGATATAAAATACATATTTGTTTCTTATGTTGGATGAATGGGTCTCCTTGAAATTCGAAGGCATGAATTATTCTACTTTCAAGCAAAGATCATAATATATAATCATACATTTTAATTAATTATTGCAATCGCAATAATTAATTATTATTATAATTAAAATTGGATTGAAATAGCTCTTAGACATACATATATATATATATATATATATATATATATATATATATATCACATCCAAAGCAAGCGAGTCATTTTTGTCAAATATAAAATCTGCCCTCTGCTCCTCTTTCCTTCACTTCTTCAAGTCTTTAACTGGCAATTATAACCTTCCCGTCAACAAGAAAAAAATTTGGAACAACTGACGAGAGAGAAACACATGCATGATACATCTTTAATATAGCGTGGTTGCCAATATAGCAAATAGGGAAATTACTGAAGGGATAATAACTGACAGAGCTCCTTTCTTTTTTTACCAATGAATTACGTTGAAATTCTTCATGGCCAATACATTCATCATGAGTGACCGCCATAGCTGTGAAAAGAAATATAAAGAAAATGAGAAGAGAAGCATTCAGCAGATGCTTTGGCATTGTCATTTTCACAAATTCGTACTGATTTGAGAAGGGTCAGTGCTGAACATGAATTTAATATAGCCTGTACCATTCACTTTCTTTTAAATATTTATTCGAGTAAACGTCAACTTGCCGTATTAATAAAATAATTGTTATGATGAGAAGAATAAATTTAATAAAATAAGGTAGAGCAAACAAATGTCATTCTCCGGAGAGTAACAGCACAGTTCTAACCTTTAAATAATTATGATTAGAAATAATATAAAGTAGAATTTTATAATATTTCAGGAGAAATAATTATGATTAGAAATAATAAATGCATATCTTTCTATAATATAAATAGCTAGTATAAGTCAATGAATTTCAAAACAACGCATTCAACATTTATAATGTTAAAAAATTTAACTGATATTAATATTTTTTTTAATTACTATTTTTTTCTATTATAAGGCTGAGAATAATAAGACGTATATATGAAGGTGAGTTCATTAACATATGAGATTAGAGAATTTATGTAATAATTTTAATTTTATTATTTACGTCAAAGATCCTTGTATATGATATGTTAAATTATAGCTATTAAATTTAGTGAGGTGTAAGAGGTATGCTTGTCAAATCAATTGATAATGGTTAGAATGTGTAATTAAAAGAATGTTAGTCATAAGTAGCAAACATTGTTGACATTGAAGCATCTATATAATGTCCTTTTTGTAAGATGAGCCACTAGAGAAGGTGTCATGGATGTAATGGCATGGCGAAGGTGACAAGGAGATGGGAATGTGAGTTAGGATCATCATTAAGCATGATTCAAGTAGCAATAACTGAATCCATTTGCTCATTTCATTTGCCCTTATGCTATGAGGGTGAGTGAGGGAGTGAAAGAAAGAGAAAGTTAAAGATAGGAAAGCTAGCTCTAGACAACTATATAAAAAAATTTCTTAATGAAGTCAAAGCTAGAGAAAAATCAATTACTTATAACAAGACATGAGGTGGATAATAAATGAAATCAGTACAAGCTACTTTTAGATCAAAATTTATGTAAGAAGCTAGTGAGTGTGAGCTCCAAAAATTTATCACCGACCTCTTGACAAATGAAGAATTGAATGAGAGTGTGATTTATGCATCGATGTAATTTTCAAAGGAGATGGTAGATAAGACACTACCAGGATTTTCTCATTTGATGAGGATTTTAGATCCCGGTTCTTTTAGGCGCCCTATAATTACCCCTCTAGTGAGAGAGAACATTGATTAAGGTTGTCGTTAGGTGCTTGTGGCATATAAAGATATGAGTTTTATAATTTAAGATTATGAAATTCATCATTTCAGCTTAAATCGGATGGTTGGGGGAATGATGACATGTCCGATCTAGATCCCATTATTAAATCGTCATCCTTGTACTTAAGGAGATAGTCAACCTGAATGATTCTTATTGCAACACAGTTATGTCATTCAAGAAATCCTTGTAGACTAGTGGTTTTATCTGGAGATAAGTTTAAGTCTACAGTTGACAAGAGTTGTTTGACTATCAGTGTATCATATGATTCGCTCAAAGGCAGAGCATTAGCATCTGAGAATCATAATATAATGAGTTCCTAAGCCCCGTTAGAGGCTCATAATCGTCATATATGTGATCTCTTGCCAATAGTCAGACACATATCACATTCTTACACGGGCCACATAATCAGAAATTGGTTTATTTAATGTTATTTGTATATAAGAATTGACCCAACTAAATAGCTAGTATAAGCCAATGGTTTTCAAAACAACGCATTCAACATTTATGATGTTACAAAATTTAACTGATATTAATATATTTTAAATTACTATTTTTTTCTATTATGAGGCTAACAGAATAGAAGCGAAGGTAAGAGAAAAGTGTTAAGGGTTGATTTTATAGATGAAACAAGACTCGCTTGCTTTGGATGTGATGCCTATATATTTACTTTCACGTACCTTGTCACATTTCTTTCAAATATAATATCAATAATTAATTATTTTGATAATAATAATTAATTAAATAAAATATGAAGATAATAACGTTAAATTTTATATCCTAATGCAGATTATTCTTACCTCTTAATGGAATATATTCCATGCAATGAAATATAAAGATTCATAAGACATTTGGACGTTTTTTGCTCAATGCAGAAACTTTATAGTTTTCTTTTTAAATCATTAAATTGTTAAATAATAAATATTAATATGGTGGATTAAAGAAGGCTAAATTTTTAAAATAAACACGTTTAAAAATATAATTAGCGGATTAGGCATTAAAAAAATTTTAAAACTAAGCATAAGCCACCTGACTTGCATGGCTAATTATCAGGAGAAATTTTTTTTAAAAAAAATTGTGGACCAGCCGCGGTATTTTGGCCGTATCAGAGTCGTCCGTTGTAGGAAATTAGCGAGCTTGGTATCGTTGGAATCGGCATGAAATTTTCCATGACTTTCATGTTGAACAAAAAAGACGATTATGGCTCCTTGCATAGCAGATTTCGCCAATGCGTGAAAAATCAGCGGCACAGTTTTGAATTGTGTAATCAGCCGTGGTATTTTAGCTGTATCGGAGTCGTCCATTGTCAGAATTTAACGAGCTTGGTATCGTTGGAATCGGTACTAAATTCCCCACGACTTTCATGTTGACCAAAAAAGGCAATTGTAGCTCTTTACATAGCAGATTTCATCAATACGCGAAAAATCAGCGGTGCAGTTTTGAATTGTGCGACTAGCCGCGGTATTTTGGCCGTATCGGAGTTGTCCATTGTCAGAATTTAGCGAGCTTGGTATCGTTGCAATCGGCACGAAATTACCCATGACTTTTATGTTGACTAAAAAGATGATTATGGCTCCTTTCGTAGCAGATTTCGCCAAAAATCAGCGGCAGCTTTTGAATTGTCGACTAAGCGGTATTTTTACGGAGTTGTCGTTGTCGAATTTTAGCTTGAAATCATTGGAATCAGTACAAAATTCCCCACAATTTTTATGTTGACCGAAAAAGGCGATTGTGGCTCCTTGCGTAGCAGATTTCGCAATGCGTAAAAAATCAGCGACGCAGTTTTGAATTGTGCGACCAACTGCGGTATTTTAGCCGTACCGGAGTCTTCCGTTGTCGGAATTTAACGAGCTTGATATCTTTGGAATCGGCACAAAATTTCCCATGACTTTCATGTTGACGCAGAGATGCCACAATGTATAGCTACTACTTACGTTAAGCAACGAAGAACAGCCACAAGGAAAAAAATAGTATAGGCATAAAACGGGAAAAAACAATTACAAGAAAACTAAGTCAAGAAAGAAACAGTCATAAGAAAGCTCACATGAGGCATCTAATCAATTCATTCACAAAGGTAAGACCACAAACCAAAATGAATACCACCAAGAATTTCAAATCCCAAATCTTATTTTCCATTTTTGACATCTAATCAATTCATTCACAACATAAAACACATTCCTAAAGTCTATAATAAAATTCACATAATACATGTGTGCATCAACCTCCACTTAATACACATCCCATTTTTTACAAAAGAAAGCTCACATGAGGCATCTAAAATGAAAATAAATAAGTAATCGATAGTGCTTGCCTTTGTAAAATGAATTGCATAGAACACAATTACTATTGGGTTTTAAATGCTCTAACAGACTTCTGTGTATCAGTCATAAAGGTAAGACCACCAACCACATATCAAGAGATCCTACAATCAACTCGCTCATACTAAAGCAAGTATCAGTCACGTGTTTCTCATTTTTTTGCAAAATTTACAGTTTCCCTAAAATATCAAATCCACCAACAAATGTGTAAACCCTAAAACTAGCTAATCACATGATAAACTAAATAATCAAATGTTAGAACACATGAAATCAACATTATATTTGCCTAAAATTAACATCACATAAAATCAAACTTAAATAAAAGGAGTTCCAAAAAATACCTAAAAAAATTCTTTCAAAAAAATTTAATTTTACTCCAAACTTTACCTAAATCATAACACTAGCTAATCACATAATACACTAAGTAATAACATGATAAAACACAAAAAATCAACATCACATTTGCATATTTTTTATTTTACAAAAAAGAAATCCAAAAAAAAAAAAATCAAAATATACCTAAAACACTCACGTAGGAATGGGTCGGTTTTACGGAGTGGGCGGAGCCGACAATTTCAAGGGCAAATGGGCGGGTGTGGCGGCGATCTTCGGGGCGATCACGGAATGAAAGCGAGATCGGGTTCTGTCCCGATCTCAGTTCAGCTTTTTTTAAAAAAAATTTTTAGGTCAGTCGCCTGTTTAAAGCGTCTCCCGTTAAACGGGCAACTGTGTCTAGTTTAAATTTTTTTTAATGCCTAATTCATTAATTATGTTTTTCAAACGTGCTTATTTTAAAAATTTAGCCATTAAAAAATTGGCGTGAATGATCACCTTACATATGTAAATGATATAGAGGAATACATAATAATTAGTTTTAAATTATCTCGCTGCTTGTTTTCTAAAGTAAGAAGAGATTACATCTTATAAAATATTAAAATTAGTTTTACAATTTAAGTGGACATATTTGATATTATAATTAACATTTTAAAAGTTTATATATATATATATATATATATACAGTTTTGCCACTTTGACATATAATTATTTTAAATAATCAAAAGAGAAACAAGCTTGTTTTATCAACTATAATTATAGTCTAGCCAAAAGGTATAAATATAATCAAGAACTTGTAACCTCTAATCAACTTCAACCTTATTTTCTTCTTCCTTGAAGTCATCAACATAAGTAGATAAAATAGGAGTGAGGAACAATAGCTTAGGGCATGTTTGGGATCAATTTTGTTTTGCATTTTTTATTTCAATTTTTTCTTTATTTTAAAAATATGTTTGTTTAGCATATTTTTTTAAATGTTTTCTTTTATTTTTAGAAACAAATTAACACTATTTAAAAAAGATACTCAAAATAATTTTTAAAAATTTTGAATATTTTCAAAAACAACTAACGCCATCAAATATATTTTATTTTGAAATAAAACATAAATAAAATAAAATAAAATAAATATTATTTCCGAATAGCCCCTTAATATAGTGCATACTATGTAACAATTTCATGCATGAAAGGAGAAATAATGCATATGATAATCTATCACAAGATTATAATATTAAATATATTGTATTTAAATAAAATTCTATAATTATAGTAATCATTATTAAGTTATGTTAAATATATTATTTTAACATATCAAATGTTGTACTATCAAGTATAATGTGTTAAAATTAGAATCACATTTTGATGGAAGTATCCCCTCCGGTGGAAATTAACATTCAACACAGCCATCATCAGGATAGGTGTATTATTTCAGATCATATCGACTCTATTAGTTTAATAATAGATGACTAGATTTATTGTCTTATGATAGAATTAGCTTCTCAGATATTTTAATAAGTTGAAATTTGTTATAATAATTAGATTTTTAGGTTTTGTTAGCGAGATCAGTCTTAAAGACTAAACCTAAGATCGGCATCCCGACACTTGAATCTAAACATTCACCATAGTGTTGGGGCTCATGCATGTTTTTAATAATCCAAATAGTTTTATTTCTAAATCATAAGATTGATTTTATATTTTCATTTAATTCAAACTTAGCCTATGCAGCTATTTCAGACATTAAAATTTGTACTTTAAATTTTCATATCTGAGCACATGCATATATTTATAGCTTAAATAATTTCATCTAATTAATGAAATAATTGATTTTAAAAATTATAATTAGAATGAAATTCCTTAATTTTTGGATTGAAAGAAACTCTATAATTTATGGAGAATTTAATTTAGTGTCGCATTCTATCTGCTTAAACGAAGAATTGCAGATACGGTGGCGTTGAAGGCCTTTTATTTTTTGTATTTGATTTTTGCATTTAAGCTAATGCAAAAAATCACTTTCATTTTTTTCTTTATTTATTAAGTCACTACAATTTTAATGAAGAATTTTATTTGTAAGCAAGTCTCCTTCAAATTCATTTTGAGTTCATTTATATTTAATTTTCAATTCATTTCTTTAGGACTTTATATTTTATAATTAACTTAATGTTAAATCATTTTTTTGTTAAGTCCCAAAATTTGAAAATTTCGACTCGAGATATTCCGGCGTCATCCTAGGGGCTACGTGAATTCTTTGTTCAGTGACACCCTAATGACGGTTTGACTACCTATCACGCTCTAATAAGCATGATGGTTGGTATTTTGAAGCATCTAGATTTTAATCGTTACATACGATGAGCATAACGAGCGATTCTGCGTAAAAGCAATATATATCTAAATATTCTTCTTCCTTTTTTTTTAAATTTCAGTCAAAATTTACAATATTTTTATAAGGACATCTAACAATTTTCTGCTACTGTATCTAATGGCATGTGGCGGTCATCGACACAGATCGATTTTCATCACACTCTAATGAGTGTGATGAGGCCTTCAAACCTGCAGCAAGATACAAATGCACATATACAATCCATACATTCACATTTCTACACATCCATAAATTATATTTTGAAATCTTATTCTCTATCTTGAAGGAGAGGAGGAGAGGAGGAGATGAAGAAAATGCAGGAAACCTAGAAGAATATGTGATAAGGGTGTTTCTTCTCAGCTACGGCAAAGGGAATGATTGTGAAGGATATGGATCGGAGGGTTTCGAGGATTAGGTGTGCTGCGGTAAGTTTATGGGGATGTTGGGTAGCAGGATTAAATCTAAGTCCTTCCAAACAGCATAAATGACGACATTAAATCCTAAAAAATTCTAAATCCCATTTCTCCTCTTTTTTGCCTGAATCTGGCATTAGTAAATCCTGTCATGACAGGCTTACGAGATTTAGACAAGCAGAAGCACACGAAGCGAGATGGGGTTGGAGGAAAGATGAGGGAATGTGAGTCCCGCTCAGTTGTGTAAGATGGACACACGAGAAATGGAATCGTTCGACTTCTCACGCACGAATGGGAAGGAGAGACTAACGAACTGAGAGAGGGCTCGGGAATGGGGATTTCGGACGAGTAGGGAGACGAACGATCGGAGCGAAAACCGGGAGCTGAGCGTGTGGATTGAGAGCGATTGGGAGATGATCCGAGTAAGGGCTTCGGTTGAAGGAAAATCGGGAGAGATGGAATCCTTACGGCTCTTTGCGATTGAGGAGGGGGGTCGTGCTTTTGCTATTCTTTGCGATTGTGGGAGACAGAACGAAGGGAAAACTCCTTCGATCGAACGAGTCGGGCTAGAGGAAGAGAGAGCTTACAGCGTGCGATTGAGCGAACGAGAATGGGAAGGTTCGTGGCTCCTTGCGATTGAGGAACACGGGATCCCAACTCGCGGTTTGGAGGAATGGGGGGGGGGGGGGGGGGGGGGGCAGGGAAATAGGAGACACCAGTGCTTGGGGTTGAAGAAACAAACGCAGAATGCCAGGGGGGGATCAGTTGTGTTGGTTTTAAGAGGCACAAAGCGAGGGTCAACATTTTATAAATATCTGTGTGTAATTTTTGGAACTCTAGATTTCAAGAAATAAGAAAATTAGCATAAATATTATTTTTAAAATATAATAACTTTTATATTAATAAATCTACCGTCTTTATTTTTCTTCATAAAGCTAATTCAGTCTCTATAATTGGCATCCATTTGCCCATTTCGTTTTCCCTTAAGCTATGAGGGTGAGTGAGGGAGTGAAAGAAAGAGACAGGAAAGATAGGGATCTCATTGATTAAATTGCCTTAAAATTAGTTTAATTTTGGTGTTTGTAAATTTAAATTAATGTTTGAAGATTTGAGTTGATTTGGTCCATCAATGAAACTGAGCAATTTGTGAACACCAAATATATCTTAGCATTCCTATACATCAATCAACAAACCAAGTAAAAGACACAAACTTAACTAACTCTTCTCTTGCCTATATATTCTAAGTTACACTACAACAAATAAGAGATAGAAAATGAATTATAAAAAAATAAAAGTGAGCAAACAAAACAACATGTCATCATATTGATTAAAATGATGCTTAGAAATTATACAAAGAAGAGAAACTTTGCATAAGGATATTCTAATATAAATTATATCTGAATAGGCTAGAAAATTATTGGATTTGTTTTAATACTATTATTATCGGTCCTAAGTCCAGATGTAAAAAGTGGAGGGTTACGTTAAGCAGTCGACAGCCAGCGTAAAATTTATCGAAATAATCATGACAATCTCTAGATAAATATAATAATTTTGAAGCTCATCATATTTTTATGCCTTCATGTATATTTAAATATTTTCTGTATGAAAAATATTCTCTTTTTTTTTTTTTGTTTCAAGAGGAGACTTGGCTCCCTGTGAGACACATGGCCGCTGTTGGCGGCCTTCTAGAAATCAGTCGTCTCCTTATAACGCGGAATAAGCCGTTTTGAATATGAAGTTCTGCTGCTGCTGGCGTTGAAAATGACTCGGTCAAAATCGATTCCGGTTCAAATTGATAACTTGTTGACAAAGTTATCTAAGTTATTTAATCATAAATTATTTATCTGTAAGACTCTTTCACACATTAAGAACGCGACTAAGGCATCTCTAATTTCAAAATTAACTAATGCAATTTAGTCACATGTGATTATTTAAAAGAAAAAAAAGAAGGATTTGGTGACTTAAACGCGTTGCGACAATTGCTTTCCACCTTCCTTTTCCACCGCTTCTCTTCTATATTTAAGCTGCCCTCGATCTCCTCTCTCCTATAACTTTTGAAAATCAGAGGAAGAAGAAGAAGAAGAGCGAAGGGAAATTAATTAACTCGATGGCTTCTCGCATGATCCCGATAGCGTTCGTTCTCTCCCTCTCCCTCCTCCTACCTTCCTCCCTCGGTAAGTCATTCAGACTACTCTATCAATAAGCGAACCGACTATTGTTAATATAAGATATGGTTGTTAACGAACATTGTTTTTGATGCAGCTGAGGTGATCTGTGAGGACTTGCCGGTGGATCTCTGCGCTTTCTCGATATCGTCGGCAGGACGTCGATGCCTCCTGGAGAGCTATCCGACGAAAGAAGGCGGCGAGCCGACGAAGTATCAGTGCAGGGCGTCCGAGGTGGTGGTGGAGAGGGTGTCGGATTGGATAGAGAGTGATGAATGCGTGAGGGCTTGCGGCGTTGATCGATCTGCCAAAGGCATCTCCTCTGACGCCCTCCTCGATTCACAGTTCACGGGAAAGCTGTGCTCATCGACTTGCCATGAGAGCTGCCCCAATATCGTAGACCTTTACTTCAACCTTGCAGCAGCAGAAGGTAAGCTAGCTAGCCAATCTTCCCTGATTACTAAGTTTCACAAAATTGTTGTTGATAGATCAAAAGGTAACAAATTTTCATTCTTTGAGCAGGTGTTTTCCTTCCAGACCTCTGCCACGCCCGCCGATCGAACCCACACCGATCCATGGTGGAGCTGCTCAGCTCTGGGGCAGCCTCCGGACCGGCGGCGGCCGCCAGCATAGTCGCCGATGAATTCGCTCCTCCCCCTTCAGCATAATCAACCGGTTCTCTATATAGATATGGCAGCTTTTTTTTTCAACTTTCGGAATATATTGGTGTGTAATGAAATTAGAGGAGGAGATATATAATTTTTCTTCTATATATAATATATATATAAGCATAAGATTTTTTCATGTAATTAATGATTCAGAACGATTAATTATGTACAACAGATTGTGTTTTTGGTATAATAATAAGTATTATTCATCATGTTCTTTAAATTGAGCTTCAAATGTCATGATTTCTTCGGCCATTTAATAATATCATTTATGGTGTGCTCTTGAACAGTTCGCTCAGTTCGTTCGCTTGAAGGAATTTCTGATCAAAACGTGATTATGTTAGATTTTTTTAATATAAATTGATTTTTTGTACTGTGTATAAGTTGAGTTTGAAGCTCCTATGTTCTTCGGGAAAAAAAAAAAAAATACTATGATATATGTTTATGTTATATGAGAAAGCTGATGATGAAAAACATATACTTAAAAAGTATTTATAGAGGATTTTTAAACATGAACAAAAAAAATTATAAAAAATTTTCAAGAAACTGATATGACTCCAAATCCTCTAATTGCTAAATTATAACATACAACAATAAGAATTACAATGATAACAAACTCAGTACAGTAAGGAAGACCAAATACAGCTACAAAATTCTGAGAATCAATATACAGAGGCCATTTATAATGACTATAGAGGAGAAAGAAGACTTTATGAAATATGAAGTCTTATTACAACAAGATCAAGAAAATATCCTTATACATCAAAGCGGTGTGAGCAATACACAGGAGAAATTACTCAACACAGGCAAGGGAAACGACTACAACAAAAATAATTGAAAAATAAAAAGAAATAGAAATCTGAATAAATCAAACTTATTACAACAGCCTACAACAAGAAAATCAAGAAACAAGAAGAAATATTACCAGCACAGAGACTTACAACAAATAGATAAGAAAAGAAAAGAACGTTCCATATATGAAGAAAACTACTTGTAAACAAGAAAAGAGGAGATCGAGATAATAGAGACATAGTACAAATAGAGTTAAGGGGGACAAACAGAGGGGGTAATGAATATATTTCTGAAAGAAAACTTCCTTTCTCTTCTGCATCTTCTCTTCTCTTTCTTCTCTTGAGTTCTTCTCTAGTTTTTCTCACCAGAGACTGACGCTCTCCGCTCGGAAAACCCTAGGGTTTCTCCTCCGCTCCCAGCCTCTCTTCCTCTCTCTCTAGAGTGTTCGATGACTCGAACTGTCGAAAGAGAACCAAAGAAAACAGAGTTAAAAGCAAATCTTCTCCTAGAAGCCTCATCACACAGCCAAGAAACAGCCGGGTAAGTTTGAATCAAAGGCACAGATTTATTCCGAACGATTAAGGCACCAGATCGAGCACCAGGCGTGGATTCCATCGTGAAAAGGATCATCATATGTCCAAGGCTAATAAGGTAATTCCAAGTGCTATATCCAATGGTTAGAAGGAATCTGCAACGATCAGGCTAGCTAAACCAAATCCTTATCCCCTCCTAAACAGGGTTCATTCCACTCGAACTGACCCATTAACACGAAATAGACCATATCATTGGTGCTCTTGTTGATTACCACAAATAGCAATGGCAGAAGGAACAAGACACACAATCAAGACATTAGAAGAATGTGTGACAAGACTCAATAAAATAGAGGAGCAAATGTCCTCAATAACTATGATCTTGAATGAAGTTTCAAGAAGATTAATTTCTATAGAAGACAAATTGGAAAAAAATTCTCAATAACAGTAACAATCTCAATCTCAGGTATATAATTCAACTCATACAAAATTTTGTACTACAAATAGACCATATACACAATAAAACAATAGACCTGTTAAGGTAGATATGCCAAGATTTAATGGAGAAAACCACAGAAATTTTCAAAGCAGACCAATTCTTTCAATACTATAGCTTATCAGAAGACCAAAAGTTTATTATAGCCTCAGTTTACATGGATGGACACACTAAGGCGGTATCAATGGATGCACTTAAATCAATTGCATTCATGGACACGGAAAAAGTTATTGATTTGGACCCTCTCATGCTGAGATTTGAGAGGAGATTTAGCGGTTCTGTAAAACTATAGTTCAAGATTTCTACAATGAATTTGAGGAATTAGCTAATCAAATTTCAGGTGTTCCACCTGAATTTCTACAAAGTTGTTTTGAATCAGGGCTTAGACAAGATATTAAGAGAGAAGTGAGAGCCTTACGATTCTCTTCAAGAAGCTTTTCAATTAGCTAATAGAAGATAATAGTGATGAAATTTCTATGGCTAGAAATTACAGAGTCAACCAATCTCCAGCAGTAAAACAATCATAGATATATCAACCACCCCTACTGCCTACTCCCACAAATAACACTTAACACAGTAACAGTCACAATAAACAAACAATACTAATTCAAACTTTGATAGCTACACAGTTGGAAGAAAGAAGAAAGAAAGGACTGTGCTTCAACTATGATGAAAAATATCATAGAGGACATATATGTCAATCCAAATTATTTGCTTTAATGATGGTCAATGATGACCAAGAGTATCAACTACAATAAGATACTCAACCAGAAACATAATTTGTACAAGAAGAACTATCAGAAATAAGCTTCAATTATCAGCCATTCAATCCAGGCTAAGAAAGACTATCTAAAGTATGCATAATTATCAGCCTTCCAGCTAGTTACAACCACCTACATAGTTCATATTTTTCTCTTTTATATCCAAACTACATAGAATATCATAGAGCATAGCTGCAAATAAGATATTCCATAGTAATAAGTCAGTTTGGCACAACAGTCCTTTCCATCCTCAAATAGATGGACAAATAGAGAAGTCTCATATAATACAGCCATATACAAATGATGAGTCATTTTCAGATAGGTTTTCCAGACCTACAACTACAATTGGACCATATAATTGTAACATAACTACCAATACAGAGGTAGAAACCAGTACTATAAAGGGGACAGGATCCTACATCTACATCAGTAAAAACCATCCAACTCATTAGAACAAAAGACAATCACGCAGCGGTGTAGTAGTGGAGTGGAACTATTAATGATGATCCCGAGGTATGAATTGAGGAATCATAGAAGGCAATTCACGATTGTGACCTTGAGGTCAATGGGGAGGGAGTAATGATATGACTCCAAATCCTCTAATTGCCAAATTATAACATACAACAATAAGAACTACAATGATAACAGACTCAGTACAGTAAGGAAGACCAAATACAACCACAAAATTTTGAGAATCAATATACAGAGGCCATTTATGATGACTACAGAGGAGAAAGAAGACTTTATGAAATATGAAGTCTTATTACAATAAGATCAAGAAAATACCTTATACATCAAAGATAACCCGTGATACAATACAGAGAAATTACTCAACACAGGCAAGGGAAACGACTACAACAGAAATAATTGAAAAACAAAAAGAACTAGAAATCTGAATAGATCAAACTTATTACAATAGCCTACAACAAGAAAATCAAGAAACAAGAAGGAATATTGCTAGCACAGAGACTTACAACAAACAGATAATTGAAAAGAAAAGAACGTTCCAGCCATAACATAAAGAAAATTGCTTGTAACAGCAAAACAAGAAAAGAGAGTGAGATCAGAGATAGTATAAATAGAGTTAAGAGGGACAAACAGAGGGTGTAATGAATATATTTCTGAAAGCAAACTTCCTTTCTTTTCTGCATCTTCTCTTCTTCTTCTTCTCTTGAGTTCTTCTCTGATTTTTCTCACCGAAAACTGCCGCTCTCTGCTCAGAAAACCCTAGGATTTCTCCTCTGCTCCCAGCCTCTCTTCCTCTCTCTCTCTCTGGAGTGTTCGATGACCCAAACTGTTGAAAGAGAACCAAAGAAAATAGAGTTAAAAGCAAAGCTTCTCCTAGAAGGCTCATCACACGAGCAAGAAACAGGCGGGTAAGTTTGAATCAAAGGCACAGATTTATTCCCCGGAGCACAGATCAAGGCACCAGATCGACCAGCTCAGCGAGGCACGTGTGGATTCCACTATCAGAAAAAAGGATCAGACGGCGCCAATCGAGGTTAATAAGGTAATTCCAAGTGCTAGATCCAACAGTTATAAGGAATACCGCGCGATCTGACGGCTCAGGAGACTGCCGCTAAACCAAATCCTTATCCCCTCCTAAACCGGGTTCATTCCACTTGAACTGACCCATTAACACGAAATAGACCATATCAAAAACTGTAATTTTATATCTAAATATATTTTTATGTTATTTGAGCAGTCTTATCTTATTTGGTCATTTGATATTTTTAAGCTAAAAAATTAAGTGCTAAGCATGATCAATTTTGATTCAGATTGTCAATTTTTAAAATAAAACTAGCACAATCAAAAATAAAAATTCATCTTTCAATTTTAATATATGTTTGATTCAATTTTTAACAATTTTTAATTTAGAATCACAAGAGAAAGAAATAATTTCACATAATGCCGAGAATCATCGCCAATTCTATTTTTTCCTCAATTATTTTCATTCAATATGTTGGAGTAGATCAAAATGTTTGATTTAGTCAGCCTAAATCTAGACTTTTTTAGTCATGTTCGTATCAGGTTATTATATTTAATTAATTATTAACACCTCTAAGGGCACCTCCAAGTCTTGTTATCTTCATAAGAAACCTTCCTACACATGCTTTGCTTTATGTCACACTTCACCATGTTCAACCTGCCACTCAACACATCACTCATGATAGCCCTCTTGCCTACCAGCCATTTTCATACCTTATCACAAGTTTTGGCCCATCATTATAGCAACTTACTAATCTTCGACATCTATTGGTGTCTAATATCTATCGATAATTGTCATCTCATGCTCATCTTCTTGATTGTATGTTCTCCTTTCTATAAGAAGAGTGATTGGAATGACTTCCCAACTCAGTTATTTTAAGACTGCATCACCATTGAAGATATCTTTTGTAATTCATATGTATTGTATTATACTAATGTCATCTCTAATCTTGGAAAATATAATTTAATATGCAACTAAAATTAGTGGAATCATTTAATTGTGTCAAGCCATATATCTTATAAGCTACTCATAATTTATTTATATATGTGGGATTTAGTTTAATGTTGAGGTGGTAAATAATCTTTCTACTTACATTACCAATATAACTATCTTAAAGATTAAAACTTCAACCCCTAAAGAAAACTCCTCTAAAAAATGAAGGTATGGTTCACTTCTTTTATGAATTAATTAAAACAGCCTATGTTATACATTTTTACTTGATAGTTATTTTTATTGATGTATCTAATCAAAAATGAAATAACTAGCATTTAAATATAGGATTTATTGGCATTAAAATTCTTGCATATTAGAAAATTTGTGAGGTAAAATATGAGTTTTACATCTTAATTTTATATGAAAACATATGTGCCCTCAAATAAAAGAGAAAAATATAGGAGATATAAAAGTTTTTAATGGAAAATCTCAAGAAGGGATAAAATCATAGGGCCCAACCTATATGAAATGATTCACTATGTGAGTAAATTACACAGTTTTGTACTTGACATAATGGAATTATAAAGTAATGCACTAAGATTGATCTCATATCATTGAAGTAGAGCGAGAAATAGTGGATGGATATTGATCACAACAAGATAATATTAGTTAGTCAATTAAATGATGGAGGTCAAATAATGGTTAATGGATTATTATAACTAGGTAGTAGTAGTCAAACAATAATAATCAAATGCTTGTAGTTAGATGATGGTGGTGGCTGATAATGATGGTTGGCAAGGGTGGAGCCAGAAATTTTTTTTAGTTAGGGCATATAATGAGAGATTTCAATAATATCTTTAATCTTTGAATTCGAGCGTCAAAATGACATAAGTGATTTTATTTTTTAACTTTTAATATAAAGAAAGAAATGTGATGATAAAAACTTATAAAATTATTACATTACCTTAAATTTGGCCCTCCAAGTTTTTAGATATTGAAGTTATTATATGATATCAACACAATTAAATTTATTATTATTAAATAAAAAAATTCCTTATAGGATCATACAAGTGATTTTTTTATAACTATTAAATACTAATTATGACAATAAATCTAATTAAATAAAAAATTGTGTAATCAATTAAAAGTATAAATAATATTAATTAATTTAAATCTTTTTTTATTAATATTAATTAATAATTGCTATAATGGAACACTCGCCTTGGTTGGCTTCTACTTGAAAAAAAAGGCTTGGGATTGTGATGACAAGAGCTCACTATTCTGACATTCGAAACCCTCATTTTTCTCCCTCTAATGCTAGCTCTATTCTTACCCAAAATTAGAGAAGTGAGAAATCGCAAAGGTAACGTCACCTTTCTTCCCAACGCTTTTCGTGCATGCTTCAGTTTATGTAAATCCTATAAGGCTCTAAGTTCACTAGCTAATGGGATTTACTAAATCAAGGCTTCAAGGCAAAATGAAGGACTAGAGGAGAAACGAGACTTAGGCTTCTACAGTATTTAGAGACCATTTGGTTGCACATAGGATTTAACACAAAGTGGGCTCCAAAAATTTGCCACCGACCTCTCGTAAATGAAGAGAGTATGATTTATGTGTCAGTGTAATTTTCTGAAGGTAGATGGAATAGTAGATAAGACACTACCCAGAGATTTTATCCTCATTTGGTGAGGACTTTAGATCAGGTTTCAGGTTTCCTATAGGCGCAAGCACCTATGGTTAATTACCCCTCCCAATAAGTAAGAGAAAACTTTCGATTAAAGCTAGTTATTAGATCACTAAATGCGCAGCGTATAGTAGCAACATATGGAGTTTTAGAATTTAGAATTTGAAATTTATGAAATTCATCATTATTAGGTAAAAGTGGATGGTTGGGGGAGTGATGACATGCAACACATAGGTTATGTCGTTCAAGAAATTCTTATAGACTTGGGATAGTATTTATCTAAGGAGACAAGTTTAAGTCTACCTTAGGTAACAGATAGTTTTTTTTTTCCTATCAGATGTACCCTATGATTCACAACACGAAGAGTAGAGCCATTGGAGAGCATACGGGCTGCGATCGTGATCGTAATATAATGGTTCCATTTGGTCACAACCACCGATCGAGGACTCAGTAATCGCATCATATGTGAAGCCACGCCAAGCTTTGTCGAGGACACGGGTCACATCCTTGCTGCCATGAGATTGATTGAGAATGAACATAACATAACACTTGATTTGACTTTGACTCTTTTGTGAGCTAGAGTTTTTTTAATTTGTCAACTTCAATAAACTACTGTGGAAGGTGGATTGAGTTTTAGCTTAAAGTTTTTAAAGATTAAAATTCATTTAAGCATTTAACACTTATGATATGTTAGATTTTGCATTTAGATTGATACTTAATTTGAGTTAATTTGATTTGAAATTAGAATCATATTTTGATGGAAGTATTCTCTCTAGTTGAAATCTTCATTCAACACAGTCATCAATAGGGTAGATGTATTATTTTAATCATTTAAATATTATTTTAGATCCTATCGACTCTATTAGTTCAATAATAGAGGATCAGATCTACTGTCATATGACAAAATTAGCTTCTTAGATATTTTAATAAGTTAAAATTCTCATAATAATTAGATTTTTAGGTTTTGTTAACCCGAACTTGGTCTTAAGACCAAACCGGGAAGCAACCCGAGCAGTATTCTCAGACACTTGAATCTAAACATTCAGCATAGTATCAGAACCCATGTAGATTTTTAGTAATTTAGGTAATCTTATTTCTAATTCATGAGATTGATTTTATATTTTCATTTAATTCCAACTTAGCCTATGCAGCTTTTTCAAACATTAAAATTTGCACTCTAAATTGCTATGTCTGAGCACATGCAAGAATTTATAGCTTAGATAATTTCATCTAATAGATATTTCAGTACATGAATTTAATATAGCACTCTTACTTATTATTTGTGAATTTTATTTGATTACCATTAATTTTGACTTTAAATACAAGATCCAAATGATCCTTTTAAAGGCCACATTCATGATTGCTCATGAGTTGCCTAATTGAATTTGTGCTTGTAAGAAAGCTATTAAATTACTTACATAATTTTATTTTTAATTCAAAATTAAACATTTGATTTTACCACATGTTGACCTCCATGTATACTCCATAAGTTGAGTCGAGCTCACAAGACGAAGTCGATCGACTTCGGGTGCAAC
Organism: Cymbidium sinense; assembly: GCA_021442155.1. NCBI lineage: Eukaryota > Viridiplantae > Streptophyta > Magnoliopsida > Asparagales > Orchidaceae > Cymbidium > Cymbidium sinense. Next base: position 117,627,459 of record CM038225.1, read on the forward strand.
AATGCGCAAATTGAAGCTGAAATACACTGGATGTCATCGAAACTAGTCAAAACGATCTCCGATCAATGATTGGATCTCACTGCTACTTTTAAAATGACAAAATTGATTAAAATATAAATATTGTATAATTCGACGGTCGACCGATCAAGAAGAAAATTTGTGGGCGCGCCTATACGCATACCGAGGTCGAGAGGCTGCGATAAGGCCTAGATGACCTCCGTTTGTAAAATTGATCACGTTGTTAGCGTCAGAACGTCAAAACCTATCAAATGAGACTGTCCGCGCTCGATTCAAATTAGTTTACACGAACGTCAAATGATCGGAAGTGATAATGCACATTTTTTGAACTGAACATGCGCCATATTTATAGCTGAATATGGAATCCTCGTGGGGCCAATCGGGTAATATTCAAAGTATATGAAAACAAAATTGCCTCCCACATGTATATTTAAAATATACGAAAATAAAAATTGCCGCCCACAGGCATTAAACAAATGCGGATTAAGGTGTGGTGAATAGATTTATTATTGAAATCGTCCACCTACCCATGTGCATCTATAAGGAGGAATTATTATAAAAAATTCAAAACATGATCTTCACATGCTAATTTTAAACAATATAAACCTCCTAATTTATAATTAAATGTAAGAGTCAAATATTTCTACGGATTAATCATGATTAAGTTAACATATGCTTCGAATGAAATTATATGGATACCACAAAGCGACACTATGCTTAATTTAAACATTTGGTATTTTTCTATGATTACCCTAAGAGAAGAGTAACACTTATTTCAAAATGATTTCAAACTCAACATTACTTTATCAAGATGTGTATAATGAATTCAAAATTTTGAATTCCTACACTTATCGTAGGATGTTAATCCAAGGAAATCATTATATACTGATATTTTACAAAACATTTAGGGATGTTGTTATGTTGCATGGGAGGACTTCTTTATGTAGTCCAACTCCTAAATTCTCAATCAAACATTGCACTAGGATCTCTACAAAGGGATACAAAAGATTAGTGAATTAATGAATATGTGATTTCTGTCGAAGAATCAAGATGGCCTTGGGAGAAGATGCAATTTGAAATGATATTTTGAAATAGATAATTGTGACATTGATCTTATGTTATAAATGTTCAAAATTCATATCAACATCAATGTTACATAAGTAAATTATCACATGTTATCAATCTTGCCTAAATTAAGAGTTAAACTAGTGAAGATTTCCCAAAAAAAAATGGTCAACAAAACTTCAAATTAAGAAACTAATATGAATTGCAAGTATTCTAAAAAGCCCGCATGGGCCCTGATACTATGTTGAATGTTTAGATTCAAGTGTCTGAGGATGCTGCATGGGTTGATTCCTAGTTTAGTCTCAGGACTAGGTCCAAGTTAACCAAACCTAAAAGTCTATTATAAGAATTTCAACTTAGTAAAATATCTGAGAAGTTAATTCTATCATGTGATAGTAGATCTGATCCTCTGTTAGGAGTTAAACATAGTTGACAGAATCTAAAGTTCTCAAATTTATTTGATTCAATCAATTAACTACCTCAATGATGGCTGTATTGAATGGAGATTTCAACCGAAGGGGATACTTTCATCAAAATATGATTGTAATTTTAAATCAAATTAACTCAAATTGAATATCAATCCAAATGCAGAATCTAAAGTATCATTAAGCTATAAATGATTAAATGAAATTCAATCTTTTAAAAAAAACTTAAAGCTAAAATTCAATCCGCCTTTCCTAATTGTTTGTTAAATGAGACAAATTAAGAAAACTCTAGCTCACAAAGAAGCCAAAGTCAAATCAAGCACACAACCATGTTTACTCTCAAATAATCTCATGTCGGCGCGTGTCCTCCGTGTGGTTTGGTCAAGAGCTCCACACAGGATGCGATTTACCGAGTCCTATAACCGGGTGGTTATCGCCAAATGACACCATTATATTACGGTCATGACTGTAGCTCGTATGCTCCCCAATGGCTCTGTACTTTGAGTTGTGAACCATAGGGTGCACTTGATAAAGCAAAAATCTCTCTATTAGCTAAGAGATTTTATTGCCTCTCCTTGACAAACACCACCCCGTGTCTTCGGATTGATTAAACCCATGGTCTTGAGAAGGATCCTTCTATCAGGTTAGGTCGAGTACCTCCTCTAACTAAGTAGACTAGGGACCATGATATCCTGGGATGATGGAACCATGGGATCTAGATCCAGCGCATCATCGTTCCCCCAACCATCTGCTTTAAGTTAAATATAATGAATTTCATAAATTTTAAATTTTGAAACTCCACATGCTACTACTATACATTACGCATTAAGCGATCTAACAGCAAGCCTTAATCAAAAGTTCTCTCTCAGCATTGGGAAGGGTAATTAACTATAGGTTCTTGTGCCTATAGGAAACTTGGAACCAAATCTAAATTCCTAATGAAATAAGGGCAAAATATCTTGGTAGTGTTTTATCTACTATTCCATCTGCCTTCTAAAAATTTCACCGACACATAAATCACACTCTTCATCGAGAGGTCGGTGGTGAATTTTTGGAGCCCATAGATTTTCGGCGACTCTGCTGGGGACAAATTTCTCTTTCCATCTTTAGCTAGTAAAATCTGCATTGTAGTAACAGCGAAGTATAATGAAATTAAAATTCATTTTATAAAATAAAATTTGTTGAAATTTAAAATTAATTATATAATGATCATTATTCTGAAATCTTTAAGATTTTATTCAGGCATAACTTATTTTAATGTTCTATTATATCTATTTGTTCTGTTGTATCTCTTCATATTAAAAGTGTGGGATGATATATCAATTATTAATTACTTATCCTCATCTTTCATTTATACAGAATGGATCTTCAGAACACACCCTTCATTGTCATGCTAGGCCGCAGAGCTAACATCCGTCTGGCTAATGCTGTTATCATTACTAGGGATGCTAGAGCTACCATCCAGTTTGGAAACATGGACTTCCCAACTATTGTTTCTACCAACCATGATGCAACTGCGCATAACCCACTTGCCCGAAGTCAAGTTCAAAGGCCTCAACTAGTTGAAATGACTGCATGATGTGCACCTCTACTGATGCACCAAAGAAGGCTAATTGAAACTGCTATTACTAAGGCTCTATCTAAGGAAGAGGGCCTTTGTGTTCGAAAGACTAGGACATCCAGAAGCCCCGCTGACGAAGAGGACTGCTATTGGCTAGAAGATCTCACTGGCTCTAGTAATTGTTACATTCTTACCAATTGAGCCATTTGCCCTTGGAAGGCACGATGTTGAGGCTTCCTCATCAGGAGGTAAGCTAAATAGAAGACAGGGAAGAAGAAGGAATGCTGAGCTACAAGCTCAACAACTACTATCTGAATCACCAATTACACAATTGACACTATAGCCATAAGTGAGTGTTCCACATGTAATAGATTTGAAAATATAAAATGGGTCAAGAGGAATAGCCCTACTGGTGAAATCAAACAATCTTTTTAGAATCAACAATGATAAGCTCCAACCCCTAGAAGAAATAGACTGAGACTTTATCGGCACCGATACATAGATTCCTAAAGGTTGTCAAAGAAAGGGGTGTAATGAAAATAAGGTTCCAAAAGAAAATTATTAGAGAAGTTGAGAAGGTCCCATCAAGAAATCTATCATCACTAGTGGAGACTCGAAATCAGCCAAGACAATCTCTATGTGGTGAGCATCGGGGCGTGACATATAGACTGCATGTCTAGGAATCTTCCATCTAAAGGCCCCGATAGAAAAGAAAATAAATTTGGTGGCCAAAGCCTCAAGAAGAAATCACTGTGGAATAGAACAAGGGTGTGACATTTGGCTCGCATCACCATAGATCCGCCCATGACAAGACCCAACAAGAATGGGTCCCCAAGGGAAAGATCACCATTAATGAGTCTAGAGATGGTCGAAACCCTAGAGAATCCTCTAAGGAATCCCATTAGCTAGAAGCTCTATTTTCTAAGGAGGTAGTTGACTTTGACCACAGCCATCCAATTAAAGAAATGCTCATGTCACAGCCTGAGCCTGAGATCCGATGGAGACATCACTCAGAAGTGAGGCTACAAGAAGAAGATGAAGATAATGATGATGATACCAAAGGAATAGAAGTGGTCTATATGGTAGGTCAAGGTGATGATCAGCCCGATACTCAGTTCTATAATCAACGCTGACGTACCATCCTACCCACTATTCCTCCTGAAAGAAAACAAGAAGAAGAGCACTTAGGTTCTTCCTTAGATGATGAGCGAAGAGAAGAGTCAGAAAGGGAGGAGAATCCTATGTTCACTGACACTGGCACACTAGCCCAAGTGCAAAGGCACATGCAACACCATATGAGGAAAAAAAATAAAGAAATTGAGCAGCTTAACACTAAAATGAATGAGATAATGGCTCAGATGAATCTTATGATGCAGATAATGCAAGGGAATGTAGCGGTAGTGTGACTATCTGTTCCGCCCATTAATCCTCTAGCAGCTAATATCATCTTTACCAATCCACCAATGGAGCCAACACCTCAAACTTCTAGAGCTCATAGTGCTCATGAGGGTAGAAATAAATTTAATCAGTTGGCTTCCCAGCCAATTCCTCAAAACTTGTCTAGTACATCAGAGCACGTGACAACTGCTCAGTTGGATATTATTTTAAATGAGAAGACTAAAGCTGTTATTGCTGCAGAGCAAGTAAAAAAGTTGGTAAATAAAGACCGCCCGTACCCAGCTGAGTATGATCAGGTGTCATACCCAAAAGGCTATTCAGTGTCGAAGTTCAATACATTTGATGGCAACAGTAACCCTAAGCAGCACTTGGCGTAGTTCAAAGCGACCTGTGGCAATATTAGGGGCAACGATGCGTTATCATTTCGTCAGTTCATTAGTAGTTTCACTTTAACTACTTTTGAATGGTACACTGAATTACCAAATGACTCGGTCAAGACTTTTGCCGAGTTAGAAATAATGTTTATCAAAATATTCTCCATTGTAGTCAAAAAGATAACTATTACTGACACTGCCTTAGAGAAAAGAAGAAATGATGAGTCAGTAACTAAATATATTACACGCTGGCATAATATGAGCATGAGTTGTGAACAATAGTTGGAGGAAGAGCATGCAATCCAATTGTTGATGGGAAATATCGATGATAAGATGACACTGTATCTTTGCATAGCTTCTATGACTAATTTTTAAGAGCTACTCAATCGGGTATCAAAATTTGAAAAATTAAATTTTTTTAAGTCTAAGAGTCAATTAGATAAAGTAAAAAGGAGTAAGCCTTCAGACTTAAAAAGGAGAAAATTGCACACTACTTCTTATAGCCCGGGTAAAGGAAATTGAATAGCTTATAATATCAATAAAGGAAAATAACTCATTAATGTTGAAGAAAGGACCAACAGCCAGTCAATCCTCAGCCCAAGCTTGTCCTTGGAGGCAATGATAAACCTCAAAACTTCTCAGGTGGTGGAGAGCGCCCAAGGCAAGTAATGAGAGAAACAAAACACATACAACCATCTCTCAAAGAAAAGATGTGCAAAGAATGTTCTTTTAAAAGGGAAAGTGTGACCAAATTATTTCTCCAAGCTGTTAAGGCAGGGATGGAATTACCAGAATGCAATAGGCCAAAAGAATCAAATCAAACTGATAACCCAAACTATTGCCCATATCATCGAGTGGTTAGCCACTCAATTGAGGATTGTTATGTATACAAAGACTGGCTAGAAATAAAATATAAGAGAGGTGAATTCGTACTATCCAGTAGTGTTCTTATTCACCCAAAGAAAGAAGCTGGAATGGTGATCACATCCTCTTTCGTGCCTCCGATTGAGAACAATATGAAAGAAAATGAAGTACTAGAAGGACAATGGAAGACTGCAGTCTCCAAGAAAACTATCAAAATGTTGAAGTAGCTGGAAGGTGTTCCTGGCAACAAGTGAAAATCACCACTTGAACCAATGTTGGACTCGAAAGACATGTCTAGAGTGAGCACATCAACTTCTCAACGGCATTCTAACTGTAACACTCTATCGTGGTACAAGAAAGAGCCTATCAAGCATAAACCACATACATCAAATAAGTTAGGTAATAAGAAGAAGAAGATTAAAAAGATAATTATAGTTCAAAAGATCATTATTAATCTAGAAGAGTATCATCAACCGATGAGACAACCTATCAAGCTTGCCGACTTCATGGCTGGACTCCAAATTATTAAACCAAATAAAGAAGGTGATGATGAAGATGATGAATCACTTCTTAGAGAAATGTGTCAAGTTATTTCGGTATCATCAAACACTTCTTGACAAAGTTCGTGCCCTTATGATATTTATTTCCAGACAGCCTCAATATATGCACAATGTTCAAATAAACTAAGTGGGTTTACCTCAACTAGAAGAAAGATGATTGAAGATGAAGCACTCATGTTTTGGTTAATGGCAAGACAAACAGATGATAGTTCAGTGGAAGATTTATGCTTTCCCGAGGGAAATGACTCAGAATCACCAATAAAAACTCGCATAGAACGCTTAAAATTAGGCAGTGACTTAGAAGATTCAGAAGTAAATGCTGATCTTGAAGGGATTATCTCTTCAGAAGAGTCTGAGCCAAACAGAGTGGCCCAAGCGAAACTAAGAGGTGGCAAAGTACCACCAAGGAAAGGGCCACTAAATAAATTCAAAGATAAAAATATTGAAATTAATGAAAGCATCGTTCCTAAAAGCCCAATAAGAAGTTTGACTCAAGTAAGGGAATTAACTACATTGTCCTGTCGGATTTGAGGAAGATACCTACACAATTGAGTGTGTACGAGGCCCTCTTAATGTTGAAGGATCTTCGTGAAATCTTAATTCAAGCTCTTAATAATCCAGAGAAGTTTGAAGCATATTTTGCAGAACGGTGTGTGACTGAAGTTCTGCAATCTCAAGATCTCCCGACAGTTAGTTTCTATGAAGAATACCTTATGCTAGGAACATTAGAGCACAATCGCCCATTGTATGTCAGTGTGAAGAGCAATGGTGTTATGATAAATTGAATCTTGATCGACCTAGGCTCATCGATTAACCTCATGAGTCTACGAGCACTGAGGGGGGTATCCCTTGACATTCAACATCTCGGGTGGGATAAGTTGATGATTCATGGCTTTAATGAAAAAGGACAAAATACCCTTGAGTCTTTCGCTTTGCCGCTCAAGTTTGGAGTGCTATACACTGAAGCCAAATTCCATGTGATAGATGTTGATACTTCATTTAGGGAATTATTGGGATGTCCCTGGCTCCATGAATATGGAATGGTTCCATCCACCTTGTATCAATGCATAAAATACTTTAAGGATGGAGAGGAGCACAAAATCCTTAGCAATTTTCAATCATTTATAGTTCATGAGGTGAGGATCTATGAAGATGCAAAATATTTTCTCCCAAAAGAGCTCCAATAGTCTACATCAACTTCAAAGACTAAGACAATTAAAGAAGATATGAAACAAAAGGAAGAAAAAAGCACTTCATTTGAACTACCATCCAAGCTAAAGAGGTCAGTTCCTCCCTTGGATAGTGATATAGAAGATGAGGATAAAATTCTTGTCAAGCCTAAGGAGACTTGCGAATCTTATAAGAAAAGATAGTAGAAAGTAGAATACTCTGATTAGTATTATGAGTTTGAATCGATCTATGAAGATCAAGTACAATATACCTCTATAATAAGGGAGGCAAACTTACTAACATCAAAAAATTTATTTGTGATCACGCCAGTCACTTCTCAATACTTCAAAGAAATTACTCCATGAAGCTCACACTATCAAGAGTTAAAGACTTTCTATCCTCCTTGCGAAGTGAGGAGCATGGAATCTCATTTTACAAGTCTGAAGAGTGTTATCACCAAGATTCTGATTAGCTCATACAATTTGATGATTCTAATGATATGGTGCCAACTAGAATGCCAAAATACTTTCCTTCAAGAATCCGTAAGATGATGCACAAATTAGGGGTTGATGTCAGAACTGATAAATGGCTAGCTCACCTTTTTGACATCCTCCAGAATTTAAAGAGTCCTTAGACCTAACAAAAGAGTGATAATCATACATCTAAAGGTCTTGGATACATCTGACATAAGATTTGTTGAAAAGCTTGTTACACAACAACATGAAATAAAGTTGAGGTTAAAATTAAAAATGAAGATGACCTTTATGAGGTCTACTCAACATATGATGAAGAGGTGGGAGCCATGCCTGCACCTGTGGTGTTTATTTTTGAGATGTGAGACATCACGTAGATTATAGGGGGTACTTATTGAAGTGATTGGATACGACATTAAGGAATGATGTACTTCTCAAAAGTTAAAAATTACCACCCTATAATGGACCAAATCACCTAATAAGGACTCCTAAGGCATGATGGGTCTTCGAATATACGAGAGATCTTTCCCATACTTTACATGGAAAAGTAAAGTATGATTTATTTTAAGCCAAGTTCGATAAGTTCCCTACGGAGGCAAGCCCCCTTAGTTAATTACATCCTAAGGAATGAGAATTCCTTAAGAATACTCTTGATTATAGTAGATAATTAGGGTCTCTAAAGATTTCAAGGTTAAGACTATCAAATGATTGGCTATTTTAGAAAATCAATGGGATAAAACAAGGAGAAGACTTTTTTTTGGAATCTAAAGGGAGAAAGTAGGAAATGCTCATGATACTAGGAAGCCTAGCGAGCATTCAAATTTACCATATAATTGGGCTTTATATTTTTAAAATTGAAGAAATTTAATTATTTGAGTTGACATTTTATTAAATTGTTGGGGCTTATAATTCCACAACATAAGATTGTGGAAATGCTTAAAAGGTGAGGATTTATGCTTGTAGCTTGAAGGAAACAGCTACCTTAGATCTTAAATCTAGGGAGCTTTGGTGAGGGCCAAAGCACGACCTAAATCTAAGGCAAAAATTGATATATGGTTTACCTCCACAACAAAAAATAAATCACCCGACTGCTGGACTTATAATCGCCTAGAGTGACAACCATCTAACTCCTCCTACGCTTTAAATCCATGTAGGTAAGTATTATGCTTTGTAAGATGGCTAGGCTGTTGTTTATTTAGAAAGGAGACTAAGTCTTTAAACTCACTCCTTAAGAGACTAGAGCATGAGTGGTATGAATTCATGACTTAATCTAATGCAAATTTTATCAAATTTATTTAATTCTTTTGGACTCTTTATTCTAACATAGGCTATGGGATTTTGTATGCCTAAATGCATGAGAACTTAATTATGGGCCAAATCAAGAGAGAAAGGGGTGTTCTTCCATCAAAGGCTCTCAAAGGTTAAGCCTTTATTCTCTAACACAGATAGAAGCTCCCTCTTAACAAGAGTGGAAGAATATGACATGCATGATGTTGTACATACCATCATCCAGCTAAAAGGTTATTAAATATTTTTTTATTATCTTGATTTAATTTTTAGGCTTTAATGTGAGGTTATAAATTATTTTAAAATTTTAATTATGAGTTGTTAATTAGGGTAGAAAAATTAATTTCATCCTGAGAACCTACCGCTTCTAAGCCACACATTCAAACATCAAACATAAATAAACTATGAAAAGCATGATATTCTAATGCACAATTAAAACACAACATCAAACAATTTTATAAACTACCATAAATGAATAAAAGGCTAGTGCAGTCGGGTTCTGTCGTACACCCCGAAAAAAAAAGGGTAGCGGAGCTCTACCCTTATATAACCTAAATTATAAAAATAATACATGCTATGAGGGTCTTCTTTTCTTCATTTCTTCTTTCTCTTCCTTTTGATTTGATTTGCTCCAAAGACATCACAGGGCACCCTGGAGATTAAGCCTTCTGGCCACTGCTTATCCTAATCCCTATAACACTAATCCTAATTCCTAATGCAAAATTGCATTTAAAATAGGAAAAATAAATTTAGCTACACCTACAAAAAAAAATATTAGCTAAACATACTATACAACCCAAGTAGTTATATAAATAATTTAGGCTTAGCACCCCACACATAGGTAATCAAGCCCACCTGTCCTGATGTGAGTTATGCTTAGGGGCTAAGCAACTTACACAGCAAAAGCATTTATATATATTTTTATTACAGCGGCCCCTTAAGTACAACCCCCTGTAGAAAATATGATTAGGCTAATCACAGCATACCATCCAATCTATGAGGCATACACCCTAACATCCAGTCTAAAATATTACATCACAAAATAAAACACAACATCACACATACAATCAATACATCGACCTAACCTAATTCTAAGGTTGGTGACCTAGTATTCTAGTTTGTGAAAAGAAGGCTTGTGTAGCAAGACTTTACTAGGATTCTTTAGTTTAAGTTTTAATTTGAAGTTTGAATTTGTTTAAATTTTACCTTTGGGTCATTTCAATTTAAATGATTTAATGATTTATTTTTTATTTTTATTTTACTTTGAGTTGGTTAAAGTGATATTTAGGTTTTCGAGGATGAAGAGTAGAATGAATCCATTTGTAGATGGAACTCACCCTATTCTACATCCTAACTCCTATTACAATGAAATCTTCATCCTAAAAGGAAGATTCATCCCATAAAGTCAAACTAAGTTCCTTAAGTATTTTAATTAGCCCATTTAAATTTGTGCAATTCATTTGATTTAATTTAGAATTTAGAACTTGAGTTTATTTAAGTATTTGATTGATTGATTTTAGATTAGATATTTTTGTTTAATTAAATATTGATAATTCAATATCATTAATGTCTATTGAAGTTTAAGTTTGTTTAAATCCATGTGTTTTTTGATTGAATAATTTTAGATTATATATTTTGGTTTAATTAAATCTTGATAATTCAATATCCTTAATATCTAATGAAGTTTAAGTTTGTTTAAATCCATGTGTTTTTGATTAATTAATTTTAGATTAGATGTTTTGGTTTAATTAAATCTTGATAATTCAATATCCTTAATAAATTAATATTTAATTCTTTTCTTTGATTATGGTTATGTGACTTAATTTTCTGTTTATTTGATTTGATTATGGTTCATTTATTTGTAGTATGATCGGATCAGATTAATTGAAATTTTATTTTGATTTTATTTGAGTTAGATTCTTTGTAAATAGGATTTTATTTTTAATCTCATCCATTTGTCATGTTTATCAAAGGTTGGTTTATATTTTAATTTCATACAATGGATAATTTGTTAGTTTATCTTATTTATGTAGGTTGAATGAGATTTGATTTGATTACATATTAAATTGATGAGAGTCTTTCTTAATTTAATTCAATTTGATTTGATTTGCTTTATTAGTCTATGGGTTTGCTTAGGTTCAATGTGATTACTAGTTTAATTAAGAAGTGTGTTTAGGTTAATTATAAAGATTTGTTTAATTTTTGAATTTGATTTCATATTTGTTTAGATTAATGATGTAATTAATGACTTAATAATTGAGGTTAAATTTAGGATTTGATTGGTATTTAATTGCATTTATGTTTGATTAAGCTTAAGTTTAATATGATTAATTTGATTTAATTAGTTTATTTATGGGGTATGATTAAATAAAGATTTGTTTAATTTTTAATTTGATTTCATATTTATTTAGGTTAATGATGTAATTAATGACTTACTGGTTTAGGTTTAATTTAGGCTTTGATTGGTATTTAATTGTATTTATGTTTGATTAAGCTTAAATTTAATATGATTAATTTGATTTAATTAGTTTACTTGAGGGGTATGATCAATTATTAAATTAAATAAAGATTTGCTTAATTTTTAAATTAATTTCATGTTTATTTAGGTTAATGATGTAATTAATGACTTAATAGTTGTTTAATTTAATTTTGATTGATTTATTTATGTTTGATTAAGTTTAAGTTTAATATGATTAATTTGATTAACTTAATTAGTTTATTTAAGAGGTGTCTTCAAATTAATTAGTAGATTAATTAAGTGTTTGATTTGAATTAATTTTAATGTGATTTACAAAATTAATTTGGTTCATTAAGATGATAGATTAATTCATTAAGTTTGCACTAATTAAATGTTTAATTAATTTAGTTTGATTAAGGGTAATTAATTTTTTTTAACTATTAGATTAATCAAAGATTTATTTAATTAATGACTTAATTTCTCACATATGAGTGATTTGATTTAGTCAAGTGTTTTACTTAATATTGATTTGATTAAAAGATTATTATTATTACCATCATTGTTATTAAGTGAATTAACTATTTATTTCATTTCAATTAAGTTTGATTATCTATGATTAGAGTTTTATATAATTTTTTTTATTTATTATGTTTGTTTAATTTCATTAACATGTTTGATTTAATAATTAGGTTGAAATATTTAATGGTTAATTAATTATCTTATTCCAAATGAATGTGATTTAATCATATATTAATTGAGTTTACTTTAACTTTATTTGATTCAATTTGATTAATATCAAATGATTATGTTGAATTAGTTTGTTAATCAATTTGATTTTTTGTTTATTTAATGATTAGTTAATATTTAATTTTGTTTTAATTTGTTAATTAGTCTCATATAATTAAGATTCAATACTTGGTGTTGGTTTAATAAGATTAGTTTGATTTTACATTAAAGTTTCATTGAATTATTTAATTATGAGTTCAATTTAAAAATCTAATCATTTAATTGAATTTCATTAACTCAATTAGGTTCAATTATGTTTAAATTCAATTTCATTTAAGGATACATGATACTTTTCTGACTTAAGGTTTGATTACCAATTATTTGGGTGTTACACCACTTCTCATTTTGATTTGATATTTAAATTATTTTTAGATTATGTTTTAATTAATTTCTTAAATGGTTAAACTTTAATCTTAAGTATTTGTTTGGGGTTCATTTAGAAAATCACATTATTTTCTAAAGAGTCCTAGATATCAACTGAAGTGATTTAAGCCATTTTGAAGATTTTTGTAAATTTTTGAATTTTTATTTGATTTATTTTATTTAAAATGGATAATCTGAACTTCAAAATTTAATTTCTCCCAATATACAAGTCCTTTTTACTTGAAATTTTTATGGTAGGTATATTTTAACTCTTGTTTTAATCTCTGGAAATTTCAACTCAATCAGATTTATATGTTTAGAGTAATTAATGAAATTTGATTTGTACTAAAACTCAAATTAAGCTCAAAATATTTAGTAAATTTTGAGAAGTTTGAGTTTGTTGGATTCCCTTCGGAAAAATGAATCCAACGAGCCCTGGTTTGAAATTTTTGGTTTGGTATTTTGTTTTTTTATCAATTTTTATAGTTTTAGGTTATTTAAATAATTTTTAAACTCAAAAAATCGATTATTACAAAAGTCACAAGACGCAGCCGACTGTAAATGTAGTGCCATGTGGCACCACGTGATTGGATGCACAATGCCGCATGGCATGCAAGTGTCGCTTTACGATTTCGGCCACACGACAAATGAGCGGAAAAATAGCATGCGTGATCATGTGCGTTTGATCCGACTCGATTATAGATCGGATGGTCGATTAGATCGCGAGATCGAGGCTAGATTGCACGCCGGTGCATCGAAAGTCCAGGAACGTAGGATCGACGGGAATGCCTCGATGATTTGAAGGGATCGCGATGATCAACGAGCGATCGTCCGATCGAACTCGGATTGGATAGTCACTATCGGTGAATAGTAAAATTGAGGTTATTTTGGGAAAAATGAGAAATTCTAGATGAAATCTTGTCCAAATGTACTCATTTTTGTGTCGATTCAGACCGTAAAACTTCTATTTTCTAATTAGGATGATATAAAATATAAAATGCAGGATTATCCAAGATAAATTTCTAAAATCACCCAAACAATCATCACAAATGAAGGATCCTAAGACCTACTACAATTTCTGAAAGTTACCTCACCGAGGATGATTTCCGGTGGTGGTGATGACCCGAGCACGCTGTGGAGTGGGAGAAGAGGCCTTGGAATGAGCTTGGATTTGCCTTCACAAAAATGATGTATTTTTTTTGGTTCATTCTTTTCTGAATCCACGATTTTCATGTTTTTGGCTCGAGATAGGTGGGAAGGTGGTGGCTAGTTGCTTTGGGGAGCTCTCGAGGGCTGAATAGTGGTAGGAGTAAGAGGAATGAAGCCTCCTTTCCCTTTCCTTTAATAGTGGCTGAAAATCCACATTTTTTTTAATTTTTGGCTCCAAAGTGTTGTCATGTTGGTTGGGGTGGTTGGGATGGATGATGGATTGATTGAGGACTTTGGATTTTTGCTAGAAAGTCCTCTCTTGCTGTCATATGATCTGCTCGATTGAATGTAAATGTTGGGGAGGAGTTAAATGCATGTGATGGGGAGAATTAAATGAGGTTGGGTGGAATCCTATGTGGGGGAGGATTCATGAGGGACTTAATTAGATTGGGTTGATTTTGGGCTGATCCCAAATGGGTTTGGGTCGGGTTTGATCAGCCACCAATGGGTCATGGCTTGGTTTCAATGGATTTGGCTCAATTTGGGTCATATCGGGTTATGTTGACTAATTGGTCAAATTGGGTCAAACCAAGGCTTAGGTTAGGTTTAAATGATAATTTGAAGAGTTTTAGTATGATTAATTTGATTTAATTTGGCTTAAAATTGATTCTTCCACATTTGGAATCAAATGGGTCAAATGGGTCAAGTTGACCAATTTGAGCAAAATTGGCCAAATTGGCTTGGGTTATGATTGATTCATGTTCAATAGGCTAATTGAAGATGAATGTGGTCTTTAGTTTGAATAAATTTAGATTTATTTAGAATTTTAGCTAATTTGACTCTTTAGATCAATTTGGGCTAGGTTGGGTCAAGTTGACTAATTGTTCAAATTAGACTCAATTATGGCTTTGGTCAAGTTCAATAATCAAATTAGAATGAACTTGAGCCATTGGTTGCAATCAATTTTGGTTTGATCATGATTTGACCCAATTTGGTCCTTTAGGCCAATTTGGGTCAACTTGAATCGAATGGCCAATTGGGCTTGGTTTGGCTCAATTGGTGATCAATCATAATTAAATATTGACTTTGGGTTGATTCAAATCATTAGTTTCAATCAATTTGATGTAGGATGAGTTTTGGCTAATTTTGGTTCATTTGGGCTAAGGGTTGACTTGGCCAAATGACTAAGTTGACTTGGTTTGATCCAATTGATTGCAATTGATCATCATAAGGTGATCAACAATCATGGTGAAAGGTTTTGCTGAGCTTGGTTTAATCCAATTTGGATTGGATTGAAAGTTGATTTAAATGGATCCTTTAGGTCACTTTGGGTCAAGTGGACCTAAGTGGGTCAATTGGTTTGGTTTTGATTTCATTTGAGTTTTAGTTGAACTTATATATGAGCTCTAGATTGAAATATAAATTCAACGGTAATCAATTTGGAGTCTAATAGGTTTTGGCTCAATTCAAAGTTTTAAGTCAAAAGGGCTAAGTTAGGCTTGCCTTGGGTTGCCTTGAATTTGGTTTGATGATTGTAGGTTTTATTTATATTTGGATAAATGATTGAATGAATAATTGATTCAAGAGAAAACCCATTAGTTTTGACTTGATTTGGATAGAATTTGACTAAGTCCAAAGAATTGGCTTAAAGGGCTTAGATTGAGTTTAGATTTGATTTTTGATATAGTTTTGGTCATTTGAATTTGGATTTCATTTATATTTTTGAATATAAATAAAGGAATGATTGATTTATAAAGAAATTAATTGAGTTTGATTTGATCTAAAGGGAGTTTTGGCTAAGCTTATGAATGTGGTTCATATGATTTAGGAAGGGCCCTAGGATTTGAATTTGATTTTGGGTTTTAATCATTTGGAGTCAAATTTGAAATTAGATTTGAAATTTAAATTTGAATTCGAGGTTTGGTTTGAGATTTGAGGGTTCAATTTGAGAAAGTGTATTTGGAGTGGGTTTAGACTATAGGATAGGTGATTTCCTTAAGCCCTAAGGCATAGCTTAATCCTATGGCTAACCTTTTTAAGTCTCTAGGCTTAGGTTAAGTGTTCACCTAATCACTAGAAGTGTCTTATGACTAATGAGTTCTTAGTGTCTAGAAGAGTCTTAATTCTAAAAAGAGGAGGTTAAGAGCTCACTCCAAAAGTGAGGTCAACAGCACCTGAAGAGCTTGAAGATGATGGACAGGTAGCTACCATGGATGAACTGAAAGAAATCAGCTTGGGGACAGATGATGATCCCCGTCCGATCTTCATTAGTGTCCTTCTGCCTGATAAAAAGGTTGAAGAAATGAAAGCCCTGCTATGTGAATTCAAGGATTGCTTTTCTTGGACATATTCTGAAATGTCAAGCTTATCCCTTAATGTGGTAGTTCATAGATTAGCCATTAAGCTAGATGAAATACTAGTTAAACAAACTCCTAGGCGAATGAGGTTCGATATTGAAGAACAGGTAATTGTAGAAACTAAAAAACTCATCAAAACAGGTTTCATCTGGGAGGAGAAGTACGCAGATTGGATAGCCAACATTGTCCCAATTAGAAAGAAGAACGGTCAGATCCGTATCTGCATTGACTTCTAGGATCTAAATAAGGCTTGCCTAAAAGATGACTTTTCCCTTCCAATATCAAAATTGTTGGTGGATAACACCTCCAGTTATGATATGTTTTCATTCATGGACGGATCATCAGGGTATAATCAAATCAAGATGGCGCCTGAAGATGAGAAACACACATCATTCAGAACGCCAATCGACATTTATTATTACACAGTCACGCCCTTCGGATTAAAGATTGCCGGAGCTACATACTGGAGGGCTATGACTCATATTTTTGATGAGTTGATCCATCAAAAAGTGGAATGCTAGGTTGATGATCTTGTCGTTATAAGTATGGATCGCAAGGATCATCTTAATGATCTAAGGATTGTATTTGAGAGGATTAAAAAATACAATCTCAAGATGAATCCCCTTAAATGTGCATTTGGAGTCTCATCCAGAAAATTCCTTAGCTACATTGTATGTCATAAAGGAATTGAGATTGATCCTGAACAGATTAAGGCAATTGTTGAGATGCCACCTCCGAAGAGTTTACATCAGCTCCACTTGTTACAAGGATAACTCGCATTTATTCAACATTTTATATCAAATCTATCTGGTAGATGTCAGCCCTTTTCAAAATTGATGAAGAAGAATGCTCCATTCAAATGGGATAATGAGTGTCAAAAAGCTTTTAATAGCATCAAGAAATACCTATTAAATTCACCAATCCTTACAGCACCAATTCCAGGGAAGCCCCTTATTTTGTATAAAGCTGCATTAGATGAGTCTCTTGGAGCGTTATTGGCACAATACAATAAAAAAGGAAAAGAAAATGCGTTGTATTGTATCAGTCAAAGATTCATAGGAGTATAAGCAAGATACTCTTCAATCGAGAGGCACTGTCTAGTGTTGGTCTTTCCAGTCCAAAAGCTCCGCCACTACATGTTGTCTCACAAGATAACACTCATCTCAAAGATCGATCCATTGAAGTTCTTGATGACGAGACCAACATTGACAAGTCATTTAGCTAGATGGGCAGTTTTACTTCTACAGTTTGATATTACATATGTTCCTCAAAAAGCTGTAAAGGGGCAAATACTAGCAGATTTTCTTGCGGCACGTTCTATCCTAGTAGGCTCTCCACTTAATGATGATTTGTCATATGAGCAAATCTTGCTCATTCATGAAAGAGAAAAGTTGCAAATATGGAAGATGCATTTTGATGGAGCATCATCAATCAAGCCTGCTCAACCTCCAAATCTTCCAAGAGTAAGAGCTGGCATCAGCCTCATTTTTATAACACCGAAAGAAGGAATAGTAAGACACTCATATGGATTAATTGAACCCCAAACTAATAATGAAGATGAGTATGAAACATTAATAGTAGGCCTTGAAAAAGCCATTGCCACTGGTATAAAGAATTCACAAGTCTTTGGAGATTCTCAATTGGTCATCAATCAAGTCTTGGGTATTTATAAGATCAATAAGCTTGAGTTGGCCTATTATCAAAAATGAGTGCTCAAGTTGATGAAAGAGATTCTGAGCATCACACTGACCTGAGTCTCTTGATCGGAGAATAGCAAGGCATATTGCCTAGAAAAGTTGGCTAAAGAAATGGCTAGCATGAATGATGACTATGTGATGATTAATGTCTTCACTCATCGAGTTTTATAGCCTACAAACCCATATTCCCGATAGAAAGAGGGGACATCAAACTCAAGCCTGCAGGAAACAATTCAAATTGCTCCTCACACTCCTAAAGAAAAACAGGTACAAGTGATAGAAAGCTTCAAAAGTGCTACAAAGAAATCATATGAAGCTTTCATAGTGGAGGAGCTTGATGATTGGAGGCAACCTTTCATCGATTATTTCAAGGAAAGAAAATTGTTGAGCGATAAATCATTAGCCATGCAAATTACCAAAAGAATCTTATGATATGATTATGTCAATGACACATTGTACCGTAGATCCTTTGAATAAATGTGGCTGCGATGTTTGGGGACGGATGAAGCCAACCATGTAATGTCCAAAATTCATGAATGACTTTGTGGAGCACATCAATCAGGTCCCAAAATGGCAACAAAAATCAAAAGAATGAGATATTATTGGCAACAAAAATCAAAAATGACTTTGTTGACTTCATAGATCATGCCAGGAAATGTCATGAATGCCAAGTCCACAGGGATCTCATTCATCAACCTCTGAATCCTATACACCTAACAATAACATCCTAGCCATTGAAAAGTTGGGGCACAGATATAATCAGTCTGATCGATCCTCCATCATCAGCCGGACATCGATTTATTTTGGCAACTACTAATTATTTCTCCAAATAGGCTGAAGCTGCTCCGTTTAATGAAGTCACTGCTGATCAAGTTGTTGACTTCTTCACCAACAATATTGTCCATAGATTCGGGGTGCCACGATGAATCATTTTAGACAATGGCCCAACTTTCAAGAGTGTGAAGGTATATAGATTCGCTGATCGACACAAAATCGATTGGTGGTACTCATCAATCTACAATCCAAGGGCTAATGGTTTGCCGAAGGCTTTCAATAAAATTCTAGTGAAGTTGCTCAAAAAGATCCTCATGAAAAATAAAAGAGAGTGACACACTAAAAAGGTGAAAGCACTCTGGGCATACAAAACAACTTACAAAATGCCAACTAAGGGCACTCCTTATGCACTAACAATTGGAGTTGAAGTTGTTCTACCATTAAAAGTTGAGCTACCATCACTTCGAGTAGTCATCCAATTCAATCTTACTCAAGATTAGAATGCTCGCCTATGAATGGAAGAGTTGGATGCACTTGACGGAGTTAGACCCAAGCTCAACAAAGTCTAAAAATCTACCAACTGAGGATGTCTAAAGCATTCAGTAGTTTAGTAGACCCTCGAACATTCCAAAAAGGTGAATTAGTTCTGGTATTGAGAAGGCCAATCATCCCTCATTGCAAGATCGGTGGTAAATTCACATCTAACTGGGAAGGTCCTTACATCATAGAGAAGGTGTCGAGGAGAGCTAGCTTATTGACAAGAATTGTCAGCGGTAGATACCAATCAATGGTCGATATCTCAAGAAATATCACTGACTATGGATAAGTATGTAAATACTTAAATTGAATCTTCACACATGTAATGATACTTTAGATTCCACATTTGGATTGATATTTACACTTGAAGATTCCTTCATTACTGCGTAAGCCTTCCCCTACTAGATAAGGGGCATTTTTATATATTTAGCTAAGTTGACATCGTGCTTCAAGTTGAGATCCTTAGATAAATATATATGATAATTAGAATGAGCTTCGTTTATTTATATTAAAGAAGGTCAAATTCTATAATATATTTTTAAACTAGTCTACAATCCCTTTGTTAGACAGGGGGCATTTTTTTAGTTTTTATAATTAAAATTGTTCAATCCTCTCCTATGAATATGTCTTCTTGTATATGTATTCGGGTTGACATCGAGCTTTATGTCAAAATCCTCGAACATATCTATAATTGTTATTATTAAAGTTGCAGACCCTTGTTTACCAAAAGAATCTATTTCTACACACAAAAAGGTAATCATAAATTACAAAAGTTTCTCTGCAAGATTCATCAAATTCTGAAGATCAAGTCAAAAGAACTCTCAATTTTGGAAGCTTCAATCAGCTAAGTTGGAAAAACATCAACCTCTACATACTCAAGTCTAGGACACTGATGGGTTATAAAGGTCAAACTCAACAAGCCTATAAATGGTTGAGTTGCTGACGCTCTCCTCACCCAACAAGTCGTAAGTGAAAGAGCCCTCGTTCATTAGTCTGATGATCAAACCACCAACCCATCACAACTTAAGTCAAAGACTTGAGTAGGTTCTAAAGGTCAGATTCAACAAACCTATAGATGGCTGAGTCACTGACACTCTCCTCACTCAACAAGATACAAGAAAAGGCTGCAGTGAAAGAGCCCCTGCTTATCAATACAATGATGGTAGCTATTCAATCTCAAACCAAATCCAGCTTAATGATTACAAGCAATCAGAATCCTAGAGATCTTTTTATTCGATCGATAGACCAAGATAATCTGAGGAAACTCTTAGTTCAGAACTGTCTCAAATCAATCTTCGTATTGCCTGCGAGGTGATATCCCAATCTATTTTCAAACAGCCTGATCAAGTACCAAGCACAGATTAAAGTCAATTTCCTCATATAGTCTGTCAAAGCAGAAAATAAAGGACCGATGAAGCAATTCCATAGTTCATACAAAGTCAATGGTCGAACTAAAAAATTTTTGTGATTACTCAATATGTTAAAGCGCACATTGCTAGACTGATAACTCAAAATTATAGACCTAGTATAAGCCGGAAGGCTGGGTCATCTGTATGCACTCTTCAACAAGTCTGTCAAAGAAGGAAGCACAGGACTGACGTCATACATACACTTCTTGACAAGTCAATATGTACAAACTAGGTCAATCCTCCATCAAGTCTGTCAAGCTTAAAGCTAGGACAGAAGGAATTTTAAATCTCAAAGCAAACAAACTAATTCCTCCATCCAACATGGTCAAGCATGAAATTGGGGTCGGAGGAAATCTAAATCTATAATGACACAAAAGAAAAATATCTTCAGCAAACACATTGAAGCAAAGAGGTGATGGTGGAAGAAGCTCTTCAGTGAAGCCATTGAAATTAACGTTGTAGTAATTTGAGATTCAAGGTTGAATCAAAGGGTCAACTAGTTTTCAACAAACAAGACTCGCTCCATGCACGAATCACATTTGTTGGGGGGCATTTGTTAACCTCCATGTATACTCCATAAGTCGAGTCGAGCTCACAAGATGAAGTCGATCGACTTCGGGTGCAACAATGCGTAAATCGAAGATGAAATACACTAGACATCATCAAAACTAGTCGAAATGATCTTCGATCGATGAATGTATCTCGCTACTGTATTCAAAATGACAAAATTGATTGAAATATAAATATTGCATAATTTGACGGTTGATCGATCAAGAAGAATTCCATCGATGCGCCTACGCGCATACTGAGATCAGGAGGCTGCGATAAGGCCTAGATGACCTTTATTTGTGAAGTTGATCAAGTTGTTAGTGTCAAAATGTCAAAATCTATCAAATGAGACTACTCGTGCTCAATTCGAATTTGTTTACATGAACATCTAACGGTCAGAAGTGGTAATGTGCATTTTTGAACTGAACCTGCCTCATATTTATAGCTGAACATGGAATCCTCGTGGGCCCAATTGGGTAATATTCAAAGCATATGAAAACAAAAATTGCTGCTCACGTGTATATTTAAAATATATGAAAATAAAAATTTTCACCCATGGGCATTAAGCAAATGCGGGATAAGGTGTGGTGGATAGATTTATTATTAAAATTGTCCACCTACCCATGTGCATCTACAAGGAGGAATTATTCTAAAAAATTCAAAGCATGATCTTCACATGCTAATTTTAAACAATATAAACCTCCTAATTTATAATTAAATGTAAGAGTATTTCTATGGATTAATCATGATTAAGTTAACAAGTGCTTTGAATGAAATTCTGCGAATATCACAAAGCGAACTATGCTTAATTTAAACATTTGGTATTTTTCTATGATTACCTAAGAGAAGAGTCACACTTATTTTAAAATAATTTCAAACTCAAAATTACTTCATCAAGATGTGTATAATGAATTCAGAAATTTGAATTCCAACATTCATCGTAGGATGTCAATCCAAAGAAATCATTATATACCAATATTTTACAAAACATTTAGGGATGCTGTTAAGTTGCATTGGAGGACTTCTTTGTGTAGTTAAACTCCAAAATTCTCAATCAAACTTTGCACTACAATCTCTATAAAGGGATACAAAATATTAGTGAATTATCGAATATGTAATTTCTTTCGAAGAATCAAGACGACCTTGGGAGAAGATGAAATTTGAAATAGACAATTGTGACATTGATCTTATGTTATAAATGTTTAAAATTCATATCAACATCAATGTTACATAAGTCAATGATCACATGTTATCAATCTTGCCTAAATTAAGAGATAAATGAGTGAAGATTTCCCAAAAAAAAATGTTTAACAAAACTGCAACATTAACAAACTAAAATGAATTGCAAATATTCTAAAAAATTTGCATGGGCCCTGACACTATGCTGAATGTTTAGATTCAAGTATCCGAAGATGCTGCGCATGTTGATTTCTGATTTAGTCTTAGGACTAGGCCCGAGTTAGCAAAACCTAAAAATCTATTATAAAAATTTTAACTTAGTAAAATATCTGAGAAGCTTATTCTGTCATGTGATAGTAGATCTGATCTTGTGTTAGGACTAAACAGAGTTGAAAGGATCTAAAGTTTTTAAATATATTTGATTCAATCAATTAAACTACCCCATTGATGGCTATATTGAATGGAGATTTCAACGAGAGGGGATACTTTCATCAAAATATGATTGTAATTTCAAATCAACATAACTCAAATTAAATATCAATCCAAATGCAGAATCTAAAGTATCATTAAGCTATAAATGATTAAATAAAATTCAATCTCTAAAAAAACATAAAGCAAAAATTCAATCTACCTTCCACAATTGTTTATTGAATGAAACAAATTAAGAAAACTATAGCTCACAAAGGAGCCAAAGTCAAATCAAGTACACAACTATATTTACTCTCAAATAATCTCATGCGAGTAAGGACATGGAACGTGTCCTCTGACTGCGTGGTTTGGCCAATAGGCACCACACATGATGCAGTTATGACCAGAGTCCTCTAACCGGGGGTTATCACCAAATGACACCATTATATTATGATCATGACTGTAACCCATATGCTCCCCAATGGTTCTGCACTTTGAGTTGTAAATCATAGGGTGCACTTGATAAGGTAAAAAGCCTTCTGTTAGCTAAGATAGACTTAAGTTTATCTCCTTAAGTAAACACCACCCCAGGTCTACAAGGATTTTTTGGACGACGCAACCCATGGCTGCTGACAAGGATCCTTCTATTAGGTTGGGTCAACTACCTCCTCTGACTAAGTAGACTAAGGACCACGACAACCTAGGATGATGGAACCATGGGATCTAGATCGGGCACGTCATCGTTCCCCTAACCATCTGATTTAAGTTAAATATAATGACTTTCATAAATTTTAAATTCTGAAACTCCACATGCTGCTACTATGCATTACGTATTAAGCGATCTAATGATTAGCCTTAATCGAAAGTTCTCTCTCAGCATTGAGAGGGGTAATTAACTATAGGTGCTTGCATCTATAGGAAACCTAGAACCAGATCTAAAGTGCTCACCAAATGAGGGTGAAATCTCTGGGTAGTGTCTTATCTACTATTCCATCTACCTTCAAAAAATTTCACCGACACATAAATTACACTCTCTTCATCGAGAGGTCGGTGGCGAATTTTTGGAGCCCACAACACCAATCATTTATCCTTTGCTATTCAATTGAAATCCTTATTTCCTTTTAACATCAAATGCAGTTATTCAAGTGTATTATTCGAATTGATTACTTGTTCATGAATTTAACACTTTGAATATCCAAAGAGAAGCTTTGTTCAAACAAAAAGACTTTGAATCCAATATGGATTTATCCCCGATTCCACATCAAGTTTCATGTTTATTTAAAAGAAGCTAACTTCAGATTTATCATTAGTCTCTCATGATTTTATTATTAGCCTCCTCAAGCTTCACTTGCATTTAATTTGAATATCTTCATTTATTTCAACATATAAAGCAATAGGCTCAAGCATTCATTTGGTGGTAAACTAAATGAATGAATTCACTTTTAGCTGCTTGATGTTCTCTTTTGTTGAAGCTAGAGAATTAGATATTTAAGCTTCAGTATACACATTCTTGTTTATCATGTCAAGTGTATGATTTTACTAATGTTTAGTTCATAGTGGAGAAAGCTTTATATAAGTTTTAATAGGCCTTCTAAAAATGATACCTTGCAACTCTAAGAACTGAAAGCACGACTTAGAAAAATTAAGAGCTCACTTAAAAGATCATTCAAAAAAGGATTAACAAGCCTCAGAATTAATTTTCTTACAAATAGAATAGTGAAATCATTAAACTTTAAAATCCTTTGTGGGTGATGTGAACTTTATATTCTCTTTTCATTTTCACAAATTAGAGGCTATAATGACTCTTATTGTCATTTGAATTCTTTTAAAAGCTTGCAAAACTCTAATTATCCATAGAAGAAGTGAAGAAGATTGAGCCTCCAAATTATTTCAAATGTTCATTTAATTTCATTCTTATAAGTCCTCCTTTAAAATTTAACATGTGCACTAATATTTATTTTATGCATTATAACTTCACATCTATTATGATCAAAATTTTGATTTAGGTCTTTCATTTAATTCTATTTAAATTCTTTGATTATCTTTTTTTTTCTTTTTAAGTCCAAAAATTTGACGAAATTTCGGCAGTATTTCGGCATTGGATTGCCACATTTAACAGGTTTTAAGCTTACTTGGTACACCCCATTGAGCATAACAAGCGGCGTCTTGTGACACCACAGCCGTCTTCACACCTACTATGCCCTATTAAGCATTAGTAGGGTCTTGAAACCTACAAAGAAAGAAATAATCAAAAAGATATATGCAGATAATTTCCACACATTTTTGTTTTCCTAAACATTCACAATCAGCAGAGATAACAAGCTCTAAATGACCCAAGAGAGCTCTAAATGACATATTAGCATCGATTACATGAAACTTGGCTTCTGTATATATATCCTAAAACTTGAGCACAAGAATAAAAGAACCCGAGTTTTGTTTGCTCTTTTTCATTGAAACCATGAACCATTAACTTATCTCTCCCAAGATGTTGGATATCAAGTGATAATCCTCTTAATACCTTTAGATTCATAAGATTGATAGAAGAACCTGGATCAATTAATATTTGACTGATTAAGATTCCATCACTCTCCACAGTAATATATAGAGGACAGTTGTGATCCACTATTCCTAATATAAGATCTTCTTCAGAAAATATAATTATAAGGAGATCTTGAGTTTACAATGATTCAGTCATGCATTTTTTAGCAAAGTAAGCTACATAACTCTTTGGATCCTTGAGAGCCTATATCAAAGATTTTCGGAGATCTTTTGACATCAAGAGAGCCTCGTAGACACTCGGTTGTGCAGGGAGAATATTATAATCTATATTTTTTCTTGATTTAGGCTTTATCCTAGGATTTTTGGGAATGATATCTTCGTTGACTTCAATTTGTTTGCCTTTGTATTTATTTGTATTTCCCTTCCTTGATGAAGGTGGTAAGACTTTATCACTTCTCAAATGAACTTGAATTACCTTATCTTGCTTAGATTTCTCTGAAGAGGTAGTTTCTTCAAATTCACTTCTTATTCTGGAGGATTGACCAAAAGGGTTAGACTCATTTTTCAACTTCATACATTTCATACGTGATGATATCGATGAGTCCAAATCTTCTCCATCAGGGAAACATAAATTTTTATCTAAACTGTAATCTTTTTGTTGAGTCATTAAATAAAATTCAAATGTTAACTCCTCAAGCTCTTCTTGCTTTCTTGATAAGAATTTTGATGGGTTGGTCGAGTTTGTCTGACTACCCTTGTTATTTTGGAGTAACTGATATTGAAGAACATCTGATATCACATAAATGATTCAGCATGTCTCTACTGGACAAGATTCACCATTATCTTCTTCTTCATCCGATTCAACAATGTGATGTTTAGGCATAAAGTCTGCAAGCCTAAATGGTTGTCTTGCTGGCTGGTGATACTCCTCTAAACTATTAATAATTTTTTTAATTGTAGTTCTCTTCTTGATCTTCTTTTTCTTAGCCGACTTCTTTGATTTATGAGGCCTGCCTTTAGTAGACTGCTCCTAGTGCTATAATGAAGTATTCTTATAAAATGCCATTGAGAAGCCCAAATACTTGGTTTAGGCATCTCTTTTAAGACCAATATAGGTTCAAGTGGTGATTTTTACTTAACACTAGGGACATCTTTTAATTGCTTTAGCATTTTCATGGTCTTTTTGGAGACTATTGTATCCCATTCTTTAGTCTGATCTGAGATCTCCATCTTTATATCTTTGATAGATGATACAGAAGAGGACATAATCATCCTTCTAGACTCTCTTTTTGGGTTGACTAGAACACTGACAGATAATATAAATTCACCTTGCCGATACTTCCTTTCTAGCCAATCTTTGAAAACATAACAATCTTCGATAGGATGACTAATCATTCAATGATAGGGACAGTAATTTGGATTGATGACTTGATCAGCTTCTTCAAGCCTTTTAATTTCTAGTAACTTTAGACCAGCTTTGAGTGATTGCCGAAACAACTTGGCCACATTGTCCCTTCTAAAGAAATATTCTTTGTTCATCTTTTCCTTAAGAGATGGCCGCATTCACTCATCATCTCTTATTGCTTGTTTCGAATGCTCTCCACCACTTGGAAAAGTATGAGATTTATCATCGCCTCCCAATACCAATTTTGGCTGTGGATTAGAATATATAGGCTTCTTTCCCTTATCATCATTGTACATTGACTATTTTCCTTTATTCATATTTTAGATTACCCGCTTTTTACCATTTTAGCTATAGGAAGCGGCTTGAGTTTCATTTCTTTTTAAGTCTGAAGGTTTGTTTCTCTTTGCTTTATCTGTATAGACTTCAGACTTAGGATGATTTAGCTTTTCAAATTTTGCCACCTTATCAAGCAAGTCTTGGAACGTTGTAATTGACATCATACATAAAAATGGTGTCATTTTATCATCCATATTGGCCATTAGCAGTTGGATCGCATGTTCTTCTTCTAATTGTTGCTTGCATTTCATACTTAGGTTATGCCAATGACTAATGAATTTTGTCACTGACTCATCTTTTCTCCTTTTCAGCAAGGCAAGATCAGTGATTGTAATCTTCTCAGTTGCACCAATGAACCTCTTCATGAAGGTTATCTCTAACTCAAGAAAGGTTTTAACTGAATCATTCGGTAATTCTATATACCACTCGAAAGAAGCTGAGATCAGACTACTAACGAACTGATGGAAAAGTAGCACATCATTCCTTCCTATGTTATCACAAGTAGTCTTAAATTAGGTTAGATGTTGCTTTCATTTACGAAGCCCACTGAAAGTATTAAATTTTGGCACTGAGTAACCTTTTGGGTATGACACTTAATCATATTTAACAGGGTAAGGGCAACCCTTACTCACCAACTTTTTAGCTTGCTCTGAAGCTGTAACTGCCTTATATCTTTTTATTTATTATTATTTCTTGCTGAGCAGCTGTTACCATTCTGAGTGTGCTAGCCATATTTTGTATTATCAGTTGAAGAGGTAGTTGGTTAACTTCATTCCTCGCTTCAGGTGTAGCATATACTGTAGGAGTTTGAGGTATTAGAGCGATTGGTGGTATCGGAGTTGTATTATTAGCTACCTGTTGATTAGTAAACAAAATAGGTTCTATATTTGATGTGATATTCTTTTACCACATCTCCATCATGATATTCAATTGTACCATCATATCATTCATCTTGGTACCAAGTTGTGTAATTTTCTTATCTTTGACTTCTATTTGACGTTATATTTATTTTTGCACCCTAGCTAGCGTCACACCTCTTCCATTTGTTAGGATTTCATCACAGGGTCTTAACCTCCATATCTGCTTATCCTTTCGCCGAGACCTTTCGGTAGTGGATTCTTGGACACGCAATCCGAGTGTCACGCTCTGATGCTCATCGCGTGAAGCATACTTGGCTCGATGACTGGTTACCATAAGAGATGGCAATCTTCTTGATAGAGCTTCAGTATTTCCAATCACCACAAGCCTCTGAAATTTTCTTTTCATCAAGCCTCTTTCTTTGGCTACTTTAAGAACTTTATATATTCTAGAGAACAGTGTTTCAGGCTATCTCCTCTGTGGTGATGGAGCTTGACGTTGTTAGGTCCAGAAAGACTGCTTTACTTCACCAGTAAACCTATTCCTTTTCACCCATTTTAGATTGTCAAAGTTGTAATGGATAGGAATGCTCACTTCTAGTGGCAGTATTGCTTGTTTACTAGGTCATTCGAATGAGATCTGCTGAGCCCTTAGCTCAGTATTTCTTCTTCTTCTCTGCCTTTTAGTTAATTTATTTCCTGATGAGGATACTTCATGATCAGGCTTTCTATATACGAAAGGTTCAATTGGCGAAGCAATTGTTCCATGGGGAATTAAATACACAATTTTCCCACTGACGGTTCTCTATCATGAGAACTCCTTGACAGCGATTGGCTATTGAGCTGATTGGCAAACATGGCTAACATGAGCTTCAGTAACCTGAGGCCTTCCAGCATGGCCTGGACGAGTGTACCATGGGTGGGTACTTCAAGAGTTGTAGCTATGATAGCTGGAAAATTCAAGCTACCAAATTAAATGGTAGCACTAACATCTCCTGTGTTGATGATGACGTTGGCTAGGCAGATGTTTACACCATGACCTAGCTGGACAGTTAAAGGAGTGCTTTGTAGATTCATTCTACAAAAGTGAAAGATGGGGATTAGTAATTAGTAATTATTATTTCACCACATACTTTTAAAATACAGAGGTACTATAGAACAAATTAATAGTGTAAAAAAGATATACTCTACAGAATAATTCATTCAACATAGAGTTTTATACATTAGTCCTTTGAATTTATTTCATATTTAAATCACCATTTTTGTTTTGAATTTTCAAATATTTTGTTGCTATTATAGCACATATATGACTGGCCAAAGATGAAAAGAGAATCCTATCTCTAGTGGAGTCGTAAGAAATCTGTGAGCTCCAAAAATTTGCCACTGACTTTTCTACAAATATTAAATGAAAAGAGTATGATTTTAAATGTCGGTTTAATTTTTAGAAGACAGATGGAATAGTAGATAAAGCACTACCCAGAGATTTCACCCTCATTTAGTGAGGACTTTAGATATGGTTCCAAGTTTCATATAGGCGCAAGCCCCTATAGTTAATTACCCCTCTTAATAAGTGAGAGAGAACTTTCAATTAAGGCTAGTCTCTTAATGTGTAGCATATAGTAGCAGCATGTAGAGCTTAAGATTTAGATTTATGAAATTCACCATTTTAGCTTAAAGGGAATGGTTGGGGGAATGATGGCGTACCTGATCTAGATCCCATGGTTCCATCATATCGGGCTGTTGTGATCCCTAGTCTACTTAGTTAGAGGTAGTTGACTCGGCCAGAATGATCCTTATCGCCAACACATGGGTTACATCATCCAAGAAATCCTTGAACTGGGGTGGTGTTTGTCTAAGAGCAGGATAAGTCTACCTTGGTTGAGAGGGTTGTTTATCCTATCAAGTATATGATTCACAACTCAAAGGCGAGAGGGGGAGCACTGAGTTGTGATAAATAATATAATGGAGCCTTATTGGCCAAATCATCTGTTCAGAGGACTTTGGTCGTAACTGCATCATTTGTGGAGCCTACTGGCCAAGCCACATAGTCAGAGGACACGGGCCACATCCTTATTGACATGAGATTGATTGGGAGTGAACATAGTAGAACACTTGATTTGACTTTGACTCTTTTATGAGCTAGAGTTTTTCTTAATTTATCACTTCAGATAAATAGTTGCGGAAGGTGGATAGATTGAGTTTTGCTTTAAGTTTTTAATGATTGAATTTCATTTAAGCAGTTTTAGATTACTACTTAATTTGAGTTAATTTGATTTGAAATTAGAATTACATTTTGATAGAAATATCCCCTCTAGTTAAAATCACTATTTAACACAGCCATCATCGGGGTGGTTAATTGATTGAATCAAATACATTTGAGAACTTTAGATCCTATCAACTGTTTTAGCTCTAATTTATTTATGATGAATTAGTTTCTCATATATTTTACTAAGTTGAAATTCTTATAATAGATTTAATGTTTGGACTGATCTAAACGTAAGCAGATCGACATCCTCGACACTAAATTTAAGCATTCAGTGTAGTGTCAGGGCCCATGTGGGTTTATTTGAGAATTCCTTAATTAATTTATTCTATTCACTTGTACGATGTGTTGCGAATCTGGTGGCGTAAAAGACATTATAGGCATTGTGAATTGATCTAGTATCTTATTAGATCATTTGGATTAATATTGAATTAATTTCTTTTATCTCAAGTTGATTAGCCTTTGAGTATTAAATAGACTCTCACTTATGATAATTCTCAATTTCATCATCAACTATACTCAATTTCTTCTTGATCCAATTTGAGTATTTAACGAGACAAATAACATGCTTCAAATATTTTCCAAGAATTCCTTGATCATGCTTATTTATAGTCATTCAATTTCATTAAGAATCTCCTATGGATTCTTTGATTTTCCCCAATTCACTTATTTGAAAACTCTCACAAGCTTTGAAGAACGTGGATAAGGCATATAATTACTTCAAAGACATATGTAAGCATTCATTCTTTTGTTCAAGCTCTCACATATATTTCAAGATATCTAAATTAAGAAGGTGATTGCCTTAGCATATGCATGAATATTTGTTTCTTTAAAATGTTATGCGGATTTTAAAATATATGGATTGAACCAAAGATATTTGCCTTAAAATATACACCAAATTGTATATTAAAGATTTTCATATATATGTTGATGCAACTAGTTGAATGTGAACATATCTCATAATGTATGAAAGTGTCACATCATTATATTTAAAAGCTTGCACAAGTTTGGCACGAGTGAATAAAACTACAAATCTCTTTAAAACATGTGCAATCAAGTTTATTTGAAGATCATTGCATGCTTGCTGATGAACTTTCAACTTCATTATAAGATTTCTTTAAACTTCTTTTTTTATTTGCTTTCAATTCATTTATTGTGATGATGAACTCTATTTGAGATATCATTAAAGAGCCATATTTATACATATCAGTGAGTTATTTCATCATGTTCTTGTTCTTAATGAGCTATCGAGTTGAACATAATCTCATTTGAAATCTGATATGGATTCCATCATCACTTGAAAGCTAACACTTTATGACTCAATGTATTTTACTTAAACTACTTTTATTTCTCAAACACATGTTATAACATTGTTTAAACATTCATTAAAAAGGTTATGAAACATGCTCATTGATGAGTCGTTAAGTTTGCTATGAATCTCCTATAAGCTTTATTTGATTTCTTCATATTTGAAGATAACTATTAGCTTTACTATAAATCTCCTATGATCTAGTTATATGCTCAATGAAATTTATTTTCTTTTAGGACTTTAGGTTTCATAATTAATTTGACATTCAATTAATTTTGAGTTTAAGTCCCCAAAAAAATGATGAGATTTCGGCAGTCGCCTGACGTCATCCCCGCATAGGGAGCTGCATCATGAGTATTTTGGCTTACTCGATACGCACTAATGAGTGTAGCGAGCGGTGTCTTGCGACACCACAGCCTATTTCTATCTCGTCACACCCTAATGAGCGTGACGAGGACTTTAAACCTGAAAGAAGATAAATGCAATGCAATATATATATATATATATATATATATATATATATATATATATATATATATATTCATTTCTTTTTTCTTTCTAAGTCAAAAATTTAATCAAAATTTCAGCAGCATTTTGGCTTGGGGGAGCGACATCTAACAGATGTTGGCTTACTCGGTACGCCCTAATAAGCATAGTGAGCGGTGTCTTGTGATATTGCAGTCGATTTTTCATCTTGTCCTGCCCTAATGAGCGCGACGAGGCCTTCAAACCTACAAAAAAGATAAGCATTCACATATACATAATCACATCACACATGTTCAAACTTATTTTTCTGCGTGTTGTAATGATTAGCAATGAGATGGATATGGAGATGCCGGAAACCAAGAGAAGAACACACTGTGATGTTCCTCTGGTTGAGAAAAGGAAAGGTCGAAGGAGAGGGAAGGGAGATGTGACGAGAGAAGAACACTAATGACGGTGTTCCTCTCAGTTCTGCGACAAAAGGAAATTGGATGGGAGAAAATGAGGGACAATGGAAGGGTATTTCGATTGGTGAAAGAAGAAAGAAGATGGAAGAAGATGAGGAAAAAAGTGAAACTATTTTGGTTTAGTAAATGAAAGGAAAAATAAAAATAGTTGGAAGAGAAATGAGAGAGGTCTTGCCTTTTTGGTTTAGATGAGGGAAGTGGGAGGAGGAGTTTTCATGGAGACAGCGGAGGAAAGACTTTCAGTTGAAAGGAGGAAAAGAGGCTTCTGTCGATCCATGAAATAGAAGGCGATACAATCGTGCTTTCCCATCCATAGCATCAGAGAGAGGGATGAATGATTGGGGCTTGGATCAAGCAGATGAGGAGACCGGTTGTATCGCACATGTGAGGAATAGGGCTGGCTCAGGTCATTTGAGTGGGATTTATGGCAATAGGATTAGATTTAAGTTTTTTTATTAACTTTTTAAATTTCTAATCAGCCTTGTTGCGTGATAGAAAACCAATTGCGGTAGAGTAAAAGTTTTAGCTTAACCGTTGTGAAATCCGGCACTGTATTTAAAGAGTGAACAATAAAACTCCAATTTTTGGAAAATCTCGAAAAGAGGGAAAACCACTAGCAAAAAAGCTTCCACTATGTATACATTTGAGTACAAGATCTTCCCGATAAGGGATTACAATTGTATATGAAAGGAACAACTATGTGACAACGATCGAGTTGTAATAGTTGCTAGTAGTAGCGAATGATGGTGGCATGCGGAGCATGAAAATCACGAGAACATTCTTGGCGAGAAATGCGGGAATAATCGCGAATGGGGAACAATCACGCGGTAGTAATCATGATGGAGGAGCGAGAGATTTGGCGGCAACAGAGATCAATGGCGGTGGCGATGGTTGGCGACCGTGGTGGTGTACGATTGTGCTTGGAGGATCTTTAGAGCTCTCTCTCTCTCTTGCTTGGGCCCCCCCGGAAATGATTTATAGGTGGAGGAGTGGCGTCTCTGTAAATACATGCAAAATTCGAACCACTCCTCTCCATCAGACGGCTCATGATGATTCTCTTGATCTTATGATGTATTTTGTGTATTTGAATGCTCAAATGAAGTCAAAATTGTAAGATCTTTGGCTTGTTGGAACCGACTCGTCGAGACGCTCGATTTGACTATAAAAACTCCATATTTGAGAGCTTTTTAAGAATTTAACTGATGTCTCAAAGTTTCCAATAATATTTTAAGTGCTTGATCTTGACCAATTTTAATTTCTGATTAGCTTGCTTTTGGCATCAAGATTCATGCTTCGACTAGAGAAATTTTCAGGGTCATATCAGTTGCCCCCCTATTTTTGGATGATATTATCTCAATCATCAAAAAATATATGTGTCAAGTACTTCAAAATAGTAAATTCTTCAATGAAATCTGCAGGTCCATTAACCACACATTTTGAGAGAACAGATCTTCATGTAAGCACAAGATTATGACTACGGAAGCAGATGCACAGCCACAAATATGTGTAGGTATATGTGAGCGTGAAATTTCGAGGTTACGGACCCATCCGCTCTGGTTGCGAGCGACCTGAACCCGGAGCGTGCCTGGCGCGCCCCATGGGAGGCAGAACTCAGCCGCCGTAAGCTGGTGTAATGTACTGGGTCGGGTGTGACCACGACGGTGTCGCTGGCCAGTCCTTGATTCCAGGTTGAGCACCTGAAGTCTGGTCATCGCTGGTCGAGCTAAGAGGGTTTTTCCGTTTAACCCATTTTCTATTTTTGTGGTTTTAGTGGTTTTGTGGTTTTTGATGGTTTTGGACCGTTTTTCTTTGATTTTTTACCTTTTTGTCTCTATAGGGGGTCTATAAAAACCTCCCTAGGGCCAAGGGAGAAGGCACCTTCTTTTCTTCTTGAGAGAAGGTAGGTGATCAGCCGTAGTTCATGAACTCTAGTTTTCCCTCAAAAGAGGTGTTAACTAACCTCGTCGGACCGACCGGGATCGGAGGTGATCAAGACCCGTAGTTCATATGGCAAAGCTCTAGTTTTCTCTCGAAAGAGGTGTTAACTAACATCGTTGAACCGACCGAAATCGGAGGCGATCAAGACCCATAGATCATACGGCAATGCTCCAGTTTTCCCTTGAAAGAGGTGTTAACTGACCTCGTCAGACCGACCGGGTTCGAAGGTGATCAAAATCCGTAGTTCATATGGCAAGGCTCCAGTTTTCCCTTGAAAGAGGTGTTAACTGACCTCGTCGGACCGATCGGGTTCGGAGGCGATAAAGATCCGTAGTTCATACGACAAGGCTCCAGTTTTCCCTCGAAAGAGGTGTCAACTAATCTCGTCGGACCGATCGGGTTTGGAGGCGATCAAGGAGACGATAACCGAGCGAGGTTGAGCGATGCGACGATGGCGATAGTGGCCGGCATAGTGGTTGGCAGCGGACTGCAGCGTGTCAGCGAGATAACCAGCGGCGATGGTGGTAACCGGCGGAGATTCGGCGATGGTCGCCAGCGATACCGGCAACGGTATCAGCAGCGGTAATGGCGCAGTAATCAGCAGCGGTGGCCATGGGTTGGTAAGCGGCGGAGGTCGATAAATGAAGCGCGAAATGGTGATGACCGGCCAGCGTCGATAATCAGCAAGATAGCCGGCAATGATGCGTGATGCGATCCGGCGATAGTGATGGTGATGCGATAGTAGTCGGTACCGACGATAGTTGGGGTGATGGGTGGTCGCGACAACGGCGGCAGTACCGGCAATGGCAGAATTCGATAGTGACCGGCAAACGAATTCTTTGGCGGTGACCGGCGATATGATGACCAGTATGGTCAGCGGTGGTCCGGCGATAGTAGTCAGCGTGATGACGATGAGATTTTGACATATCCGAGGTTGTTTGTCAGGGTGTTACCCAATGACATTAACCTATGTGGAAGAGGTTGAATTGAATCCGCTGAGAATTTTGACTTATCCGAGGTTGTTTGTCAGGGTGTTACCCGATGACGTTAACCTATATGGAAGACGTCAAATTGAATTTGCTGAGGATTTTTGACCCATCCGAGTTTGTTTGTCATAGTGTTGCTCGATGACGTTAACCTGTGTGGAAGATGCCGTGGGAAGTCCACTAAGGACCTTTTGACCTATCCTAGGTTGTTTGTCAAAGTCTTTGCTCGATGACGTTAACTTGTACGGAAGAGGTCGTAGGAAGTCCAGCAAAGACCTTTTGACCCATCCTAGGTTGTTTGTCAGAGTCTTTGCTCGATGATGCTAACCTGTATGGAAGAGGTCATGGGAAGTCCACCAATGACCTTTTGACCTATCCTAGGTTGTTTGTCAGAGTCTTTGCTCGATAACGTTAACCTGTATGGAAGAGGTCGATTAAAACATCCGTTTGTGGTTGTAGCCAAAGTT
Source organism: Cymbidium sinense (assembly GCA_021442155.1). Taxonomy (NCBI): domain Eukaryota; kingdom Viridiplantae; phylum Streptophyta; class Magnoliopsida; order Asparagales; family Orchidaceae; genus Cymbidium; species Cymbidium sinense. Next base: position 117,663,330 of record CM038225.1, read on the forward strand.
CTCCTTAACCTTGACCTTTTTCATTAGTATGACTGACTTGCTTCTCGAACTGATAATCAATTAGATATCCAGAATATTGAATTGGATAATCTTTTGAGATTAAGATTTGCCCCCCAGTTTCTAACAAAATATGAAGGAACAAAGTTTGATGAATCTTCATTCTTTGCTTGCGCTCCTTAAAAGCTTGAAATGGTACATCTCGATGGTGGTTTTGATCTTGTTGGGGAACTTGGTCACCATACAAGATGATATAATGGGAATCAGTTTCCCATAGACGGCGTTAAACTGTTGCGTGCTAGAAAATCAGTTGCGGTAGAGTAAAATTTTTTGCCTTAGCTTCGTTGTGAAATCCAGCACACACACAGGTATTTAAAGAGTGAATAATAAAACTCCAGAATTTTTACATCGAAAATCTCGAAAAGAGGGAAAAACCATGGGGCGCGATAAAAGCTTCCACTATGTATCCTTTGAGTACAAGATCTTCCGATATCGGATTACAATTGTATATGAAAGGAACAACGGCCTATGTGACAACGGTCGAGGTTATGGTTGCTAGTAGTAGCAGATGATGGTAAACGTAGCAATCGGTGGAAATGCGGGGAACATTCGCATAAATCACGAGGAACAATCAGGAACGCGAGGAACAATCAGCGGTAGTCATCATGATGGAGACCGATAGAGATTGACGACGACAAGGATCAATGGCGGTGGCGGTGGTTGGCGACCGTCGAGTGGTGGCACGATTGTTCTTGGAGGATCCTTAGAGCTCTCTCCTCTCTCTTGCTTGGGCCCCCCTCATATGAGGAATGAGAGGCTATTTATAGATTGGAGAAGTGGTGTCTCTGTAAATACATGCAAAATTTGAACCACTCCTCTCCATCGGACGGCTCATGATGATTCTCTTGATCATATGATGTATTTTGTGTATTTGAATGCTCAAATGAAGTCGAAATTGTAAGATCTTTGGCTTGTTGAAACCGGCTCGTTGAGACGCTTGATTTGACTATAAACACTCCATATTTGAGAGATTTTAGGAATTTAACTGATGTCTCAAAGTTTCCAATGATATTTTAAGTGATTGATCTCGACCAGTTTCAATTTCTGATTAGCTTGCTTTCGGCATCAAGATTCGTGCTTCGACTAGAGAAATTTTCAGGGTCATATCAAGCCTTAATATAAATTTCACGTTGATAAAAATACATATTATATATATATATCAATCTTAGCTTATTCCAATGTTCCGGATGCAACGGCATAGTCCATTTCATGATCGGAGGCCATTTGATTGAAATTGGCATCAAATTGAGTCAATTTCAGCTTTAAATGCGCGTTATCACTTCCGATAGCTTGATTTTCACACAGACTTGTCCGAATTGAGTGTGAATAGTCTTACTTGATAGATTTTGATGTTTCAAAACTAACGACGTAATCAATTTAATGAAAGGATGTAGTTTGGTTTGAGTCGATGCCTCCTAACCTCGATATGCGTGCAGGAGCGTTGACGACTCGATCGCTTGATCGGTTGACCATCAAGTTGTCCAATATTTATATTCTAACTAGTTTCAATGTTCTGAACCTGATGGCAAAGTCCGTTCGTCGATCGGAGGTCGTTTCAACCATTTTCGGTGACATTCAGCATATTTCAGCCTCGATTTGCATGTTGTCACTTCCGATCATTTGATATTTGCACAGACTCGTCTGAATTGAGCGTGGACAGTCTTGTTTGGTAGTTTTCGACATCTCAAAGCTAACATCGCATTCAATTTTATGAATAGAGGTTGTTTGGACATCATCGTAGCTTCCCGACTCTATTCTGCACGTCGGCTCATTGATAGCTTGATCGCTTTATCGATTGATCTTTAGATTATGCAATATTTATATTTTGACCAATTTCGATGTTCTAAATACGATGGTGAAATCCAATCGTAGATCGGGGGTCATTTGAACTGATTTTGGTGATGTTTGACACATCTCAGCTTCGTTTTGTGCTCTAAAGCATCCGAAGTTCGTCAAATTCGAGTTGTGAGCTTGACTCGACTTATGGCACATATATGTAGGTCAACAGTGTGTTGAGACTATGATTGTGGATATTTAATAAGTGAATTAAATAATAATTTCTATTTAGTTTATTTATATAAAAATAATAAACATAATTAAATTAATTAAAATATAATTATTATAATATAATATAACAATTAATTACAAATCTATTAATCAATCATAATGTAGTAAGCTTATATCAATTACGTATAATTCTATTAAATTATAATTAATCTAAGATGATATATTAATTAAATATTATCTAAATAATTTAAAATTAAATTAAAAATAATAAAAGGGAAGGGATTAAAAGGGTTTTGGCATTCAAAACCCTCATCTTGGTATTCATTTCTTAGGCATCGTTGCTACCCGAAAAAGAGAAGGGAGACGTCGCAAAGGTAACCCTCGTCTTCTCTCCCACCCTCCTTCACACGCTTCTGCTTCTCTAAATCCCGTAAATCCACCTACCAACAGAATTTAGTAAATCCAGATTTAACTTGCGAAAGCTGGTTTAATGGGATTACAAAAGCAGCAGATTTAACTTGCCCAAAAATACCGTTTGGTTGGATTTAAGTTAAATCTAGCTTAAATCCTACTAAAATCTTGCAATCAAACAACCAATTAAAGTTGACGTTTTTGCATTTTTCAGCATTTAGCCTAAACCCTATTACCAAACACTCCTGTAATATATGAATAGGGGCAAAATAATGCAGCACTGAGCCAACTCAGTGGGGGCATAGTGCCCCCACTGTAGATCCATCAGTGATTGTTGGCGTCAAATGTTGAACTTCAAATTCACCCAAAGATAGTGACATTTTGATAATTTTAGTAAAAAATCTATGATACTCAATTAAATAGTTTGTTTTGATAATTTTAATCATAAATCAATTATATAGACATTAAGGGTCATAATAACTTCAAAATTAAGTGACCTTAGGCTTGTTGAATATCTCTCATTAAGATGTTCTGCATGATGTAAGCATGTAAAATTAGGAAAATGTTTCGGCCTTCAATTAATATTTTAAAGTATTTAACAACACTTTAAATATTTGAGTTTAGCACATTTGAACTCGAATTGAATCAATTTTTATGTTGTTGAGTTTGTATGATCAAGATGTTCCATTCGTCAATAAGTTTTTTAATCATGGAGAATAGATAGTCTTGAGTTACTCCTGAAAATTTTCAACTTAAAATTTGCATCAACACTCTTGCTTCATTGGATGGATTATTTCATAATATATCAAAAATATCTTTTCATAAACTTTAATACACCTTCCAAGTTATCTAAGATATTTAATCATAAATTATTTATCTGTAAGACTTTTTCACACATTAAGAACGCGACTAAGGCATCTCTATTTTCAAAATTAACTAATGCTATTTAGTCACATTGATTATTTTAAAGAAAAAAAAAGGAGGATTAGGTGACTTAAACGCGTTGCGAGAATTGCTTTCCACCTTCCTTTTCCACCGCTTCTCTTCTATATTTAAGCTGCCCTCGATCTCCTCTCTCCTATAACTTTTGAAAATCAGAGGAAGAAGAAGAAGAAGAAGAAGAAGAGCAAAGGGAAATTAATTAACTCGATGGCTTCTCGCATGATCCCGATAGCGTTCGTTCTCTCCCTCTCCCTCCTCCTACCTTCCTCCCTCGGTAAGTCATTCAGACTACTCTATCAATAAGCGAAGAGACTATTGTTAATATATGATATGGTTGTTAACGAACATTGTTTTTGATGCAGCTGAGGTGATCTGTGAGGACTTGCCGGTGGATCTCTGCGCTTTCTCGATATCGTCGGCAGGACGTCGATGCCTCCTGGAGAGCAATCCGACGAAAGAAGGCGGCGAGCCGACGAAGTATCAGTGCCGGGCGTCGGAGGTGGTGGTGGAGAGGGTGTCGGATTGGATAGAGAGTGATGAATGCGTGAGGGCTTGCGGCGTTGATCGATCTGCCAAAGGCATCTCCTCTGACGCCCTCCTCGATTCACAGTTCACGGGAAAGCTGTGCTCATCGACTTGCCATGAGCTGCCCCAATATCGTAGACCTTTACTTCAACCTTGCAGCAGCAGAAGGTAAGCTAGCTAGCCAATCTTCCCTGATTACTAAGTTTCATAAAATTGTTGTTGATAGATCAAAAGGTAACAAATTTTCATTCTTTGAGCAGGTGTTTTCCTTCCAGACCTCTGCCACGCCCGCCGATCGAACTCACACCGATCCATGGCGGAGCTGCTCAGCTCTGGGGCAGCCTCCGGACCGGCGGCGGCCGCCAGCATAGTCGCCGATGAATTTGCTCCTTCCCCTTCAGCATAATCAATCGGTTCTCTATATAGATATAGCAGCTTTGTTTTTTTCAACGTTCGGAATATATTGGTGTGTAAAGAAATTAAAGGAGGAGACATACATAATTTTTCTTCTATATATATAATATATATAAGCATAAGATTTTTTCATGTAATTAATGATTCAGAAGGATTAATTATGTACAACAGATTGTGTTTTTGGTATAATAATAAGTATTATTCATCATGTTCTTTAAATTGAGCTTCAAATGTCATGATTTCTTCGGCCATTTTATAATATCATTTATGGTGTGGTCTTGAACTAAAGAACCAAATACGTACCTTATTATAATGACGACCTAAGTATAACTGTAAGCTTTAGATTCGGTATGGAATGAATGGAACAGTTTTCTCAGTTCGTTCGCTTGAAGGAATTTCTAATCAAAACGTGATTATGTTAGATTTTTTATAATATAAATTGATTTTTTGAACTGTGTATAAGATGAGTTTGAAGCTCCTCTGTTCTTTGAAAAAAAAAAAATTAAATAAAAAAATACTATGATATATGTTTATGTTATATGAGAAAGCTGATGATGAAAAACATACTTGAAAGTATTTATAGAGGATTTTTAAACATGAACAAAAAATATTATAAAACAATTTCAAGTAATTGTAATTTTATATCTAAATATATTTTTTTGGTTATTTGAGCACTCTTATCTTATTCGGACATTCAGCTTGTATACTATTTGTTGGGAAATTATAGAAGGGGTCTTAAGTTGGCTGGTCGCTTGATATTTTTAAGCTACAAAGTAAAACTTCAGTGTGGGTTAGTAACTAGATATTTTTACAACAGTATATTTTACAACTTTTAGATGTTGGGAAAAAAAAAAAACTAAGTGCTAAGCATGATCAATTTTGATTCAGATTGTCAATTTGTAAAATAAAACTAAAACTCATCTTTCAATTTTAATATAGGTTTGGTTCAATTTCTTAACAAATTTTAATTTAGAATCTCAAGAGAAAGAAATATTTTCATATAATGCCGAGAATCATCGCCCGTTCTATTTTATTTCTTCAATTATTTTCATTCAATATGTTCAAGTAGATCAAAATGTTTGATTTAGTCAACCTTGTTGCGTGCTAGAAAACCAATTGCGGTAGAATAAAACTTCACGTCTTAGCTTGTATGGAAATCCAGCACACACCGAGATAGTTGAAAATAGAATACGAAACTCCATAATTTTTACGTGAAAAAATCCCAGAAATAGGAGAAAAAATCACGCGCTGCAAAAAAATCACTTATATATCCTTTAGATGCAGAGTTTAAGTCTTTCCGGCAATTTGGATTACAAGATTCTATGTGAGAAATCCTGATAATAAGAATTCTATAATCGTTATAATGTATACAATGTTGGGTTATGCCGTTGTTGGTGGCGCAGCGATGGCAATCGTCGATGATAACGGTGGTGATGACGAACTTCGAACCTCTAGCTCTCTCTGAGCTTTCTCCCAAGTGCGCTTCTAGCTCCTTCCTCCTTTCATGACAAGAATGTGGTCCTATTTTTAGGATTCTGAAAGAGCATTTTGGTCATTGCAGCCAAAATCCTAAAACACTCAATCGGATGGTGTATATCGATTCATTTTATCATAGATAATTTTTTGGTGATTTGACTATTCAAACAATCTTCGATTTGAGTGATCTTAGGCCCGTTGGATTCATCTCATCGAGATGCTCGATTCTACAATAAGCACGTCAAATTTGAAGTTTGATTTAATTTTGAAAAGGTGATATGAGTTTGTTGTTCCTAACCCATTCCAACATGTGTTTTTTTATTTTTGTTTAATTTTCAGATAATTAAATCCATTTCTAAGCATTGATTAAGTTAGGGTATGAATTAAGTGGCTTAATTAACCCTTACCTACAACACATTAGAAAAATTAACTAAGTAATTATGAGCCAATGAGATGACATAAAACCCACAAGGTATTTAAATTTGCAATACACCTAATAATAAAAAGGACTAATGTAATTTAGCTCACAATTAAAAATTAATTAAGCTAAGGGATTTAGCTTAAGTACTTTCAAAACACCCCTTCAACACTTTTGAAAGGGGTTTTAATTTCCTTAATTGAACTTAGGTTGTTAAACACCTAAGCATCTTCCCAAGGTAGATTAATTAAGTTCTGGAAACTTTTTAGAATTTTTAAAAATTGTTTAAAGGAGTAATTAATGAATTAGCCCTTAATTAAGAAGGGATTAAGGAAAGAAAAGGGGGTTTAGGAATAGCTTAGGGGAAATGCCCCGAAATCATTCCATAAAACTTAATCAGAGAGTAAACCCACTAATCAAATCTTAATTACCCTTAATTACATGAAGGGATAATTAGAGAATGAGCTAGCAATTTCCCCAATTAAGGTCTCAATAAATTTAAAAAAAATTAGGGGAGGTAGAGGTCATCCCCTAAAATGAACCCTACAAATTTGAGATCAATTAGTGACTTAATTAAAAAGTAATTAGCTAATTAACATTCCCAAAGAAACTCAAATTTAGAGAAAAGGGGAATACAAAATATATTGAAAACATTTTAAAAATATTTTAGATGGAATTATATATCCATAGCATTTTTCCTTTTATTTTTTTATTTTTATTGAAGGAGTTATGATTTTTTGAAGGTTTTTGAATTAATTAAGAATTACTAAAAATCCCTACCTAATCCTAAGCTAGTACCAGCTCACGGCGTGATGCGTGGCGCCGACGGTCAGCGCGCTTTACATGCATCACGCTATGAGCCCCTTACTTAAGTTGTCAAGTCAAGGGAACGGCGGCATCGCACACACTTTTATCCTAAGCCGTCCGATCAAAGATCGGACGACTGAGGATACACCTGCGGTTTATAAAATGGATAAAGGATTTAAAAAATGTGTCTAATAATCTCAACCATCCATCTAAAATGTGTGGATGGACAGTTGAGATGGGTTGAGTTCTTCCATGTGGATGAATGTGAACCGTTCACGATCCAAGGGGAGATCTGAGCCCGATCTTTCATGGATTCATTCAAGACTCAACCCACGCCATCTAAAGGACTAAAGTGGCCAATCCAACGGTGGATTTCACATGCAATAGAAATTTCTTTCACGAAGGACCAACGCCTCTTAGCCTAAGTGGTCGAAAAATCACTAACCTCGCCGGAGGAGATCACCGGTGATCGGGATCGATGAGGTAGCTTCGTCTAGCAGAGACGAAGCCCTATTGAAGTTCCTAGCTCTTGAGGTTAAGTAAATGAATAGGTGGACCAACTCCTCTTGATCTCCCTTGCGGCTTTGATTGAGTTATTCCTTTCCTCAATTGGAAGCTTGGGCAGGCTCGAATTGGTCCTTGGATGATAAGTGTAGAAGGAATTAGGTTAAGATCAAGTGTAGAGGAAGTTCAAGGTTGGATCAAGCTCCCCTATTTTGTACTGTACAAAATTGAAGAATGAAGAATCCAAATCGTCTCTATGGGTCTTGGGAAAGCTCTCTAATGTTTGTTAACTCTCTCTAGGGTCCAATCGATCAAGTGGCCATTGAAATTTTAGTGGATTAGGGGGAGTATATCTCCCCCTATGGCAATCGGACGACCGGTAATGAGCTTGCCTTTTTGATCTAATTGACACCATGGGATGGGTTGTTTGGGTTGTTAGAGCAATGCACATGGTTGGTTTGGCCAGAGGACTGGAAGGCTAACTCTCATGTGCATCCAATTAAGCTTTGGGGGGAGTTTGGAATTTCAATTTCATGGATATGGGTCGAGTTTGGTCCATGGGCCAAATGATTTGACCTAAACCCATTGGGTTGGGTGCACCACTCATCACTAGGTCCCCTTGAGGTTTTAGGAAAGCTTCAAGTGATTGTGATGAGTGTATGACCAAAATACCCATGGGCTAGGCCAAACTTTGTTCAATGGCCTAGGGGTATAATGGTCATTTTGCTATTTTATCAATTTGGATATGTTTGGTATGTTGAGAAAATAGGTTGGGCCAAGTTTCAAAGGATTTGGAATCCATTTGATAGGCTTTGGCTCATGTTGACCCATTTAGGTCAAAATGGGTCAACTTGGGTCAAGTTGACCAATTGGTCAAATTGGGTCAAACCAAGGGTTGGGAAAACTTCAAATGACCATTTAAAATGTTTTGGTGCCTTTGGTTTGGTTCAATTTGGATTAGATTTGGTTATGGCTCATATGACTCATTTAAGTCAAATCGGTCAAGTTGAACTATTTGACCCAATTCACCTATTTGGGTTAGGTCAAGGGTAGGTTTAGGATTGGTTAGTCATATGGAGTGGATTGATATCTTTGTTTCCAATCAATTTGGGTTAAGTTCAATTTTGGCTCAACATGACCCCTTTAGGTCATGTTGGGTCTAAGGTCAATTGGGCTAGGTTGGGTTTAGTTGGCCAATTGAGACTTTGGTCAAGTTCCACAATTGATTTGGGATGGACTTGTCCCATTGGTTTGAATCAATTTGGCTTAAATCAACTTTTGACACATTTTGGCCCTTTAGGTTAAAATGGGTCAACTTGGGTCAAGTTGACCAATTGGGCTAGGTTAGGCTCAAATATTGGCTTAGTCAAGTTCAAACATAGGTCATGAGTGAACTTAGATCAATGGATTCAATCAATTTATCCTATGGTGGATTTTGGCTATGTTAGGTTTCATTTTAGGTTAAGTGACTTAGTCAATCCTTAGGTTTGACTTGGATTGACCCAATTTGATTGATTGATCATCCCATGATGATTTTTGATGATGATGAGAGGCAAATATGAGTTTGGTTCAATCCAATTTGATTAGGATCAAAAGTTGGCTCATAAGGGTACTTTAGGTCACTTTGGGTCAAGTGAGCCTAAGTGGGTCAAATGGATTGGTCAAAGCTTGATTTGAAGTTGATTGATCATGTATATAGACTTATGATTGAAATATAAATCCATTTACAAGAAGTTTGAAGTCAAATGGATTTTGATCCATTTAAAAATTTCATATTCAAAGGAAGAATATGAAGGGGTTTTGGGTTTGATTTTTGATTTGGGTTTTTTGATTGAAGGATTTGAGTTTGGATTTATATATGAGCTCATGATAGTAGGATTGATTTAACCATGAGAGAAAATCAAGAGTTTGGCTTGATTTGGAAGTGTTTTGGCTAAGCTCAAGATTTTGGCTTGAAAGGCTTAGATTTGATTTTGAATGGATTTGAGTTTGATTTTTGGAATAGATTTTGATTGTTTGAATTTATATTTCATTTATATATGTGAATATAAATTGATCATGAGAAATTTTCAAGAATTTGAAAGAGTTTAATCATGATTTGGGATAAATTCATTAAAGGGAATTTAAATGATTTAAGGGAATTTTTAATTAGAAATTTAATTTTTGAGTTGGATATGATTGATTTATATTTATATTTCATTTATATATGAGAATATAAATGAGAATACAAATTAATTTTGAGAAAATCCCATGAGTTTGAAATGGTTTGCTCAAAGTTTAGGTTGAATATATTAATGAAAACTTAAGGGATTTAAGGGAATTTCAAGGATTTTAAATTTAAAATTTAATTTTTGAGTTGGATTTGATTGATTTATATTTATATTTCATTGATATATTAGAGTATAAATGAGAATACAAATATGTTTTGAGAAAATCCCAAGGATTTGAATAGGTTTGATCAAAGTTTAGAGTTGATTTTGGCTAAGTCCTTTAATGGAAAATTAAAGGGACTTAAGAAAATTTCATGAATTGATTTTGAATTTTGAATTTGATTTGATGGGTTTGAATTTATATTTCATTTATATATGTGAATATAAATGAGAATATAAATGGATCATGGAAAGATCTCAAAGATTTTAATAGGTTTGAATTATGATTTTGGTTAAGTTTTTAAGGAAAAATTAAGGACTTAGGCAAAATTTGGACTTAGGAATTTTTGATGGGTTTTTGATCATGGGTTTCAATCAAAAGTTTCAATCATGGATTTGATTTAGATTGGGAGAAAATCAAATAGGATTGATTTGGAGTTTTGACTTGAAAGAAGGAAAGGTGCAAGTTAAGGGTAGGCAAATTTCCTAACACCCGTAAGGCATGACCTATTCCTATGGCTAAACCTTCTAAGTCTTCTAGGGATAGGAGAGTGTCCCCCTAATCACTAGATGTGTCTTAAGACTAAGGAACTCTTAAAGTCTAAGAGTAATCCTATGTCTAAGATGGAGGTGTTGAGAGCTCATTCTAAATGAGCTCACAAAGAGGTATGGTGTGACCAGGTACACCTCACGTATTGGTGTTTACCGAAATGATCAACAACACTGAAAGATCACAAGCATTAGCAGAAACATTCTATCATTAACCCAAGGAGTAGAAAGAATCTAGAGCCTAATGCAATGTGGCTCTACTTATGTCCAAGACATAAGAGAGAGGGAAGAATCCACAAAGGGATAGAGTGTGAACCTTCCATTAGGGAAGCAGTTCCAAATCATCCATGAGGGATGAGAGGTTTGATTTGAGTTCCATTGAAGGAAGAGGGTTGAATTTATTTAAATTTTGTTATTTGTTTAATTTATTTTGGTTAGATTTGTTTTGATTAGACTCCACGATGGAAAGAAAAGTGAACTTTCCACTAGGGAAGCAAGTTTAAATCATCCATGAGGGAGGGATTAACAAATCCACTGAGGGATTGGAATTCTCGATTCACTAGGGGACTAGAAAGATTTGCATCTCACTGAGGAGAAGCAAAAGAGGTTGATTTAGATTAATCGTTTGTTTTTGTTTCTTTTTTTATTTGGATTTGTTTGTTTTGCATTTTCAGATTTGTTTCAGCTTTTGGATTTTATAGTGAACCTTGTTGGTTTGCGATGGATCACACTGAGTAGAAGCTATGGAGGCCTAGACCTAACTTAGATTTTCAATCCAAAGGGGTAGTCTACTAGACACATAGTAGGACTAGCCAATCAAAGGGATGCTTTTCGATATACAGCAGCTGTACTAGGAAGAAAGCATACTAGACTTACATCCTCCAAAGTAAAAACTAGTTGCTAGGGTGATCTATTAGCAAGGCAGCAGATTAAACCCAACCTAGGGCTGACTATTGAGTGAATGCTGCTGGGGGACTTATATCAGCTCAAATATAGTCAAGGAAGATTTTATTTTTAGATTTGTTTGTTTAGATTATGATGAATCCTATTGGTTTACGATGAACTGCACTGAGTAGGGGCCATGGATTCCTAGACCTAACTCAGATTTACCAATCCAAAGGGAGTAGTCTACCAACCACAAGGTAGGACTATCCAACAAAAGGAATGCCTTTTGGTTTGCAATGGTCAAGTCTTAAGAAGATAGCGTGGGGACTCATATCTTCTAGAGATAAGGAACCACTAGGGTGATCGGTTTCTTTGGGCAACAAATAAAACTCGACCTAGGGCTGATTATTGAGTGAATGTCATTGGGGGACTTAAGTCAACTCAAAGATAGTAAAGGTAGATTTTATTTTTAAGTTTGTTTTAGTTTTTGATGGATTTCATTGGGTTACAATGGTCAAACTGAGAAGGCGCTTGTAGAAGCCTAGGCCTATCTCAGATTTACTGAATCAAAGGGAGTAGCTTCTCAGCCAATATGAGAACTATCTGACCAAAGGAGTGCCTTTCGATTTGTAATGATCAATTGAAGGGAAGAAAGCTCCAGGACTCACATCTTCCACTAGAAAAGATCACTGGGGTGATCGGTTGCTTTGGGCAATAAATCAAACCCGGCCTAGGGCTGCCCGTTAATTTGCGACAATCATGCTAAGAAGGATGAGTAATAGCCTTACATCTTTTAAAATGGAATGACTGGCCAGCTTGTGGTAAAATAGACCCACCTAAGGCTTCTGAGTGATTTATCTCTGTAGTATACCTATAGGTTGTTCTACTGACACTACCCTAAAGATAGGATGTCTGCTTGGGAAAAGGGGCCCTTTGGAGGCTTGAATTCCTAATTCACAAGCAAATTAATTTTGTTTGTTTATTTTAGTTTATTTTAATGCAGACCTTGTTGGTTTACGAGGGATCAAACTAAGAAGGAGCTTACATCAGCCTAAACCTATCTCAGATTTACTGAACCAAGGGAGAATTTGCATATCCATTGAATAGATTTTCTAACCATAGGGTTGGCTACTAGGAAAAGAGGGCTATCCAATCCAAAAGTAACCTGGGTAGTGTCTAAATAGGGTCGCAAAAGACTTGATCCAAATAGAGTACCCACAGGGGATGGGGCCGATAAGGGGCTTAATCCAAGTCCTTGGAGAAAATGACATGGCTAGTCATAAATCCAATAGGTATTCCGTGTCCAACTCAAGGAGAAAGCACGGGGACTCACATTTGCCAAGAGTGGTGTACTCACCGAGTGAGTGGCTATTAGCATAGCAAACATAACCAACCTAAGGTGCCCGTCAATTTGCAATAATCAGCCTAGGAAGAAAACTCAGGAACTCACTTCCTCCTATAACATTGTTGGGATAATGTATCATCGACGGTGGTCTCGACTAGCTATTGGTGAATGCCACTAGGAGACTTAGATCAACTTAAAAGTAGTCAAGAGGAAAGGAGCCTCTAGGGGACTTACCCTAAACCTCAAATATAATCAACCTAGTTAGAACCTGATGACTAGTTCAAGAAGAAAGCACAGGGACTCACATCTTCTTAAGCAAAGTCAACATGAGGTAGCTTACTAGTTAGGCAGTGAAGAATACCATACTAATAAGGTGCTCGTTAGTTTGCAATGATCAAATTAGGAAGAAAGTATGGGGACTCACATCCTCTAACAAATGATCACTAGGGTGACATCTGAGGTAGTATAAACGACCTAAGCGGTGAGTGGTGCCAAGTTTACTCCCACATCAAAGTAGTCTGAGACAAAAGATTTGTGTTTGTGTTTTGTGCATGTGTTAAAAGTAATAGGATGCCTTTGGGGGACTCTTACACCTACCTTAAAACATGTTGGGGAATTAAAGAAATGATGCCACGAATGGCAACATGAATTCCCACTAAGAAAGGATGCCATTATGGGACTCTTACACCTAATTTAATTGTGCTAATCGAAATAGGATGCCTCTCAAGTTCTCTTACACCTATTCTAAAAGCATCGGGAGGTTGTGTTTGTGATGTGAAAGAGGGATAGGATGCCACTAGGGGACTCTTACACCTACCTTACAACACATCATGGAGGATTTACAAGACAAGCAAACAATACTTCAAAATAAGAGAAGATTTGATGAATGGAATCAGATTTTGTTCTTTTTATTAATGATTATTTTCAAATATGTTTTGTTTCATGGGTAACATTTCTTTAGATAGAGCCCATTAATTGGAAGTATCGGGTGTTCCTCTTTACAATCAATAAGCTGATAAGATCCTCCTTAGTAGGCCTTTTCTATAGCATAGGGGCCTTCCCAAGTGGGTTCAAACTTGACTCCTATCTTTCAATGGGAAATAATTAGTCTTCTTAGGACTAACACAAGTTCTCCTACTTTGAAAGACCTAGGTCAGACTAGCTTGTTGTGATCTTGAATCATTTTAACTTTATACAACTCAAGATTTTGGTACGCCCGTAGGTGACTTTCCTTCAAACTTTTGAGCTCTTCTAACTGCAACTTTGAATTCTATTCTGAAGTGATCTTGTTACCCAATGATATTCTTAGTGATGGAGATGAACTTCTAAAGGTATAACGACTTCAGACCTATACACTAAGAAAAATGGGGTAGATTGAGTCGGAGTCCGGTATGTGGTGTGATAGGCCCACAAAGCTTTAACCAAATGCTCATGTCACTATCATTTATTGTCATCAAGAGTTTTCTACAAAATCTAGAAGAGAGTTTTATTGAATGCTTTTATTAAGCCATTTGCTCTTGTGTAGTAGATGGTAGAGTATCTCCAATCTATACCATATCTTCTGACGAAGCTATTAATTTTCATGCTTTTGAATGCAGTACCATTACTGAATATAATTCATCGAGGCACCCCAAACCTATATACGATATGGTTTCTGAAAGACTGAAGCATATGCTGAGCTATAACCTCTCTGAGTGGGATGGCTTGCACCTACTTCAAAAAGTTGTCAATGGAAGCTAGAATGAACCAGTTACCCTTGGAAGAAGGAGGATCGATCGGAGCCACAATGTTGGTACCCCAACACTCAAATGGCCATGAAGCCAATGTAAGGTATAGAATGTTGGGTGGTTGGTAGAAGACCACACCGTGCACCTGACACTGATGGCATCTTCTATGTGTATAAATCATGATCATAGAAATAGTAGTATCTAGTCTCTTCATCTTGTCATGCTCATCTAATTGGCAGGGTGTACAAGCGTGGGAAGAGCTCTCTATTTCACTTGATGGGCTTGTGATTTCTCTTGAGGTAGTTTGTTGGTGTTCAAATAATCTATGAATGGTTGTCTCCAATCCAGCTCCTCATCCTTTTTGGCAATAATAACCTCCCCTTTAAGAGAAAGTCTCTTGATGAGTTCAGCATCAATAAGTGACATGACTTGTCTATTTTGGACCTTATTGGAATGGACTCATCTTTTGGACCTGCCAATTTCTTAACAAGTTTAGCCAAAGCATTTGCTACTGCGTTCTCTGCTCAGGGAACCTTGCAGATGGTAACTTTGAGAATCTAGGCCAACAGCTTCATGGTGTACTCATGGTTATGACGAAGCTTGGGTTTGAGAACCTTGTATGACCCGATGATCTGATTGTTAATAAACTGAGAATCCCCAAAGATATTGATGCTTTTGACACTGATAGTAATGACTAACTCAAGATCGATAATCAAAGCCTCATACTTAGCCTCATTATTGGTACATGGGTTGGAAAGATAGTATGAGAATCTCATCACATCCAGATTTGGAGTTAGTAGAACTATTCCTACCCCAGCCTTACCTGGGTGAATAGATTATGGTGTTTCACATTTAAGAAAAGAAGCATCACCATCAAAATACATCTCCAATTGGAGGTTGCTAGCCTCCCCTAAGTTCATGATTTGTTCATTGGGGAGATCATCACTAAGTAGAGAATCAACAGGAAGAGGTTGTGATGCTAAGAAATTAGCTTTGTCCTTTTACCGCAGAGGGTACAAAGTGATATCAAAGCGAGTATCATGGACCAACAAGCTCAGCGTTGATTGTGTCATGAGATCATGGATTGATTGATCAAATTCACCTTATGAGAAAGCTTATAATGCCATAACTTTTGAGATGCAAAGATCAAAAGCTAGGCAATGTTTCTCAATAGGTGGATAGTTTGCTTCAGCAAGAATCTGAAAATGACTAAGGTAGCAGAGTGCGCTCTCCTTCCCTTCATCATTGGCTTGGGCCAACAGAGCATCGAGAGAGTCATCCAATGTAGCAGTGTAAAGGATCAGTGGCCTGCCCAAGATAGAGGCTGCTAGAACTAGCGATTTCACTAAGTAATGCTTGATACCTTTGAATGCATGCTAAAATTTGTGATCTCACTTGAACTTAGAATTCTTTTTGACAAGTGCTGAGAACGGCTTGCATCTCCCTGATAGGTTTGAG
The DNA here is from genome assembly GCA_021442155.1 of Cymbidium sinense. Classification (NCBI taxonomy): domain Eukaryota; kingdom Viridiplantae; phylum Streptophyta; class Magnoliopsida; order Asparagales; family Orchidaceae; genus Cymbidium; species Cymbidium sinense. The sequence continues at coordinate 117,679,224 of CM038225.1, forward strand.
ATAAAACATCTTAGATATGCTAGTCATCCTTGGAAGGATCTGAGTTGAGTTAAACTCTTAGGATGCAACATTTTTAAGATAGCTTTGATCTTTTTAGGAACTACTTCTATTCCCTGATGTTGAACAACAAACCCAAGGAATTTCCCTGAATCTACTCTGAATGCACACTTCAGGGGATTCATTTTTAGGTTATATTATCTTAACCATTCGTAAATTACTCTCAAGTCAAAGAGGTGGTCTTCCTTTTCTTTACTTTTGACTATGAGATCATCAATGTAGCACTCAACCTGATGATGGATGAGTTCATTGAAGATTTATGTCATAGCCCATTGGTATGTAGCACCAGCATTTTTAAGGCCGAAAGACATGACCCTATAATATAAGAATCTTATCGGGGTTTGAAAAGCAGTGTTTCTTTCATTTTTTTGGAGACATCTTGATTTGGTTATAGCCATATGACCCATCCATGAAAGAGAAGACTACATGAGATGAGGCAATGTCCACCATTAGTTCTGGTATAGGAAGAGGAAATTCATCCTTAGGGCATGCCTTGTTTAAGTCCCTAAAATTGACGCAAATGCAAATTTGGTCATTCTTCTTCTTAATTGGGACGACACTAGCTAACTAGGTAGGATATTTTTCTTCCCTAATGAAACCAGCATCATTCAATTTCTTGACTTCAGAAATGACCTATTGTTCAATTTTTAATCGCATGCGTCTAGGAGCTTGCTTAATAGGGGTAACGTTAGGGTCTATTGCTAGCTTGTGGACTGCAATGTCAAGAGATAATCTGGGCATTTCTTCATAACTCCATATGAAGCAGTCTTTAAACTCAGTCAATAGCCTAACTAAGTCATTGGTTTCTTCTTCATTTAGCAATGAACTGATGTATATCAGGTGAGAATTTTCTTCTATCCTGAGGTTGATTTCTTTGAGCTTGTCTATTATTGAATGAAATTCTTCTTCAAATTCTGGAGGTGCATCCCTAACTTGAAGATCATTTGGATCATCTGAGATTTCTAAACACACATTCTTATAAGAGTTGGGGATGTGAGAAGAACCTATCGACTCCAAATGGTTGGTAACAATAAACATTAATCATCATCATTTGGACTCATTGTACCAAATCCTAGCCTTTGATTGTGCTTCCCCTGTTGTTCCATAATTTTTCAAAATTGACACGTGCTTGGACCATGTGAGGAACTAAACCTTTAGAATAAGATTTTGAACACAAGGAAAGTAAAAAGGTAATTTTATTAATTCTTTAAAGTATCTTCCTCAAGTCCTACATCCTCGGACTTGAGGATGATGAAAAAAACACTTCTACTTCATGTCACTGGAAGACTTAGGGACTTCCTTAACTATCAAACCTTCAACTTTCTAAAATATAAGTGAGGTAAGAGCTAAGGTTCCCAACTACTGCCTGATAGTTCTACACAAACCAGATTCAAATACTTTGCTTTGCCTGGAGGCCTGATCTTCATCATTATCTAGAACAACAGTCACCTCCAATGGACCCTATTGAGAGGGGTTGGCTCGTATACTAATCAAATTAGACTCATCCTTAGAGCTAGATTCCAAGTCAATGTGAATAGTAGGGGGTCTCCCAACACTATAACTGCCTTTGTTTCTACATTTATCTCAGCCTGGTGGAGGTTGAGCCATTCTACCTACATGTCCATATGATGGAATGGACTGTGAGTGAAATGTGATATGCAGCTCTATTTCTTTCTTATTTCCCCTTTCTTGTGGACTTGGATTTTCATTTTTCTTTTCATTTTCTTTTATCTTTTCTTTTTCTTGATTTTCTTTTTATTTTATTTTGCATTTGAATTTTTCCCAAGTTCACGAGAAAGGGTATGTTGAGGAAGATAGTAGGTCACATCCTCATAAATCTCAACCTCCCTAATTGAAAATGACTTTTCAGCGCTGTTGACATGATATTTAATTCCATCTTTTTTGAACTTGATGCACTGATGAAGGGAGGACAGAATGATCTTGTTATAATATATCCAAGGCCTTCCTAGCAAAGCAGCGAATGAAGTATTCAAATCATTGATGTAGAACTTGGTTTCAGTCTTCCAATCACTGATCTCCAACGGTAACACTATAGAACCTAAATCCCACTCACCTTGATTATTAATTCCTCTCAACATCATCCTATCTCCTCAAAGTGTAGAGAAGTCGATCCTCAAATAGGCAGGGGTCTTTAGACTTATAATGTTCACTGATGCACCTGTGTCCATGAGAACCCTGGCAAGTTTGAACTTGCCCATATCGCTGTGATGTAGAGGGGACGGTTGTGCTCCAAGTCCCCTAGCAGAAGGACTTCATCTGTGAAGGTAATCCTTTGGACTTCTTTTGGATAGTGTGCTTCCTCACCTATAGCGATCAACTAAGCTAAGCATATCTCAGGATCAAGGAGAGCCTTGATTAGTGATTCTCTCATCTCTTTGGATAAGACAAGGGCATCATATATGCTTAACAAAGATTCCACTTTCTTAGATGAGAAAGGATGTTGTAATCCACCTTCGACTGGTCTTCCACAAGCATATCTAAGGGTGGAGCATCCTATGGAAGGGCTTCTCGATCTTTTACTTGTTTCCCCCTCTATCTTGAGGTGCTAAGAGGTAGAACCTTGCCACTATGGAGGTTGACTTTGTCTCTGAGGCAAGGTGGTGGCAAGTTCTACCACACACTCACCTAGCTTCTCCTATGGGATCTCAAATCGATGATTCCAAAATCTCAAGAGGTGAACTGTGTTGAGTTGGAAAGTTCACCTCTGAATCAGAAAGAGGAAGATTAGAATTGCTATAGTCGATTAGACTTGAAGAGTTATCGCTAGGAATAGAAGAAGACAACTCATAAGATGGGACACAGATATAATTTAAATCAGCTTTATTCTTCAATTTCTTGGAAGGTTTTGGAGGTACAAAGTAGAAGTTAAGTAGAGTGAGTGCAGTAAGGGATTTGATGCCCTCATCTACTGATACAAGAGTTCTACTAGTAGAAGAAATAAAGGAACTAGTTGAAATGGAAGAAGCTGCTGGTGTAAAAACTGCAACTAAAGGCTGGAGGTTGGACACAGTAGGTGGTTGTGCTAAAGGGCTATCCCTGGCTGACACATGCCACTGCCACTACTACTGCTACTACTGAGCTCCTCCTTTCCTAGAGTTGGCACTGATAACTTGAAAATCTTCCTTGGTGGTGCAAGTTTGAGCTGACTCAGGCACCTGCAAGGAAAGCTTCTTAATCTTTTGGACTATCTTCTTAGAGGTAGAAGATAAAGAGATATCCCAACCTTATTTTATTTGATAGGATCACATGTATCCCCAAGGATTACCCTAATGGAATTGGAAGGTTGTTCCATAAGGTATTCGTTTGTGATGATGACAGCACCAGTCATGAAGCTGTGTTCAAGCTAGTCCTTAAATGTGAAGCAATCCTCTAAAATGTGGCCTAGCATACGATGGTAAGTGCAAAAGTTTGGATCATGACTTTTACCAACTTCCTCTGGTCTCCTAGGCTCGGGTAGATGGAAATCAGGGTTCTTTAAGAGATTCTTAAAGATTTTCCTAATTACCTCCCTCTTAAAAGAATAAGGTTTATTTAACTTATCTAAAAGAGTAGGTAGATCATAGCTACCTGGCGGCATGTATGCATGTTGCTGCAGTTGATGGTATGGCTGAGGCAGTGGCTATGCTTGCCATGGAGGCTATGCCGGAGGCTGGCATGGCTGGCTGGGTGGTAGTAAAGGAGGTGGAGACTACTGAGGTCATGGTCTCTCAGACTGATCTCTACCTAGCTGCTTCCCTTTATCAACTACTGCTACTGCTCTAGGTTTCTTTTCATAGACCTTCTGCGGCTTCTGCTTTGGAAACTGATCTGGAAAAGGCAGTTGTTTAGCCTCTCCTTGTAGACTAGCCACCTTATCGATTAGCTTCTCAAATGTCTTTATGGTGAAGCCCTTAAGCATGAAGGCGACTAGGCCTTGGATATTCTTCAAGAGAATCACGATGGCATGTTGTTCAGGCAGCTGTGACTTATACTTCATACTCAGGTTACACCATCAGAGAATATAATCAATGAGGGACTCACTGGAGTGATGTTGGGCTACAATGAGATCACTTACATTAACCCTTTATTGAGCTCTAGCATATCTCTTGATAAAGACTTGCTCCAACTCGAAAATGTATCTTATTGATACCAAACAAAGGCAAACCAAAAGAGTCAAAAAGTAAATCATGACCTAAGTTGCAATAATTGGCTATGAAGTGAGCTATATGTTGCCTTGGATTCCCACTTCCATCAAAGCTTTTGAAGCAAGGAGGCTCAAAACCCTTGGGATACTCAATGGAATCAAATTCCTCCGGGTAGGGTCTACCCTTTGGAATCGATGATTCTCCCCAGGCTTAGGCCAAAGCTTCCTTCACCTGCTGCTTAACCATGGATTTCAGATCTTTTTCGTGTATGGAGGTAATTTCCACTACCTTCCTATACAGGCTAGTGCTACCTTGCTCAACGGGAGGTAGAGTCTTAACTAGGTCTAAGACATGCACTATGGCCGACATTGGTATACTAGGATGAACTGGAGAATTTTTTCGAAACCTTCAACAAGTCCTACAACTGTTGTGCCATCCTATCAATCTATTTATCTTTCTTCCTTAATTATAATTGGAGGTGATGAGCTGATTCTGCAGTGTCTCCTTGATCAACCCCATCTCCTTCCATTGCCTGTTGCTCCCTATAAAGAGAACCTCTAGTATCGACCATGCATATGCCAACTGAATCCCTCATCAAGTCATCTTCATTGGGATTGAAGCTGACTCTTTAGTCATCAGACTATGCATACCCTAAGATCTCCTTTTCCTCCATAAAATAGTGTGCAACTATCTCATCTAAGGATCGATCTAACTCAGTAGGTACAAAAAGGTTGGGTTGATCTGTGTTATCACTATCATGAACTGAGAGGCACCAGCCCTCATTTCGAACTAGGGAGTCAATCCTGTGGGAACTGTACTCATTAGAAGAATGATAATTCTGACTGATACTGGCTGTAATAGGGGTAACAATCCCGGAATGATCCTCTACTACTGCTACCACTGAACTATCATCTAGAATATCCATGATAGTCATCACCATCTCCGCATCTGGCTGAATGGGTGGAGTTGGTGAAGGAACAACCATGATGCTTGGTGCACTCCTTTCCACCACGGGGTAGAAGGTCGGTGAGAGCTCAACCCTACCATAATGGTGTGAGGTAGGATCCCTTGACCATAGCCATATCACCAACGGTATGTTTTTCCTGCGACCTTCATGGCCTTGGAGGAATGGGCGATCTTTGAAACACTGAGATGGGCGTGGAGTTGAGCGGTGGGGTGGAGACTCCACTAACTCTCTGTGTATAGAAGTTGGCCTCCTGTGATGGCTGGTTCCCGTGATGAGAATACTATCAGTATGGTTGACGCGGGTAGTCGATGGAAAATTGACCAAAAGACAAGCGATGTGAACCTCACTCACTGTTAATGTATGATGTATGGGCCTCACGCGGGCCCTCTCACGAGAATCTGCCTCCCTACATGCGGGGATAAGATCAAGGTCAAATTGTACCAAACTCCGAGCATGTATGCTCTACACTGCATAGAATAGTGGAGGTCGACCTCCCACTCCCAGAAATTGTAGGGAAGATGTGGAGAGAGAGAGAATGAAACTAGTTTTTCCTAACCAGTGGTGATGTGATCATGAGAGACTCATCAAAGGCTGATCTGGCTACTGCCTCAAGCTTTCTGGCTATCCTAGTATGGAACTGTTTGACCATACAGTTCTTATTACTACGTTGAGTGCGAGTAGGATGAGAGGAGTGTGAGTTAGACCCAGACTCAAATGTTAGGGAGGCAAGCCCTGAAATAAGGGGAGCCTTACCCTTGGAGGGTACAGATGGTAGGGTCTTGAGCAGAACATGTGCAACTCGATGAACCGCCATTGGGCTCACTACCACTAAAACCACTGAAGTCTATGGTACTCCCTCAACTTTCCTCATTAGTGAGGATACATCTGAATTAGAGGGTAAGTCTACCCTAATGACCTGCTTCTACTCGGCCACCTTCTTCCTACTGACTGTTATGAGGGGAATGCCCTCACAAGTGATCTTGGCCCCCTCAAATCCATGGCCAAAGTGGATCAAATGGGTATGATCCAAACGAGGGAAGTCGATCAGGCGATCCATCTGAGGGAAAGTAAAACAAATTTTTGAGAACTGTCATTACCGGAAGTACTTGCATTGAAAAGAATGCAATGAGAAATGAACTTGCATCAGTTATGTCTCCATAGATTTTGAATTTTTGAATTTTGAAAATTTGAACCCACATCCAACAACTTGGAAGTGTTAAGTGGGGTTCAAATAGATTTGAAGAGATTGATTGAAAGAGGAATTTGAATATGAATCCAAACTTCAACAAATTTAGGTATGTTGAAATATGGATTTCAAAATTTTGATAGGATGCTTCCATAGGTTCATTTGATTTTTTTTTGAATTTCAATTTGTGATTTTGATGACCCTTTCCTTTAACAAATTTGGGTATGTTAAAGCAAGGGTCAAATGATTTTGTGTTGTTTGAATGTTTTGGAAATTTTGCTTGCATAACAAATTTAGGTATGCTAGGTAAAGTAAAAGAGAATTTATTTATTTTGAAATTTTTGTTTTGTTTTAATCTTTTGGAAAATTTTGGGATTCTTACTTAGCAAATTTATGTATGCAAAGTGAGGAACCCAAGTGTATTTTGTTTAATTTTTGAAAGTAGGGTCCTTAGCAAATTTAGGTATGCTAAGAAAATCTTAAGTATTTCATTTGTTTAGATTCTTTTGATTTTTGAAAAGGGTGGGACCCTTAGCAAATTTGGGTATGCTAAGGGAATCTTAAGTGTTCCATTTTTATTTTTGAAAAGTTTTGATATTTGGAAATGTAGGATCCTTAGCAAATTTTGTATGCTAAGGGAATCCTAAGTGTTTTGTTTTGTTTTTGAAATGATTGAAAGTGGAGATTCAACTTTAGAAAATTTGGTATAATAAAGATGAAATCCCACTTGGTTTTGTGAAATGGAAATTTTACTTAGCAGATTTGGGTATGCTAAATAAAATGCCAAATGGTGTGTTCAAAATTTTTATTTCTTTTTTGTTTGTGAAAATGGAAACTTCCCCTTAGAAAATTTGGTGTGCTAAGGGAGGAAGTTCCAAAGGTGCTTGAATATTTTTGTTTTGGCTTTGAAAACTTAGCAAATTTGAGTATGCTAGGTGAAGTTCCAAAATATGTTTTGAAAAGTTTTGAATTTTGGATTTGGAGACTTCACTTAGCAAATTTGAGTATGCTAAATGAAGTTCCAAAAATGTGTTAAAAAATTTTTGGATTTTGAATTTGGAGACTTCACTTAGCAAATTCAGGCATGTTAAGTGAAATTCCAAATGGTGTTTGAAAATTTTTGGATTTTGGATTTGGAAACTTTGCTTAACAAATTTGGGTATGTTGAATGAAGTTCCAAAATGTGTTTTGAATTTTGAAAATTTTTGGAATTTAAAATTTCACTTAATAAATTTGGGTATGTGGAGTGAAATTCCAAATGTGTTTTTGAAAATTTTGATTTTTGGAATTTGGAGACTCCACTTAACAAATTTGGGTATGTTAAATGAAATTCCAAATAGTGTTTGAAAATTTTTGGATTTTGGATTTGGAAACTTTACTTAAAAAATTTGGCTATGTTAAATGAAGTTCCAGAATGTGGTTTGAATTTTGAAATTTTTTGGAATTGGAAACTTAACTTAACAAATTTGGATATGTTAAGTGAAATTCCAAAAAGTTTGTTTAAAAATTTTGAAATATAATTGTTGATTTTTTATTTTGGAAGAGAGGATTTCCATCCAACAAATTTAGATATGTAGAATGGAGATCAATCTCATTTTTGGAATATAAAATTTTTGTGTGTGATTGTTGCTTTTTTGAAAGAGAGGAATTCCAACTTAAAACATATGTGGGATATGTTTAAGTGGGATTTCCAAATTTTATTTTTATTTGGTAATGAAATCTTCATTCAATAAATTTGGGTATATTGAATGAGGATGTTCATATGTGCTTTTGAAAAGTTTAATTTTGTTTGAAAATGAAACTTCCATTCAATAAGTATAAGTATATTGAATGGAAAGATTTCACATGTGCTTTTGAAAATTTTGATTTTATTTTTGAAAAGATGATTGTTCATTTTATTTCTGGGAATGAAATCTTCATCAAAGTAAATTGAAGAAAAGATGTTCACTTGTGCTTTTGAAAATTTGTTAATTTGGTTTTTGATTTTAGAAAGATGATTGTTCATTTTATTTTGAAAATGAAATCTCCATCATAGTGAATTGATGGAAAGATGTTCATTTGTGCTTTTTTTGGAAAGTTTAATTTTTTTTGAAAATGAAACTTCCATTCAATAAGTGTAGGTATATTGAATGGAAATGTTCATGTGTGCTTTTTGGAAATTTTAATTTTTGGGAAAGATGATTGTTCATTTTATTTTGGAAAATGAAATCTCCATCAAAGTGAATTGATGGAAAGATGTTCATTTGTGCTTTTGGAAAGATTTTAGTTTTATTTTGAAAATCCCTACATGTAACAATTATGGGAATTGTTAAATGAGGGTGACAAAATTTTGTGGAAAATATTTTATGAAGTGCATTTTTGAAAAAGGTTCTTTTGAAAAGCAAAGTTCTTTATAAAAGATTTATTATTTTAGGATGAACCTTTCCTTATTATGAAAATGATAAGGAGGAAGTCTTAAAGATATTTTCTTTTTTGTTTAGATCTTTTCACTTTTACACATTGGGAAACCCGACGGGGGTTTTAGGGCCAACAAGGATTGTGGTCCTAAAACCTAAAGATGTTGGCTAACTCAACTCAAGAATGAAATGAGCTAAGTGTCAACGAAAAGAAAGATAGTCTTGGATTCATACAAAAATACAAATCTACTATCGATATTCAAAAATAATGATCATTTACAAAAGATGGAGAGAAGAACCATCTCTAGCGAAGTCACTAGAAAAATCTGTGGTGAAAAATTTCCACACACATATTTAGAGTCACCTTCAAATTTGTGGAGAAATGAGAGGAAAAACTATATATGTAAAAATTTATCTTGGTAAGATGCTACACATATCTGCAGATGTACTTATTCAGGTGATCAGATACGTCATCAATGTATAGTGTACTATCTCGAAAGACAGAAGTCACTACCCTTTAATGGAACCAATCGCCTAAATAAGGACTCCTAAGGATGATGGGTCTGCATATGTATAAGAGATTCTTCTCCTATTTTACATGGAAAAGTAAAGTAGGGTTTATTTTAAATCGAGTTTGTTAAGTTCCGTACAGGGGTAAGCCCACATAGTTAATTACATCCTAAGGGACAGGATCCCTTAAGAAAACTCTCGATTAAGGTAAATGATTATTATCTCCGAAGATTTTAATAGGAAAGACTATCAATCGATTGGTTTATTTTTTGAAGATCAAATGGGATTAATCAAAAGATGGAGTTATTATCGAAGCCAAAATGGGAATGAGTAGGAGATGCTCTCGATTCTAGGAAACCTAGCGTGCATCTCAAACTATCATAAAATTGGGCTTTACATTTTAGAAATTGATTTAATTTATTTTAGTTGTCTTTTTTATTAGAAATCTAGGACTTATGATTCCTTAATGCAAGATTAAGGAATGCCTAAGAGGAATTATGCTTATGGCAAGTGAAAAGCAACCTCGAACCTAAATTTGAGGTGAGGGCCGAGCACAACCTAAATCTAAAGGTCAAAATGGGTAATTGGTTTGCCTCCAAGAGGACAAACCAACGGCAGACTTACAGCTAGGGTGGCCAAACTCCTCATGATTTTAAATTCATGTAGGAAAGTATTTATGCTTAATGCAAGATAGTTAGGCTATTTTTATTAGAAAGAGACTAAGTCCTTAAACTCACTCCCTAAAGAGACTAAATCATGTAAAGGGACATGATTCAAATGACCTAAATCTAATACATTTCAAATTTCATTTTATTTTATTTTTGAATAATTATTTTGACTCAAGTTAATAGGATTTTTTTATGACTAATGCATGAGAAATTAGATTATTGGCCAAAATCAGCGAGAAGTTTATGAGGTGAGTTTCCACCACGGCTCTCAAAGCTCAAGCCAGGTTCTCTGGCAAAGATGGAAGACCTCCAATCAAGAGTGAAATAAGATGCATTTGTGCATGATATTATAAAGAAATGCTCATCCAACTAAGGGGTTTCTAATTCTTTTATCTTGATTAAAACTTAAGCTTTATGTAAGGTTATGAGTTATTTAGTTTTAATTTGAATTTTTAAGTTGGGTAAAAGATTTATTTATTTTTCCTAAAGAGCCTAATCTTCATCCAGGCCATACATAAAGTAAGGGAGAAACTAGGAAAAGAATGCCACTTAATGCGCAAGTTAAACAAACATCAACCAATTTATAAAACTAGCACAAAAAGAATAAAAGGCCGTTGTGGTCAGGCACCACCGCACAAACCCGAAAAATATCAAAATGGGTAGCTGGGCTCTACCCTTATACAACCCAAACTACAAATGAATATTATAATTAAGCAAATGAATTCATTGTTATGGGGGTCTTCAAGCTTTATTCTTCTTTCTTCTTTCTTCTTTCTTTCTATTCTCCTTTCTTTCTTTCTTCTTTGGATGGTTGAATGGTAGATGCTCCAAAGATTAACATGGTGCATAAGATGGAATCTTATGACCAATTTTCATCCTAATACCCCATAACAAATCATTCCAAAATCCTAAATATACAAATTTTTACATGAAAAGGAAATGTATAAATCTAACTAACACCTGCAAAATAAAGGTTAGTTAAATCATGCCACACAAATCCCAAGCATGTATATTGGACTTATCACCCCACACATGGGTGACTAAGTCCACCTGGCCTATGGATTATTCTAAGGGGTATAAGCACCAGCAAGTAAGAAGCATTTATATTTTTATTTATGATATCAACCCTTTAGCACAATCTCCAGCAAAAAAGAATAGTTAGACTAAGCATGTTCTACCATTCATTCTACGAGCATACACCCTAACATCCAGTCTAAATCATTCATCACAAAACAAAACATAATATCAAACCATGCACTGGCCTAACCTAAGGCTAGAAGTGGTGACTTAGGCAAATGTGTGTGCTTTGAAGGTTTGTGTGGTATGCTTAGCTTATGACTTTGGGTTTAAGTTTTCTAAGTGTGAAGAACTTGTTCAACTTAGAGGAGGGTTTCATTTAAGTAGTTTAGTATTTTGGGTTTGTTTTATTTCTTATTTTTATTTGGTTTAAGTGAAACTTACAATTAATTACTAAGTTATGAAGAGGGAAGAGAGAACTTTCTTTCCTTCCCTAACCTTAAGTAATTTCTAAAGTAGATTCACATTTTAGTTTGATTTATGTGAATGCTTTGATTAAATCTTTTAATTAATCCTAAGTTTAGATCAACTTTAAACAAACCTATCCAAAAAGAAAGGCATTTTATGATTAAGAAAAAAATGAATCAAAATTCACATAACACACATTACTTCAATTCTTTCCCATCATACATAACATGCATATGGATGGACCCTAAGCATATATATACATGCAAATGAGAATACTTAATACCCTTTATGATGCATGCTAAGTAATCCATTTAAGAAAATTTAGAAGTTAAAGATGTATGCTTTTTCTTAAGTAGAAATGGTTTTCCTAACCCAAAATTTCACATACATGCATGAAAGTAAGAAAGGCATAAGTGAGTACAGCGACATTGTTAACCAGAGGTGTAAGGTACAAGACCTACTTAGAGCTACTTAAAGCCTCACAACCTAGAGGTTGTCCAGACTAATATACCACTTTTCGTAAGTACTAACATGTATATTAAAGAAATGAAATGGAAAAGGAATATGCAAAAGTTGTTTAAGAGTTTCATTTTTATTTATGAAATTTATTCACGCAAGTGTAGGAAATACTTCTTAGATGATGGCATAGGAATGGATAAGGTACAAAATTAAGTAAGTGTTAGGTTCTTTTCAAATGAACCCTACATCTTACCAACCCTTATTGAAAACTATGCCAACATAAGAAAAAAAGGAAAGGCTACACTAAACATTACTTTATAATTCATCACATGCAAGCTAATAATTAAGATATGAATAACACGAATTTAGATTTGATGTTTTATTTATAGGTTTTGAAAATACTTTGGATTTAGTGGTGATAATAGACACTCATATTTTACTTCAGCCAACACATGCACACTTGACGTAAAGTAAACAATTTCATTTTAAAACTTTGAAAACATGAAATTATGGATGCATGAATCACATGGCATACAATTTAAAATGTTGGGAAAGATCTAAAGCAATGTAATCATGTGAACAAACTCGTTAAATCCTAAAGATACTTTTAAAGAATAAGACAATTTAGAATAAATCAAAGTGAATTTCAAATTGATTTTTGTTTAGTTTGCAGTATGATTTAATTTTGAAAAGGTGAGATGAGTTCATTGTTCCTAACCCATTCCCACATGTGTTTTGTATTTTTGTTTAATTTTTAGATAATTAAATTCATTTTTAAGCATTGATTAGGTTAGGGTATGAATTAAGTGGCTTAATTAACCCTTACCAACAACACCTTAGAAAAATTAACTAAGTAGTTATGAGCCAATGAGACTACATAAAACCCTCAAGGTATTTAAATTTACAATGCACCTAATAATAAAAATGCCTAATACAATTTGGCTCACAATTAAAAGTTCATTAAGCTAAGGGGTTTAGCTTAAGTACTTTCAAAATACCCCTTCACACTTATGAAAGGGATTTTAATTTCCTTAATTGAACTTAAGTTGTTAAACACCTAAGCATCTACCCAAGGTAGATTAATTAAGTTCTGGAAACTTTTTATAATTTTTTAAAATTGTTTAAAAAGAGTAATTAATGAATTATCCCTTAATTAAGAAGGGATTAAGGAAAGAAAAGGGGGTTTAGGGAATAGCTTAAGGGAAATGCCCCAAAATCATTCCATAAAACCCCTACTCACTGGATCTAACCTTAATCAAACTTAATGAGAAATAAACCCACTAATCAAACCTTAATTACATGAAAGGGAGGGTGAGGTCAAATCAAATAAAATGAACCCTAAAATTTGAGATCAATTTTTCAAATTAAATTAGCTAATTAATATTTCAAAAGAATCCAAATTCAAAATTCAAAATACATTAAAATATTTAAAATATTCAAATTATCTATCCATAGCATTTTTATTTTTGAAGGAAAGAATGAATTTTTTCAAATTTTAATTGAATTATAATAATCCTTAACTAATCTAAGCTAATACATTTGAGAGTACACTCACACGTGCATGGATTGTCAAGTCAAAATTGCGGTATCACGTGCTTTTATCTTTTGGACGGAATCACGATTTATAAAATGGATAAAGGATTTTAAAAATGCATCTAATAATCTTAGCGGTCCATCTATAATGCGCGAATGGATGGCTGAGATGGGCTGAGTTCTTCCCTGAGGATGAATGTGAACCGTTCACGATCCAGGGGGAGATCCGAGCCCATTCTTTCATAGATTCATTCAAGACTCAACCCACACCATCTAAAGGACTAAAGTGGCCAATCCAACAATGGATTTCATGCATGAAATTTTTTCTGGACAGCCTTTGGATCACTAACCTCACCGAAGGTGATCACCAATGCTCGGGATCGATGAGGTAGCTTCCTTTAGTGGAGATGATACCTCGTTGAAGTTCTTAGCTCTTGAGGTTGAGTGGATGAATGGGTGGATAAACTCCTCTTGATCTATCTTGTGTTTTTGATTGAATTGAGTTCTTCTTACTGTGGGAACTCAATTGGAAGCTTGGGCAGGCTCGAATTGGTCCTTGGATGATGAGTGTAGAAGGAATTAGGTTAAGATCAAGTGTAGAGGAAGTTCACTATTGGATCAAGCTCCCCTATTTTTCATTGTGTAAAATTGAAGAATGAAGAATCCAAATCCTCTCTATGGGCCTTGGGAAAGCTCTCTGATGTTTGCTAACTCTCTCTAGGGTCCAATTGATCAAGTGGCCATTGAAATTTTAGTGGATTAGGGGGAGTATATCTCCCCCTAGGGAAATCATACAACCGACAATCAGCTTACCTTTTTGATCCAATTGACACCATGGGATGGGTTGTTTGGGTTGTTAGAGCAATGCACATGGTCGGTTTAGCAAGAGGAGTGGAAGGCTAACTCCCATGAGTATCCAATTGAGCTTTGAGGGGAGTTTAGAATTTCAATTTCATGGCTATTGGTCGAGTTTGGTTCATGGGCCAAATGGGCTAACCTAAACCCATTGGGTTGGGTGCACCACTTATCACTAGGTCCCCTTGAGGTTTTAGGAAAGCCTCAAGTGATTGTGATGAGTGTATGACCAAAATTTCATGGCCTAGGGGTATAATGGTCATTTTGCTATTTTTTTCAATTTGGGTATGTTTGGTGTGTTGAGAAAATAGGTTGGGCCAAGTTTCAATGGATTTGAAACTCTTTTGATAGGGTTTGGCTCATGTTGACCCATTTAGGTCAAAATGGGTCAACTTGGGTCAAGTTGACCAATTGGCCAAATTGGGCCAAACAAAGGGTTGGGTCAAGTTCATATGACCATTTGAAATGTTTTGGTGCCTTTGGTTTGGTTTAATTTGGATTAGATTTTGTTTTGGCTCATATGACTCATTTAGGTCAAATGGGTGAAGTTGACCTATTTGACCCATTTGACCTATTTGGGTTAGGTCAAGTGTATGTTAGGTTTGGTTAGTCATATGGAGTGGATTGGTATCTTTATTTTCAATCAATTTGGGTTAAGTTCAATTTTGGCTCAACATTACCCCTTTAGGTCATGTTGGGTCTAAGGTCAATTAGGCTAGGTTGGGTCTAGTTGACCAATTGAGGCTTTGGTCAAGTTCCACAAATGATTTGGGATGGACTTGACCCATTGGTTTGGATCAATTTGGCTTAGATCAAGTTTTGAAACATTTTGACCCTTTAGATCAAAATGGGTCAAGTTAGGTCAAGTTAACCAATTGGGCTAGGTTAGGCTCAAATGTTGGCTTGGTTAAGTTCAAACATAGGTCATGAGTGAACTTAGATCAATGGTTTCAATCAATTTGGCCTATGATGGATTTTGGCTATGTTAGGTTTCATTTTAGGTTAAGTGTTGACTTGGTCAACCCTTAGGTTTGACTTGGTTTGACCCAATTTGATTGATTGATCATCCCATGATGATTGTTGGTCATGATGAGAGGCAAATATGAGTTTGGTTCAATCCAATTTGGTTAGAATCAAAAGTGGCTCATAATTGGGTCAAGTTAGCCTAAGTGGGCCAAATGGCTTGGTCAAAGCTTGATTTGAAGTTGATTGATCTTGTATATGGACTTATGATTGAAATATAAATCTATTTACAAGAAGTTTGAAGTCAAATGGATTTTGATCCATTTAAAAAATTCATATTCAAAGGAAGAATATGAAGGAGTTTTGGGTTTGATTTTTGATTTGGATTTTGATTGAAGGATTAGAGTTTGTATTTATATATGTGCTCATGATTGTAGGATTGATTGAACCATGAGAGAAAATCAAGGGTTTGGCTTGATTTGAAAGTGTTTTGGCTAAGCTCAAGATTTTGGCTTGAAAGACTTAGATTTGATTTTGAATGGATTTGAGTTTGATTTTTGGAATAGGTTTTGATTGTTTGAATTTATATTTCATTTATATATGTGAATATAAATGAGAATATAAATTGATCATGAGAAAATTTCAAGAATTTGAAAGAGTTTAATCATGATTTAGGATAAATCCATTAAAGGGAATTTAAAGGTTTAAGGGAATTTTTAATTAGAAATTTAATTTTTGAGTTGGATATGATTGATTTATATTTATATTTCATTTATATATGAGAATATAAATGAGAATACAAATTGATTTTGAGAAAATTCCATGAGTTTTAAATGGTTTGATCAAAGTTTAAGTTAGATCCAATAATGGAAAATTAAGGGATTTAAGGGAATCTCAATGATTTTAAATTTGAAATTTAATTTTTGAGTTGGATTTGATTGATTTATATTTATATTTCATTTATATATGAGAGTATAAATAAGAATACAAATATGTTTTGAGAAAATCCCAAGGATTTGAATAGGTTTGATCAAAGTTTAGCTCTGATTTTGGCGAAGTCCTTTATTGGGAAATTAAAGGGACTTAAGAAAATTTCATGAATTGATTTTGAATTTTGAATTTGATTTGATGGGTTTGAATTTATATTTCATTTATATATGCGAATATAAATGATAATATAAATGGATCATGGAAAGATATCAAAGATTTGAATAGGTTTAAATTATGATTTTGGTTAAGTCTTTAAGGGAAAATTAAGGACTTAGGCAAAATTTGGACTTAGGAATTTTTCATGAATTTTTGATCATGGGTTTCAATCAAAAGTTTCAATCATGGATTTGATTTAGATTTGATAAAAATCAAATAGGATTTATTTGTAGTTTTGAATTGAAAGAAGGAAAGGTGAGAAATGGTGCAAGCTAAGGGTAGGCAAATTTCTTAACACCCTTAAGGCATGACCTATTCATATGACTAAGCCATCTAAGTCTTCTAGGGCTAGGGGAGTGCCACCTAATCACTAGATGTATCTTAAGACTAAGGAACTCTTAAAGTTTAATAGGAATACTATGTCTACGATGGAGGTGTTGAGAGCTCATTCTAAAAATGAGGTCAACAGAGGGCTATATTGATTTGGTTGTAGCCAGATGACCCATCCATAAAGTAGAAAACTGCATGAGATGAGGCGATGTCCACCATTAATTATGGTATAGGACTAGGAAACTCATCCTTCAAACATTCCATGTTTAAGTCCCTAAAATTGATGCATATGCAAATTTATCCATTCTTCTTCTTAAGCGGGGCGACAGCGGGTAGGATATTTTTCTTCCCAGATGAAACCAACATCGATCAGTTTCTTGACTTCAGAAATGACCTGTTGTTCAATTTCTAATCACATGCGTCTAAGAGCTTGCTTGATAGGATTTGCACTAGGACCTATTACTAGCTTGTGGACTACTATGTCAGGAGATAATCCGGGCATCTCTTCATAACTCCATACAAAGCAGTTTTTAAACTCACTGAATAGCCTAACTAAGTCATTGGTTTCTTCTTCATTCAGCAACAAACTAATGTATGTCGGGCATGGATTTTCTTCCATCCTGAGGTTGATTTCTTTAACCTTCTCAATTATTGAATGGATCTCCTCTTCAAATTCTGGCGATGCATCTTTGATTTGGAGATCATCTGGATCATCTGAGATTTCTAAACACACATTCCCATAAGAGTTGGTGTTCTGTGAAAAGAGCCTATCAAACTCTAAATGATTAGTAATAACTAAACAGTAATCATCATCGATTAGATCCACTATACTAAATACTAGTCTTGCTCTTAATTGTGCTTCCCTGCCTGTATTATTCCACAGCTTCTCAAAATACTCTGACCTGTGCTTGGACCATGTATGAGGGACCAAACCTTTCTGTATAAGATTACGAACACAATGTGAGTAAAAGTCAAATGATAATTCCATTAATTCTTTGTATGAATTCCCCTCAAGTTTTACATCAACTTCAAGACTTAAGGAGGATGATCCTAAAAAGAATATCTTCGGCTTCATATCACTAGAAGACTTAGGGGCTTCCTTAACTACCAAACCTTCAACTTTTTGGGGTGAAAGTGAGGTTAGAGCTAAGGTTCCCAACTGCTGCCTGATAGTTTTATATATATCTGATTCGAATACTTTACTTTATTTGGAGGCCCAATCTTCATCGTTGTTTAGCTCGAGTGTCACCTCCAATGAAATCGGCTGAGAGGGATTGGCTGGTATGCTAATCACATTAGACTCATCCTCCGAACTGGATTCCAAGTCTATGTGAATAGTAGGGGTACTCCTATGAACTAGAACATAACCCCTATTAGCTGATGGCCAACCAGTGGGTCTTCCACCTCTAGAATTGTCTTTGCCTCTGCTTGGTGGAGGTTGAGTCATCTTACCCATATGTCCATATAAAGAAATGAACTGTGGGTGGAATGTGATATACAGCTCTATTTCTTCTTCAATTTTCCTTTCTTGTTCACTTGGATTTTCATTTTTCTTTTCTTTTTCTTTTACTTTAACTTTTTATTTATTTTCTTTTTCTTTTGAATCTGAATTTTATCCAAGTTCACGAGAAAGGATGTTTTGAGGAAGATAGTAGGTCGCATTCTCATATATCTCAACCTCTCTAACTGAAAATTTCTTTTCATCTCCTTTGACAAAGTACTCAATCCCATCCTTCCTAAACTCGATGCACTGATGGAGGGAGGATGGAATTATCTTATTTTGATATATCCAAGGCCTACCGAGCAAAGCGGTGAACAAAGTATTCGAATTAATGATATAAAACTTGGCTTCAGTCTTTCAGTCACCTATCTCCAAAGATAACACTATGGAATCTAAAGCCCTCTCACCTTGTTCATTGAATCCTCTCAACATTATCTGATCTCCTCGAAGTGTGGAGATGTCAATCCTCAAATATGCAAGGGTCTTTAGACTCATAATGTTAATTGATGCATATGGATCGATAAGAACTCTGGCTAGTCTGAATCCACCCATGTCGACTATAATGTAGAGGGGACGGTTATGCTCCATGTCCCTCAGAAGAAAGTCTTCATCTGTGAAAGTGATCCCCTGGGCTTCTCTGGAATAATGTGCCTCCTCACCAATAGCGTCAGCTAAGTTAGGCATATCTTAGGATCAAGAAGATCCTTGATTGATGATTCCCTCATCTCTTTGGATGAGATAAGCGCATCGTATATGCTTAGCTTAGATGGCAACTTTCTTAGATGAGAGAGAATATTGTAGTCCACCTTGGGTTGATCCTCCATAAGCATATCCAAAGGAAAAGCATCTTGTGGAGGGGCTTCTTGATCCTCTAAATCAATGACTTATTTCCCTCTATCTTGAGGTGTTTCCCTAGGAGGTAGAACCTTGCTACTACGAAGGTTGACTTCGGTGATCTCTTGTGGTAGGGTAATGGAAGGTTCTATCTGCACATCAGGCTCACCTACAGCTTCTCCTATGGGACCCTCAAAATTGAACGATTCCAAGTATATCTCAAGAGGTGAACATATAGCATTCAGAGTAGGAAAATTCAACTCTGAATCAGAAAGTGGATGATCAAAATTATTATAGTTGTTGTTTATACTTGAAGAGTTATTAGTAATAGATTCAGATAACCCATCAGAAGTGATACAGATGTAATTCAAGGTAGCTTTATTCTTCAATTTCTTGGATTTGATAGGAGGTACAATGTAAAAATCAAGTAAAGTAAGAGGGATAAAGGATTTGATGCCCTCATCCGCTGATACAAGATGTCTACTAGAAGAAGAACTAAAAGTAAGGTAGTCAGATGGTAGCTACAAGTGGATGGAGGTCGACTCGATGGGTGCCACTTGGCTATCTCGGGCTGGCACATGCAATTTCTACTGCTGTTGCTGCTGCTAAGCTCCCCCTTTCCTTGAGTTCACTCTAGAAACTTGAAAACTTCCTTGATGTTGGAGGTTTGAGCTGACTAAAGAACCTACAAAAAAGATTTCTTGATCTTCGATATAATTTTCCTAGAGGTTTTGGATAAGGAGATATCCCAACCTTCTATGGTTTTGGAAGGATCACAAGTATCCCCAATGATTACCCTAATAGAACTGGATGGTTGTTCCACAAGGTAATCCTTCAGGATGACTATAGCACCGGTCTTGAAGCTATGTTCAAGCTGATCCTTAAATGTGAAACAATCCTCCATAGCATGACCTAGCATACGGTGGTAGGGGCAAAAATTAGGATCATGGCTTTTTCCCACTTCCTTCAGTCTCCTAGGTTCGGGTAGCTAAAAATCAGGCTTTTTTAAGTCATTCTTAAAGATCTTCCTGATTATCTCCCTCTTAAATAAATAAGGCTTGTTAAGCTTATCCAAAAGAGTAGGTGGACCATTGCTATCTAGTGGCGGGTATGTGTACCACTATTACTGATGATGTGGCTGAGGAGGAGGCGGTGTAGGCCATAGAGGCAGCTGTGGCGGCCGGTAGGGTTGCCTTGGTGGTGGTAGAGGAGGTATAAGTGACGACTGTGGAGCATGAGGTCTCTCAAACTCGCTCTCGGGTTGATTCCCATTATCACCGCTATCAATCGCCTGGGTTTCTTCAGGCTTTTTGGTAGATCTGGAGAAGCAAACTATTTGGCTTCTCCTTGCAAATTTAGCACCTTGATTAATTTCTCAAAGGTTTTGATGGTGAAACCTTTGAGCATGAAGGCGACCGAGCAATGGATATTCTTAAGCATAATCTCAATGGTGTGCTATTCAGACAGCTGTGGTTCACATTTCATACTAAAATTATACCATCTGAGAATGTAATCAATGAAGTACTCACCAGGATTTTGTTGAAACATAATGAGTTCACCAATAGTGACCCTTTGAGCTCAGGTCTTGATAAGAGTTGCTCCAACTCACAAAAGTCTTTACTCTATTGGGAAGTTTAGCATACCAATCAAAAGCTATCCTTGCTACTAGCGAGGCAGAAGAGTAAATTATCACGCCACCGATTGCAACAACTACTCAAGTGATGTGCCCATTCCATCATCTCTTGAAGGAAGGTGGCACAGGATATTGGTGCATCAAATTTCCTCAGGGTCTAGTTAGAATGATTCCAGCTTGCCAAGCTTCCTTCACTGTTTGCTCAATCATGGACTTGCTATATTTTCTTGTACGGAGGTACTATCCACTATCTTCCTATACATGCTGGTGCTACCTTGCTCTATTGGAGGTAAAATCTTCATTGGGTCCAAAACATACACCAACTCTGGCTGACTAGTCTCAGCTGTGGTAGGATGAACTACTAGGGCTTGGTTCTACAATGCTAAGATAATAGATCTTTAAATCTCCATCTTCTATCTTTTTATCTTTTCACTTTTATATCTTGGGAGGTGTTGGGTGAGTGGTACGTGTCTTCTGCTACCTCAACACCTTCCATAGCTCTTCTCTTGAGGAGGATCCCATATCTATCACAAACCCAGAGTCTCCCAATAAATCATCTTCATTGGGATCAAAGTGACCTTCTCCTCATATATCCTAAGATCTCTTCCTTAAATAATGTGAACTATTATATCTAAGACATTGTGGACTGACTTTGGTGATGGTGGTGGGATCACTATCATGTCTGTGAGGCGCACCTCCCCACTAAAGAATCAACCAGGGGATGTACTACAGAAGAAATCACTTCAGGATTACATGTGGGGTGACATTCCTAGGAGGATCTACCATCATAGGTGCAACTGGGTTGTCACCTTCTCCCTCGGTCACTATTGCAACTATCTCTATCTTCTTTGGATCACCATTCCTTCCATACAACTTAAGCGAGGAGTTGGCAGAGCTCCCTAGATGGTGGTGTGTAGATGGATGGGATCCCTTGGCCATAATGGATCTCCTCTTCTCCCGGATGTGGCCTTCATGGCCTTTGATAGGCGGAATCTTTGAAACATGGATGGCGGCGGTGGATGGGGGGGTAAGCGGTGTGGTGGAAACCGACTCTCTCAAAATATGAGCTCTCCTCCTATGGTAGGTAGTCCCGTAGCAGAATCTTGTTAGTATGATGATGGGTAGCACCTCAGAAAATCAATGAGTTGCTGAGGCGCATATTAAACCTCACCTCTCATGGTGATATAACTAAGGTATGGACCAACCTAGCCCTCTCCTATTAAAGATGCTTCCCCACACTGTGGGGGATAACAGATCTCAAATCAAACTGAGCCCCACTTCATCATCGTACTCACGCACGTAGACTAAATGGAGGCCTCGGTGGCAAAATGATCTTGGCGAAGGTGGAATGAGATCCTCAAGCATCCTCTTGTCGGACCTAGAGAGGATGGAATGGGTTCCTATAACCGGGAAATCAGTGGCAACTCCTCTAATGGATGGTGTAGGCGCCTCCATCTCCCACATGCAGTATGGTACCACTTTATCATGGGTTCTTATTCCTCCTCTAGGTGGGGGTGAGTAGAGCTAGACCAACCTCAAAGTGGGGAGACAATCCAAGGATTGGGGAGCCTTCCCCTTGGAAGGTGCTAATGAGTGGGTGCTAGCCATGGGGTAACAGAGGAACATATGTTGTCACTAACAGCACTATGCACTAGCTTGTGAATACTACCTTCCTCTTTGGTGAGGAATATTAGAATTGGCATGTCAATCTGAATGGCCACGCGGTCATTTTACTCTGCTACAATGGTGAGGGGAGTTCCCTGTAATCCTCTCCCCTCAAAGCTCATCCAAATGGTGAGATGGCGTGTCGAGGGGAAGGCTAGCCGATCGGGCATCCATCATGGGGAAAGAGAACACATATTTGAGCCATTTCTATCAAGCGAAAACTAAAAAGGCGAAATGCGAGCAGTCGCAATGTTGAAAATAAACTTGAATCAGATTTCTATTGATTTTGAGTTTTAAGTTTAGAATTTGAACCCATACTCAACATCTTGAAAGTGTTAAGTCAGGTTCAAATGATTTAGAATAGATTTTGAGATTTGATTGGAAAGAGAAATTTTTCTAGATGTAGAACCCACTTTCAACAAATTTGGATATGTTGAAAATGGGTTCAAATATTTTTGAAGAGATGCTTCCATAGGTTCATATTTGAATTTTAATTTTGAGGATCCTTTATTTAAAAAATTTGGGTATGTTAAAGTAAAGGGTCAATTTGCTTTTGTTTTGGATTTGTGATTTTTGGAATTTACTCACTTAGCAAATTTGGGTATGCTAAGCCAGATGTTTGAAAACAATTTCTTCTTTTAATTTCTTTGTTTTCTTTGTTTTGTGAATCATTTGTAATTTGAAATAAAAAATGGAATTCTTATTTAGCAAATTTGGGTATGCTAAATGAGGAAAATCCAAGTGTGTTTTGTTTTGAAATTTTTGAAAAGTAGGACTCTTAGCAAATTTGAGTATGCTAAGAAAATCCTAATGTGTTTCTTTTGATTTTAATTTGATTTTGAAAAGTAGGATCCTTAGTAAATTTAAGTATGCTAAGGGAGTCCTAATGTGTTTCTTTTGATTTTCATTTGATTTTGATTAAAAATGGAGACTTTACTTTAGTAAATATGGCATGCTAAAATGAAGTTCTGTTGTATTTCTTTAATTTTGTGAAATGGAAATTTTACTTAGCAAATTTGAGTATGCTAAATGAAACTCCAAAAATGTGTTTAAACTTTTTGGGTTTTGATTTTGTTTTGAAAATGGAGACTTTAGTTTCGTAAATATGGTATGCTAAAGAATGAAGTTTCAAAAGTGTTTTTGAAAATTTTGTGGAATGGACATTTTATTTAGCAAATTTGAGTATGCTAGATGAAATTCCAAAAGTGTGTTTCAAAATTTGTTTTTGGAAAAGGGAGACTTCATTCCAGCAAATGGGGTATATTAGAATGAAGTTCCAAATATGTTTTGAAAATTTTATTTTGTTGATTTTGAAAAGAGAGATTTCCATTTAACAAATTTGAGTATGTAAGATGGAAATCAATTATGTTTCATTTTTCAAAGATGTATTTTTGTGTGTGATTATTGCTTTTTGAAAGAGAAAATTCCAACCTAATCATAATATGTTAAGTGGCATTTCAAAATGGTGTCAATTTATTTGGAAATTTCCATTCAATAAATTTGGGCATATTGAATGGAGATATTTATATGTGCTTTTTGAAAGTTTATTTTTTTGATTTTGATTGGAAATGAAACCTCCATTCAATAAATGTGAGTATATTGAATGGAGAGGTTTCATATGTGCCTTTCAAAAATGTGAAAATTCCAACCTAACACATGTGGAATGTGTTGAGTGGAATTTCAAATTTGTGATTTTGCTTGAAGATGTAATATCCATTCAACACATTTGGATATATTGAATGGAAAGGCCCATCTTCAAATTTTATGATTTTGAAAACATGATTATTGAAATTTTATTTTTGAAAATGAGGTCTTCACCAAAATGAATTGAGTGAAGAAGCCCATTTGTGCTTTTAGAAAATGTGATTGTTGGAATCTTATTTTTGTAAAGATGATCTTACATATAACAATAATGAAGATTGCTAAATGAAGGTGATTTAGGAAAATTTTTGTGCAGAACATTTTATTATGTGCATTTTTGAAAGAGTGTTTTTTGAAAAGCAAGATTTTTATGAAGGATTTATTTTGTCTTTATGATTTTAGAATGAACCTTTCCTTACCATAAAAATGGTAAGGAGGAAGTCTTTGATCATTTTCTTTTCATTCAATTTTTATTTTTACCTATTGGGGAACCCAACGAGGGTTTTAAGACCAACACAGGGTGAGGTCCTAAAACTTAAAGATGTTGGCCAGCTTAACTTAAGGATGAAATAAGCTCAGTGCCAATGAAAAGAAAGATAGTCTTGGATTCTTACAAAAGTACAAACCCACTATCGATACTTAGAGATAATGATCATTTACCAAAGATGGAGAGAGGAACCTTCCCCAATGGAGTTGCCAGAAAAATCTATGGTGAAATATTTTAATATTTCTAAGTGTATACTTCCATCTTCAATTTATGTGGAATAAAATGAAGATAGAAATATACTCTTTTGTATTTGGATACCACGTAGATCCGCAGATGTTCTTATTAGGGTGATCAGGTATGACATTGAGGAGAGGTATACTATCTCGAAAGATAGAAGTCACCACCCTACAATGGACCTAATCACCTTAACAAAGACTCCTAAGAACAATGGGTCTGCATATGTACCAGAGATTCTTCCCGTTCTTTACATGGTAAAGTAAAGTAGGTTTATTTTAAACTAGGTTCGTTAAGTTCCTATGGGCAAACCTCATAGTTAATTACATCTTAAGGAATGAGATTCCTTAAGAATACTCTCGATTAAGGTAAATGATCATTGTCTCCAAAGATTTTGAAAAGGTAGGACTATCAATCAATTGGTTTATTTTTTAGAAAGTTAATTGGGATCGATCAAGAGGAGAGAGTTCTTATCAAAGCCAAATGGAAATAAGTAGGGGATTCTTAAGATAATTGGAAGCCTAGTAAGTATCCCAAACTACCTTATGGTTTGGCTTTACATTTTTGAAATTGAATTAATTTGTTTGAGTTGAATTTTTATTAGAAATATATGGCTTACAATTCGATGATACAAGATCATGGAAATGCCTAAGAGGTGAGAATTTATACTTATAGCCGCAAAAGGGAGAAGCAATCTCAGAACTTAAGTCAAGGGAGCTTTGGCGAGGGCCAAAAGCAGGAACTAAATCTAAGGTGAAGATGGGTATTTGATTTATCTCCATAAGAGAGGATAAACCACCCGACTGTTGGACTTACAATCACCTGGGGGTGGCCGCCAACTAACTCCTCCTATGATTTTAAATTCATGTAGGCAAGTCTTATGCTTTATGCAAGATAGCTAGGCTGTTATTTATTTTAGAAAGAAACTAAGTCCTTAAACTCACTCCCTAAGAGACTAGATCATGTAAAGGCATGAAAAATGTCCTAGATCTAAGGCAAAACATGTTACATTTTACTTTCATTTCTGGACAATCATTTGACTCAGGCTTATAGGACTCATATGCCTAACGCATGAGAAATAAGATTATGGGCCAAATTCAGCAAGAAGGGGAGGTGTGTTTCCACCATGGCTCTCAAAGATCAAGACAAGTTCTCTGGCAAAGGTGGAAGCCCTCTAATCAAGAGTGAAACATTATGCTTTTATGCATGATGTTAGAAAAAAATACTCATGCAACTAAGGGGTTGCTAATTCTTTTATCTTAATTTTTAGCCTAAGCTTTAAGTGAGGTTATGAGTTATTTATGTTTAATTTGGTAGAAATTTTTTTTCTAAGAGCCTAATCGGCATCCAGGCCACACATCAAGCAAGGAAGAAACTAAAAAAATATGTCATCTTAATGCACAAGCTAAACAAAACATCAAACATTTTATAAAGCTAACGCAAAAGAATAAAATGCCATTTATGGTAGGGTACCACCCACAAACCCAAAAAAAACAAATTGGGTAGCCGAGCTCTACTCTTATACAACCCGAATTACAAATGAATTAATTTACAATCAAGTAAGGAAATTCATGTTATGGGGGCCTTCATTTCTTCTTTTCTTCTTTCTTCTTTATTCTTTCTTCTTTCTTCTTTTGGTTTCTTCTTTTGGATGGTTGGAAAGTGGTTGCTCCAAAGGCTTCACATGGTACATAGGATGAGATCTTATGACCAATGCTCGTCCTAATCCCCCATAACATTCATTCCAAACTCCTAATTTCAAAAATTACATGAAAAGGAAAAATTAAATCTAACTAATATCTACAAAATAGAGATTAACTAAAAAAACCATACAAATTCCAAACAAGTATATTGGACTTAGCACCCCACACATGGGTAACCAAGTCCACCTGATATATTGGATTATGCTTGAGGATATAAGCACCTGCACAGCAAAAGTATTTTTTTTTTATTACAGTGCCTCTTAAGAACAATCCCCTATAGAAGATAATAGTTAGACTAAGATCGCTCTACCATTCATTCTATGCACATTCACTCTAATATCTAGACTAGAAATAATACATCACAAAATAAAAGCAAACATCAAACCATGCATTGCCCTAACCTAAAGCTAGAAATGGTGACTTAGTATAATGTGCATGCTTTAAAAGGTTTGTGTGGTATGCTTAGCTATGGCTTTAAGGCTTATATCTCCTGAGTATAAAAATGTTCAACTTAGAGGGTAGTTTCATTTAAGTGGTTTAGTTGATTTGGGTCAATTTTATTTGATGATTTTTATTTGGTTTGTTGACCTCATTTTTAGAATGAGCTCTCAACCCCTCCATCTTAGACATAGGATTTCTCTTAGGCTTTAAGAGTTCCTTAATCTTAAGACACATCTAGTGATTAGGTGGACACTCAACCTAGCCCTAGAGACTTAGAAGATTTAGCCATAGGAATAGGTCATGCCTTAAGGGTGTTAGGAAAATTTGTCTACCCTTAGCATGAACCATTCCTCACCTTCCTTCCTTCAAGTCAAACTCCAAATCAATCTTATTTTATTTTCTCCAAACTCAAATCAATGCCACATGATTAAAATTCATGATTGAAATCCATGATTGACACCCATGAATGAAATTCCTAAGTCCAAATCTCTCTTAAGTCCTTAATTTCTTTTAAAGACTTAGCCTAAATCATGATCAAACCAAATCAAATCCTTGATATTTTATCAAGACCCATCAATATTTTCATTTATATTCACATATAAAATTGAAATATAAATTCAAACCAATCAAATTAAACTCAAAATTCAAAATCAATTCATGAAATTTCTTAAGTCCTTTAAATTTTCCTCAAAAGACTTAGCCTAAATCATGATCAAACCAATTCAAATTCATGAGATTTTCTCATAACTCATTTATATTCTCATTTATATTCACATATATAAATTAAATATAAATATAAATCAATCAAACTAAATCCAAAAATTCAAGCTCCAAACTCAAAAATTTCCTAAGTCCTTTAAATCCCTCTTAAAAGACTTAGCCTAGATCATGATCAAATCACTTCAAATCCTTGAAATTTTCTCATTTATATTCACATATATAAATGAAATATAAATTCAAACAGTCAAAATCACTTCCAAAAAATCAAACTCAAATCCACTCAAAATTCAGCCTAAGCCTTTCAAGTCAAAATCTTGAACTTAGCCAAATCAACTCCAAATCAAGCCAAACTCTTGATTTTCCATCATGATTCAATCAACCCTACAGTCATGAATCCAATTATAAATACAAACTTCAAACACTTAACCAAAATCCAATTCAAAAATCAAACCCCAAATCCATTCATGTTCTTCCTTTGAATATGAATTTTTCAAATGAATCAAACCCCATTTGACAACCACTTACAAATGGATTAATATTTCAATCATAAGTCCATATACAAGTTCAGTCAAACTCAAATCAAGCTTTGACCAAGACATTTGACCCACTTAGGCTCACTTGACCCAAAGTGACCTAAAGTACCCTTATGAGTCAAATTCTAATCCTAACCAAATTGGATTGAATCGAACTCACATATGCCTCTCATCATAATCAACAATCATCATGGCATGTTCAATCAACCAAATTGGGTCAAACCAAGTCAAACCTAAGGGTTGACCAAGTCAACACTTAACCAAAATGAAACCTAACATAGCCAAAATCTACCATAGATCAAATTGATTGAAACCCTTGATCTAAGTTCATTCATGAACTATGTTTGAACTTGACCAAGTCAACCTTTGAGCCTAACCTAGCCCAATTGGCCACTTGAGCCAAGTTGACCCAACTTGACCTAAAAAGTCAAAATGTGTCAAAATTTGATCTAAGCCAAATTGATTAAAATCAATGGGTCAAGTTCATTCCAAATCACATGTTGAACTTGACCAAAGCCTCAATTGGCCAACTAGACCTAACCTAGCCCAATTGACCTTAAACCCAACTTGACCTAAAGGGGTCATGTTGAGCCAAATTAAAACTTAACCAAAATTGATTGGAAACAAAGATACCAATCCACTCCATATGACTAACCAAACCTAAACCTACCCATGACCTAGCTCAATAGGTCAAATTGGTCAACTTGACCCATTTGACCTAAATGAAGTCATATGATCCAAACTCAAAACTAAACCAAAGTCATCAAAACATTTCAAATGGTCATATGAACTTGACCCAACCCTTGGTTTGACCTAATTTGACCAATTAGTCAAGTTGACCCATTTTGACCTAAATGGGTCAACATGAGCCAAACTATATCAAATGAACTCCAAAATCCAATGAAACTTGGCCAAACCTATTTTCTAAACATACCCAACATATTCAAATTCAAAAATCAGCCAAATGACCTTTCTACCCCTAAGCCATAGAACAAATTTTGGTTAAATACTTGGGGAATTTGGTCAAGCCCTCTTCATATCAACTTGATACCTTCCTAATAGGTCAAGTGAACCCTATGGAGGGTGGTGCACCCAACCCAATGGGTTTGGGTTAGCCCAAATGGACCCAAGGCCAAAACTAACCTCATAGCTCAAATTGGCTAAATTGAAAACCTCTCTCCACTTGATTTGAAGCACATGGGAGGTTACCAATCCACTCCTTGGCTCAAACTAACCATGTGCCAACTTCAAACAACCCTTTCCATATGGCAATTGGATCAAAATGGGAACCATAGATTCGACCATCCGATTGCCATAGGGGGAGATATACTCCCCCTAATTCAATTCAATTTGCACATGCCCATTGTCAATTGAGTGTTATAGAGTGTAGAAGCCATCAGAGAGTAATCCTAAGCTTCCTAAGAGGGATTTGGAAAGATCCATTCTCAATTTTCTTCAAGAGAAAATAGGGGAGCTCTATAGAATTCCTAACTTCCTCCACACTGCAATCCAATCCAATTTCCTTTGCACACTCCCTCAGGGGACCATATCGAGCTTACCAAAGCTCTCCCTCAAGTTCCCAAACTAAGGAGAAGTCCAATTCGATCAAAGCCGCAAAGGAGAGCAAGGGGAGTTGGTCCATAGAGCAAACTACCCAACCTAAGGAGCTAATTCTTTCACCACAGCTTCGTCTCAACCAGACGAAGCTCCTCCAAGGGAATCGAGTGGCAGTGATCACCTTCGATGAGGTATGCCATTTTTTGACCATTAGACTTAAGAGGTGTTGGTCCTTTATGAAATAAAGTGGCATGGCATGAGAATTCAACCGTTGGATAGGATTGCCATTAGTGTATGATGGTGTGTGCAAAATTTTATCCTAATCTGAGCTCAATCGAGCTCGGATCAAGGCTTAGATCATGAACGGTTCCTATGATCCTCAGCAAAGAATAGGGATAATCTTGGCCATCCATCCACGCATTTTGGATGGATGGCCTAGATTAAACGCACATTTTATATTCAATTTATCCCTTTAAAAACCATAGGGTGATTCTTGGTCGTTCGATCTTTAATCAAATGGCGGGTATCAAACCGCGTACCGCCACCATGGAGATGGGACATTTAAGTGGCTTCTCCCCATGCGATGCATGGAAAGCGCACTGACCACCGCTGACGCATGTCAAGCTGTGGGCTAAGGAATTTAATTTGGTTTTAATTAATTTTAATTAATACTCTAAGCTTTAAAAAGTCATATCTCCCTAAATAAAAATCAGAAAAATATGACGTAAATTTCTATTGAAAGATAATTCAATCTAGAATATTCTAAAATTAGTTTTAATAGATTTTGAATTGTATCTTTCTCTGATTTTTCTTTTTATTGGAAATATTATTTTGCTCATTACTCCCTAATTAATCCATGGATTAATCTCAAACTCCTTGGGTATATTTTAAGGAATGTCCTCTACCTCCCCTAATTTTCTTGGGATTTATTGATGGGTTAATTGCAGGAATTAAAAATGTATTCCTAATTACCCTCTTTATGTAATTAAGGATAATTAAGAGTTTTATTAGTGTTTTAATCCCTTATTGAAGTTGATTAAGGTTTGATCCAATGAATAGGAGGCTTAGGGGATAATTTTGGGGTATTTTCCCCAAGCTATTCCCTAAACCCCCTTTTATTTTTCTAATCCTCTCTTAATTAAGGGATAATTCATTAATTACCCTCTTAATTAATTTCTAAAACTTTCTAGAACTCAATTAATCTACTTTTGGTAGATGCTTAGGTGTTCAAGAGCCTAAGTTCAATTAAGAAAATTGAAACCCAACTCATTTGTGTGATGGGTGTTGTAAGACCCCATAGCTTAATTAACCATTAATCATGAGCCAAATTGCATTAGGCCTTTTTCTTCGTAGGTGAATTACAAATTTAAATTCCTTGTGAGGTTTTATCTCATCTCATTGGCTCAAAATTACTTGATTAATTATGCTAAGGTGTAAGGGGTTAACTTAATTTAATACCTTAACCTAATCAAAATCTAAAATGAATCTAATCATCTAAAAATTAAACAAAAATATCAAACACATGTGGGAATAGGAACAACAAACTCAACTCACATTTTCAAAATTAAATCAAATTCAAAATCAAACAAAAATCATACTAAATGAACTTTGATTTATTTCATAAGATTCTCATGAATTGTATAATGAGTAATTTCATTCATTTATATGTCATGTGGTTTCATGCATCCATGCTTTTCTAAAATTAAATTTAAAATAAAATATTTACTATATGTCAAAATTGCTATTATCACTATTAAATTAAAATCAAATTATATTGAATCAATTATGTGTTTTTATAATTATAACTTTGCATGTGAGTAAAATATAAGGATGTGCTTAGTGTAGGTCCTTCTTCTCTTTTCTTTTAAGTATAGTTTTGAATAGGATTTTGGTAAGGTGTGTGGTTCATTTGAAAAGAACCTAACACTTGCCTAATTCCATATCCTATTCATTCCTATACTATCACTTAAGAAAGGTACCTATGCTTGCACATATAAATAGCATAAACAAAATGAATCAACTAAAACAACTTTTTGCATTCTTTCTTTTTCATTCATTTATTTTGTCATATGTTTGTATTTAAGGAAAGTGGTATATTAGTCTAGACAATCTCGAGGTTGCGAGGCTTTAAGTAGCCCTAAGTAGGTCTTATACCTTACACTTATGATTAACAATGGTGCTGTACTCACTTATGTCTTTCCTACTTTCATGGGTGCATGTGAAAATTGAATAAGAAATCCCTTTTCTACTAAATGAAAATCATGCATCATAAACTTCCAAATTTTCTTAAATGAATTACTTAGCATGCATCATAAAGTGTGTTAAACATTCTCATTTATACATATAGATATTCTTAGACTCATTCATATGCATGTTATACATGTTGGGAAAGAAATGAAGTGATGTATATTTTGTGAATTTATTTCATTTTATTTAATCTTAAAATGTCTTTCTTCTTGAATGGGTTTATTTAGAGTTCATCTAAACTTAGGATTAATTAAAATACTTAATCAAAACATTCATTAAATAAAATCAAAATATGAATCCACTTTAGAAATTACTTAAGTTAGGGAAGGAAAGAGAAGTTCTCTTCTCTTTCCCTCTCTTCATAACTTAGTAATTAATTGTAGGATTCACTTGAACCTAATAAAAACATGAAATAAAATCAACCCAAAATAACTAAATCACTTAAATGAAATCCTCCTCTAAGTTGAACATGCTTCACATGTAGAAAATTCTAACTTAAATCCGTAGCTAAGCATACCACACAAACCTCCAAAGCACACACATTAGGCTAAGTCACCACATCTAGCTTTAGGTTAGGGCAGTGCATGGTTTGATGTTTACTTTTATTTTGTGATATATATTTTAGACTGGGTGTTAGGTTGTATGTGCTTAGAATGAATTGTAGGGAGATCTTAGTTCAACCATTATTTTTTGCAGGAGATTGTGCTTAAGGGGTGTTGTAATAAATAAAAATATAAATATTTTTCCTGTGCAGGTGCTTATACCCCTAAAACATAATCCAATAGACCAGGTGGACTTAGTCACCAATGTGTGGGGTAATAAGTCCAATATACATGGTTGGGATTTGGTGATTTGTTTATCTAGCCTTTATTTTGCAGGTGTTAGCTAGATTTACTTTTCCTTTTCATGTAAATTTTGCAATTAGGATTTTGGAATGATTATTATGAAGATTAGGATGATCATTGGTCATAAGATCTCATCATATGCACCATGTGGAGCCTTTGGAGCATCCATCTTCCAACCATCCAAAAGAAGGAACTAAAGAAGAAAGAAGACAAGAAGAGTAAAGAAATGAAGCTTGAAGAACCACATAATAATGAATTTCTTGCTTAATTGTATTTAATTCATTTATAATCCGGGTTGTATAATAGTAGAGCTCGGCTACCCAATTTATTTTCAAGTTTGTGCGGTGGTACCCTACCACAATGGCCTCTTATTCTTTTGCGATTAGCTTTTTAAATTGATTGATGATTTGTTTAGCTTGTGCATTAAGTGGCATCTTTTCTTAGTTTCTTTCTTACTTTATGTATGACCTGAATGTAGATTAGGCTCTTAGGAAAAAATAAATCTTTTGCCAAACTCTCAAAACTAAAAATAAAGAACTCAAAACCTCACCTAAAGCTTAGGTTTAAAATTAAGATAAAAGAATTAGAAACTCTTTAATTGGATGAGTACTTTCTTTTATAACATCATGCACAAATGTATATTATTTTCACTCTTGATTGGAGGGCTTCCACCTTTGCTAGAGAAACTTGGCTTGACCTTTGAGAGCCATGGTGGAAACACACATTCTCCATTCTCGCTGATTTTGGCCAATAATCTTATTTCTCATGCATTAGGCATATGAATCCTATTAGCCTAAGTCAAAATAATTCTCCAAAAATGAAAATAAAACAAAATCTGAATTGCATTAGATTTAGGTTAATTGAAGCATACCCTTACATGATCTAGTCTCTTTAGGGAGTGAATTTAAGGACTTAGTTTCTTTCTAAATAAATAACAATATAACTATCTTGCATAAAGCATAAGACTTGCCTACATGAATTTAAAATCATATGAGGACTTAGTTGTCAGCCACCCCCAAGCAGTTGTAAGTCCAAATAGTCAGGTGGTTTGTCCTCTCTTGTGAAAGCAAACTAATTACCCATTTTTTGCCTTAGATTTAGGTTGTGCTTTCGACCCTCGCCAAAGCTCCCTAGATTTAGTTTCTGAGGTTGCTTCTCTCCTTTGTGGGTCATAAGCATAAATCATCACCTCTTAAGAATTTCCATAATCTTGTGTTATGGAATCATAAGTCCTAAATTTCTAATAAAAATTCAACTCAAATAAACTAAATCAATTTCAAAAATGTAAAGCCCAATAATAGGATATTTGAGATGCTTGTTAGGTTTCATAGCATCGTGGGCATCTCCTACTTATCTTTTTTTTTGGCTTTGATAATAACTCCCTCTCTTTGATCAATCTCATTTGATCTTTAAAAATGAACTAATCGATTGATAGTCTTTTCTTATTGAAATCTTTGAAGATAACGATCATTTATCTTAATCGAGAGTATTCTTAAGGGATCTCTTCCCTTAGGATGTTGCCCCTGTAGGAAACTTAACGAATCCAGTTTAAAATAAACCCTGGTTTACTTTTCCATGTCAAGTAGAGGATGAATCTCTAGTACATATGTAGACCCATTGTCCTTAGGAGTCCTTATTAAGGTGATTAGGTCCATTAAAGGGTAGTGACTTCTTTCTCTCGAGATAGTATATTATTTCTTAATGACGTACCCGATCACCTGAATAAGCACATCTGTGGATCTGTGTGGCATCCCAAAAAGATGAATTTTTATATTCTTGCTTTTCACCCAAGATGAAGGCGACCATATAGAAATTTTTCACCACAGGTTTAAATGAACCTACTTAATTACTAAAGGTTGTAAAGAGAGGGAAAAGAGAAGAGAACTTCTCTTTCTTTCTCTACCCTATGTAACTTCTAAAGCATGTTCATGTTTGATTTTGTTAAATGAATATTTTATTATGTGTTTTAATTAATCCTAAGTTTAGATCTTCCTTAAACAAACTTATTCAAAAAGAAAGGCATTTTATGATTAAGTAAAGTGAATTAATATCACAAAACACACATCACTTCATTTCTATCCCAACATGTATAACATGCATATGAATGAATCCTAAGCATATCTATGCATACAAATGGAAATGTTTAGCACCCTTTATGATGAATGCTAAGAAATGTTACTTAAGAAAATTGGAATGCTTTATGATGCTTGATTTTCATTAAGTAGAAAAGAGGGCTTTCTTTTATCCATTATTCACATGCACATGTGTATGAATGAAAGGAATAAGTGAGTACGGTGCCATTGTTAGCAATAGGGGTGTAAGGTACATGACCTACTTAGGGCTACTTAAAGCCTCGCAACCCCAGGGTTGTCCAGACTAATATATCACTTTCCTTAAATACAAACACATGTACAAAAGAAATGAATAAAGAAAGAAAGATGCAAAAAAATTATATTTTTTTATGAAATTTATATGTATAAGTGTGAATGTCCTTCTTAGGTAATAGAATAGGAATGGATAGGAATGGGGTTAGGCAAGTGTTGTGTTCTTTTCAAATGAACTGTACACTTTTTCAAATCCTATTCAAAATTATGCTAAAAGAAAAGAGAAGGAAAGCCACACTATGCACATCTTCATATTTATATCCACATGCAAGCTAATAAATAATTATAAGTAGCACACTTTTAGTTTTAGGTGTTTGGATTATAGATTTTAAAAATAGTTTGGATTTAGTAGTGATAATAGACATTCATATTTTTACTTTAGCCAAAACATACAATTTGACATAAAGAAAACATTTCATTTTTAATTTGATTTTTTTAAAAAAAAGTATGAATGCATGAATTTCATATGGCATACATATTTAGCATGTTAGGAAAGAAATAAAGTGATCAAAGCAATGTGAATTCATTCACCCTAATTAATTCCTAAAGACAATCCTATGAAATAAGAAAGTTCAAAGTGAATCAAAGTTTGTTTAATGTCATTTTTGCTTTGAATTTGCTTTATATTTGATTTTGGAAATGTGAAAGAATGTTTGTTGGTCCTAACCCATTTCCAACACATATGAATTAATTTAGTTTGTTCTTAGGATCATTAGGTGATTTTTATATTTTATTTAGGTTAAGGTGTGAATTAAGTGTGTTAATTACCCCTTACTTACACCACCTTAGCATACTTAATCAAATAATTATGAGCCAATGATATGACATAAAACCACACAATGAATTTAAATCAGCAATTCACCTAAGAAGAAAAGGGCCTAATGCATTTTGGCTCATGATTAATGATAAATTAAGCTAAAGGGTTTAAGTTAATTAATTTCATAATCCTTCTCACACATGTGAGTTAGATTTTAATTTCCTTGATGCACTTAGGTTATTGAACAGCTAAGCATCTACCCAAAGTGAATTAGTTAAGTTCTAGAAGGTTTTAGAATTTTTTCAAATTAATTAGGTAAGTAATTAGTGGATTAACCCTTAATTCAAATTAGATTAAGGAAGAAAGAGGGGGGTTTAAGGAATAACTTAGGGAAAATATCCCAAAATTTTTTCCTAAATCTCCTATTCATTTAAACAAACCTTAATTAACTCAATCAAGGATTTGAACCACTGATTACATACTTAATTAGGCTTAATCACATTAGAAGAGTAATTAGAAATGAATCCAGCAATTACATTAATTAAAGAACTAATAAATCCCAAGAAAATTAACTGAGGCAAAAGTCATCCCACTAAATACACATAAGAAGTTTGAGATTAATTAATGGAATAATCAGAGAGTAATTAGCCTAATTGCATTTCCAATAAAATCCAAATTTAGAAATTATCACTAATCAAAAGCCATCAAAAACAATTTTATAATATTCTACATTCAATTATATTTCATATGTAATTTATTTCATATTTTCTGGTTTTTCTACACTTAGATATGAATATTTTAAGTTCCCATGCTTAATTAGATAATTTAATAGCCTAATTATGTGACTAATCCTGTCGGCGCCACATGGAGGCTGGCGCGGCACGCACTTTCCATGTGGCACGACGGGAATGGTCACTTAAGTTTTCACATCATAGCACCACATCAGCGGCAGCACTACACGCTATCTCCTCGTCTATCTGATTAAGGATCAGACAGCTGATGTTATATCTGTGATTCTTAACAGATAATATGTGGATCCAACGTGTTTTAATCATGGACGACCATCCAAAATGCACAGATGGGTAGCCCATGATTCTTCTCTGAGATTGCCTGTGGGAGATGGCCATCGTCCATCTTCCATGGCATGATCCGAGATTGATTGAGCTCAGATTGATCTCAAATTCAACCCACACCATCACCATGCAAGGGAGATCACATCTAACAGCTAGATTCTTATGAGATAAAACTTCACTTCACAAAGGATCAGACCATGGATAAATTGAGCTCAGTTTAATGGCTTACGTCACCGGAGGCTATCACCGGTGCTTGATTCCCTTGGAAAAGCTTCATTTAGTGGAGATAAAGCTTTGTTGAAGTTTTGAGGCATTGAAATTGGATGGATCTTCCTATAGGCCAACTTCACCTTTGCTTGAGCTTGATCTTGGTCAAGAGTACTCCTCCCTTGCCTTAGGAACTTCAATGATGCTTGGAGTGAGTTCAATTTGATCCTCTGAGGGTGCTCAAAGGAGGAATTGGCTTGGTATTGAGTGTGGAGTAAGTTGGATTTCAGCTTGAGTTCCCTTATTTTTAGTTTGAGAAATTGAGAAATTGAGATTTTCAAGTTGCTTGAGAGAGCTTGGAGAGAGTTCCAAATGCTTGTTCTGGCTTCCCTAAGTTCAATCGAGTGTGCTAGAATGAAATTCAAGTGAAATTAGGGGGAGTATATCTCCCCCTAGAGCAATCAGACAGTCATGAAGGAGCTTGCCATTTTGATTCAATTGACCACCTTGAGTGAGTTTGTTAGGCTGTTAGATGTGTCCTTGCATTCGGTTTGGCCTAAGGAGTGGAGTAGTGGAGCTCCTGTGTGCTTAAATCAAGTCAAGGAGGGATTCCATGAACTTAATTCATGTAAGTGGTCAGTTTTAGCCTTAGGTTGGGTTAGGCTGACCCAAACCCATTCGGTTAAGTGAACCACATTCACTAGTGTCCACTTGGTCTACTAAGAGGGTGTCAAGTGGTCATGAAGAGGATTTGACCAAATTCCAAGTGAATTTGGCCAAACTTTACCCTTTGACCAAGGGGTAAAATAATTATTTGGCTTGGGTTTCAATTTTAATATGTTTGGTATGATTGAAAAATGGGTTGTGCTAAGTTTCAATGGATTTGGAGTTGGTTTGATATGATTTGGCTCATGTTGACCCATTTAGGTTAAAATGGGTCAACTTGGGTCAAGTTGACCAATTAGTCAAATTTGGTCAAACTAAGGGTTGGGTCAAGTTCATATAACCATTTGAAATGTTTTGGTGGCTTTGTTTTGATTCAATTTGATTTATATTTGGTTTTGGTTCAATTGAGTTCATTTAGGTCAAATGGGTCAAGTTGACCAATTTGACCCATTTGACCTATCTGGGTTAGTCATGGGTTAACTTAGGTTTCATTAGTCATATGAAATAGATTTGTATCTTTGTTTCCAATCAATTTGGTTTATATTTGAGTTTGGCTCAATTTGACCTTTTAGGTCGAGTTGGGTTCATGGTCAATTAGGTTAGGTTGGGTCTAGTTGGCCATTTGAGGCTTTGGTCAAGTTCAACAAGTGATTTGGAATAAACTTGACTCATTGGTTTCAATCAATTTGGCTTAGATCAAGTTTTGACTCATTTTGACTTTTTAGGTCAAGTTAGGTCAACTTGGGTCAAGTGGCTAATTGGGCTAGGTTAGGCTCAAATGTAAACTTGGTCAAGTTCAAACATTGATCATGAATGAACTTAGATCAATAATTTCAATCAATTTGGCCTATAGTGGATCTTGGCTAAGTGTTGACTTGACCAACCCTTAGGTTTGACTTGGTTTGACCCAATTTGAGTGATTGATCATCTTATGATGATTGTTGATCATGATGAGAGGCTTAGGTGGGATTAGTTCAATCCAATTTGGCTAGGATTATAACTTGGCTCCTAAGGATACT
The DNA here is from genome assembly GCA_021442155.1 of Cymbidium sinense. NCBI lineage: Eukaryota > Viridiplantae > Streptophyta > Magnoliopsida > Asparagales > Orchidaceae > Cymbidium > Cymbidium sinense. Next base: position 117,718,071 of record CM038225.1, read on the forward strand.
TTAGGTCACTTTGGGTCAAGTGAGACTAAGTAGGTCAAATAGCTTGGTCCAAGCTTGATTTGAGTTTGATTGAACTCCCATATGGACTTATGATTGAAATATAAATCCATTTGCAAGTGGTTTGAAATCAAATAGTTTTTGATTCATTTGACAATTTTAAGTTCAAAAGGGTGAACATGAGTTTGACTTTGGTTTGATTTTTGAATTGAGTTTTGGTTTGGTGATTGAAGTTTGCGTTTATATTTGGATTCATATTGAAAGATTGATTGAATCATGAAGAAAAATCAATAGTTTCGCTTGATTTGAAATTGATTTGGCTAAGTTCAAGATTTTGAATTGAAAGACTTAGGTTGGATTTTCATTGAATTTGAGTTTGATTTTTGGAGTTTGTTTTGGTTGTTCGAATTTATATTTCATTTATATATGTGAATATAAATAAAAATATAAATGTGTTATGAGAAAATTTCATGAATTTGAAGTGATTTGAACTTGATTTAGACTAAGTCCTTAAAAGGGAATCAAAGTGACTTAGGAAAGATTTTAGATTTGGATTTGAATTTTGGATTTAGTTTGATTGATTTGAATTTATAATTCATTTATATATGTGAATATAAATGAGAATATAAATGTGTTACGAGAAAATTTCTTGAATTTGAAGTGATTTGGATTTGATTTAGGCTAAGTCCTTGAGAGGGAATTAAAGTGATTTATTAAAGATTTTTTATTTGGATTTGAATTTTGGATTTAGTTTGATTGATTTGAATTTATATTTCATTTATATATGTGAATATAAATGAGAATATAAATGGGTTATGAGAAAATTTCTTGAATTTTAAGTGATTTGAATTTGATTTAGGCTAAGTCCTTGAGAGGGAATCAAAGTGACTTAGAAAAGATTTTTTTGGTTTGGATTTGAAATTTGGATTTAGTTTGATAGATTTAAATTTATATTTCATTTATATATGTGAATATAAATGAGAATATAAATGGGTTGTGAGAGAATTTCATGAATTTGAATTTATTTAGATTTGATTTAGGTTACGTATATGAGAGAGGGTCAAAGGACTTAGGAAATATTTTAAACTTGGAATTCCAATCATAAGCTTTAGACATTAGTTTTAATTATGGGTTTCAATCATGTGGGATTGATTTATATTTGGAGGAAATCAATTAAGTTGGGATTGATTTAAGTTTGACTTGAAGGAAGAAAGTGAGGAATTTGGTTCAAGTTATAGGGTAGGCAAATTTTCCTAACACCCTAAGGCATGACCTATTCCTATGGCTAACTCTTCTAAGTCTCTAGGGCTAGGTTGAGTGTCCACCTAATCACTAGATGTGTCTTAATACTAAGGATCTCTTATAGTCTAAGAGGATTCCTATGTCTAAAATGGAGGGGTTAAGAGCTCATCCTAAAAATGAGGTCAACGTAGCTCTATTCTTGCCCAAAATCAGAGAAGTGAGAAATCGCAAATGTAACCTCACCTTTCTTCCTAATGCTCTTCATGCATGCTTTAGTTTATGTAAATCCTGTAAGGTTGTAAGTTCACCAGCTAATATGATTTACTAAATCAAGGCTTCAAGGCAAAATGGAGGACTGAAAGAGAAACGAGACTTAGACTTCTGCAGTATTTATAGGCCATTTGGCTGCACGTAGGATTTAACTCAAGTAGGATTTAGTAAATCTAGTAAATATGGAATTAATAAATCCTGTGAAAGTTGAATCTAGAAAATTGTTTTGTATGATGATAGTTAAATCCAGTTAAATCTCGTGCTACTGTTTGGTTATTTATATCAGGATTTACATTAATTATTTTTATTTAATATTTAAATAATGAATATTTAGAGGTTATTTTTTATTGTATTCTTTATCACAAAATAAAATTTAAAAAATTAATTAAATAATTATGACAAGAAGATGTAAGCCAAGTAATTAAGAATACAATAGTAATGTAGATGATAATATTTATTGAAATAATAATAACTAATATCTAAGAAATATTCAAATGATAATTATAAAAGCACAACGAGAAAAATAAACAAATGATAACGATTAACATATCTTTCTTAAATATTATTTAAATAATCAAAAAATATATAATTTACCTATGTGTTGAGAATATGATTGTGGATATTTTGTGAGTAAATTAAATAATAATTTCTATTTAGTTTATTTATATAAAAATAATAATCATAATTAAATTAATTAAAAAATAATTATCATAATATAATATATCAATTAATTACAAATCTATTAATTAATCATAAAGTAGTAAGCTTATATCAATTACATCTAATTCTATTAAATAATAATTAATCTAAGATGATATATAATTAAATTATCTAAATAATTTTAAATTAAATTAAACATAACAAAAGGGATGGGATTAACGGGTTTCGGTGTTCGAAACCCTCATTTTGGTACTCATTTCATAGGCTTCGGAGCTGCCCAAAAAAGAGAAGGGAGACATCACGAAGGTAATCCTCATCTTCTCCCCACCCTCCTTCACGAAAAAATATTATGTGCGGAGTCCGGACATAACTTTACGTCCAAACGCCAACTACAATGCAACACATGTCTGATATTAAAATAAGTCGTTTCTTACTTAACAACGTTGTAACTTAACCTGGTCTGGCCCATTAAAATAGCGGGAGAAATGTCGTTTGAATGCGCGGGAGAAATTTAAAAGCAATATATAAATAGGTTTAGGGAATAATATGTTTTTTTTCAGACAAACTGAGCTCAGAGATAGAAACAAAAAATCTCATTTCATTTTTTGGGAAGAACCGTGAAGATGGAGAACGAATTTGGAAGTTGTGGCCTTGATATTGCGACCAATTTAGCGGATGATGTATTAAATAAAAATGCATCAATAAATTTTCTCAACCATTTTATATATACAGTTTTTTTACGGTTCGTTAGTGATATTATTTAAAATTATTTTATGTAATATATATTTCCTACACTATTTGAAGTTCTTTGCAAGAGGACTTCGCTGGTTTTAGAAACTATTTTACATGTGTACTCTCTGTACTCTCATAAGGGTACACCTTATTTTTTCAATTTTTAATTGTGAGGCTTGTCATATATTTATCATAACCTAATGTAAGATGTTTGGAGAAGTTTCATGTAGAATTTGTTAGTTTTTGGAATTATTTTACATGTGTACTATCTGTACTCTTATGAGAGTACACCTCATTTTTTTAAAAAATTTAACTGTGGGGCTTGTCATATGATTACCATTATATCCTATTGTAAGATGTTAGGAGAGGTTTCATGAAGAATTTGCTGGTTTTAGGAGTTATTTTGCATGTGTGCTCTTTGTACTCTCATGAGGGTACACCCCATTCTTTTCAATTTTTTTAACTGGGGGGTTTGTCATACTTTTAGGATATCCCATTGTAAGATGTTTAGAGGTGTTTCAAGAAAAAAAATTTAGTTTTTGGGGTTGTTTTATATGTGTACTTTGTGTACTCTCATGAGAGTACATCTCATTTTCTAAAATTTTTAATAGTGAGGATTATCATATGTTTATTATATCCCATTGTAATCTGTTGGAGATGTTTCATGAAGGATTTGCTTATTTTTAGAGCTATTTTGCATGTGTAATATATGTACTCTCATGAGGATATACCTTATTTTTTAAAGTTTTTTAATTATGGGGCTTGTCATATGTTTAGGATATCTCATTGTAAGATGTTTTGAGGTGTTTCATGAAGAATTTTCTCATTTTTGGGGATATTTTGCTTGTGTCCTTTGTGTACTCTCATGAGAGTATGCCCCATTTTTCTAAAATTTTTAATTGTGGGGCTTGTCATATGTTTACTATATCCCATTGTAATCTATTTGGAGATATTTCATGAAAAATTTATTAGTTTTTGGAGTTATTTTGCATGTGTACTCTATGTACTCTCATGAGGGTACACCCTATTTTTTTCAATTTTTCATCTATGGGGCTTATCATATGTTTAGTATATCCCATTGTAAGATATTTGGAGGTGTTTCATGAAGAATTTCCTAATTTTTGGGGCTATTTTACATATGTCCTCAGTGTACTATCATGAGGGTACACCTTATTTTTTTAATTGTTTTAACCATGGGGCTTGTCATATGTTTAATATATCCCATTGTAAGATGTTTGGAGATATTTTATGAAAAATTTCCTAATTTTTGGGATTATTTTTCTTTTGTACTCTATGTACTCTCATGATGGTACACCCCTTTTTTCTAAAATTTTCAATTATGGGGCGTGTCATATATTTACTATATCCCATTATAATCTATTTGGAGATGTTTCATGAAGAATTTGCTCATTTTTGAAGCTATTTTGCATGTGTACTCTGTGTACTCTCATGAGAGTATACCCCATTTTTTAATTTTTTTAACTATGAGGTTTGTCATTTGTTTAGTATATTCCATTGTAAGATGTTTGGAGGTATTTCATGATGAATTTCCTGGTTTTTGGGATTATTTTGCATGTGTACTCTATGTACTATCATGAGAGTACACCCAATTTTTTCATTTTTTCAACTATGGGGCTTGACATATGTTTAGTATATCTCATTGTAAGATGTTTGGAGGTGTTTCATTAAGAATTTCTTAGTTTTGGGGCTATTTTGTATGTGTACTCTCATGAAGGTACATCCCATTTTATCAATTTTTTTAATTACGAGGCTTGTCATATGTTTAGTATATCCCATTGTAAGATGTTTGGAGGTGTTTCATAAAGAATTTCTTAGTTTTTGAGGTTATTTTTCATATGTACTCAGTGTACTCCCATGAGGGTACACCTCATTTTTTTAATTTTTTTCAACTATGGGGCTTGTTATATGTTTAGTATAATCCCATTGTAAGATGTTTGGAGGTATTTCATTAAGCATTTTTTAGTTTTTGAGGTTATTTTGCATGTGTACTCTCTGTGCTCTCATGAGGGTACACCCCATTTTTTCAAAATTTTCAATTGTGGGGCTTATCATTTGTTTAATATATCGCATTATAATCAATTTGGAGATGTTTCATGAAGAATTTGCTAGTTTTTGGAGATATTTTATATGTGTACTCTATGTACTCTCATGAGGGTACATCCCATTTTTTCAACTATGGGACTCATAATATGTTTAGGATATCCCATTGTAAGATGTTTGGAGGTGTTTCATGAAGAATTTCTTAGTTTTTGGGGTTATTTTGCATGTGTACTTTGTGTACTCTCATGAGGGTACACCCCATTTTTCTAAAGTTTTCAATTGTGGGGCTTGTCATATGTTTAGTATATCCCATTGTAACATCTTTGGAGATGTTTCATGAAGAATTTGCTGATTTTTAGAACTATTTTGCATGTGTACTCTGTGTACTCTCATGAGGGTATACCCCATTTTTCTAAAATTTTTAATTGTGGGGCTTGTCATATGTTTACTATATCCCATTATAATCTATTTGGAGATATTTCATGAAGAATTTTCTAATTTTTGGAGCTATTTTGTATGTGTACTATGTGTACTCTCATGAGGGTACACCTAATTCTTTCAATTTTTTCAACTATAGGGCTTGCCATATATTTAGTATATCCTATTGTAAGATGTTTGGAGGTATTTCATGAAGAATTTCCTAGTTTTTAGGACTATTTTTCATGAAACATATTTGTGTTTGTGCAGGTGAATGAGGTAAATGACCGGTGTGAAGATGAAGCTGTTATGTCCAATGACCCAATTATGGGGAAACTCCTTAGCACCACTGTTTATAATGAAAAGGAGGCGTATGCATTGTACTGTGATTACCCACATCAAACTGGATTCAGTGTTAGGAAGGATCATACTAGTTATTGGCCAAACTCGAAGAATTTGATATCAAAGGATTTTTTATGTGTAAAAGTAGGTCTGAAGAAAGTTGTCAATCTAAACTGCTTAGTCAAATTTTAAAAAATAGATATGAGGAGTGGTTGCCCGGCCATGATTATATTTTCTATTAATTTAGATGGGAATTGGAAGGTTAAAAAAACATATAGAAAGTCATAATCATTCATTGACAAAGTCAAGTGACATACATCTTCTCAGATCATACAGAGGCATCAATGATGAAAAGGCAACTGTGTTGAAGTCAATGATAGAGGCCAGAATTAGAGCAACTGATGTGTTTTGCTATCTAAGTGAGGAAGTTGGCAGCGTGAAGAATATTGGCTTCACAAAAATAGATTCTTTTAATTTCATCCAAAAAGAGAGAAGATCGAGGATTGCGAATGGTGATAGTAATGCATTAATACAACTATTCAAAGAAAGGCAAGCGGAGGATGGGATGTTTGCATGGGATGTCCAAGTTGATGAGTCAGATAGCTTGGTTAGTTTTTTTGGAGCAATGACATGTTAAGGATAGAATATGATTATTTTGGGGATGTCATAATTTTTTATACAAGCTATCGACTCAATAAATATAATTTTGTCTGTGTCCCTTTTGTTAGAGTGAATCATCACTGGCAAAATATCTTATTTGGAGTAGCCTTTCTATCAAAAGAGATAATTAAGTCATTCACATGGCTATTCAAAATATTTCTCCGGTTAATGAGTGACAGGAATCCTATAATAATATTCACTGATCAAGATCAGGCAATGGCGAGAGCTATCGAAATTGCATTACCGCATACTCACCATAGGTTATGCCAATGGCATATTTCGAAGAAAGCTCCTTCGAAGGTACATTGCTTTAATAGTAATAAGATAGTATAAAGTCTCTTTTATACATGCATGAGTAAGTGTGACTCACAGGAAGAGTTTGAACAAGCTTGATCTGTCATACTAGAAGAAGGCAATTTGCATGATCATGCTTAGCTGTCTGAGCTATATAAAATTACATGCAAGTGGTCCACGACATTCTACAAAGACTCATTTTGTATGGGTATCTTGTCAATGCAATGTAGTGAGTTCATGAATAATATATGTCATGGAATCTCTAAACCAACAAGTTCAATCAAAGATTATTTCTTGGGATTGGAGAAGGTTATGGACACATGGCGACGGAATGAACATGATGAAGATTTCAAGTGGAGCCAAGTCAGCAATTGTTCTTATCAGTCTAATTCTGAAATAAGTCGCTAAGTTTTACATAAGAAAGCTTTATACAATGTTTGAAGAAAAATTTTTGCATGGAGTTGGAGGATTAGTAGCAAATGTGTCAGATGACAATCTCATGGAGTATTTGGTGAGAAACTTAGAGAATAAAAGTTCTTCCAAAAACATGGACTACCCATTTCAACAAGACATGCCTAAATGTAACTTGTAATTATAAAAAATTTGAAATGATTGGAGTGCTTTGTGCCCACTGCATCCGAGTTCTTAGTTAGGAAGATATTATGTGCATTCTAGAGAAGTATCTTCTCATGCGATGGTCAACCAGAGCAAAGAGGGATATCTACTTTGACAGTGCTTACAAGAACTTAAAAGATGCGCAAGGCAATGATGGAAATGAAATTGGCATTATTTTTTGAAACCAAATCAGTCGATATGCATATCAAATAAGCACTAGGGAACAAGGTAATAAGAAAGCTGAGGAGTATATGTTGGGATCCTTAAAAAAACTATCTGATAATGTCGACTCTATATTATGTGAGAATTCACCTCCAACTGACAAAACAGCTAAGAAGAATAAGTCAACCACAAAAGATAAAGGAAATGACTATTTAAAGGATCCAGTTAAGCAGCGGCCAAAGGGTGTTTCAAATGTAAAGCTAAAGAGATATTGGGAGAGAAACAAGAAAGCCAAGGGTAATTTTCTATCTACCTCTGAATTTATAGTCTTTAAATATTGCTTTTAAACTTTAAACCATTATATTTTTAATGTTACAGAGACCAAAGAACAACCTGCAAGGGTGGAGACCATATAGGGTCACCCATTGAAACACCTTTTCTTGTTATGCCAGAGTGCTTTTTAGAGGTATGCATGGAAAACCCTTCATTCATGCTCTTACATATCAGTAACTGATACGATGTTCTATTTGAAGAATTTAACTCAAGCTTAACAATCAATCAGTCGACTGAAGGGTGCACCAAGTTGATGATGGATATCATTACAGGGAAATATTTTAATGCGTGATATCATTTAGTTGTCATGTGTTCTCCGACTGTACATACTTTAATGTCAATTTGATTGAAAATGTGTCAATTAGTAGATACTATGTTGTACTTGGAGGATAATCTTTGTACATCGACTTCTGCTGGTTATGTTTTTAATATGCTAGTGATATTTTGTAGTGTAAACCACTAAAAATTCCCATCAATAGAGCTTGCGTTGTATTACCAAAATTTACTAAACATTTTATCTCCAAATAGGAGATAATATCTGAAGAAAATTTTGAAAAAATGTGTTGTACTCTCATGAGAGTATAGAGAGTACACATGTATAACATTTCTGAAATTCCACCAAGCAGCCTCTAAATAGCTTGTAATGGAATATACTTAGCATATGAATAAAGAATGGGTAGAATAGATAAAAAAACTAAGAAAATAAGGTGTACTCTCAGGAGAATACAGAGAGCACGTGTGCAAAAATAACCCCTAAAACCAGCAAAACAACCTCCAAATAGCTTGCATTTGCATCTACTAAATATTTTATCTGCAAACATGGTAGAACATATGACAGAAAAGGGGAAAATAGGCTGTACTCTCTTGAGAGTTCAGAGAGTACACATGTAAATAAGCTCCAAAAACTAGTAAAATACCTCCAAACAGTTACATTTGTATCTACTAAAAATTTTATCTGCAAATAGAGTAGAACATCTGACAAAAATGAGAAAAATAGGGTGTACTCTCTTGAGAGTACAAAGAGTACACATGCAAAGCAGCTCTAGAAACTAGCAAAAAAACTCCAAACAACTTACATTGCATCTACTAAAACTTTTATCTACAAACAGGATAGAATATCTGACAGAAATGGGGAAAATGGGGTGTACTCTCTTGAGAGTATAGAGAGTACACATGCAAAGCAGCTCCAGAAACCAGCAAAAAACCTCCAAACAGCTTACATTTGCATCTAATAAATATTTTATCTCCAAACATGGCAGAATATCTGACAGAAATGAAGAAAATGGGGTGTACTCTCATGAGAGTATAGAGAGTACACATGCAAAGCAACTCTGAAACTCCACCAGGCAGCCTTCAAACTACTTGTAATGACATCTACTAAATATTTGAATGAAAGAATTGGTAGAAATGTTGAAAAAAAATAAGAAAAGCAAGTGTACTCTCATGAGAGTGCAGAGTGTACATGTGCAAAATAGCCCCAAAAAACTACCAGGAAGCCTCCAAAATGCTCACAATGGCATCTACTAAACATTTCATTCCGAAACAGGGAAGAATTTCTAAAAAAAACTAACAAAATGGGGTGTACTCTCGAGAGAGTACAGAGAGTATACATACGAAGCAGCTCCGATAATCCACCAAGCACCCCTCCGAATAGCTTGTAACTCTACAGGAATTTTTTTAATTTTATTAAAATTTTCATTGTTTAGGGAATAGAAGATATAAAAAATACTGAAACTAATAGCATAATTAGGTTTAAAAGAGAATTTTTCTTAATTTTTATAAACTTTCAACTATATTTGAGCTCTTTCAGCAAAATAATGGATAATATTTAATAAATTGTTAGAATATATTGGATTGTGACATTAAGTTTCGATAAATAGTAGTGCTCTTATACTGTTTTCCATTTTTTAAAAAATAATTGAAAAGAAAATAAAATAAAGCATGACTTTAAGTTTGGATCTGAATTATTAGGAGTAAATAGAAGTGCTCTTGGCATGCACGTACTTTATAAAGAATGATTGGAATGATTGTAAGTTTGGATCTAAACTATTTTGAGTAAATGGTACTGCTCTTATCACGCACATATTTTATAAAGCATTATAGGAATGATTTTAAGTTTGGATCCAAATTATTCTGAAATGGCTGAGACTTACCTATTTCAGTAGAGAACTACTCAAATTCATATAGAATTTTTAATTCTTATTTTTTTTTACTTATTTCAGATTAATCAAATCTAAACTTCCAAGCAATTATAGCCAAAAAAAAGTATCCACAAGTGCTTTTAAATATTTTCATCTTAAATTTATTATTTTATATTTAAAATTTTAATTAATTAGTTTATTTGTACCATATCATTTATTTTTATTTTTACAAAAAAAGTTTATTTTCAAGAATATTCAAAATATTTTCTAGGTTATGTAAATATTTTTAAAAAGAACTATTTTACCTTCGATCATAGCCAAATATCCTTATTGTATAAAAATAATTTATTTAATATTTATTAAAACTTCAAATACATTTCTACTATGTCAAAATTATTTTATTTCAAATTACAATCAATGTCAAATAAAATAGAAAATATAACTGGTCCAGAATGATCCCCTAAATCCACTGCAGTGCTTGTCGAAAGCTATTGAAGTCAAACAAAAAACCAATTCACATCCCAATTATTTAAGAATTTCAAAATAGAGTAATAATATCTTTTTAAAATTTATGGTCATAATGAATTTTAGAATTATAAGAAAATGTGATATACTCTCATGAGAGTACACAGAGTAGAGATAGAAAACTGAACCAAAATGCAACTAATTAGCCTCCAAACAGCTTGTAATGGTATCTACTAAATATATTATCTCTAAATATGGTAAAAAAGTTTTAAAAATTTGAGAAAATGGGGTGTACTCTCATGAGAGTTCACAGAGTATAGATAGAAAACTGAACCAAAATGTAATCAATCAGCCTCCAAATAGTTATAATGGCATCTACTAAACATATTATCTCCAAACATGATAAAAAAGCTGAAAAAATTAAAAAAATAAGATGTACCCTCATGAGAGTACACATGCAAAATAGACCCAAAAAGTAAACAATGAACCTCCAAACTGCTTGTAAAGGCATCTGCTGAACACATTATCTCCAAATAGGGTAAAAAAGCTAAAAAAAAATGAGAAAATTGGGTGTACTCTCATGAGAGTACAGAGAGTACAAATGCAAAACTGATTAAAAAAGCAACCAATCAGCCTCCAAACTGCTTGTAAAGGCATCTTCTAAACATATTATCTCCAAATTGGGTAAAATAGGTCAAAAAATGAAAAAATTGGGTGTACTCTCAAGAGAGTACAAAGAGTACATATACAAAACTAAACCAAAAAGCAACCAATCAGCCTCCAAACAGCTTGTAATGACATTTACTAATTATATTATCTCCAAACTGGGTAAAATAGTTCAAAAAAATGAGAAAATGGGATGTACTCTCCTGAGAGTATAGGGAGTACAGATGCAAAACTAAATAAAAAAAAGAAATCAATCAGCCTCCAAACTGCTTGTAGAGGCATCTACTAAACATACTATCTCCAAACAAGGTAAAAAAGCTAAAAAAATAAAAAAAATGAGGTGTACTCTCATGAGAGTATAGAGAGTACAGGTACAAAATTGAACTAAAAAATAGTCATTCAGCCTCAAACAGCTTGTAAAGGCATCTACTAAGCATATTACCTCCAAACATGATAAAATAGTTTTTAAGAAATAAGAAAATGGGGTGTACTCTTATGAGAGTACAAAGAGTATAGATATAAAACTGAACCAAAAAGCTATCAAGCAACCTACAAACTGCTTGTAATGGCATCTACTAAACATATTTTCTCCCAAACAAGGGAAAAAAGCTCAAAAAAATGAGAAAATGGAGTGTACTCTTATGAGAGTATAAAGAGTACAGATGCAAAACAGTCCCAAAAACTAATCAAGCTACTTCCAAACTGCTTCTAATGACATGTGCTAAATATATTATGTCCAAACATGACAAATAAGCTGAAAAAATGAGAAAATATGGTGTACTCTCATGAGAGTACAAATAGTACAGATACAAAATTGAACCAAAAAGTAACCAATCAACTTCTAAACAGCTTGTAATGGTATCTATTAAACATATTACCTCCAAATATGGTAAAATAGTTCAAAAAAATTAAGAAAATAGGGTGTACTCTCATGAGAGCACAGAGAGTACAGATATAAAACTGAACCAAAAAATAATCAAGCAAACTACAAACTGCTTGTAATGGCATCTACTAAATATATTTTCTCCCAAATAGGGAAAAAAAGCTCAAAAAAATAAGAAAATGGGGTGTACTCTCATGAGAGTATAGAGAGCACAGATGCAAAATTGCTTGATGGGTTTTTGGTTTAGTTTTACATTTGTATTCTATGTACTCTTATGAGAGTACATCCCATTTTCTCATTTTTTGAACTATTTTACCATGTTAGGACATAATATGTTTAATAGATGCCATTAGAAGCTGTTATGAGATTGATTGGTTACTTTTTGGTTTAGTTTTGCATCTATGCTCGCTCTGCTTTGAGGAGAGTACACCACATTTTCTCATTTTTATAGGCTTTTTTATCCTGTTTGAAGATAATATGTTTAGTAGATGCCATTACAAGCAGTTTGGAGGCTGCTTGATGAGTTTTTAGGGCTATTTTGTATATGTACTCTCTGTACTCTCATGAGAGTACACCCCATTTTCTCATTTTTTTAAAACTTTTTTCTCCTGTTTGGAGATAGTATGTTTAGTAGATGCCATTACAAGCAATTTGTATGTTGTTTGATGGCTTTTTGATTCAATTTTGTATCTGTACTCTTTGTACTCTCATGAGAGTATACCTAATTTTCTCATTTTTTTAAAACTATTTTTTCATGTTTAAAGATAATATATTTAATAGATACCATTACAAGCTATTTAGAGGCTAATTGGTTGCTTTTTGGTTCAGTTTTGTATTTGTACTCTCTGTACTCACATGAGAGTACACCATATTTTCTTATTTTTTTCAACTTTACAGATGTAAAACTAAACTAAAAAATAACTAATCAGCCTCCAAACTACTTGTAATGGCATCTACTAAACATAGTATCTCCAAATATGGTGGTTAAAAAGCTACAAAAAATAGCTTCTAATGTCATCAATAAACACACAACACAGTTAGATTTCTAAAGCAATTCATTTTCAGCACAGCAAACTTCTTCAATTCAATAATTTTCAGCTCAGTTTTTTCATACCTAAATAGAAAATAGCATAAGCAAACTCAGCTCTGAAGTAATTCATTTTCTTTGGCTAATCTCGGTGGTCAGCCTAGTCCACTGGAGGTTTGCTGATGGCTGCCTCCATCTATTTGCACACAAACATCTCACAGTCAACACTATTTTCTTGGACTAGTAGCCCATTGATCACTTCAATTAGCCATTTTGTAGGATCGCTCTGAAAAGCCTGGCCAGCATCTTCAACAAGTAATTTGATCTAAAGAGTTAAAAAATAAAGATAAGAATTAGGCATAAAGTATGCACTTTAGGCAAACTGAAAATGAGAATAATTCTTACAGTATCAGGAAGAATGGCCTTATGAGTTGGGTTTGGCAATGAGTCATAAAAATACCAAGCATCTTGCTTAATATGTCCCACCAGTATTGTCCAATGCTAATTATTGATAACTGGAAGTAAGAGTAATTTAGCCCTTAAAATACTATCTACAGTAACATGTTGGATGAACATTTTTCTTTCCTTTGGTAGGCCATATTTAGCATAACTTTGCAAGAAGTTAAGAAAAAGTTTATAATTAGTATCTTCTAATTATATAAACTTGGTATGGATCATATTACCCAAAATTCTATGTAGTAACTCACCCAGTGTAGGCATGAAACATACAGATATGGGACATATAGCCCAGGACGGAGACTATACTTCTCGGCCAGTAAAAAGGTGAAGGCATCGACGTGTGGATCTGACAGATACTGATCTGTCAACAACTCATCAATCTGCCCTCGCATAATGATGATATTTCCAGCCGTGAATATGCTATCATTCCTGCATGTGAAAAGCATGAGAATGTGAGCATTACTAAATGAAAAAGAGATTTTATGTATACAGAATGAGATAAAGTAAAAATGACTTGCTTGTCCTTGAATTGAGAGCACGGTGCATCAATGAGCTACAACATTCGCTTGGGCAGGACATCTCTTGATGAGAAGTAACAATATCATGTGCCTCAGCTAGCTGGAAGAAATTAACAAAGTTTAAAAGCTAGATTCATTATGAGTTAAAGCTGAATCTTCTAAGATGAAGAATACCTCCGCCTGATGCTCCTTAACCACCACGACAGCAGTCGTTGGTTCATCCATTGATATTGGAACATCTTTGTTAACCAACATAAAAAATTAGTGAAAATAGCTTCTATTAGATTAAACTAAAAGGAAAGCAAAGTAATACCTCTTCTGCTGTCTGCACATCCTGTGTGGCAACAACAAGAGGAGTTATTTTGCTGCATGACTTCCTGTACGTTTGTATGAAGGGGGAGGATACAACTTTTCTCTTCCTCAGCTGTCTAGCCTTCACACCACGTTCAATGCTACCTAGTAAAGGTTGAGCAGCATCTTCCTATCCAGTGGAAGCCTTCACAGGAGCTTCCCTAGTGGCAGCCTCCACAGGAGCTTCCCCTGTGGTAGCCTCCATAAGTGTTGCCCTTGTGGTAACCTCCTCAAGAGCTTCCCCTGTGGTAGCCTCCAAACTACTTATAATGGCATCTAATAAATATATTATCTCCAAACATGGTAGAAAAGCTGAAAAAAAAAATAAGAAAATGGGGTGTACCCTCATGAAAGTACAAAGGGTACACATATAAAATAACTCCAAAAATCAGTAAATTCTTCATGAAACCTCTCCAAATAGATTACAATAGGATATAGTAAATATATGACAAGACCCACAAATAAAAAAATTTAAAATATAAGGTGTATACTCATGAGAGTACAGAGAGTACACATATAAAATAGTCCCTAAAATTAGTAAATTCTTCATGAAACATCTCCAAACATCTTCCAATGGGATATACTAAACATATGACAAGCCCCATAGTTGAAAAAATTGAAAAAAAAAATAAAGTGTACCCTCATGAGAGTACAAAGGGTACACATACAAAATAGTCCCAAAAACTAGCAAATTCTTCATGGAACGTCTCCAAACATCTTCCAATGGGTAATGGTAAACAAATTGCAAGCCCCATAGTTAAAATTTTTGAAAAAATGAGGTGTACCCTTATGAGAGTACAGAGAGTGCATATGCAAAATAATCCCAAAAATTAACAATTTTATCATGAAACATCTCCAAACATCTTCCATTAGGTTATGGTAAATATAAAACAAGCCCTAGAGTTGAAAAAACTAAAAAAGCGGAGTGTACTCTCATGAAAGTACAGATAGTACACATGCAAAAAAAGCCCTAAAAATTATCAAATCCTTCATGAAACATCTCCAAACATCTTACAATGGGATATACTAAACATATGACAAGCCCCACAGTTAAAAATTTTGAAAAAAATGGTGTGTACTCTCATGAGAATATAGAGAGTACACATGCAAAAGATCTTCAAAAATCAGCAAAACAGTCTCATTTCCTTTAAAGAACTCAAATATTCCAAATGTGCTCCTATTCAGTGGTGAGAACAACTATGAAAACCCTAAAATCATTAAAGTTCAAGAATGCAGGAAGAAATACCGCATGCAGTCTCGCCTATAACACCTCAATTTTTAATGCCCAAAATTTAGCAAATCTCTAAGGGAAGGTCGGATGCACGCTGGGAGAGAGAGGGAGCTGAGAAAAATTTTTGCACAAAAATAAAATCCTTAAAATGTTCTATGGCGAAGAATCGAATGACGCGTAATATTACTCCCTTGTTTTAACGGGGGTAAATGTTAACGGCGTCATCAAGTTGCAGCGATGTTAAGTAAGAAAAGCCATATTTTAATACTGGACACATGTTGGGTTACGGTTGGTGTCTGGACGTAAAGTTACGTCCGGACTCCGCACGTAATATTTTCTCCTCCTTCACAAGCTTCTGCTTCTCTAATTCTCGTAAATCCTCCTACCAACAGGATTTAGTAAATCCGGATTTAACTTGCAAAAGCTGCTTTAACGGGATTACAAATGCAGCGGATTTAACTTGTCCAAAAATACCGTTTGGTTGTATTTAAGTTAAATCCTGCTTAAATCCTACTAAAATCTTGCAATCAAATAGCCCATTAAAGTTGATGTTTTTGCATTTTTCAAGATTTAGGTTAAACCCTGTTTCCAAACAATTCCGCAATATATGAATAGGGGAAAAATAATGCAACATTGAGCCAACTCAATGGGGGCACAAGCCCCCAGTGCCCCCATTGTAGATCTGTCAGTGATGGTTGGCATCAAATGTTGAATTTCAAAATCACCAAAGATAGTGACATTTTGATAATTTTAGTAAAAAATCTATGATACTTCATTAAATAGTTTGTTTTGATAATTTTAATCACAAATCAATTATGTAGCTATTAAGGGTCTTAATAACTTCAAAATTAAGTGACATTAGACTTATTGAATATCTATCATTAAGATGTTCTATATGATGTAAGCATGTAAAATTAGGAAAATGTTTTGACCTTCAATTAATATTTTAAAGTATTTAACATCACTTTAAATATTTGATTTGGGCACATTTGAACTCGTATTAGATTATTTTTATGTTGTTGGGTTAGTATGGTCAAGATGTTCCATTGGTCAATAAGTTTTTTAATCATGGAGAATAGATAGTCATGAGTTACTCCTAGAAGTTTTCAACTTAAAAATTCCATCAACACTCTTGCTTGATTGGATGGATTATTTCATGATATATCAAAAATATCTTTTCATAAACTTTACTACACCTTCCAAGTAAAATAGTCATCATTTTCATGTTAATGAAATCTATCATTATGTTAATAATCATTAAGGCTATAAATGAGACAAGTTGAGTCAAAGTACTATGTTGTTCAAGTTCTTTCATTTATTTTTATATCATGTTCAAGCTTGGCTTGAGCATGATTCTAGTTTCAAAATCTTGTTCAAAATTATTTATTAATTTATAATTGAGTTTAATATCAATTTTAAGTTTCAATCAAATCTAATTAATTATGCATTTGAGGTTAAAAATTTGAACATTTAGCCAAATTGCAAATTATAACCAGATTTATATAATTCAATAAAAATTTAATAAAATTAATTAGATTTTATTTAAATTACTTGATGAAGTTTAAATATTAATATGAAAATTTTTAAATCTAACAAACTATTTATTTAAATATTTTATTTTATTTTTATCAAATTATTTATTAAACAATAAATAAGTATATTCACAAATCAAAAAAGAACAATCAAACTAATATTCAAGCTCGCTCAATTATGTATATGACGAGTTTTTCGTTCGAAAAAGTTTGTTCAACTAAATGAATAAAAGAACACGATGAATAAATATCAAATTATTTATCAAGCGCTCTTATTCTCTTATACCCTAATAAACATCAAAGTTATAATAATAAAATGGTACCGTCCATCTCTTAATACATATTATCATATTAGCTGTTAATAAATCTAAATTTTTTATGGGATATAAGCCACGCGTATGACCTAATTACTGCAAGCAAAAATGGTTGGAAGAAGATGCCGACCTGACGCATGCGATTTTGATTTTTTTATTCATTAGATCAACTGTAAATAGCGCAAAGCTAACGTGGTCAGTTTAATTGATTCTTTTAATCTGCCGATGTAATAATGTATTATATAGGCCTTTCACACATTAAAAGCGCGTCGAAGCATCAGTCAACAGCAACTCTAATTAAAAAGATTAATTACATGTATATAACCTATCAAGTGATTGTTTTAAAGATTAAAAAAAGAGTTAGCTGTCAAAACGTGTTGGAGCAAATGCCGTCTAGCTTCCTCTCCTGCAGCTTTCCCTCCTGTATTTAAGCTTCCCTCTCCTCCCTCTTTTAACAAAATACACAAGAAGAAGAAGACGCGACAGGACGAAGAAGAAGCAGCAGCAGACCAAAGGGAAATTAATTAGCCCAATGGCTTCTCGCATGATCCCGGTTGCACTTGTTCTGTCCCTCTCCCTCCTCCTCCCTTCCGCTCTTGGTAAGTCATTCAGACTACTATAACAAGAACCAAACCGACTATTGTTAATATATGATATGGTTGTTAACAAACATTGTTTTTGATGTAGGTGGAGTTATCTGTGAGGACTTATCGATGGATCTGTGTGCTTTCTCGATATCGTCGGCAGGACATAGATGTTTACTGGAGAGCTATCCCACGAAAGAAGGCGGCGAGCCGACGAAGTATCACTGCAGGGCGTCGGAGGTGGTGGTGGCGAGGGTGTCGGGTTGGATAGAGAGTGATGAATGCGTGAGGGCTTGCGGCGTCGATCGAACTGCCAATGGCATCTCTTCTGACGCCCTCCTCGATTCCCAATTCACCGGAAAGCTGTGCTCATCGGCTTGCTATGAGAGCTGCCCCAATATCGTCGATCTTTACTTCAACCTTGCAGCAGCCGAAGGTAAGCTATAGCCAATCTGCCCTAATTACAAAGTTGCAGAAAATTATTGTTCATAGATCAAAAGGTAACAATTTCCATTCTTTGAACAGGTGCTTTCCTTCCAGATCTCTGCCACGCCCGCCGATCAAACCCACACCGATCCATGGCGGAGCTGCTTAGCTCTGGCGCTGCCTCCGGTCCGGCCGCAGCTGCCAGTGAGGTCGCCGATGAATTCGCTCTTCCCCCTTCAGCATAATCAGTTGGTTTTCTATATAGATATTGTATACATTTTGCATTGTTTCAGATTTTTGGAATTGGTGTGTAAAGAAATGGAGGGAGATTGAAAAGAACAAATGAAGGAACCATACATACTTTTTCGTTTATAGATACGGTTAAAATATAATATTTACATTTTTTTTTTTTCAAATAACTGGTGATTCAAAAACATTAATTTGGATTCTTTTTTTTTATGTAACTTGGAGTTTAATTCTATACAATAGATTATATTTTTTATATGATAATAAGTGTTATTCCATTAACTTGTGTGATGGGTTATAAATAATGCTCTTGCTTCTAATTAAAGAAATATTTGATAAATATAATAGATATTAACAACGAAGAATAGCTTCTAAGGTTGAAACAAAAGGAGCCTTAGGGTATTGGAGTTATCAATCACAAATTGTTGGTAGTTTGTTCAGTTACTCTCTTTATATGAAGGGAGATTCGAGACAAAGAAACCTAACATAAGTAATGGTATCGATGTCGACAACAACCTACTTATTGGAATTGATAGCTATCAACTTTATTGTCAATGATGGGAATTAATCTTGCTTGTGTTGTATCAATTGCGGTTGATGACCATACTACTTTTAGAAGAGAAGAGTTAAATAAGTTGGTGGGTGTGGGTGTTGATTTTAATGACATGCATCAATCTTATTAGTAATGATGTATGCCAGTTTCATTGATAATAGCAAAGAGCCTATGAAATTGATGGACATTGATGTTGGTGTTGATGGCATACATTTATCTTATTGGTGATGGTTTGCATCAATATTATTAGTGAGGGAAATCAATAAAGTTGATAGGCATCTACATTGGTGTTGATGATATGCACCAACATTTTGTGATGATGTACAACAACGTTATTGGTAACAAATTCTATAGGTACTGATGTTAGTGTGCATAATGCTCATCAATCTGAATAATAATGATGTGTAATGACATTATTTATAATGATAAATTATAAAATCAATAGGCATCAATATTGATATTGATAAGTGCATCAACTTCATTGATGGTGACATGCACTGATATTATTAGTGATGATAGTCAACCAAATTAGTCGATGCAACTTTTGATGATGTGCATTTAACTTATTGTTGATTGTGTGTGGGAACATTATTGATGATGTAAGACAATAAAGTTGATTGCTGTCAATATTTATGTTAATAGCATGCATCAACTTTGCTAGCAATAGTGTATGTTAGTGAACCATTCTTATTAAAGAAATTTAACTTCATGATAAAGTGAGTTCGTATTCTTGCAAATCCCTCAAAATTAAATAAGCTTTAATTGAAATTTAAGGAGGCTAATATTAAACTCACAAAAGACTTATGATGAATTTGAAGTCCACTTACTAAATAAATATGAAACTTGATCTGGAGTTGAGGATAAATCCATATTGGATCTGAAGTTTTTTTATGTGAACAAATAATATTAAATGTCAAACAAAGTAAAGATCTCAATTGAATATGAAATGACAAATGATTGGTGGTAAGTCTAAATATCTAATTCCAAATTGAGAATAAAATGTGCAAGAAATTTAGTAGTTTTCTTATAAGCACAAATTCAATTAGACAACTCATGATCATTCATAAATGTAGCCTTTAAAAGGATCATTTGGATATTGTGCTTAAAGTCAGGTTTGAAGTATAAGAGATTTGTTGAGGGCTATTTTCAAGCTAAAGCGAAAATCAGATAAGCTTCATAAGAAATTCTCACTGAAATTAAATAACTTATTAGCAAGTATGGTCAAGACCTCTTAGAGAATAATTGAATCATATTTGAAAAGAGCTTCAATTTGGATAAACTTGCTCAAAGAAGATATAATAGCTTGCATAGGGAGAACAAAAAAAATTGAATGTGATGACTAATGGAGAACTAAATGTTCGTTAATAAGTCAAACAAAGATGCAACATTTTTGAATTATAAATAAAAACTTAGCTTTGTCATTCAACGCCATCAGATCTGCAATTCTTCATACAAGAAAATAGAAGGCAACAGTAAATTAAATTCTGCACGAATGAAGGAGCTTCCTTCAATCCAAAGTTAGAAAATTATTATTCTAATTATGATTTTTAAAATCAATAATTTCATTAATTAGTTGAAATTATTTAAGTCATAAATGCTTGTATGTACTCGGACATGGAGAATTAAAATGAAAATTTTAATGCGAAAAATGCTTGAGCTAAGTTGAAATTAAAAGAAAATAAAAAATTAATCTCATAATTTAAACATAAAATTATCTGAATTACTAAACACTTGCATGGGCCCAACACTACACTGAATGCTTAAACTTAGTGTTTGAGGATGTTGCACGGGTTGCTTCCTGATTTGGTCTTAGGACGGGTGATTCTAACTTCAAATCAAATTAAGTATCAATCTAAATACAAAATCTAACATGTCATTAAGTGTTAAATGCTTAAATGAAATTGAATCTCTAAAAACTTAAAGGTAAAAATTCAACCCACCTTCCACAATTATTTGTGGGAGGAGAAAAATTAAGAAAACTCTAGCTCATAAAAGAGCCAATGTAAAATCAAGAGTTTTATTATCTTCACTCTCAATCAATCTTACGCTAGTAAGAATGTGGCTCGTGTCCTCTGACTGTGTGGCTTGGCCAGTAGACTTCACATATGGTGTAGTTACGACCAGAGTCCTCTGATCGGGTGGTTGCCACCAAATGACAACATTATATTACAATCACGATTGTAGTCCGTATGCTCCCCAATGGCTCTGCCCTTTGAGTTGTGAATCATAGGGTACACCTGATAGGTCAAAAAACTCTCTATTAGCTAAGGTAGACTTAATATTGTCTCCCTAGATAAATACCAACCCAGGTATATAAGGATTTCTTGGGCGACATAACCTTTGTGTTGCTGATAAGGATTCTTCAGTCAGGTTGGGTGGACTATCTCCTCTAACTAAGTAGATTAGGGACCATGACAGCCGAGGATGATGGAATCATGAAATCTATATCAGGTGCATCATTGTTGCCTCGTGATGACTTGCTAAGAGGGAGTTCAAGGCATTCTTTTGAGGACACTCCCTTGCCCAATGAGGCCCTCCACAAAGGAAGCAATTATTATGTGGTTGGCTCCTACCTTCCTTCTACCTTCCCTTGTATTTTCCCCAGCCTGGATTCTTTGTGAGACTCTCCTCTCTCTTGTCCTCTCCCCACCGTTGCCATAAGCACTCCTCCTCTCCTTTGGCTTTGTGGACTATTTAGTATAGTCGATCAAGCTCTCGACAACGGCAATGGCAGTCACAAGATCTTGCACTCCACGCCTCCTAAGCTAGATCTTTGCCCATGCTTGAAGTCCGTCCATGAAGTAGAAGAGAGAGTCTTTGTCAGACATATCGGGGATTTCAAGGACTAGACTAGTGAAGTCTTTGACATACTCCCGGATCGACCCTTTCTATTTGAGCCTCCTTAATTTGGCTCTAGCCTCATCCTCCACGTTCTCGTGGATAAGCCTCCTCTTCTTCTTGAAGTCATCAAAGGTTGATATGGTGCACATACCTCTTTCCATATCTCCGCCTCCTCCTCCACCCATCGCGGTGTCCGAGAGATAAAGCAGAATTAGACTTTGGAGCCTTCATCGGTGATGCCCATGGCTCCAAATCTTGCTCAGCCCCATGAAGTTGTCCACCTCCTTTGCATTACGTACTCCCCCGAAGCTCTTTGGTTTTGACACTTCGATCCTCTTGGCTTTAATGGCATGGCTGCTAGATCTGGTTACTAGTGCCCTCTTGCATAGAGTGATGTCCCCTCGCATCTCCTCCATGCCTGGACATAGACTAGCCACCTCCTCCTCATGAGATCGCTGCATCCCACGAAGCTCCCCCATTAGGTCCTCCTGCATTTTTGCCATTTGATCCAGGAGCGATTCCTGTAGCCTAGACAATAGGTCCCTGATCGATGAGTGGATGCGGCCTCCTCCTCCGAGGCCATTCACCCTTTCTAGATCCTCCATGGCTTCCATCCCCCCCATAGCCTCCTCTACCTAAGTAAGGCGTGCCTCAAAGCCAGAGATTACCTCCTTGGACTTCCCACGTGGCTTGGATGCGACGGGATCCCGTTGCTCCTCACGACCTCGAATATGTTGAGATGACTCCACATTTATGGTCTCCGATCCAACAACTTGTTCCTTGCCAGCCTTCGTCATGCCTCCAACCTTGGCTCTGATACCAACTGTCATGGAGAAACTTTCCCCAAGTCACTCGTGCAGCCTTAGCACACTTCCCTTGATGCTAAGCCAGCCTAACCCTCGCAACGCAGGACTAGAATGCTGAAAACTCTTTTAGAGAAGAGAGGTTGGAGTAGGGAAAACACTTTACTAAGCAAAGGAACTTTTACAATACAAGTTGCTTGAGAACTCTTGGATGGTTCTTGCACTTTACTTGCTTCCTTATTGCTTGGTTGCTTGCTTGGTTCCAAATGGGAGGGGAGGTCCCTTATTTATAGTCCTCTCCCATGATCTAGCAAGAACATTCTAGAGTACATTAAAATATACATGATTCTAGAGTATTCTACACCACTCTTAGCATATACAGGGTTTCTAGAGTATTCCATATGATTCTAGACTCCTCTTGAAGCATTCATCTTCTTAAGGCCTTCTAGACTTTAGTAGAACATTCAGAGTCCTCCGTGTTCTTCCTTCTTATATTTCTCTGAAGCTTCCCTCTTTATGTATAGCTAAGAGAGTATGACTTATCCCCCTTTATTTAGCTCCGTGACAGGTTGCTCACTGTGCGTGTGAGGGGGATCGAGGAGGTCAATCGTGAGCCGAAGGTCTTGCGAGCAAAGGGATTGGGTCATTCGACTATGCACAGTAGAATTAGTGTCGGTTGGTGAGTAGGGCTCTAAAAAAATCGTTGTTGAGTGCTTCGTGTCGCTCGTTGTTAATTGAGCAGTCGAACAACATACATTTCAAGTTTCGACATATAAATGAAATGAACAATCATTTGTTCGATCGTGTTCGGCTCGATTTAGCTCGAAATAAAAAATTATATTATATTATATTATATTATTATTATTATTATTATTTATTACTATTATTATTATTATTATTTTATTACTATTATTTTTATTTATTATTATTTTATTATTACTATTATTATTATTATTATTATTATTATTATTATTATTATTATTATTATTATTATTATTATTATTATTATATATACATACAACACATTTACATATCACAAATGCAAGCTTGACTTAGTGGTTAAAACTTTGTTATGCGGATTTTGCCCATTCAATCCTCCCTCTCAAAAAAGCTTGTTCGACTCGTGTTAAATTTCGTTAGCTCGTTTAGTTAAGCGAATAACACGAACAAACATTTCAAGCTCGATATATAAACGAGCCGAACACGAACAAAATAAATTTTAAACGAGACGAACATGAACAAGAGTTCTGTTTGCTCAAGCTCGACTCGTTTACACCCCTATCGATGAGGGCTAGATAGGATTGATTAATATATATTATTAATTCTTTTTTAAGTGTTTAACCCATCTTAATACGAATTTGATATTGAAATCATCATATAATTAATATATATGTTGATTTAAGATCATTCCGATGTTCCAGACTCAACGGTACTGTCCATTTCATGATAGGAGGTCATTTGGTCCACATCGGCGTCAAATTAGGTCAAATTCAGTTTAAAAATGCGTGCCACCACTTTATACTGCTCGACGTTCGTGCAAACTTATTCGAATTGAGTGTGAACTATCTTACTTGATAGATTTTGATGTTTCGAAGCTAACGGCGCAATCAATTTCATGAACGGAGGTCGTTTGGTTTGCGTCGGTGTCTCCTGACCCCGACATGCGTGCAAACACGTTGATGACTCGAGCGCTTGATTGGTTGATCATCAGGTTGTGTAATATTTATATCTTGACCAGTTTCGACATTCTGAACGCGATGGCTAAGTTTGTTCGTCAATCGGAGGTCATTTAAGTTGATTTTAGCGACATTAGTGTATTTTAGACTCAATTTGCACACTGTCACTTACAATCGTTCAACATTTGCACAGACTCGTCCGAATTGAGCGCGAACAGTATCATTTGATAGTTTTCGATGTTTCGAAGCTAACGACATAATCAATTTCATGAACGGAGGTCGTTCGGACATCGTCACAGCTTCCCGACTCTGATATGCGCGTCGACACATTGATAGCTCGATCGCTTGATTAGTTGATCTTTAGATTATGCAGTATTAATGTTATGATCAATTTCGACGTTCTGAACGCAACGACGAAATCCGTTCACCGATCGAAGATCGTTTCGACCATTTTCGGTGACGTCCAGTATATTTTGAGCCCCGATTCGCACACTGTCACCTCCGAAGTCTGTCGAATTTAACTTGTGGGCTCGACCTGACTTATGACACATGTGTGAAGGCCAACATATTGTATTTTCATTAAGAATGTTGAAGGCAATATCTTGGTCAAGAAGAATCAAATAATTCCTAATGTCTGCCCATCCATCAACTTCCACTCATCTTGATCAATAATAGATGGCTTTAATCCCTTCACGAGTTAACGAAACTTTCTTTGCTAAATATAATCTTTTATTTGCATCTAATAGCTGAAGTCTTGACCATCAAAGTTATCAAGCTTTACTTTTTCATTATTCATTGTTAAAATTTCTATGTAGATAACTAATAGTTATGATACTAATTATTAGGATAGTAAAATAATATTTCGAGCAAAATAAAATCAAGATTAAATAAAAATACACTAAGGATCACAATCACTAGACACAAATTTATGTGATTTGGTGATATTTAGTTAGATGCTCAATTTCATAAAGTTCAAATATTTCACTAATCTTTAAAGAAGGATCTCATCAAATTTTGTTTTTCATTAGTATGAAGATAGGGATAAAATTATTTTTTTCTCTAAGCTAATGACTGAGAACTGCAGCTGCTTGCTTTGAAAAATGAGTGCAATAGCATATTGAAGACATTTCTTTATATAATATTTATAGATTGTAGGTACCATTAGTTAATAGCATAGGAACAAAAATTATTATTAGTAAATGACTAGGATTTGCGATGTACTGTCAATTTAGTCCTTACTTTTACCGGTTGAGCTCGGTGGTGAACTCATTGAGTTCACAGGGAGTAGCGTCCCCCAAAAAATAATTTTTTTTTGGTATATAGCACCTCAACTCTATAGCATGCAGCAATAACATCTCGATGCTAAAACTCATGTAGAAGAGCTTAAAAAGTAGCGGCATTAGCACCTAGGTACCAAAATCATGATGCCGTAGCACTACGGAATGATAGAGTTCATATTTAGACAATTTTTCACCATTTTTTTAGAACTTCACAATTTTTTTCATTTTCTTTAGAGTGTAAGTAAAGAGTGCATACATAAAGCGTAAGAAGTATGAAGAGATTTGAGATAAATATAATTTGTATTATTTTTTTATTTTTTTTATAGTGTATTTCTTGATGTGGTGTAACTCCAGAGTTTTATTTCCATTCTTGCATTTTTCCATATTAATTTCTGTGTTTTTTATGTTCTTGGGCTCTGATAACTTCTGTTCAATGCTTTGCTTCAAATCTCTTGAATCAGTTTCAGCATTTTAATCTCCCAATAGTCTTGTTACGGAGGAACAGTGAGAATCAAACAGCACAGGTAGTGACTGCATACAGTGATAGCTGGATCTCTAGGACTCTAATGGAAGTAGAGAGATCTACTGTTGCCACTGTTTACATAAAATCAATCAAGGACGTTTTTGTCCTGCTTCTTTGCGCTTCTTATTAAAAAAAAATGTTGCTATTCAAACACAGATGGACTGGTTGCAAGCGAATCTTTCAATGTTACGAATTTTGAAAGCGGGGGAGCTCACAGGTGTTAGATATTTGCATTATACATTTTCCAAAATCAAAATTTTGATTTTGCTTACTTTGAAAGCTGGTGTTTAAAAGAGATATCTACAGAGGAGTTTAAATCTTCATTCTCTTAGCTAAAGTTTCCCAGATTTAATGCTGAAATTGTCTTACCGAATCACCATTCATAGTTAACTCAAAACAGATAAAATTCTTCGAGAGCGACGACTTGATCATGTTCATATTTTGCTCATTTTGTAGCAAACAAATATAATACAATACACTCTTTCTGCAAATAAACACTAATGGAAGCTCTCTATATATATGCTTCCAATGCAGGGCTCGGGAACTTCTGAAGGTGAAAACAGAGCTATATGAAGCAATAGATATACTGCACAACCAATAACATAAGACAAATATAAACTCAGCCGGGGAGATTGAAGTGAAAGAACCAGGAAATAACAAATGCAAAAACCATGCAAGCCAGAAGGAAGTTTAAGAAGTTATGCCCCTGCCAGAAAAGTCGACTTGTTTCAGCTTGCGGCGGCGGCGGCAGTGCTGCAGATGCTGTGCTGCCGCTTGTTTCATTTGGGTGCTCAACAGACTCAGTCTCGCCATTTCCAGACACATTTTTAGCTGTAGAGCCACAAATCTCACATGTCCTGCAACATTCACAAAGAAAGATAGTTTAGATTCTCAGAATCTATAAAGAGAAATATCCCAATAGCAATCATAATATTAAATGAAGGTCTGTTTAACTTCCATTTTTAATTTGATGCTTTCAGGTCATTTGGGTTTGTCAAAGTTTTCTTTTTAAGAAATATTAACAAGGAATTGTGGATCCTATTTAGTTCCTAGCTTTAAAAGATTCAAATTCTAACTGCATTAAACAACAAGGGATGAAATGGATCTTAGAGGATAATTTTTAACCTTTCAACTGAGCGAGTCAAAGCACTCATACATGTATGTCAAAACTAAATTTTTTTTCTACAAGGAATTCCAACCTGTTAATAAAAGAAAAAACACAGACTTGATGAATTCAAATGCTAATGAAATAATAACGCTCAAATACTCCTTAAGAAAATGAATGAACTGTATAGTTTGGAATGAAGAACATATGATCAGATAAGAACACTGCAACATCATCACCTGCACAAAAAAAGTACTTAAAAAAGAGTGATTCATAAATGACAGCTAAACATTCATAGTGTTAAAGACTTGATTTGTTTACTCACTGGTTTCCTTTGATCTTAAACCAAGTCTCTGCACATTGCTTGTGTGCAGAAGCTAGATCATCCTTGCAAGAGCAACCCAAGTTGATCGGACCGCCTGTTTCCAGACTACAGATCTCCAAACTGAGATGACAGATCCGGCAATCTCTTTCAGATTTTTGAACACTTTCCTCAACCTCTGAAATTACACTCTCCAGATCAACCTCCATCGAGGAATCTGATATGCAACAGTTTCTGCGCAATTCTACAGCTCCACTTAGATGATGAAAGGAAGCACAAGAAGACCGTTGCTCATAATAATTTGAACCAGAAGATGAATGCCATGGTTCATCTTCTGCATCAGAGAAGCATAAGCTACCATCACTCTCTTCAACAATGGAAGAATGCGGAGGACCAATCTCTATATCTTGTGTTGATTCCCCTCTTTTCGTATACATTTCAAAGGTGAAGTTATAGGATTTGGAGAAACGATAAAGATGAAAACTTTGAGAGGCTTGATATAAATCAGTGGAGACATGTAAGGATTAGCAGAAAGGGAAAGTTTTGGAAAATAGAGAAAGGATGAAGAAATCTATCAGCATTTTGTTTTACTACCTGAGCAGTGTGTCTGACAGGGCTGGATAAAGGTTGTCTGTCTGGAATCCCAAAAATATGGAGCTTATAAAAATGATTGTGCTTCTGTCCTTTTTTCCTGTAGAGCGTGAAGAAAAAAAAAAACAAAAGTTTATTCATGATCAATATAGGTAACTTCCAGAAAAATTAATCACAGATTCTATACAACTATAACACATTACACTTTATAATTAATACATAATAATTATATATTAATATAATATCACATAATATCAGAGACGGATCTAGGCATAATTAAGGAAGGACAATTATCCCTCTTAAATTTTATAATTTTTCTTAAATAAATTATTAAATTAGTCATTTATCCTTATATAAAATTTTTTTTGCCCTTTATTTCTATCATAAAATATAAATTTATCGTTCTTGAAAATTGAGACTGGTTCCGCCTTGCGTGATATTAAGTTATTGGAGTCTATATATAGAGCTACATTCAGACTCCGCAAGCAATAATCTCTCAAACTTTTAGGCGGTAAATTACCATACCTTTGAAAGTAACTATGTATCATATTCGACAGAAAAGATTACCAAATCAACCTCAAACTTTTAGATTAATTTTTAGCATGTTAAATAACATGATTAATTAATCGCGTAAAATACATTCATTAAGAAAATGTAATGACTTAGAGAATGAAAAATAAGCATACTAGTGCTCACATATAAGCAAATATGTTTATTATTAGGATTATAACATTATCTAATATTTGTGATGGCTCAAATTCATTCCAAATTATTATTTTTTCTTTCGTCGCAAAAAATAAATTTTGCAAAATGAATTTTGTTGCAAATTCTGATCACAACAATGTAGTTTATGATGATAATTTTGCCATTATTATTGAATATGAATTATAATTTTATTAATTATTTTAAAAGATATTTACATACATAACACAAAATTTCTTATATATTTAAATATATAATATCTAAACTTTAATATCTATAAAAATAACATTCGAATATTTAATATTACATCAAAAATAATATTATAATTATTTTTTAAAAATCAAATGCACTTAAGGGAGCAAAGCATTGACTTCACATGCATTGATTAACACATGCTTGAACAAAAAAATTAATAAAAAAAAAAGGAATAAAACAAATAATTAGTTGTTATGAAGAAAAATTAATGGAGATGGTCTCCTATCACACTCTATGGGGGTCCTTAAGGGCACATGCGCAGTGGTTGGAATAGAAAGCGCCACACCAATTTGTTTAAGCTTCTTTCATTATTAAAAAGATACAAAGAACATTATTGGATCAAGTATTCATCCTATCAACTAATCCCTTTGATTGTTTGTTTAGGGCTTCTCTCTATCTTTTTTTTTTTAGTGTGAGAAATTTGAATATGTTTCTTCTTTCTATGGCATATATATTTCTTGTTGAATGTTTCTGGATATTGATCGATGTCCAGTCGATAGTCCGTGCTGGAGATTTCTTCTTCTTCTTCTTCTTTTTGGATCATCTGAGCTAATTAAATGATAAACATTTATATATATACTATATAGATTATGTACATATGTTATATACTTATTACGTGATGTAATATTATTGGAGTTCGAATATATAGCTACATCGAGATTCTAAAAATAATAATTTCTCTCTGAAGTGCTGTAAAAATAACTTATATTTTAAATTTTTTTATTCTTACGTTTTCATCATAGGGTTTGTTGCGTGCTAGAAAATCAGTTGCGGTAGAATAAAAGTTTTCGCCTTAGCTTCGTTGTGAAATCCGGCACACACATAGGTATTTAAAGAGTGAACAATAATATTATATATATATTATATAGATTATGTACACATATTATGTACTTATTACGTGATGCAATGCTATTGGAGCTCAGATATAGAGCTATATTGAGATTCCAGAAATAATAATTTCTCTCTGAAGTGCTGTAAAAATAACTTAAATTTTAAATTTTTTTATTCTTACGTTTTCATCATGGGGTTATTTCCATTAATGTGTATTTATATAATGATTGAGAGGAAAATATCATTTTCACTCTAAAAATAAACTCATTATTTTATAAAATTTGCAGATTTTATTTACAACTAAGAGAAATTGGAGTTGTAAATAAAAAGGCGAAAGCTTGTTTCAGAAGCTCAAGTGCTTATCATGTCTCCTCGCATGCTTTGGCCCTTTATAATTTGAAATATTATTACTCGAGCAAAAAGCACAACTAGAAAAATAATTACATTTATTCTCTAATAAAAGAAATTATATATTTTATATTTTTTAATTTTGATTAAATGAAAATAGTTAACTATATTTTCACCTTCACCTATTGGTTATAGAAGCAAAGCAAATAAAATACATATGATTAAGTGTCATATATTTTAATTATTTGTGAGGATGCCATTTTAAATGGGGAAAAAATAGTCAGGATATTTTATATCAAATTTAATTATAAAATTTTTGTAATCATAAAATTATAATAAGTATTATATAAATTTTAATTGATTAATTATATATCTATTTTTTTTTAGTCTAATAGTTACATGAGTTATGATGATGATTAAGTTGAAGTTAAAAAATATTTGATCAAAAATATTCCTCTTTAAATTGAGATAATTTTGTTGGAAATATATGAAGATAAAATAAATTTATCGTGTTCAGATCTCATGTCAAATCATCGAGAGGATTTAATTGGAAGCTCTTGACCTCCATATGTGTGTAATATCAAAACAACAAATTGAATTGACTTGAAGTAGGCGCAAATCGGGGTTCAAAATGCGGACATCACCAAAAATGGTCGAAACGTCGAAATTGATCAGAATATAGATATTGCAAAATCTAACGATCAATCGATTAAGCGCTCGAGCTATCAATGTGTCGACACGCATATCAGAGTCGGGAAGCTGCAACGATATCCGAATAACCTCCGTTTACAAAATTGATTACGCCGTTAGCTTCAAAATATCAAAATATATCAAATGAGATTATATGTGCTCAATTTGGATGAGTCTACGCAGATGTCAAATAATCAAAAGTGGTAGCGTCTGGTCGGAAATTGGCGTGTCAAATCAACTCAAATACCTCCGTCGATAAAGCGACTTGCGATCGCGTTGAGCGTCGAAATTAGTCGAGGATATAAATATTATGAGTTGATGATCAGCCGTCAATTCAGTCGTCGTCGTCTGCATTATGTCGAGATGGGAGGTCTTGGCGGATCAAGCGCCAGTTAATTGAAATTGATCACGTCATTGGCTTCGAAATATTGAAATCTATCAAATAAGACTGGTCACACTCAATTCGGACGAGTCTGCGCAAAAATCGAGCGATCGAAAATGACGACGCATTTGCGGCGTGATTCAATTTGGCGTCGGCACAACATCATAAATCGCGAAATGGACTGAGCCATTTCATTCAAAATGATAGAATTACCTTGAATTAATATATATATTGACCATATAATGATGCGGGCATAAACTTCATTTTTAAAATTGATTAATATTTGAAAAATAAAAAAAAAGTAGTGTCTATTCAACCCACGGTTTCCCGCTCGTCGATTCGAACGCAAGTCAACCGTTCCCTCCTAGTTGAAAAAACTACTCCCGCTCTCCCATTCAATTTTCTCCCTTAACTACAAGGAACCGTTACCTCCCTTCCGCCGGTAACAGTTCTCCCTCTAAAGGAAACCGCAGCCCCCTTCTCGGTTTTCTGGCCAAAAACCGCATGTTTTTGCATGAAGAAACCTACGTAATTCCTCCCTGGCTTATCTCTCTCCGCTTCTCTCATTCCCTCCCGCTCCTCTCTCTCCGCCCTCGGCTCTCTCTCTCAGCAAACCCCATGCATGAAAAAATGGACGTAACTCCCTCTCATCCCAACCGAGAAGGGCATTCTCTCAGGAAGCCAAGAAATAGCAGTAAAAAGACTTTCTAGAGCTTCAAGCCAAGGCATGGAGGAGTTCAAGAATGAGATCATCCTCATAGCAAAGTTGCAACACAGAAATCTCATCAGACTTCAAGGCTTCTGCACTGAGAACAAAGATCAGATCCTAGTCTATGAGAATATGCCAAACAAAGGCCAGGATTCTTTCATTTCTTAACCTACCAAGAAACAACAGTTAGACTCGAAGACAAGGTACAACATCATCGAAGGAATTGCTCGAGGACTCTTC
Organism: Cymbidium sinense; assembly: GCA_021442155.1. Lineage (NCBI taxonomy): Eukaryota > Viridiplantae > Streptophyta > Magnoliopsida > Asparagales > Orchidaceae > Cymbidium > Cymbidium sinense. Next base: position 117,750,550 of record CM038225.1, read on the forward strand.
TATCTTCATCGAGACTCCAGATTTCGAATCATACATCATGATCTGAAAGTCAGCAACATTTTGTTAGATGAGGAGATGAATCCAAAAATTTCAGACTTTGGACTCACAAGAATATTTGCAAGCGACGACAACAAAACAGCAACAAAGAGGGTGGTTGGGACATATGGACACCTGTCGCCCTCTCATTCTCCCGTGGCCCGGTCTGCCGCACCGATCCGCGACCCCCGGTCTCGCGTCCGACCCGCAACCGAGGCCCGCCATTCCACGCGCACCACCTCTTCAGCGCTCCGCAGCCCACGAACCGCCGTCACGCCGCGCGCGATCCCGCCCAGCGACATAGCAACCCGAGCCCGCGCCGCAGTCCGCTGTCTCAACCCGTGGCCCGATCGACCCGCGCAAACCCGAACGTCGCCCCGCTGCGCGTTTCCCGTCGCCACACCGACCCGAGCCCGTTGATCCTGCAGCCCGCTGTCTCAACCCGTCGACCCGCTCCTGACCCGCATGACGAGCCCGCTGCTGCAAGCCTAACCCCCGTGCGGTTTGGCCTCTGGCCCGTTCTGTTCCGGCTCGAAACTGTTCTGACCCGTGCAAAGGCCCGCCAACAACTTTTCTTGACCCGCCCAACTCTTCTTTGGCCCGTCCAGCCTCCAAAGTAACTCAAACTTCTCCCGTTTTCGCTGCATCGCGAATCGAGGAAGAAAATCGTTAGCAGACGAATTCTTTCTTCGATTTTCGGCATCGTACTCACTCGCTTTAGCCTTCTTACTTCTATTGCGTCGCAAATCGGGGAAGAAAATCGTCAGCAGGCGAATTCCTCCTCTTCGATTTTCGACGTCACACCCCTTACCTTGCATTCCCAATCACATACCCAACCCCGTTCCTTTGCCTAGCACTACAGCGCACCATAAAATATGTCAGAACATGTGGGGATTTATGAATGTGAATATATACATATGATTGTTTTTTTCAAGCAGGAAGTGCCAGGGCTGAGATGAGAGCAGCGGTGTCAAGACACGCCGCCAGGGCGATCGAGTAAGCCAAACCGGATATCGCCCTCTAAATGCTGAAATTTTATCTAATTTCCAGACTTAGAAAAAAAGAAGGAATAAATATATATTGCATTCGTCTTCTTTCAAGTTTAAGGGCCTCTCGGCTTAGCAGGCACGCCGAGATGAAAAGACGGTGGTGTTGAGGCACCACTGCCACGCCAGAGGCGCCGAGCAGCAAAATACCCGATGCACCACCTACATGGGTCGACGGATATCGCCAAAATTTCTAAATCTTAGACTTAGAAAAAGAGGGGGGAGAATGAGTATATGTTGTATATGCTTTCTTTCAGGTTTGAAGACCTCGTTGTACTCAGCAGGGTGCGACGAGATGAAAATCGATTGTGGTATCGCAAGACACCACTCAAGCTATGCTAGGCATCAGCAAGCCAAAAAAACCCATGTAGCCCTTACCCTGGATGATGTCTGAGGTCACAAAATTTTATCTGATTTCTAAACTTAGAAAAAGAGAGGGAAATCAAATTTGAATAAAAGAAGAGGAAATAAAATTTGAATAAAAGAAGAGGAAATTAAATTTGAATAAAAAAGAGGGAAATCAAATTTGAATAAAAAAGAGGGAAATCAAATTTGAGTAAAAGAGGGGGAAAATTGAGAATTACTTTGAGGAGTAAATCTTCTTCTTAAAATGACAAATTAAACTATCTTTTGGAATTTAAATTAAAATGCCTTCTTCGCCACCAGATCTTTAACTCTTCGTACAAGTTGACAGAAGGTGATACTAAATCAAAATCTATAAAAATAGAAGGCGATACTAAATCAAAATCTACAAAAATCATAGGTTCTCATTTGATCAAAAACTAAGGAATTTCATTCTAATTATGATTTTAAAATTCAATAATTTCATTAATTAGATGAAATTAGTTAAGCTATAAATACCCGCATGTACCCCAACATTATGCTGAATGCTTAAATTCGAGTGTTTGAGAATGCTGCGCGGGTTGCTTCCTGGTTTAGTCTTAAGATTGGGTCTGGGTTAACAAAACCTAAAAACCTATAATAAGAGTTTCAAATTAGTAAAATATCTGAGAAATTAATTTTATCAGGTGATAGTAGATCTAATCCTCTGTTAACAGCTAAATAGAGTTGACATGATTTAAAGCTCTTCAACATATTCAAATTAATCAATTTTTAAATCAAATTAGGTTGCTTCCCGGTTTAGTCTTAAGATTGAGTTTGGGTTAACAAAACCTAAAAACTTATAATAAGAGTTTCAAATCAGTAAAATATCTGAAAAACTGATTCTATCAGGTGATAGTAGATCTAATCCTCTGTTAGCAGCTAAACGGAGTTGACAGGATCTAAGGCTCTTAAACATATTTTAATAAATAAAATTAAGTGGCAATCTGAAACTACTTAAATAAAATTTTATTATTAAAAGCTTAAAACAAACTCAATATATTCACCTTCTGTAACTGTTTATCAGGGGTGATAAATTAAGCAAACTCTAGCTCATAAAGGAGCCAATGTCAAATCAAATGTTCCACCATGTTCACTCTCAATCAATCTCTTGCCGAAGGACTGCCCGTGTCCTCTAAAGCTGCGTGGAGTTCACGATGAAGCGCTTATGACCGAGTCCTCGACGTGGTTTGGCCAATCCGCTCCATTATATTAATCAAGATCGATATGCTTCCCAATGGCTCGCCTTTGAGTTGTGAATCATGGGTATACTTGATGAGAAAACAACCCTCGCCGGTGGACTTAAAATTATCTCCTTAGACAAACACCACCCCATGTCTACAAGGATTTCTTGGACGACGTAACCCATGTGTTGCTGATGAGGATCATTCTGTCAGGTTGGGTCGACTACCTCCTCTGACTAAGTAGACTAGGGACCGCGACTGCTTGGGATGATGGAACTATGGGATCTAGATTGGGCATGTCATCATTCCCCCAACCATCCGGTTTAATCTAAAATGATAAATTTCATATCTTAAACTCTAAAACTCCACATGCTGCTACTACACTGCGCATTTTGCAATCTAACGACTAGCCTTAATCGAAAGTTCTCTCTCACTTATTGGGAGGGGTAATTAACTATAGAGGTTTGTGCCTATAGGAAACATGGAACTAGATCTAAAGTCCTCACCAAATGAGGACGAAATCTATGGGTAGTGTCTTATCTACTATTACATCTGCCTTCTGAAAATTACACCAACACATCTTAAACCACTCTTCTCATCCGAAGAGGTCGGTGGGGAATTTTCGGAGCCCATAGATTTATGGTGACTCCGCTGGGGACAGGATTCTCTTTCCATCTTTGGCTAGTCAAATTTGAGCTATAGTAGTAGTAAAGCATGATAAAAATTGAAATGTAAAATGAATTATCAATGAAACTAAATCTAAGCTAAATATGTCATTATGACTAATCTACTTATTCTTTATATCCATGAATCTCCAGAACACACCGTTCATTATGCAGCTAGGTCGTGAAAGCAACATCTATCTAGCTAATGCTGTAATCAATACTGGGGATGTTGAAGCTACTATTCAATTTGATAGTGTAGACTTCCCATCCATCACTGTTGTAAATAATCCTCCACCTGAAGCATCTGCATATTGTACACACCAACCTATGCATGGGAGGAGAATGACTAAAATGATTGCTGCTGTTATCGAGGCTCCTCAAGAGAGAGCCTCAGATGGATTGATTCATTCATTGAGTGCCATGAAGAGAACCTTCACTGGGTAGAAAATTTTTAGTCATACCTGTGAATGCGACAACTCTGCTAGTTGAATCTTTCACATTAGGAAGACATAATATCGAAGCTTCCCCTTTTAGAGGAAATTTAAGTAGAAGGCAAAGGAGAAGAAACATTAAACTATGAGCTTAGTAGTTGTTGTCTGACTCACAAGTCATACAACCAGAAGCAAGTATTTCTATCCCATAATAAATTTGAAAATTTTGAGATGAGTGAATAAGAATAGCTCTACTGGTGATGTTAAGCGGTGTTTTTGGGCTCAGTAGCAGTCAGCTTCAACCTTTCTGAAGAAATAACATGAAGCTCTATCTACTCGAGCACATAGAGTTATAAAGGTTGTTAAGGAAGAATGTCTTATGAAGAATATGTATTAAATATCAATCATCAAAGAAGCTAAAAATGCTCCACTACAAAAGCTACAATCAGTGGTAGTAAGAACTCAAGACTGTTCTAAGAAATCCTTGCACGGTGAACATCAAGGTGTGACACCTGAACTGCATGTTCAGGAATCCGCTACCGAAAGGTCCCGGTAGAAAGAAAAATAAATATGAAGGCTACAACCTCGAGAAGTAGCGATGCAAAAGCTTCCTCATTTAGAAGAAAGCTAACCCAGAGACAACGAAGAAAGAAAAATGCAGAACTGCGTGATCAAAAGTCATGGTTCAAGCAGAAGATTATACAACCAACTGTGGAACCATAAGTGAGTGTTCCAACCCATAACTTATTTGACAGCCTAAGATGGGTAAAACGGAACAGCTCTACTAGTCAAATCAAATAGTTCCTTTGGACCTGCCAACGTTAAATCCTAACTTCTCTAGTGAGAAAACTTGAAATTGTATATGCAAAGTGTGCATCGGGTCCTTAAAGTTACTAAGGAGAAATGACCGATGAAAAGAAAATATCAAGGTCATGTTATCAGTGAGGTTATAGTTGCTCCTCCAATGAGAGCTTCTCCTACAACCACAGTCAGATATCTACTAATTCAAGTCTCGTATAATGAGCATCGATGCGTGACACTTGAACCACATATCCAAGAATCCACGAAGGTCCCACAAAATAGAGCAAATTTGGAGGCCAAAATCTCGAAGTGAAATTCCCTTACAAATAGACAACAGCGTGACATCTAGACTGTACTCTCATAAAATCCACTCATCATGCTAAAGTATTTGGAGCTGAAGTAGTCTTGCCACATCAAGTTGAACTACATTCAGTATGAGTAGCCATTCAATGCAATCTCACTCAAGATGAGAATGCCTGTCTATGGATGTGAGAATTTGATGGACTTGACGAGGTCAGGCACCAAGCTCAACAAAATCTAGAAGTCTACCAAGCAAAAATGTCCAAAAGTTTCGTCAGTATATGTTATCTCACAAGATTACTCTCATCTCAAGGATTGATCCACTGAAATACTTGATGATAAGATCAACGTTGATAGGTTGCTTAGCAAGATGGGCAGTATTGCTTCTACAATTTGATATCACCTACATTCCACAGAAAATAATGAAGGGACAAGTTTTAATAGATTTTCTAACTGCACATCCTATCCCTGCAGACTCTTCTCTTAATGATGATTTACTGATGAGCAAATTATGCTTATTCATGAAAGAGAAAAAATCACAAATTTGAGAAATATACTTTGATGGAGCCTCACCGATCAAACAAGTCCAACATCTAAATTTTCCAAAAGCAAGAGCAGGAATCTGCATCATTTTCATAACACCAGAAGGATGGATAATGAGACGATCATATGGATTGACTGAGCCAAGACCTAATAATGAAGTTGAATATGAAGCATTAGTGGCAGGTCTGGAAGAATCCATTTTCATAGGCATTCAAAATCTGCACATCTTTAGCGATCCTCAGCTTATTATAAATCAAGTACTTGGCATCTATAGGATCAACAAGCTTGAGTTAGCTTTTTATCATAAGCGAGTTCTTGAGCTTATGAAGCATATACCAAATATCACACTAACTCGATTCTCTCAATACGAGAATAACAAAGCCGACTGCTTAGCAAAATTAGCTAAGAAAATGGCAAGTATGAATGGTGATTATGTCATGATCGACATATTTACTCGACGAGTTCTAGAGCCGATAAAATATTAATTCCCGTAGGTAGAGGGGTTAATAAGTTTGACCCAGCAGGATGCGACTCAGGTTTCTCCTCATACTCCCAAAAATCAGCAAGAAGTTGTATTAAGAAGAGCCAAGAATGACATTGCCTCAGAAAAGTAGTGTGAAGCCTTTGTTACAAAAGTAGTTCGAATGTTAGGGTACAGATGTAATTAGACCAATTGATCTACCGTCATCAACTGGACATCGCTTCATCCTAGTAGCGATTGATTATTTCTCTAAGTAGGCTAAAACTACTCCATTTAAAGAAGTTACTACTAACCGAATGATCAACTTCTTCACGCATAATGCAGTATACAGATTTGGAGTGCCACGCTGAATAATTTTTGATAATGACACAACTTTTAAAAGTGCAAAGATTTATAGATTCGTCGATCGACACAAAATTGATTGGCGATATTCTTCAATATATAATCCAAGAGCAAATGGTTTGGTAGAGGCCTTCAACAAGACATTAGTCAAGCTGCTCAAGAAGATCCTTACTAAAAATAAGAGAGAATGACATACCAAGCTAGTAGAGGCTCTACGAGCATATCGAACTACCTACAATACGCTGACTAAAGCCACTCCCTATTCACTAGTATTTGGAATTGAAGCAGTTCTTCCACTTGAAGTTGAGTTGTCTTCACTTCAAGTAGCCATCCAGCACAATCTAACTGAAGATCAAAATGCTCGTCTAAGAATGGAGGAACTCGACATGCTTGATGAAGTTAGATTACGAGCTCATCAAAATCTGGAAGTCTATTGAGCTAAGATGTCTAGAGCTTTTGACCATACGCTATGGCCTCGAACATTCCAAAAAGGGGAATTGGTCCTGGTACTGAGAAGACCGATTATTCATAATCGAAAATTTGGTGGCAAATTCGAGCCTAACTGGGAAGACCCTTTTGTCATTGAAAAATTATACCAAGGAAGGGAATACCAATTTGTCAACCTAAAGGGTGAAAGACCAATGCCGCCAATTAATGGGCGATATTTGAAAAAAAATACCATACTTGATGATCACATTCCTAAGGTACAATAGAAATCCCCATGTAAGATAGGGGGCATTTTTTTAATATATCTATTTAGGTTGACATCGTGCTTCATGCCCAGATTCCTAAATAAACCTACAATAGATGAAGAACTTTACTGTGAAAATTCCTCGGCAAGACAGGGGGTATTTTTTAGTTTATATTAAATTTATTTGAGTTGACATCGTGCCAAAAGATGAGATCCTCAAATATATTATTATTTCGATTGACATCGAGCTTTATGCTAAAATCCCTGGATATATCCATAATTATTAGTGTCAAGTTGCAGAGACTTGCAGGAACAAAAAGAATCTATTTCTATGCATGAAATGATAGCTTTAAATGTCAAGAAATTTATCTCTTAGATTTGCCAAATTCTAGAGATCAAGTTAAAAGAACTCCTAATTTCGGGGGCTTTAATCAACTGAGTTAGAAAAATATCAACCTCTACATCCTAAAGTCTAGGACACGGATGGGTTCTAATGGTCAGACTCAATAAGCCCATAAATGGCCGAGTTGCTGATGCTTTCCTCACTCAATAAGCCGCAAGAAGAGGCCGCAGTGAAAGAGCCCCCATTCATCAGTCTGATGACAAAACCATCAATCAACTACAGCTCAAGTCGAAGACTCGAGTAGGTTTTAAAGGTCGAACTCAACAAGCCCAAATATGGCCGAGTTGCTGACTCTCTCCTCACTCAATAAGCTGCAAGAAAAGGCCGTAGTGAAAGAGCCCCTGCTCGTCAGTCCAATGGCGATAATTGTTCAATCTCAAACCAGATCCAGCTTTGTGATTACAAGCAACTCGGATTTAAGAGATATCTCTACTTGATTAATAGATCAAGACAGTTTGAGAAAATGCTCAATTCAGGGTTTCCTCAAATCAATCTTCATATTACCTGCAAGGTGATATCCCAATCTATTCTCAAATGATCTGATCAAGCTCAAAGCACAGATCAAAGCCCACCTCCTCATCAAGTCCGTCAAAGCAGAAAGCATAGAACCGAGGAAGCAATTTCATAGTTCATACAAAGCCGATGGCCAAACTAAAGAAATTATATGGTTATTCAGTTAAAGCACGCCGCTAACTAATAACTCAACATCGTATGTAAGCCGGAAGGTCATCATCTCAGATGTACCTTCAATGAATCCATCAAAGCAACAAGCACAGGGTTCATGTCATACATATATTTCCTGACATGTCAATGTTGACAAATCAGGTCAATCCTTCATCAAGTCCGTCAAGCTCAAAGCTAGGACAGAAGGAATTTCAAATCTGTTCAAGCATGAATAAACTGATTCCTTAGCGGAGTCTTTCATCAAAACAAGCAGACCAATTCCTCCATCAAACTCAACCAAGTATGAAGCTAGGGTTCGAGGAAGCTCAAATCTACAATGTCATAAAAGAAGGAGATCTTCAGCAAAACCATTGAAGCAGATAGTAGATGGTGCAATAACTCTTCTCAATCCGACAAGTCGATTCTGACAAATCGGTCAAGCCCATCATTTAGTATGTCCTAAATAAGGCAAAGATACTAATGACAAATCCCAAAGTTTCAAAGCTAGAAGTTTAAAATGATCCAAGCTCTGTGGCCAGCCCAGATGGTCAACCAGTTTTCAACAAATGTGACTCGCTTCATGTGTGAATCACATTTGTTGGGGGGCATTTTTTGACCTCCATATGTGTGCCATAAATCAAAACAAGCCTACAAATCGAATTCGATGAACTTCGGAAGTGACAGTGCCAAACCGGGGTTCAAAATGCACTGGACGTCACCGAAAATAGTTGAAACGACCTTCGATCGACAAACAAACTTTACCATTGTGTTCAGAATGTCGAAATTGATTAGAATATAGATATTGCAAAATCTAACGATCAATCTATTAAGCGCTCGAGCTATCAATGTGTCGATATGCATATTAGAGTCGGGAAGCTGCAACAATATTGGAACGACCTCCGTTTACGAAATTAATTATGCCGTTAGCTTCAAAATATCAAAATCTATCAAATGAGACTATCTGTACTCAATTTGGATGAGTCTGCGCAAATGTTGAATAATCAAAAGTAGTTGCGCGCAAATCGAGGCTGAAATGCACAAGGCGTCATCGAAATTAACTCAAATGACCTCCGATCGATGAACAGACTTTGCAATCACGTTTAGAATGTCAAAATTAGTCAGGATATAAATATTGTACGAGTTGATGATCAACCGATTAAGCACTCGAGTCGTCAACAAGCCTGCACGCATATCGAGGTCGGGAGGTGCCGATGAGGATCAAACGACATCCGTTTATGAAATTGATCACGTCATTGGCTTTGAAATGTTGAAATATATCAAATAAGATTGGTCACAGTCAATTCGGACGAGTCTGCGCAAAAATCGAGCGATCGAAAATAACGACACGCATTTTGAGCCAAAATTGATTCAATTTGACGTCGACTTGAACCAAACGGTCTCCGATCACGAAACGGACTGTGCCATTGCATTTAGAATGATAGAATTATCTTGAATCAACATATATATTGACCATATAATGATGTCAGCATAAACTTCATTTTTTAAATTGATTAATATTTGAAAAATCAATAAAAAAAAGTGTCTATTAAACCCACGGTTCTCATGCAACTACTCCCGCTCGTCGGTTCGAACGCAAGTCAACCGTTCCCTCCTAGTTAAAAAAACTACTCCCGCTCGGCAAAATTTTTAAACTAAACCTCATTAGTGATTTAATTAGCTAATTAGGCTGGATAAAAAAAATTAGCAAAATCCGCTCCACGGGCGACGGCGGATGCATCGTGGGCATGGCGCCGATGATGGATGCCGGGCCGTCGACTGGCGCCTTTTCTAACGAAACCCAGAGCAAGCTCGGTTTTCCTTTTTTCGTTCCGTTTTTTCCGCTGATCTACCTCGCCGATCCAGCTTGTTGCCGGCCGGATCCACCTCGCCGCCGGCCAAGGTGCTCGCCGCCGGCCAGGAAAGTAGCTTGGAAGGTTTATTTTTGCCGATTTAGGTATTTCTAACCCTAAACGAAAAAGAAATGTATTTTGTATGAGTTTATTTGGTTAGTTTAGCTAATTGTTATGATATTCATATGAGATCTGTGATTGATATGAAATTGTGCACAGTTTTGATTTAGGAAAGCTTCATTTTTTGTCTTAGTGTTTTTTTTTTCTTATTTAGGAAGTGTGTATGTGTAGTTAATTTTAGGGTTTATGAGATCTGTTATTGATCTGAAAATGTGCGCAATTTTTATTTAGGAAAGCTTCATTTTTTGCGCAAAGTTATTTTTTTATTTAGGAAATGTGTATCTGTAGTTTAAGGATGTTTTATTTTTGCTGGAACTTGATCCGTGGAGGAACTTGTGATGCGTAAGACAAAGAACCGATCATTGCTTTGTCTTATCAAGAACACTCTTCAAGACCTTAAGTTAAAGAACTTTTGGGAAATAGAGAAGCATTTTGTTTGTTTGATAGGCTGAAACTTTGGATCTCTTCTTTGTTTAAAGCTAGCGGTTTGGTTGTTGCTATAATTTGATGATACTTCCAAGTTTGTACTTTTCTTTTAGGCATATGTATGTCTCTTTCTCTTACTAATCTGAATATTAATATCTTATTAGCTTGATAATTAATCTTCAATATATTGATGATTTTGCATTGTGATAATGTGAAATTTAGCTTAATTAGTATAAACGAAGGTTATTATATTTGTTTAAGTATTTTATTAGTGCTTGAAATGCTGAGTTCTTTCTAAAGCTTGCAATAATTGTGTTAGTTAACCTTGATGGGGAAGGCCACATGTTACAAATTTGGAATGTTCGCAACAACCCGGTGAGCAGGTGGACGAGGAGGAGGATCGTCAGCAACATCATTTGCGATCACACGTCGACCATCTCATCTCATTACACTCAGCGATTCAACCCGACATCGACGATAGTTGTATTTTGTTTTATCACTTTATGTCATGTAGATGCTTTTTTTTTTTTTTTGTTATGTCCACTTATTCTTTGATTGTACTTTTGTTTGTTATCAATTTAATTTTATTTGGTTAACTCACAACTATTTAGACTCTTACCGAAAAAATTGACACACTTACAATGTTTAATATTATCAAAAAACCATATGTATTCAACAAGCATTGTGTTAAGATCACAAAAGCGAGATCCGTAAATATTTTAATTTTTTCGCGTCAAATTTTTTACATCTCAAAGATTTTTTTTAAAAAATACATTTGCAAAATCGGCGAGATCAGAAAAGTTATCAACATAAAGTTATAAAATTTGTTATTATCTTTCCAACGATGCTAAACACGCTAAAATCAATCGATGATGAGCATGACAAAAAAACGAGGCGATCATGTTTTATTTTTGCAACTTCACATCTCACACATTTGCAAAACTCGCGTAGATTCGTCGAAAAGTCACAACATAAAGTTGTAGAATTTTTCATTATCTTTCCAACGACACCAACTACAAATTCGACAATTCGAACTGATATGTTTAAAAATGGGGATCAAATTTTTTTTTTAAAAATAGTCGCCGTCATGGGCGATGATTGGCGCTGATGATGAGGCCTTGACGGGCTAACAGCTATTTTGTTAATTTTTTTTATCCTGCCTAATTAGCTAATTAAATCACTAATGATGTTTAGTTTAAAAATTATGCCCTCCCGCTCTCCCATTCAATTTTCTCCCTTAACTACAAGGAACCGTTCCCTCCCTTCCGCCGGTAACCGTTCTCCCTCCAATGGAAACCACAGCCCCCTTCTCGGTTTTCTGGCCAAAAACCGCATGCATGTACATGAAGAAACCTACGTAATTCCTCCCTGGCTTATCTCTCGCCGCTTCTCTCATTCCCTCCCGCTCCTCTCTCTCCGCCCTCGGCTCTTTCTCTCTCAGCAAACAGCATGCATGAAAAAAAGGACGTAACTCCCTCTCATCCCAACCGAGAAGGGCATTCTCTCAGGAAGCCAAGAAATAGCAGTAAAAAGACTTTCTAGAGCTTCAAGCCAAGGCATGGAGGAGTTCAAGAATGAGATCATCCTCATAGCAAAGTTGCAACACAGAAATCTCATCAGACTTCAAGGCTTCTGCACTGAGAACAAAGATCAGATCCTAGTCTATGAGAATATGCCAAACAAAGGCCAGGATTCTTTCATTTCTCAACCTACCAAGAAACAACAGTTAGACTAGAAGACAAGGTACAACATCATCGAAGGAATTGCTCGAGGACTCTTCTATCTTCATCGAGACTCCAGATTTTGAATCATACATCATGATCTGAAAGTCAGCAACATTTTGTTAGATGAGGAGATGAATCCAAAAATTTCAGACTTTGGACTCGCAAGAATATTTGCAAGCGGCGACAACGAAACAGCAACAAAGAGGGTGGTTGGGACATATGGACACCTGTCGCCCTCTCATTCTCCCGTGGCCCGGTCTGCCGCACCGATCTGCGACCCGCGCACCTCCCATGGCCCGGTCTCGCGTCCGACCTGCAACCGCGGCCCGCCATTCCACGCGCGCCACCTCTTCAGCGCTCCGCAGCCCACGAACCACCGTCACGCCGCGCGCGATCCCGCCCCGCGATATAGCAACCCGAGCCCGCGTCGCAGTCCGCTGTCTCAACCCGTGGCCCGATTGACCCACGCAAACCCGAAAGTCGCCAGCCCGCTGTGCGTTTCCTGTCGCCACACCGTCCCGAGCCCGCTGTCTCAACCCGTCGACCCACTCCTGACCCGCGTGACAAGCCCGCTGCTGTAAGCCTGACCCGCACGGTTTGGCCTCTGGCCCGTTCTGTTCCGGCCCAAAACTGTTCTGACCCGTGCAAAGGCCCGCCAGCAACTTTCCTTGGCCCGCCCAGCCCTTCTTTGGCCCGTCCAGCCTCCAAACTAACTCAAAATTGTCCCGCTGACATAGGAAGACAATCACAGACGGTTCTTTCCTTCGATTTTCAGCATCATACTCACTCGCTTTAGCATTCTTACTTCCGCTGCGTCGCAAATCGGGGAAGAGAATCATCAGCAGGCGAATTCCTCATTCCATTTTTTGCGTCGCACCCCTTACCTTGAATTCCCAATCGCATACCCAACCCCGTTCCTTTGCCTAGCACTATAGAGCGCCGCAAAATATGTTAGAACATGTGAAGATTTGTGAATGTGAATATATACATATGATTGTATTTCTTGTTAAGACCTCGTCAGCTCGAGGGCCACAGAGATGAAAAGTGGTGCAAGAACCGCTCTACGCCAGAGCGCAGAAAGTAAGCTGCCGTTGTTAGATGTCGCCCTAGACAAATCTTCCGAAATTTTATCTAATTTCCAGGCTTTGAAAAAAAATGGAGGAGTAAATATATACTGCATTTGTCTTCTTTCAGGTTTGAAGGCCTCAGTATGCTCAGAGGGCGCGACGAGATGAAAAAGACCGGCTGTGGTGTCACAAGACACCACTTCACGCCAGAGCATACCGAGCAGCCAAAACACTCCGATGCACCCATATGGATAATGGGATATCCAAAATTTCTAAATCCTAAGCTTAGAAAAAGAGGGGGGAGAATGAGTATATGTTGTATATGCTCTCTTTCAGGTTTGAAGACCTCGTTATGCTTAGTTAGCTGACGAGATGAAAATCGTGGTGTAAGAGACACCACTGCCACCTTCGGAGAGCAGCAAGCAAAACACCCGATGTAGCCACACGGGGATGATGGGAGGTCAAATTTTATCTGATTTCTAGACTTAGAAAAAGAGAGGGAAATCAAATTTGAATAAAAGAAAAGGAAGTAAAATTTGAATAAAAGAAGAAGAAATTAAATTTGAATAAAAAAAGAGGGAAATCAATTTTGAATAAAAAAGAGGGAAATCAAATTTGAGTAAAAGAGGGAGAAAATTGAGAATTACTTTGAGGAGTAAATCTTCTTCTTAAAATGACAAATTAAACTATCTTTTGGAATTTAAATTAAAATGCCTTCTTCGCCACCAGATCTGTAACTCTTCGTACAAGTAGACAGAAGCCGATACTAAATCAAAATCTACAAAAATAGAATGCGATACTAAATCAAAATCTACAAAAAATCATAGGGCCCTCTCTGATCAAAAACTAAGGAATTTCATTCTAATTATGATTTTAAAAATCAATAATTTCATTAATTAGATGAAATTAGCTAAGCTATAAATACCCGCATGTGCCCCAACACTATGCTGAATGCTTAAATTGAAAGTGTCTAAGGATGTCGCAGTTGCTTCCGGTTAGTCTTAAGACTGAGTCCGGGTTAACAAAACCTAAAAACCTATAATAAGAGTTTCAAATTAGTAAAATATCTGAGAAACTGATTATGTCAGGTGATAGTAGATCTAATCCTCTGTTAGCAACTAAATAGAGTTGACATGATCTAAAGCTCTTCAACATATTCAAATTAATCAATTTTCAAATTAAATTAGGTTGCTTCTCGGTTTAGTCTTAAGACTGGGTCCGAGTTAACAAAACTTAAAAATCTATAATAAGAGTTTCAAATCAGTGAAATATCTAAAAAATTGATTCTGTCAGGTGATAGTAGATCTAATCCTCTGTTAGCAGCTAAATGGAGTTGACAGGATCTAAGGCTCTTAAACATATTCTAATAAATAAAATTAAGTGGCAATCTGAAACTACTTAAATGAAACTCTATCATTAAAAGCTTAAAATAAACTCAATCTATTCACCTTCCGTAACTATTTGTTGGGGGTGATAAATTAAGCAAACTCTAGCTCATAAAGGAGCCAATGTCAAATCAAGTGTTCCACTATGTTCACTCTCAATCAATCTCTTGCCAAAGACGCAGGTCCTCCGAATCTATGTGGCTCCATAGATGAAGCAGTTATGAACAGAGTCCTATGATCGGGTGGTTTGGCCAATCCGGCTCTATTATATTACGATCACGACCGTAGCCCGTATGCTCCACAATGGCTTTACCCTTTGAATTATGAATCATAGGGTATACTTGATAGGAAAAACAGCCCTCTGTCAGCTAAGGTAGATTTAAAATTATCTCCTTAGACAAACACCACCCTAGGTCTACAAGGATTTTTTGGACGACGTAACCATGTGTTGCTGATGAGGATCCTTTTGTCAGGTTTGGTCGACTACCTCCTCTGACTAAGTAGACTAGGGACCGCGACTGCTCGGGATGACGGAACCATGGGATCTAGATCGGGCACGCCATCATTCCCCCAACCATCCGGTTTAATCTAAAATGATAAATTTCATATCTTAAACTCTAAAACTTCACATGCTGCTACTACACTGCGCATTTTGCAATCTAACGACTAGCCTTAATTGAAAGTTCTCTTTCACTTATTAGGAGGGGTAATTAACTATAGGGGCTTGCACCTATAGGAAACTTGGAACGAGATCTAAAGTCCTCACCAAATAAGGATGAAATCTCTTGGTAGTGTCTTATCTACTATTCCATCTGCCTTTTGAAAAATACACCGACACATCTTAAACCACTCTTCTCATTCGAAGAGGTCGGTGGCGAATTTTTGGATCCCATAGAAGTGTATCTAAATCTATAGAAAAAGATAATATAAGAATTTTGGCCTTCCACTTTTAAAATGGTGTTCTTGGGAGAGAGATACTTTTTTTTCACTCAAGATGAGATGTGAGAAAAAATAAGAATCAACTTATTTAGAATGAGGATCATGACCTTATTTATACTTGAATACATTTCATTTTATTTCAGCCATCATAAAAATAAAAAAAATGTCCACTCTCTACACGTGAGCCTAAAAAAGAATTAATCTTTATTTGCTCACAAAATTAATCGGCTTAAAAAATAATATAACTCTTAATATATAATTAAATTTATATATGGCTCCACATTCAAAATTATCAACAAATTTGATTTTATGTGCATCATAATAATACAAATTGTAAGTCACTAGACAATCTTCTTCTTGAGGGAAACTAAACCCAAATATTTAAAAATTTCTTCAGTTGAATGTGGAATATAGTATTAATTTCTTCAGTTTAATTTGGAATATACTAAGTAGCTTTATATGCCAACTAGAACTAATGGTGTAAATTAGTTGAGGGAAGCTCGAGTAATTTATAATTTGAGCTCGAATTTGAACTTGATTAATTAAATAAAAGTTTTAGTCAATGAGTTTGAATCAACTCACGAGCTAGTTCATTTAGCGTGAAAAAGATAAATAAAATTATTTAAAAAGTTTTAAAATAATAAAATTATTTAATATTAAAAAGATTTTTTTAATAGTTTATGATTAGATTGTTAAATTTTAATAAATTATTAATACTTTTTAAATGAGCTAGTGTTTTAGCTACTAAGTTAAGTTGGAGTTAGTTCAAATATGACTTATTAACTTATTGAGTTTGAAAAAAGAAAAAAAGTCAAACCATGAAGAAGCTCACTTGAACCCCACAAGGGATGGATGAAACTTGTCCAAAGAAGATATCATAATGATATGTCTCCCTATAGATCTAGATTTGAGGTCTATTTCCTTAATTGTGGTGTTATATTAGTGCTGTGTTATATTATTTTGATAAAATATAAGTTTTAAAAGTATAATAAAATTGAACTACTTAAATATGTATTTGATCTTATTAAAGCAATCAAATTCATTATAAAGTAGTCTTGAGAAAAATTTTATGATACAAGATGCTTTTAGGATGGAATAATAACATAAACTATTGATACATTATTCAAAAATCCACTTGATTAAGAATGAATTTAGATGCATTTTAAAATTTAAACTTTTAAACTCAAACTTATGATCATTCAAATTCTGATTTTAATAAATTTATAGTCAAAATGAACATCTTAATTTGATGAACTTAATGACTCCAAAAGTAATCTGATCTAAATCCAAATAAACACAAATCAAGAACTTGTGAAGTATAATAAGAAACTTCAAAATATTAATTGAAGGACTAAATGATCTCCAAATATTAAATGCTCATAGTAAAATCAATTTTTTTGATGAGACAAATCTAATGAGCTTAGATAATCTAATTCTGATATCATTAAGGTAGTCTAATATTTCAAAAATATATCACAATCAAATGAATCACTCTAAGCTATCTCATGAAGTGTTTTAAATTTTAGTTGCATTTAAGGAATATGACATTACTAAAATTTATAAATAGGCCCTCACTTTCTACATGAAGAGGACTTCTTAGACGAGGTTGGATGGAGGTCAGAGAAAGGAGAGAGCTCAAGGTCTAAAGGATCCTTAAGTTCTTCTTGGGCACTAACATGAGACTATCACCATCAAGTCGAGTGTTATGTCGATGATCTCGTAGTCAAAAGTAAAGAAAAGGAAGACCATCTCTTTGACTTGAGAGTAGTTTTCGAACGGTTAAGATAATTTAACCTCATAATGAATTACCTAAAGTATGCATTCGGAGTAGCTTTAGGAAAGTTCCTTGGGTTTGTTGTCCAACACTGTGGAATCAAAATCGATCCGGAGAAGATCAAGGTGATATTAAAAATGCCACCTCTTAAAAGTCTAACTCAACTCAAATCATTCCAATGACTGTTGGCATATCTAAGATGCTTTATATCCAACCTATCAGGAAGATGATAGCCTTTCTCAGCACTTGTCAAAAAGGATGCTAAGTTTAAGTGGGATGATAAGTGTCAGCATGTCTTTGAAGACATTAAGCACTACCTGATGACGCTGCCAATTTTAGCAGCCCATATCCTGAGCAAGCCATTGATTCTATACACTGCTGCATTAGAAGTTTCCCTTGGCTCTTTGTTGGCTCAAACTAATGATGAAGGGAAATAAATGTGCTATACTATCTCAGCTGTCGTCTAATCCATGCTGAAGCAAACTATCCACTCATTGAGAAGCATTGCCTAGCTTTAATCTTTGTATCCCAAAAGCTACGACACTACATGCTTTCTCATAAGGTGAACTTTATCTCCAGGATCAACCCATTGAAATATCTCATGACACGGCCGATACTATCCAGATGATTGGCACATTGGTCCATGATTTTTTCACACTTTGACATCACTTTCGTATCCCTTCGTGCGGTGAAAGGACAAGCACTTGCCAATTTCTTAGCAGCACACTTACTTCCTGCTGACTCTCTGCTTAGTGATGACCTCCCTGATGAACAAATTGTGAACTTAGGGGACACTAGCATTCACCACTAGGGGTTGTATTTTGATGGTGCATCTTCCTTTCAAAAGGAAGAAGAACCACGATCTACTCTTCCAGGAAAGGTAGGGGTAGGAATAGTTCTCCTAACTCGGACCGCAATGTGATGAGATTCTCATATCACCTATCCAATCCTTACACCAACAACGAAGCCAAATATGAGGCTTTGGTTATTGATATGGAGTTAGCCGTTACTTTAAGCATTTAAAACATCAATATCTATGGGGATTCTCAGTTAGTTATCAATCAAATAGTTGGGTCTTACAAATTCCTCAAGCCTAAGCTCCATCACTACCATAAGTACACTATAGAGTTGTTGGCCCAAGTTATAGAGATTACTATTTATAAGATTCCTCTAGGAGATAATGCAGTAGCCGATACTTTAGCCAAACTTACCAAGGAGTTGGCATGTCTGGAAGATGAGTCCATATTAATAAAGGTCCAAAATAAATAAGTCTTATTCCATATTGATAATGAACTCATCGAGAGACATTCTCTTGAAGGGGAGGTTGTCGTTGCCAAAAAGGATGATGATTTAGATTAGAGGCAACCATTCATGGATCACCTAAATAAAGGCAAACTACATCAAGAGAAGTCCCTAGCACATCAGGTGAAGCAAAGAACACTTTCCTACACTCTCGTGGGTGGCACATTGTACCAGCAGTCCTTCGATCATATGTGGTTATACTGTTTGGACAAACATGAAGCCTGTAAGATCATGAATGAGGTACACTCATGATTATGTGGAGTGCACCAATCTGGTCCAAAGATAAAAGTCAAAATCAAGAGACTAGGATATTACTGGTTGTTGATGATCACAGATTGCATGGACGTGGCTAGGCGATGCCACCAATGTCAAGTACACAGTGTGATCCTACACCAACAACCCAACATTCTACATCCAATATTGACCTCATGCCTAGTCGAGTGTTGGGGTACTGACATGGTGGGTCTGATTGACCCTCATTCTTATAAGGGTCATCGGTTCATCCTAGCTGCTACCGACTACTTTTCTAAGTAGGCAGAGACAATTCTGCTTAGAAAAGTCACATCTTAACATGTGCTCCAAATTTTCAAGAATCATATTTTATATAGGTTTAGGGTGCCTCGATAAATTATATCCGATAATGATACTACATTCAAGAGCACTAAGATCAACAGCTTTGCCCAAAGACATAGCATAGATTGGAGATACTCTACCATCTACTATCTGAGGGAAAATGGCTTGGAAGAAGCCTTCAAAAAAACTCTCATCCAAATACTGAAGAGGACATTCGACGATAATAAGTAATAGTGTCATGAGCAGTTAGTTGAAGCCTTGTGGGCATACTGCACCACCTACAAAACTCCAACCCAATCTACCCCTTTCTCCTTAGTGTATGGGTCCAAAGCTGTTCTACCTTTAGAAGTGCAACTCCCATCACTAAGGATAGATGTGGTTAGCAAGATCACAATGGAATAGAATGCCAAGCTGCGATTAAAAGAGCTTGAAGGTTTGGAGGAGAGATGCCTACGGGCATGCCAAAATCTCGAGTTGTACAAAGCCAAAATGATTCAAGCTCATAATAAGTTGGTCCGTCCTAGATATTTTTGAGAGCTTTATTTCTGATGGGAGGCAAGTTTGAACCCACTTGGGAAGACCCTTTTTCATAGAAAAGGAGGATCATATCAACTTATCAACTATAAATGAGAGCACCTGATGCTTCCAATCAACGAGCTTTATTTAAATAAATATTATCCATGAGATCATGTTTGAAAATAATTATCATCAATAAAATCCTGTTTCAAATTCAATCTCTTCCAAATTGAAAACATCTTTGCTTGCAAGTCCACCATGATGTGTTTAGAGTAGGTGTAAAGAACCCTAGCGACATCATATTTTCTTTATCACAATACAAACACAAGCTACACACAAACACATATCAAACAAATACACATCTTTTATCTTGGGCTACTTCGAGTTAGGATAACGCCCCTGTTGACCTCATTTTAGAATGAGCTCTCAACACCTCCATCTTAGGCTTATGATTTCTCTTAGAATTTAAGAATTCCTTAGTCTTAAGACACATCTAGTGAATAGGTGGACACTCTCTAGCCCTAGAAGACTTAGAAGGGTTTAGCCATAGGATTAGGTCATGCCCTAGGGGTGTTAGGAAATTTGCTTACCTTTAGTTTGCACCATTCCTCACCTTTCCTTCTTTCAAGTCAAAACTCCAAATCAATCCTATTTGATTTTCTCCAAATCTAAATCAAATCCATGAAAGAAACTTTTGATTGAAACCCATGATAAAAAAAAATCCATAAAAAATTCCTAAGTCCAAATTTTGCCAAAGTCCTTAATTTTCTCTTAAGGATTTAACTAAAATCATGATCAAAACCCATTCAAATATTTGAGATTTTCCCATGATCCATTTATATTCTCATTATTTATATTCACATATATAAATGAAATATAAATTCAAACCCATCAAACCAACTCAAAATTCAAAATCAATTCATGAAATTTTCTTAAGTCCCTTTAATTTTCCATTAAAGAACTTAGCCAAAATCAACTCTAAACTTTGATCAAACCTATTCAAATCCAAGGGATTTTCTCAAAACTTATTTATATTTTTATTTATATTCTCATATATAAATGAAATACAAATGTAAATCAATCAAATCCAATTCAAAAATTAAATTCCAAATTTAAAATCCTTGAAATTCCCTTAAATTCCTTAATTTTCCATTAATGGATTTTGCTTAAACTTTGATCAAACCTATTCAAATCCATGGGATTTTCACAAAACTTATTTATCTTCTCATTTATGTTGTCATATATAAATGAAATATAAATATAAATCAATCAAATCAAATTCAAAAATTAAATTTCAAATTAAAATTTTCCTTAAATCCTTTAAATTCCCTTTAATGGATTTAGCCTAAATCATGATTAAACCCCTTTCAAATCCTTGAAATTTTCTCATGATAAATTTATATTATCATTTATATTCACATATATAAAGGAAATATAAATTCAAACAATCAAAACCCACTTCAAAAATCAAACTCAAATCCATTCAAAATCAAATCTAAGCCTTTTAAGCCAAAATCTTGAACTTAGCTGAAACATTTTCAAATCAAGGCAAACCCTTGATTTTCTCTTGTGGTTCAATCAACCCTACAATCATGAGCTCATATATAAATCCAAACCTCAATCAAACAGTCAAAACCCAAATCAAAAATCAAACCCAAGACTCCTTCATATTCTTCCTTTGAATATGAAATTTTCAAATGAATCAAAACCCATTTAACTTCAAACCACTTGTAAATGGATTTATATTTCAATCATAAGTCCATATACAAGATCAATAAACTTCAAATCAAGCTTTGACCAAGCCATTTGACCCACTTAGGCTCACTTGACTCAAAGTGACCTAAAGTACCATTATGAGCCAACTTTTGATCCAAACCAAATTGGATTGAACCAAACTCATATATCCCTCTCATCATGATCAACAATCATCATGGGATGATCAATCAATCAAATTGGGTCAAACAAAGTCAAACCTAAGGGTTGACCAAGTCAACACTTAACCTAAAATGAAACCTTACATAGCCAAATTCCACTATAGGCCAAATTGATTGAAACCATTGATCTAAGTTCATTCATGACTTATGTTTGAATATGACCAAGTCAACCTTTGAGCCTAACCTAGCCCAATTAGCCTACTTGACCCAAGTTGACCCATTTTGAAACATTTTGACCTAAAGGGCCAAAATGTGTCAAAACTTGATCTAAGCCAAATTGACTTAAACCATAGGGTCAAGTTCATTCCAAATCACTTGTTGAACTTGATCAAAGCCTCAATTGACCAACTAGACCCAACCTAGCCTAATTGACCCTAGACCCAACATGACCCAAAGGGGTCATGTTAAGCCAAAATTAAACTTAACCAAAATTGATTGGAAATAAATATACCAATCCACTCTATATGACTAACCAAACCTAAGCCTACCATTGACCTAACCCAAATATGTCAAATGGGTCAAATGGGTCAACTTTAGATGGTGTGGATCACCTCCGATGAATCAAGCCTAAGCCTACCCTTGACCTAACCAAACCTAAGCCTTCTCCAAGGGAATCAAGCTCCAGTGATGACCTCCGATGAAGTTAGTGAATTTTCAACCACTTAGGTTAAGAGGTGTTTGTCTTTTGTGAAGTGGATTTTAACCTCATAGGATCTTAGCCGTTGGATTGGCTGCTTTGGTCCTTTAGATGGTGTGGGTTGAGTCTTGATTGAATCCATGAAGGATCGAGCTCAAATCTTCGATTGTGAACGGCTCACATTCTCCGTGAAGAATCTCGATCTCAGCCATCCATCCGCATATTTTTAGATGGATGGCTGAGATTATTAGGCATATTTTTAATCCCTTATCTGATTTATAAGTCACGAATGTATCCTCAGCTGTCCTACCTTGGATCGAACGGCTAAGGGTAAAAGCGTGTGCGCCGCCACCGTTCCCCTGATGTGACAAGTTAAATAGGGGGCTCACGACGTGATGCGTGTAAAGCGCACTGACCGCCATCGCCATGTGTCGCGCCGTGGTTTGGGTATTAAGTGTTAAGATGTAATTAATGGATTTTCCCTTTGATTAAGGTCAGATCCAGTGAGTAGGGGTTTTATGGAATAATTTTGGGGGCATTTCTCCTAAGCTATTCCCTAAACCCCCTTTTTATTTCCTTAATCCCTTCTTAATTAAGGGTTAATTCATTAATTAGCCCTTTAAAATTTTTTTCAAAAATTCTAAAAAGTTTCAGAACTTAATTAATCTATCTTGGGTAGATACTTAGGTGTTCAATAGCCTAAGTCTAATTAAGGAAATTGAAACCCCTTTCATAAGTGTGAAAGGGTGTTTTAAAAGTACTTAAGCTAAAATCTCTTAGCTTAACTAACTTTTAATTGTGAGCCAAATTACATTAGGCCTTTTCTTTACTAGGTGCATTGCAAATTTAAATACCTTATAGGTTTTATGTCATCTCATTGGCTCGTAATTACTTAGTAATTTTTTCTAAGGTGGTGTAGGTAAGGGTTAATTAAGCCATTTAATGCATACCTTAAGCTAATCAACACTTAAAAATGGATCTAATGAACTAAAAATTAAACAAAAATATTAAACATATGTGGGAATGGGTTAAGGACAACAAACTCATCTCACCTTCTTAAAATTAAATCAAACTTCAAATAAACAAAAATCATTTTGAAAATCACTTTGATTTATTCTAAATTTTCTTATTCTTTAAGAATGTCTTTAGGATTTAAGTAAAGTGAGTTTGTTTACATGCTTTCATTACTTTATGTCTTTTCCAACATATTAAATTGTATGACATGTAATTTGTGCATCCATGATTTCATATTTTCAAAAGTTTTAAAATGAAATTATCTACTTTATGTCAAATGTGCATGTGTTGACTAAAATAAAATATGAGTGGCAATTATCACTAGTAAATCTAAAGTATTTTCAAAACCTATAAACAAAACATCAAATCTAAAAGTGTGCTATTCATATCTTAATTATTAGCTTGCATGTGATGAATTTTAAAGTCATGTTTAGTATAGCCTTTCCTTCCTTTCTTATGTTAGCATAGTTTTGAATAAGGGTGGGTAAGATGTAAGGTTCATTTGAAAAGAACCCAACACTTACTTAATTCTATACCCTATTCACCCCTATGCCACCATCTAAGAAGTATTACTTATACCTACATGAACAAATTGCATAAACAAAAGTGAAACTACTAAACAACTTTTTGCATGTTCTTTTCCCATTTCATTTCTTTTATACATGTGTTTGAATTTAAGGAAAGTGGTATATTAGTCTGGACAACTCTAGGGTTGTGAGGCTTTAAGTAGCCCTAAGTAGATCTTATACCTTCCACCCATGGTGCTAACAATGGCACTGTACTCACTTATGCCTTTTCTTCATTCAAATGTGCATGTGAAAATTGGAAAAAGAACTATTCTTCTACTTAATGAAAATCATGCATCATAAGACTTCTAAATTTTCTTAAATGGATTATTTAGCATACATCATAAAATGTGTTAATTATTCTCATTTGCATGTATAGATATGCTTAGGGTTCATCCATGTGCATGTTATATATGTTGGGAAAGAATTGAAGTAATATATGTTATGTGAATTTTGATTCATTTTATTTAATCTTAAAATACCTTTCTTTTTGAATAGGTTTATTTAGAGTTTGTCTAAACTTAGAATTAATTAAAATTTGTAATCAAAACATTCACCTAAATGAAATTAAAAATGTAAACTTACCTTAGAAATTACTTAAGGATTAGGGAAGGAAAGAGAAGTCCTCTTCTCTTTCCCCCTCTTTATAACATAGTAATTAATTATAGGTTTCACTCAAACCAAATTAAAACATGAAAGAAAAATTACCTAAAACACTTAAATAACTTAAGTGAAACTCTCTTCTAAATTGAACATGTCCTACACACTTAGAAAACTTAAACCTAAAGTCCTAAGCTAAGCATACCACACATACCTTAGAAGCACACACATTAGCCTAAGTCACCACTTCTAGCTTTAGGTTAGGTCAGTGCATGACTTGATATTATGTTTTGTTTTGTGAAGAATATTTTAGACTGGATGTTAGGGTGTATGCTCGTACAATGAATGGTAGGACGAGCTTAGTCTAACTATTCTTTTCTGTTGGGGATTGTACTAAAGGGGCGCTATCATAAATAAAAATATAAATGCTTCTTGCTTGCAGGTGCTTATAACCCTTTGCATAGTCCATAGGCTAGGTGGACTTAGTCACCCATGTGTGGGGTGATAAGTCTAGTATACATGCTTAAAATTTGTATGGTGTGATTTGACTAACCTTTGTTTTGCAGGTGTTAGTTAGATTTATGCTTTTCCCTTTTTCATGTAAAAATTTGTATATTTAGGATTTTAGAATGATTTGTTATGGGAGATTAGGATGAACATTGGTCATAAGATCCCATCTTTTGTACCATGTGAAGCTTTGGAGCATCCACCTTCTAGCCATCCAAAAGGAAGAAGAAAGAAGAAAGATGAAAAAAGAAAGAAGAAAGAAAGCTTGAAGACCCCCATAATAATGAATTTCTTTGCTTAAATTGTAATTCAATTCATTTATAATTCAGGTTGTATAAGGGTAGAGCTTGGCTACCCAATTTGATATTTTTAGGTTTGTGCGGTGGTGCCCTACCACAACGACCTCTTATTATTTTTATGCTTATTTTATAAATTGGTTGATGTTTGTTTAACTTTCGCATTAAGTGGCATGATTTTTCTAGTTTCTTCCTTGCTTTATGTATGGCTTGGATGAGGATTAGGCTCTTTGGGAAAAATAAATCTTTTACCTAACCTAAAAAAACTTATAATAAAATTAAATAACTCATAACCTCACCTAAAGCTTAGGATTAAAATCAAGATAAAAGATTTAGTAACCCCTTAGCTGGATGAGCATTTCTTTATAACATCATGCACAAATGCATCTTGTCTCACTCTTGATTGGAGGGCTTCCACCTTTGCCAGAGAACCCAGATTGGCCTTTGAGGGCCGTGGTGGAAACTCACATCCTAAACTTCTCACTAATTTTGGTCAATAATTTGATTTCTCATGCATTAGTCATAAAAATCCTATTAGCCTAACTCAAATTAATTGTCCAAAAATGAATAATAAAAATAAAATTTGGAATGCATTTTGATTTAGGTTATTTGTAGCATGTCCCTTTACATGATCTAGTCTCTTTAGGGAGTGAGTTTAAGGACTTAGTCTCTTTCTAAATAAAAATAGCCCAACTATCTTGCATTAAGCATAATGACTTGCCTAGATGAATTTAAAATCATAGGAGGAGTTAGTGGCCACCCCTGAGGTAAGTAAGTTGGGTGGTTTATCCTCTCTTATGGAGATAAACCAATTACCCATTTTTTGCCTTAAATTTAAGTTGTGCTTCCGGCATTCGCCGAAGCTCCCTAGATTTAGGTTTTAAGGTTGCTTCTCCCCTTTCAGGGCCATAAGGATAATTCCTCACCTCTTAGGCATTTCCTTAGTCTTGTATTAAGGAATCTTAAGTCCTAACTTTCTAATGAAAAATATAACTCAAACAAACTAAATAAATTTTTAAAATTTAAAGCCTAATTTTAGGATAGTTTGAGATGCTCGTTAGGTTTCCTAGCATTATGAGCATTTCCTACTTATTCTCATTTTAGCTTCGATAATAAATCTATTTTTAATCATTCCCATTTGATCTTCCAATCGATTGATAGTCCTTCCTATTGAAGTCTTCAGAGACAACGATCATTTACCTTAATCGAGAGTTTTCCTAAGGGATCCCCATTCCTTAGGATGTAATTAACTATGGGGGCCTGCCCCTGCAGGGAACTTAACAAACCTGATTTAAAATAAACCTTGCTTTACTTTTTCATTTAAGGTAGGGGAAGAATCTCTAGTACATATGTAGACCCATCGTCCTTAGGAGTCATTATTGAGGTGATTGGTTCCATTAAAGGGTAGTGACTTCTATCTCTCGAGATAGTATACTATTTCCTTGATGATGTATCCGATCACCTGAATAAGTATATCTATGGATCTACGTGGCATCTTACCAAGATGAATTTTTGTAAAGGTGTCCTCTTTCTTTTCTCCACACAGATTTGAAAGGCAACTCCCTTATAGGAATTTTTCTACTAACAAATTTTTTCGGCGACTCCACTGGGGAAGATTCCTCTCTCCATCTTTGGTAAATGATCATTGTCTTTGAGTATCGATATTGGGTTTGTACTTTGGTATGAACCCTAGACTATTCTTATTCCCGTTGGCATTTATCTCATTTCATTCTTGAGTTGAGTTAGCCAACATCTTTAGGTTTTAGGACTACATTCCTTGTTGGACTACAACCCCCATTGGGTACTCCAATGGATAAAATAAAAATATCTAAATTAAAAGAGAAAAATATTTTAAAGACTTCCACCTTATCATTTTTCATGATAAGAAAAGGTTCATCCTTAAAATAATAAATTTTTCATAAAGAACTTTGCTTTTCAAAAAGCACCTTTTCAAAAATGCAGTTATTAAAATATTTTTCACAAAATTTTATCAGCTTCATTTAACAATTCTCATAATTGTTACATGTAGGGATTTTCAAAAAATAAATAAATAAATGAAACTAACAACATTTTCCAAAAGCACAAATGAATATCTTCTTTCAAATCACTTTGATAAAGATTTCATTTTTAAAATAAAATGAGCAATCATCTTTCCAAAAAATAAAATTTTCAAAAAGCACACATGAATCTTCCTATTTAATACACTCACACTTATTGAATGGGAGTTTCATTTTAAAATAAAATTAAAATTTTCCAAAGCACATGTGAAACCTTTCCATTCAATATACTCATACTTATTGAATGGAAGTTTCATTTTCAAACAAAATTAAACTTACAAAAAGCACACTTGAACACCTTCATTTAATATACTTAAGTTTATTAAATGAATACTTCATTCCCAAATAAATATCATGTAGGAAATCCTCTTTGAACATATCTCACATATGTTTTAAGTTGAAATTCCTCTCTTTCAAAAAGCAACAATCACATACAAAACAAAAATTCTACATTTCAAAAATAAGACTGATCTCCATTCTACATACCTAAATTTGTTGAATGGAAGTCCCCTTTTCAAAAATTAAAATTTCAACAACCATATTCCAAAATTTTCAAATACATTTGGAACCTTACTTAACATACTCAAATTTGTTAAGTAAAGTTTCCAAATCTAAACTCCAAAAAATTTTCAAACACATTTGGAACCTTACTTAACACACTCAAATTTGTTAAGTAAGGTTTCCAAAATCCAAAATCCAAAAATTTTCAAAATTCAAAACATATTTTCAAGCACCTTTGGAATTTCCTCCCTTAGCATAACAAATTTGTTAAGGAGAAATTTCCATTTTTCAAAAAACTCAAAAGAAAATGAAATCAAATTTTTTGAACACACCATTTGGAGTTTTATTTAGCATACCCAAATTTGCTAAGTGAAATTTCAATTTCACAAAACCAAGTCGGATTTCATCTTTAGCATACTAAATTTGCTAAAATTGAATCTCCACTTTCAATCATTTCTATAACAAAACAAAACACTTAAGATTTCCTTAGCATACCCAAATTTGCTAAAGGATCTTACCCATTTCAAAAATCAAAATTTTCCAAATAAATGAAACACTTAGGATTTTCTTAGCATACCTAAATTTTTTCTAAGGATCCTATTTTTAAAAATTAAATAAAACACACTAGGATTCTTCACTTAGCATACCTAAATTTGCTAATTTAGAATTCCAAATTTTTCAAAAATCAAAACAAAACAAAATTTTCAAAAGAAACAAATTCACTTTTACTTTACTTAGCATACCTAAATTTGATAAGTAAGTAAATTTCCAAAACATTCAAACAACAAAAAATCATTTGACCCTTGCTTTAACATACCTAAATCTGTTAAAAGAAAGGGTCATCAAAAATCACAAATTCAAATTCAAAAAAAAAAAAAAAATTCGGATGAACCTATGGAAGCATCCTATCAAAATTTTTGAATCCATATTTCAACATACCTAAATTTATTGAAGTTTGGATTCATATTCAAATTCCTCTTTCAATCAATCTCTTCAAATTCATTTGAACCCCACTTAACACTTCCAAGTTGTTGGATGTGGGTTCAAAATTCAAAAAAATTTAAAATTTATGGGGACAGAAAACTGATGCAAGTTCGTTTCTCATTGCAGATCTTTTTTAGTCAGTGCAGTTACAATTTTAGTCTCAATTTCGGTTAGTACTATGGCAGGTTCACAAAAATTTGTCTTTATCTTCCCTCATGGCATGGATCTAGCTCTGGATCAGGCTGACTTCCCTCGTTTGGATCATACCCACTCGATCCATTTTGGCCATGGATTCGAGGGGCCAGGATCACTTGTGAGGGAATTCCCCTCATAATCATCAGCAGGAAGAAGGTGGCAGGCGAAGCCTCATTGGTCTCTCCTCATGAAGAGGAAAGGCGTGGCGACCAGACTTGATGGTTTTCATTTTGGCGGTTCGGTTCGGTGGCGGTTCATCTCGAGTTGCACATGTTGCCCCAGTGGATGCTAGCACCCTACCATCTATACCCTCCAAGGATAAGGCTCCCCTGGTTTCAGGGCTTGCCTCCCCTACATTTGAGTATGGGTCTAGCTCACACTCCTCTCATCTTACTTGCACCTAGTGCAGAAACAAGAACCGTATGGTCAAACGGTTCCATACTAGGATAGTTAGAGAGCTTGAGACAGCAGCCACGTCAGCCGTGGATGAGTCTCTCATGGTCACATCACCACTGGTTACGAAAAACCAATTTTATCCTCTCTTAGGATCAGATAGGGAGGATGTTAAGAGGATCCATTCATTGCCTCCTCTAATGGTACATCTACAATAGACAGTTTCTAGGAGTAAGTGGTCATATGCTAGATCTCTGTTATGCGGTGGAGCATATGGATGCTCAATTGGTCATTGATCTATTATCCCATACGGTGTGGGGAGAGATTTGCGGAGAGGGCCCGTGAGACATCACATATCACTAGCGAGGTGGGGAGGTTCGGTAGGTCGGCGACCGCTGATGATTTTCATTTCGGCGCACTACCCATCGTTGATAGTATTCTCTTCATAGGGACCAATCACCATAGGAGGGCATCTACTGTGCATAGAGAGTCGGTGGAGTCTCCACCCCACTGCTCTATCCCACGTCCACCATCTCGAGTACATGTTTCAGCATCACCCATTCCATCCAAGGCCATGAAGGCCGCATCCGAGGAAAAAATGTACCCCATTGGTGATTTGACTTCAACCAAGGGATCCTACCCCTCCTACACCACCCATTATGGTAGGGATGAGCTCTCCTGCTTGACCTTCTGCCCTAGTGGTGGTGCGAAAGGAGTGGAAACCCTGGAGCATCGTGGTCGTTCCTTCACCAACTCCACCCATTCAGCTGGATACAAAGATGGTGATGACTATCGGATATTCCGGATAGTGGAACAATGGCGAGAGGATCATCCGATTGTTACCTATTACGCATTAGTCAAGAGTATCATTCATCTAGTGAGTACAGTCCCCATAGGATTGACTCCCCAATTTGAATTGAGGTCCAGTGCTTCTCAGTTCACGACAGTGATAACACCAGTCAGCCCAATCTTTTTGTACATGCAGAGTTAGATCGATCTTTAGATGAGATAGTTGCACACTATTTTATGGAGAAAAAAGAGATCTTAAGGTATGCATGATCTGATGAAGAAAGAGTCAGCTTCGATCCCAACAAAGATGACTTGATGGGGGATTCAACTGGCGTATGCATGGCCGATACTAGATGTTCTCTTCTTAGGGAGCAATATGCCTTGGAAGGAGATGAGGTTGATCAAGAAGACATTGTAGAATCAGCCCATCACCTCTGACAGTAGCTAAGGTAGAAGGATGAGCAGATTGATAGGATGACACAACAGTTGTAGGACTTGTTAGTGGCAGTGTCAGTGCTTCAGAAGCAAGCCCTCTCAGATCATCCTAGTATAGTCGATGTCAGTCAGCCTAAACTAGTGCATGTCTTAGACCCAGTTAAGACTACCTCCCGTTAAGCAAGGTAGCACTAGTTTGTATAGAAAGGTAGTGGATAATACCTCTCTACATGAAAAAGATATGAAATCCATGGTTGAGCAGCTGGTGAAGGAAGCCTTGGCTCAAGCCCAGGGAGGATCATCGGTTCCAAATGGTAGACCTTACCTAGAGGAATTCGATGCTATCCAGTATCCCAAGGGTTTCTTGCCTTCTTCCTTCAAGAGCTTCGATGGTAATGGGAATCAAGGCGATATATAGCTCACTTGAGCTTATTGCAACGTGTAGACACTTTACTCTTTAGAATTTTTGTCAGTTGCCTAGCAGGTATTGCCTTTGATTGGTATGCTGAACTCACCAATAGTTCAGTAAAGACATTTACTGAGTTGGAGCAACTCTTCATCAAGAGATTTGCTGGAGCTCAGCAAAAGGTTACTGTAGGTGATCTCATTGTAGCCCTATAGCACTCCGGTGAGTCACTTGTTGATTATATTCTTAGATGGTGTAACTTGAGTATGAATTGTGAACCACAACTATCTGAATAATATACCATTGAGATTCTCTTGAAGAATATCCATGGCCCGGCCACCTTCATGCTTAAGGGCTTCACTATCAAGACATTTGAGAAGCTAATCAACAAGGCAGCTAGTCTACAAGGAGAGGCCAAACAATAACCTTTTCCAGATCAATTTTCAAAGCAAAAATCCCAGAAGGTCTAAGAGAAGAAACCTGAGCAATGGTGACAAAGGGAAAACTAGAGATCGTGAGAGACCACAACCAGAGCCACCTCCTTTGCCACCACTAAGGCAACTATACACTCAGCCTCCATGGCCAGACAACCACCCTCACCATACCAAGAGCGTGGCATGCATATCTGCCGCCAGGTAGCTATGGTCCACCTACTCTTTTAAATAAGTTAAACAAACCTTATTCTTTTAAGAGGGAGGTAATTAGAAAAATCTTTAAGAATCTTTAAAAGATACCTGATTTCTAGCTACCCGAGCCTAGGAGACCCGAGGAAGTTAGCAAAAAGTCATGATCCAAACTTTTTCCCTTACCACCGTAAGCTAAGCCATATTTTGGAGGATTGCTTCACATTTAAGGACTATCTTGAACACAGTTTCAAGACTGGTGCTGTAGTCATCCCAAAGGAATACCTTATGTAACAACCTTCCAATTCCATTAGGGTAATCCTTGGGGATACATGTGATCCTACCAAAACCAAAGAAGGTTGGGACATCTCCTTGTCTAAAACCTCTAAGAAAATAATTCAGAAGATCAAGAAGCTTTCCTTGTAGGTGCTTGAGTCAGCTCAAACCTCCAACACCAAGGAAGGTTTGCAAGTTGCCAGTGCCAACTCTAGGAAAGTGGGAGCTCAAGATAGCAGAACAACATGGATAGCCCTTTTAGAATAGCCATCGACTGTTCACCTCCACCTTCACAGCACTTCCAGACTTCTTCCATTTCACTTTATTTTTTCTACTAGTAGAACTCTTGTATCAGCGGTTAAGGGCATCAAATCCCTTACTCCACTCACTCTACTTGAGTTCTACTTTATACCTCTGAATAATTCTAAGAAATTGAAGAATAAAGCTGATTTGAATTACATCTGTGTCTCTTCAGGTGTGTTGTCTTCTTCTATTCCTAATGATAACTCTTCAAGTCTAATTAACTATAACAATTTCAATCTTCCTCTTTCTGATTCAAAGTTGGACTTTCCAACTCTGAATACTATGGGTTCACCTCTTGAGATAGACTTGGAATCATCCGATTCTGAGAGTCCCATAGGAGAAGCTGTAGGTGAGCCTAAAGTGCAGGTAGAACCTTCCACCACCTTGCCTCAAGTGATCACCGAAGTTAACCTCTGCAGTGGCAAGGTTCTACCTCCTAGGGCAGCACCTCAAGATAGAGGAAAACAAGTCATTGGTACTGAAGATCAAGAAGCCCTTCCACAGGATGCTCCACCCTTGGATATGCTTGTGGAACAGTAAGGTGGACTACAATGTCCTTTCTCATCTAAGAAAGTTGCCATCTAAGCTAAGCATATATGATGCCCTTATCTTATCCAAAGAGATGAGGGAATCACTAATCAAGGCCCTCCTTGATCCTAAAATATGCTTAGCT
Organism: Cymbidium sinense; assembly: GCA_021442155.1. Classification (NCBI taxonomy): domain Eukaryota; kingdom Viridiplantae; phylum Streptophyta; class Magnoliopsida; order Asparagales; family Orchidaceae; genus Cymbidium; species Cymbidium sinense. The sequence continues at coordinate 117,783,382 of CM038225.1, forward strand.
GACGCTATAGGTGAGGAAGCACTATGCAAAAAGAAGCCCAAGGGATCACCTTCACGATGAAGACCTTCTCTAGGGGACTTGGAGCACAACGTCTCCCCTACATCACAGGATATGGACATTCAGAGGTTCTCATGGATGCAGGTGCATCGATGAACATTATGAGTCTAAAGACCCTTGCCTATTTGAAGATCAACATCTCTACTCTTCGAGGAGATAGGATGATGTTGAGAGGATTCAATGATCAATGTGAGCGGGCTTTAAGTTTTATAGTGTTACCATTGGAAATTGGTGACTTGAAGACTGAAGCCAAGTTCTACATCATTGATTCAAATACTTCATTCACTGCTTTGCTTGGTAGGCCTTGGATACATCAGAACAAGATCGTTCTATCCTCCCTTCATCGTGCATCAAGTTCAAAAGATGGAATTGAATACCGTGTCAACAGAGATAAAAAAGCTATTTTCAATTAGAGAGGTTGAGTTTTATGAGGATGCAACCTGCTATCTTCCTTAACACACCCTTTCTTGTGAACTTGGACAAAACTCAAATGCAAAAATAAAAGAAAAATAAAATGAAGTAAAAGAAAAGATAAAAGAAAACAAAAAGAAAAATAAAAGTCCAAGTAAACAAGAAAGGGGAATTAAAGAAGAAATAGATCTGCATATCACATTCCACTCATAGTTCATTCCATCATATGGACATGTGGGTAGAATGGCTCAACCTCCACCAGTGAGGCGTAAAAGAGGTAGCTCGAGGGAGACCCCTAGTTGGCCGCCAATAGATTGTTCAGCTCATGGAGTACCTCTACTATTCACATAGACTTGGAATCCAGCTGGATGAGTCTAATGTGATTAGTATACCACCAACCCCTCTCTTCCATTGGAGGTGACTTTGATCCAGAGACAAAAAAGACCGTGCCTCCAAGAAAAGCAAAGTATTCAATCTGTTTATGTGAAACTATTAGGAGATGGGGAACCTTAGCTCTACCTCACTTACATCTCAAAGTTGAAGGTTTGGTAGTTAAGGAAGTCCCTAAGTCTTCCAAAGGACATGAAGCATGAGTTCTTTGTTCATCATCCTTAAGTCCTGAAGTTGATGTAGAACTTGAGGAGGATACTTTTTAAAGAATTAATAGAATTATCGCTTGATTTTAATCACCTTGTGTTCAAAATCTTATACAAAAAGGTTTGGTTCCTCACACATGGTCCAAGTCAGTATTCAAAAGCTATGGAACAATACAGGGAAGCACAATCAAGAGCAGACTAGAGATGTGGGTCGGTCAATGACAAAGATTATTGCCTAGTTGTTATCAACTATTTGGAGTCTGATATGTTCTTTTCACACATCCCCAACTCATATGTGAATATGTTTTTAAAAACATCAGATGATCTCCAAGTCAAAGAGGCACCGCCGAAGTTTGAAGAGGAGATTCATTCAACAATCGACTAGCTTAAAGAAATCAACCTTGGGACAAAAGAAAATCCACCACATATATCGTCGTGTTTGAATGAAGAAGAAACCAATGACTTAGTTAGGCTATTGATGAGTTTAAAGACGCTTTGCATGGAGTTATGAAGAAATGAGATTATCTCCTTATGTAGTATAGCTACCAATAATAGACCCTAACTTTCCCTATTAAGCAAGCTCCTAGATGCATGCGATTAAAAACAAGGTCATTTCAAGTCAAGAAATTGATCGATGCTTATTTCATCGTGGAAGAAAAAATATCCTACCCGTTAGCTAGTGTCCCCCAGTTAAGAAGAATGGCCAAATTCACATTTGCATCAATTTTAGGGACTTAAATAAAGGCATGTCCTAAGGATGAGTTTTCTTCCTATACTAGTTAATGGTGGACATTGCCTCATCTCATGTAGTGTTCTCTTTCATGGGTCATCCGCTATAACCAAATCAAGATGTCTTTGAAGATGAAAGAAACACTTTTCAAACCTCGAAATCTTCTATAGGGTCATGCCTTTCACCTTAAAATGTGTTACATACCAACGGCCATGACAGATCTTCAATGAACTCATCCATCATCGTTGAGTGCTATGTTGATGATCTAGTAGTCAAGAGCAAGAAAAGGAAGACCACCTCTTTGACTTGAGAGTAGTTTTCAAATGGTTAAGAATATAACCTAAAAATGAATCAAGTGTGCATTCGAGTCGCTTCAGAAATTCCTTGGTTTGTTATCAACACCGGGAATAGAAATAGATCAAAAAAGATTAAAGCTATCTTAGAAATGCCACCTCCTAAGAGTTTAACTCAACTTAGATCCTTTCAAGGATGGTTGGTATCTAAGATTTTATCTCAAACTTATTGGGAGATGCAGCACTTGTCAAAAGGATGCCAAGTTCAAGTGGGATGATAAGTATCGATGCCTTCAAGACATCAAAGAATACTTGGTGAAGCCACCGCCTCGTAGCCCTATCCTGCAGTTGATCCTTTACACCGCGCATTGGATGACTCTCTCTGCTGTTGGCCCAAGCCAATGATGAGGGAAGGAAAACACTCTACTACCTTATCATCTCGATCCCTACTTAAACTATCCACTATTGAGAAACATTGCCTAGCTTTGATCTTTGCATCTTAAGATGACACTACACTTTTTCATAAGGTGAACTTAATCTCTAGAATAAATCCATTGCAATACCTCATGATGCGACCAATACTATCTAGACATTTGGCTCGTTTGTCCATGATTCTCTCATAGTTCGATATCACATTCGTACCCCTCAGTGTGGTAAAAGGACAGGCACTAGTAGATTCTTAGCAGCAAACCCACTTGCTGCCGATTCTCCGCTTAGTGATGATCTCCCCGATGAACAAATCATGAACTTAGGGAGGCCGACAACCACGATGGGAGATGTATTTTGGTGCTTCTTTTCTTAAAGGTGAAGCACCATGATCTATTCTCCCAAGAAAGGCAAGGTAGGGAATAGTTCTTCTAACTCCAAACGATGTGATGAGATTCTCATACTATCTTTCCAACCCCGCACCAACAATGAAGTCGAGTATGAGGCTTTGATTGTGAGAGTTAGCCATCACTATCGCGTCAAGAGCATCAACATCTTTGGGGATTCTCGCTCATCAACTAGAGTCTTACCGTTCTTAAACCAAGCTTCATTACTACGAGTATACCATGAAGTTATTGGCAAATTTCAAGTCACCATCTACAAGGTTCCCTAAGCAGAGAACGTAGTAGCAGATGCCTTGGCCAAACTTTCCAAAGAATTGGCATGTCCGGAAGATGAGTCCATTTTAATAGGGGTCCAAAATAGACAAGTCCTATCCCTTATCAATTTGGAACTCATCGAGAGACTTTCTCTTGAAGGGGAGGTTACCATTGCCAAAAAGGATGAGGAGTTGGATTAGAGGCAACCATTAATAGATTATTTGAACACCGATAAACTACCTCAAGAGAAATATTAAGCTCATCAAGTGAAACAAAGAGCTCTTTCCTATGCTCTTGTTGATGGCACCCTATACAGTCGATTCTTTGACCAGATGTGGTTACGTTGTTTGGACAAACACAAATCCCGTGGCATTGAAACTAAGGTACATTCAGGTCTATGTGGAGCACATCAGTCCAGTCCAAAGATGAAGTCAAAGATCAAAGGACTTGGATACTACTGGCCTTCTATGATCATAGATTGCATGGACATAGCTAAGAGATGCCATTAATGTCAGGTGCATGGTGTGGTCCTCTACCAATCACCCAATATTCTACACCCTACTCTGACCTCATGGCCATTTGAGTGTTGGGGTACCGACATTGTGGGTCCGATCCTCCTTCTTCCAAGGGGCATCGATTCATCTTAGCGCATCGACTACTTTTCCAAGTGGGGAAGCCATCCCACTCGAGAGGTCACAACTCACCATGTGCTTCAATTTTTTAGAACCATATCATATAGGTTCGGGTGCCTCAATGAATTATATCCATAATTGTACTGCATTCAAAAGCATGAAGATCAACAACTTTGCCAAAAGACACGATATATAGATTGGAGATACTCCACCATCTACTACCCTGCTAATGGCTTTTAAAGAGCATTCAACAAAACTCTCATTTAGATACTAAAGAAGACTCTTGATGATAATAAACGATAATGGAATGAGTAGTTGGTTGAAGCTTTATGGGCCTACCGCACACATATAGTACTCCAACTCAGTCTACCCCATTTTTCTTAGTGTATGGGTCCGAAGCCATTCTTCCTTTAGAAGTTAAACTCCCATCACTAAGGATAGAATTGGATAACAAGATCACTACAGAGCAGAATGCAAAGTTGTGATTAGAAGAGCTCCAAGATTTGGAGGAAAGTCACTTACGGGCATGCCAAAACCTTGAGTTGTACAAGGCCAAAATGATTCAAGCTCATAACAAGCTGGTCCGCCCTTGGTATTTTAGAGTAGGAGAACTTGTGTTAGTCATAAGGAGACCAATTATTGCCCATCAAAAGATGGGAGGTACATTTGAACCCATTTGGGAAGGCCCCTATGTCATAGAGAAGGCCTACCAAGGAGGATCTTATTAGCTTATTGATTGTAAAGGGGAACACCTGATGCTTCCAATTAATGGGCTCTATCTAAAGAAATATTACCCATGAAACAAAACTTGTTTGAAAATAATCATTAATAAAAAGAATAAAAAATGATTCCATTCATCAAATCTTCAAGTGTTGTTTTGTTTATTGTCTTGCAAATCCCATGACATGTTGTAGGTAGGTAAGAGTCCCCAACATCCATTCCTCTTCACAAAAAAACAACCTCCTGATGCTATGAGAATAGGTGTGAGAGTCCCCCAGAGGCATCCTATTTTTTTTAATATGTGCACAAAATACAAACACAAATCTTTATCTCGTTATGTGAGAAAAGCCCTCTGGCATCCAACTATTTTAGGTTGGGTTCATATGCTACCTCGCTAGTATGTCACCCTAGTGATCATTTATTGGAGGATGTGAGTTCCCGAGCTTTCTTCCTAATTTGATCATTGCAAACCAATGAGCGCTTTGTTAGTATGATAGGCTCCACTGCCCAGCTAGTAAGCTACCTTATATTGACTTTATTTAAGAAGATGTGATGCCCTGTACTTTCTTCTTGAACTAGCCATTATGTTCTAACTATGTTGAGTATATTGGGTTTAGGTAAGTCCCAGGCTCCTCTACTTTTGGGTCGATATAAGTCAGACATTCACTCAATGCCTTAGTGATAGCACTCACAAAATAGACTATCCTAGCAATCGATAAAGATGTGAGTCCAGCTTTCTTCCAACTGATCATTGCAACCATGGGCAACTTATTGGTTGATGTTCACTATGTCGACAATGACCCATTGACACCACTCTTGAAGATATGAGTCCTGTGCTTTCTCTTTAAGTTGGACATATACATTGAATTTATGACTAGCCATGTCATCTTCTAGGTGTTGATTAAGCCCCCCAGCCCCATTCAACTTTATTTGGATGAAGTCCCTCTGGACACTTCCCTCTACTTTGGATTGAATCCCCCCAATAGCCACCGTTGGAGAATTTGTTCCTCAATGCACATATTCTCCGTTCAAGAAATTTGAGATAAGTCTAGGAAGCTTTCTCTGATCTAAACAATAAAGTCCATTTTAAACAACTAAACTTAATTCACTTGTGGATTGATTCAAGTCCCCAAAGGGCCCCTTCTCCCAAGTAGAGATCCTATCGAGTGTTAATAACTCCAGAATTGCGACTACCCGATGAGATACATTGATACTCACCATGTCATTGGTTGTATTTGCCACAAGTTTACCCCATTTCATTCCACTTTGAAAGATATGACTATGTATTCTTTTGATGACTATGTCTGACATCCTTTCATTTGTTGTAGAACCACTCCCTAGTGATTTTTATAGTGGATGTGAGTCCTCTTTCTTCCCAATTGATCATTACAGGCATAGTTGATAGTTCTATCATAAAGCTCCTTTATTTCATAAATCTAAGATAGGTCTAGGCTTCTAAGCTTTCTCTGATCCATCAAACCAACTAATCCATTGATAAATAATCTAAAAAATTAATCTTGACTAAGTTGATTTAAGTCCCCAAATAATTCACCAATAGTCTCTAGATTGGGCAAAGCAATCAATCACCCTAGGGTTCCCAAAGATGTGAGTCCTGCTTTCTTCTTCACCATTATGCAAAGACTCCTTTTGGTTGATAGTCTCCTGGTTGGTAGACTACTCCCTTGGATTAGTAAAGGTTGGGTCTAACCTCTACCAAGCATCCATTGCAAAATCCATCATAAAACAAAATAAAATGAAATCAATCTTGACTATCAAATAAGTCGATGACATTCACTCAATAGTAGTGTTTGATTTGTTGCCCAAAGCAACCAATCACCCCAGGTCTTTTCTCTAGAAGATGTGAGTCCTCAGCTTTCTTCTTAAGATCATTGCAAACCAAAAGGCACTCCTTTGGTTGGATAGTTCTCCTTCGGTCAAGACTACTCCTTTGGTTCAAATCTAGGGCTCCATGCTCTACTGTAGTTTATTGCAAACCAATAAAATCCATCAAAAATTAAAACAAAATCTAAAAATGAAATCAATCTTGACTATCTTGAATTAAGTCCCCAATGGCATTCATCAATAGTCGCCTAGTTGGGTAATGTTGCAATATATCACCCAAGGTTCTAGAAGATGTAAGTCTACTATACTTTCTTCTTAAGACTGATGTATAAAAAAGGCATCCTTTGGTTGGATAGTCCTACCTATGTGTTGTAGACTATCCCTAAATAAATTTGGTTAGGCTAGCTCCATGGTTCCTATTTAGTGTGATCCATCATAAACCAACAAGGTTCATCTCAAAATCCAAAATCTGAAAGAAATCTAAAAATTTGAAATGAACAAATCCAATGAAACAAAAACAAAATAAACAATCAATCTAAATCAATCTTTGCTTTAGATGCAAATCTTTACCCCAAGGATCTGGATTTCCCTTAGATTTCTACCCCTCCCTTTGTGGATGATTTAACTCCTTAGTAGAAAGTTTGCCTTTCTATCCCCCGTGGAGTCTAATCAAGACAAATCTAAAATAAATAAAAGCAAATCAAATCAAATAATAAAATTAAAAAAATTCAACCCTCTTCCCTCAGCAGAACTCAAATCAAACCTCTCATCCCCTTGTTCATGAAGAACCTGTTTCCCTAATGGAAGGTTCACACTCTATCCCTTAGTGGATTTTTCCTTCTCTCTTATATCTTGGACATAAGTAGAGCCACATTGCACTAAGCTCATTCTTTCTTTCCTTGGGTTATAGATTATTTTGCTTTGTGATCTTTGATGTTGATCATTCATCAACACCAATATGCCATGTACTTGGTCGCCACACCACACCTATTGCCCTTTGTTGACCTCATTTTTAGAATGAGCTCAACACCTCCATCTTAGGATTTCTTAGACTTTAAGAGTTCTTAGTCTTAAGACACATCTAGTGATTAGGTGGACACTCTAGCCCTTAAGACTTAGAAGAGTTAGCCATAGAATAGGTCATGCCTGGGGTGTTAGGAAATTTCCTACCCTTTTTGCAAACCACTCACTTTCCTTCTTTCAAGTCAAACCTTCAAATCAATCCTATTTTATTTTCTCCAAATCTAAATCCAATCCATGATTGAAACTTTTGATTGAAACCCATGATCAAAAAAAAAAAAAAATCATCAAAAATTTCTAAGTCCAAATTTTGCCCAAGTCCTTAATTTTCCTTTAAGGACTTAACCAAAATCATGATAAAAACCCATTCAAATCTTTGAGATTTTCTCATGATCCATTTATATTCTCATTTATATTCACATATAAAAATAAAATATAAATTCAAACCCACCAAATAAACTCAAAATTCAAAATCAATTCATGAAATTTTCTTAAGTCTCTTTAATTTTCAATTAAAGGACTTAGCCAAAATCAACTCTAAACTTTGATCAAACCTATTCAAATCCATGGGATTTTCTCAAAAAATATTTTTATTCTCATATATAAATGAAATATAAATATAAATCAATCAAATCCAATTCAAAAATTAAATTCCAAATTTAAAATCCTTGAAATTCCCTTAAATCCCTTAATTTTCCATTAATGGATTTAGCTTAAACTTTGATCAAACCTATTCAAATCCATGGGATTTTATCAAAACTTATTTATATTCTCATTTATGTTCTCATATATAAATGAAATATTAAATTAAATCAATCAAATCCAATTCAAAAATTAAATTTTAAAGTAAGAATTTTCCTAAATCCTTTAAATTCCCTTTAATGGATTTAGCCTAAATCATGATTAAACCCCTTTCAAATCCTTGAAATTTTCTCATGATTAATTTATATTCTCATTTATATTCACATATATAAAAGAAATATAAATTCAAACAATCAAAACCCACTTCAAAAAATAAACTCAAATCCATTCAAAATCAAATCTAAGCCTTTTAAGCCAAAATCTTGAACTTAGCCAAAACACTTTCAAATCAAGTCAAACCCTTGATTTTCTCTCATGGTTAAATCAACCGTATAATCATGAGCTCATATATAAATCCAAACTTCAATCAAACAATCAAAACCCAAATCAAAATCAAACCCAAGACCTTTCATATTCTTCCTTTGAATATGAAATTTTCAAATGGATCAAAACCCATTTGACTTCAAACCACTTGTAAATGGATTTATATTTCAATCATAAGTCCATATACAAGATCAATCAACTTCAAATCAAGCTTTGACCAAGCCATTTGACCCACTTAGGCTCACTTGACCCAAAGTGACCTAAAGTACCCTTATGAGCCAACTTTTGATCCTAACCAAATTGGATTGAACCAAACTCATATATCCTCTCATCATGATAAAAAATCATCATGGGATGATCAATCAATCAAATTGGGTCAAACCAAGTCAAACCTAAGGGTTGACCAAGCCAACACTTAACCTAAAATGAAACCTAACATCCAAATTCCACCACCAAATTGATTGAAACCATTGATCTAAGTTCACTCATGACTATGTTTGAACTTGACCAAGTCAACATTTGAGCCTAACCCAGCCCAATTGGCACTTGACTAAGTTGACCCATTTTGACCTAAAGGGCCAAAATGTGTCAAAACTTGATCTAAGCCAAATTGATTGAAATCAATGGGTCAAGTCCATCCCAAATCACTTGTGGAACTTGACCAAAGTCACAATTGGCCAACTAGACCCAACCTAGCCCAATTGACCTTAGACCCAACATGACCTAAAGGGGTCATGTTGAGCCAAAATTGAACTTAACCAAAATTGATTGGAAACAAAGATACCAATCCACTCCATATGACTAACCAAACCTAAACCTACCCTTGACCAACCCAAATAGGTCAAATGGGTCAAATAGGTCAACTTGACCCATTTGACCTAAATGAGTCATATGAGCCAAAACCAAATAATCCAAATTGAACCAAACCAAAGGCACCAAAATATTTCAAATGGTCATATGAACTTGACCAACCCTTGGTTTGACCCAATTTGACCAATTGGTCAACTGACCCATTTTGACCTAAATGGGTCAACATGAGCCAAACCCTATCAAATATTCCAAATCCAATGAAACTTGGCCCAAACCTATTTTCTCAACATACCAAACATACCCAAATTGAAAAAAATAGCAAAATGACCATATACCCCTAGGCCATAGAACAAATTTTGGCCTTCCCATGGGTATTTTTGGTCATACTCATCACAATCACTTGAGGCTTTCCTAAAAGCTCAAGGGGACTAGTGATGAGTGGTGCACCCAACCCAATGGGTTTGGGTCAACCCATTTGGCCATAGACCAAACCCAACCATAGCAAATTGAATTTTCAAACTCCCCAAGCTCAATTCAAGCACATGGGAAGTTGGCATTCCACTCAAGGGATCAAACACCATGTGCACACTCAAAATAGCAAAACAACCTCCAATGGTCAATTGGATCAAAATGGCAAGATGCTTGGTCATCCGATTCCATGGGGAGATATACTCACTAATTCAATGAAATTAATTCATTCACACTTGATTGAGCACCTAGAGAGTTAAGCCATCGAGAGCATTCCCAAGCTTTCTAGAGGGATTTGAATCTTCTTTCTCTCTTTTTCCTTAGAAAATGGGAGCTCATCCATTCCAACCTTCCATACCAAATTCCAACCACACTGTGGGTTCAAGTCATGCACCTAAGCATTCTCAAGTTCCCAAAGCAAGAGGAAATTGGATCAAAGCAACTCAAGCTAAGGAGGAGGTGACCCATGAAGATCCACTCCATCTCAAGTGCTCCAAACTCAAAGAAAGCTTCCCCCAAAGGAATCAAGCAGGTGATCACCTCCGTGAGGTATGAATTACCACTTAAACTAAGAGGTGTTAGCTTTGTGAAAGAAATTTAACCTCATAGATCTTAGCCGTTGGATTGCCGCTTCTTAGATGGTGTGGTTGAGTTTGATTGAATCCATGAAGGATCGGCTCGGATCTTCCCTTGATCATGGATGGTCACATTCCTCGGGAAGAACTTAATCTCGTCCATCCGCGCATTTTAGATGGATATTGAGATTATTAGCATGTTTTTAATCCCTTATCTATAAACCGGGAGATTAATCATCCCATCTTGATCGAGCTAGGATAAAGTGTGCGCGCCGCCATTCCTTGATGTGACAAGTTAAGTCCCACGTGATGCGTGTAAAGCGCCACCGTCACCGCCACGTGGTATTAAGTGGGATTAGTTATTTAACTAATCTTAATTCTAATTAATCCTATCTTCTAAAATCATAACTCCTCATAAAAAAAATTAGAAAATAAAAAAAATGCTATGGATAGATAATTCCATCTAGAATATTTTAAAATTTTTTCAATGTATTTTGAATTTCCTTTTCTAATTTGGGTTTCTTTGGGAATATTAATTAGCTAATTATTCTAATTACCAATTAATCTCAAATTCTAGGGTTCATTTTAGGGATGACCTCTACCTCCCTAATTTTCTTGAGATTTATTGTTGAAAAAATTGCTATTCTAATTAATCTTTCATATAATTAAGAGTAATTAAGATGTAATTAGTGGATTTTTCCTTTGATTAAGTTTGATTAAGGTCAGATCCAGTGAGTAGGGGTTTTATGGAATAGTTTTGGGGCATTTCTCCTAATATATTCCCTAAACCCCCTTTTTCTTTCCTTAATCCCTTCTTAATTAAGGGTTAATTCATTAATTACCCCTTTAAAACAATTTTCAAAATTTATAAAAAGTTTTAGAACTTAATTAATCTACCTTGGGTAGATACTTAGGTGTTCAATAGCCTAAGTCTAATTAAGGAAATTGAAACCCCTTTCATAAGTGTGAAAGGGTGTATTAAAAGTACTTAAGCAAAAACCCTTAGCTTAATTAACTTTTAATGATGAGCCAAATTGCATTATTTTTCATTATTAGGTGCATTGCAAATTTAAATACCTTGTGGGTTTTATGTCATCTCATTGGCTCATAATTACTTAGTTAATTTTTCTAAGGTGGTGTAGGTAAGGGTTAATTAACCACTTAATGCATACCTTAACCTAATCAACACTTAAAATGGATCTAATTATCTAAAATTAAACAAAAATAAAACACATGTGGAATGGGTTAGACAGCAAACTCATCTCACCTTTTCAAAATTAAATCAAACTTCAAACTAAACAAAAATCAGTTTTGAAATTCACTTTGATTTATTCTAAATTTTCTTATTCTTTAAGAATGTCTTTAGGATTTAAGTAAAGTGAGTTTGTTTACATGCTTTCATTGTTTTTGATCTTTCCCAACATGTTAAATTGTATGCCATGTGATTTATGCATCCATGATTTCATGTTTTCAAATTTTAAAATGAAATTGTTTACTTTATGTCAAATGTGCATGTGTTGGCTAAAGTAAAATATGAGTGGCTATTATCACTACTAAATCCAAATTATTTTCAAAACTATAAATAAAAAACATCAAATCTGAAAGTGTGCTATTCATATCTTAATTATAAGCTTGCATGTGATGAATTATAAAGTCATGTTTAGTATAGCCTTTCCTTTCTTATGTTAGCATAGTTTTGAATAGGGTTGGTAAGATGTAGGGTTCATTTGAAAAGAACCCAACACTTACTTAATTCTATTCTATTCACCCCTATGCCACCATCTAAGAAGGATTGCCTATACTGCATGAATAAATTGCATAAAAAAAAATGAAACTATTAAACAACTTTTGCATTTCTTTTTTCCATTTCATTTTTTTATACATGTTTGTATTTAAGGAAAGTGGTATATTAGTCTGACAACCCCAGGTTGTGAGGTTTAAGCCCTAAGTAGGTCTCCTTACCACACCTGGTTAACAATGGCACAGACTTATGCCTTTCTTACTTTCATATGTATGTGAAATTTTGGATAAGGAAAACCTTTTTCTACTTAAGAAAATCATGCATATAAAACTTCTAAATTTTCTTAAATGATTACTTAGCATGCATCATAAAGTGTGTTAACTATTCTCATTTGCATGTATAGATATGCTTAGGGTCCATCCATATGCATGTTATATATGTTGGGAAAGAAATGAAGTAATGTGTGTTATGTGAATTTTGATTCATTTTATTTAATCTTAAAATGTCTTTCTTTTTGAATAGGTTTGTTTAGAGTTTATCTAAACTTAGGATTAATTAAAAGATGTAATCAAAACATTCACCTAAATGAAATTAAAATGTGAACTTACCTTAGAAATTACTTAAGATTAGGGAAGGAAAGAGAAGTTCTCTTCTTTCCCTCTTCATAACTTAGTAATTAATTAGGTTTCACTTAAACCAAATTAAAACATGAAATAAAAATAACCCAAAACACTTAAACAACTTAAATGAAACCCTCCTCTAAGTTGAACATGTCTTCACACTTAGAAAATTAAACCTAAAGTCCTAAGCTAAGCATACCACACAACCTTCAAAGCACACATTAGCCTAAGTCACCACTTCTAGCTTTAGGTTAGGTCGGTGCATGGTTTGATGTTATATTTTTATTTTGTGATGAATGTTTTAGACCGGAATGGTAGGGTGCTTAGTCTAACTATTCTTTTCTAGGGATTGTGCTAAAGGGGCTTATCATAAATAAAAATATAAATGCTTCTACTTGTGTGCTTATACCCCTAAGCATAATCCATATGTGGACTTAGTCACCCATGTGTGGGGTGATAAGTCTAATATACATGCTTGGAATTTGTGTGGTGTGATTTGACTAACCTTTATTTTGCAGGTGTTAGTTAGAATTATACTTTTCTCTTTTTCATGTAAAAATTTATATATTTAGGATTTTAGAATGATTTGTTATGGTGGATTAGGATGAACATTGGTCATAAGATCCCATCTTATGTACCATGTGAAGCTTTAGAGCATCCACCTTCCAACCATCCAATTGGAAGAAGAAAAAAGAAAGAAGAAAGAAGAAAAAAGAAAGAAAGCTTGAAGACCCCCATAACAATGAATTCCTTTGCTTAAATTATAATTCAATTCATTTGTAATCCGGGTTGTATAAGGGTAGAGTTACCAATTTGATATTTTATTGTCGGTGTGTGTGCCCCAATGACCTCTTATTCTTTTTACACTAGTTTTATAAATTGGTTGATGTTTGTTTAACTTGTGCATTAAGTGGCATGATTTTCCTAGTTTCTTCCTTGCTTTATGTATGACCTGGATGAGGATTAGGCTCTTTAGAAAAAAAATCTTTTACCTAACCTAAAGAAAACTTGAAATAAAATTAAATAACTCATAACCTCACCCAAAGCTTAGGGTTAAAATCAAGATAAAAGATTTACTAACCCCTTAGCTGGATGAGCATTTCTTTATAACATCATGCACAAATGCATCTTGTCTCACTCTTGATTGGAGGGTTTTCGCTTTTGCCAGAGAACCCGGCTTGACCTTTGAGGGTTGTAGTGGAAACTCACCTCCTAAACTTCTCGTTGATTTTAGCGAATAATTTGATTTCTCATGCATTAGTCATAAAAAATTCTATTAGCTAAAGTCCAAATAATTGTCTGAAAATGAATAATAAAAATGAAATTTGAAACGCATTTAAATTTAGGTCATTTGAAGCATGTTCCTTTACATGATCTAGTCTCTTTAGGGAGTGAGTTTAAGGACCCAGTCTCTTTCTAAATAAAAATAGCCTAACTATCTTGCATTAAGTAGAATGACTTGCCTACATGAATTTAAAATCATAGGAGGAGTTAGTTGGTGGCCACCCCTAGGCGATTGTAAGTCCAAGCTGTTGGGTGGTTTGCCCTCTCTTGTGGAGGCAAACCAATTACTCATTTTTGCCTTAGATTTAGGTTGTGCTTTCGGTCTTTGACGAAGCTTCCTAGATTTAGGTTTTGAGGTTTCTTCTATCCTTTTCGAGCCATAAGCTTAATTCCTCACCCCTTAGACATTTCCTTAGTCTTGCATTAAGGAATCTTAAGTCCTAACTTTTTAGTAAAAATATAACTCAAATAAACTAAATCAATTTCTAAAATGTAAAGCCCAATTTTAGGATAGTTTGAGATGCTCGCTAGGTTTCCTAGCATCGTGAGCATCTCCTACTTATTCCTATTTTAGCTTCGATAATAAATCTCTCTTTGATCATTCCCATTTGATCTTCAAAAATATACTAATCGATTGATAGTCCTTCTTATTGAAGTCTTTAGAGACAACGATCATTTACCTTTATCGAGAGTTTTCCTAAGGGATCCCCATTCCTTAGGATGTAATTAACTATGGGGGCTTGCCCCTGTAGGAAACTTAATGAACTTAATTTAAAATAAACCCAACTTTACATTTTCATGTAAAGTAGCCATCATCCTTAGGAGTCCTTATTGAGGTGATTAGTTCTATTAAAGGGTAGTGACTTCTATCTCTCGAGATACTACACTATTTTCTTGATGAAATATCCGATCACCTAAATAAGTACATCTGCGGATCTGTGTGGCATCTTACCAAGATGAATTTTTATAAAGGTGTCCTCTTTATTTTCTCCCCATAGAGTTGAAAGGTGACTCCCTTATATGAATTTTTCTACCCATCCCCTAGCGTCACTCACTCAGTAGTTGCTCTAGGTTGAGATGATGTGCTATCTTGCTAATGTGTCACCTCAATGGTCTTCTTACTTTGGAGGATGTAAGTCTGCTATGCTTTCCTTCCTTACTTGGCCACTACACATCTGAGCTCAATGGTTTGGTAGGCTTCTTTCAGGTAAACTACCTCCCGATGACTTCGTTTAAGAAGATATAAGTCTGCTATGCTTTCTTCTTGAACTGGCCATCGTGCACTGACTGTGTTAAGTATATTTGAGGTCGAGGGTAAGTCCCCCAGTATCTCATCTCCTCTTGACTACTTCAATTTTGGGTCTAATCCTTCTTTGTGACTCCTTTGCTTAGTAGTCTCCCTTAAATCGAATTTGATCTATTGTGCCATCAATGGGTCACCCCAGAGGTTGTTCCTTGCTTTGGAACATGTAAGTTTGCTATGCTTTCTTCCTAGCATGACTGTTGCACACCGATGGGCAACCATAGGTCGAATAACACCTGTATAGCCGATGATAGACTATCTCAAAGATCTGTTCTACTTTAGGGAGATGTAAGTCTACAGAACTTCTTCCTAGACCAATGGTTGCACATCGACGAGAACCTTAGGTTGGTTGGTTCTCACCATGCTGACAGTGACCCCCCGGTGGATACACCACTCATGATAGATGTAAGTCTGCTATGCTTTTTCCCTAAGTTGGTCATCATACACCTATAGGCTTTCTTATTTACAGGGTCTAGGATAATGCCCTTAGTGGAACCTCCCTTGTGGGCACTCTATTTGGATCACATCCTTTGCAACCCTATTTAAACACTACTAAGGTTACTGCTAGATTGGACAATCCCCCTTTCCTAGTAAACATCCCTGTGGTTGGAGATTCTATTCTGTGGATACGCATATTCTTCCTTGGTCCAGTAAATCTGAGATAGGTCAATGCCAACATAGCCCCTTCTTAGTGTTTACCCTCGTACACCAACAAGGTCCATGACATAGCAAATAAATATATATATATATATATATATATATATATATATATATATATATATATATATATATATATATATATATATATATATATATATATATATATATATATATATTAATTTGGATTGGGAGAATGCCCCTAATGGCACCTTTCCCAAGTAGGCATCCTATCTTTAGGGTAGTGTCAGCAAAACTCCCTATAGGAATCGCCTGACAACTCTTGAGCTGAGATAAGTCCCCAAAGGCACTCTCTCAATAGTTGCCTTTAGGTCAGGTTTGACTTATTATGCCACTGACAGATCACCCCGACAGTCATTCTTTGCTTTGGAAGATGTAAGTTTGATACGTGTTCTTTCTAGCACGACCGTTGCACACCAACGGGCAGCCCTAGGTTAGGTTTGATTTATTGTACTACCAACAGGTCATCCCAATGGCTATACTTTACTTTGGAAGATGTAAGTCTGCTACACATTCTTCCTAGCATAGCCGTTGCACACTGAAAGGCAACCCTTAGGTTGGATAGTCCCACCCTTCGGCTGGTAGACTACCCTTTAGGATCGATAAATCTGAGATCGGCCAAGGCCAATATAGCCCCTTCTCAATGGATCCATCACACACTGACAGGGTCCATGAATTGAACCAAATTAAACCAATTCAACCATACAAAATCAAATAAAATTATGATAAAATTAATCTTGACTACTCTTGAGTTGAGGTAAGATCCCAAGTGACACTCTCTCAATAGTCGCCCTAGGTCGAGTTCGATTTGTTGCGCATCCAACAGATCACCCCAACGACTATCCTTTGCTTTGGAAGATGTAAGTCTACTATGTCTTCTTCCTAGCATACCCGTTGCACACTGAAAGGCAACCCTTAAGTTGGTTAGTCCTACCTTGTGTTTGGTAGACTACCTATTTAGACTTATAAATCTGAGGTAGGTCAAGGCCCCTGTGGCCCCTCCTTAGTGGGTCCATCATACACTGACAGGGTCCTTGAATTAAATATATCAAATTTGATCAAGTTCCTATCCCCAATGGATATGGCCTCAATTCAAGACCATCCTCCCCAGTGGAGCCATAACAAATCAAACCAACTCCCCCAGTAGAGTCTAAATTAAAATCTAACCAAACTTTTATCCCCTAGTGGATACATCCCCAAACAAATCAAAGGAATGAAATCAAACTTCTATCCCTAGAGATAACCCAAACCTACTTCCCTAGTGGCAGGTTCACTTTTCCAATCCCTAGCAAATTCGAGCCCATATCCCTAGTAGATATGCCTCCACCATTAATTAAAATAAAATAAATTGAAGTTATTTCGATCTTGATCCCCGGTAGATTATAGATTCTTATCCCTAGTGGATCTTCTTCCCACAAATTATATTCAAAATCAAACTCAAACTCCCACCCTCAGTGGATAGCCTAAACTTACTTCCCTAGTGGAAGGTTCATGTACTCAATCCCCAATGGATTCCTCCTTTTATGCCCCTGGCATAAAATCCCTCACATGCCATGACTAATACATGTGTGATCCCCTAGCGGATCTCCCTCCATGTAATTGACTTGGAATTCTCACCAAATCCTTTTGCTCCTCTTATGCCCTTAGCATAAGTTGAGTTGCATTGCACTAAGATTGTGATTTTTTCTACCTCTAGGGTTTAGGTTTAGATCATTTTTGTTAGTGTTTGTAGTCTTCTGGATGCTCTTGATCATCTTGGTCAATGCCAATAAGTGCAGTGTGCCTTATCAGTTACACCACACCTCTTGGGGGTCCTTTTGTTGACTTCACTTTTGGAGTGAGTTCTCATCCTTCTCATCTTAGACCTAGGAGTCTTCTAAACTCTAAGGCTTCCTTAGTCAGAAGACATTTCAAGCATTTAGGTGAACACTTAACCTAAGTCTAGAGACTTAGAAGGATTAATCATAGGATTAGGCTATGCTTTAGGATTTAGGAAAATCCACCTACCCTATAGCCTAAACCCAATCCATGTTTACCTTTTTAATCTATAACCAAACCTCAAATATAAATTCAAATCTGAATTCAAATTCAAATCCCCAAAATTTCCAATCAATCTCAACCTCAAATCCAAGCTCAAAATCCTTCATAAGCCCTATGATTTTATCTTCATGGACTTAGCCATTAGCCAAATCTAACTCAAATGATTGATTTGATTTTCTCCTAGATCAATTCAACCCCTCAATTAATTTACCAAATTTAAATCCAAAACCAACTCCAAATGATTGAAACCCAAGATCAAATCCAGGCCCCAAATCCCTCTTAAGCCATGTGACCTGATTCTACAAACATAGCCAAATCTTAACCTAAATCAACTCAAAATCAATTGATTTTTTCCATGAATCAATCATATATACAATCATCGTCATAAATATAAATGAAATCTACATTCAAATGATCAAAACTAAATCAAACTAAATTGAATTAAATCAAGACCCTTCTTAAGCCATATGAATCAGTCCCATGAGCTTAGCCAAATATTAACCCAAATTAACCCAAAATCAATTAATTTTTTCATGAATCAATTATATACACATTCATCTTCATAAATATAAATGAAATATACACTAAAATTATCAAAACTAAATCAAACTAAATTAAACTAAATCAAACCTTTTTCTAAGCCCTTTGGACCTACCTTCATGAGTTTAGATGAATTTGCCTTCAAATCACTTCAAAATCAATTTACTTTCTTATAAATCAATCACACCTTCAATCATCTTCCCAAATATAATTGAAATATACATTCAAAAGATCAAAACTGAATCCACAAATTAAATTAAATCCCAATCTAAACCCTTTTAAGCCAATTCATTGGACTTAGCCAAATCCTATCCAAATCAAGCCAAAACCAATGAATTTTCTCTTGAATCTATCATTTATTCAATCACCTATCTAAATATAAATGAAACCCACAAAATAAAACCAAACCAAGGTAGACCCAAGTCAAACCCAACTTAGCCCTTTTAGCTTGAAAATTTCAAATGAACCAAAACCTATTGGAATCCAAATTGATTGTACTTGGATATATATTTTAATCCCAAGTTCATATATATATGCAACTAAACCTTAATCAAACCAAAATCAAGCTAATTGGCTCATTTAGGTCCACTTGACCCAAAATAACCTAAAGGACTTTTTTGAGCCAAGTTCCAATCCAACCCAAATTGATTTGAACCAAGCCAACCTAAACCTCCTACCATGATTGTTGATCACCCTAAAATGATCAATTATCACAAATTCGGTCAAACCAAGTCAACTTGGTCACTTGACCAAGTCAACCCTTTAGCTCACATGAACCTAAACTAGCCACAACCTATCATACACCAAATTAATTGAAACCATGACTTCACATCAACCCATGATCAATGATTGAACATGACTTGACCATCAATTGAGCCAAACCTAACTCAATTGGCCTTTTGGCCCAAGTTGACCCAAATTGACCTAAAAGGAGAAATTGGGTCAAATCATAATCTAACCCAAATTGATTGCAACCAATGGCTTAAGTTCATTACAAATTGATTATTAAACTTCACTAAAGCCATAATTGAGCTTAGTTTGAACAATCAGACTCAATTGACCAAATTAGCCCAAATTGACCTGGCCTAAATCCAAATTAAATCCAAATTAATTTAAACCAAAACTTACAATCCTATCTAGTTGATCAATTAAACTTGAACCAACACCAAACCTAAGCCAATTTGACTAATGTGGTCAAATTGGTCAACTTGACCCATTTGACCCATTTGATTCCAAATCAGTCAAAATAAAACCTAAGACAAATTGATTGAAACCACTTGAATCAAAAACTCTTCAAATCATCATTTAAACCTAACCCAAGCCTTGGTTTGACCCACCAATTGGTCAACATAACCTAACATGACCCAAAATGATCTATATGATCCAAATTGAGCCAAACCCCTTGAAACTAACCTATGACACAATGGGAGCTGACCAAACTCGATCCAAATCCATTTGGGATCAGCCCAAAACTAGCCCAAAGCCAATTGGAGTAAAACCCAAGGTAATCTCTCTTGGATATGCCACCTCACATAGGATTCTCCCCAAAATACCAAATTCCACTCTGCTATCCCCCTTGGCAGCCATCAAACACCTCATTTTAGAGTCTGACCTAGCCACCTAGCCCACCCTAAGTGGGCTAGGCTTGCCATGGACAAAGGGAGGTGAGTTAACTCACCTCCCTACAAGATGAGAACCCAAGGGATACAAATAGAGCCACATTTGCCTTGAGCCAGCTCCCTAGTCATCCTCTACTCAAGTTATGCCACGTGGAGGTGATGGCGACCACTCTGGTGCTCTAGCAATGGCTGGTCGGCCAAAAAATGGAAGACAATCCCATCCGTCCATCATAGAGAAATGAGGGATATACCCCCTCAATTTTCACGACAAACATAATGATTCTATTCGCAAAAGCTTCCTAAGTCATTTTTGAACTCCCTAACGAGCTCCTGAGCATTCCCAAGGCTTCCCCTCACCGGATTTCCCATTCCCGAGTGCACTCGAAATAGGACACATCCCTTCTGATCCTAGCTCCCCCGTTTCTCAACCAAAACCAAATTCCTCTTGCACAAACCATCCCCACATCTCATCGAAGCTATAATAATCTTCCCCTGAGCACCAAGCCCATCGATGGTGTCACTTCAATCAAGATTGAGCCTCCAAAGGATGAATCTTGGTCTTCCAAGAAAACCACTTGGAATGAACTCAATTGCTGCTCCATAAGGCTTTGTCTCAACTAGACGAAGTTACCTCAAGTGTGCAAGCCATTGATCTTAGCTCCTGTGAGATAATGCCATTAAAATTAAGCTTTAAGTAGATTTTAGTTGGGCCTTTGTGAAGAGAACGTGCATGTGTGCCGATCATAGCTGTTGGATCCTCTTAGATCCTTCGCGCAAAGGTGTGGAATCCTTTTGGAGATGATCTAAGCTCGGGTGAGCTCGGATCGCATGAGCAATGGTGGACGAACTCCATCTCTCATCGCTCGCGGGATGATAGATCACATGCCATCTATTCTGCGTGATCAGAATCGACGACCATGATTATATCTCATTAGATTATCTGATTTAATCTGTTATTAACTGCAGGATCGATCTGCGTTGAGATCAAAAGCACATCCGTCATCAACCACATCAGAGCTTACTCGGATGTGCTTTAATAGCCAATCCCACAATGCCACGTGGAAAGCGTTCCGCGATAGCACGCCATATGGTGCCGACAGGATTAGGCTTAATTAAATGAAATTAATGGCTTAAACTTCAAGTAATTATAACAAATCATAGAAAAATCAAAAATACAAATAAATACTTATTTTAAAGGTATTTTAGAGAGAAATTTATTAAAATTATCCTTAATTGATTTTGAACAATAATTAGGATTTAATTGAAAAACTAATTAGCTTAATTACTCCCTAATTACTTAGTTAATTTCCAAATTTTTTGAGATTGTTTAAGGGGATGACCTCCATCTCCCCTGATTTTCTTGGGATTTATTGGTTGATTAATTAGGGAAATAAATTAATTAAGCCATAATTATTTTCTTAATTTAATTAAAGGTTAATTAATCACATGAACCGTAAACTAATTAATTAGTTAGGCTCATTTATTATTGTCTAATATTAAGGGGACTTATGGAATAGGATTGGGACCCCTTTCTTAATCTCTTTCCCTAAGTTCATCCCACTTTTCAAGAAAAAATAATTAAGGATTAATTTGTTAATTAATTACTTAATTAGTCTAATTAAAACTTAAAATACATCCAACCCTAATTAATTGAGGGGTAGCTCTTTAGGTGTTTAATAACCTAAAGATATTTAAGGAAATTCTGGTTAATTCATATGTGTGGGAAAACCATAAGAGTACTTAATTGAGTTTCTTAACTTAATTAACTAATAATTGTGAGGTAATTATATTAGGCCCTTTCATTCCTTAGGACCATTGCTAATTTTCTTTTCAATTCATTTACATATTATGTTGGCTCATAATTATTTGGATAATTATATTAAGGTAACATAGGTAAGGGTTAATTAATGAACTTAATTCATATCATAACTTAATTAACCTATAAAATCAACTTAACTACATTTCGTTAAACCAAATTAATTCACAAATATGAGAATGGGTTAGGATCAACAAACTCTCTCTCACATCATTAAATCAAATCAAAACATGAAACTAAAAAAATGAAATTTAAAAAGCTTTGGTTTGCTTTAAATCATTTTATATGATATTATTGTCCTTAAGAGTTAATTTGATTGAATAAAATCATGTGTTTATGTTTACTTATTTCTTTCCAATCATATTAAATATTGTATATCATTTGAAATCATGCACCCACCTTTTTAAAATTAATTTAATCAAATGGTCTTCCTTTATGTTAAACTTGCATGTGTTGATTTAATTTAATATATGTGTGACTATTATCACTATTAAATCCAAATGTATTTTTCAAAAGCTTATAGGTGAATAACAACATATCTAGTGATGCTAGCTATAAATATATAGGAATGCATGTCCTTATAACTTAAGTATGTGAAGTAAAGCTTTCTTTTTCTTAATTCATTTGTAGTTTTACATGTGCTTGAATGTTAATAAGTATATAGTCCAGACATCTCAGGAATACGAGACTTTAGCTAATCCCAAGGAGGTCATTTGATTACCTCACTTCCCTGTTTAACAATAACACATACTTATTTGATTTTATTTACATATATTTCTATATTATAAATTGGATAGAACTTTATTCCACATATGTAAATGCTTCAATCAAATAAAAATATAATCTTTGCATGGTTTTCCTTTCTTTAGTTATGTATACATCCATATGTATTTGAGAAAAGCAAGTGTTTATTTGCACATCCCGGGAATACGAGGCTTTAAGTAGCCCCAAGGAGGTTATTTGATTCCATCACTTCCCTGGTTAATGATGGCATGTACTAGCTTATGTCTCTTATACATGTGTGTGTATTTAATTATGAAATTATAACCTATTTCTTTTATCAAAGATACATGCATTCATAATTAAATAAGTGATTGAGATAATTAGCCATATGATTTGGGGCTTCTTTCTTTATGTTTGTGTATAGAAATTTACATATGCTTGAATGCAAATGGGTATATAGTTTGGACATCCGGGGAATAGAGGCTTTAGCTAGCTCCAAGGAGGTCATTTAATTACTAAACTTTCCTAGTTAATAATGACACACACCTATTTAATTTTATTCTTAAGACTTTTTGTATAAGAATTTGGATAAAGTTTTAAATTAATATGATTAAATAATTCAATCAAATAAAAAATATAAACTCTAAACACACATGTATACAACCATCATATAAGTATGCTGAAATGTGTTGCATGTATAGATATACTTAGGATGAAAATTATATGCATGTTATATGTGATGGAAAGGAATGATTGATATATGTCATGTGAAAGCAATTCAATTAGATTAATCTTAAGAAGCATTTCATATTGAATAGGATTATTTAGAGTGAACCTGAATATATGATTAATTAAATTATTTAATAAGTCATTCACTAATGAGAACTAAATTAAATTAACATGCTTTAGAAAGTGACTTAAGGTAGGGATAAAAGGGGGTAATCCTCTTCCTTCTCTTTATAACACTTAGTTGCTAAGTATACATCATATGAAATAAAAGAAAACAGAAATTAAAATTCTTAAATCAATTAGACAATTCCAAGTGAAACCAACCTTTCATGTTAAATTAAATCTTTCTATACTTAGAAAATTACAACATTAATACTTAATTGAGACTTACCACATAAACCTTAACACACACATTAGAACTAAGTCATCACTTCTAGCTTTATGTTAGGATGGTGCATGGCGTGCTGCATGTTTTGTTCTATGATGTAGTATTTTAGACTGAATGTTAGGGTGTAAGCCTCATAGACTGGATGTTAGGCCGCTCTTAGCCTAATCATATTTTTGCAGGGGACTATGCTTAAGGGATGCTTAAAAATAAATGTGAATACGCTCTTTGTAGGTTGCTAAAACTCCCAAGCATAATCTAAGCTAGGATAGGTGGGCTTGGTTACCCATGTGCTGGGTGCTAAGTCTAAATTATAATATAACTATGTGAGATTGTATATATGTTTAGCTAATCTCTGTTTTATATGTGTAGTTAGATTTACTTTTCCTATTTTTTGTAATTTTACATTAGGAATTAGGATTAGTGCTATAGGGGTTTAGGATGAGCATTGGCTAGAAGGCTTAGTCTTGGGGTGCCATGCGATGCCTTGAAGTCTACCAAATCAAATGAAAAAAGAAATGAAGAAATGAAAAAATGAAGACCCTCATAGCATTCATTTATTATAAATTATAATTATTCTTTTATATTTTTGGTTGTATAAGGGTAGAGCTCAGTTGCCCATCTCTTCTTTTCGGGTTGTATGATGATATCTAACCGCACCGGCCTGTTATTTTTTTACATTAGTTTTATAAAATGTTTGATGTTATATTTAGTTTGTACATCAGAAATGGCATGCTTTTCATAGTTTTTAAATGATTGATGCTTTAATGTGTGGCCTGGATGTGATTAGGCTCTTAGGATAAAAATAAATTTATACCTAAATACAACTCATAACTAAAGTTTTAAATAATTTATAACCTCATCATAAAGCCTAGGTATTAAATAAGATAATTAAAAGATTTAACAACCCCTTAGCTGAATGATTGAATGTTTCACAACATACATATTATATTATTTCGCTCTTGAAAATATGAGATTTTCATCTTCGCACGATACGGGAATGCTTGACCTGTGAGGGCATCCCTTGCAGTGGAAAACACCCATTCTTGCTAATTTAGCCAATAATCTACTTTCATCATGCATGTAGGCATCAAAATCCTAAAGCCTTTGTCAAAATGACTTGTCCAAAATTAAATAAAAGATGAAAAGATTTGCATTTGTGGATTAGGTCATTGCTCATACCACTTATGATCTAGTATCTTAGGGAGTGAGTTTAAGGACTTTAGGCTCTTTCTGAATAAATAATAACCCAACTATCTTGCAAATTCATATAATCAGATCTCATGGATTTAAAAATATAGGAGGAATTAGCTGGCTGCCACTCTAAGTGATTATAAGTCCAAAAGTTAGACGATTCATCCTCTCTTATGGAGGTAAACCTTTATGTCCACTTGTAGATTTAGATTGTGCTATGGTTCTTACTAAAGCTTCTTAGATTTAGGATCTGAGGTTGATGTTTCCTTTGGGCAACAAGCATAAATTCTCACATCTTAAGCATTTTCATAATCTTGTGTTGATGAATTATAAGCCCTAGCGATCTAATAAATTTCAACTCAAAATAAAATAATTTTCTTCACTTTCAAATATATAACGCCCAATTATAAGATATATTAGAATGCTCACTAGGCCTCTCAGTATTATGAGAATTTCCTACCTATTCCCTTTGGCTTCCAAAATAAGTCTTCTCCTTGAACTTTTTCACTTGATTTTCTAATATAACAAATTTATTGATAGTCTTAACCTTGAAATATTTGGATATCTGTGGGCTCCAAAAGTTCGCCACTGACCTCTTGACAATTGAATTGAAGAGAGTGTAATTTATGCATCGGTGAAATTTTCAGAAGGTAGATGGATTAGTAGATAAGACACTACCTAGAGATTTTGTCCTCATTTGGTGAGGACTTTAGATCTGGTTCCAGGTTTGATGTAGGTGCAAGCCCCTATAGTTAATTACCTCTCTCAATAAGTGAGAGAGAACTTTTGATTAAGGCTAATCGTTAGATCACTAAATGCATGGCGCATAGTAGCAGCATATGGAGTTTTAGAATTTAAGATTATGAAATTCATCATTTCAGCTTAAACCAGATGGTTGGGGGAATGATGATGTGCCCGATATAGATCCTATGGTTCCATCATCCCGGGCGATTGTGGTTTATAGTCTACTTTGTTAGAGGAGGTAGCTGACCCAACCTGACCAAAGGACCCTTATCAGCAACACATGGGTTACGCCATCCAAGAAATCATTGTAGACATGGGGTGGTGTTTGTCTAAGGAGATAGGCTTAAGTCTACCTTAATTGATAGAGGGCTTTTTACCCTATCAGGTGTGCCCTATGATTCACAACTCAAAATGGCAGAGCCATTAGGGAGCATATGTGCTACAATCGTGATCATAATATAATGGAGCCTTACTAGCCAAGCCACCCGATCAGAGTACTCTGGTTATAACTGCATCATATGTGGAGCCTACTGGCCAAGCCACACATTCAAAGGACACGGGCTACATCCTTATTGGCGCGAGATTGATTGAGAGTGAATATAGTAGAATACTTGATTTGACATTGGCTCCTTTGTGAGCTAGAGTTTTTTTAATTTGTCAACCTCGATAAATAATTATGGAAGGTGGATATATTGAGTTTTGGTTTAAGCTTTTAACAATTGAATTTCATTTAAGAAAATTTTTTTTAGATTGACACTCAATTTGAGTTAATTTAATTTGAAATTATAATCACATATTGATGGAAGTATCCCCTCCGGTTGAAATCACCATTCAACACAGCCATCATCGGGATAATTAATTGATTGATTTGAATATATTTGAAAACTTTAGATTTTATCAACTCTATTTAGCTCTTAACAGAGGATCAGATCTACTATCACCTGACAAAATTAGCTTCTCAGATATTTTTACTAAGTTAAAATTTTTATAATTGATTTTTAGGTTTTATTAACCTGGACCCAGTCCTAAGATAAAATCGAGAATCAACCTGCGCAGTATCCTCATACACTAGATTTAAGCATTCAGCGTAGTGTCGGGGTCCATGCTGGTGTATTTAAGAACATCTTAATTAATGCCTTCTGATCGCTTGTACGATGTGTTGCGAATCTGGTGGCATTAGTAGTATGTTTCATTCATTTAAAAACTTGCATCCATCTTTCAATGCTTAAGTTAAGCTATTGAAAATATCATGCTTTTATATATGCGAGCTCACATAAATTGAAATGCTTGAATATTATGTTTACTTGAAAGTGAATGTAAAGAGAGTTCACTTTATTTAAGTATTTACACGTGTCTTGAAGCTATAAATTCAAAAGAAAATTTAATTTGTTATTTTACATTAAAATCATGTCCCTCAGAGTTACTTCAGTTAATCAATATAGTTTAATATTCAAGTTGGTTCCTCCTCTTTTTGAAGATTCCTCTTTTGACTTGTATCTTATTTTCATGAATATTACTATGGATTTTTGTATATTTATTTTTATGAAACATCCTTAGATAGCTTGATAGAATTCCTCCACGCCAATGTATGTTTTCAATTAGGTATTACAACCAAAAATTCAAATACCAAAATTTTAAGTGCTTGCATTGAAGTTAGTTATGCTATGATGTACATAGGAAACTTATTCAAACTCTCATACATTCATGTTTCCCCCCTCTTTTTTTTTGAAAGTGGGTCCTTCACTACCTCCTCTAATTTTTATAAATAAGGCCAAGAGGGGGTCTTACATTTCATTCCATTTGTTTGAAGAGTTGGAGTGTTTGAAAGAGAAGGATTAAAACTTTTAGTGGGCTTTCAACTCTACTTAGATAAATTTTGTAAGTGCTTTTCACTTCTCTCTTTTTTTTTGTTTTACCTTTGTATTCATTGTATGTTCTTTTCCCTCCTTTTTGTTTGGATTTTTTAATTTGAATTTAGCGTTAGGTTTCCTTGCTTAATATTCTTAAGTCAGTTCTTTTAATTTTCCATTTTTTTTCTAAGTCAAAAGATTTTGACAAAATTTTGGCAGCATTTCGGCTAGAGGGAGCGACATCTAACAAATGTTTGCTTACTTGGTATGCCATAATGAGCTTAGTGAGCGGTGTCTTGTGACACCACAACTAGTTTTTCATCTCTTCGTGCCCTAATGAGATGACGAGGCCTTCAAATCTGCAAAGAAATTCAAGCATATATTCATCCACATCACACATGTTCTGACTCATTTTTCTGTGCTTTGTAATGATCGGCAAGGAGGCAGAGATGAAGATGCCAAAAATAAAGAGAAGAACCCGCCTAATGATGGTATTCCTCTCCAGTTGCGATGAAGGGAAAGGTCAGAAAGGGAGGTAGAAAGGGAGATGCAAGAAATTGAGAGAAGAACCTGCCTAATCATGATGTTCCTCTCTGGTTATGGCAAAACAGAATTGGAAAGGGTGATGGAAAGGGGTGATGCCAAAAACTGGAAGAAGAACCCTCCTAATGACGGTGTTCTTCTCCAGTTACAACAAAGCAGATTTGGAAATTCAGATTAGGGACATGAGGGCATTTGCAGGTTGAGAAAATGAGGAAAAATTTGGAAAAGAAGAAGGAAGAAATGAGGGAAATTCCAAGGAATTTTTGTATTGGTTTTGTGGGGAAAGGGAGATGAAAATTTTGGCTAGGGCTTGAAGGAGGATCTGAATTCGTGTATTTTCTCAAGTAGACAAAGAAGGAAGAGAGGGAAAAATGAGTTACATTTTTCAGTTTGAATAAGAGAAGTGGGAGAGAAAGGCTTTTTTTTTTCAGTTTTGGAGAGGGGAAGGAAATAGGCAAAAGGAAATGAAAGAAGAGAGGAAGAAAGAGGAAGAGGAAGAAAAATAAGGAAGAACTTGCCTTGCCTTTTTAGTTTGGAGGAGGAGTGGAAAAAAATGGAAGAAGGAAAACGGGAGAGCCCCTTTGATTTTGGAGGGAGGACTGTGTGTGGAGCGTGCGATTTTGCCATTTGCTTGAAGAATAGGAAGGAGTTAACGGTTGGAGGAGGGGGAATGGTTGCCGCATGAAGGAGAGGGGAGACAGTGTGAGCATTTAGTTGCATGGAAGAAGGAGATCCGAGTGCATGAAAGAGTGGGGAGACGCTCGGCTCTCATGCGATTCATCCATGGCGTTCGGGTCGCGTGGAATAGGGCTGGTCCAAATAGGAATAGGGTGACGTAGGTTAGGTTTTATTTTTTAAATTTATTTTTTAAGTTGATTAATTGAATTTTTATGCTGATAAAATCACATGATCAATATATATATCAATATTAACTTTTTTTGATATTCTGAATGCAACAGTGCAGTTTGTTTCACAGTCAGAGGCCGTTTGGTTCATGTCGGCGTCAAATTGAGTCCATTTCAGCTCAAAATATGTATTATCATTTTTGACCGCTCGACGTTCACTCAGACCTATCCGAATTGAGTACGAATAGTCTTACCTGATAGATTTTAATATTTTAAAGCTAATGGTGCAATCAATTTCATGAATAGAGATATTTTGATTTACGTCGGTGCCTCCTGGCCTCGATATGCATGCATGCATGTTGATGACTTGATTGGTTGATCGGTTGATCATCAAGTTATGCAATATTTATATTCTGACCAATTTTAACATTTTAAATATGATGGCAAAGTCTGTTCATCCATCGAAGGTCATTTTGACCATTTTTAGCAGTCAAGTATATTTTGAGCCTCGATTTGCACACTGTCACTTCCGAAGTCCGTTGAATTCGACTTGTGGGCTTGACTTGACTTATGACACAAGGTTAACAAATGCCCCCCAACAAATGTGATTCACATATGGAGCAAGTAACGTTTGTTAAAAATTGGTTGACCTTTTGGTTTTGATCTCTCTTCTCCCTTTTTTTCCTTCCACTTCTTTTTACTGCTTCTTAGTGTATCTCCCTCGCCCCTTTTTTATTTGATGCTTTATTATGCTTTCATTTGTATATTTATGTGTCATTTCTCTTATCACTTGATAGGCGAATGTTCAGCTAGAGAAGACCTGATGATCTGTCATCTGCTAAGCCTAGCAAGGAGGCTATTTGGTCAGATATTGACAAGCACGATCCTCATGGAGATGTTGATATCAGTGATAGAATTGAGCAGCACACCGATATGTTGCGTGGACGTGATCTTTATCAGGATTTCTTCGCACACTCTTCCATACTTTCTGACTTTACTTCTGATTCTTTTGCCTTTGAGGATCCTGCAGATTAGGTGGCTACCATTAATCTGAAATGCTGGGACTACAATCCTTTGGATAACATAGTAGCTTAGGTTAGTTCTGGATATTGTGATTTCTTATAGCCTGCTTCTGACAGCAATGAGCAGACGAGACGGTCTAGACTTTTGGGCCATCATCAGCTACAGCCGGGCTCATTAGATCTGCTTCAAGATTCCTCCATTGGAAGGATTCCTACTCTTTCACATGGGTATTTCACATGGGCTAGGTATGTCTTACAGGCTCACAGAGATACTTTACAGACAGTCGACATTTATGAGGCAATATATGTGTCTTTATTTGATTTTGGAGGCATGTCTTTTTCTTGGGCTTGTTGAGTGGCGGAGTTCTGGGATACTAGTAGTAACACTTGTTAGATTGGCCTAGAGGAGTTGATAGTCACCCTTTTAGACTTGCAGGTTGTGTTAGGTCTCCCTGTATTTGGTTACTGCTAAGAGGAATGTGTTCCACCTGATGAGGAGTTATTTCATAGGCAGCTTTCAGATGATTGTGATCGACGAGGTAGGCTAGCTATGCTTTCTGTTTATAGTGATCTTCTGAACCATTATCACCAAACTTTCAAGGCATTAGGATGTTTTAGATGATCACGAGCTACTTCTGTGATATTGATTGAGCTTCTTTACGAGGTTATGCTTTCTATCGGGAGACCATATCATACATGACCCTTTTATTGGGCGGATGTATGCGATGTGATTACTTACCTACTTTACCATCAAAGAGGACTTATCCAGCTATATAGGGATTGGGTGAGGATTTATTATTAGCAAGATTTATAGTGACATGGCTTTGTATTTTTTAACTCCCCATTACAGAGGGATCAGTTTGCCCTGGTGCTTTATTAGTTGCCAAAGGTGATCTCTCGAGAGCAGTTTCTCATTTTCTCATTTTAGACATAGGACTCCTCTTAGACTTTAAGGGATCCTTAGTCTTAAGACACATCTAGCCCTAGAGACTTAGAAGAGTTAGCCATAGGAATAGGTCATGCCTTAGGGGTGTTAGGAAAATTCACCTACCCTATAGCTTGAACCACATTCCTCACCTTTCTTCCTTCAAGTCAAACACCAAATCAATCTTATTTGATTTTCTCCAAACTCAAATCAATATCACATGATTGAAATCCATGATTGAAACCCATGATTGAAATTCCAAGTTTGAAATATTTAATAAGTCCTTAATTCCCTCTTAAGAACTTAGCTTAAATCATCTTCAAATCAATTCAAATTCATGGGATTTTCTCATAATTCATTTATATTCTCATTTATATTCACATATATAAATGAAATATAAATTCAAATCAATCAAACCAAATTTAAAATTTTAAATTCAAACTCCAAATCTTTCCTAAGTCCCTTAATTCCCTCTTAAGGACTTAGCCTAAATCATCTTCAAATCAATTCAAATTCATGAAATTTTCTCATAACTCATTTATTTTCTCATTTATATTCACATATATAAATGAAATATAAATTCAAATCAATCAAACCAAAATCAACAATCAAATCCAAACTCCAAAATTTCCTAAGTCCTTTAAATTTTCTCTTAAGGACTTAACCTAGATCATGATCAAATCATCTCAAATTCATGAAATTTTATCATAACCTATTTATATTTTCATTTATATTCGCAAATATATATGAAATATAAATTCAAATCAATTAAACCAAATCCAAAAAAATCAAACTCAAATCCATTCAAAATCCATCCTAAGCCTTTCAAGTAAAAATCTTGAACTTAGCCAAATCAACTTCAAATCTTGCCAAACTCTTGATTTTCTTTCATGATTCAATCAACCCTACAATCATGAATCCAAATATAAATACAAACTTCAATTACTTAACCAAAATCTAATTCAAAAATCAAACCCCAAATCCATTCATGTTCTTCCTTTGAATATGAAATTGTCAAATGAATCAAAACCCATTTGACTTCAAACCACTTTCAAATGGATTTATATTTCAATCATAAGTCCATATAAAAGTTCAATCAAACTCAAATCAAGATTTGACCAAGCCATTTGATCCACTAAGGCTCACTGGACCCAAAGTGACCTAAAGTACCCTTATGAGCTAAATTCTAATCCTAACCAAATTGGATTGAATCAAACTCACCTATGCCTCTCATCATGATCAACAATCATCATGAGATGATCAACGAATCAAATTAGGTCAAACCACGTCAAACCTAAGGGTTGACCAAGTCAACACTTAGCCAAAATAAAACCTAATATAGCAAAAATCCACCATAAGCCAAATTGATTGAAACCATCGATCTAAGTTCATTCATGATCAATGCTTGAACTTGAGCAAGTCAACATTTGAGCCTAACCTAGCCCAATTGGCCACTTGACCCAAGTTGACCCAACTTGACCTAAAAGTCAAAATGTGTCAAAACTTGATTTAAGATAAATTGATTGAAACTAATGGGTCAAGTTCATTCCAAATCACATGTTGAACTTGACCAAAGCCTCAATTAGCTAACTAGACCTAACCTAGCTGAATTGACCTTGAACCCAACTTGACCTAAAAGGTTATGCTGAGCCAAATTCAAACTTAACAAAAATTGATTAGAAACAAAGATACCAATCCACTTCATATGACTAAGCAAACCTAAACCTACCCATGACCTAACTCAAATTGGTCAAATGGGTCAAATTAGTCAACTTGACCCATTTGACCTAAATGAAGTCATATGAACCAAATTCAAGCCTAAATCAAATTGAATCAAACCAAAATCACCAAAATATTTCAAATGGTCATATGAACTTGACCCAACCCTTGGTTTTACCCAATTTGACCAATTGGTCAACTTGACCCAAGTTGACCTATTTTTATCTAAATGGGTCAACATGAGCCAAACCATACCAAATGAACTCCAAATCCAATGAAACTTAGCCAAACCCATTTTCTCAACATACCCAACATATCCAAATTCAAAAATTAGCCAAATGACCCTACTACCCCTAGGCCATAGAATAAATTTTGGTCAAATCCATGGGAAATTTGGTCAAGTCCTCTTCATACCAACTTGAAACCTTCCTAATAGGTCAAGTAGACTTTATGGAGGGTGGTGCACCCAACCCAATGGGTTTGGGTCAGCCCAAATTGACCCAAGGCCAAAACCAACCACATGGCTCAAATTGGCCATATGGAAAACTTCCCTCCACTCAATTTGAAGCACATGGGAGGTTACCACTCCACTCCTTAGCCAAAATCGGCCATGTAAAAACTTTTAACAGCTCAAACAACCCTTCCAATCTTGTCAATTGGATCAAAATGACAAACAATCCTTCGACCGTCCGATTGTCATAGGGGGATATATACTCCCCCTAATTGACTTCAATTCTAAGTTCCTCACTGTCGATTGAGTAAGGGAGATTCATAGGAAGCATTCTATTATGATCCTAAGTCCTCTAGAAGGAGATTGAATCTTGCATTTCTCGATTTTCATCCTGTGAAAATAGGGGAAGTCCATTAAATTTCAAATTTCCTCTATACTCAAACTCCACCAAATTCACTTTGCATACTCCACCAGATGATCAAGTCAAGCTTACCCAACATCTTTCCCAAGCTCCAAAGGCAAGAGGAGATCCAATTCCATCAAAGCCGTAAGGGAGCTAAGAAGGGGTTGGTCCATAGAGCAAGTTACTCAACTTCATGAGCTAATACTTTCACCACAGCTTTATCTCAACCAGATGAAGCTCCTCCAAGGGAATCGAGCACTGATGATCATCTCTGGCGAGGTTAGGCATTTTTTGATCACTCAACTCTCTGGGTGTTGGTCCTTTATGAAAGAAATTATAATGACATGAGATTTTGACCGTTGGATAGGCTTGCAATTAGGGTTATATGGTTTGTGCAAGATTTCATTCCAATCCGAGCTCAATCAAGCTCAGATCTTCCCTTTGAAAGTGGACGGTCTCCATTAATCCTCAGGGAAGAATAGGGATGATCCCAGCAGTCCATCCGTGCATTTTGGATGGACGAACGAGATTAAACACACATTTTAAATCTTATTTTATCCTTTTAAACCACAGGTTAATTCCTGGCCATTCGATCCTTGATCAAATGGCAGATATAAAATCTCATAGCCCCACCGCCACGCGTGTTATGACGTGACGTTTATGTGGCCGCTCGTTCGATGATGCGTGGAAAGCGCACTTGACTCATCCTCCGCGTGTCACGCCATTAGATTAAGGGATTAATTAGGTTTTAAATAATTCTAATTAATCCTCTAAACTTCAAAAATTCATATCTCTTTAAAGAAAAATCAGAAAATATGAAATAAATTGCATTAGAAAGATAATTCAACCTAGCATATTCTAAAATTGATTTCAAAGGAGTTTGAAATGTATCTTTATCTCATTTTGTGTTTCTTTGGGAATGTTGTTTCATTAATTATCCTTTAATTAAGCTATTAATTAATATCAAATTTCTTGAGTATATTTTAGGAGATGACTTCTACCCCCCTAATTTTCTTGGGATTTATTAATGGCTTAATTGGGAAAATTGTTATTTCATTCCCTAATTTATCTCTTAATATAATTAAGGATAATTAAGGATTTGATTAGTATTTTAATCCCTTATTGAAGTTAATTAAGGTTTGATCCAGTGAATAGGAGGTTTAGAGAATAATTTTGGGGCATTTCCCCTAAGCTATTCCCTAAACCCCCTTACTCTTTCTTAATCCACTTTTCATTAAGGGTTAATTCATTAATTACCCTCATAATTAATTTCTTAAAATTCTTAAAGCTTTCCAGAACTTAATTATTCTACTTTGGGTAGATACTTAAGTGTTTAAGAGCCTAAGTTCAATTAAGGAAATCAAAACTCAACTCATATGTGTGAGGGGTGTTTTGAAATTACTTAAGTTAAAACCCTTAGCTCAATTAACAATTAATCATGAGCCAAATTGCATTAGGCCCTTTTCTTCCTAGGTGCATTGAAAATTTAAATTCCTTGTGAGATTTTATGTCATCTCATTAGCTCATAATTATTTGGTTAACTATGCTAAGGTGGTGTAAGTAAGGGTTAATTAACATGCTTAATTCATACCTTAACCTAATCAAAATCTAAAATGAATCTAATCATCTAAAAATTAAACAAAAATGTCAAACACATGTGGGAATGGGTTAGGGACAGTAATCTCAACTCACATTTTCAAAATTAAATCAAATTCAAGATCAAATAAAAATCATACTAAACAAACTTTGATTTACTTTAAGCTTTTTTATTTCATAAGATTATCTTTAGGATTTAATTAAAGTAAATTTATTTACATGTTTTCATTGCTTTAGTTCTTCCCCAACATGCTAAATATGTGTGTCATATGACTTCATACATCCATGCTTTGCAAAAATCAAATTTAAAATGAAAATATTTCCTTTATGTCAAACTTGCATGATTTGGCTTAAGTTAGACATATGAATGGCTATTATCACTACTAAATTGAAATTATTTTCAAAACATATGAATCAATTACTTAGTTTTCATGTGAGTAAAATATAAAGATGTGTTTAATGTAGGTCTCCCTTATCTTCTCTTTTAGTATAATTTTGAATAGGATTTGGCAAGGTGTATGGTTTATTTGAAAAGAACCTAACACTTGCCTAGTTCTATATTCTATTCATTCCTATACTATCACTTAAGAAGGATACCTATGCTTGCATACATAAATTGCTTAAACAAAAGAAAACTAACGAATACAAACTTTTGCATCTTTCTTTTTTCCATTGACTTCCTTTATACATATGATTGTATTTAAGGAAAGTGGTATATTAGTCTAGACAACCTCAAGGTTATGAGGCTTTATGTAGCCCCAAGTAGGTCTTGTACCTTACACCCTTGGTGCTAACAATGATGCTGTACTCACTTATGCCTTTCATACATTCATGTGTGCATATGAAAATTGGAAAAGAAATCTTTTTTCTATTTAATGAAAATCATGCATCATAAACATCCAAATTTTCTTAAATGAATTACTTAGCATGCATCATAAAGTGTGTTAAACATTCCCATTTCTATGTTTAGATATTTTTAGGACTCATTCATATGCATGTTATACATGTTGGGAAGGAAATGAAGTGATGTGTGTTTTGTGAATTTGGTTCACTTTATTTAATCTTAAAATGTCTTTTTTTAATAAGTTTGTTTAAAGTTCATCTAAAGTTAGGATTAATTAAAACATATAATAAAACATTCACTAAATGAAACTAAACTTGAATCCACTTTAGAAATTACTTAGCTTAGGGAAGGAAAGAGAAGTTCACTTCTCTTTCCCTCTCTTTATAGCTTAGTAATTAATTATAGGATTCACTTGAACCTAATCAAAACATGAAATAAAACCAACCAAAAATAATTAAATCACTTAAATGAAACTCTCGTCTAAGTTGAGCATGCTTCATACTTAGAAAACTCTAACTTAAAGCCATAACTAAGCATACCACACAAACCTCTAAAGCACACACATTAGGCTAAGTCACCACTTCTAACTTTAGGTTAGGGCGATGCATGGTTTGATGTTTGCTTTTATTTTGTGATATATCTTTTAGACTGGATGTTAGGGTGTATGCTCGTAGAATGAATGGTAGGGCGCTCTTAGTCTAACCATTATTTTTTGCAGGGGATTGTGCTTAAGGGGCGCTATCATAAACAAAAATATAAATGCTTTTGCTATGCAGGTGCTTTTACCCCTAAGCATAATCCATTAGGCCAAGTGGACTTGAGCACCCATGTGTGGGGTGCTAAGTCTAATATACATGCTTGGGATTTGTGTGATTTGTTTTAGCTAATCTCTATTTTGCAGGTGTTAGTTAGATTTCCATTCTTTTTCTTTTCATGTAATTTTTGCAATTAGGATTTTGGAGTGATTGTTATGGGGATTAGGATGAGCATTGGTCATAAGATCTTATCATATGTACTATGTGAAGCCTTTGGGGCATCCACTTTCCAACCATCTGAAAGAAGGAACCAAAGAAGAAAGAAGAAAATAAGAAGAAAATAAAAGTGAAAAAAGAAATCTTGAAGACCCCTATAATAATGAATTCCTTGCTTAATTTTATTTAATTCATTTGGAATCTAGGTTATATAAGGGTAGGGCTTGACTATCCAGTTTATTTTCAGGTTTTTGCGGTGGTGCCTGACGACAATGGCCTCTTACTCTTTTATCATTAGCTTTATAAATTGATTGATGATTTGTTTAGCTTGTCCATTAATTAGCATGCTTTTTCTAGTTTATTCTTTGCTTTATGTATGACCTCGATGATGATTAAGCTTTTAGGGTAAAATAAATATTTTACTAAATCTAACAAACTCAGAATTAAAATAAAGAATTCATGACCTCACCTAAAGCTTAGGTTTAAAATCAAGATAAAAGAATTAACAACCCTTTAGCTGGATGAGTACTTCTTTTATAACATCATGCACAAATG
The DNA here is from genome assembly GCA_021442155.1 of Cymbidium sinense. Lineage (NCBI taxonomy): Eukaryota > Viridiplantae > Streptophyta > Magnoliopsida > Asparagales > Orchidaceae > Cymbidium > Cymbidium sinense. The sequence continues at coordinate 117,820,886 of CM038225.1, forward strand.
CATATTGTTTCTCTCTTGATTGGAGGGCTTCCACCTTTGCAAAAGAAACTTGGCTTGACCTGAGAGAGCCATGGTGGAAACACACCTCCTCCCTTCTCGCTGATTTTTTTCCAATAATCCTATTTCTCATGCGTTAAGCATAAAAATCTTATTAGCCTGAGTCAAAATGATTGTCCAAAAATGTAAATAAAATGAAATTTGAGTTGCATTTAGATTTATGTCATTTAAAGCATACCCTTACATGATCTAGTCTCTTTAGGGAGTGAGTTTAAGGACTTAGCCTCTTTCTAAATAAATAATAGCCTAGCTATCCTGCATAAAATATATGACTTGCCTACATGAATTTAAAATCATAGGAGGAGTTAGTTGGCAGTAACCCCCAGGCAGTTGTAAGTCCAAGTAGTCGGGCGATTTGTCCTCTCTTGTGGAGGCAAACCAAATATCCGTTTTTGCCTTAGATTTATGTCGTACTTTTGACACTCGCCAAAGCTCTCTGGATTTAGGTTTTGAGGTTGCTTTTCCCTTTGTGGGTCATAAGCATAAATCCTCACCTCTTAGGCATTTTCATAACCTTGTGTCATGGAATTGTAAGCCCTAGTATTCTATGAAAATTTCACTCAAACAAACTAATTAAATTTCTAAAATATAATACCCAACCATAGGGTAGTTTGTGATGCTTACTAGGCTTCCTAGTATCCTAAGCATCCCCTACTTATTCTCATTTGGCTTCGATAAGAACTCCCTCTTTTTGATCGATCTCATTTGACTTTCCAAAAATAAAACAATCGATTGATAGTCCTACCTATTGAAATTCTTGGAGACAATGATCATTTACCTTAATCGAAAGTTTTTCTAAGAAATTCCTATTCCTTAGGATGTAATTAACTCTGGGGGCTTGCTTCAGTTGGGAACTTAACGAACCTAGTTTAAAATAAACCCTGCATTACTTTTTCATGTAAAGTAAAGGAAGAGTCTCTGGTACACTTTGAAGACCCAACATCCTTAGGAGTCCTTATTGAGGTGATTAGGTTTATTAAAGGGTATTGACTACTATCTCTTGAGATAGTACCCTATTCCTTGATGATGTACCCGATCACCTAAATAAGTACATCTGTAGATCTGTGTGACATCCCGAAAAGATGAATTTTTATATTCTTGCATTTTCACCCAATAGATGGAAGGCGACCATATAGAAATTTTTTTGCCATAGATTTTTCTGGCGACTCCGCTGGGGAAGGTTCCTCTCTCCATTTTTGGTAAATGATCATTGTCTCTAAGTATTGATAGTGGGTTTGTACTTTTGCATGAACCCTAGATTATCTTTCTCTCCATTGGCAGTTAGCATATTTCATTCTTAAGTTAAGCTAGCCAACATCTTTAGGCTTTAGGACCTCACCCCGTGTTGGTCTTAAAACTCCCATTGGGTCCTCCAATGGGTAAAATAAAATTCTAATAAAAAAAGAAAATATCAAAGACTTCCTCCTTACCATTTTTATGGTAAGGAAAAGTTCATCTCAAAAATCAAAAGAAAATAAATCCTTCATAAAAGTCTTGCTTTTTAAAAAAGCACTTTTTCAAAATGTACTTAATAAAATATTTGCATAAAATTTTCCTAAATCATCTTCATCTAGCAACCTTTATGATTGTTATGTGTGAAGATCATCTTTACAATAGCAAAATTCCAACAATTATATTTTCAAAAGCACAAAATTTGAAGATGGGCCTTTCCATTCAATACATCCAAATGTGTTGAATGGATATTACTTCTTCAAGCAAAACCATAATTTTGAACTTCCACCTAACACATTCCACATATGTTAGGTTGAGATTTTCATATTTTCAAAAAGTACATATGAAACCTTTCCATTCAATATACCCACACTTATTGAATGGAAGTTTTATTTCCAAAGAAAACTAATTTTTATTTTCAAAAAGCACATATGAACCTTTCCATTCAATACACCCACACTTAATGAATGGAAGTTTCATTTCCAAATAAAACTAATTTTTTTAAAAGCACATATGAACCTTTCCATTCAAAATACTCACATCTATTGAGTGGAAGTTTCATTTCCAAATAAAATAATATTTTTCAAAAAAAAAAGCACACATGAACCTTTCCATTCAATATACTTACATCTATTGAGTAGAAGTTTCATTTTCAAGCAAAACTAAATTTTTCACAAACACATATGAACATCTCCATTCAATATACCCAAATTTATTGAATGAAGATTTCATTCCCAAATAAATATAACATCATTTGGAAATCCGACTTAAACATATCCCACATATGATTAAGTTGGAATTCCCTCTTTCAAAAAGCAATAATCACACACAAAAAAAATTTTTTTTTTACATTTCAAAAATAAGATTGACCTCAATTCTTACATACCTAAATTTGTTGAATGGAAGTCCTCTTTTCAAAAATTAAAACTTTACAATCATATTTTCAAAATTCAAACACATTTGGAACTCCATTTAGCATACCCAAATTTGCTAAGTGAAGTCTCCAAATTCAAAATAAAAAATTTTCAAACACATTTGGAACTCCATTTAGCAAACCCAAATTTTCTAAGTGAAGTCTCCAAATTCAAAATCAAAAAATTTCAAACACATTTGGAACTTCATCATCAGCATACCCCATTTACTAAAATGGAGTCTCCACTTCTTCAAAATCAAGAATTTTCAAAACATTTTGAAATTTTATTTAGCATACTCAAATTTACTAAGTGAAATCTCCATTTCATAAAATTTTCAAACACATTTGGAACTTCATTTAGCATACCCACATTTGCTAAGTGAAGTCTCCAAATTCAAAATTTTTTTTTTCAAACACTTTTGGAACTTCCTTCTTTAGCATACCAAATTTGCTAAAATAGAAGTTTCCATTTCCAAAACCAAACCAAAAACACAAAATCTTTAAACACATCTTTTGGAATTTCATTTAGCATACTCAAATTTGCTAAGTGAAATTTCCATTAAGTGGAACGTCATCTTTTAGCATATCATATTGCTAAAGTAGAGTCTCCACTTCTAATAAAAAAAATAAAAAAAATCAAAACCAAAAAAATGAAACACATAAGGATTTCTTTAGCATACCCAAATTTGCTAAGGATCCTACTATTGCAAAAATCTAAACATCCAAAACAAATTAAACACATTAGGATTTTCTCAACTTACCCAAATTTGCTAAGGATCCTATTTTCAAAAATCAAACAAAACACACTTGGGTTCTTCACTTAGCATACCTAAATTTGCTAAGTCAGAATTCCAATATTCAAAATCAAACAACAATTCACAAAATGGAAACAATTATTTTCAAGCACCTCACTTAGCATACCTAAATTTGTTAGGTGAGTGAATTTCAAATCAAAAGAAAAAAAAAACAATTGACCCTTTCTTTAACACACCCAAATTTGTTAAAGAAAAGGGTCCTCAAATTAAAAATTTAAATTTAAATAAACATGAACCTATGAAAGCATTCTTCTAAAAAAAATATTTGAATCCACTTTTCAACATACCCAAATTTGTTGAAGTTGGATTCATATTCAAAAATTTCTCTTTTTAGTAAAATTTTTAAATCTTCTCAAATCTATTTGAACCCCACTTAACACTTCTAAGATGTTGGATGTGGGTTTAAAATTTTAATTCAAATTCAAAAATCAAAAAAGATAGAAATTTGATCCAAGTTCATTTCCTATATTGTAGATTCTCAGCATCAGTACAGCTATAGTTCAATTTTTTAGTCTTTGCAGTTGATCTGAAATGACAGGCTCATAGAAGTTTGTATTCTCTTTCCCTCATGGCATGGATTTGGTCTTGGACCAGGCCAACTTTCCTCGATTGGATCATACACACCTTATCCATTTCAGTAGGGGATTTAAGGGAGTGAGGATTACATGTGAGGGCACTCCTCTGACGACTGTTAGTAGGACTGCGATGGCCGAGCAGAAGCCAATCATCCAGATCGATCTACCTTCAGATTCTAATGTCTCTTCATTGAAGAGGAAAGCAGTGGCATTCCCACCAACTTTTGTAGTGACAGTACCAGCACCAACCGTAGTTTTAGTATTCCCCATGGTTCTTCGTGCTACCCCAGTGAGGGCTAGCACCCTCTGAGGGTAAGGCTCCCCTGATCTCAGGGATTGCTCCCCTACTTTTGAGTACGGGACTAGCTCTCACTCCTCTCATCCTACCAGAACACAATGAAGGAACAAAAATTGAGGTAAGATTACCGTGGAGATGGTGGCGGCTCTTGTTGAGGAGTTTCCTGTTTTGACTTCACCACTAATTATAGCAAACCAGTTTCATCCTCTCTCTGGGTCAGATAGAGAGGATGCTAGGAGGATATGCACTTCACCTCCACCAGTGGTCCAGCATCAGTCATCGGTTACTTGGAGCAGGAGGTCGTATGCCGACCTCCGATGAGTTTTGCACTAGGTTGGCAGAGCTTAAAGAAATTATGAGTTCGAAGCTTAATTTGATCTGAGATCTATCATCCATCACAGTGTGGGGAAACATATTCATCAGGAGAGGGCCAGAGAGGCCCAAACATCTACTTATATTACAGGGAGAAGGAGGTTCGCCATCGCCTGACTTGATTTTTTTCCATCGCGCTACCCGCTACGACCATACATAATAACATCCTACTTACTGGACTAGGCATCACAGAAGGACAATTCTTGTTCATAGAGAGTTAGTGGTGTCTCTACCACACCGCTCTACCTCCCGTCCTCCATCACCAATTCACATCACAGAATCCCCAGTTCCATCAAAGGCCATGAAGGCCATATCCTGGGAGAAGTGTACCCTGTTGGTGATCCGGCTATGGCTGAGGGACCTACTCCATCTACACCACCTACTGCGGCGAGGCCAAGCTCTCATACTCAACCTTCTACCCCAGTAGTGGTTTGGAGGGAGTGGCAACCCCGAAGCATAGTGGTCGTTCCTTCACCAACTCCACCCGCCGCAATAAATGGTATCGCTTATCGAAAGGCAGATGATATCCGCATGATGATAGTGGAACCTCCTAGGAATGTCACCCCTTTCATAGTTAGTGCCAGTCAGGAGTGTCTCTCTTCTAGTGAGTACAATCCTCATAGTATTGACTCTCCAGCAGCAAGGGAGGTCCGGTGCCTCTTAGTACATGACAATGATCACACCGATCAGCCAAAATCATTTATTTCCATTTAGATTGATCGTTCTGTTGAGGAGATAGTAACACATTATCTTGTAGAGAAGAAGGAGATTATGGGGTATGATTGGTTAGATGAGGAGAAGGTCAACTTCAATCCTAATGAAGATGATTTGTTGGGAGACTCGGATGGGGTAGATACTGTGGGATCCTCCTAGAGCAAGAAGCTATGGAAGATGATGATGCCGAGCAGGAAGACACAATCCATTTGCATCAACACCTCCTAGCACAATTAAAATAGAAAGATGAAAAGATAGATAGGATGGCGAGGCAGCTAGAGGACTTATTAGTAGTAGTTTCATTACTTCAAAAACAAGCACCAACAGTTCATCCCACTACAAAAAATATCTGTCAGCTAGAGTTAGTGCATGTCTTCGACCCAGCTAAGACCTTACCTCTCGCTGAGAAAGCAGCACTAACATGTATAGGAAGATAGTGCAAAGTATCTCCATACAAGAAAAAGATATAAAATCCATGGTTGAGCATGAATCGAAGGAAGCGTTGGCTCAAGCCCAAGAAGGATCATCAGTTCCAAAGGGTAGACCCTACCCAAAGGAATCTAATATAATCCAATATCCCAAGGGTTTTGTGCCACCTTCCTTCAAAAGCTTTAATGACAGTGGAAACCCGAAGCAGCACATCGCACATTTCAGGGTCAGTTGTTGCAATGCTGGTGGCAGTGATGCTTTGCTTTTTTGTCTCTTTGTTAGTAGCTTAGTGGGTATAGCATTTAATTGGTATGTTGAACTTCCTAATAGTTCAATAAAGACAATTGCTGAGTTGGAACAACTCTTTATCAAGAGGTTTGCTGGAGCTTAGCAAAGGGTCACTGTGGGCGATCTCGTTGTAGCACAATAACGCCCAGGTAAGTCCCTTGTTGACTACATTCTCAGATGGTGGAACCTGAGTATGAAATGCGAGCCGCGGCTGTCTAAACATCATGCCATTGAAATTCTTTTGAAGAATATTCATGGCACAATCACCTTCATGCTTAAGGGCTTCACTATCAAAACTTTTGAGAAGTTAATCAACAAGGTGGCTAGTCTACAAGGAGAGGCCAAACAGTTGCCTTTTCAAGATCAGTTGCCCAAGCAGAAGCTACAAAAGGTCTATGAGAAGAAGCCGGGGATAGTGACAACAGTAGATAAGGGGAAGAAACTAGCTAGAGATCAGTCCTAGAGACCACGACCTCAACACCCTCCACCTCCTTTACCACCACTGAGGTAGCTCTATTAGCCTCCACAGTAGCCTCCATGGCCAGCTCCGCTATCTCCTCAGCCATGCCATCAGTAGCAGTGGCACACATACCCACCACCAGGTAGTTATGGTCCACCTACTTTTTTAGATAAGCTTAACAAGACTTATTCATTTAAGAGGGAGGTAATTAGGAAGATCTTTAAGAACCTCTTAAAAAGCCTAATTTTTAGCTACCCGAGCCTAGGAGACTAGAGGAAATAGGCAAAAGTCATGATCCAAACTTTTGCCCCTACCACCATATGCTAGGTCATGTTTTGGAGGATTGCTTCACATTTAAGGACTGGCTTGAATATATCTTCAAGATAGGTGCTATAGTCATCCCGAAGGAATACCTTGTGGAACAACCTTCCAGTTCCATTAGGGTAATCCTTGGGGATACTTGTTAACTTTTCAAAACCAAAGAAGGTTGAGATATTTCTTTATCCAAAACCTCTAAGAAGATCATCTAGAAGATCAAGAAGCTTTACTTGTAGGTGCCTGGGTCAGCTCAAACCTCCAACATCAAGGAAGGTTTGCAAATTGCCAGTGCCAACTCAGAAAAGTTAGGAGCTCAGTAGCAGCAGCAGCAACATGTGTCAGCCTGGGATAGCCTAGTAGCACAACCACCGACCAAGTCCAGCCTCCAGCTTACAGTTGTACCTTCCACACTGGAGACTTCCTCCACTTCAGCTAGTCCTTCTTCCACTAGTAGAACTCTTATATCGACGGATAAGGGCACCAAATCCCTTACCCCACTTACTTTGACTTGACTTCTACTATGTACCACCTTCAAAATCTAAGAAATCAATGAAGAGAGCTAGTTTGAATTATATCTATGTCACTTCTGATAGGTTGTCTTCTTCTATTCCTAACGATAATTCTTCAAGTCAAAAAACTTATAACAATTCTGATCTTCCTCTTTCTGATTCAGAGTTAGATTTTCTTACTCTGAATACTACTGGTTTTCCTCTTGAGATAGACTTGGAATCATTTAATTCTGAGGGTCCCATAGAAGAAGCTGTGGGTGAGCCTGATGTGCAAGTAGAACCTTCCATTACCCTACCATAAGAGATCATTGAAGTCAACCTCCATAGTGGCAAGGTTCTACCTCCTAAGGCAGCACCTCAAGATAAAGGGAAACAAGTCATTGGTCCAGAATATTGAGAAGCCTTTCCACAAGATGCTCCACTCTCAGACCTGCTCGTGGAGGATCGCTTAAGGTGGACTACAATGTCCTCTCTCACCTGAGAAAGTTTTCATCTAAGCTAAGCATATACGATACTCTTGTCTTATTTAAAGAGATGAGGGAGTCATTGATCAAGGCTCTCCTGAATCATGAGATATGCTTAGCTCAACTAGCCGTTATTGGTGAGGAGGCACATTACACAAAAGAAGCCCAAGGGATTACTTTCACAGATGAAGAACTTCTTCTGGGAGGCATGGAACAAAACCGCCCCCACTACATTACAGTGGACATGGGCATATTCAGACTTGCCAGAGTTCTCATTGATGCAAGTGTATCGGTGAACATTATGAGTCTAAAGACCCTTGCCTATTTGAGGATCGACATCTCTGCACTCCGAGGAGATCAGATGATGTTGAGAGAATTTAATGAACAAGGTGAATGGGCTTTAGGTTCTATAGTATTACCTTCGGAGATTGGTGAATGGAAGACTGAAGCCAAGTTTTACATCATTGATTCAAATACCTCATTCACAACTTTTCTCAGTAGGCCTTGGATACATCAGAATAAGATGATTCCATCCTCCCTCCATCAGTGCATCAAGTTCAGAATGAATGGGGTTGAATATTCTGTCAAAGGTGACGAAAAGCCATTTTTAATTAGAGAGGTTGAGATATATGAGGATGTGACCTACTATCTTCCTCAAAACACCCTTCCTCATGAACTTGGAAAAAATTCAAATTCAAAAGAAAAAGAAAATGAAGAAGATGAAATAATAAAAGAAAATGAAAAGAAAAAGGAAAATCCAAGTGAGCAGGAAAGGGGAATTGAAGAAGAAATAGATATACATATCACATTCCAACCACAGTCCATTCTTTCATATGGATATATGGGTAGGATGGCTCAACCTCCACCAGGTAGAGGCAGAGGTAGAAACAGAGGCAGTTCTGGAGATGGAAGGCCCCTTGGTTGGTCATCAACCAATAGGGGTTATGTTCCAATTCGTAGGAGTATCCCTACTATTCTCATAGATTTGGCATCTAGCTTAGAGGACGAGTCTAATGTGATTAGTATACCAGCCAACCCCTCTCAGCAGGTTCCATTGGAGGTGACTTTCGATCCAAACAGTGATGAAGACCAAGCCTCTAGTCAAAGTAAAGTATTCGAATCAGAGGCATGCAAAATTATTAGATAACATTTGGGAACCTTAGCTATAACCTCACTTTCATCTCAAAAAGTTGAAGGTTTAGTAGTTAAGGAAGCCCCTCAGTCTTCCAAAGATAAAGTCAAGAGATTCTTTTGGGATCATCATCCTCAAGTCCCAAGTTGATGTAGAATTTGAGGAGGATCTACTTTAAAGAATTAATGGAATTACGCTTCATTTTTTACTCTCCTTGTGTTCAAACTTTTATACAGAAAGGTTTGGTTCCTTATACATGGTCTAGGCATAGATCAGAGTATTTTGAGAAACATTGGAATAATACAGATAGTGGAGCATAGCTAAGAGTAGGACTAGAATTCGGTATAGTGGGTCCAGTCGACGATAGTGATTACTGCTTAGTTGTTATGAACCATTTGGAGTCTGATAGGTTCTTTTCACACAACACCAACTCTTATGAGAATATGTGTTTAGAAACCTTAGATGATTTAGATGATCTTTAGATTAAGGATGCACCTCTAGAATTTGAAGGAGAAATCCATTCAATAATTGACAAGCTAAAAGAAATCAACCTCGGGACAGAAGAAAATCCACGCTTGACATACATCAGTTCGTTGCTGAATGAAGAAGAAACCAATGAATTAGTTAAGCTATTGATAGAGTTTAAAGATTGCTTCACATGGAGTTATGAAGAGATGCCCGGATTATCTCCTGACGTAGCAGTCCACAAACTAATAATAGATTCTAACGCTACCCCTATTAAGCAAGCTCCTAGAAGCATGCGATTAGAAATTAAACAACAGGTCATTTCTGAAGTCAATAAACTGATCAATGCTGGTTTCATCAGGGAAGAAAAATACCCTACCTGGTTAGCCAGCGTCGTACCAGTTAAGAAGAAAAATGGCCAAATTTTACATATGAGTCAATTTTAGGGACTTAAACAAGGCATGTCCTAAGGTTGAGTTCCCTCTTCTTATACCAAAATTAATGGTGGACATCGCCTCATCTCATATAGTGTTCTCTTTCATGGATGGGTCATTTGACTATAAACAAATCAAGATGTCTCTTGAAGATGAAAGAAACACACTTTTCAAACCCCGATCAGAATCTTTGTTATAAGGTCATGCCTTTCAGGCTTAAAATGCTGGTGCTACATACCAATGGGCCATGACTCAGATCTTCAATGAACTCATCCATCATCAGATTGAGTGCTATGCTGATGATCTAATAGTTAAGAGTAGAGAAAAGGAAGACCACCTCTTTGACTTGAGGATTATTTTCAAACGGTTAAGATAATATAACCTCAAAATGAATCCCCTAAAGTGTGCATTCGGAGTAGCTTCAGAGAAATTCCTTGGGTTTGTTGTCTGATATTGGGGAATAGAGATAGATCCTGAAAAGATGAAAGCTATCTTAGAAATGCCACCTCCTAAAAGTCTAACTCAACTAAGATCCTTTAGGTTTGTTTCCAGATGATCCGATCAAAGCTATATTATGCCACCTCAGTCTAACTTCAGATCCTTTCAAGGATTGTCTGATGCCTTATCTCCAACCTATCGGGGAGATTCAAACCATTCTCAGCACTTATCAAAAAGGATGCTAAGTTCAAGTGGGATGACAAGTGCCAGCATGCATTTGAAGACATTAAGTAGTATTTTATGAAGCTGCCAATTCTAGTAGCCCCTATCCCGGGAAGGCTACTTATCCTCTACACTGCTGCATTGGATGACTCTCTCGGTGCTTTGTTGGCCCAAGCTAATGATGAAGGGAAGGAGAGTGCTCTCTACTACCTCAACCGTCATCTAATTCCTACTGAAGCAAACTATTCACTTATTGAGAAACATTGCCTAGCTTTGATCTTTGCCTCCCAAAAGCTATGACACTACATGCTTTTTCATAAGGTGAACTTGATCTCCAAAATAAATCCACTATAATATCTCATGACACAGCCAATGCTATCTGAATGTTTAGCACGCTGATCCATGATACTCTCGCAGTTTGACATCACATTCATACCCTTCCGTGGGGTAAAAGGATAAGCACCAATGGATTTCTTAGCAGCACAACCACTTCCTGCTGATTCTCTAGTTAGTGACGATCTCCTTGATGAATAAATCATGAACTTAGGGGAGGTCGGCAACCGCCGATGGGAGAATTATTTTGATGGTGCGGCTTCCTTTTGTAAAGGAGAAGCACCATGATCTACTCTTCTAGGAAAGGCAGGGGTATGAATAGTTCTTCTAACTCCATATCTCGATGTGATGAGATTCTCATACTATCTATCCAACCCTTGCACCAACAACAAAGTCGAGTATGAGGCTTTGATTGTTGATTTGGAGTTAGCCATCACTATTAGTGTCAAGAGCATCAATATCTTTGGGGATTCTCGGGTTGGTGTCATCAAATCGGGTCCTGGTTCTCAAACCCAAGCTTCATCATTACCACGAGTATACCATGAAGTTGTTAGCCTAGATCCCTAAAATCACCATCTACAAGGTCCCCCGTAAAGAGAAAATAGTAGCAGATGCCTTGGCCAAACTTTCCAAAAACTAGCATGATCAAAAGATGAGTCCATTTCAATAAGGGTCCAAAATAGACAAGTATTATCCCTTATTGATGTTGAACTCATTGAGAGACTTTCTCTTGAAGGGGAGGTTGTCGTTGCCAAAAAGGATGAGGAGTTGGATTGGAGGCAATCGTTCATAGACTACTTGAACACTGACAAACTATCTCAAGAGAAATTAGAAGCCCATCAAGTGAAATAGAGAGCTCTCTCCTATGCTCTCGTAGATGGCACCCTGTACCGCCGGTCCTTTGACCAAATGTGGTTATGTTGTTTAGATAAACGTGAAACTCATGGCTTGTAATAGAGATTCATTCAAGTCTTTGTGGAGCGCATCAATCCGGTTCAATGATAAAGATGAAGATCAAGTGACTTGGATATTACTAACCTTCGATGATTACAGACTGTATGGATGTAGCTAGGAGATTCCATCAATGTCAAGTATACGGTGTGGTCCTCCACCAACCACCCAACATTCTACACCCTACCTTGGCTTCATGGCCATTCAAGTGTTGGGGTACTGACATTGTGGGTCTGATTGATCATCCTTCTTCCAAGGGGCACCGATTCATCTTAGCTACTACTGACTACTTTTCCAAGTGGGCGAAAGCCATCCCACTCAGAGAGGTCACAGCTCTCCATGTGCTTCAATTTTTTAGAAATCATATCATATATAGGTTAGGGGTGCCTCGATGAATTATATCTGATAATGGTACTACATTCAAAAGCACCAAGATCAACACCGCGAGAAGATATGGTATAGGAGATACTCTACCATCTACTACCGAAATGGCTTAGTAGAAGCATTCAACAAAACTCTCATCCAGGTATTAAAGAAAACTCTCGATGACAACAAACGACAGTGGCATGATCAGTTAGTTGAAGCCTTGTGGGCCTACCGCACCACATACCGAACTCCAACTTAGTCTACCCCATTTTCCTTAGTGTTTGGGTCTGAAGCCATACTACCTTTAGAAGTTCAACTCCCATCACTAAGGATAACATTAGGTAGCAAGATCACTTCTGAGCAAAATGCAAAGTTGTAGTTAGAAGAGCTCGAAGGTTTAGAGGAAAGTCGCCTATGGGTGTGCCAGAACCTCGAGTTATACAAGACTAAAATGATTCAAGCTCACAACAAGCTGGTCTACCCTAGGTCTTTTCGAGTAGGAGAACTTGTGTTAGTCCTAAGGAGACCAATTGTTGCCCATTGAAAGATGGGAGGTAAGTTTTAACCCACTTGGGAAGACCCCTATGCTATAGAGAAAGCCTACCAAGGAGGATCTTATCAGCTTATTGATTGTAAAGAGGAACACCCGATTCTTCCAGTTAATGGGCTCTATTGAATAAATATTACCCATAAAAATCATATTTTAAAAATAATTCCATTAATTAACAAAAATTTGATTCCATCTCATCAAAATCTCCTCTTCTTTTGAAGTGTTGTTTGCTTGTCTTGCGAATTCGTCGTAACATGTTTAGGGTAGGTGTAAGAGTCCCCAAGTGGCATCATATTCCTCTTTCACAACACAAATTCAATCTCCTGGTGTTATTAGAATAGGTGTGAGAGAACCCGAGAGGCATCCTATTTCGACTAGCATGACTAAGTTAAGTGTAAGAGAATCCAAGCAACATCTTTTCTTAGTGAGAATACTGTTTTCCATCCATGACATCACTTCATCAAAATTCTCAAGTGTGTTTAAGGTAGATGTAAGAGTTCCTCAGAGGCATCCTATTCTGTTTAACACGTGCATAATAACAAACACAAATCTTTTATCTCAGGCTACTTTGAAGTGGGAGCAAGCCCCTATGGCACTCACTCATTAGCTTCTCTAGATCGAGTCTACATGTTATCTTGTTAGTATGTCACCCTAGTGATAATTTGTTAGAAGATGTGAGTCCCCGTGCTTTCTTCTTGACTTGACCATTGTAAACTGACGAGCACCTTATTAGTTCAGTAGTCTTCATTGCCCATCCAATAAGCTACCTCATGTTGACTTTGCTTAAGAAGATGTGAGTCCCCGTGCTTTCTTCTTGAACTAGCCATCATATACTAACTAGGTTGAGTATATTTGAGGTTTAGGATAAGTCTCCCAGAGGCTCCTTTCCTCTTGACTACTTTGAGTCATAAGTCCCCAGTGGCATTCACCAAGAGTCGCCTAGGTCGGATGGCACCTATCGAGCCAAAGATAGACTATCCCAAGCAATCGTCTATAGGATGAGTCCCCAGCTTTCTTCTAGGTTGTTGCAAATCGATGGGCACCTTAGGTTGGTTGATGTTCGCTATGCTGATAGTGACTCACCCGGTGAGTACACCACTCTTGATAGATATGAGTCCCCACACTTTCTCCTTGAGTTGGACACTGAATACCTATCTGATATATGACTAGCCATGTCATCTTCTCCAAGGTCTCAGATTAAGTCCTTAGCGGCCCCATCCCTTGTGGGCACTCTATTTGGATCTCATCCTTTGCAACCCCACTTAGAAACTACCCAGGTTACTTTCAAATTGGACAGTCCCCCTTTCCAAGTAGCCACCCATGTGATTGGAGAATTTGTCAATGGAAAGATTCACCCTGGTTCAAGAATCTGAGATGGTTTAGTCGAGCTCCTTCTCAGTTTGATCCCTCGCAAACTAATAGGGTCCATGTTAAAATAAATAAAACAAAATAAACAAATTTATTTCGCTTGTGGATTAGGAATTCAAGCCCCCAAAGGGCCCCTTTTCCCAAGCAGACATCCTATCTTTAGGGTAATGTCAGCAGAACTCCCTATAGGAATTGCCTGACTACCAGAGTTGAGATAAATCCCTGGGTCGGCAATCCCTCCGTAGTCACCCTTAGGTCAGGTTTAATCTGTTTTGCTACAAGTAGGCTACCCCGACAATCATTCCACTTTGAAAGATATAAGACTATGACGCATTCTTTCTAGCATGACTATCGTAAATCGACATGCAGCCTTAAGTCGGGTTCGATTTGTTGCCCAAAGCGACTGATCACCCCAGTGATCTTTATAGTGGAAGATGTGAGTCCTAGAGATTTCTTCCCTTAAATTGATCATTGCAAACTAAAAGGCACTCCTTTGTCGTTCTCCATCACGGAAGCTACTCCCTTTGGTTCAAGAACTGAGATAGTCTAGGTCGATATAAGCTCCTTCTCAGTACGATCCATCACAAATCAACAGAATCCATTAAAATAAACAAAACTAAAAAATAAAATTAATCTTGACTATCTTTGAGCTGATCTAAGTCCTCCAGCGGCATTCACTCAATAGTCAGGCTTAGGTCGGGTTTGATTTGTTGCCTTGCCAATCGATCACCCCAGTGGTTTCTAATTTCTAGAAGATGTGAGTCCCCAAGCTTTCTTCTTAAAACTTGACTATTGCGTACCAAAAGGCACCCCTTTGGTTGGATAGTCCTACCTTGTGGTTGGTAGACTAATCCCTTTGGATTAGTAAGTCTGAGTTAGGACTAGGCCTCCATGGCTCCTACTCAGTGCAGTCCAATGCAAACCCATGGGGTCCACCAAATCAAAATAAATCTAAAAAATAAAATTAATCTTTGACTATCTTTGAGCTGATCTAAGTCCCCAAGCGGCATCCACTCAATAGTCAACCCTAGGTTGGGTTCAATCTATCGCCTTGCCAATAGATTACCCAAGCAATTGGTCCCTACTTTAGAGTATGTAAGTCTACTATACTTTCTTTCTAGTACAGCTACTGCATACTGAAAGGCATCCCTTTGGTTGGCTAGTTCTACTTTATATTTGGTAGACTACCCCTTTGGATTAGTGAATCTGAGTTAGGTCAAGGCCTCTGTGGCTCCTACTTAGTGCGATCCATCACAAACCAACATGACCCATCTAAAATATGAAACAAATCCCAACAAACAAAAATAATCAATTATTTTAAATCAAAATCTTTTGCTTCTTCTCAGTGAGATGCAAGTCTTTCTAATCCCTTAGTGGATTTAACAACCCCTCCCTTATGGATGACTTGAACTTGCCTCCCTAGTGGAGAGTTCACTTCTCTATCCCTGGTGGAGTTAAAATAAATAAAATTAAACAAACAAACAACAAATTAAAATAAATTCAACCCTCTTCCCCAGCGAAACTTAATTAAATAAATCAAATCTTCTCCCCAGTGAGAATCAAATCAAACCACTCATCCCCTTTGTGGATGACTTGAACCTGCTTCCATAGTGGAAGGTTCACTCACTCTATCCCTAGTGGATTCCTCCTTCTCTCTTATGTCTTGGACATAAGTAGAGCCACATTGCACTAAGCTCTGGATTCTTTCTACACCTTGGGTTAGGGGTAGATTGTTTCTATTAGTGCTTGTGATCTTTGAGTTGTTGATCATTTCAACAATTATACGCATGTGTTCCTTGTTAGTCACACCACACCTATTGGGCACCCTTTGTTGACCTCATTTTTAGATGAGCTCAACACCTCCATCTTAGACATAGACTCCTCTTAGATTTTAAGGATCCTTAGTCTTAAGACACATCTAGTGATTAGGTGGACACTCAACCTAGCCCTAGAGACTTAGAAGCCATGGGAATAGGTCATGCCTTAGGGGTGTTAGGAAAATTCACCTACCCTATAGCTTGAACCATATTCCTCACCTTCCTTCCTTCAAGTCCAATACCAAATAAATCTTATTTGATTTTCTCCAAACTCAAATCAATATCACATGATTGAAACCCATGATTGAAATTCCAAGTTTGAAATATTTAATAAGTCCTTAATTCCCTCTTAAGGACTTAAATTAAAATCATCTTCAAATTAATTCAAATTCATGATTTTCTCCTAATTATTTATATTCTCATTTATATTCACATATATAAATGAAATATAAATTCAAATCAATCAACCAAAATTCAAAATTAAAATTCAAAAAATCTTTCCTAAGTCCTTAATTTCTTAAGGACTTAGCTAATCATCTTCAAATCAATTAAAATTCATGAAATTTTCTCATAACTATTTATATTCTTATAAATGAAATATAAATTCAAATCAATCAAACCAAAATCAACAATCAAATCCAAACTCCAAAATTTCCTAAGTCCTTAAATTTCTAAGGACAAACTAAGATCATGATCAAATCACCTTAACTTCATGAAATTTTCTCATAACCCATTTATATTCTCATTTATATTCACAAATATAAATGACATATAAATTCAAATCAATTAAACCAAATCCAAAAAAATCAAACTGAAATCCATTCAAAATCCAACCTAAGCCTTTCAAGTCAAAATCTTAAACTTAGCCAAATCAACTTCAAATCAAGCCAAACTCTTGAATTTCCTTCATGATTCAATCAACCCTACAACATGAATCCAAATATAAGTACAAACTTCAATCACTTAACCAAAATCCAATTCAAAAATCAAACCCCAAATCCATTCATGTTCTTCCTTTGAATATGAAATTATCAAATGAATCAAAACTCATTTGACTTCAAACCACTTGTAAATGGATTTAAATTTCAATCATAAGTCCATATACAACTTCAATCAAACTCAAGCTTTGACCCACTTAGGCTCACTTGATCCAAAGTGACCTAAAGTACCCTTATGAGCCAAATTCTAATCCTAACCAAATTGGATTGGATTACTACACTATCATGATCAATCAATCAATCAAAGGGTCAAACAAGTCAAACCTAAAACCAAGTCAACACTTAGCCAAAATGAAACTCAACATAGCCAAAATTCACCATAGGCCAAATTGATTAAAACCATTGATCTAAGTTCATTCATGATCAATGTTTAAACTTGACCAAGTCAACATTTGACCCTAACCCACTAATTGGTCTTGACCCAAGTGACCTAAAAGTCAAAATGTGTCAAAACTTGATCTAAGCCAAATTGATTGAAACCAATGGATCAAGTTCATTCCAAATCACTTGTTGAACTTGACCAAAGACTCAATTAGCCAACTAGACCTAAGCTAGCCCATTTGACCTTGAACCTAACTTGACCTAAAGGGTCATGTTGAGCCAAATTCAAACATAACCAAAATTGATTGGAAACAAAGATACCAATACACTTCATATGACTAACTAAACCTAAACCTACCCATGACCTAACTCAAATAGGTTAAATGGGTCAAATTGGTCAACTTGACCCATTTGACCTAAATGAAATCATATGAACCATATTCAAACCTAAATCAAATTGAATCAAACCAAAACCACCAAAATATTTTAAATGGTCATATGAACTTGACCCAACCCTTGGTTTGACCCAATTTGACCAATTGGTCAACTTGACCCAAGTTGACCCATTTTTACCTAAATGGGTCAACATGAGCCAAATCATACCAATGAACTCCAAATCCTATGAAACTTGGCCAAACCCATTTTCTCAATATACCCAACATATCCAAATTAAAAATTAGCCAAATGACCATTCTACCCCTAGCCCATAGAACAAATTTTGGTCAAATCCATTGGGAATTTGGTCAAGTCCTCTTCATACCAACTTGATACCTTTCTAATAGGTCAAGTAGACCCTATGGAGGGTGGTGCACCCAACCCAATGGGTTTGGGTCAGCCAAAATTGACCCAAGGCCAAAATTGACCACATGGCTCAAATTATCCATATGGAAAACTTCCCTCCACTCAATTTGAGGCACATGGGAGGTTACCACTCCACTCCTTAGCCCAAATCGACCATGTGAAAACTTCTAGCAGCTCAAACAGCCCTTCCAATCTTGTCAATTGGATTAAAATGACAAACAATGCTTCAACTGTCCGATTTCCATAGAGGGAGATATACTCCTCCTAATTCACATCAATTTCCCTCACCCACATTGGGTGAGATTCAGAGCATTCTATAGTGATCCTAAGGTCACTAGAAGGAGATTGAATCTTGCATTTCTCAATTTTCATCCTTTGAAAATAAGGGAAGTCCATTGAATTGCAAATTTCTTCTATACTCAAACTCTACCAAATTCACTTTACATACTCCACCAGAGGATCAAGTCGAGCTTACCCAACATCTTTTCCAAGCTCCAAAGGTAATAGGAGATCCAATTCCATCAAAGCCGCAAGGGAGCTAAGGAGGGGTTGGTCCATAAAGCAAGCTACTCAACCTCAGGAGCTAATACTTTCACCACAGCTTCATCTCAACTAGACGAAGCTCTTCCAAGGGAATGGAGCGCCGGTGATCACCTCTGGAGAGGTTAGGCATATTTTGATCACTAAACTCTCTGGGTGTTGGTCCTTTGTAAAAGAAATTATAATGGCATGAGATTTTGACCGTTAGATAGGCTTGCAATTAGGGTTAGATGGTGTGTGCAAGATTTCATTCCAATCTGAGCTCGGATCTTCCCTTTGAAATTGGACAGTCTCCATTAATCCTCAAGGAAGAACAAGGATGATCCCGGCCATCCATCCGCACATTTTGGATGGATGGTTGAGATTAAATGCTTGTTTTAAATCCTCTTTTATCCTTTTAAAACCATGAGTTAATTTCTGGCCATTTGATCCTTGATCGAACAACGATATAAACCGCGATAGTTACCACACATGTTATGACATGACGCTTAAGTGAATATTTGATGGAGGAAAGAGCAATACGTAACGCGTCACACAGTAGATTAATTAATTAGGTTTTAAGTAATTCTAATTAATCCTCTAAACTTCAAAAATTCATATCTCTTTAAAGAAAAATCAAAAAAATATGAAATAAATTGTATTAGAAAGATAATTCAACCTAAAATATTCTAAATTAATTTCAAGGGATTTTGAAATGTATCTTTCTCTTATTTTGGGTTTGTTTTGGAATGTTGATTCATTAATTATCCTTTAATTAATCCATTAATTAATCTCAAATTTCTTGAGTATATTTTAGGGGATGACTTTTGCCTCACTTAATTTTCTTGGGATTTATTGGTGGCTTAATTGGGGAAATTATCATTGCATTCCCTAATAACCCCTTAATCTAATTTAGGATAATTAAGGGTTCGATTAGTGTTTTAATCCCTTATTGAAGTTGAATAAGGTTTGATCCAGTGAATAGGAGGTTTAGGGAATAATTTTGGGGCATTTCCCCTAAGCTATTCCCTAAACCCCTTGCTCTTTCTTAATCCTCTTTTAATTAAGGGTTAATTCATTAATTACCCTCTTAATTAATTTTTTAAAATTTTTAAAGCTTTCTAAAACCTAATTAATCTACTTTGGGTAGATAGGTGTTCAAGAGCCTAAGTTTAATTAAGAAAATCAAAACTCAACTCATATGTGTGAGGGTGTTTTGAAATTACTTAAGTTAAACCCCTTAGCTTAATTAACCAATAATCATGAGCTAAATTGCATCGGGCCCTTTTCTTCCTAGGTGCATTACAAATTTAAATTCCTTGTGAGGTTTTATGTCATCTCATTGGCTCATAATTATTTGGTTAACTATGCTAAGTTGGTGTAACTAAGGGTTAATTAACATGCTTAATTCATACCTTAACCTAATCAAAATCTAAAATAAATATAATCATATAAAAATTAAACAAAAATGTCAAAAACATGTGGGAATGGGTTAGAAATGACAAACTCAACTCACATTTTCAAAATTAAATCAAATTCAAGATCAAACAGAAATCATACTAAATAAACTTTGATTTACTTTAAGCTTTCTTATTTTATAAGATTGTCTTTAGGATTTAATTAAAGTGAATGTGTTTACATGCTTTCATTGCTTTAGTTCTTCCTCAACATGCTAAATATGTGTGTCATATAATTTCATACATCCATGCTTTGCAAAATTTACATTTCACATGAAAATGTTTCCTTTATGTCAAATTTGCATGATTTGGCTTAAGTTAGAAATATGAATGGCTATTATCAAAACTAAATTCAAATTATTTTCAAAACATATGAATCAATTACCAAAATTTAAAGTGTGTTACTTATATTTTATTTATAAGTTTGCATGTGAGTAAAATATAAATATGTTCTTAATGTAGGTCTCCTTTCTCTTCTCTTTTAGTATAATTTTGAATAGGATTTGGCAATGTGTATGGTTCATTTGAAAATAACCTAACACTTACCTAGTTCTATATCTTATTCATTCTTATACTATCACTTAAGAAGGATACCTATGCTTGCATACTTAAATTGCATAAACAAAAGTAAACTAACTAATACAAACTTTTGCATCTTTCTTTTTTCCATTCACTTCTTTTATACATATGTTTGTATTTAAGGAAAGTGGTATATTAGTCTGGACAACCCTGGGATTGCAAGGCTTTAAGTAGCCCCAAGTAGGTCTTATACCTTACACCCCTGGTGCTAACAATGGCGACGCACTCACTTATGCCTTTCATACATTCATGTGTGCATATGAAAATTGGAAAGAAATCCCTTTTCTACTTAATGAAAATCATGTATCATAAACATTCAAATTTTCTTAAATGAATTACTTAGCATGCATCATAAAGTGTGTTAAACATTCCCATTTGTATGTATAGATATGTTTAAGACTCATTCATATGCATATTATACATGTTGGGAAGGAAATGAAGTGATGTGTGTTTTGTGAATTTGGTTCACTTTATTTAATCTTAAAATGCCTTTCTTTTTTAATGAGTTTGTTTAGAGTTCATCTAGAGTTAGGAATAATTAAAACACATAATAAAACATTCACTAAATGAAACTAAACTTGAATCCTCTTTAGAAATTACTTAGCTTAGGGAAGGAAAGAGAAGTTCACTTCTCTTTCTCTCTCTTTATAACTTAGTAATTAATTGTAGGATTAACTTGAACCTAATCAAAACATAAAAAAAATCAACCCAAAATAATTAAATTACTTAAATGAAACCCTCCTCTAAGTTGAACATGCTTCATACTTAGAAAACTCTAACTTAAATCCATAGCTAAGCATACCACACAAACCTCTAAAGAACACACGTTAGGCTAAGTCACCACTTCTAGCTTTAGGTTAGGGCGGTGCATGGTTTGATGTTTTCTTTTGTTTTATGATATATGTTTTAGACTAGATGCTAGGGTGTATGCTCGTAGAATGAATGGTAGGGCACTCTTAGTCTAACCATTATTTTCTTCAGGAGATTGTGCATAAGGGGCGCTATCATAAATAAAATTATAAATGCTTTTGCTATGCAGGTGCTTTTACCCCTAAGCATAATCCATTTGGCCAGGTGGACTTGAGTACCCATGTGTGCGGTGCTAAGTATAATATAAATGCTTGGGATTTGTGTGATTTGTTTTATCTAATCTCTATTTTGCAGGTGTTAGTTTGATTTTCATTCTTTTCCTCTTCATATAATTTTTGTAATTTAGATTTTGGAATGATTGTTATGGGGATTAGGATGAGCATTGGTCATAAGATCTTATCTTATGTACCATGTGAATCCTTTGGAGCATCCACTTTTCAACCATCCGAAAGAAGGAACCAAAGAAGAAAGAAGAAAAGAAGAAGAAAAGAAGAATGAAGAAAGAAAGCTTGAAGACCCCCATAATAATAAATTCCTTTCTTAATTATATTTAATTCATTTATAATCCCATATGTATAAGGGTAGAGCTCAGCTACCCAGTTTATTTTTGGGTTTGTGCAGTGGTGCCCGACCACAATGGTCTATTATTCTTTTGAGATTAGCTTTATAAATTGATTGATGATTTGTTTAGCTTGTACATTAAGTGGCATTTTTTTCTAATTTATTCCTTGCTTTATGTTTGGCCTAGATGACGATTAGGATCTTAGGATAAAATAAATCTTTTACCAAATCTAACAAACTCAAAATTAGAATAAAAAAATTCATAACCTCACCTAAAGCTTAGGTTTAAAATCAAGATAAAAAAATTAGCAACCCCTTAGTTGGATGAGTACTTCTTTTATAACATCATGCACAAATGCATATTATTTCACTCTTGGTTGGAGGGCTTCCATCTTTGCCAGAGAAACTTGGCTTGACCTGTGAGAGCCATGGTGGAAACACACCTCCTCCCTTCCCATTGATTTTGGCCAATAATCCTATTTCTCATGCATTAGGCATAAAAATCCTATTTGCTTGAGTCAAAATAATTGTCCAAAAATAAAAATAAAATGAAATTTGAGTTGCATTTAAATTTAGGTCATTTGAAGCATACCTTTACATGATCTAGTCTCTTTAGGGAGTGAGTTTAAGGACTTAGCTTATTTCTAAATAAATAACAGCCTAGCTATCTTGCATAAAGCATATGACTTGCCTACATGAATTTAAAACCATAAGAGTAGTTAGTTGGTGGCCACCCCCAGGCGGTTGTAAGTCCAAGCAGTCGGGTGGTTTGTCCTCTCTTATGGAGGTAAACTGAATACCCATTTTTACCTTAGATTTAGGTCGTGCTTTCAACACTCGCCAAAGCTCCCTAGATTTTGGTTCTGAGGTTACTTTTTCCTTTGTGGGCCATAAGCATAAATCCTCACCTCTTAGTCATTTCCATAACCTTGTGTCATGGAATTGTAAGCCCTAACATTCTAATAAAAATTCCACTTAAACAAACTAATCCAATTTCTAAAATATAAAACCCAATCATAGGGTAGTTTGGGATGCTTACTAGGCTTTCTAGTATCCTAAGCATCCCCTACTTATTCTTATTTTGCTTCGATAAGAACTTCCTCCTCTTGATCGATCCCATTTGACTTTCTAAAAATAAACCAATAGGTTGATAATCCTACCTATTAAAATTCTTGGAGACAATGATCATTTACCTTAATCAAGAGTTTTCCTATGGAATCCCCATTCCTTAGGATGTAATTAACTATTAGGGCTTGCCCCTGTAGGGAACCTAACGAACCTGGTTTAAAATATCCCTGCTTTACTTTTTCATGTAAAGTAGGGGAAGAATCTCTAGTACACTTCGAAGACCCAACGTTCTTAGGAGTCCTTATTGAGGTGATTAGGTCCATTAAAGGGTAGTGACTTCTATCTCTTGAGATAGTACCCTATTCCTTGATGACATACCCGATCACTTGAATAAGTACATCTATGGATCTGTGTGGCATCCCAAAAAGATAAATTTTTATATTCTTTCCTTTTCACCCAACAGATGGAAGGCGACCATATAGAAATTTTTTCACCACACAATGTTAGCCAGGATTTACAGGATATTGGGTGTGAATTCTAGGGTAGATTTTTTAGAGTTGTGAGATGTGACTCGACCTTGGCAGTACTTATAAGATTGGATTCGCCTCCACATACATAGTGACTTTACTTATTTCAAGTATGTAGCATTCTTTTTAGAGTGAAGATATCCTACAATTTTCCAGTTATACCGAGCATCCTCTACTTTGGAGATGGAGAGGATTTACATGCTCTTCTTTGCTCTTCATTTGGTCAGAGATCGATTTTTGTTGGTTCACCAGCCAGATATATTTGGCTTACCATCCGACTTAATAGGGGTTGATCTTATTGACAGTCTTGATGAGAATGGTAGATATTTCTTGCTTCATGGCCATCAGACATTGAGAGTAGCTGAGTAACTTTTCAGTATACATCTAAGATGGTTATGTTATCGATTTGGGCAGTCAGTTGTTATAAAGGGCTATCAGCCCAACTAAGTTGCATGGAAGTTTGGTTTCTTCCAGTCGACTGCTCGTGATTGTAGGCCATTCATCCCTAATATAGTGGATTTTAGGAGGATCAGAATGATTCCCTTTGAGACACATTACTTTACTGCTTCCATTATTTGGCTACATTTATTGAGGCTTGGCACCAGTTCTCATTTTTGAATAGCTTCTTTACAGAGCCACACAGGGGTCAGCTATACCTATCTCACCTGGGTATGACTATCTTTTGGTCTTTTTCTAGAGTGGAGTGCCAAGAGATATGAGCGCAGGGTGAGGTCTTTGGGAGTTCCTCGAGATCAGAGGACCCATTGTTGATTACCATTGGCAGGAGATGGCAGAGCTGGAGGTATAATCACTATCTTTCTCTCTTTCAATACCTAGTGGGGCTTGACTCTGCTCATTATCTTAGGGAGACTTTTGAGGTGAGAGATCTTATGCCTAGTGGGGCTTCTGTTGAGCCAACACATAGCCTTAGGGCTTATCAGATAGTGAGGGTCCTCGAGAATTATCTCGCTTAAGATACACCAGTTTAGTCAGATTCATTATGTTCAGGTACTTTCTTCTTCTCTTTGTTCTTTTAGTTACACTTCTTTACATTTACTACTCTACTTTATGCTGATTGTCTTCATTTGTTCCTTATAGTGCCTGATGTAGGTTGAGTCTAAGATCTACCATTGATATCCCTGTAGGCAAGATCCATCTGACAGGGGAATGCAGGATTGCAGCTTGGTATTTTTGAGGGATGTGATTTCTCAGCTTACTTTGGATTCACTAGAGTCAATAGACAGCTTCACATCATATGCAAACACCATTCTAGATTTTCTAGCTTGTACTGGCTTGGAGGAGTAGATTCTCAAGTATCTAGAGACTCTCTGTAGAGACGTAGAGTTCTTGATCCACCGAATGAGATCGCTTAGTATTGTCCACTTTGGCACTTTACTGATAGGGCTTCAAGAGCAGGTCAGGCTTCATCAAGAGACAGCTGACCTAGCACATGATGAGTTTGAGTAGAGTGCAGAGGGTCTATGACATGATCATCAGAGTTTGATAAATGCTTCTTCTGAGTTAGATGATTGACCGCCAGATCGAGAGCGAGGTTGAGGAAGCAGGAGAGCTCGTGCTATAAAGCGAAGTAATGCTACCAACCACGCCGGGCCATGGTAGATGCTGAGGGTACTTTGACTAGAGCTACTGATGCTTTATAGTTGGTTGAGAGTGAGCAGCAGTCTTTAGTAGTTTATTGACGCCTTTAGAGCTACAGCTCATGATGTACTTTTTCTTCTTTTTTGTTTCTCTTTCCATCAGTTATGTATTATCTCATTGTATTAGTGAAATCAGCATTCCTCTATTACTCTTGTGCTTTTTGTCTTTGGAGGATTTGATGGGAAAATCAACTTTGATTTATGCTTTGGGCTTGATTTGTGTGCTTTGTGTTTTAGGTTTAATTTGTGTGATGTATACAGAACTTGGATCATTTTAGCTTTAATTGTATTAGCTGATGGAGCTTTTGATAGGATTTGTCATTAGTATGATGCCTTGTTTAGAACATGCTAAATGACAGAATCGATCGATTTGTCAGAATCGACTCATCAGATGGATAAGATTTCTTACACCATCTACTCTCTGCTTCAATGGCTTTGCTGAAGATCTCTTTCTTTTATGTTCTTGCATATTAGAGTTTCCTCCAACTCTAGCTTCGTGTTTGGTTGGGTTTGATAGAAGAATTGGTTTATTTATTTTGATGAAGGACTCCGCTGGGGAATTGGTTTATCCATGCTTGGTCAAATTTTAAATTCCTTTTATCCTAGCTTTAAGCTTGACGGACTTGATGAAGGACTGACTTGATTTGTTCATATTGACTTGTCAGGAAGTATATGTATGCCATGAATCCTATGCTTTCCACTTTAATAGATTCATTGAAGGGTACATACAGATGACCAAGCCTTCCAGCTTAAACTAGGTTTATGTTGAGTTATCAGTCTAGTAATGTGTGTTTTAACAAACTGAATAACCACGATCCTTTAGTTCAGTCATTGACTTTGTATGAACTATGAAATTGCTTCCTCAGTCATGTGCTTTTTGCTTTGACGGACTTGATGAGGAGATTGGCTTTGATCTATCCTTTGAGCTTGATCAGATCATTTGAGAATAAATTGAAATATCACCCTGCGGGCAATATATAGATTAATTTGAGGCAGCCATGAATTGAGAGTTTCCTTAGATTATCTTGATCTATCAATCAAGTAGAAATATCTCTTGGATCCTGTTTGTTTGTAATCACTAAGCTGGATCTTGTTTGAGATTGAACAGCTATCATCATTGGATTGACGAGCAGGGGCTCTTTCAATGCAGCCTTTTCTTACGGCTTGTTGAGTGAGGAGAGCGTCAGCAACTCAACCACTTTTGGGCTTATTGAGTTTGACCTTTAGAACCTACTCGAGTATTCTCCTTAAGCTATGAGGGGTTGGTGATTTGTCATCAGACTTACGAACGAGGGCTCTTCCATTACAACCTTTTCTTGCAGTTTGTTGAGTGAGGAGAGCATCAGCAACTCGGCCATTTGTTTAGTTCAACCTTTAGAACCCATCCGTGTCCTAGACTTCAGGATGTAGAGGTTGATATTTTTCCAACTTAATTGATTAAAGCTCCCAAAATTGGGAGTTCTTCTAACTTGATCTCCAGAATTTGGAAAATCTAGGAGATAAATTTTTTGACATTTAAGGCTGTCTTTTCATGCATAGAAATAGATTATTTATGTTCCTGTAAGAACCTGTAACTTAACACTAGCAATTATGGGTATATTCAAGAATTTTGGTGTAAAGCTCGATGTCAACCTGATCAGAATATATTCGAGGATCTCATCTTACAACACGACGTCAACTTAAATAAACTTGACATAAACTAAAAAAATGCACCCTATCTAGCAGGGAAAATTCTAAAGCACTTTTAGAAGAACTTTTAAGATGAAAATATGCAAATACATTAATATTTGAATTGATATGCTCTTAAGAGAGTTTTAACATGCAACATTGATTTCATTTATGTATAGAAATTTAAAATGCCCTTGTGTAACAGGAGAATTTTTACAAAAAAAGTTTTTCATATGGAGTGAGTATATTTATTTAGGGATCTTGGCATGAAGCACGATGTCGACCTAAATAGATATACTAAACAAATGCCCCCTGTCTTGCAGGGGGATTTCTATTGTACCTCAAGAATGTATTCATCATGTGTAATACTTTTTCAGGTAACGACCATTAATTAATGGCATTTGTCTTTCACCCTTTAAGTCAATGAGTTGGTATGCCCCTCCTTGATACACTTTCTCAATGACAAAAGAGCCCTCCCAATTAGGCTCAAATTTGCCACCAAATTTTTGATTGGGAATAAAATGGTCTTCTCAACACCAGGACCAATTCCTCTTTCTGGAAAGTTCGAGGATGCACTGTATGGTCAAAATTCCTGGACATCTTTGCTCGATAGACTTCCAAATTTTGGTAAGCTTACAGTCTAACTTCATCAGCACATTGGGTTCTTCAACTCTCAAATGAGCATTTTGATCTTCAGTTAGATTATATTAGATCGCTATTTGAAGTGAAAGAACTGCCACAGTTCCAAATACCAATGAATAAGGAGTGGCTTTAGTCAGTATCTTGTAGGTGGTTTGATACGCCCATAGTGCCTCTATTAGCTTAGTATGCCATTCTCTTTTATTTTCAGTAAAGATTTTCTTGAGCAGCTTGACTAATGTCTTATTGAAGGCCTTTACCAAACCATTTGCTCTTGGATTGTATATTGAAGAGTGTCATCAATCAATTTTGTGTCGATCAATGAATGTATAAATCTTTGTACTTTTGAAAGTTGTGTCATTATCAAAAATTATTTAGTACGACACTCCAAATTTATAGACAATATTATGTGTAAAGAAGTTAATCACTCAATCAACAGTGACTTCTTTAAATGGGATAGCTTCATTTAGAGAAAGCCGCTAGATGAAGAATGCCCAGATGATGATGGATCAATTGGTCCAATTACATCTATACCCCAACATTTGAATGGCCAGGATGCTATTGTTGGTTGTAGTGGATTTTGAGGTTGGTGGACTATATTCCCATGTACTTGACATTCATGACACCTTTTAGCATGATTGATATAGTCTCTCACCATAGATGCCAATAATAGCTCATCCTTTTGATCTTTATTGCCATCTTGGAGCCTGATTGATGTGCACCACAAAGTTCTTCATGAACTTTGACCATCACTTTGCTAGCTTCATCTGCATTTAAGCATCATAGCCACATTTCTTTGAAGGATCTATGATATAACATGTTGTTGAAAAAGGCATAGAGCATCATTCTCTTCTCGATTTAAGCTACCAATGATTTATTATTTGGTAATTTGCCTTCTTTAAAGTAGTCGATGAAGGGTTGCCTCTAATCATGTGGCTCTTCTATAATAAAAGCTTCCCATTGCTTTTCTGAAGCAATGTCAGGCTTATCTCTTCTGGGTATAGTTCTATGTTGATTTTGAGGAGTATGAGGAGCAACATGAGTCACATCCTGCTGTGTTGAATTTAGTAACTCCTCTACCTAATGGGATGAATACTTGCTGGCTCTAGAATTCGATGAGTAAATATGCCGATCATGACATAATCACCATTCATACTTGTCATTTCCTTAGCTAATTTTGCTAAGAAATCGGCTTTGCTATTCTCAGATCGAGAGACTCAAGTTAGTGTGATATTTGGTATTTGCTTCATAAGCTTGAGAACTCGCTTATGATAGAAAGCTAACTCAAGCTTGTTGCTTTTATAGATGCCAAGTACTTGATTTATAATAAACTGATAATCATAAAAAATATGCAAACTTTGAATGCCTATAAAAACAACTTCTTCAAGACCTGCCACTAATGCTTTATACTTAGCTTCATTATTAGTTCTTGGCTCAGTCAACCTATATGATCATCTCATTATCCCTCCTTCTAGTATTATGAAGATGATGTTGATTCCTGCTTTGCCCTTAGAAAATTTAGAAATTGGACTTGTTTGATCGACGAGGCTCCATCAAAGTACATTTCCCAAATTTGTGATTTTTCTCTTTCATGAATGAGCATAATTTGCTCATCAGGAAAATCATCGTTAAGGGAAGAGTCCACGGGGATGGGATGTGCAGCTAGAAAATTTGCTAAGACTTGTCCCTTCACTACTTTCTGAGGAACGTATGTGATATCAAATTACAAAAGCAATATCTTGCTGCACCTATCAATGCTGGTCTTATCATCAAGTACTTTAGCAGATCGATCTTTGAGATGAGTGTAATCTTTTAAGATAACATATAATGATGAAGCTTTTGGACTGCAAAGATCAATGCCAAACAGTGCTTCTCTATCGGAGAGTATCTCATCTCTGCTCCTATTAATCTTCGACTGATATAATAAAGACCATTCTCTTTGCTTTCTTCATTGTGTTGCACCAATAATGCTCCAAAAGACTCTTCTAATGCAGTTGTGTATAGAATGAGGGGCTTCCTAGGAGTAGGTGTTGCAAGGATTGATGGATTTAACAGATAGCTTTTAATGCTATTGAAGGCTTCTTAGCACTCCTTGTCCCATTTGAATGGAGCATCCTTCTTCATCAACTTTGTAAACGGTTGATAGTGTCCTAATAGGTTTGATATAAATTGACAGATGAATGCAAGCTGTCCTTGTAAAAAATAGAGCTGACACAAACTTTTCGATGGAGGCATCTCCCCAATTAGCTTGATCTTAGCAGGATCGATTTCAATACCTCTGTGATGTACAATGTACCCGAGAAATTTTTTAGAGGATACCCCGAATGCACATTTTAGAGGATTCATCTTGAGATCATATTTTTTGATTCTCTCCAATATAATTATCAAGTCTTAAAAGTGATTTTTATTATTTAAGCTTTTCACCACCAAATTGTCAACATAACACTCCACTTTTTGGTGAATCAACTCATCAAAAATATGTGTCATGGCTCTTTGGTATGTAGCTCCAGCATTTTTCAAGCCAAAAGACATGACCGTGTAGTAATAAATGCCAATCAGTATTTTGAATGATGTATACTTTTCATCTTCAGGTGCCATCTTGATTTGATTATATCCCAATGATCCATCCATGAATGAGAACATGCCATAGTTGGAAGTATTATCCAGTCTCAAAAATTAATGCAGAGATGAATTTGGCCATTATTCTTTTTAACTAGGACAATATTGGCTATCCGAACTACATACTTCTCCTTCTAGATGAAGCCTTCTTTGATCAGCTTCTTAGTTTCTACAATTACCTGTTCTTCAATCTCCAATCTCATTCATTGAGGAGCTTGCTTAAACAAGCATTGCATCTGGTTTAATGGCCAGTTTATGAACTACTACATCAGAGGATAAGCTTGACATTTCAGAATATATCCAGGAAAAGTAATCCCTAAATTCAGAAAGTAGCTTTTTTAGCTCTTTAACTTTCTCATAAGGCAGAAGGGCATTGACGAAAGTTGGACGGAGATCATCCTCAACTCTTAGGTTCATTTCTTTGAGTTCATCCATAGTAGTTATTTGTCCACCATCTTCGAAGTCTTCAAGTGCAGGCTTGGCATCTACTTCTTCATCGTTCATGAGAAGAATTTCATGGAGATCACCTTCTTCATCACTATTAGTTTCAACCTCAAGTTCAATTATATTATAACAGGCTTTATTTTGATGAGATTTGTGGATGAACCCAAGACCTTTAGTGATAAACTTATCACTTCTTCGCGATGCTTGAGGACTTCTTTGGCTCCACATCTTGTTAAAGATTTGAGTTTTATTTTTAGTAGTTTCAATATGAATTCCAAGCTTATGCATCATTCTTTATAATTTTTGTGGATAGTATATTGGTATTCTTGTTGGCACTATCTCATCATAATTTTCATGTTGAGCAGGCTGCTCAAAATTGTGAGGCTGAGACTCTTTAGATTTGTAGAATAGAGTTCCTGTTCCGCCACTCTCACTCAACGGTGGCACATAAAATATTTACTATTCTTCAATGTTATGAACCTATAGTGGAGTGATTTCCTTAAAGTACCATTGAGAGATGGGTATAATTTTGATGGAGTCATCTGACATTGCCAAATGAGCTATCCTTCTTGATGTGATCATTTGAATTCTAATTTCATAAGTAGATTCAAAGTCATAGTTTGAATCAGAATAACTTATTTCATACTTTTCCTTTCTTAAAAGCTTATAAGTTCCCTTAGGTTTGACAGGAATATCTTCTTCTTCTTGTGTGTCACTTCCCAAGTGAGGGACTAGTTTTCTTGATTTAGGTAAAAAATCAAGTGCTTTAGGGAGAGTCGACATTGCCTTCTTTCTTCCTCTTCACTTCTACTTTTTTACCTTGTGAAATTGCTTTTTAGTTCCTGAAGTGGATACTACCGCTTCAATAGGCTTGTTGGCTTGGGCTCTTTAGGGATGAATTATTTCGCATCTTCATAAATTTTTACTTCATGGACAGAGAATGGTTTTAGGTTACCAAAAATTTTGAATTCTTCTCCTTCTTTTAGGTACTTCATTCACTGATGCATAGTTGATGGGACCATGCCATACTCATACAACCATGGACAACCCAAGAGAGCTCTTAACGATGTATTAGTATTGATTACATAAAACTTAGCCTCTGTATATAAATCCTGAAACTTGAGCAGGAGAATTAAAGAACCCAGGATTTTCTACCCTTTCTCATTAAAACCATGAACCATCAACTTATCTCTCCCAAGATGTTGGATATCAAGTGATAATCCTCTTAATACCTTTAGACCCATAAGATTGATAGAAGAACCTGGATCAATCAATATTCGACTGATCAAGATGTCATCACTCTCTATAGTAACATATAGAGGCCGGTTGTGATTACTGTTCCCAACATAAGATCTTCTTCCAAAAATGTGATTACTGGGAGATCTTGAGTTTGCAACACTTCAGTCATGCATTTTTTAACAAAGTAAGCTTCATAACTCTTCGGATCTTTGAGAGCTTATATCAAAGTTTCTCAGAGATTTTTTGACATCAAGAGAGCCTTATACAGACTCAGTTGTGCAGGGATCTTTCTCAGATGTGATAGAATATTTTAATCTATCTTTTCGCTTGATTTAGGCTTCATTCTAGGATTTTTGGGAATAATATCTTCGTTGACTTCAATTTTTTTGCCTTTGTCTTTATTTACATTTTCCTTCTTTATTGAAGGTGGTTAGACTTTACCACTTCTCAACTAAACTTGAATCACCTTGTATTTCTCAGATTCTTTTGAAGAGGTAGTTTTTTCAAATTCCCTTCTTATTCTGGAAGATTTCTAAAAAGGGCTAGACTCATTTTTCAACTTCATACGTTTCATGCATGATGATATCGATGAGTCTGACTCTTCTCCATCGAGAAAACATAGATCTTTATTTGAACTTTTATCATCTTGTTGAGTCATTAAAGAAAATTTAGATGTTAACTCCTCAGGCTCTTCTTGCTTTCCTGACAAGAATTTTGATGGGCTGGTCGAGTCTGTCAAACTACCCTTGTCATTCCGGAGTAACTGATGTTAAAGAACATCTGATATCACATAAATGATTCGACATGTCTCTACTGGACAAGATTCACCATTATCTTCTTCATCTGACTCATCAATGCAAAGTTTAGGCATAAAGTCTGCAAACCTAAATTGTTATCTTGTCGGCTAGTGATACTCCTCTAAATTGTTAATAATCTTTTAAGTTATAGTTCTCTTCTTGATCTTCTTTTTCTTAGCCAGCTTCTTTGATTTATGAGGCCTGCGTTTAATAGATTGTTCTTCATATTGTGATGAGGTAGCCTTATAAAAATGCCATTGAGAAGCCCAAATACTTTCATTTTCATGTGGTGATTTTCTCTTAAGTTTAATATAGGTTCAAATGGTGATTTGTTCTTAACACTAGGGACGTCATTTAGCTGCTTCAACATTTTCATGGTCTTTTTGGAGACTATTGTTTCTCATTCTTTAGTCTGAACTGATCTCTCCTTCTTTTTGTCTTTGATGGATGATACGGAAGAGGATGTAATCATCCTTGTAGACTCTCTTTTAGGGTTGACTAGAATACTATCGGATAATATAAATTCATCTCACCGATACTTTCTTTCTAGCCAATATTTGAAGACATAAAAATCTTCAATATGATGACTAATCATCCAATGATAGGGACAAGAATTTGGATTACTAACTTGATCAGCTTCTTCAGGCCATTTAATTTATAGAAATTATACATCAGCTTTGACTGCTTGCCGAAAAAATTTAGCGACACTGTCCCTTCTAAAGGAATAGTCTTTATTCATCTTTACCTTAAGAGATGGCCGCATTCGCTCATCATCTCTTGTCGCTTATTTTGGACGCTCCCCACCACTTGGAAAAGTCAAAGGTTTGTCATTGCCTCCTAATACCAATTTTGGCTATGGATTAGCATAGACAAGTTTTCCCTTATCATCATTGTACATTGACTGTTTTCCTTTATCCACATTATATATCACCTGCTTTTCACCATTTGAGCTTTAGGAAGTGGCATGAGTTTCATTTCTTCTTGAGTCTGAAGGTTTGTCCCTCTTTTCTTTATCTACATAGATTTCAGATTTAGGGTGATTCAACTTTTTAAATTTAGCAACCCTATCGAGCAACTCCTGGAATGTTGCAATCGATGACATACAAAGAAATAGTGCCATTTTATCATCCATATTGCCCATTAGCAATTGGATCGCATGTTCTTCTTCCAATTTTTTTTCACATTTCATGCTTAGGTTTAGAAATAATATTCATGAAGAGGTTCAATAATGTAATTAAGAAAATAACAATCGCTGATCTTGCCTTACTAGAAAGGAGAAAAGATGAGTCAGTGACGAAGTATAGGCTCTTCTTCTTCTATTTCTTATTGCTGTTATGCTCCTTGCTTATCCTCAGGGGAAGAACTTGACTGTCCTTCTCCTTGTGCATTCGTAGGGATAACTGTTGCTGGGGCTGCACGACGATGCTGATTATTAAAGCATGTACCGGGCTGATCATTTCTTGGTTCAACCATATAAACAACTTCAACACCCATGATCTCTTTCTCATTTTGATCTTCTTCTTCTTCAGTAGAGATTGAAGATCCATATTTTGTTTGCTTCTATGAAGACTCCCCTTCATAAACATTGAATTTAGGTTCAGGTTCCTTAGATCCATATTTCTGGTGATGGTACTGAGCGAAAAGTTCATCTATATCTCTGACCATATAGATGACTTCTACTTCCATAGTGTCCTCTTCATCACCTTCTTTTTGTACATGATTTTTGATCGACATTTCTAGTGGATCACCGACTCAATGTGCGGAATAAACAATTCTTCTATTAAAGGATTATGATCAAAATCAACCTTCTCTTGTTGGGGTGAATCTGATCGATGAAGGGATCCCCTAGATGATTCTCCAGGGTGTCGACCATCACGTCTTTTATTAGTGATATCCCTTCTTTTGGGTATCCACTTATGATGAGTTATTTTTGAGGTGGATTTCTGAGTATGTGCATCAAATGACACACCTCTTTCTTTCTTTGCAATTTCATTATTGGGCCTTGGCATCCATATTTGCTTTCCTTTTCACGGGGACCTTTTGACAGTAGATTCCTGGACATGCAGTCCAAGTGTCACACTCCGATGCTCACCGTGTGAAGGATACTTGGCTCATTGACTAGTTACTAGAAGAGATGATAACCTCTTTGGTGGAGCTTTAATATTTTCAATCACCACAGGCCTCTGAAATTTTCTTTTCATCAAGCCTCTATCTTTGGCTACTTTGAGAACTTTGTGTATTATTGCTAACAGTGTTTCAGGCTGTCTCCTCTGTGGTGGTGGAGCTTGACGTGGTTGAGTATAGAAGGACTACTTTACCTCACCAGTAGAGCTATTTCTTTTTACCCACTTTAGATTGTCAAAGTTATTGTGGGTAGGAGTACTCACTTTTGGTGGTAGTATTGTTTGTTCACTAGGTCGTTTGAATGGGATCTACTGAGCCCTCAGCTTAGCATTCCTTCTTCTTCTTTGCCTTCTAGTTAATTTGCTTCTTGATGAGGAAGCTTCATGATCATGCTTTTCGGGTATGAAAGGTTCAATCGACAAAGCAATTGTACCACGAGGCATTAAAGACATAGTTTGCTCCTTGACGGTTCATCACGGGGGCTTCAGATTGACCTAGCCTTTTAAAAATTGAAGTTCGGTTAGCTGCTGAACTGATTGGCAAACGTGGCTAGTAGGAGCTTCAGTAACTTGAGGCCTTTTGGTATGGCCTCGGATGAGTGTACCACGGGTAGGTACTTTAAGAGTTGCATCTACGATAGCTGGGAAATTTAAGCTACCAAATTGAATTGTAGCTCCAACATCTCCTGTGTTGATGACGGTATTGGCTAGGTAGATGTTTGCACCATGTCCTAACTGAACGGTGAAAGGAGTACTCTGTAGATCCATTCTGCAAAAGTGAAAGATGGGGATTAGTAATTAATAATTATTATTTCATCCCATAATTTCAAAATGCAGAGGTACTACAGAACAAAATAATAGTGTAATAAAAATGGATTCTACAGAATAATTCATTCGATATAGAGCCTTGTATTGGATTTATTGCACACTTAAATCACCATTTTTTAGTTTTGAACTTTCAAATATTTTATTGCTACTATAGCATATATATATATATGACTAGCTGAAGATGGAAAGAGAATCCTGTCCCCAGTGAAATCGTGAGAAATCTGTGAGCTCCAAAAATTTGCCACCAACCTCTCAACAAATTGAATTGAAGAGAGTGTGATTTTTGCATCGGTGAAATTTTTAGAAGGTAGATGGATTAGTAGATAAGACACTACCTATAGATTTCATCCTCATTTGGTGAGGACTTTAAATTTGGTTTTAGGTTTTCTATAGGCGCAAGCCCCTATAGTTAATTATCTCTCTCAATAAGTGAGAGAGAACTTTCGATTAAGGTTAGTCATTACATCACTATATGTATAGCGCATAGTAGCAACATATAGAGTTTTAGAATTTAAGATTATGAAATTCATCATTTCAGCTTAAACCGAATGGTTGTGGGAATGATGACATGCTCGATCTAGATCCCATGGTTCTGTCATCCCGGGCCGTCGTGGTCCCTAGTCTACTTAGTCAGAGGTGGTAGTCGACCCAAAATGACCGAATGACCCTTATCAGCAACACATGAGTTATGTCGTCCAAGAAATCCTTGTAGACCTGGGGTGGTGTTTATCTACAGAGACATGCTTAAGTCTATCTTAGCTGACAGAGGGCTTTTTGCCCTATCAACTGTGCCCTATGATTCACAACTCAAAGGGCAAAGCCATTAGGGAGCATACAGGCTACAATTGTAATCGTAATATAAGGGAACCTTACTAGCTAAACCACCCGATCAGAGGACTCTGGTTGTAATTGCATCATATGTGGAGCCTACTGGCTAAGCCACACAGTTAGAGGACACGGGCCATGCCTTTACTAGCACGAGATTGATTGAGAGTAAACATAGTAGAATAATTGATTTGACATTGGCTCCTTTGTGAGCTAGAGTTTTCTTAATTTGTCACCTCTGAAAAATAATTGTGGAAGGTCGATAGATTGAGTTTAGCTTTAAGCTTTTAACGATTGAATTTCATTTAAGCATTTTTTTAGATTGACACTAAATTTGAGTTAATTTAATTTGGAATTAGAATCACATGTTGATGGAAGTATCCCCTCCAGTTGAAATCACCATTCAACACAGTTTTCATCGAGATAGTTAATTGATTGATTTGAATATATTTGATAATGTTAGATCCTGTCAACTCTATTTAGCTCCTAATAGAGGATCAGATCTACTGTCACTTGATAGAATTAGCTTCTCAGATATTTTTACTAAGATGAAATTTTTATAATTGATTTTTTTAAGTTTTATTAACCCTGACCCAATCCTAAGACTAAATTGGGAATCAACCCGCGCAACATCTTCAGACGCTAGATTTAAGCATTCAGCGTAGTGTCAGGGCCCATGCGGGTGTATTTAAGAATATCTTAATTAATGCTTTCTGTTCACTTGTACGATGTGTTGCAAATCCAGTGGTGTTAGTGGTATGTTTCATTCATTTAAAAGCTTGCATATATCTTTCAACGCTTAAATTAAGCTATTGAAAATATCATGCTTTTATATATGTGAGCTCACATAAATTGAAATGCTTGAATATTGTGTTTACTTGAATGTGAATGTAAAGAGAGTTCTACACGTGTCTTGAAGCTATAAATTCAAAAGAAAGTTTAATTTATTATTTTACATGAAAATTCCGTCCCTCAGAGTTACTTCAATGAATCAATATAGTGTAATATTCAAGTTGATTCCTCCTCTTTTTGAAGATTCCTCATTTGACTTGTTTCTTATTTTCATGAATAAGATTATGGATTTTTGTATATATTTTTTATGAAACGTCCTTAGATAACTTGATAGAATTCCTCCATGCCAATGTTTGTTATCAATTAGGTATTTCAACCAAAACTTCAAATACCAAAATTTTAAGTGCTTGCATTGAAGTTAGTTATGCTATGACGTACATAGGAAACTTATTCAAACTCTCCTACATTCATGTTTCCCCCTCTTTTTTTTTTTTTGAAAGTGGCTTCTTCACTACCTCCTCTAATTTCTATAAATAAGGCCAAGAGGGGGTCTTACATTCCAGTCCATTTGTTTGAAGAGTTGGAGTGTTTGAAAGAGAAGGATTAAAAATTTTAGTGGGCTTTTAACTCCGCTTAGATAAATTTTGTAAGTGCTTTTCACCTCTCACTTTTTTTTTGTTTTACCTTTGTATTCATTATATGTTCTTTTCCCTCCTCTTTATTTTGTTTGAAGTTTTTAATTTGAATTTTGCATTAGGTTTCCTTGCTTAATATTCTTAAGCCGGTTCTTTTATCTTTCCATTCTTTTCTAAGTTAAAAGATTTTGGCAAAATTTTGGCTAGGGGGAGCAACCACTAATGGATGTTAGCTTACTCGGTATGCCTTAACAAGTGTAGCGAGCATTGTCTTGCCATACCGCAGCCTATTTTTCATCTCGTTGCGCCCTAATGAGCACGATGAGGCCTTCAAACTTGCAAAGAAATACAAGCATATATACATCCACAACACACATGTTCTGACTCATTTTTCTGTGTGTTATAATGATCGATAAGGAGATGGGGATGAAGATGTCAGAAACCAAGAGAAGAACCTACCTAATGATGGTATTCCTCTCCGGTTGCGGTGAAGGGAAAGGTCAGAAAGGGAGGCAGAAAGGGAGATGCTGAAAATCGAGAGAAGAACCCATCTAATGATGGTGTTCCTCTCCGATTGCGGCAAAATCAAATTGGAAAGGGCGATGGAAAGGGGTGATGCCAAAAACTGAAAGAAGAACCTGCCTAATGACGGTGTTCTTCTCCAGTTGCGGCAAAGTAGATTTGAAAATTCGGATTAGGGAAATGAGGGCATTTGCGGGTTGAGAAAATGAGGGAAAATCAGGAAAATATGAAGAAAGAAATTAGGAAAATTCCAAGGAATTTTTGGAATGGTTTTGTGATGGAAAGGGAGATGAAAATTTTGGCTAGGGCTTTGAAGGAGGATTTGAATTCATGCATTTGCTCAAGTAGATTAAGGAGGAAGAGAGGGAAAAATGAGTTACCTTTTTCTGTTTGAATGAGGGAAGTTGGGATAAAGGCTTTTTTCAGTTTTGGAGAGGGGAAGGAAATAGGGAAAAGGAAATGGAAAAAGAGAGGAAGAAAGAGGAAGAGGAAGAAGAAGGAAGAAGAAGGAAGAAGAAGAAGGAAGAACTTGCCTTGCCTTTTCTGTTTGGAGGAGGAGAGGAAAAAAATGGAAGAAGGTAAACGGGAGAGCCCCTTCAATTTTGGAGGGAAGACTGTGTGTGGAGCATGCGGTTTTGCCGTTTGCTTGAAGAAGAGGAAGGAGGGAACGGTTGGAGGAGGGAGAACGGTTGCCGCACATGAAGGAGTGGGGAGACGACATGCACGTTCGGTTGCATGGAAGAAGGAGATCCAGGTGAGTGGAGGAGAGGGGAGATGCTCAGCTCTCATGCGACTCATCCCGGGGGTTCAGGTCGCGTGGAATATGGCCGGTCGGAATAAGACTAGGGTGATTTAGGTTAGGTTTTATTTTTAAATTGATTTTTTAAGTTAATTAATCGACTTTTTACTCTGAAAAAATTACATGGTCAATATATATATCAATATTAACTTTTTCCATTATTCCAAATGCAACGGTGTAGTCTGTTTCACAATCGGATGCCGTTTGGTTCAAGTCGGCGTCAAATTGAGTCCATTTTAGCTCAAAATGCGCATTATCATTTCTGACCGCTCGACATTTGCTCAGACTTGTCCAAATTGAGTACGAACAATATTACTTGATAGATTTTGATGTTTTGAAACTAATGGCGTAATCAATTTCACAAACAAAGGTCATTTGATTTGCGTTGGTGCCTCCTAATCTCGATATACGTGTAGGCGCATTAACGACTTGATCACTTGATCGGTTGATCATCAAGTTGTGCAATATTTATATTCTGACCAATTTTAATATTCTGAGCACGATGGTGAAGTCCGTTCATCGATCGGAGTCATTTCAACCATTTTCGGTGATGTCCAGTACATTTTGAGCCCCGATTTGCACACTGTCACTTCCGAAGTTCATCGAATTCGACTTATGGGCTTGACTTGACTTATGACACATATATGAAGGTCAACAAGATCCTAATTGTCTACTTTAATTGAGAGCATTCTTAGGAAATTTCATTCTCTAAGATGCAATTAACTATGGAGGCTTGCCTCCATAAGGAACTTTAGAACTCAGTTTAATATAAACCCTGCTTTATTCATCCATATAAAGCAAGGGAAAAATCTCTGGTATATTTGATGACCCATCATGCCTTAGGAGTCCTTATTAGGTGATTAGGTCCATTGAAGGATGACGTCTCTATCTTTCGAGATAGTACATCATACCTCAATGTCATACCCGATCATTTCAATAAGTACCTCCTACGATCTATGTGGTGTCTCCCCATACACATCCAAAAATAAACACCACAATACATACAAATTAAAGTTTAGGTGTTAAATATGTAAACACATAAGAATTGTGTGGCATGTATGTAAATCCCCCTAAGTTAAAAGTGGTGAATTTTATTAACTTTAAAATCCAAATTGTTGTTACTATACATTGAGTTCTCATCATTTAATGGCTAGTCTTAATTTAAAGTTCTCTCTTATATATGAGAGGGATAATTAACCGTAGGTGCTTGCACCTATTGGCAAGCACCTATGAGAAAGCTTTTACTATATTTAAAGTTTCTCATAAAATGAGGATGAAATCTCTTGTTAGTGTTTTATTAGCAATTTAATTTTCCCTCTGAAAGTTTGACCTAGAGCAACTAAGACTCTCTCAATGGGAGAATGGGTTCGAATTTTTGTTGCCCCCAATGATTATGGTTACAACTCATACTCAAATAATAACTTTGAGTTTGAGTTGAGTTTGCTTCCTTTATGGTATGCATATCAGCTAACAATTTTACTCAATATATTCTAAATTAGTCAAGATCTCCTTCAACTGCTACTTCAAGGAAATTTCCATGATATTCCTGTGGTTTATTTTTATGTTTTGTTTTGAATATTGTAGCATTTTTGTTCATTCTGAGGTGATTTACACTAGACATCTATAAGTGATTAATTTTTACTACTTTAGATGTGACAAATCCTTATGCACCACAACCAAAATAAATAAAAATTCTATTTCATTTGATCAACAATTGGTTCCAAAAAATCTTTTAACTACAAAACATAATAATAATATTTATGTAGTGATGTAATTAATTTTTCCTGATATCTGTCACCATAATTATTTAGAAATTTAAGGTTAAATTAGTTTTTTATGCCATAAGAATTAAACTTATCTTCCTCTCACATAAGCCTAAGACAAGTTCTATAAGTTAGTCCATATCTATACTCGAGTGGTAATTATTGATTTCGTATCAGTAGAGTAGAACTTTATGCCCTAGCTTTGCGTGAAAGTCCAGTACGCACACATATAGTGGAAAATAAAACAAAAGACACCGAAATTTTTACGTGAAAAATCCTAGAAGTAGAGGGGTAAAATCATGTGGCTTAACCCAATCAAAATATTCCACTATATGTGTTTTGAGTTACAACATTTCAAGTTTTTTGATAACTAGATTATAAGACTGCATTTGAGAAATCAAGATAATGAAAATTCTAGAATTAGGTTACAATGGCTATGTGATGGAGGTTGGGCTACAACAGTTGTCCGTGGTGGTCGCGATCAGTAGGCAGTGGTCGGTGACTCTTGTGATGATAACGAACTTCAAGCTTCTACATTCTTTGCAGTCAGCTTTCTTCCAAGTTCACATTTAGCTTCCTCTTCCTCTCATGACAAGAATTGAGCCTTATTATAGAATTTTGAAATGGGGCATTTTGATAATTGTAACCAAAATCCTAAAACACTCCATTAGACAGTTCATATCAATCCCTTGATTGTAAATATTTTTTTTAATGATTTGATCATCTAAACAACCCCCGATTTGAGTGATCTTGGGCTCGTTGGATTCGTCTCGCCAAGCCGTTTGATTCTACTATAATCACACCAAATTTGGAGGCCATTTGATCATTCAATAAATATATTGAAGTTTTAAAGTATACTTCTTAACTTTGATTTGAACTCATTTGGGCTTGAATTAATCTATTATTGGTGCTAATGGAATAGTCTCGTTGAGACGTTCAATTTGATTATAAATGTGTTAAAATCGAATTTTAAACTTATAATTTAATTTTATAAAATTGAATATACATATTATTTTAAGATCCATGTTTGATTTGATTAATTTTATTGTGATATATCAGTAATAAAGAATAAAAGTTGTGCACATATAAAATAATATAAATTATTTTTTAAAATTTAAACAGGTCAGAAAAGAACTCAAAAATGAAATGAAGCCCAGTCAAAGTTGATTATAATATGAAGCAATTTCAAAGCCTTTTTCTTTCGCTAATAAAAAAATGAACTGCAAGTTGTAGCATATGGCTACCAACCATCTCAAAGAATGGGGTTACCTTAAGTTTTATATATAGTGGTTAATTGCCGGAACTTAATCAGCAAATTATAACTCTCCTCTCTCTCTCTCTCTCTCTCTAAATTTTGCCTGTTAAACTGAATATGCTGAAGTTTTTGCCCCTTCTCTTCATGCTTTACGTCATAGCGGATGCTTATAGTGATTGCCATTGTAGGTGTCCTGGAGGTTTTCCGTCATCAGCAACAAAGGAAGAAGGGCTGCAAGTGGTTATTCTGACTTCAATTATTCTGCTCTTTGTCATCACTGTTAATTAATGATCGATGAAGAAGTTGAACTTTGTACCATATGGAGAATTTCTCTTGCTATTTATCTGTGTTTGAATCTACATTTAACACGAAGTTAAATAATAATTTACTTTATGCCCATATGATAATTAATTAAGTTCGCTAAAATGTTTTGGATTTGAGATGCATGACGTCGTGTTTACATGATATATCTTATCTTAGGTTCTACTGTGGTTTTGGTTTGTTTTAAAACAAAAAACTTTGGCGTTATAATTAGCATAAATTTTATAACCGATGATAATTAGTGCTCTATTAACTAATTTAGTTATTACTTTAAATTTCAACACGGCCGTCTTTTCCTCCTTCAGCAGCAGATTAATATGATCGCCTCGACATCTGCAGCATCCCTAATTAATCTCCTCCATTTCTATGGCTTTCATCCACAACTGGTTCGCTGTCTATCTAGCATTTCCATTCCACTGAAAATTCTACGAACAGCTTCTCTCTCTCTCTCTCTCTCTCTCTCTCTCTCACACACACACACACACACAATATCTAAGCGTGTGTGTGGAAATTCATGAAAATTCTTGTTTAGTTGTCAGATGTGTTTTTTGGAGAAATTATT
This sequence comes from Cymbidium sinense, assembly GCA_021442155.1. Taxonomy (NCBI): domain Eukaryota; kingdom Viridiplantae; phylum Streptophyta; class Magnoliopsida; order Asparagales; family Orchidaceae; genus Cymbidium; species Cymbidium sinense. Next base: position 117,863,816 of record CM038225.1, read on the forward strand.
ATGTGAAGAGTCATTCATTCAAACTCCAATAATATTATTTCATGTGATGAGTACATAACATATATACATAATCTAAATAGTATCCAGGTACATGCAGTGTATTATAAACATATACCACGTACACGTCATTACATGTAATATAATATTATTAGAATTTGAATGTAAAATTACATCTTGTGCACACATAATAATTTCTTCTTTCGTTGAAGTAACATTAGTTGTTCGCTCTCAAAAAAGGAATCCGGATTTCTCATCCGTCCTGCTTGTTCGACGTAGTGATTGTATCTTTCACATGTCTTGTTAGTTGGTTTTACAGATGAAATTTGATATCAAAGTGCTCTACATACCCCCTCCTTTGTGTTGTTCTTAGTTCATAATATTGATAAAAAAAGTAAGGCAAAATTTTTAAACTAAGCATCATTAAAACGTTAATTAGCGAAATAAGCAGTTTTTACAAAAAATTTAAAATCCGCTTAAAGCGAGCGGCGACCGGTAAATAAACGGCGCCGCTGTATGACCGCGACTGTAATGCGCCGCTGCTTAAACGGGCGACTGGCTGAATTTATTAAATAAAAAAAATTTTGACACATTACCTTGTTTGATCATATCGCAGAATTATCGAAAGAAACTTAGTATCGTTTGAATCGGCATGAAATTGTCCACGACTTTCATGTTAACCAAATTGAGATTGTGACGTCTTACATAAGGAATTTTGATGTATCAATTTAATTTAGATTTATGATTTAAATTTATATACATATATGACATGCACAAAAGGAGCCTTATATATAAGCTATATTTGTAAAATAAAAGAAAACTCAACTTAAAGGATAATTTATGATTCTCTCGCCAAATTTTTACATAATGACTATATCAATTTTTTATATGAGTATTTTTTTCTTTTTGATGTCGACCTATAAATTATTTGTTTGATTAATAGACTTTGATCATATTAAAAAAATAGAAAAATAAATGTGTTGAATGCTTATTTTTAATTTTATATATATTTTTTTTGCATTTTTTTATAGAGTGAATTATTGAATTTTGAATGTTTAGCAGTTTGCATATTGGAGAATTTTGATGTGCTTGTTCGTTATCTTAATGATATTTAAATATTGGACTATTTTTTAAAAAATAAAAAAATGTAAAAAATTAAAATCACATATAAGATACTATTGATCCCATAAATTTATTAAATAAAGAAATGTGACTAGAACAATGTACATCAAGGTAACATATAATCTACAACTACAGAGTATGCTAGAGTACATCTAATGACTTGTTATGCGTGGAAGTGCCACTTCTGTAATGTCGCCGATGTCACGCAAGTGATGCTGATGCCGCACATCATCTTCAGCCTGGTCAGTGGTCTGCTCAGTGTCATCTAGAGGTGTAATATCGATATCTCTGCGCCCAAAGGGTACTGGTACACGGATGCATGGCATGTACGGATGGGTGAGGATACATGGAAGAGCCTGCACCGCCAGATTGAAATGATGAACATGCCTTCCGAAATGGTGTGCTATAGGGGTGTATGGACCGCCGGCATGGACGATGGACTGATCGAATCTTGTAGCATGTGAGAAGACGCGATGTCGCATAGGAACTACTAGCTTGCGCATCTCTATACCTATCGATATGTGTCCTTATTAAGTTTCGCATAATTCCTCGTAAGTATTGATCGAATGCCGGAAATCGAGTCCATATCTCTCCAAAATAAGTCGAGAATATATCGTGTGTCCAAGATATGTTCCTCTCAGATAGAAAAAAAATTATGTATATTAAACATATAAATTTATGAATAACATAAATTTCTTTTAACACTTACCATCCATCTCTCCGTGAGCACGAGGGTGGTAGTATGGTAGAGCCCCCGAGCATGTATAAGGAGGCCCGTGATCGATACCACCTCATATACCACTCATTCCGTCAATCAGTGGAACGCACCCACATCAACAATGGCATCGGTTTTGGCCTCCCACCGTAATATGTCGGTGGTAAACAGACCAGCCAACATCGCCTTTCCGCCCATCGACTCAAATGAAGGATCAATAGATCAAGATCAACTCGGGTGATAGCCCGAATCGTAGAACGCGATCGAGATACCACTGATGCGCTTCAGATCAATGGAACCCGAAGCTAGCCATATCTCACCCACCAAACATACATCTGCCACTCTAGTGCGGATCTGCTGGCCATAAGGTTCCCATATCACCTGCAGTAGTCATTTAATAAATTTAAGGTCATGTATGAAATCTAAAAAAATAATAATAAGGCAAAATGGCTGCTCAAGCAAACCATCAAGCTCATCCTCAAGACATGAGTTTCATCTCCTCAAGTCTCATTCCATCTACAACCAACACTCAAACCCTCCAACTCAACTGGGGTAGTAATGTGGGTCGACCAATGTAAATGCTCGACCATACTGCAGTAGTGCAAACATCCGCCATGTTCGTGCTTCTTGTTGCCTCATTCAGCCTCTCTATAAGTGTGCCAACACGGTTGATCCAATGAACTTGCTAAATAATGTCGATCCTCTAGTAATGGCAATCGGAGATGTACCACCTCGACGGCATGAGGAAGCATCCTATAGTGAATAGTATGTACGCTCTGACATGTCTCCAAAACTCAACATCTGGAATGTCCAAATAAGAATCCCTGAAGAATGTCCAACGCAGCCAACGTAGCGCAAGGTGTCTGGCGTTTTGCCCCATACTGAAACGTAGATGTGTGGGCGAAAGGGATCATGATATACATCGCTCGGATACCAATCACGTCAGCAATCCGCCAATCCGCCACCGTCCAACTGCCCGGCCTAACCTATAACAGAGGTCCATCAAGAACACCTGTGATCATGGCTACATCCTACAATGTGATATCTCACCAACATAGATGAAATGTGTTCTGGTGACCATCGCTCCACCAAAGTCGTAAGTAAGTGGTGATCTAGTCAGGTACTTGAAACACGTGTAATCCAACCTCGTAGTCCATCCATGAACCGGGATTAGCGGCCATTCACCATCATAAATGTGAAGCAACCTCGAGGATCGTTCCGCATAAGACAAAGTATTTGTACGAAATTGATAAATAAAATAAACCAACTTAATATATCATAATAGCACAAGAACATACCAAATCGATGTGATATGCCACGCCACGATGCTGGATACCTCCGGTGTGCGGGACCATAATCGGCTGTGGGCTCATCTGCGGATCTCCGTGGGACCATAATCATCCCGGGAGGATCCACCTCATCGAATGGTACTCATCCATGTTTACTGAAGTTGAAGCAATATGAGTAGCCCGGATAGGAGGGGCTGGTATGTCTACATCTTCACAGCTGCACGTATAAATATAGTGTTCTAGGTTAATGTGAATGTTTGAAGATAAACAAGCAGTTCAAACAAATTACCTATGATGTGGTCCTCGTGGCTGTAAGTGGTGTTCAGAAGTTTCAATTGCCTGGAATTCATCTACAGCATAATCATGCGCTTCGGTATCGATAATTTGTTTGATTTCACTTTCAACATATACGACAACAAGTGCTGCGATTGATGATCCAGACTCGCATCGACTAATGTTGTAGCAATGAAATCGAATGTGAAACCGCATAGATTGATCCGAATCGAATCAATGTTCAATGACCGCATGATTCGATCTTGAACATTGTTAAAATTAGCCCGCGAGAAATTAATATGGACATTTTCCCTCCAATATACGTAGGGAAAAAATCATCACCGAAGTTCGCCATAATATAATACCGCATATATGTGCTTGAACTCATTTTCAATCAAATATTTGTACAAGTGGAAATCTGAATAGACTTGTTCTAGTTAGCTAAATTAATGGTTACCTTGTAAAATACAAATGACATCGAACCCAAATAATTAAGATGCCATCGAACCCAAATGCTTAATTGTACCAACATGTTCTCTATTATGGTGAATTACATGAAGAAACTATAAATGAAAAAGGAGAATGGATATATCTCTTCATCAACGACTATTTTGATACACAATTTAGTTGAATGGATCAAAAAATTACACAAAAAAATAAAATTTACATACATAACACAATTCTTATGCATCTAAATATCTAACACTTACAATTTGATATTTAAAAATAAATCACTTTGTCTATGAATAAAATTTATGTATTATTTATATAAATATGAAAGTTTAGGTGCTACATATGTTATATATAAGAATGTGCTATGTATGAACGCTTTATATAAGAATTGTGTGTTGTTTATTTTTTCTATGTAAATGGTGCTATCATAAAACTACTTCAAAAAATGAAATAGTTTAAAACCTTCATCTTTCTAAATAATACATAGAATAATACATTTATGCAAAGTTTAAAATCTTCATCTTTCTAAATAGACATAGAATGAAACACTTCATTCATATACAGAAAATAAATAACAAAAGACAAATGACTGAAAACGGGAGCAAGAACAATGGAAAGGAACAATTTGCTAGCATCTGAATGAAAGGAAGATATATAGGAAATAAACTCACAAACTGTAATAAAAAGGGGACAAAAGTAGAAAGATAGATTAAAGGGATTGATTTAGTTCCTCTCTAAAGAAAAAATATACACATACAATCAAAAAAAAAATCTAAAAGGAGAAAAGTAACATAAACAAATTGGACAATAATGACGCCATAACCTAAACAACAACAAAAATAAAAAATAACAACCTGAAACAAGAACAAACACCCATTACCCTAAACGAGATACACAAACTTAGTCGATCCACAATATATATACCTAAATATACTATACATATCACAAATGTATATTATATCACTCGTTTATTTTGAAAAAAAAACAAAAAAAAAAACCTTTTCCATTAAACTTCACGGATCCACCTGGCGAAATCAGCTGGCGGATCAGCCGTGGCGGATCAGGCTGGGCGTAATGGCGGCGAAGCGAGCCGGACTGAGCGTCGATCGGGTTCGTCGAGAGAGTGACCTAGAGAGCGAAATGCGAGATCGGGATCCCGATCTCTCGGATCGAGTTTTAAAAAATTTCAAATTGAGGTCAGCCGTTTTAGCTGATTACACGGCCGGTCATAAACGCGGCGGCTTTTAAATTTTTGTAAAAATCTGTTTATTTCACTAATTAACGTTTTAATGATGCTTAGTTTAAAAATTTTGCCAAAAAGTAATTAAAAAAAATCAAAATATATATCATTGAAAAAGAAAAGAAGTGAAAGTTAGGACGATAGCACCACAAGAAGAGAATACAGGTGAGTTGGCCGCCCATATTATACTTCAACAACACTTCGGTGTGATGACAGAGATGTCAAGCAAAGGCATCCCGATAGTGATTCAAGAAACAGTCTTTAAAGAGGATTGGCCTTAGAGAAAGATCTTCAATCAGGAAAAGGAGAAGCTAGTGAACGTTCTGATAACAAAAAAGAATATAGAAGAATGAAGTATTCCCTACTTTTGAAGTACAAGCCAAAAAAATGAAGTGCGTTGATCCCAAGATTTGTTTTTGGGAGGGCGGCACCAATCTTTTGAAGTACAAGCCAAAAAAATTAAATATTCCCTACTTCGACGATTCTAATGATGCTAAAAAGCTAATTGCATGCATATAACCTGTAGGTAATACTTCAAAAAAAAGATAAAATTTTTAAATTAGGTATAAATTAAAACTTAATTAACAAATTAAGTATACTTTAAAAAAAATTTAAATTTAGGCATAGTCGCCCGTTTAACGAGTGACTAGGTAATACGTCGATCAGATGTGGCTGATTGTCCGTGGAGGGCGAGCTACGGCGAGCTCTGTAAGTCATAGAGCTAGTAGTCCGTCAAATGGGCGACTAGCGCTAGGTTAACAAAATGGGGTCGAACGACCCCATTTTCATTTGGCGAGCCCTATTCCTGTTGGCTGACCATGACCCGCGAGTGACCAGCGTTCGTTCACATGCAAGATCCAAAAGCGGCCCATTGGCGGACAGCAGTTCCCCAAGCATTCAAACCTGAGTACTTTGGCCGACAGCTACTCCACATGCGTCTGACTGCATTTTCCTTGACCGACAGCGGCATCCCCCACGTCCAACCGCCTTCCCCTTCGTCCGACAGCCTCTGGAAGCCGAACAACGGCTTTCGACGAAGCTTCTGGAGGCTCCCTTCCTTTTAGCAAAGTTTCTGGCGGCTCCCTCCATTGTTCGCAATGCACATTGACGTCGATCTTCGTACACACACGATAAATCTCTATTTTTTGCATGTGTAGTTGTTTAGGTTGTCTTCATTGGTAGAATATGGAGTGTAATTTTAGTTGTAGAAGTTATAGATTGTGAAAGTGTGAACGTTCCAGATATATTAGGTCTATTGTTCATAATGATTGTGAAATAGATGGGGATGCTATTAGTAAGATTCAAGTTGGATGGTTGAAGTGAAGGAATGCATTTGGCAAGGGAGATTTTTTTAAGATGGTGGTAAGACTGGCAAGAATTTATGGTGCAGAATGTTGGCCAATAAGCATAAAAGTAGATTAGGATGCTTAGGTGGATGAGTGGCTAAACTCTTAGAGATAAAATGCAAAATGAATATATTCATGAAAAGGTTGGAGTAGCTCCATTGGCAGATAAGATTAGAGAGAGCCGCCTTAGATGATTTGTTGACATAAACTGTCAAAATTTATGCGAGTTATTTCTGATGATTGGTTATACATATGTTTGTGCAAATTATTTCCTGAAATACACAATCCTAATATGATTGGTTATTTTTTAGATATTTATTTCACCTCAACTCATCTTGTCAACAATGAGTAGAGAGTTGGTATCATTGATCTTATTCTATGGAGGCAAACTAACTGTCGATGATTAGTTTATTCTAAGTTATGTGTGTGGTCGAAATCGTCCAATTAAAGTTTTATGACACATCACCTTATTGGATTTCAAACAAAAGATTATGAGATCCCTGCACATTGATTCGAAGCATCACACAATTAGTCTGACATGTCGTTATCCGGTGGGGAACAGATTTATAGCATTAGTTATTTCTGATGATGAAGTTTATGATATTATACTGGACGAAGCTTCTCGTTAGACAATGGTGTTGTATGTGAAATCGAAGATGCTAATGTTGCATCCACATAAGCTAATCCAGTGTTTAGGTCATCAAATATTACGTCGAACCTCACGTAGGATTTCATCTCACCGGCCCCTTTGATGACACAGAGCAGCTTTGAGGAATTGGTTCCCCGGTATTACCTTGTTTAACTTACCCTACTTTCATAGTTAAGTTTAAATAGTATGCAATAGTTTTGGTACTAATGTGTATCATGGAATTACAGATCCAGAGGTGATGTTATTTATCATTCAGAGGAACCATATGTGCCTCGTAGTGCTGCAAGTGATGATGCGTATGAGACCATGTGCAGTGGGTCAAGTAGTGACTCTGAGCAGGGTAACAGTGAAGATGATTATTCACTTGGGTTAGAAGCTATAGTTGATAATGTAAGCAATCATGATCTGTTAAAGAATCATTCATTTCGGAATATTGAGAGTGAATGTGAAATATTTTCTAATAATGACTATGTCCGAATATGTCAAATTATGACAGAATGGGATAAGCATATTTCTTTTGATGGTCCATCTCAGGAAAATGTCATATCAGATGATGTTGAAATCCCAAGTGAACTTATTGAAGGAATGTATTTTACAAGTAAAAGAAGCCTTCAATTTGCTGTTATTAGTTGGTGTATAGTTAACAATGTTCAATTTCAAATAGTAACCTCATACTAGAAGAACTATATTGTGATATGTGTACATCACTATAGTCCTAATAAAGCATGTAATTGTTGTCTGCATTGCAGTTACAGCAAGCAACTAGGAGGTGCCTGGAGAATCTCCAGAGTTGGAGATGACCACGGGTGCATCAATACAGTGTTAGACAGTGGTCATCGGCAATACAGTTCTAAATTTATTGCTTATTTCATTCGATCAGTAATCCGGCATCAAATTGATCTAAAACTTAAAGAGATAATAGGTATAATGGAATCAAAATTTAATGTGAATGTATCTTATATGAAAGTCTGGGATGGTAGGCGTAAGGAAATAAAGGTATTTTTTTTTATGGTTGAGAAGAGTCTTATATGACTCTCATTGTCTTTATGGAAGCAATTTGTTCCACTATGCCAAGTATAGTCTACAGATTATAGTCTAGCATTACTCAATGATTTCAGAGACTTTTTTGGGCATTCAGTCCTTCTATTTTGGGCTGGGGTAGTTATCGTCCTGTCCTCAGCTTGGATATCATATTTTTGTTGGGCAAGTGTCGTGGTACATTACTTACTACTGTTGGAGTTGATGAAAATAATAATTTGTTTTCTCTTATCTTTGCTATGGTTGAGTCTGAATCAAATGAATCTTGGCTATGGTTTCTAATGCATCTATAGGAGATGTTACCAGTGGTGTCAGCTAGATGTGATATGTGTATAATATCAGATAAATATGTTGCTTTGTTGCGTGGTTGTAGAGAAATTATTCCTTGGGCAGCTCATAGGCATTGCTTGAGACATCTGCATGAGGGTTCTAAAAAAGTGATATGTAGATTGGGAGTTGGTGATGTGAAATTTTTATGCCAGAAAGTGTATATGGCTAGAAACACTGATTATAAGCATGAGTTTAATTGCTACATGACATACATTAAAAATGTTAAGGAAGAAGCACACAAATGACTTGTGGAGCGAGACCTAGTAAAATTATCATTGGTGTATGATGGTGGAATGTGTTATGAAACTATGACGACAAACACATATGAATATTTTAATGGAGTTCTTAAGCGTGCACATGGTTTGCTAATTTAGACACCAATTATTGCTATTTATTATAACTTAGTTACACTTTTTATAAAAATATTTTCCACTACAACTCAACAACAGGAAGCAGACTTATCTATGTTCACACAACAGGTGTCTGCCATGTTACAACATTTTGAAAGGGAAGCTTGATAATTCCTAGAACCAGTTAACATCAATCCTTGGGAGATGCAGGTGTTTGATAGGTCATACCAATCATTAAGAGTTGATTTCTCAGATATTGATCAGTGTAGGTGCAGTTATAATAAGACAGTAATATATCATTTGTCATGCCCGCATGCTATTATCGTATTAGGGTTCAGAAGATTAAATCATCTGACATATTTCTCACAGCATTACACAATACATTTATATAAGCTTGCATACGTAACTGAATTCCATGCATCACTTGATCATTTTGATTAGCAAGCTTTCAATGCTGAAGAAGGTGTCATCGAGTTATTACCACCTACTTTTCGGAGAAAGTCAAGAAGACCATGCACAAGTGGGTTTAAAAATACTATGGATGAGAGTAGAGGTGTGATGCGAGTCTATGCAAATCAGGTTGGTCATTACAGTCCATTATGCTAATAGTAGAAGATATGTTCCTGTAGCTACAACTAGAGGGTTTTACTTAGTTTGCTAGATTTAAAATTTTCTGCATTATTGTAGTACTCTATTTCAGTTTACTTTATTACAATTTTTTTTTCAACTTTATGATTGCTTAACACTAATTATGACATGTGTTTCTTTTAATAGGTACGATGGCCGAGGAGCACCTCCCTTCGATTAGATGCAAGTGTAGGGACAATGCTAGGGAGGATAGCATGCAGCCAGATCAACCTCCTCCAGAGGTCCACCCTAGCATAGCCTCCTTGTGTGGTCGACACAGAGCTGCCCACCTTGATAGTATAAGTACAATTTTAAGTTCAACTTTAAATTACTAATATCTCAGCTTATCATATGATTAATGTTTATGTTTGATTTGTTTAAATGCAGAGTAATGTTCTAGAGACGGCTTCCCACTTGCTTATGTTGAAGGAGTGACCCATCACTTGTGCTAGGTTCACCTTAGGTCTACGTGTAGTAGGAGTTGACTGTGCTAGCCAATTGCATTACATTCATTTAGATCATCATCTGCTTACTGCTCTAGTTGAGAGATGGTCTGCATAGATCAATACTTTCCACCTTACCATTGGCGATGATATTGAGCCTATGTGTTGATGGGTCACCTGTTATTGGCCCAAATGTGATTGGTGAGGGAAAGAGGTGGCATAGCTGGTCAGACTATTGTGATGAACTATTGGGTCGACATCCCCTGCCAGATGTGGTGTACCATGATCCGACCAAACCATACATCACATCGATATTCTGGATGGGTCAGGCACAAACGCAGACTTGCGTGCCTTTGAGGTGGCTTAGATGGTCTTTTTATAAAGAGTTGTATGTGCATCTGAGCATAGAGGAGTTCAGCAGACACGTATGTTCCTATATTTTGTTTCTGATTGGGAGCTTCCTACTAACAAACACTTTAAGATCTGAGATTCATCTACAATATCTTTCACTACTTGAGGACGTGGAAACATTCATTACACTGTCCATTGGGGGAACAGTTCTGGTGCATTTGTATGGGGAACTATATGAGTCTACTAGGCTCACCAGGACCATTATGGCTGGTTGCTTCCACTTTCTTCAGATATGGTCTTGGGAGCACCTTCATGTAAGGAGGCTGACTCTCTATGTGCGATATCCGAGAGATCTGAATGGGCTCAATATTGGATTGAGGTATAAATTAATTCTTGTTATTGAAGTTTATGCTTATGTATGTTCTAAAAATATTCTAAAAATGTTGTTCAAACAAGTGGAACGAGCGATATATGCACTAGATGCTAGTGGCGAACATGACAGTATACAGGAATGAGTTGGATGGTCTGCTACATACACAGGTACGACCTTCAGAGTAGTTATTTAGTTTAATTTTTAAAGTATTTTAAATTATCTGAATATACATTGTAATATACACACGTGATTTGGGAGCCTTATCGCGGTCGGTATCGGTGTATGCTCGGTGCTCGATATTTGATTAGCACGAGCCCCACTCATCAACTAGAAGAGAGTAAAATGACACCTACCAGATCAAGTGCTTAGATAGTTTTGACTTCTACCTAGGACTGATGTGGTACCTATAGGCCCTACCTTCAGAAGGGTCGATGGTCATGGTAAAGCTGATGTAGATTTAGTAGATTTTCATCAAGGACACATTACCGCGTGGGAGAGGAGGAGGGATCATATAGTTGATGGCTTGGACAAGGACGAGGACAGATTGACGGCTATTAATCAGTACATGTCCTGGTTCATATCACGGGCTTCGCTTTATTTATTGAAGGCCCCGATAGATCCTCCCACTACGTATTATCCTAGAACACCCGTGAAGGGCATATATGTGAGTATTTACATAAGTATTCTGCAAAATTCAATATGTTGTCTACCTAGTTGAGGCTAATTTCAAATGTTATTTTTCATGCAGTCAGAGCACACTTTGGCTACTCAGGACATCTTTCTGTCATGCTTCGGCCATGCAGATGAGCATGAGTTATAGTTAGATGTGGATATATATGAGATTCTTTGTAGGGACTTGTGGCTACGGGTACATATCAATGACACTGGTTATAGACCAGAGCCTGCAGAGGGTATCTCACATCATGACTGGGGTGTCAGACTATCTACATATGCTAATCCAAGTCCTTCTATGTACCAGCCTAGTTTTGAGTCACAACTACCTTTTATTCCATCACAGGACTATCCTACACAAGCATCTAGAGCTACATTGCATGATGATGTGGTTCATGAAGAACTTACATTAGAGGGCCATCATCAGCTATGTGATCATCCACCACATGCATGTGATCATTATACACCTGAGAGTGGTGCAATTCCATATAGACGACAGAACCGTTAGCTGTTTAGGATAGTATTACTTATGTGTCTGTGGTACATGTATTCATTTGTTTGCTATCTCTCACTTATGTTTTATTTTTTTGTACTATACTATAGTAACTACTTCATTTTTTTTGTTTTGTAATATAACATTTATAGTTTGATGCTATTATAGGCTTTATCTATATCAACAAATATCATATGTAAATACTTCTTAATTTCTCTATACTTCTCCTCTAAACCTCTTAACAAATGTATGCAGATGCATTCCTCTAATACAACCTTCCAACTTAAATTGCATACACCAAGGTACATCTTCATGTAAATGGCTAGTAAGAACATCCATAACATAAAGCAAAAAATACAAAGGGTTAAACCCAATTCTTGATGTAATCCAACTATAATAGAAAAATAGTTTATTAATCCTCTTTGTGTTTGGACACAAGTAATAGCTCTAGTATACATATCCTTAATGACTTGAATATACCCAATATTAACTCCTTTCTTTTCTACAACTCTCCAAAATACTTCTCTTGAAACTTTATCACATGCTTTCTCTAAATCAGGAAATATCGTATGCAAATCTTCCTTACTTCCTCTATACTGCTCCATCAAACATCTAAACAAATGTATTGCATTCGTAGTAGTAATTGGCTAAAATAAAAAATTACACAGCTTGGCGTTTAACGGCTAGCTCTTTCTGAGCGTTAAATGGGCGATCAACTCCCGTCCCAAATACAGACCAATAGTGCGCCATGTCGGATTTCAACGTGGCTACTTAGTCGCTCATTTAATGGGCGACTATACCTAAATTTAAATATATTTTTAAATAATACTTATAATTAGTTTTTAAATAATACTTAATTTATTAATTAGTTTTAAAATAATACTTAACTAATTAATTATTTTATTAATTAATACTTAATTAATTAATTAATTTTTAAATAATACTTAATTTAAAAATCAAGCCAAAAAAAAAAAAAAAAAACAAAAAATCCAGTTGCTTGCGCTTCCTCCGATACAGACTAACGGCCACCATCTCACCCTGCATCATTTCTCCAGTTGCTTACCCTAGGCACTGAAACGCTTCTCCATCAGCTGCATCGCCCCCTTTGCTCATGTGCACTACTATCTATCTATCTATATATATATATATATCTATCTATCTATATATATATATATATATATATATATATATATATATATATATATATATATATATATTTATTAATATGATAATTTGAAATGTCTATTAAAATATATTTTAATGTTGGCTTGATATTTAAATTATTTTATAAATAATTTGCTAAGAAATAATATCTAAATATCTGAAAATTTTATAAGCCGGAAATTTTAACTATGTTGCGTGCTAAAAAATCAATTGCGGTAGAGTAAAGTTCTGGCCTTCTTTGGAAAGTCAAAGCCTACAGGTATTTAAAGAAGCGAAACAAGAAAACTCAGAATTTTACGTGGAAAACCTCGAAAAGAGGGAAAAACCACGGCTAGCATAAAAGCTTCCACTATGTATCTGTTTGAGTCTGAATCTTCCCGATCGGATTACTGATGTGTATGAGAGAAATGAATGAGTTCTTGTAATAAAATGTTGGCACGATGTTAATGATGATGTTGTGGCCGATGGATAGTGGTCGGTGATGAAGACCAAACAATGGTCGGCGGCGGATGGGTGGCGGATGGGTGGCGGCGGTGGTTAACGGTCAGTGGCTACGATTGTCTTGGAGGATCTTTAGAGCTCTCTCCTCTCTTGCTTTCCCCTTCTCCTTCATTTGGCCTCCTCATGAGGAATGAAATATTTATAGATTGGAGGAGTGGCGTCTCTAAATACATGCAAAATCAACCACTCCTCCAATGACTCATAATGATTCCCTCGATCATATGATGTATTTTGTATATTTGAATGCTCAAATGAAGTTGGAATCGTAAGATCTTTGGCTTGTTGGAACCGACTCGTCGAGATGCTCGATTTGATTATAAACACTCTATATTTGAGAGCTTTTTAGGAAATTAACTGATGTCTCAAAGTTTCCAATGATATTTTAAGTGCTTGATCTCGACCAGTTTCAATTTCTGATTAGCTTGCTTTCGACATCAAAATTCGTGCTTCGACTAGAGGAATTTTCAGGGTCATATCGGTTGCCCTATTTTTTGGATGATATTATCTCAATCATCAAAAAATATATGTGTCAAGTACTTCAAAATAGTAAATTCTTCAATGAAATCTGTAGGTCCATTAACCATATATTTTGAGAGAACAGATCTTCATGTAAGCACAAGATTATGACTATAGAAGCGGTGCACGACAAAATGTGTTAGGTATGTGCGGCCGAAATTTGATTCTGACCCATCACGGACATTCTGACGTTTGCGCAAGGTTTTGGGTTGGATTACGAATGGTATGAAATTCTTAGTGCTTGATTTATAATGAAGAAAGGTGTTCGCTGTATGGATCGAATAGGCGAATAAGCATGAAAATTTGACGGGCAGCGGATTTCGACAAGCAAAGCAATTCATGAAAAGATCGGCAGTCCGAGCCTGTGAAGCAGGCGGAGTAGTCTGGAGCAACCAGTCGAAGCGGGCAGAGCCGAGCCGGCGTCGTCTTAGGCGCTGGCGAGTCGCATAAATCCTTGAGGTTGGAAGCCGAGTCGTCGCGGAAAAGGGGACGGTCGCGGAACGGCGCATGACGGCGGCTGACAAATGGAACCAGCTGCAGTATGGCCTTCACCGCTGAACATGGCTATAACCCTGCGTGCCACCGGATAAAACGTCTGTTTTGGCCCGTTTTCACCCGTTTTGACCCGTTTTGAGCAGTTTTGAACGGTTTTGGGTGGTTTTGGGCGATTTTGGATGCTTTTTTACCCTTTTACCCCTTAAATGGGTCTATAAAATGCCCCCTAGGGCTAAGGGAGAAGACACCTTCTCTTCGTCTTGAGAGAAGGTCGTTTGGAGGCGATCACAAGTAGTTCATACTGTGAGCTCAGTTTTCCCTCGAAAGAGGCGTTGGATCGCTTGTCGGACCACGAGTTTGGAAGCGATCAAGACCGTAGTTCATATGGCGAGGTCGGTTTTCCCTCGAAGAGGCGTTGGTCCTTGTCGGCCGGCCGGGTTTAGGCGATCAAGACCCGTAGTTCATCTGGCGAGCTCAGTTTTCCCTCGAAAAGGCATTGGTTGTCCTTGTCGGACCGGCCGGGTTTGGAGGTGATCAAGACCGTAGTTCATATGGCGAGCTCCGGTTTTCCCTCGAAAAGGCGTTGGATCCTTGTCGAACCAGCCGGTCAGCGGCAACAGCATGAAGGCAGACGGCCCGGCGGCAGTGGTCAGCGAGATAACCAGCGATAATTGGTAGCCGGCGGAGAATCGACAATGGTCAGCGGCGATGACCGGCGATGGTAGTCGGTGGCAGTGGTTGGCGGCAAACCAGGTGTAATCGGCAACAGCCGGGGATTCGATTGGCGGCCAGCGTCGATAGTGAAGATTATCAGCGATAGTCGAGTAGTAACCAGTAGCAATGGTGCAGCAGTGGCCCTACAATGGTTGGAGCCAGAGGTTTCAGCAATAGCAACCGATTATCGGCAGCGGTGGACGTCGTAATCAGTCTGGATAGCCGGCAACAATGTGAAATGATAACCGATGATGGCAATTGCGATGGCCGGCAAAGTAGTCGGTGCGGTCTATAGTGGTTAGCGGCCCGGCAAGTGTCAGCGGTAACCGCAGCAACGTTATCAGCAGTGGCGCGTCAGTAGTTAAGCGAGATGTCGGCAACGATAGTGGTAGCCGGAGGATTCTGCCGGAGATGTCGATAAATTCAGCGATAGTCGGAGCGGACAGCCAGTAGTCAGCAGCGGTACCGCTATAGTGGTTAGCGCGGCGGTGGTGGCAAACAATAGCGGCGTAGTCGGCAATGGTAAGCGCGTCGGTAGTCAGCGGGATAATGACGATGGTGATTTTTGACCTATTCGAGGTTGTTTGCGAGAGTGTGACTCGATGATGTTAACCTGTATGGAAGAGGTTGAATTGAATCCAGGATTTTGGAGCTATCAAGGTTGTTTGTCGAGTGTGACTTCGATGGCGTTAACATATGGAAGAGGTTAGTCATTAAATCGAGATTTTGATCCATCCAAGGTTGTTTGTTAGAGTGTTACCCGATGATGTTAACCTGTGTGGAAGAGGTTGAATTGAATCCGCTGAGAATTTCGACCCATCCGAGGTTATTTGTCCGAGTGTTACCCAATGATGTTAACATGTATGGAAGAGGTTGAATTGAATCCGCTGAGAATTTTTGACCTATCCGATGTTATTTGCCAGAGTCTTTGCTCGATGACGTTAACGTATGGAAGAGGTAGTAGGAAGTCCACCGGACCTTTGACTATCTAGGTTGTTTGTCGAGTGTTACGATAATGATAACACTGGAAGAGGTTGAATTGAATCCGCTGAGGATTTCGACCCATCCGAGGTTGTTTGTCAGAGTGTTACCCAATAACGCTAACTTGTATGGAAGAGGTCGAATTGAATCCGCTGAGAATTTTTGACCTATCCGAGTTGTTTGTCGAGGTGTTACAGATGGCGTTATGGAAGAGGTCGTGGGAAATCCACCAAGGACCTTTTGACCTATCCTAGGTTGTTTGTCAGAGTCTTTGCTCGATGACGTTAACCTGTATAGAAGAGGTCATAGGAAGTCCACCAAGAACCTTTTGACTCATCCTAGGTTGTTTGTCAGAGTATTTGCTCGATGACGTTAACCTGTATAGAAGAGGTTGAATTGAATCCGCTGAAGATTTTTGACCTATCTGAGGTTGTTGGTCAGAGTCTTTGCTCGATGACGTTAACCTGTGTGGAAGAGGTTGAATTGAATCCACTGAGGATTTTTGACCTATCCAAGGTTGTTGGTCAGAGTCTTTGCTTGATGATGTTAACGTGTGGAAGAGGTTGAATTGAGGATTTTGACCCATCGAGGTTGTTTGTCGAGTGTTACCCAATGACTCGACAGTATGGAAGAGGTCGTGGGAAGTCCACCAAGGACCTTTTGACCTATCCTAGGTTGTTTGTCAGAGTCTTTGCTCGATGATGTTAACCTGTGTGGAAGAGGTTGAATTGAATCCGCTGAGGATTTTGACTCATCCGAGGTTGTTTGTCAGAGTGTTACCCAATGACTCTAACCTGTATGAAAGCGAATTGAATCCGCTGAGGATTTTGACCCATCCGAGGTTGTTTGTCAGAGTGTTACCCAATGATGTTAACTTGTGTGGAAGAGGTCGAATTAAAATATCCGTTTATGATTGTAGCCAAAGTTGCTCCTTAACCTTGGTCTCGTTTTTCCATGAGTATGAGTGGAAAAACATAATTTGCAAAGCTATATCTCTTCTCAATGTTGAAATATCCTCCAACTTTGACTTGTTTCTTGGGATGGTAATCGATTAGATGCTTAACATTGGTGATCTTCTGAGATTAAGAGTTGCCCCCCAGTTCCCGACAGAATCTGAAGGAACAAAGTTTGATGAATCTTCATTCTTTGCTTGCCCTCTTTAAAAGCTTGAAATACTCCATCTCGATGGTGGTTTTGATCTTGTTGGAAAACTTGGTCGCCATACAAGATAAAATAATGGGAATCAACTTCCCACAGACGGCGCCAAACTATTGCGTGCTAGAAAACCAGTTGCGGTAGAGTAAAAGTTTACGCCTTAGCTTCTTTGGAAAGTCCAGCACACACACAGATATTTAAAGAGCGAACAAGAAAACTCCAAAATTTTTACGTGGAAAACCTCGAAAAGAGGGAAAAATCACGGGGCCTAGCCCAGTAAAAAGCTTCCACTATGTATCTGTTTCAGAGTACAAGATCTTCCGTCTGGGATTACGAGAATTGTGTATGAGAAATGGACAAGCTTTAGTAAAACGAATGTGGCGATGTTGGCGATGATGTTGATGATGATGACCAAACGATAGTGGTCGGTGATGATGGCAACAATGGTCGGCGGATCGGCCGGTGGCGGTGATGGTGGCGGACGGGTGGTTGGCGGCCGTGGCGGCTGCGATTGCTTGGAGGATCTTTAGAGCTCTCTCCTCTCTCTTGCTTGCCCCCTTCTCCTTCATTTGGCCTCCCCTATGAGGAATGAGGGGCTATTTATAGATTGGAGGAGTGGCGTCTCAGTAAATACATGCAAAATCGAACCACTCCCGTCAATGATGATTCCCTCGATCATATGATGTATTTTGTATATTTGAATGCTCAAATGAAGTCAGAATTGTAAGATCTTTGGCTTGTTGGAACCGTCGAGCCTCGATTTGATTATAAACACTCTATATTTGAGAGCTTTTAGGAAATTAACCGGTGCCTCAAAGTTTCCAATGATATTTTAAGTGCTTGATCACCGCTTTTAATTTCGATTAGCTTGCATCAAAATTGTCTTCACTAGAGGAATTTTCAGGGTCATATCAAACTATAATATCTGAATAATTTTTTTAATTCTTTATAAGTCTAATTTATAAATCATGTTCATCATATCATAGAGAATTATATATGTTTTTATTTTTAGTGAGCATTATAAGTGTAAAAATAGAAAGATGAATGAGTTTTCATCTTTAAGTGAGATTGTCAATCTTACATAAGTAATTGTTAAGATGAAGATGAATGATATGTCTTTTATAGTTTACAAACCTATTGCATTGACGTTTGCTTTATCATTTGTTAGTGTTACAAAGAAAAGAATATTTTATATGAATAGCATATTCAAATTTATTTCAGTTAATATGCATAGCACTCTCATACATTAAGTTTAAGAACTTAGCACATATGTCGAGACATATACGGGTATATTCAAATTTATTTTATGTCTATCCTCATACACTAAGTTTAGAAATTTAACCCTTGTTAGAGAACATGTAGACATAGTCACAATTCTTGTGCACATATATTGCATGATTACACGAATTTTAATGCAACTACACAATATATTTGCATGCTATTTTAATGTAATTACACAACTTTTGAGGCATGGTGTTTGATTTGCAAATTGCCTCCTAAAATTCGTGTAAAACTTGAAGACATCTAAATCTTATCATTTTGGCTGTTACAAGATGTGCAAATATTTTATTCCTTAAAAGCTTATGCAAGTTTTGAAGACTTGAATACGATGTAAGATTATTTTGAAATACGTACAAAATTTTATTTTATTCAAGTATTTGCACACAATTTGAAGCATTTAAGTCAAATAGATTGTTGCTTTAAAATGTGTATAAGGGTTCATTTTGAACCTTCTATCGATGCCTTTTATCCACTTGTATATATATAACACAGATTTGATAGCGTAAATATTTCAGATTGTATTCTATCATTTGATGTTATATTGGTTTGCATGCTTTTGATCTATGTTTCAATTTTTTTTTTAAAGTTTCAAAAGAGATTTGGTATGTGCTTATTAAGAAAGAAATATTTGATTTAATTTTTAATTAAGTTATTATGTAATATTTTAAAAAAAATATTAAATAGGTTTTTTTTTTGAGAAAAAAAGAGGATCTCGCCCAGATTTCATTGATCAAAAAATAATTATATTTATCTGAAGATTATATAAAAAATCAAGAAATAGCAAATCGATTCTATAATCAGCTGACAGAAAATACCATATGAAAAGAAACAAATTGTAAACTCCAACTCAACTAATAAATTTTATAATTCTTTATCAGAAAATACAAGATAAAACAGAAAGTAAAAAACGGCAGACATAAGAATCAAAGAGAAGCAAATAAATCCAATCCGGCTAAATATTAAATAGGTTGCAAAATATTTTGGTCTGTTGCCCCTGCCACTAATATACTCTATTCTTCTACCAGTTGTCATCTAGTCTAATGGCCTTATCCCTGAGCCTCCAGCTCGCTCGCTCTCTCTCTCTCTCTCTCTCTCTCTAGGCTGTGGATAGGAAAGTTCTCCAAAATAAAACGTACAAATTGTATGAATTTTTTTACATATTTTAGATGGCAATCATTGTCTATTAATTGGTACTACTAAAATTATTGATCTAGTCATCTAACGGTACAAATTTTATATCTTCATATATAATTTTTAAAGGGGATTATTTTTAAAATAGGCACAGTATTAACTTTAATTAGCTATTTAGGCATCAAAAAATTTTATTTATGACGTAGGCGTAGTCCGTCAACGGACGGCTGGCCGGCGATGTTTCATCGGCGCCAGTCGTCCGTTGACGGACGACAATCTCTTTTTTTTTTTTTTTATTTGTAACGGCGGGGTGGAGAGAGAGAGAGAAACGGCGGGGGGAGAGAGAGAGAGAAACGGCGGGGGGGAGAGAAAGAGAGAGAGAGACAGAGAGAGAGAAAGAGACAGAGAGATAGGGAGATTTTTTTTTATTTTTTTAAATAATATAATTATTTAAAGTATATAATTTAAAAATATTTTTTATAAAATATTTAATAACTAAATATTTATATATTTAATTATTAATTTATTTATTTATATATATAATTAAATATATAATTTAAAAATATTTTTAATTATATATATAAATTTATAAATTTATTTAATATTTTTTTATTAATTAATATAATTATGTATAATATATATTTTTTATTAATTTTTGTTAATATATAATATAAAATTTTTTAAAATATATAAATAAATAAATAAAAAAAAGAATAAATTTTATAAATATTTTATAAACTATATAAATAAAGTAATTATATATATATATATATATATATATATATATATATATATTTATAAATTTATTTAGTTATTTATATGTTTAAATTATATAAATATTTTTAAGTTATATAAATAATTTAAAAATAATTTTTATAGAATATTTTTAATTATATATAAATATATATATATATATATATATATATATATATATATATATATATATATATATATATTAATATAAGTCTTTAATAATAATAATAACAAAATATAAAAAAATATAAAATATAAAAAAATAAATAAATAATTTTTTAAATATAACTAAATATTTATATAATAAATAATTTTTTATATAATAACTAAATTACAATTTTTAAATAATAAATATTTTATATAATTAGTTAAATAAATAAATAATGTAAATTATATAAATATTTATTATTTAAAATATTTAAAAATATTTATTATTTATTTTATATATACATATTACATATATATTTATTTATTTATATTATATATTTATATATTTCTTTATATATTTATTATTTAAATTATTTATTTTATTTATTTTTTTTATATTTTATATTTTTTTTTTTATATTTTTTTATTATTATTATTAAAATTATATTATACATATATATATATATATATTTATATATAATTAAAATATTATAAAATTATTTTAAATTATTTATATAAATAAAAAAATATTTATATAATTTTAATATAATAAAATAATTAAATAATTTATTAAATATATATATATATATATATAAATATATATATATAATATTTATATATAATATATAATAAAATATAAAATTACTTTATTTATAATTTAAAAATATTAAATTTATCTCTTCTCTCTCTCTCTCTCTCTCTCTCTATTTCTCTCTCTCTATCTCTCTTCTCTCTTATATTATATATTAACAAAAAATTAAAAAAAATATATATTCATATACTATATTAATTAATAAAAAAAATATTAAATAAATTAAAGTTATATATTTTAAAAATATTTTAAAGTCTTATATATTTAATTATTATTTAATAAATTAATAATTAAATATTATTTTTGTTCAATACTGGCGAGGACTAGAAACTTGCTGTCATCCATCAATTTCTTTGATTTGTTCTCGTTACGCGTCAGAAAATTAATTATAATAGAATAAAAATTTATGTTTTAACTTTGTTGTGGAATCCAGCATATATACAGATATTTGAAGAATTAATAAGAAAACTCCAAAATTTTTTACGTGGAAAAATCTCAAGAAGAGGGTAAAAAACCACGGGGCCTAGCCCAGTAAAAATTTTCTACTATGTATCTATTTTGGAGTAAAAAGTTTTAGATGAGATTACTGTATATCAGAGGCGATAATGAGAATCCTGACCGAAATAAAATATATAGTTTTGTAGCCATCTTGTCGGTGGTTGATGATGGTGAACAGAGGTCGCGAGTGCGGTATGGGGCTGACCGACGACGACGGGCTCACGGCATGACGGTGGTCACGATGAACCAACGACTTGATACAATGATGATTGATGCATAAACCGTACGGCTGGTCGATATGGCAACCTAAGACGGTGGTCGACGACATGACCCAGCAATGGCTGGATGACGGCTGACAGAAGTCGAGATGACCGGGCGACGCATAGAAGTGGGATGACGGCAGCAGAAATCTGGGGATGACCACGACGATGGTTGACGGCGATGACCGTATGATTGGCAAGCGGGTTGAGCGGCGAGACCGGCAGTGATACGATGTGGCTACGGTGACGACCGGCAACGGAGATTAATGATGACGAGTGTCTGACCGGCCGATCGTGGTCGGGCTGGTGGCCAACGAGGTGGTCGACGCACCGAAAGTGGAACGATTATGCTTGGAGGATTTTAAGTTTTAGAGCTCTCTTCTTTTGGCTCTCACGCAAAGAATGAGGCTATTTAGAGGAGGCGTTCAGAAATACATGCAAAATCTGAACCACTCCATCGGATGGCTCATGATGATTCTCTTGATCATATGATATATTTTGTGTATTTGAATGCTCAAATGAAGTCAAAATCAAGAGATCTTGAGCTTGTTAGATGCGGCACGTCAAGACGTTCGATTTGACTATAAACATTCCATGTTTGAGAGTTGATTGATAATAAGCACTTGATCTAGGTTAGTCTTGATTCGTAATCGATTGCGACATCAAGATTCACGCCGAATTAGAATTTTGGGTCATATCGCTTGCTATTTTTGGATGACATTATCTCAATTATCCAAAAATATATATGCCAAATACTTTAAAATAGTAAATTTTTCAATGAAATTTGTGAGTCCATTAACCATACATTTTGAGAGAACAGATCTTCATGGGAGGATAAGATTATGACCACGAAGCGGTGCAGGTCACGGATGTGTGTGGTACACGCCAAGATTTGTGACCCATCTGGAACTTACGGCACAGGCCCTGCATGTGGCGACTCACACCCATGGGCATCAGAAGGCCACGGGCGACGGGCGCCTGGTCGGCGGCAGCTGTCAGGCACGAGAAGCGCAGCGGGGTGCAGCAAACCGCATGGATGAGGGTTTTTTTTGTCCGTTTTCACCCATTTTCAGCGATTTTCAGCAGTTTTAAGCTATTTTTTCCTTTTTTTTCTTTGATTTTTACCTTTTCACCCCTATAGAGGGTCTATAAAAATTCCCTAGGGATATCAAATGCTCTAGTGTTCCTCTTCTTCTCAAGAGAAGATCGTTCGTAGGAGATCAAGGCCCGTAGTTCATACGACGAGGCTCCGATTTTTCTCTCGAAAGAGGCATCAACTGTCCTCGTCAGACCGACCGGGTTCGGAGGCGATCAAGGCCCATATTTCATACGGCAAGGCTCCAGTTTTCCCTCGAAAGAGACGTCAACTGTCCTCGTCGGATCGACCTGGTATGAAGGTGATCAAGCCCCGTAGTTCATACGGTGAGGCTCCGATTTTCCCTCGAAAGAGGCGTCAACTGTCATCGTCGGACCAACCGGGTATGGAGGCGATCAAAGCCCGTAGTTCATACGGCGAGGCTCTGATTTTTCCTCGAAAGAGGTGTCAACTGTCCTCATCAGACCGACCGGGTTTAGAGGCGATCAAGGTCCGTAGTTCATAAGGCGAGGCTCCGGTTTTTCCTCGAAAAAGGCATTAATTGTCTTCGTTAGACAGACCGGGTTTGGAGGCGATCAAGGCCCATACTCATCTGAGGCTCCGTTTTCCCTTGAAAGAGGTGCAGTCTCCTCGTCGACCACCGGTATGAGGCGATCAAGGCGTAGTTCATAATGACGAGGTCTGGTTTTTCCTCAAAATAAGCTACCGTCTCCTCGCCGGAATGGGTTTGGAGGCGATCAAGGCTCATAGTTCATATGGCAGCTCCGCTTTTCCCTC
Source organism: Cymbidium sinense (assembly GCA_021442155.1). Taxonomy (NCBI): domain Eukaryota; kingdom Viridiplantae; phylum Streptophyta; class Magnoliopsida; order Asparagales; family Orchidaceae; genus Cymbidium; species Cymbidium sinense. Next base: position 117,887,638 of record CM038225.1, read on the forward strand.
GAAGGGCTAATCGCTCCTCGACGGCTGTGGTTCGAGGATCAAGGCCCGTAGTTCATATGACGAGGCTCCAATTTTCTCTCGAAAGAGGCGTCAACTGTCATCGTCGGATCGACCGGGTATGGAGGTGATTAAGGCTCGTAGTTCATACGACAAGGCTCTGGTTTTCCTTCGAAAGAGGCGTCAGCTGTCCTCGTTAGACCGACCGGGTATGGAAGCGATCAAGGCCCTTAGTTTATACGGTAAGGCTCCAATTTTTTCTCGAAAGAGGCGTCAACTGTCCTCGTCGGACTGACCAGGTTTAGAGGCGATCAAGGCCCTTAGTTCCTACTTCTTATTGTAGGAAATTGGATTTCTTGAAACTTCAATGGATGGTTCAACAGTTGATAACTGCAAAGATGGCGAGGAAGCGCTAATTAGGAACCATCCTTCTAACAACTCAGAAAGTCTGGCAGATAATCTCAGAGTATCATTCTCCATGATGTTACTTGATGTCGTTAACTTGTATGGAAGGGGTAGAATCGAATCCGCTGATGATTTTTGACCCATCTGAGGTTGTTTGTTAAAGTGTTACTTGATGACATTAACCTGTATGAAAGGGGTAGAATCGAATCCGCTGAGGATTTTTGACCCATCCGAGGTTATTTTTCAAAGTGTTACTTGATGATATTAACCTGTATGAAAGAGGTTGAATTAATATGCTGAAGATTTTTGACCCATCTGAGGTTGTTTGTCAGAGTCTTTACTCGATGACGTTAACCTGTGGAAAGTAGGTGTGAAGTTTTGACCTATCCGAGGTTGTTTGTCAGATTCTTCGCTCGATGACGTTAACCTGTGGGGAGTAAGTGAGAAGTTTTGACCTATCCGAGGTTGTTTGTCAGAGTCTTTGCTCGATGACGTTAACCTGAATGAAAGAGGCCGAGCCGAATCCGCTGAGAATTTTTGACCTATCTGAGGTTGTTTGTTAGAGTCTTTGCTCGATGACATTAACTTGTGGGGAGTAGGTGCAAAGTTTTGACCTATCCAAGGTTGTTTGTCAGAGTTTTCACTCGATGACGTTAACCTATGTGGAGTAGTTCTGAAATTTTGACCTATCCGAGGTTGTTTGTCAGAGTCTTCGCTCGATGACGTTAACCTATGTGGAGTAAGTCTAAAGTTTTGACCTATCCGATGTTGTTTGTCAGAGTCTTCGCTTGATGACGTTAACTTGAATGAAAGAGGTCGAGTCGAATCCGCTGAGAATTTTTGACATATCCGAGGTTATTTTAGAGTGTTACCCGATGACGTTAACATGTATGGAAGAGGTTGAATTGAATCCGCTGAGAATTTTTGACCTATCCAAGGTTGTTTGTCAGAGTGTTACTCGATGACGTTAACCTGTATGGAAGAGGTCGAATTGAATCCGCTGAAGATTTTTGACCTATCCGAGGTTGTTTGTTAGAGTCTTCGCTCGATGACGTTAACCTGTGTGGAGTAGGTTTGAAGTTTTGACTTATTCGAGGTTGTTTGTCAGAGTCTTCGCTCGATGATGTTAACCTGATTGGAAGAGGTCGAGTCGAATCCGCTAAGAATTTTTGACCTTTTCGAGGTTGTTTGTCAGAGTCTTTGCTCAATGACGTTAACCTATGTGGAGCAGGTGCGAAGTTTTGATCTATCCAAGGTTATTTGTCAGAGTCTTCGCTCGATGATGTTAACATGTGTGGAGTAGGTCTGAAGTTTTGACCTATCCGAGATTGTTTGTCGAGTCTGCGATGTTAACTGTGAGTCGGCCCAAAGTTTTGACCTATCCGAGGTTGTTTGTCGAAGTCTTCGCCGATGACGTTAACCACGCGGAGTAGGTCTCAAGTTTTGACCTATCAGGTTATTTTTCGTGAGTCTTCGATGATGTTAACGAATGGAACAGTCGAGTCGAATCCACCGAGGATTTTGACCTATCCGAGGTTGTTTGTCGAGTGTTACCCGACGCTTAACTCGATAGAAGAGGTTGAATTGAACTCCGAGATTTTGACCTATCTGAGATTGTTTGTCAGAGTGTTACTTGATCATGTTAACCTGTATGGAAGAGTTTGAATTGAATCCGCTAAGGATTTTTGATCGAGGTTGTTTGTCAGAGTCTTCGCTTGATGACGTTAACCTGTGTGGAGTAGGTCTGAAGATTTGACCTATCCGAAGTTGTTCGTTAGAGTGTTACTCGAGGACGTTAACCTGAATGGAAGAGATCGAGTTGAATCCGCTGAGAATTTTTGACCTATCCGAGGTTATTTGTCAGAGTCTTTGCTCGATGACATTAACCTGTATGGAAGAGGTCAAATCAAAATATTTGTTTGAGCATATAGCCAAAGTTGCTCCTTGACCTTTGCCTTTTCATGGTATCACGACTTACTTGAACCGACAATCAATGATATCTAGAATATTGATTTTGATAATCTGAGATTAAGAGTTGCCCCCCGCCTCCAACAAAAGTCAAGAATCAAGTTTGATGAATCTTCATTCTTCCATGTGTTCCTCGAGAGTAAGATTTTCTTCACCATAGTTATTCTCAAAATAAAGTCGATTGTCAACTATCAGATGTAAATGGAGTATTTCCTACGCCAGATGCCAAACCTGAAAACCAAACATGTAGAATAAAAGTTTACTTAGCTTTGTTAATAATCCAAAGACACATGTTTGAAGAATTAATAAGAATAAGAGAATTTTTTATGTGGAAAACCCCAAGAAGAGGGTAAAACCATGGGCTTAGCCAGAAAATCTTCCACTGTATATAGAGTACAAAATTTTCCATACAAGATGAATCAGATATGAGAAGGGCGACAATGTAATCGACAAGAACATCTATATACTGTTAGTTTGCTGGGTAGTGATGATGGTGAACAGTAGTCGTGGATCCGCCGGCGGATCTGCCACGGCGGTGATGATGACAGATGATGATTGATGGTGGCGCGGCCGCACCTGGTGCATGAATGGGTAACCGCACGGTGGTCGTGTAGTGGATGACCAGCGATGAGAATGGCCGGGATGACCCGCGATGATGGTTGACTGCCGACGCGACGGTGAACCTAATGGTGACGCGACGGTGACCACGATGGCGGATTAAAAAGACGGAGATCGATGACGGTACAGACGGTGGCGGTGGCGAACGGAGGGCCGACGACCGCCGAGTGGTGAACATTATGCTTGAAGGATTTTAAAGCTTTAACCGTTTTTTGTTTTTTGCTCATGTAAGAATGAGGCTATTTATGAGAGGGGTTCAGAATACAAAATCCAACCACATCGATGGACTCATGATGATTCTCTTGATCATATGATGCATTTGAATGCTCAAATGAAGTCGTAATCAAGAGATATTGGTTAGATCCGGCTCATCAAGACGATTTGACTATAAACACCCACGTTTAAGAGTCGATTGATAACAAAGATTGACCGAAGAATCGACGCTTTCAACATCATCTTCGACTATAATTTTCAAGGCCATATATATCATATTAAATAAATTTATTTCTTCTTTATATTATCTTTTCATAAAATTTAACGAATTAATGGGTCAACTCTAGTGTAAATATCGAAACTGACATTTTTTTTAAAAAATAAAAATTTAAAATTAATTGAACGATTCATAAAAATAAAAAATAAAAATATTTATCTCATCCAAGAACAAGAACCTTGTTTCAGCTATAAAAGCACATACCCATCAGCCCTCCTCTTGCAGATAAATATTCACTCGTTCCGAATAGATATATATATAGCTATTTGAGAAAAATGATTAATATAACAAAGTTTTGTGTGGGAATTTCTCTTCTTCTACTTATCATGAGTTTTTTCAGAGCTGATGCGGATGTTCCGTGCGGATTTTATGCGTGTGCTGGCCAACATGATTTATCCTCAGCTGAAACGAATGGGGATATGACAATTATTTTAGTGGCTTCGTTAAGCTCTCTCTTTGCCATACTTGCAAATATGCTGTTTTGATCAGGATACAAAATCTCAGTTATCTCAGTTATTTGGATACGAGTCTCAGGTTCGAGTCCAGTTTCATCATCATCTTCTCAGTTATCTCAGTTGTTTGTGCTCTCTTTGTTTGTAATGGATCAATAATCTATATCTGTGATATTGGTCTTATATTTTTGTTTTCAATTGATAAAATATTGGGATTATTTTTAAAATAAAATATAATTAGTTTTAAAAAAAAATAAAAAAATAATAGCAATGTCCGTCAAACGGACGAATGGCTACTCTTTTTTTTTTTTTTTTTTTTATTTGGTGGTTTTACAGAGAGAGAGAGAGAGAGAGAGAGAGAAAGGATTTTATTTTATTAATTTTTTAAAATAATATAATTATTTAAAGTATATAAAAAATATTTTTTATAAAATATTTAATAACTAAATATTTATATATTTAGTTATTAATTTTATTTATATATATAATTAAATATATAATTTAAAAATATTTTTAATTATATATATAAATTTATAAATTTATTTAATATTTTTTATTAATATAATTATAATGTATAATATATAATATAATATTTTAAAATATATAATAAATAAAATAAAGAAAGAATAAAATTATATAAATATTTTATAAACCATATAAACAAAAGTAATTATATATATATATATATTTTTATAAAAGTTATTTATATGTTTAAATTATATAAATATTTTTAAGTTATATAAAATATAATAATAAATATAATAAATAAATATATATATAATATATATATATATATATATATATATATATAAAATATAAATATTTATATAATTTACAATTATTTATTTATTTATTTAACTAATTATATATTTTAAATAAATATTTTTAAATAAATAAATAACTAATTAAATATATATATATATAACTATTTATTTATTTATATATTTTAAATATTTTAAATTATTTATATAACTTAAAAATATTTATATAATTTAAACATATAAATAACTAAATAAATTTATAAATATATATATATATATATAATTAATTTTATTTATATAATTTATAAAATATTTATATAATTTATTCCTTTCTTTATTTATTTATTTATATATTTTAAATATTTTTATATTATATATTAACAAAAATTAATAAAATTATATATTATACATAATTATATTAATTAATAAAAAATATTAAATAAATTTATAAATTTATATTTATAATTAAAAATATTTTTAAATTATATATTTAATTATATATATAAATAAAAAATTAATAACTAAATATATAAATATTTAGTTATTAAATATTTTATAAAAAATATTTTTAAATTATATAGTTTAAATAATTATATTATCTAAAAAAATTAATAAAAATAAAATCCCTTTCTCTCTCTGTCTCTCTCTCTCTCTCTCCCCCGCCGTTTTGTAAAACCACAAAAAAAAAAAAATAGCCAGTCGTCCGTTTGACGGACGACTAAGCCTATTTTGCTAATTATATTTTTTTCGTGCCTAAACAACTAATTATCATTAGTACTAAGCCTATTTTAAAAATAATCCCTAAAATATTTGAGTTAAGTTTTATCCTTTTTAAAATTATGTTATATATATAGAGAGAGAGAGAGAAAGAGAGAGACACACACACACCAAAAAGGAAGGCGTTTTTCGCAGCTTAGAGTCCCAAAAATGTTACAAGCTGGAATAGAATAAAATTGAGGAATCTGCCCATTAATGAGTGTATGGTCACGCAATTTTTTTGGAACAACTCAATGATTTAAAAGAACTTAAACTTAAATAAAGTACTTGAATTATAATTAAAAATTTTATGAGATTATTCAAAGCATTAGATAAATAGAATTATGAAATAGAGACCTTTAGAGCTTTACTTGTCATAACATGATGTTCTCAATCGTCTTGTGAGAGGATCACTGTTAATTGTCTTCATGGCCGTTGTTGAACTCTCTTCAAACTGAGAATTAACAGTACAAATAATCGAAATTAAGAATTAAATATTTTTGCTAGATTTGACTTCTCTTTAAAATAGTTTTATTGCCCGACACCGACACCGACACCGGTATCGATACCGCCTCCGACACAGACCGACAGACAGTAAGCCAACCTGCGTACTTTCTTTTGAGAATTTTCTACGTAAAAAATCTTTAACTTTGTGATATGAAATAGGGAGGAAACTCTAGCTTTCGAGCTACATTTCAGAACTAATTCAACTGAGTTAAATCGTATCTTTTCTATTTCAAGATTTTTTTTATACTATATATATATATATATATATATATATATATATATATATATATATATATATATATTGATACATTCTAAAAATTAATCTGATCAATCGTCAAGCGAATCTGGCGTTTTAAATCTTGATCTATCGCGATTTCTGACTTATAATTGGCCAGATGCCGATGAGGCGAACATAGAACATCAGCGTGTGTCAGAGCTTCAGCTCGACTCGGTCAATTTATCGAGCATGAAAATGGATCACGATCCGAATGGTCACCAAAGCGACATATTTATAGTCGGTCGGCGGCTCGTCAGGCGAATCCAACGAATCCAATATCACCCAATTAGACATCATTAAGGCATCCGGATCATCAAAATACACCGTCGTCGGGGATCGTAGCTGGGCGTCAGATGGGAGTGGTTGGAGTTTTCCACAATTCTGAGGCACACTCCCAAAAATCTATAAATAGAGCTTCATTCTCACCTTAGAGAGGGGAGAAATCGATTTGAAGACGAGCTCGAGAACCAGGTCGACCTTGGCGGCGATCTATCACCAGGTGCCACCAGGTGGTGCACGAGGATCGAGCTTCATGCAGGAGATGCCCCAGAGGACTAGAAAAGACCGGTTGCCACACAGGTAGATGTGTATTTTTACACTCGGAATATTGTTTAGCCCACAAACACCTTCTTACGAAGCGGGGCGCGTATCTTTTGAACACATAGTGAAAGTTCTGAGGCGGGCAAGGCCGTGGTTTTCCTTAGCGGGTTTTCCATTATAACCCACTGTGTTCATATCCCACACTTGTGTGTTGGATAATTTTTGGGCTACTGAAGATCTGCATCTAGGAATAAAATTCTACATGCATTGACGGTTGGCCGTCTGTGGGAACTGCAGTTCCCCGTTCTTATATCTCCAATATGATTGGTAAGCGGGGTTTCTTGCTTCAACACTCCTCATTCCGGGGATCAGGGCCTTAAGTCTCTAACTTCTCATGACTTATGTCCCGGTGAGGGTCGGGGCCCTCTTTGGAAGATCAGCGTTCAAGGATGGAGGATTCCCGAGCGAAATTCTTGACTCTGAGAGGGCCAGGAAAAACATTCCAACCGCGGAAGAGCCCGAGGTTCCGCCGCGGCCCATAATCTAGATTTTCTTCACGAGAATGATTACGGGAATCTTGGGATCAGCAGTAGAGAACCCCTTGGCACCACATCAGGATCTTGAACTTACGGATCGATTCTACTCACCCGCTTGAATGGCACCGGTACCATTGGTGAAACTCCACGTCATCTTATCCGCGATGAACTACGGCAGTGCGGAAGAGTTCCGAAACAATGATCCATTCTCGCCCTCTTCCAAAGCTCGTCCCCGGCGAGATCATCACAATACCGTTCCGGAGATTCAAGCTTCCCATGGACCCTACGATGGCACAACCAATCCGTATATCGATCACTTTCGACGATCATGCACATTTAGCGTCTGAATGACTATCTTGTGTCGTATTCCGAACTCTCAAAGGACGGGCTCGTGGGTTGCCGCTAAGGGGTCTCCGATCATTTGGAGAGCTCGCCCGGTGTTTGTAGAGCTTCACGGCGAACAAGAGAATCATCGTGATTCATCACATCTCTCCAAATCCGCCCGAGGGATGGAGAGTCCTCAAAGAATACTTCCGAGGTTCTCCTCCGGCCCGAGAGAGTAGATCCACTTTTGAGGCGTGCTTCTGGAGGACTCCGGCCAGGATACTTCTATTCATCATTAATGCGGGAGACAGTCCATTCCTATGCTGACCTGGTCCACCGAATAGAGGCACAAATCTCCGCTGACGAAGCTATCAGTGCTCATCGGCAACAATTTGAACCACCAAGCAGCAAGCGGAAGAAGGTTCCCAAAGGTGATGTTCAAACATCTCAGAAAAAGAAGAGAGGCAGCAACCTCCCCCCAAAACCTCCTCAGACCTCAGATGACTCAATCAGAGAGGAAATATACGGCTCTCAACACGTCATGCGCGAACATCCTACTGGCTATGCAGGAAGAGGATAGCGTCAAGTGGCCGCGACCTTTAAAGTCTGGAATTGGAAATCAAGAGAAATTCTACCACTTTCACCGCAGCCGAGGGCACACCACTGAAGAGTGCCACCAACTGAAGGAGGAGATTGAAAGACTAATATCGGGGTATCTAGGCTTTTACAAAACCAACCCGTCGAAATCGGGGCAACGGCTCAGGAAGCCCAAGAGATAAAACAATTGCGGGGAGGGCTGTTATCGCCAAATATTCATCGCGCCCTTCAAAGAGCCGAAGAAGTCTCGGGTTGACCATTCTATCACCTTTGATGATTTAGATCTAGAGGGCCGCATCCCATCAAGATCCCCTTGTCATCATCGCGGTGGGTGATCCATGCTTCAATGTTAAAAGGATATTGATCGACAATGGGAGTTGGTTGATGTTCTTTTACTCCACTTTCCTTAGCATGGGTATAGAAGAGAAGCTTCAACCGTGGCCGGTCCGTATGGATTTGATAATCGACCGGTATTAGTGGAAGGGACAATCTCTTCCGTAACTCTTGGAGAATTTCCCGACCGCAACTCACTGATACAATTTATTGTAGTCAAGTCGAATCGCGTCAATGCAATATTTGGGAGACCTCTCCGGTATATTCGCGTCACATCGTACTCACCTCAAGATGAAATTCCGACACCGGGCATCGGCGTGGTAAGTGGGAATCAACCCTGGCGTCTTATATCAAGCAAGCCCGACCATTTACGCCGGTAACCCTCAACATCGAGAACCGACTGCGAGATGAGGATGCCTCTGGAAGGGCTTCTCCAGTTGAAGATGTAATTTGTCTTCCTATCTCAGAAGTTGATCCATCGTGAAAGGTGAAGGTGGGATTGTTGCGTCTCGATCAAATCAATCGATAGATTTTCTCGTAAAATCAAGATATCTTTGCACGGCGCGCTCGACATTCGGGCATTGACGGAAGTCATTACGCACTCCCTCAAAGTTGACTCAACCTACAAGCCGGTGATACTGAAAGAAAAGAACCTTCTTCGAGCGATTGCGGGTCATAGAACAAGAAATCACCAAACTTCGGAAGTCAAGTTCATTCGAAGTCTACTACCCCACGGTTGGCTAACGTGTTAGTCAAGAAGGCCAACGGTTCTGGAGAATATGCATCGACTACGACCTTAATCGTGCATGCCCAAAAGATAGCTTCCCCTTCCTCATTATCGACCAACTAGTTGATGCGACATCAGGACATCAGATGCTGAGCTTCATGGATGCCTATTCTGGCTACAATCAAATCATGATGAACAAAACAGATGAGGAAGCAACATCCTTCCAAACAGATAAGGGACTATCTCTATCGTCATGCCATTCGACTAAAAAATCTTTGGAGCAACATATCAACGCTTATGAATAAGATCTTCAAGGATCTTATAGGCACAATATGGAGGTGTATGTTGATGATATCTTTAGAGCTTGGAAATATCACGGATATTTCGATCAGTGCTTTGACATTCTTCGACACTACAAGATGCGGCTCAACCCAAGCAAGTGCATTTTGGAGTTTCCTCTGAAATTTCTAGGCTTCATGGTCACTCGGTGGGATAGAGGCCAAACCAGAAGATAAAAGCACTCAAGGACATGTCACCTCCAAGAACGATCAAGGAAGTCCAACGCTTTGTTGGAAGGATTGCGGCTTTATCACGATTCTTGGCCCGGAGATAAGTATCTACCATTCTTCAAAATCTTAAGGGTGCACGAGGAAATGGATTCCGGTGGACGATGAATGTCGGTGCTTTTGAGCAACTTCAGTCTATTTAGCTTCCCCTCTATTATCAAAGCCTATCCAAGGAGAGAAGGCGTACATCTATCTTCGTTTCTTCTCATGCCATAAGCTCTCCGTCGATACGCTAGGAGAATTCATTGCAACGACCATTTACTATGTCAAGAAATCCTTTCGTCGAAGGATGCTATCCACTAGCGAGATAAGGGCGTTGGCCTAGTGCATTCAGCGAAAATTGCGGCGTACTTTCAGCCCACACCATCAACGTCTACACTCATCTTCCATTAAGAACTATTCTAAAGCGATGTATCTGGAAGATTGATGAAATGGTCAGTCGAGCTTGGAGAGTTTGACATCCATTTTCTTCCACGTCCTGATATAAAGTCACAAGTGCTCGTTGACTTTGTTGTAGAATGTACCATTCCATCACCACCTGAACAGATCATTCATCACTCCATGACAAATCAATGGACATTATATGTTGATGGAGCTTCAGGTACTTCCGGAGGAATTTTGCTTATCTCCCAGTAAAATAACTTTAGAGTGCGGGCTTACTAAAGTTTCCACCAATAATGTCGGATGCGAATCGTAGCACTCGTGCTGTGAGGTCCGAACTTAGCCATCTACACAGACTCACAGCTTGTGGCCTCACAGGTTGAAGGAGATTACGATACCCGTCATCCGCAGCTTGCTCAGTACCGTTATTTGGCAAAGTCACTTATTGTCAGAATCGAGACCCATCAGATAACTCATATTCTAAGAAGCGAACACGGCATGCCCTCTCCAAGTTAGCCACAACAACGGCGGAGATCTTTTCAAGAGAAAATACATAGAGGACATCCACTTTCCCGATTCCCTTGGGTGATACAATCTGGAGGACCAAAAGAATCTTCATGGATTGATCATGTCCTTTTCAAAGCGGGGCCTTGTCAGACCACCGATGCTATCCGTCTCGGCGTAGAGCACGAACTTCACCATAATGGTGATGAACTCTACAAGCGGTCCTTCTTAGGGCCCTACTTAAAGTGTCTACCACCTTCGGAGGCTAACTATGCAATGCGAGAGGTTCATTCAGGAATTTGTGGTGAACATTTGGGAGGAAAAGCCCTCGCCCTCAAAATCATGAGGAAAGGTTTTTACTGGCCTACAATGACGCATTGGAGTTTGTAAAGAAGTGTAACAAGTGTCATTAATCTCACTCATACACCATCTGTAGAACTCACCACAATCCAGAGCCCGTGGCCCTTTGCTCAATGGGGGATCGACATAATGGGACCCTTTCCCATTGCCACTGGGCAACGAAAATTTATAATCTTGGCCGTTGATTACTTCACGAAGTGGGTGGAAGCTGAACCGCTGGCCAAAATCACCGAAACAAATGCCAAGCAATTTGTCCGGAAAAATATTATTTATCGCTTTGATTCCGAAAAATCATCACCGATAATGGGACGCAGTTCCACGGAAAGACATTCACATCTTTCCAGAGCGCATATCCGGTTAATCCACACAGTATATCCCATCCACGGCAAATGGGCGGCCAAGTCACCAATAGGACAATACTAAAATAAAGATACAACCAACCACGGGGACAATGGAAGAACTATCCAATGTTCTTTGGGCTTACCGCTACATCAAGGACCCCTCGAGAAACATCGTAATCTGTGTTTGAGCGAGGTTATTCGGTCGACATCGGGTCCGAGCCTAGAACCCATAACTTTGATGCCAGCGGCGATAAGCCGATTCCATCTGGATCTCCTGCAAGAGACCCGCGACATGTCAGCACTCCGAATGGCTTCCTATCAGCAAAGGATTGCTCGAGGTTTCAACCGAAGGGTAAAGCCACGACCAATATCTGGGGACCTCGTCTCGAAGTCGACTCAGGCCCACAACAACAAACTCTCACCGTTTGGGAAGGCGGTATGTGGTGGTGTCTAAAATCAAGCGCACTTTCAAGCTTAAGGATAGTATGGGAAGACTCTCCACGCACACGGAATGCTACAAACCTCCGTACTACCCGGTGATATATCTTTTTTATTCTAGTGAATGTGGAAAACATTATCATCGTGTATGTTTGTATTGCAATTGTTGTTATCGAATTAAACATTTATCGATACTGTTTGTCATTTATTGTCCAACCTTGGCATCAAGGTGTTTGGATTTATGTTTCTATCTATGTTAAAGTTCTCATACATATTGTGACTTTTTCTTGCTTATGCTTGCATTTTAAAACACCCGACTCAAGAGATACGCAACTATTGTTGTATCTCATTCAGGGTAAGATCGATCCCCAGGGAATTCGATCTGATCTTCCTATACAGTTAACATCGCCGAACGCTCGATAAACAACATTGGATAAGTTGGCAATCCTATAGCTGCAACTTTCTCCATAATAGTTAACATCATCGGTAACGCTCAGATACAACCAGAGGATAGAGAGGTTCGAGAGAACCTCTATAAATATATTCCGTGCAAGTTTGTCATCAGTAACGCCGGTAATGATCTTAGAATAGATCAAATTATCCAAAGGGATTCGATGATCTCTTCGAATCTTATCATCGAAAATTACACTTTGACACACTCGAAATATTCACAAACAATTTTTGTGGATTATTAATATTTCGAGAACATACAAGTACAATCAACCGTAAATAATATACAACACCTGCAACATAAAACTACTACCGATTGATGGTCTCATCGGTAGATGATGAAGAACTATCAGTCATCCTCGTCGTCTAGAAGGGTGGGGAAGCTAGGAGAAAGGACCTCAACACCAGCTCACGCCAAGCGTCCCCTTCAAGAAACCTCGGATGAAACCTTCATCAACACATCCAAAGCCTTCACCTCACATCATACACGTGGTCTCGGCCTCAACGTGATCCTGTATGATACTCTTGAAGGTCGCCGAAGTTCTTGAAGTCCTCCACGACTGTGATCCGCTCGCTTACCCGAGATAAGGCGCCTCTTTCTTTGAAAAGGCGCCTCGATTCTTTGCCTCAAGACTAAACCTTCTAAAAGATCTTCATATCCTTGCGGCAACCAACCTCTGTTCTAGCCTCCACTAATTCATCCAAATTTCAACTTCGTGAAAAAAGAAAGAAAGTCGCTGAGTCGCCAACTCGGTCCTGCACTCATCAAGTTGATTCTCCAACGGACATCTCTTTTACTTTCTCCACATGCTTCTTATATTCACCATGGAGAAACTTGACCTTCAAGAACTCAATTCATCATTGACAATGTTCATTTTGAAGTCAAGTTCTTGCTTCTTCGATATCAAAATAAGAAAAATTACGTTAAGCACAAGGAAATGGGAAATAAAAGATGATGAGCAGAAGGATTGTTACCGGTTCTTCTGCTAGAATGATTCAAGCGTCGAATGAAGATCCTTGGGGGATGACTACTCGAAGGGCCCGACTCTTTTCGGGTATCTGATATCACCATCACCTCTTCGCTCCTTTTCCTCTTCTCTATTGGAGACGGGTCCTTCTGCTGGGAAGAAGCCAGAGGATGCTTGGGAGATCGGCTGGAAACCTCTTTATTGGGCTTTCTCAATGCAACTGCATAAGACCGCTCGGGATGAATAGAAAGCCCCATCTCGAACAAAGATTCCTCCCAAATCTTGATATATCGAATCTCAAATCAAGATCTTCAATACGAATTTCACGTCGCAGATATCTTCATCACCAACAGGGAATGGGTAAATCTCTCATCTTTCTCCATTTCTCGAAGACCCCAATCATTCTTCACAAAAGAATCGCTTGCCCAACTCTTGGGAGGATCCTTCGTCCGGTCAAATCGACTCCTGCGGTGATACGACCATGTGCATCATAGTAAACTTGCACATCCGTGCGAGTGTCGATAGTCAAGTGCGCGCTCTCGAAAAGACTATAAGTCCCATCACGATCGTCATTGCCGCTTTCAGCGGGAAATGCAAACCTATGCGACAAAATGGCGATCATCTCGGATGGAGAAACCAATCCGCAAACTCATCTCGTAAGTGGTGAAATACCCTGGCGGAGTGGGCTCTATCGAGTTCTTGGACACTTAAGAACCAAATCATTCGAAAATAATATTTTTCGGCAAGATCAATGTGTCTCCCGTGATCGACTCCCTCTTCATCCTCCCATTTTTAGAAGTTTCCTGCGTCTCGTACAAGGGTCGGACGTGACCCTTTCAAAAGATTCTCACCCATCTACAAACACCGGCAACTCGTACGATCGAGATGAAAATTACTCCAAGGAGAGTGCCCAAAACTCCCACCAGGGGGAGGGCTATGCACTCTGGCTTGGTGGAGATGAGGAGGTAGAGGTTGATCCAAGAAGAGTGCTCAAACTCCCACCAGGGGGAGGGCTATGCACTCGGCAGTGGAGATGAGGAGGAGGTTGATCCAAGAAGAGTGCCCAAACTCCCACCGAGGGTATGCACTCCGGGTGAGGTGGATCCAAAAAGAGTGCCCAAACTCCCATCAGGGGGAGGCTATGCACTCTAAGAGGAGAAGAGAAGAGAGGATGCAGCATTTCCCCTCTTACCCTAGGGGGGTTTTTATAGACCCCCATAGGGTTAAAAGGGTAAAAAACCCCAAAAAAATCACTCAAAACCCGCCAAAGCCCGAAAACCTCTCGGTCGGGCCCGTGGTAGCCGCATGGTATGTATCCAGCAGCCTTCGCTATCGCCTGGCAGCCCGCGCCATCAGGGCCGACCAGCAGCGTCATCCTCAGCGTCGTGGCCGGCGATGGACGTTCATCGGAGCCCGCGTGGCGCATGGCGTGGCCCGGCGTGACGCGTGGTATGGACGGTATAGCCAGCTGGCCGCTGACGTGGCCGTGCATCGCGGCGCGGCCCGACGGCGCACGCGGGCGCACTGCCGACCAGCAGCGTTGACCCCACACAAGCCCGACGTTCGCGTCGCAGGACCGCAGCAGCGTCTGGCGTCGTGCTTCGCCCGCGCAGCCGCCAGCGCTGACGCCAGACTCTCGCGTGCCCATGGGTCCCGAACGCGAAAACTTCCGTGGTGTCACAGTCCATAACCTCAAAATGCGCAGTTGATGGACTCTCCAATTTCATTTGCTATTTTCAAGTATTTGACATATATTTTTGGATGACTGAGATAATGTCACCCAAAAATAGGGGGGCAACTGATACATCCTCAAAAAATTAATCTGATCAAGCACGAATCTCAAGGCATTTTCAGAAATGCTTGATTTAATCACCGATTTGAAACTTACATCAAGCGGCCGTCTCGATGAGGCGAACATAGCAAACATCAAGCAAGTCGATCGACTCTCGGATCAAGCTATCGAGCATGAAAATGGATCATCCGCCAAATGGTCACCAAAGCGACATATTTATAGTCGATCAAGCGGCTTCAGGCGAATCCAACGAATCCAAGATCACCCAATTCCTACATTAAGGCATCCGATCATCAAAATACACCCGTCGATCGAGGGATCATGCCGGCGTCCGATGGGAGTGGTTGGAGTTTTCGCAATTTACAAGGCCTGCCACTCCCGAAAATCTATAAATAGAGCTTCATTCTCACCTTAGAGGACCGAATCGATTTGAAGACCAGAGCTCAGAACCACCCGGTCGACCTTGGCCGACGATCTATCACCACCAACACCGAGGTGTGCACGGATCGAGCTCCTTAGGAGATCGCCCCCAGGGGACTAGAAAAGACCAGTTGCCACCTGGAGTTGACCGATATTGTATTTTTCTACACTCGGAATATTGTTTCCGCCCCTGTAAACACCTTCTTCTACGAGAAGCAAGGACCTGTATCTTTTGAACACATAGTGAAAGTTCTACTTTTTTCCCTTAACGGTTTTCCACGTATAACCCCTGTGTTCATATCCCCTGCTTGTGTGTTGGATAATTTTTGGGCTACGACGAAGATCTCGCATCTACCGGAATAAAATTCTCTAGCACGCAACATATATATATATATATATATATATATATATATATATATATATATATATATATATATATATATCTTGAAAGAAAATTTATTATGGAGTTCAGATGTAACGACATCGTTACGTTCAAACTCTAATAATATAACTTAATGTAACGTTCAGTTAATACATAGTTAACGTATATTAACTATAAATTTTTATGTATAATTATGTATTATCGTGCAATTAATATTATATCAATATATAATAATACACAATACTTTATAGTCAATACACAACAATGTGTATTGACAGAGCATCACGTGATATTATATTATTGGTATGTAGATGTAGATCTACATCCGAACTCTACATGTAATAATCTCTCTTATATAGTCTATTAATTTATTTTTTTATGCGTTGAATTTTTATATATTTTTTAGATCATATGAGTATTTTTTTTAAAGGTAAATTTACGCACATAGTGCGCTTACTATGATGGGAGGAAACCCTCGACTACTATGCCAAGTAGTTCTACATGGTATTTTATACGATATTAATACCGTATTTCATTCTTCATTGTGAATATTTAAATATGCAAAAACTATATACTTAAAAAACTAATTTAATTGATAATTTGATCAATAATTAAAATATTCAATTGGGACAGAACCAACTTGGACCGAGCCATATTTGGCACTCCTAACATCATATTAGGAACAACTTATTCAGGGTGAAGCAACACGTGTTGGCCACTAATTTGTAAACAGTAGCCGGCAGCTGCCATATGTCTCATAAATATTTATCCCATGAAATCAACTTTTTAATTAAGTAAATGAATTAAATATAATTTTATTGAATTGATAATTTATAAAGATAAGAGTAACTCACCAAAAATTCAAGAGCAAAAAATTTATCTATCAATGTTTTAAGTGGATTCAAATAATTGGGCTAGACCCAAACAGACATAATCGGTTAGGTTTGAACAGTCCATTGGTATGTCCCATTCAAAAAGATGGAACCAGATTCATTAACCCAAACAGACATGCATTGAGTTTGTGCAGTAGCCATGGATATTGGTCTTATCTAGATCAATAATTTTAACATATTGGATCCACTTAATGTGGGATCTCATGGCATATGGTAGAGTGATCTAGAGTGACCTATCCTTATAATTATTTGTTTGACTCTTTGGTTCCATTTCAAAGCCATGCCATGACTGATATCCTTAAAATAAAAAAAAAATAAAAAAAAAAAACCAAAAAGGTTGGGTTAGTCCATTAGAACTGATGACATTTTAAATTTAATACATTGCCAAAAAAAATAATCCATTCAATCAAGCACATATTTTGATGTAATATAAAAATCAGTAACATTTAATATTGACTTCAAGACTAGTCACATGATATTTTTAATAAACTCATAGGCTAAATAAATATTTTGATGAGATGAATCTAATTATACAACAAACTTTTTAATTCAAATTCAAATGAGCCTAAATCAAGCGCTTGAAGTATAATAAAAAATTCATGACACTGTTTGAAAGACGAGATCATGATATCTTAATTTTACATTTGTATAGTCAAAATGAATATCTCAATGAAAAAAATCCAATGAACTAAACATCACTCAATTACGATATCATTAAAATAGAAATGCATCTAAGAAATAGTTAGGGGCTGTTTGGTTGCCTGAAAAAAGGAATGTATTATAAAAAAAATACAATATAAAAAGAATGCAATGTATTTAGATTGCTTTAGGTTGTTTGGTTGAAAATTTTACAAATACATGAGTTTTTTTTTGTTTGGTAAAATAAATATAATTGTTGCGTGCCAGAAAACCAGTCGCGGTAGAGTGAAAGTTTACGCCTTAGCCTTGTTGTGAAGTCCAGCACACACACAGGTAATTAAAGAGCGAACAAGAGACACTCCAGAATTTTAACGTGGAAAACCTCGAAAGAGGGGAAAAATGGCCTAGCCCAAGAAAAGCTTCTACTATGTATCATTTTAGAGTACAAAGTCTTCGATAACGGATTACAAAATTGCATATGAGAGAATAACAACTATGTAACAATGGTCGCGTTGTAATTGATCGATGGTGGAGATCGGGTAACTTGGTGAGAATGCAGGTACAATTAGTGGCGGGTGGGTGGCGGTGGTTGATGGCCGCCGAGCAGGAGTGCGATCTTGCTTGGTGTGATCTTGCTTGGAGGATCTTCAAGCTTCAGAGCTCTCTCTTCCTCATCACTTGGGCTTTTCCTCTTCTTCCTTGCTCGGACTCTTCCTTTTCTTCCTTTCTTGGGTTTCTCCTCTTCTTCCTTACTTAGACTCTTCATCTTCTTCCTTGCTTGGACTCTTCCTCTTCTTCCTTGAGGCGGTGATGGCGGCAGGATTAGCGGCGGCGGTGGCTGGTGGTGGTTGACGACCGTCGAGCGGTGGCTCCTCCTCTTCTTCCTTGCTTCAGCTCCTCTTCTTCTTCCCTTGGCCCCCCCTTTCATGTGAGGAATGAAGGCCTATTTATAGATGGGAGGAGGGACATTCTTGTAAATTCATGTAAAGCCCGTACCACTCCCCTCGATCGGCTCGAGATGATTCCTTGATCATTTGATGTATTTTGAGCATTTGGATGCCCAAATGAAGTCAGAATTATGAGATATTAGGCTCGTTAGATTCGGCTTGTCGAGACGCTCGATTTGACTATAAACACTCTATATTTGAGAGCTATTTTGGGATTTAATTGATGTCCCAAAGATTCCAATGATATTTTAAGTGCTTGATCTCGATCGGTTTTGACTCAAAATCATATCGCTTTCGACATCAAGATTTGTCCTTTGACTAGTGGTATTTTGAGAGCCATATCAATAATGTAATGTATTTTGAAGATTTTGGCGACGAGAGGTGTCGGGCGGTGGTCGCAGCACTTTATATTGGCCGGTGTATTTAGAATTCGCCCAAATTTAGGTGAATTCTAAATACACCAAAATTTAACCTTATGGTGAATTGTAAATGCATTACATCACTTTAAAATTTTATTTTGCATCGTATCAAACGCAAAAAAAATCTGAAACCCCTGCAATTATTTTACTTTACTTTGCTTTCAAACCAAACAACCCCTTAATGATTAAGAGAATCAATGTAAACCATCTAATAGAGTTTTGGAAGATTTTGATTAAAATAATTAAAGTAACGGTACAAAAAATATATAAATAGATTCCTATTCTATGCATAAATAGAATTGAGACTTTGAGAAAGCTTAAATATCACTAGAACCCAAAAGCTATGTCTATTGATCAAAGTCAATGATCATCGATGTTAATGATCACTAGATCACCTTCACTTGAGTATCATCACTTAATCATTATATCAAAACACAAATATTTATTGTCATCCAATTTTCATTTTGTAGAGCTAATGTTCACAATCACCTGAATGCTTTTTTTCCTTATGTTGATGTCTGCTACCACTAACAACATCAATGTCTATCATCAATAATAATGATAATACACACTATCAATACTAATGTTAAAGCTCACCACCACTAATATGGTTAATACACACCATCAACACCAACACGAACACTCACTTAAACCATCAGTCATCATCACCAGTAAAATTGAGGCATATCATTGCCAACAAAATAGATAGATATTGTCTACATTAAAGTTGACTCTCTCTAACTTTTTGACTCATTGTTATCAAGAATGCCAATACATACCATCATTAATAAAGTTGATACACACCATCAACACCTATCTATTTTCACCCATTATTACTAACAATATTAATGAACATCATTACTAGTACGGTTGATGCATATCATTAACACCAATATTAGCTTCATCGGCTATCATTGGCAACACTATAATCATATGTTATAGACAATAAAATTTAAGCATGCCATTGATACCATTATCATTGCCTATTGACTTTATTTATTTTTGTCGACACCAAAGCTGATGCTTGTTGACTTTGTTGCTACCATTGTCAATGATGCTGATGTATGTTATTGATAATAAAATTGATGTATATTAATGATACTAATGCCAATGTCCACCAACTCTTATAAATAAGGCTAAGAGAGGGCCTTGCATTTTATTCTACTTATTTGAGGAGTTGGAGTGCCGTAAAGTCTGAGAGAGAGGGAAAATCTAATTGCATTTCGAGTGAGTGTTTCTTTTTCCCCGTCTATTCCCTTTGACTTAATGTTTATCGTTGTATTTATTATACCTCTCTTATTTAATTTTAAGTTTAGATGATTTTCATTTAAATCTATTTAAATCTCGAATTTTGGTACAAATTTTGGCAGCATTTCAGCAGTATTCTTGTGTTATCCCTGCATATGGGGCTACATTGGAACTGTTTTAGCCTCACTCTTAAAATAAGTGAAGTGGCTGCCTTACAACACCATGAACTTTCTCGATCGATTCATGATTAAAATAGTAGCCAATTTAACTAAACTACTATAACATATATATATATATAAACATACACTGGTATGATCCTTGGAGAAAGAAAGTATTGAAAATGCCTAATAATTTAATTATATTTATCTAATAATTTTATTATAATATTTTATTTATATTGAGAGAGAACATGTGAAATATGAAATTAAGGACCATGTCAAAAAATAGACCTATTCTGATATAAAATACAATTATAGTGATAAGGACATGCAAGAAGCATTCTGCCTTACTATAGCGTGGAGCTATTTATTCTGCATGGATTTTAGAATTCATCATTGGCTTTTATTCATCGTTCTTAATTTATTTAATTAATTCTGTCAACATAATAATTAATTAATAGTAAATTTAAAATAGTTTATATATTTATCACCATAGAAAGTGAGCTTTTTTTTCATCATTAAAATCGCCCACTTAGCTTATTGTCTAGTGATCAAGATAGATTTCATCTCTCTCTCTCTCTCTCTCTCTCTCTCTCTCTCTCTCTCTCTCCATTTGGAACTTTAGTGACGATTTAAACAGCTAAAATTTTTTCGAATTCATGGTGTTTAAACTGTTGTAATAGCTAATGTCCCAAAAGGTTTTCCCACAGATGTAAACTACTTCAATCTTTTCATGGCAGTTAAAATCATCGTAAATGCTAGTTTTATATTGTAACAAAAGTCTATTTAACCTGCAGCGAGCAACCTAGTATCTTGCTGAAATCATAAATAGACTGGTAAGACCTTCAATAAAATACATACAAAATTCAAATCACTTTTCTTTCTTCACAAACATATGTGATCGTTATTATAAATTCAAAACAAGCTGGTAACTTTTTGGAACAACACTGAAGCATATTAATAAGAGAGAAACGCGAACATGATACATCTTCAAAATAGCATGCTTGCAAATATAACAAAGACAGAAATTATTGAAGCCATAATAACTGTCATATCTCCTTCCTTTGATGTCGATGAATTATATGGATCAAGTCCAAGACAATCGTTAGGGTCAAACATACAATTTTGAGGGATCGCCTTAGCTATGATAAGAAACGTAAAGAGAAAGAGAAGAAGAGAAGCATTCTGCAAAAACTTCGGCATTATCTTTGTCACAAGTTTGAGCAGATTTGAGAAGAGTGAAGGTAAGAGGAAAGCCGTCGAGTGGTTTTATAGCTGTAACGAGGCTCAGGCTGCATATTAATTTAATGAGTCGCTCAATTTGTTTAAATATTTATTGAAGGAATCAACTTGCTGTATTAATAAAATATTATTGTGATGAGTAGAATTAATTCAATGAAATACTATAGAGAAAACAAATAGCATTGAAATTATCTTTAATCTAATCGTTGAAAACTTCTGCTTCAATGAAGAGGTCTTAGGTGATAAATATACAGAAACACTACAGCTACAGAAAATCAGATAAATGAAGAAGTAATAAAACAGTAAAATGATTATACTATTCGGTTCTTACCTTCTAAAAACTACCGTATGAGGTATATATAGAAACTATATAGGACTACCGTTACATCATGTCAGAGGTTTATTTGAATCCAAAGGTTGAGATAAAATATCAGCATGTACTTTTGTACTATTCTGTTGAGTGCAAATGGATTCTATTATCAGCCCCTTGCAAGCTGATAAACCTGGTTGGATTGTGAGCTTGGTTCTCAAGAGTTGGAAACGAGCAGCAGCCAATGATTTAGTAAAAATATCTGCCAACTAATCAGATGAACTAATATGATGCACAATAAGAGTGTGGGCTTTAATACAATCTCTAATAATGTGTTGATCAACCTCAATATGTTTTGTTCTGGCATGATAAACTGGATTATTTGCAAGAGCAATAGCTGATATATTGTCACAAAATAGGAAAGTGGGAGAGGTAAATGGAATGTGAAATTCACCAAGAAGCCAAAGCCATATGACATCAGTGAAGCAAGGGCGGATACTCCTGTAGAGGATCGAGCAATAGTGGTTTGTTTCTTAACACATAATGAGACAAGGTTGAGATCAAGAAAGGCATAATATCCAAGAATGACTCCAGGGAATCACCAACAAGATCTACATATGTAAGTTGAATTGTGTAATTTATTTGATGAAGTAGTATACTAGAATCGCTTTGTTGAACTTGTAAACCAAGAAAATAATGTAGAGAACCAAGATCCTTCAGGTGAAATCTGTGTTGAAGTTTATGAAAAAATATCATTCATGAAGGTAGAATTATTTCCTGTAAAAAGTATATCATCCATGTAAATAAGTATATAAAGAAGAAGGTCATTGTCATCATAAATGTAAAGAGAGGGATCAAGGTGGTGGTGAAGCCAAGATCCAAAAGATAGGTGGTAAAGGTTTCAAACCACTATCGAGGAGCCTAGCAAAGTCCATAAATGGCTTTATTTAGTCACAAATATAAGTGGGATGATTAGAATCAACAAAACTTTGCGGTTGTTTCATAAAGACCGTTTCGTGTAGCGTACCATGTAAGAATGCATTGGACACATCTAGTTGCCGGAGTTTCCACTGTTTTGTGATAGCAATAGTTAACATAATACAAATAATAGGCATTTTTTTCATAGGACTAAAAGTTTCAGTGTAATCAAGCCCATATTCTTGACCAAAACCTTGAGGCACAAGACGAGCTTTATAATATGCTAAGGAGCTATCACAATGATGTTTGCATTTGTAGATCCACTTACAACCAAGAAGATTTTGAGTTGGATCATGTCGAACAAGTGTCCAAGTCCCTTGAGCTTGAAGTGCTTGAAACTCTATGGACATAGCTTTCCTCCAGTTTGGATGTTTATTGGCAGTAGTAAAGCTGGTAGGTTCTGGTGGGATAATGGTATGAGAAAGATCAAAGATGGGTTTAGGTTTGTGAATGCAAGATTTAAATCTGGTTTTCATTGGATGAGGAAGGGGCAAAGTGGTGGAAAGAGGGTGGCTGAAACTAGGTTCTAAGAAAGTATTGATAGTAGGAGAGGAAGAGACGGATAGGTTATCGAAGAGGATGGAGGAGTTGAAGATTGAGGGATAGATGAGGAAGGATTAATAGAAGAGTTTGGTGAAATGGTAGAGATAGGGACTAAAGTGAGTGGGTGAGTTTGAGAAGGTGGATTTTGTGGTGATAAAGAAAAAGTATAAATGGATAGATTGATTCATAGAAACGAACATGGCATGAAATAAAAACTTTGTTGGTTTAAGGATCAAAACAACAAAAACCTTTTTGATGTGTAGCATAACCAATGAAAACACAATTGGTAGAGTTATGACTTAGTTTATTTGGTTGATAGGGTGTAGCCAAGGAAAGCATTACCTACAAAAAAATTTTAAATGGTTGTATTTTGGGGTTTTTTGATGAAGAAGTTGATAGGCAGAGATCATATGTGTGACTTTACTAGGTAGAAGGTTAATGAGATAATTTGCAGAAAGGAGAGCATCTACCCAAAAATGTTGTGGTAAGTTGGCTTAAAGAAGAAGAGTTCAAACTATTTCAAGTAGGTGTCGATGTTCACGTTTAGTAGTTCCATTTTGTTGAGGTGAATATGGACAAGTATACTGATGAAGGATACCAAAATACTTAAGAATTTGTTGAAAAGATGAGCTGAGATAGTCACCACCACCATCAAAACAAAAAATTTGTATTTTTGAGTTATATTGGTTTTCAACCATGGCTTTAAACTCTTAAGAATTTGGACATTATTTTAGATTTAAGAAAGATTAGATACAACCAACAGTATTTGGAATAATCATCTATAAACAATACATAATATTTATAGCCACCAATAAAAAGAGTGGGGGAGGGACCCCATACATCACTATGAATTAAAGATAAAGGTTTTGTAGCTTACGTTGTAGAGACAAAAAATGGCAATTTGATGCTTTTGGCTAATCTACAGAACACACAAGGTGATGGGGAAGAGTGTAGTCGTAGAAAGGGAATCTAATGGGCAATAGTAGATAATGTAGTTGAATGAGGATGTCCAATATGACAATGCCATAGATCAGCAGCATTTGTAGAAGAAAGAAGAGCTAATGATGGTGACGAGTGAGCTATATATCTTAGAGAGTAAAGAATATTACAACAAGGTCCTTGGAGAAGGGGAAGTCCTATTTTCATGTCCAATATCTGATAACTATGTGAGTTAAATAAAATAGAACAAGAATTATCAAATGTAAGTTGATTAATAGAGAACAAATTATGAGATAGTTGAGGAACATAAAGCAGATTTTTTAACCTCAGCTTACTATTTGGAATGGGAAGAATTCCATGACCTGTGAGATATGGGAAGTGTTTGCCTATTTCTAAGAGTGACTTGCTGATTACCGTGATTGGTAGAAGGGAATTGAAGCTCATTAAAGTTGGAAGTGAGGTGTGTAATGGCACCAGAGTCAATTATCCAATCTATTGGAGAACCAATATTGGCAGGATTAGCTATAATAGCTTGAGGAGAGGAAGAGATACCAGTATAGGTCAAGTTTTGTCTGTGCCAACAAACTGCAACTGCATGTCCCTTTTTACAACATATTTGTCAAACAATAACATGGTGTTGTGAACCTTTGGGTGTGTTATTGGGACAGCCTCGAGTATTTGGAAGGAAACGGTGTTGCCCTCGGCCATGAGTTGTAGTAAAGGTTGTACATGTAGAAGATATATATTATTGTTGTAATTCTTTAGCAGCTTCAGTGGCTTGATTTGTTTCTTCATTGCACAACAAGGAGTAGAAATCATAAATAGCTATGGATTGAAGATTCGTGTGAATAGCTATTTTAAAGGCCTAATAATTGGAGGTAAGACCATTCAATGTATAAAGAATAACATCCTCTGTTGCTAAAGGTTGTCCAGCAGCAGCAATAATATCTGCTTTGATTTTAATATGTGTCAAATATTACTGCATAGAATGTCCAGCCATGGATACATGGTGAAGCTCATTTTTAAGGAGTATATGTTTTGATCGATTAGTGGCTTGAAGACGATGTTGAAGTGTTTTCCAGACATCAGCACAAGTAGATAAAAATAGAACATATGGTAATAAAGAAAGGGAAATGGTAGCATAGAGTGTGACTAAATTCGATCTATTAAATTCCAAAGATTGTAAGCAGTATTTAGTATGATACTTCCATTAGTTTTAATAATAAACTTTGCTGGTGGATGGATATTGCTATCTAGATGTTCCTCAAAGCCATTTGCACTGAAGAGACTGTGGGCTCCAAAAATTCACCACCAACCTCGTGAATTGAAGAGAGTATGATTTAAGTGTCGGTGTAATTTTCAGATGGTATATGAGATAGTAGATAAGATACTATCTATAGATTTTGCCCTTTATTTTCTGAGGACTTTAGATTTGGTTCTAAGTTTCCTATAGGTGCAAGCGCCCATAGTTAATTACCCATTTCAATCCTGAGACAGAACTTTCGATAAAGGCTAATCATTAGATCGCTTAATGCGTAACATATAGTAGCAGCATGTGGAGTTTTGTAATTTATAGTTTAGATTTATTAAAGTTATCATATTTTAAACTTAAAATAGGTGGTTAGGAAAACGATGATGCACCCGATCTAGATCCCATGGTTCCGTCATCCCAGGCTGTCATGGTCCCTAGTCTATATAGTCAAAGGAGGTAGTTGACCCAACCTGATAGAAGGATCCTTATCAGTAACACATGGGTTACTGCCTAAGAAATCCTTCACTGGGATGATTTGTCTAAAGAGACAATCTTAAATCTACCTTAGCTGATAAAGGATTTTATTCCCAATCAGTTGCACCTTATGATTCACAACTCAAAAGGCAGAGCCATTGGGGAGTATACGGGCTATAGTCATCATCATAATATAATTGTGTCAATTAGCAAACCACCCGACAGAGGACGTAACTACATCATATGTGGAGCCACTGGCCAAGTCAAAGAACATGGGCCACATCCTTGCTAGCGTGAGATTAATTGAGAGTGAACATAGTAGAACACTTATTTGACATTAGCTCCTTTATGAGATAGAATTTTCATAATTTGTCCCCTCCGACAAACAATTATGGAAGGCAGGTTGAATTTTTAACTTTAAATTTTTAGAGATTGAATTTCATTTAAGCATTTAACACTTAATAACATATTATATTTTGCATTTAGATTGATATTTAATTTAATTTGAAATTAGAATCATATTTTGATGGAAGTATCCCCTCCGGTTGAAATCACAATTTAATACAGTCATCATTAGGGTGATTTATTATTTCAGATCAAGTCAATTCTATTAATTTAATAATAGAGGATCATATCTACTATCATATGATAGAATTAACTTCTTAGATGTTTCACTAAGTTGGATTTCTTATAATATTATTATTAGATTTTTAGGTTTCATTAACTTGGACCTAGTCCTAAGACCAAACCGGGAAGCAACTTATGTAGCATCTTCATACAATAAGTTTAAGCATTCAGTGTAGTGTCGGGGCCCATACGGGTGTTTAGTAATTCAAATAATTTTATGTTTGAATTATGAGATTAATTTTATATTTTTATTTAATTTCAACTTAGCGTGAAGCCTTTTTAGACATTAAACTTTTTATTTTAAATCTCCATGTTCAAGCACATGCACACATTTATGACTTAAATAATTTCGTATAATTAATGAACTTATTGATTTTGAAAATCATAATTAGAATAAGAATTTTTTAATTTTGGATTGAAGGATGCTCCTTCATTCATGCAGAATTTAATTTAGTGTCGCCTTCTGTCAGCTTGTACGAAGAATTGTAGATCCGTTTGCGTTGAAGGACAAAGCTAAGTTTCTATTTATAATTCAAAGACATTGCATCTTTGCTTGACTTATTAATGAACATTTAGCCCTCTATTAATCATCACATTCAATTTTTTTGTTCTCCCCAATCAAGCTATTACATCATCTTTAACCAAGTTTATCCAAATAGAAGCTCTTTCCAAATATGAGTCAATTATTCTCTAAGAAATCTTGACCATACTTGCTAATAAGTTATTTAGTTTCAGTTATCTAATTTTTGCTTTAGCTTGAAAATAGCCCTCAACAAATCTCTTACACTTCAAAACTAACTTTAAGCGCAAGATCCAAATGATCCTTTTAAATGTTACATTCATGAATGATCATGAGTTGCCTAATTGAATTTGTGCTTATAAGAAAGCTACTAAATTTCTTGCACACTTTATTCTCAATTTGGAATTGGATATTTAGACTTACCACCAATCATTTATCATTTCACAGTCAATTGAGATCTTTACTTCATTTGATATTAAATATGATTTGTTCATATAAAAAGACTTCAGATCCAATATGGATTTATCCTCAACTCCAGATCAAGTTTCATATTTATTTAGTAAGTGGACTTCAAGTTTATCTTAAGCTTTTATGAGTTTAATTTTAGCATCATCAAAGTTCAATTAAAGCTTATTTAATTTTGAGGGATTTGAAAGAATATGAACTCACCTTATCATAGAATTAAATTTCTTTAATAAGAATGGGTCTCACATTGCTTCCTCCAATTCTTATAAATAAGGCTAAGAGAGGGCCTTGCATTTCATTCTACTAATTTGAAGAGTTAGAGTGCCTTGGAGTCTGAGAATGAGGGAAAATCTAATTACCTTTGATTTAATGTTTATCATTGTATTTATTACACCTCTCTTAGTTAAATTTAAGTTTAGTTGATTTCTGTTTAAATCTATTTAAGTCTCAATTTTTCGTCCAAATTTTGGTAGCATTTCAGTAGTATTCTAACATCATCCCTGCGTAGGAGGCTACATCAGAACTATTTTGGTCTGCCCCATAAGCCCTAATGAGCATATCTAGTGGTGTCTTGCAACACCAATTTCAATTTCAATCCGTACACCCTAATGAGCATAGCTAGGCCTTCATTCTTCTAGATGAAAGAAAATATATATGCAAATATTCTTCTCCCCCAATTTTTTAAGTCCTAGGTTTAGTCAAAATTTTGGTAGCATTGCGGCGTAGGGGGAGCGATATCTAATAGTTTTGGCTTACTCGATATTCTCTAATGAGCGTAGCGAGTGGTGTCTTGCGACACCACAATCGATTTTCATCTCGTCATGCCTTAATGAGCATGATGAGGCCTTCAAACCTGCATAAAGACAAGCATAGGCATATATATAATTTTCACATTCACATAACTCTTCACATTCACAAACAATAGTAATAATAACTTTGCTTGAGTTCGACTAAGAAGAAAATCAATTAGAAGTTTAGTTTAAATGTGAGAGGCAAGCTCGAACCAACCAAAAAAATAGAAAAATTAGCTATTGTTTTGACAACCAAACAAAGGAGCAGAGAAGATCATTAAGCTGTAACGATGACTAAGAAATAGATTTAGTTGGGTCAATCAGATAACTTGAGAGACGGGAAGAATGAAGAAATTTCATGTTGCTTTAGAGATCGAGCATAAATCGGGGAAGCTTGCTGAAGTAGTAAGCCGAGAGAGGGTTGATGTGCCACTAAATGCTCGATTGAAGGAAAGAAATGACACTGCAGTTTCAAGAGAGGCTGAAGTCTGAAAGTGATGAATCGGTGAGATGGATAACTAGGATGAGTGAAGGAAGATGGAGGCATACTCTATTTTCTGTGGGGAAGGTCGGACGAGAACGAAGGGGATAGGTGAAAGAGAAAATGTAGGAATCAAATGGCCTGTGGATTTTAATTTCTTGCCATTTTCTTAGGGAAGGCGAGACAAGCCAGAGTAGTTTTCTTATGGTTAGGTGATGAATGGAGGGAACGGGTGCTCTTGCGTGCATGAGAGTCGGGAGCTTGTCGTTTGAAGTAGTCGAGCAATAGGATCAAATGAAGAGGAGGAGCTCAGGATTGGGTCAACCGAGGGGAAGAGGGGTTGCGTGTCTCTGTGAGGAATTGATCCAGGTTAGGGGAGAGGTCAGGTTAGGTTAATTAGATGTAAATAGATTTAAAAAATAATAATTCTCTAAGTATTTAATCCATCTTAATATGAATTTTACACCAATTTCAATATAGGGATAATATATATGTTGATTCAAAATTATTCCGATATTTCGAATGCAACGACGTAGAATGTTTCACGATCGGAGGCCATTTTGATCAAGTCGACTTCGAATCGAGCTAATTTTAGTTCAAAATACGTATTATCACTTTCAACCACTCAACATTCATATAGACTTGTCTGAATTGATCGCAGATAGTATTATTTGATAGATTTTGATATTTTAAAGCTAACGACAGAATCAATTTCATAAACAAATATTGTTTGGATATTATTGCAGCTTCTCGACTCTGATATGTACATTGTCATATTGACAGCTCGATCGCTTGATCGATTGCTCATCAAATTATGCAATATTTATATTCTAATCAGTTTTGATATTCTGAATGATGGCGAAGTTTGTTCATCGATCGGAGGCCATTTGGGCATCATCACAATCTCTCAACTCTGATATGCTCATCGGTGCATTGGCATCTCAATCGCTTGATTGGTTGCTTGTCAAATTATGCAATATTTATATTCTAATTAGTTTTAATGTTCAGAACGTGATGAAAAAGTACATTCATCGATCGGAGGTCAATTTTACTGACTTTTATTACCATTAAGTGTATTTCAGCTCTGATTTAACCACTATTCTACCCGAAGTAGGTTGAATTCATCTTATAAGCTCGATTCAACTCATGTGGCATGTATGAAGGTCAACAAATGGCCTCCAACAAATATGATTCATGCATGAAACGAGTCATATTTGTTGAAATCTAATTGATCTTATTAACTTTCCTCTTTTTTTATTTCCCCTCTTTCTACTGCTTTTTAGTATAGCTCTTATTAACTTTCCTTTATTATGCTGTCACTTAGATTCTTATGTGCTTTATCTCTAGTCACTTGATTGGAGGATGTTTAACTAGAGGAGACCCGATGACTTGTCTTCTACTGGGCCTATTGAGGAGGCTATTTGGCTGGAGATTGACAGAAATGATTCTCGTGGAGATGCTGATATCAGGGATAAGATAGAGCAACATAACATTATGTTGAGTGGGCGTGATCTTTACCATGATTTCTTTGCACGTTCCTCCTTGCTTCTCGACTGTGCTCTAGACTCTTTTGCTTTTGAGGATCTTGTAGATTGGATGGCTACCATTAAGCTAAGATGCGGGGACTACAATCCTCTAGATATAACTGTAGCTCAGGTTAGTTCTGTATATTGTGATATTTTATAACCTTATTCTAATAGTATTGAGCAGAAGAGACAGTCTAGACTTCTGAGCCACTACCAATTATAGTTGAGCTCATCAAACTTGCTTCAAGGTTCATCCGTTGGTAGGATTCCTAGTCTTCCACATGGATGTCATAAGGGCTAGTACATCTTACGCTCAGTGAGACACTTTATGGATAGGCATTTATGACAAGATATATGTCTTCATTTTATTTTAGAGGTATGCCTTCTTCTTGGGCTTGTGGAGTAGCAGAGTTCTGGGATATTGGTAGTAACACTTGTTGGATTGGCCCAAAGAAATTGATAGTTACACTTTGGGACTTACAGGCTATGTCAGGCCTTCCAATATTTGATTACTATTACGAAGAGTGTGTTCCACCTGATAAGGAGTTATTCTGTAGGAATCCTTTAGATGATAGTGATCGATGAGGTAGGTTAGCCATGCCACTGTCTATATTGATCTTTTGAGCCACTATCACTAGACTTTCAGGGCATTAGAATGTTTTAGGCGATCATAGGCTACATTGCCTGTGAGTCCATGGATTCAGAGCTTCTTACTGGATTATGCTCTATCTGAGAAGTTTGTACTACTACTTGATCCTTTTCTCTTGGGTGTGTCTGATGGCAGTTATTTATCTGAGGTGGCTGTGAAGCCTATTTTACCAGTAGGGGGATTTCTCCAACTATACAGGGATTGAGGGAGGATTTATTCTTAGCAGGATTTATAGTGACATGGCTCTACTTTTTTGTACTCCCCATTTGAGAGGGATTAGTTCACCTAGATGCTTTATTAGCAGCCAACAGGATCTCTCAAGGTGAGTGAGTTTCTCTAGCCCGAGCAATGTTAACCAGGATTTACAAGAAATTGGGGGTGATTTCTAGGGCAGATTCTCTAGAGTTGTGAGATGTGATTCTACCATGATAGTACTTGTATGCTTGGGTTCACCTTCACATATATGGTGCCTTTGCTTATTTTGAGTGCCTAGCATACTTTTCAGAGCAAGGATATCCCATAGTTTTGTAGTTATATCGAGCATCGTCCACTTTGGAGATAGAGTGGATTCACATGTTCTTCTTGACTCCTCATTTGATCATAGATCGATTTTTGTTAGTTCACCAGCTAGACATATTTGATCTATCATCTGACTTTATGGAGGTTGATCTCATTGACAGTTTTGATAAGAATGGTGGATATTCATTGCCTCTTGGTCGACAGACATTGAGAGTAGCTGAGTGCTTTTTCAATATACTTCTAGGATGGTTATTTTATTAATTTGGTCAGTCGATTATTATAGAGGGCTATCAGCCCAACTGGGTTGCAAGATAGTTTGGTTTCCTCAAGTCGACTGCTCATGATGGTAGGCCATTCATCCCTGGTGTATTGGACATTAAGAAGATCATGATGATTCCCCTTTAGACACATTATTTTTCTGCTTCTATTATTTGACTACATTTACTGAGGCTTGGTACTAGCTCTCACTTTCGAGTAGCTCCTCCACAGAGTCATATAGGGGTTAGTTATACCCACCTCACTTTGGTACAGCTATCTTTTGGTCCTTTCATGGAGCGTGAAGATATGAGTAAAGGGTGAGATCTTTAGAGTTCCTCGATTTAAGCCCCATCATCACCAGACTAATAGGAGAAAGCATCGCCAGAGGTATAATCAATATATTTCTCTTATTCAATAATTACGATATCCCTCTTTCTTATATTATTATAATATGTTCAGTGTGTCTAATTTGTTGATTTGATTTACAACAAATGCACCAGTTGATGAGCAGGTCAAGGATGAGGACACCACTCATCACAACAGAGTTAAAGCTAGGGATTCTACTCCAACTATACGGAGATTTCTTCACCAACCCATAGACGTAGGTGTAGTCAGCCTATAGAGCCTATTCAAGCTTCAGTTGATTGTTTCATGAGTCCACTTCCACAACAACTGCTAACTCCTGAAGAGGTGCCATAGGTGTCAGCTATTACTAGATATGCTACTAAGGACTTTGGAGTTGAGCCATCGAGTGTGCCGACCTTCGATACTCTGCCTCAAATTTTGCTACTCCTTCTGTGGAGCCACTTTTCTCTACTAAGCCTTACTCTATCCACTATCTTGGGGAGACTTATGAGGTGAGAGAACTCGTACCTAGTGGAGCTTCCACTGAGCCAACACATAGCTCTAGAGCTTATCAGATAGTGAAGGTCACCAAGGACTATGCCACTTATGACACATGAGTTAAGTCGATTCGCCATGTTCAAATACTTTCTTCCTCTCTTTGTTCTTTAGTTGCACTTCATTACATTTACTACTCTACTTCATGCTGATTATTTTCATTTATTTATTGTAGTGCCTAAGGTGGGTTATGAGTTTGAGACTTACCACTGATATATGTCTTCAATAGATCCACATGACAAAGTCATGCAGGATTGCAGGTTGATGTTTTTGAGTGATGTGATTTCTAGGCTTACTACAGGCTCACTAGAGACACTAGACCGCTTCACATCATATGTGAACCTCATTCTAGATCTTCTAGCTTGCACTGGTTTGGAGGTGCAAATTCTCAAGTACTTGGAGGCTCTTTATAGAGACATAGAGTTTTTGATCCACCAGATGAGATCACTCAGTATCATTCTCTCTAGCACATCACTAGCAGAGCTTCAGGAGAGGTCAGGCTTCATAGGGAGGCAGCTGACCTAGCCCATGATGAGTTTGAAAAGAGTGATGAGGCTCTATGACTCGATCGTCAGAGGTTGATAGATGCCACTTCTGAGTTAGATAGACTAGCTGTTAGGATCAGGGAGTTGAGGAGGGATCTCGCAAGTGCGATATCTTACTAGTCAGACTTGCAGTCGAAAGCAGATGGGAGAGCTATAAAGGTGAGCGACCATTTCCGTAAGCCACGAGCTATGGTGAGTGTTGAGGCTACTTTGACTAGAGCTAGGAGGCTTTGCCATTTGAGAGCAGCATCAATCTTTAGCGCCTATTTAGTACAACTTTAAGAGCTTCTAGGCTTCCTTGATATACATTTTCTTTTTTTCTCTTTTATCTCATGTATTGTCTTATTCTCTTAGTGCAAAACTAGTATTTCTCCCTTCTTTGATTTGTACTGCACTTGACATTTTGTCTCTTTATCTTTGTATATCTTGAAGATATTTTACATAGATGTTGTTTTAAGGATAAATCACTTTCTATAGCCTCGTTCATAGTCTGTTAATCAATTAAGAGAATTGTTTGACTTTGAATGACTTGGACATGTTAAGTCGAGTCAATTTGAGACAGAATAGCTATTATCATCTGACTAGCAAGTGAAGGCTATACCACTTCAACCTTTTTTTATGGCTTGTTGAGTGAGAAGATCGTCAGTGACTCGACCATTTGTGGGCTTGTTGAGTTCGACCTTTAAAACCATCCATGTCCTAGACTTGAAGATGAAGAGGTTGATGTTTTTCTAACCCAACTTAGTTGATTGAAGCTTCTGAAATTGGGAGTTCTTCTGACTTGATCTTCGAGATTTGTTGAATCTTGGAGAGAAACTTTTGATATTTATGGCTGACTTTTCATGTATGGAAGTGAATTCTTTTTGTTCTTACAAGAGCTTGTAACTTTAATAATAGAAGTAATAGATATATTCAGGGATCTTGGCTAAAGCTCGATGTCAACTTGAATATACGTAAAAAGTGCTCCTATTTCACAAGAGAAGATTGAAGAACCTTGATCATAAAAAAATGACTCATGTCTGACAAGGGGATTACGGACTAGTTCAAAAATATATTATAAAGCTTGATTCCCCCTTTAATAAAAATATATATGTGGTATGTTTTCAATCATAATATGCATCTATCTAAGGATTTTGGCTTAAAGCACAATATTGACTTAGATAAATATATAAAATGCCCCATGTCTAACAGAGAGCTTTCACGATGCTGAGAGAATTTGGAATGTCTTTAGTCATATGCTTTGTGCTCTCGGACTTATTGAAGACTTCTTCTTAAGAGTTGAAATTTGCATTCTTCTCTTATCCTTGCTTTGTTCCTTGGTAGACTTAATTAAGTTGATGATTTTTTACTGAAATAAGAATGTCTTTGGTCCTATGCTTTGTGCCGGACTTATTGAATATTTAATCTCAAAATTTGAAATGTATATTTTCCTTATGTCCTAGTTTCTTGCCTTAGTCGACTTGATGGAGTTGATGACTTGTTAGCAAGATGAGAACATCTTCGGTCCTATGCTTTGTGCTTTAATAGAATTGTTGAAGATTCAGTCTCAAGATTTTGTGGTTTATATTTTATTATATCTTCGCTTTATGCCTTGACGAAATTGGCAAAGGAATTCTCTAAATTATCTTGAAGACTTGTCAGGTGATACAAACTTACATTCTGCCCTAGCTTTCTGCTTCATGGGCTTATAAAAGGATGTCGGAAGAGCCTATGTTAGGTCAATGGAAAATAGTCATCAATTCTATGCTTTGTGTGTAACAGACATGTTGATGACATAACTACCTTAGTTTAGTCTTTGGCTTTGTATGAATATTGGGATGATTTCTTTGGTCCCTTTCTTTTTTACTTAATTGGACATGGTGAAGAAGAGTTTCCTTGGATCTTTGCTTTCTACTTAATAGACTTATTAAAGGAGTTGAGATTTTGATATTGATATCAAACTCAACTTAGTGCTTTCTCGAGTGAGGATACTTATTTTGTTAGATTTTGAAAAATGCCCTTACGACCATCAGTGATGATCTCTATGTCTGGGTCACTTGAACTCACCAAGGTATATGAATTTGGAGATCTGGATGGTCTTATCTTTGAACTAACAAATTAGGAGGATCCCTTATAACATTCTTTTCTTTGTTGGCGATCTATCGCCAGTCTATATTTTGTGCATGTTGAGTCCAACCTTATGCACCCACTTAATCCCTAGATTTGATGCATGGATGGATGATGTGTTTCCAACTTATTGCAATTTACAGACTTGAAAATTTCTCTTTGTGGTTGGTAAGACTTTGAGACTTGTAAACTTTGAATATATAATTTGAATATGTACATGGAGATCTCGGCCTTAGGCGTGATATCAACCCAAATACAAAAGGAAACAGCCTATCTTACAAAGGAAATCCTAACATTTTAGTATAAAATTTTAAAAAATGCCCCCTGTCTAATAGGGGGATATTTGCTTTATTTCAGAAATACACTCTTGTGTCATGAGAGAAATTCCAAGCAAAACTTATACATGTAATGATGGTGAGGAATAATTGGTATTCTCAACACTAAGATCAATTCTCCTTCTTGAAAAGTTTTAGGATGCACCGTATGATCGAATGCATTCTTGTGATTACATTTTTATTTGTATTACTTTTTTCAAATATCAACCATTGATTGGAGGCATTGATCTTTTACCTTTTAAATCAATGAGTTGGTAGGCTACGAGATCCCCTGGATGACTCTCTAAGGTGTCGACCATCAAAATTTCATCACATATGACCTTTTTCTTAGGTACCCAATCTTGATAAGTTTTATTTGTGGCAGATCTCTAGGAGTACAGTCCATATGTCATGTCATTGTCTTTCTATAAGACAATTTAACTTTAAGGCTTTAGCCCCCAAATTTTCTTACCTTTTTGCGAGGAACTTTCGATGATAGATTCTTGGATAGGTGGTTCAAGTGTCACGCATCGATGCTCACTGTGGGGGACTTCAATTGGTTGACATCTTACCGAGGTTATAGGAGGAGGTCTCCTTAGAGGAGCAACTCTAGCCTCTCTGATGACAGGACTTTGATATTTTATTTTCATCAATCCTTTCTCCTTAACAACTTTGAAGACCTGATGCACTCTTGCATATACAGTTTCAAGTTTCCTCACTATAGAAACTGGAATCTGATATTGTTGGGTCCAGAATGACTATTTGATTTGACTAGTAGAGCTGTTCAGCTTTGCCCATCATAGGATGTCAAACTTGTTATGGGTTGAAACACTCGCT
This sequence comes from Cymbidium sinense, assembly GCA_021442155.1. Classification (NCBI taxonomy): domain Eukaryota; kingdom Viridiplantae; phylum Streptophyta; class Magnoliopsida; order Asparagales; family Orchidaceae; genus Cymbidium; species Cymbidium sinense. Next base: position 117,924,108 of record CM038225.1, read on the forward strand.
TCTAGTTCACAGCTAGTTATACATTTTTTTGCTTGAATAATGGCTGTTGAGAATGCGGTTCAATATTTCTTTTTCTCCGTTGTCTCTAGGTTAGCTTGCTTCCAAACGAAGAAGCTTTCGTATCACTATTTCTTCTTGAGGCTTCGGCATCCATCTTTATTTTCTTATTTGTCAGGACCTTTCGATGGCGGATTCCTAGATATGTGATCTAGGTGTCATGCCTCGATGCTCATCATGCAAGGCTTGTTTGTAATGCTCTTGAGTTCTTACTACCACTAATGATAGTTTTTGTAGTGGAGCATTATTGGCTTTTCTAATAATTGGCCTTTGATATCTTTTCTTCATAAGGCCTTGTTCTTTTACAACTTTCAACACCTTGTACAATCTAGAGGATAGAGTCTCAGAATGCCTACTTTGTGGGGTTGGAGCTTGGTATCATTACTCCCATAATGATTGCTTAATATCACTAGTAGAGCTGTTCCTTTTCACCCACTTGAGATTTTCAAACTTATTCTGAGTGAGAACACTCGTTTCTGGTTGTAAGACTGGTTGTATAACGGAGGGCTCAGGTGAGAGCTGATGGGCTCATAGCTCAGCTTTCCTCCTTTTTCTATGCCTTATAGTTAGCTTTCTTCCAGATGAGGAAACTTAAGTATCATGTCAGCCTTGCACAAAAGGCAATGTTGTAAGAGTGGTCATGTTCACAAAGATGGTTTCCTGTCAATGATAATTCGTCATGGTTAGAGCTTCAGTATGTCCCAATCTTTCAAATATAGAGGCTCTCTTTCGAGGAACCTCCCTAGCATTAGCGACAAAAGTTTTAGTGGATTTACCCTATTGCATGGGTTGATGTGCAAGTTGTGCATGATTATCTCGTGAAGGCCTAACGGTAGTTTGAGCAATGATCACAGGAAAATTCTATGCTACCAAATTGTATAAAAGCTCTAGTGTCTCCGGTGTTGATTATAGCATTAGGTAGGAGAATGTTGACTCCGCAACCTAGCTATACAATGAACGTGGTGTTCTGGAGATTCATTCTGCACAAATAAATGATGAGGATTATTAATCAACAATTGATATATCACCCCACACTTTCAAAATGAAAAGATATAATAGAATAGAGCAACATAAAAAATAGACTATAAATTAAATCTTAAAAATTTAATACCTCATTTATAAAATATTTCATTTTAAGATTTGTTTAAACTTTTCATTTTTCAATTTTATTTTCATTTATATATCTTTTTTATATATGTATACTCCACTATTACTATAACTTAGGTTCGATTAACCAAAGATGATAAGAGAATCCAGCGGGAGTCTCAGAAATGAGGGCTCCAAAATTGCACCGATCTCTCATAATTGAAAAGAGTATGATTAAGTGTTAGTGTAGTTCAAGGCAAATGAGAGTATATATATACACTACCTAGAGATTTCGCTCTCATTTTGTGAGAACTTTAGTTCTGGTTCCAAGTTTCCTATAGGCGCAAGCACCCATAGGTAATTAACCCTCTCAATGCTGAGAGAGAACTTTTGATTAAGACTAGTCATTAGATCATTTAATGTGTTTCATATAGTAACAACATGTAGAGTTTTGTAATTTATAGTTTAGATTTATGAAATTTATCATCTTTTAAACTTAAAGTGGTTGATTAAGGGAACGATGATCCACCCGATCTAGATTCCATGGTTCTGTCATCCTAGGCTATCGTGGTCCCAAGTCTACTTAATCAGAGGAGATAGTCGACCCAACCTTACTGAAGAATCCTTATCAACAACACATAGGTTATGTCGCCCAAGAAATCCTTGTAGACATGGGGTGGTATTTATTTGGGAGACAATCTTAAGTCTACCTTAGCTAACAGAGGTACCCTATGATTCACAACTCAAAGGGCAGAGCCATTGGGGAGCATACAGACTACAGTCATGATTGTAATATAATGGTGTCATTTGGTGGCAACCACCCGATCAGAGGACTCTAATCGTTACTACGTCATAAGTGGAGTCTACTGGCCAAGCCACACAATCAGAAGACACAGGCCACGTTCTTACTAGCGTGAGATTGATTGAGAGTGAAGATAGTATAACACTTGATTTGACATTGGCTCTTTTATGAGCTAGAGTTTTCTTAATTTTTCTCCTCTCACAAATAACTATGGAAGGTGGGTTGAATTTTTACCTTTAAGTTTTTAGATATTCAATTTCATTTAAGCATTTAACACTTAATGACATGTTAGATTTTGCATTTAGATTGATACTTAATTTGATTTGAAGATAGAATCACATTTTGATTGATGTATCTCCTCCGGTTGAAATCACCATTCAACACAGCCATTATTGGAGTGGTTTATTATTTCAGATCCTGTCAACTCTATTAATTTAATAATAGAGAATCAGATCTACTGTCAAATGACATAATTAACTTCTCAGATATTTCACTAAGTTGAATTTCTTATAATATTATTATTAGATTTTTAGGTTTTGTTAACCCAGACCCAGTCCTAAGAACAAACTGGGAAGTAACCCGCACAGCATCCTCAAACACTAAGTTTAAGTATTCAGTGTAGTGTTAGGCCCATGCGGGTGTTTAGTAATTCAGATAATTTTATGTTTAAATTATGAGATTAATTTTTTATTTTCTTTTTATTTCAACTTAGCTTGCTCAGCCTTTTCAAACAATAAAATTTTCATTTTAATTCTCCATGTCCGAGTACATACATGCATTTATGACTTAAATAATTTCATCTAATTAATAAATTTATTGATTTTAAAAATCATAGTTAGAATAAGAATTTTCTAATTTCGAATTGAAGGAAGCTCCTTCATTCATGCATAATTTAATTTAATGTCGCCTTCTATCTGCTTGTACGAAGAATTGCAGATCTAGTTTGAATGGCAAAGCTAAGTTTCTATTTATAATTCAAAAACATTGCATCTTTGCTTGACTTATTAATGAACATTTAGCTCTATTAGTCATCACATTCAATTTTTTTGTTCTCCCCAATCAAGCTATTATATCTTATTTAAGCAAGTTTATCCAAATTGAAGCTCTTTCCAAATATGAGTCAATTATTCTAAGAAATCTTGACCATACTTGCTAATAAGTTATTTAGTTTCAGTTATCTGATTTTTGCTTTAGTTGAAAATAGCCCTCAATAAATCTCTTATACTTCAAACCTGACTTTAAGCGTAAGATCCAAATGATCCTTTTAAATGTTACATTCATGAATGATCATGAATTGCCTAATTAAATTTGTGCTTATAAGAAAGCTACTAAATTTCTTGCACACTTTATTCTCAATTCGGAATTGGATATTTAGACTTACTACCAATCATATATCATTTCACATTCAATTGAGATCTTACTTTGTTTGATATTAAATATGATTTGTTCACATAAAAAGACTTCAGATCCAATATGGATTTATTCTCAACTTCAGATCAAGTTTCATATTTATTTAGTAAGTGTACTTCAAATTTATCTTAAGTCTTTTGTGAGTTTAATTTTAGCCTCATCAAATTTCAACTAAAGCTTATTTAATTTTGAGGGATTTGAAAGAATATGAACTCACTTATCATAGAATTAAATTTCTTTAATAAGAATGGGTCTCACATTGCTTCCTCCAATTCTTATAAATAAGGCTAAGAGGGCCTTGCATTTTATTCTACTAATTTGAGGAGTTGGAGTGCCTTGGAGAGAGGAAAATCTAATTGCCTTTGATTTAATGTTTATCATTGTATTTATTATACCTCTCTTATTTAAATTTAAGTTTAGTTAATTTCCATTTAAATCTGTTTAAGTCTCAGATTTTGGTCCAAATTTTGATAGCATTTTAGTAGTATTTTGGCATCATTCCTGCATAGGGGGCTAAATCAGAACTATTTTGGTCTGCCCCATATGCCCTAATGAGCATAGTCAGTGGTGTATTGCAACACCACAGCCAACTTTCAATCCCGTTACACCATAATGAGGATAGCGAGGCCTTCATTCTTCTAGATGAAAGAATATATATATATGCAAATATTCTTCTCCCCCAATTTTTTAAGTCCTAGGTTTAGTCAAAATTTTGGTAGCATTGCGGCATAGGGGGAGCGACATCTAACAGTTTTGGCTTACTCGATATGCCCTAATGAGCATAGTGAGCGGTGTCTTATGACACCATAGCCGATTTTCATCTCGTCACACCCTAATGAGCGTGATGAGGCCTTTAAACCTACATAAACACAAGCATATACATATATGTGCTTTTCACATTCACATAGCTCTTCATATTCACAACCAACAGTAATAATAACTTTGGTTGAGTTCGGCTAAGAAGAAAATCAATTAGAAGTTTAGTTTAAATGTGCGAGGAAAGCTCGAACCAACCAAAACAAATAGAAAATTTAGTTGTTGTTTTGACAACCAAACAAAGAAGTAGAGAAGATCATTAAGCTGTAACGATGAGTAAGAAACAGATTTAGTTGGGCTAGCCAGATAACTTGAGAGATGGGAAGAAGGAAGAAAATTCATGAGGCTTTGGAGATCGAACAGAAATTGGGGAAGCTTGCTGAAGTGGTAAGCCAAGAGAGGATTGATGTGCCACTAAATGCTCAATTGGAGGAAAGGAATGGCACTACAGTTTCAAGAGAGGCCGAAGTGTGGAAGTGATGAATCGGGGATAGGGATAATTAGGATGAGTGAAGGAAGATGGAGGCTTACCCTATTTTCTATGGGGAAGGTCGGACAGAATGAATGGGATCGGCGAAAGAGCAAATGGAGGAATCGAATGGCCTACATATTTAGCTTGTCATTTCTTTATGGAAAGTGACGAGCGGAGTAGTTTTCGTTAGGAAGAGTGGAGGGAACTGCTCTTGCATGCGAGAGCCGTGAGCTTGAAGAGTAGAAGCATAGGATTGAATGAATAGGAGGAGCTCAGGATCGAGTCGACTAAGGGAGAGAGGGGTCACGTGTCTCTGTAAGGGATCGAGCCGGGTTAATGGAGAGGTTGGGTTAGGTTAATTAGATGTAAATAAGTTTTAAAAAAAATTTAATTCTCTAAGTATTTAATCCATCTTAATACAAATTTTACTCCGACTTCAATATAGGCTTAATATATATATGTTGATTCAAGATTATTCTAATGTTCTGAATGCAACAACATAGTCCATTTCACGATTGGAGACCATTTGGTTCAAGTTGGCGTTGAATCGAGCCAAGTTTAGTTCAAAAAAGTGTATTATCACTTCCAACTACTTGACATTCACATATACTTGTTTGAATTGAGTGTTGATAGTCTCATTTGATAGATTTTGATATTTCAAAGCTAACAGTGGAATCAATTTCATGAACGGTGGTCGTTTGGACATCATCGCAGCTTCCCAACTCTGATATGCATGTTGACACATTGACCGCTCGATCGCTTGATCGGTTACTCATCAAATTGTGCAATATTTATATTCTGATCAGTTTTGAAGTTCTGAACATGATGATGAAGTCCATTTATAAATCAGAGGTCATTTGAACATCATCGCAGCCTTTTGACTCCGATATAAGCATCAACGCATTAACAGTTCGATCACTTGATCAGTTGCTCGATAAATTGTGCAATACTTATATTCTGATTAGTTCAATGTTCTAAACATGATGGCAAAATCTATTTATCTATCGAAGGGAATTTCAACTAAATTTTTGCACCGTCGAGTGTATTTCAGCTCCAATTTAAGCACTATTGCATCCGAAGTCGATTAAATTCATCTTATAAGCTCGATTCAAATCATGTAACATGTATGAAGGTCAACAGAGTCATTGAACCTGAGCTTTCAAGGTAGCATAGTTATCTGGAATTAGTTGAATCAGAAGAGTATTCCTAAGATTGCTCATAAGAAATTTAAGCTGCGTTGGAATAATGATGTCATTGCGCTTAAGAATAGAAGAATTTTTTTCAGAGGTTACTTCAGAGTGTTGCATAGTTGAAAAGTGTGAGAACCAACACCGAAAGGCTTTCAGTGTTCTAATACCATGATAGATATACAAAAACACTACAACTATAGAAAATCAGATAAATGGAGAAGTAATAAAATAGTAAAATGATTATACTATTATGTTCTTACCTTCTAAATACTATAGTATGAGGTTGTTGACCTCATTTTTGGATTTAGCTCTCAACCCCTCCATCTTAGAAATAGGACTTCTCTTACACTTTAAGAAATCCTTATTCTTAAGACACATCTAGTGATTAGGTGGACACTTAACCTAGCCCTAGAGACTTAGAAGGATTAGCCATAAGAATAGGTCATGCCTTAGGGGTGTTAGGAAAATTTGCCTACCCTATACCTTGAACCACATTCCTCACTTCCTTTCTTCAAGTCAAACTCCAAATCAAATCAACAGACAATTCCAGCCTAATTGATTTTCCCTAAACTCAAATCAATTCTAAATGATTCAAATCCATGATCAACTACAAATGATTGAAGCTCATGATTGAAATTCTAAATTCTAAATCTTTCCTAAGCCCTTTGATTCCATCTTATGGACTTAGCTCAAATCAAATCCAAATCAATTAAAATTCAAGAAAATTTCTCATAACCCATTTATATTCTCATTTATATTCACAAATATAATTGAATTATAAATTCAAATATCCAAGAATCAATTCAAAAATCAAATAAAAATTCAATCAAAAATTCAACCTAAGTCTTCAAGATAAAATCTTGAACTTAGCCAAATCAAACTCAAATCAAGCCGAACCCTTGATTTTTCTTCATGATTCAATCAATCCTTCAATCATAAATCCATATGTGAGTCTAACCAAACTTGAATCAAGCCTTGATCAAACCAACTAAACCCAATTGGCTCACTTGACCCAAAGTGGCCAATTTGACGTACACGAATCAAAATTCAATTCAATCCAAATCAAAGTCAATTAAGCCAATCCAAACTTCATGTCAAATTTGTTAATCATCATAGGTTAACCAATTGTCATGAATTGGGTCAAACCAAGTCAACCTAGCCCGTTGACCAAGTCAACCCTTTAACCCACATGAACCCAAACTAGCCAAATTACAACCTAAATCAAATTGATTGGAAACAAAGATACCAATCCCTTTCAAATGATCAACCAAACCCAAATATATTCATGCTAATTTGGTCAAATCAAACAACTTAGCCCAAATTGACCTAAAGATCAAATTGGCCAAAATCTAAATTAAATCCAAACTAAACCAAATTAATTGAAATCAATTGAACAAATATACTCCAATTAGTCATTTGAACTTGACCCAACCTAACCCATTTTAACCTGATTTGACCCAAATGGGTCAAATTAACTCAAATTAAACCAAACAGACATTAAATGACATGAAATTTGGTCCAACTTACTTTTGACCCATTTTAAATCTACCCAAATCAAATTCAATGTCAAATGACCACTTTGCCCTTGGGCCAAGGGCATTCCATGAGAAAAGACACTTTTCCAAGTGGTCATTTCTCTTTCTTGGCCACTTGTCACTCATCCATTGGTCCACATAGGCACCAAGGACACTGATTTTCTGGCCCAAGGAGTGATTGGGGAAGCCATGACTCATGGGGAGGTGAAATCACCTCACCTCCCCGATTAGAACACTTGGCATGAAGGACACTCACCTCCCCTTGGCTAGGACACCCACTTGTCCTTCATGGTAGACACTTTCAATGCCTTAGCCAACCATAGAGAGCCACCTAGGATAATTCTCTTTCATTTCCAACCACCCCAAGCCAAGTAACAAGAGTTTGGAGCCAAAATTTTAAACAAAAAGTGGAAGAAAGCTTATTTCACTTTTCTTTTCATTCTAAGGCTTTAGTGGCTGAAGAAAACCCTCAGTCCTCTTATTCTCCTCCTCCTAGAGTTCCCAAAAGCCATTAGTAATCATCCACTTCATTTTGGAGAGAAATACTCTAAAACTAAGGGGATTTCAGTGAGGAAATGAAGATCACCTGAGGAAACTTTATTTCGACATAAAGGCGAGGATCTAAGCTCAGTCAGCTTCTTCCTCACTCAGTCACCACCGCCACCAGAATCATTCCGGTGAGGTAACCTTCAAAAATCAGCGCCTTAAGATCTTTCATTTTATGAAGGCTTTTGCATAATTTTTAGGAATCTTCCCTAGATAATCCCGCATTTTTAGTTTAAGTCATCTTAATTAAAAAATAAAATTTTTTCTCGTGCAAATCAACACAAAAATGGGTCCATTTGGACATGCTTTCACTTAGAAACTCTTATTTTCTAATTGAAAAGCTTGAAATAACTATTCACTACTGGCGGCGAAGCAGCAACCGTCTTATCCCACGGTTTGCGGGATCAGACGGCTTGGATCATGTGATTCGGGCCTTCAAATCGCCTGATGTGATATGGACCATCCGATTATGTGATTCGCATGATCAGACGACTCAGATTGCACGTTAATCACTAGACCTGCCTTCAATCATGCAATCGATGGATCATAGATCCGTGATCGACGATCGAGAGCAACCCGCGAGTTGCTTTCCGGCAAGTCTTCCGCTTTTCGCTAACACGGCACCATGAATCATGCGCGGTGTGCGTGTGCCACACCGTGCATTCAATCGTGGCCACATGGCCACGCCGCCGCCGCCGCTATTTTTCCGATTTAAAATTTTAATTAAAATTATCATAAACTTCAAAAATTCATAGAAAATAAAATACTTAGCCAAAAATTACAAATAAGTTTGTTGGATTTGTCTTTCCAAGAGAAACCAACAAATTAAAATCCCTAAATTTCAATTAATATTTGAGCTTAATTGAACTTTTAGTGAAAATTAACTTTCTTTAATTAAACCAAAAATACATGTCATATTAAGTTGAAATTTTTAGATATTAAAATTGATGTTAAAATACACCTACCATAAAATTTTAAGTCAAAATGACCCCTGGATTAAAATATATTAAATTTTGACTGTCAAATGATTTATTTTAATAAAAATAAATTACCAGAATTTTTAAAAATCATTTAAATCAATTGAAACTTCCTAAATTCATAACTAATTTTAGGAAAATCTAAAAAATGCAAACTCAAGTTCATTTTAAAGATATTTCATAGGAGAATCTAATAAAATTATTTGTAATTGAATTTGAATAGAAGATTAATTGGGATTTATTTAAAACTTAATAACCTTAATTACTCTCATTTAATTAAACTTCTCATGCATGTTTAGTAATCTCTAATTTTCTTAATTTTCTTGAATTATTGAATGACTCTCTTAATGTAATTAAGATTAATTAATCATGTGAATAGTGGTTTAACTCCTTGATTAAGTTAATTAACTTTATTTAAGTGATTAAGATGTTTATGGAATTATTTTGGAATATTTTTCTAAAGCTATTCCCTAAACCCCCTTCCTTCCTTAATCTAAACTTAATTAAGGGCTAATCCACTAATGACCTACTTAATTAACTTGATAAAATTTTCAAAACTTTCTAAAACTTAACTAATCCTTCTTGGGTAGATGCTTAGGTGTTCAATAACCTAAGTGACTTAAGAAAATCATACCTAACCCATATGTGTGGGAAAGGTTATGAAAGTACCTAAATTAAACCCTTTAGCTTAATTAATCATTAATTATGAGCAATTGCATTAGGTACCTTACTTTCCTAGGATGCACTGTTGATTTAAATTTTTTGTGATTTTATGTCATACATTGGCTCATAATTATTTGATTAAATATGTTAAGGTGGTATAGGTAATGGATAATTAATGAACTTAATCTACGCCTTTACCTAACCAAAGCATAAAATTAATCTAATCACCTAAATTTAAACTAAAACCATACATATATTTGGGAATGGGTACAGACAAGTAAACCTTCTCACACTTTCCTAATTCAAATGAAACTCAAAACAAAATGAAAGTCTCTTTAAACAACTTTTGATTCTCTTTAAATAACATTTCTTCATAAGATTGTCTTTAGGAATTAATTAGAGTGAATAAAATTACATGCTTAGATCATTTTATTTCTTTCCTAGCATGCTAAATGTGTATGTCATATAAAAATCATACATTCATGCTTTTCTAAAATCAAATTCAAAAAAAATATTTTATTTATGTCAAATTGCATGTTTTTGCTAAAATAAAAATATGAGTGGATATTATCACTATTAAATTCAAGACTATTTTCAAAATCTCTAAATCAAATACCTAAAATTGAAAGTGTGCTACTTATAGTTTATTTATAAGCTTACATGTGAATATAAAAATGTGTCTTATGTTTGCTTCCTTTCTTTCCTCTTAATATGGATTTGAATAAGATTTGCAAAGTGTATAGTTCTTTTAAAAGAACATAACACTTGCTTAAATATATTCTTATCCTCTTCTATATTATGACTTAAGAAAGATCCTTACACTTATACATATAAATTTCATAACCAAGTTCAAACATAAGTACAAACTCTTGCATTCTCCTTTTCCATTCATTTCCTTTGTACATATGCTTATATTTAAGCAAAGTGGTATATTAGTCTAGAGAACCCTGAGGTTGCGAGGCTTTAAGTATCCCTAACTAGGTCTTGTACCTTAGCCCACTAGTTAACAATGGTGTCGTACTCACTTATGTCTTTTATACATACATGTGTGCATATGAAAAGTGGATAAGAAAACATCTTTTCTACTTAATGAAAATCATGCATCATAAAGCATTCAAATTTTCTTAAGTAATCCACTTAGTATTCTATTTCCATGCATTTCTTTGTGTACATGCACATGTATTTAAGAAAAATGTCTTATTAGTCTGGAAAACCCCAGGATTGTAGGCTTTAAGTAGCCCTAAGTAGGTTTTGTACCTTACACCCCTAGTTAACAATGGCGTCATACTCACTTATATCTTTTATACTTGTAAATGTGCATATGAAAAGTGGATAAAAGAATCACTCTCTTATACTTAACAAAATTATGCATACATAAAATATTTCAAGTTTCCTTAAGCAACCACTCTTAGCATTCATTATTAAGATGTGCTAAATACTTGCATTGTACATGTATAGATATGCTTAGGATTCATTCATGTTCATGATACATATATGGGAAAGAAATAAAATGTTGTGAGCTTTATGATAGTAATTCACTTTATTTAATCTTAAAATGTCTTTCTTTTGAATGGGTTTGTTTAGAGAAATTCTAAACTTAGGATTAATTAAAATACATAATAAAATATTCACTAAACAAAATTCTTAATGAATCTACCTTAGAAATCGCTTAAGGTAGGGAGGAAAGAGAAGTTCTCTTATCTTTTCCTCTCTTTACAACCTTTAGTAATTAAGTAGGTTCATTCAAATCAAATCAAATTATCAAATAAAATTAACCCATATCAACTAAATAACTTAAATGAGACCATCCTTCTAAGTTGAACCTTTTCACAATTAAAAAAAATCCAAACCTTAAAGCCTAGCTAAGCATACTACATAAACCTTACATGGCACACACATTAGGCTAAGTCACCACTTCTTGTTCTATGTTAGGGCGGTGCATGGTTTGATGTTTATTTTGGTTTATTATGTGATGTTTTAGTCTGTATGTTAGGGTGTATGTGCGTAGAATGAAACGTAGGGAGATTTAGTCTAATCATTATTTTCTGCAAGGGATTGTGCTTAAGGGGTGCTGTAATAGATAAAATAAATAAATGCTTTTGCTATGTAGGTGCTTATACTCCTAAGCATAATCCAATAGGCCAGGTGGACTTGGTTACCCATGTGTGGGGTGCTAAGTCAAATATGCATGCTTGGGATTTGTATGATTTCTTTAGCTTGTTAGTTAGATTTACTTTTCATTTGCATGTACTTTTGCAATTAGGATTTTAGAATGATTGTTATGGGGGATTAGGATGAACATTGGGTATAATACTATGTCTCATGTACCATGTGAAGCCTTTGGAGTAACCACCTTCCAACCATCCAAAAGAAGGAAAAGAAGAAAAGAAGAATGAAGAAATGAAGCTTGAAGACCCCCATAACATGAATTCCTTGCTTAATTCTAATTAATTCATTTATAATCTGGGTTGTATAAGGGTAGAGCTTGGCTACCCAATTTTCTTTCGAGTTTGTGTGGTGGTACCCGACCACACTTGGCCTTTTATTCTTTTGTGTTAACTTTATAAAATATTTGATATTTTGTTTAGCTTGTGCTTTACAAATGGCATACTTTTCATAGTTTCTTTCTTGCTTGATGTATGGCCTGGATGATGATTAGGCTCTTAGGGAAAATAAATATTCTACCAAATTAATCAACTCAAAATTAAAAATAAATAACTCATAACCTCATTTAAAGTCTAAGCTAAAAATCAAGATAAAAGAATTAGCAACCCCTTAGCTGGATGAGTATTTCTTTTGTAACATCATGCACAACAGCATATTGATTCACTCTTGATTTTGAGGGCTTCCACTTGTGCTAGAGAACTTGGTTTAACTTTTGAGAGCCATGGTAGAAACACACCTCCCATCTCATTGATTTTGGCCCATAATCTAATTTCTCATGCATTCGGCATAAAGAATCCTATAGCCAGAGTCAAATGATTGTTCAAAAATGAAAATAACATGTAATATGATTTGCATTAAATTTAGGTCATTTGAAGCACGACCTTGCATGATCTAGTCTCTTTAGGGAGTGAGTTTAAGGACTTAGTCTCTTTCTAAATAAATAATAGCCTAGCTATCTTGTAAAACCATAAGACTTGCCTACATGTATTTAAAATCATAGGAGGAGTTAATTGGCAGCCACCCCTAGGTGATTATAAGTCCAAACAATCGAGTGGTGTGTCCTCTCTTGTGGAGGCAAATTGAATACCCATTTTTCGCCTTAGATTTAGGTCGTGTTTTTGACCCTTGCCAAAGCTCCCTAGATTTAGGTTACGAGGTTGCTTCTCCCTTTTATGGGCCATAAGAATAAATCCTCACCTCTTAGGAATTTCCATAACCTTATATTACGGAATTATAAGCCCTAAACTTCTAAGAAAAATTCAACTCAAACAAGTAATTCCCCTCAATTTCAAAATGTAAAGCCCAATCATAGGATAATTTGGGATGTTTACTAGGCTTCCTAGTATCCTAAATATCCCCTACTCATCTCCATTTGGCTTCGATAAGATCTCCCTCCTCTTGATCGATCCCAGTTGATTTTTCAAAAATAAACTAATCAATTGATAGTCCTACCTATTGAAATCTTTGGAGACAATAATTATTTACCTTAATCGAGAGTATTCTTGAGGAATCTCATTCTTTAAGATAAAATTAACTATGGAGACTTTCCCCTATAGAGAACTTAATGAACCTGATTTAAAATAAACCCTACTTTACTTTTTCATATAAAGTAGGGGAAGAATCTCTAGTACATATGTAGACCCAAAGTCCTTATGAGTCCTTATTGAGGTGATTAGGTTCATTGTAGGGTGATGACTTTTATCTTTCAAGATAGTACACCTCTCATCAATGTCATACGCGATCACCCTAATAAGAACATCTATAGATCTACATGGTGTCCCGACCAAAAGGCATATATTTCTGTTTTCATTTATCCTCTTCAAGAAGATAGATGAAGGCGAGAATACATTCACCACAGATTTTTTTGGCGACTCCGTTGGGGATGGTTCCTCTCTCCATCTTTGGTAAATGATCATTGTCTTTAAGTATCGATAGTGGGTTTGTATTTTATATAAATCTAAGACTGTCTTTCTTTTTCATTGGCACTAAGTTTATTTCATCTTTAAAATAAGCTAGCCAACATCTTTAAGTTTTAGAACCTCATTCCATGTAAGTCTTAAAACCCCTATTGGGTTCCCGAATAGGTGAAAATAAAAATTTTACAAAAAGAAATAACTAAAGACTTTCCCTTACTATTTCTATAGTAAGGAAAGGTTCATTCCAAAAATAAAGAAAAATAAATTTTTTTTATAAAAAACATCTTCTTTCCAAAAAAAAATACTTTTTCAAAATGCACATAATAAAAATATTTTCACAAAAATTTTGCAAACCAACCTCCTCTAACAGTCTTCATGATTGTCATATGTAGGAATTTTTATAAAATAAAATAAAAATAAAATCCAAAATTATTCTTTTCAAAAAGCATAAGTGAGCTTCCTTATTAAATTTATTAAATGTTGACTTCACTTTCCAAAAATCAAAATTAGCAATCATATTTTCTAAAAACACAAATGAACACCTTCATTCAATATACTCAAATTTATTGAATGAAAGTTTCCATTTTCAATCAAAATTAACAATCACATTTTCCAAAAGCACAAATGAGCACTTTCATTCAATATACTCTAATTTATTAAATGAAAATTTTCATTTTCAATCAAAATCAACAATCACATTTTCCAAAAGCACAAATGAATACTTCCATTCAATATACTCAAATTTATTGAATGAAGGTTTTTCATTTTCAATCAAAATCAACATTCATATTTTTAAAAGCACAAATGAATATCTCAATTCAGTATACTCAATTTATTGAATAAATATTTCATTTCAAAATAAGAAACAGCAATCATCTTTTCAAAAATAAAATCAACAAACACCTTTTCAAAAAAAATCAAAATTAACAATCATCTTTTCAAAATTAAAATAACATTTGGATTCTTCATTTAGCTTACCCAAATTTGCTAAGTGAAGATCCACTTTTCAAAAAAAAAAAATCAATAAACATCTTTTCAAAACATAAAATAAGATTTGGATCTTTCATTTAGCATACCCAAATTTGCTAAATGAAAATCCTCTTTTTCAAAAAACAAAATACATTTGTATTTCCTTAGCATACCTAAATTTGCTAAGGATCCACTTTTCAAACAAAAATCAAAATAATGAAACACACTTGGATTTCCTTAGCATACCTAAATTTGCTAAGAATTCCCTTTTCAAAAATCAACAAATTGAATTTCCTTAGCATACCTAAATTTGCTAAGGATCCTCTCTTCAAAATAATCAAAATGAAATAAATTTAGATTTTTCCTAGCATACTTAAATTTGCTAAGAATCTTCTTTTCAACAAAATCAAAACAAAAGCACACTTAGATCTCCTATTTAGCACACCTAAATTTGCTAAGTTGAAATCCTCTTTCCAAAAATCAAGAGAACAAAATCAATCACATTGGATCATTTATTTAGCATACCTAAATTTGCTAAATAAGGATCCTCTTTTTCAAAAAAAAAAACAAAACATTTGGATTCTTCATTTAGCATACCCAAATTTGCTAAGTGAAAATTCCATTCTCAAAATTCAAATGATTCACAAACAAGCAAACAAGAAGAAGAAAATTATTTTCAAACACCTAACTTAGCATACCCAAATTTGCTAAGTGAGTAAATTTCAAAATCACAAATATAAAACAAAAGTAAAATTGACCCTTTACTTTAACATACCTAAATTTTTTAAATAAAGGGTCCTCAAATCAAAATTAAAACTCAAATATGAACCTATGGAAGCATCCCTTCAAAAAAAAAAATATTTGAACCCATTTTCAACATATCTAAATTTGTTGAAAGTGGATTCTATATCTAAAACAATTCCTCTTTCCAATCAAAATCTTGAAATCTATTCCAAATCATTTGAACTCAACTTAACATTTTCATAATGTTGAGTATGAGTTCAATTCTAAATTCAAAACTCAAAGTCAATAGAAATCTGATTCAAGTTTATTTTCAACATTGCAAACTCTCGTTCAGTGACAGTTTTTTAGTTACAGTTCAGTCTCAATTTCAGTTGATAGAAATGGTTGCACTCAAGTATGTGTTTACCTTTCCCCACAGGATGGACTTGGCCCTAGATCAGCCCTCGTATAATTACCACCTCATTCAGGATGAGGCTTTGAGGGGGCCAGGATTACTTGTGAGGGCACTCCCCTCATCAAGTGGACCACGTCGTGCCACCATTGATTGACTTGCCATCAAACTCTGATATCCCCTAATTGAAGAGGAAGCCAGTGACAGTTGCTACAGCAATGCTAGTGTCAGTGCCAACATCTATGACAGAGCCAGTGCGCCAGGTTGTTTCTCGTGTTTCCCTAATCAGGGCTAGTACCCACTCATTAACACCCTCAATGGGTAAGGCTCCTCGATCCTGAGATTGTCACCCAGCCTTTTGAAGTCGTAGTTCTTACCCATCTCGCCACCAAGACTTAGAGGAGGAATAAAAATTGCATGATTAAATGGCACCTTACACGCTTCGCCAGGGAGATGAAGGCTACTACACTGTTAGTTGTGGAGGAGTTGGCCACTCTAATTTCCCTACTGGTTACAGCGAACCCATTTCATCCTCTCTCTCTCTCTCTCCCTCTAGGTCTAACAGAGAGGATGATAGGAGGATCCATACTTCACCTCTACCAACAGTTCAATACTAGCCCACAGTTAGCCAGAGTAGGAGGTCATATGTCATCCTCCATTCAGTTCTACACCAAGTTGGCGGAGCTTACGGACGTTCTGAGTCGGGCTCAATTTGACTTGAGATCTATCATCCCCCGTAGCATGGGGAAACATCTACGATAGGAGAGGGCCAGAGAGGCCCATACAGCTATTCATATCACTAGTGGGAGAGGTAGAGGTTCTGTAGCTTACTCTTGATTTTTAGCTCGATTCTACCCGTCAATACATGATATAGCATTTTACTTGGTGGATGAGCCATCATAGGAAGAGGGTCCCTATCCTAAGAGAGAGTCTCCACCACACCGCTCTACCCCCATCCACCGTCACCTATCCACGTTGCAGCATCTCCAATTCCACCGAAGGCCATGAAGGCCACATCCGGGGAGAAGAGGACCTCATTGGTGATCCAGCTATGACCAAAGGATCCCATTCCATCTACACTACCTACTATGGTGAGGCCGAGCTCTCCTACTTGACCTTCTACCCCAGTTATGGTGTAGAAAGAATGGCAACCCCGAAGCATAATGGTCGTCCCTTCACCATCACCACCAGTTCATCATGACATAGATATGATTACGATAGTTGTATAGGGAGGAGATGATAGCCTAGTTGCACCCATGATAGTATAACCTCCTAGGAGTGTCACCCATTTGATTCACGACAACCGAGTGCCTTTCTTCTAGAGAGTACAGTCCTCACATGATTGATTCTCCAACAGCAGGGGAGGTCCGGTGCCTCATAGTACACGATGTGGATCCCACCACCAATCAACCAAAAGCATTTGTGCCAATTCTGATAGATCATTCTCTTGATGACATAGTAGCTCACTATTTCATGAAAAAGAAGGAGATACTAGGATATGATTAGTCAGATGAGGATAAGATCAGCTTCAATCCCAATGAAGATGATTTATTGGGAGACTCAGCAGGGGTTTGCATGGTAGATACCAAGGGATCCCCCCTCAGAGAGCATCAGACTATGGAAGGTGTTGAGCCCGAGCAGAAAGACACAGCCCACTCGACTCAACACCTCCTGACATAGATCAAATAGAAGGATGAAAATAAGGAAGGATGGAGAAGAGGCTCGAGGATCTGTTAGTAGATGTCTTAGCATTGAATAACCAAGCCCCAACAATTCATCCTACCACAACTGAGACTAGTACACCAGAGTTGGTGCATGTCTTGGACCCAACCAAGACTTTACCTCCAGTAGAGCAAGGTAACACCAGCATGTACAGAAAGGTAGTGTATAGTACCTCCATATAGGAAAAAGATATCAAGTCCCCATATAGGAAAAAGATATCAATTCCATGGTTGAGCAGTAAGTGAAGGAAGCATTGGCTCAAGCCCGAGGAGGATCATCAGTTCTAAATGGTAGACCCTACACAGAAGGAATTTGATGCAATCTAATATCCCAAGGGTTTCGTGTCACCTTCCTTCAAGAGTTTTGATGGCAGTGGAAACCCGAGGTAGCATGTCGCACACTTCAGAGCTAGTTGTTGCAATGCTGGTAGCAGTGATGCTTTACTCTTTCATCTCTTCGATAGTAGCTTAGTAGGGATAGCTTTTGATTAGTATGTTGAACTTCTCAATAGTTCAGTAAAGACTTTTGTTGAGTCGGAGCAACTCTTCATCAAGAGGTTTGTTGGAGCTCAACAAAGGGTCATTGTTGGCAATCTCGTTGTGGCTCAACAAAATAATGGTGAGTCTGTTATTGTTTACATTCTCAGATGGCATAATTTGAGTATGAAATGTGAACCACAACTATCTAAACAGCATGCCATTGAGATTATGCTTAATAATATCCATGGCCCGATCACCTTCATGCTCAAAGGTTTCACCATCAAAACTTTTGAGAAATTAATCAACAAGGCGGCTAGTTTGCAAGGAGAAGCCCAATAGTTACCATCTCTAAATCTACCAATGAAGCCAAATACGTGGAAGATATATCAAAAGAAGCCCAGGGCATTGATAGTAGTAGATAAGGGAAGCAACCAGAGCAATTTGAGACCTGCTCCAGCCCATCGCTTGCCTCTCACCCAGGCACCTCTAGCCTCCACAAAGAGCCTCCATGACCAAAGACCGCTGACCTCTCATCATCACAACAAGGGTGACACATACCCTAGTTACCATCCATCTACTCTTATGAATAAATTAAACAAACCATACCATTTAAGAGAGAGGTAGTTAGGAAAATCTTTAAGAATCTCTTAAAGAGACCTAACTTTCAGATGATGTTGAGAGGATTCAATGAACAAGGTGAGCAGGCTTTAGATTCCATAGTGTTGCCTTTGGAGATAGGTGACTGGAAGACTGAAGCCAAGTTTTTTATAATTGATTCGAATACTTTGCTCACAGCTTTTCTCAGCAGGCCTTGGATACATCAAAACAAGATAATTCCATCCTCCCTTCATCAGTGCATGAAGTTAAAGAAGGATGGGATTGAATATTGTGTCAAAGGAGATGAAAAGTTATTTTCAATTAAAGAGGTTAAGATATATGAATATGCGACCTACTATCTTCCTCAAAACACCCTTTCTCATGAACTTGGACAAAATTCAAACTCAAATTCGAAAGGAAAAGAAAATGAAGAAAAATAAAAAGAAAAGAAAAAGCAAAATCCAAAACCTCCACCAGGCAAAGGCAGAGGCAGAAATAGAGGCAGTTCTAGAAGTGGAAGACCCCCTAGTTGTCCATCAGCCAACAGGGTTCTAGCTCATAGGAGTACCCCTACTATTCACATAGATAGACTAGGAATCTAGCTCGGAGGACGAGTCCAATGTGATTAGTATACCAGCCAACCCCTCTCAACGGGTTCCATTAGAGGTAACTTTCAATCCAAACAATGTTGAAGATTGGCCCTCCAGACAAAGCAAAGTATTTGAATCAAATGTATGTAAAACTATCAGGCAGTAGTTGGGAACCTTAGCTCTAACCTCACTTTCACCCCAAAAAGTTGAAGGTTTAGTAGTTAAGGAAGCCCCTGAGTCTTCTAGTGATATGAAGTTGAAGAGATTCTTTTTGGGATCATCATCCTCAAGTCCTGAAGTTGATGTAGAACTTGAGATGATACATTTAAAGAATTAATGGAATTACCGTTTAACTTTTACTCACCTTGTGTTCATAATCCTATACAAAAAGGTTTGGTTCCTCACACATGGTTCAGGCATAGGTCAAAGTATTTTGAGAAGCTATGGAACAATACAGGCAGGGAAGCATAATCAAGAGCAGGATTGGGATTTGATATAGTGGGTCCAATCGATGACAACGATTACTACTTAGTTATTACCAATCATTTGGAGTCTAATCGATTCTTACACAACACCAACTCTTATGAGAATGTGTGTTTAGGAAACCTCAGATGATTTAGATGATCTCCAAATCAAAGATGCACCACCAGAGTTTGAATAGGAGATTCATTCAATAATTGATAAGCTTAAAAAAAATCAACCTCGGGATAAAAGAAAATCCACGCCCGATGAACATCAGTTCTTTGCTGAGTGAAGAAGAAACCAATGACTTAGTTGGGCTATTAACTGAGTTTAAAGACTGCTTTGCATGGAGTTATGAAGAAATGCCCGAATTATCTCCTAACGTAGTAGTCCATAAGCTAGCAATAGATCCTAACGCTACTTCTATTTAGCAAGCTCCTAGATGCATATGATTAGAAATTGAACAATAGGTCATTTTTGAAGTTAAGAAACTAATTGATGTTGGTTTCATCAAGGAGAAAAATATCCTACCTAGTTAGCTAGTGTCGTCCTAATTAAGAAAAAGAATGGCCAAATTTACATATGTGTCGATTTCAAGGATTTAAATAATTCATGTCCTAAGGATGATTTTTCTCTTCCTATACCAGAATTAATGGTGGACATCACCTCATCTCATGTAGTTTTCTCTTTCATGGAAGGGTCATCTGGCTATAACCAAATCAAGATGGCCTCCGAAGATGAAAGAAACACTGCTTTTCAAATCCCGATCAGAATCTATTGTTATAAGGTTATGTCTTTTGACCTTAAAAATGTTGGTACTACATACCAATGGGCCATGACTCAGATCTTCAATGAACTCATCCATCATCAGGTTGAGTGCTACATTGATGATCTAGTAGTCAAGAGCACAGAAAAGGATGACCATCTCTTTGACTTGAGAGTAATTTTTGAATAATTAAGATAATATAACCTTAAAATGAATCCCCAAAATTATGCATTCATCGTAGATTCAGGGAAATTTCTTGAGTTTGTTGTCTAACACTGGGGAATAGAAATATATCCAAAAAATATTAAAGCTATCTTAGAAATGCCACCTCCTGAGAGTTTAACTCAACTCAGATCTTTCCAAGGATGGCTGGAGTATCTAAGATGCTTTATTTCCAGCCTATCGGGGAGATGCAAGTCATTATCAACACTTATCAAAAAGGATGCCAAGTTTAAGTGGGATGACAAGTGTCAGCATGCCTTTGAAGATATCAAGCAGTATTTGGTAAAGCCGTCAGTTTTAACAACCCCTATCCTGGGCAGGCCACTCATCCTCTACACTACTACATTGGATGACTCTCTCGACGCTTTATTGGCCCAAGCCAATGATGAAGGGAAAGAGATGCTCTCTACTAACTCAGTCATCATCTAATTTCTACTGAAGCGAACTATCCACCTATTGAGAAACATTACCTAGCTTTGATCTTTGCCTCTCAAAAGCTACAGCACTATATGCTTTCTCATAAGGTGAACTTAATTTACAGGACCAATCCACTGTAGTATCTCATGACATGACCAATGCTATCCGAACATTTGGCACGATGGTCCATGATTCTCTCGCAATTTGATATCACATTTGTACCCCTCCATGCGGTAAAAGGATAGGCACTAGTGGTTTTCTTAGTAGCACACCCACTTCCTGCTGATTCTCTACTTTGTGACGATCTCCGTGATGAACAAATCATGAACTTATGGGAGGCCTGTAACTGCTGATGGAAGATGTATTTTTATGGTGTAGCTTCTTTTCATAAAGGGGAAGCATCATGATCTACTCTTCTAAGAAAGGCAGGGGTAGAAATAGTTCTCCTAACTCTAGACCGCGATGTGATGAGATTCTCATACTATCTTTCCAACCCCTACACCAACAACAAAGCCAAGAATGAGGCTTTGATTATCAATCTGGAGTTAGCCATCATAATCAGTGTCGGGAGCATCAACATTTTTTAGGATTCTCAGTTTATCATTAATCAAATTATTGGGTCCTACAAGGTCCTCAAACCCAAGCTTCATCATTACAATGAGTATACCATGAAGCTGTTGGCCTAAATCACCAAAGTCACCATCTACAAGGTTCCCTGAGCAAAGAATGCAATAACAAATGCTTTGGCCAAACTTGCCAAACAGTTGGCATGCCCGAAAGATGAGTCCATTCCAATAAGGGTCCAAAATAGACAAGTCTTATCCCTTATTGATGTTGAACTCATCGAGAGACTTTCTCATAAAAGGGAGGTTGTCATTACCTGTAAGGACAAGGAGCTGGATTAGAGGCAATCATTCATAGACTATTTGAACACCGGCAAACTACCTCAAGAAAAGTCACAAGCCCATCAGGTGAAGCAGAGAGCTCTCTCTTATGCTCTTGTTGATGGCACCCTGTACCGTCGGTCCTTTGACCAAATGTTGTTACATTATTTAAACAAACACAAAGCCCATGGCATTGTAACCGAGGTACACTCAGGTCTATGTGGAGCTCATCAATCTGGTTCGAAGACGAAGATGAAGATTAAGAGACTAGGATACTACTGGCCTTCGATGATTACAGACTGCATGGATGTAGCTAAGAGATGTCATCAGTGTCAGGTACACGGTGTGGTTCTCCACCAACCATCCAACATTCTACACCCTACATCACCTCATGGCCATTTGAGTGTTGTATCGACATATGGTCTTATCGATCCTCCTTCTGGGTCATCGAATCTCATCTACTACTGACTACTTTTCCAAGTGGGCAGAGGCAATCCCACTCAGTGAGGTCATAGCTCAACATGTGCTTCAGTTTTTCAGGAACCATATCGTATATAGGTTTGGGGTTCCTCGATAAATTATATCTGATAATGGTACTACATTCAAAATCACCAAGATCAACAGCTTCGCCAGAAGACAGTATAGATTGGAGATACTCTACCATCTACTACCCTAGAGCAAATGGTTTAGTAGAATCATTCAACAAAACTCTCATCCAAATACTAAAGAAGACACTTGACGACAACAAACGGTAGTGGAATGAGCAGTTGGTTGAAGCCTTGTGGGCCTACCGCACCACATACCGAACTCTAACCAAATCTACCCCTTTTTTCTTAATGTATGGGTCTGAAGCTGTTCTACTTTTAGAAGTTCAACTCTCATCATTAAGGATAATATTGGGTAGCAAGATCACTATAGAGCATAATGCAAAGTTATTATTAGAAGACCTTGAAGGTTTGGAGGAAAGTCACCTAAGGGTGTGCCATAACTTAGAGTTGTACAAGACCAAAATGATTCAAGCTCACAATAAGCTAGTTTGCCCTAGGTCTTTTCAAGTAAGAGAACCCGTGTTAGTCCTAAGGAGACCATTTATTGCCCATTTAAAGATGGGATGCAAGTTTAAACCCACTTGGGAATGCCCCTATGTCATAGAGAAGGCCTACCAAGGAGGATCTTATCAGCTTATTGATTGTAAAGGGGAACATCTGATGCTTCCAATTAATGGGATCAATTTGAAGAAATATTACTCATAAAAATTATGTTTGAAAACTATTCTATCAATCAATAAAAATCTGATTGCATTTCATCAAAATATTCTCTTCTTTCGAAGCATTTTCCTTATCTTGCAAATCATGCACTGTGGTAGTGCAGCTCCCCAGGGCATCCTATCCCTCTTTCACAACACAAACACAATATACTTTAGAATAAGTGTAAGAGAACCCGAGAGGCATCCTATTTTGATTAGCATAACTAAGTTAGGTGAGAGAACCCCAAAGATCCTTCGTAGTGGGAATCCCAAACTGTCATATATGGCACCATTTCATCAAATTCTCTAATGTGTTTAAGGTAGGTGTAAGGTAACCCAAGAGGCGTCCTATTCCCTTTAACACAAGCACAAAAATGAACACATATCTTTTGTCTCAGGCTACTTTGATGTGGGAGCAAGCCCTCTATGGCATTCACTCGTTAGCTGATATAGGTCGGGTCTACATGCTACCTCGCTAGTATATCACCCTAGTGGTCACTTGTTTGGAGGATGTGAGTCCCCAAGCTTTCTTTCTAACTTGACTATTGTAGAGCAACGAGTGCCTTATTAGTATGATAGACTTTACCGCCCAGCCAGTAAGCTACCTCGTGTTGATTTTGTTTAAGAAGATGTGTGTCCTCGTGCTTTCCTCTTAAACTAATCATCATGATCTAACTAGGTTGAGTATATTTGAGATTTAAGATAACTCCCCCATAGGATTTTTTCCTCTTGACTACATTTGAGTTAATATAAGTCCTCCAACGGCATTTGCTCAGTAGTCGCCCTAAGTCGGATGGCACCTATCGAGTTGAAGATAGACTATCCCAACAATCAATTATGCTATTAGAGGATGTAAGTCCCCGAGCTTTCTTCCTAGGTTGACTATTGCAAACCAATGGGCACCTTAAGTTGGTTGATGTTCACAATGCTGATAGCGACTCACCTGGAGGATACACCACTCTTTGCAGATATGAGTCCCCGTGCTTTCTCCTTGAGTTGGCCACTGAATACCTAGTTGATATGTGATTAGCCATATCATCTTGTCCAGGTTTTTGGATTAAGCCCTTAGAGGCCCCTCTCCCTATGGGCACAATATTTAGATCACGTCCTTTGCGATCCCATTTAAAAACTACCAGGGTTACTCTTGGATAAGGCAATCCCCCTTTCCTAGTAGCCACCCCTGTGGTTGAAGAATTTGTTCAGCGGATGCATAAATTCTTCATTAGTTCAATAAATCTGAGATAGGTCTAGGCTGATATAAGCTCCCTCTCAATTTGATCCCTCACAAACTAATAGGTCCACAATAAATAAACAAATAAACAAAATAAATTAATTCACTTGTAGTTAGGAATTTAAGCCCCCAAAGGGCCTATTTTTTCCAAGCAGGTTTCCTATCTCTAGGGCAATGTCAGCAGAACTCCCTATAGGAATTACCTAACTACCTGAGTTAAAATAAATCCTTAGGTCAATACTCACTCCATAGTCACCTTTAGGTCGGGTTTAATTTATTTTGCCACAAGTAGGTTACCCCGATAATCTTTCTTCTTTGAAAGATATAAGACTATGATGCATTCTTTCTAGCATAACTGTCACAAACTGATAGTCAACCCTAGGTCAGATTCGATTTGTTGCCCAAAGCAACCGATCACCCTGATGGTCTTTTGTAGTGGAAGATGTGAGTCCCCGAGCTTTCTTCCCTCGAATTGATCATTGCAAATTGAAAGGCACTCCTTTGGTTGGATAGTTCTCTTATCAGTCGGGAAGCTACTCCCTTTGGTTTAGTAAATCTGAGATAGGTCTAGGCTGATATAAGCTTCTTCTTAGTGTAATCCATCACATACCAACAAAATCCATCAAAATTAATAAATTTAAAATAAAATTTATCTTTGATCTAATTTAAGTCCCCTAGTGGCATTCACTCAATAGTCAGCCCTAGGTCGGGTTTGATTTATTGCCCAAAGCAACCGATCACCCAAGTGGTTCCTTATTTTGGAAAATATGAGTCCCAGTGCTTTCTTCCTAACTTGACCATTGCACACCGAAAGGCATCCCTCTGGTTGATTAGTCCTACCTTGTGATTGATAGACTACACCCTTTGGATTAGTAAGTCTGAGTTAGGTCTAGGCCTCCATGGCCTCTGCTCAATACAGTCCATTGCAAACCGATGGGACCCATCAAAACAACTAAAAAATAAAATTACTTTTGACTATCTTTGAGTTGATTTAAGTTCCATAGAGGCATTCACTCAATAGTCAGCCCTAGGTTGGGTTCGATCTATTATCTAGCCAATGGATCATCCCAGCAACTGGTCCCTACTTTGGAGGATGTAAGTCTACTATACTATCTTTCTAGTATAGCTGTTGCATACCGAAAGGCATTCCTTTTTGTTGGCTAGTCCTAATATGTGTTTGATAGACTACCCCTTTGGATTGGAAAATCTGAGTTAGGTCTAGGCCTCCATGGCCCCTACTCAGTGTGATCCAACCAACAGGGTCCATTTCAAATCCAAAATTAAAAATTTGAAATAAACCAAACAAAAATAATCAATCAATCCAAATCAAATCTTTTGCTTCTCCTCATGAGATGCAAATCTTTCTAGTTTCTCAGTGGATCTAGAATTCTAATCCCTTAGTGGATTTCACAACCTTTCCTCCTTTGTGGATGACTTGAGCTCACATCCCTAGTGGAGAGTTCAATTTTTTATCCCTGGTGTAGTCAAAGAAAACACAATTAAACAAATAACAAATTAAAATAAACTCAACCCTCTTCCCTAGTGGAACTTAACAAATCAAATCAAATTTCTCCCCAGCTAGACTCAACTCAAATCAAACCTCTCATCCCCTCGTAGATGATTTGAACCTATTTTCCTAGTGAAAGGTTCACATACTCTATCCCTAGTGGATTCCTCCCTCCCTCTCTTATGTCCTCGACATAAGAAGAGCCACATTGCACTAAGCTCTGGGTTCCATCAACACCTCGGGTTAGGAGTAGATTATCTCTATTAGTGTTTATGATAGTTTGGTGTTGTTGATCATTTCGATCAACACCAATATATGCAGTGTTCCTTGTCAGTCACACCACACCTATTGGGCGCCCTTTGTTGACCTCATTTTTAGAATGAGCTCTCAACCCCTCCATCTTAGATATAAGAATTCTCTTAGAATTTAAGAAATCCTTAGTCTTAAGACACATCTAGTGATTAGGTGGACACTTAACCTAGCCCTAGAGACTTAGAAGGGTTAGCCATAGGAATAGATCATGCCTTAGGGTGTTAGGAAAATTTACCTATCCTATAGCTTGAACCACATTCCACTTCCTTCCTTCAAGTCAAACTCCAAATTAAATCAACAATCAATTCCAAGCTAATTGATTTTCCCTAAACTCAAATCAATTCCAAATGATTGAAAACCATGATCAACTCCAAATGATTGAAGCTCATGATTGAAATTCCAAATTCAAAATCTTTCCTAAGCCCTTTGATTTCATCTTATGGACTTAGTCCAAATCAAATCAAAATCAATTCAAATTCAAGAAATTTTCTCATAACCCATTTATATTCTCATTTATATTTGCAAATATAAATGAATTATAAATTCAAATATCCAAAAATCAATTCAAAAATAAAATCCAAATTCAATCAAAAATCCAACCTAAGCCTTCAAGAAAAAATCTTGAACAGAGCCAAATCAAACTCAAATCAAGCCGACTTGATTTTTCTTCATGACTCAGTCAATCCTACAATCATGAATCCAAATATAAACATAAACTCCAATCATCAAACCAAAACTAAATTCAAAAATCAAACACAAGTCGAACTCATGTTCATTGTTTGACTTAAAATCATCAAATGAATCAAAACCCATTTGACTCCAAATCTCTTGAAAATGGATTTATATTTCAATCATAAATCTATATGTGAGTTCAACCAAACTTGAATAAAGCCTTGATCAAACCAACTAAACCCAATTGGTTCACTTGACCCAAAGTGGCCAATTTAACCTACACGAATCAAAATTCAATTCAATTCAAATCAAAGTGAATTAAGACAATCAAAACTTCATGTCAAGTTTGTTGATCATCATAGATTAACCAATTATCATGAATTGGGTAAAACCAAGTCAACCTAGCCTATTGACCAAGTCAACCCTATAACCCACAAGAACCCAAACTAGCCAAATTATAACCTAAACCAAATTGATTAGAAATAAAGATGCCAATCCCTTTCAAATGATCAACCAAACCCAAACCAAGCCATGATTCAAGCCAATTTGGTCAATTGTCAACGGTCAATCCTTAAATTGACCTAAAGGATCAAATTGGCCAAAATCCAAATTAAACCAAATTAATTGAAATCAATTGAACCAATATGCTGCAAATAGTCATTTAAACTTGACCCAACTCTTAGTTTGACCCAATTTGGCCAATTGGTCAACCTAATCCATTTTAACCCGATTTGACCTAAATAGGTCAAATTTACCCAAATTAAACCAAATGAACTTCAAATGACATGAAATTTGGTCCAACTTACTTCTAACTCATTTCAAATCTGTCCAAATCAAATTTAATATCAAATGACCACTTTGCCCTTAGTTCAAGGGCATTCCATGAGAAAAGACACTTTCCCAAGCGATCATTTCTCTTCCTTGCCACTTGGCACTCATCCATTGGTCCACATAGGCACCAAGGACACTAATTTTCTGACCCAAGGAGTTACTGGGGCAGCCATGACTCATGGGAAGGTGAAATCACCTCACCTCTCCCATTGGAACACTTGGCATGAAGGACATTCACCTCGCCTTGGCTAGGACACCCACTTGTCCTTCATGGCAGCCACTTTTCATATCTTAGCCAACCATAGAGAGCCATCTAGAATGATTCTCTTCCATTTTCAACCTCCCCAATCCAGTGACATGAGTTTGGAGCCAAAATTTTAAACAAAAAAGTGAAAAAAAAAGTTCATTTCACTTCACTTTTCATTTTGAGGCTTTAGTGGCTGAAGAAAACTCTCATTCCTCTCATTCTCCTCCTCCTGGAGCCTCCAAAAGTCATTAGAACTCATCCACTTTATTTTAGAGAGAAATACTCCAAAATTAAGGGGATTTCGACGAGGAAACAACAATCACCGGAGGAAACTTCATTTCGACGTGAAGGCGAGGATCTGAGCTCAGTCCAAGGCTTCTTCCCTCACTCAACAGCGCGCTTGAGTCACCACCGCCATCTAAATCACCCCCGGTGAGATAACCTTCAAAAATCATAGTCGGCCTTAGGATCTTTCATTTTGTGACAGCTTTTGCATGATTTTTAGGAATCTACCCTAGATAATCTTACATTTTCACTTTAAATCATTCTAATTAGAAAATAGAATTTTTTTCAATGTGAATTAATCAGAAAATGAGACCGTTTGGATAAGTTTTCACTTAAAAACTCTTATTTTCCATTTAAAAAGCTTGAAATCACTGTTCACCTCCAGGGTGAAACAGCCACCATCCCATCCTAGAGTTTGCGGGATCGGATGGCTCGGATCGCATGTGGATCATGTGATACGGGTCTTTAGATCACCTGATGCGATCTAGATCATCCGATCGCACAGTTCACGTGATCGGACAACTCAAATCGCACGTCGATCATGTGATCTTCGTATCGCTGACGATCTAGACCGCCGACGGGACCGACGACGGCACGACCCGCAGTCACTTTCCACGATTTTACCAAATCTTCCTGCTCTTTTTGCTGGCGCGACCCTGTGCGTGAATCGCATGGCGTCGCATGGCGCGCACATGCCACGCGGCACCGTATGTCCAATTGCACGGCACCATGTGGTGTCATGTGGCCACGTCAGCGCCACGCAATTTTTCTAATTTAAAAAATTAATTAAAATTACTATAAACTTCAAAAATTTATAGAAAATAAAATACTTACCCAAAAATTACAAATAAGGGCTCATTAGATATGCCTTTCTGAGAGGAATCCAACCAACTAAAAATCTCTAAACTTCATTGAATATTTTGAGCTTAATTAGACTTTTAGTGAAAATTAGATTTCTTTAATTAAATCAAAAATACATGTCAGATTAAGTTGAAATATTCAGATATTAAAATTAATGTTAAAATACACCTACCATAAAAATTTCAAGTCAAAATGACTCTGAATTAAAAGATATTAATTTTTGAGTGTTAAATGATTTATTTTAATAAAAATAAATTACCAGAATTCTTAAAAATTATTTAAATCAATTGAAAATTCCTAAATTTATATCTGATTGTAGAAAACTTAAAAAAATATAAACTCAGGTTCATTTTAAAGATATTTAAGAGGAGAATTCAATAAAATTATTTCTAATTAAATATAAATAGTAGATTTTCCTTAATTAGGGTTTATTTGAAAACTTAATAACCTAATTACTCTCTAATGACTTCATTAATTAATTCCAAACTTCTCAGGCAAGTTTAGTAGATGACTTCTGCCTTCTCTACTTTTCTTGGATTTTATTAATGAGTTAATCAGGGAAATTAATTAATGACCCCTAATCACTCTCTTAATGTAATCAAGGTTAATTAAGCAGGTGAAAAGTGGTTTAACTCCTTAATTAAGTTAGTTAACTTTGTTTAAGTGATTAGGAGGCTTATGGAATGATTTTGGGATATTTTTCTTAAGCTATTCCTTAAACCCCCTTCCTTCCTTAATCTTAATTTAATTAAGGGCTAATCCACTAATGACCTACTTAATTAACTTGATAAAATTTTCAAAACTTTCCAAAACTTAACTAATTCTTCTTGAGTAGATGCTTAGGTGTTCAATAACCTAGGTAACTTAATGAAATCATACCTAACCCATATATGTGGGAAAGGCTATGAATGTACCTAAATTAAACCTTTTAGCTTAATTAATCATTAATTATGAGTTGCAAGTACCTTATGTCATACATTGGCTCATAATTATTTGATTAAATATGTTAAAGTGGTAAGAGGTAATCAATGAATTTAATCTACACCTTAACCTATCCAAAGCATAAAATTAATCTAATCACCTAAAAATGAAACTAAACCATACATACATTTGGGAATGAGTAAGGACCAGCAAACCTTCTCACACTTTTCTAATTCAAATCAAACTCAAAACAAAATAAAAGTCTCTTTAAATAACTTTTGATTCTCTTTAAATAATCTTTCTTCATAAGATTGTCTTTAGGAATTAGTTAGAGTGAGTGAAATTATATACTTATATCATTTTATTTCTTTCCTAGCATGTTAAATGTGTATGTCATATGAAAATCATGCATTCATGCTTTTCTAAAACCAAATTCAAAATGAAATATTTTCTTTATGTCAAATTGCATGTTTTGGCTAAAATAAAAATATGAGTTGCTATGATCACTATTAAATTCAAAAGTATTTTCAAATTTTATAAATCAAATACCTAAAACTAAAAGTGTGCTACTTATAGTTTATTTATAAGTTTACATGTGAATATAAAAATGTGCCTTATGTTTGCTTCCTTTCTTTCCTCTTAATCTGGATTTGAATAAGATTTTCAAAGTGTATAGTTCTTTTAAAAGAACATAACACTTCCCTAAATCTATTCTTATACTCTTCTATATTATGACTTAAGAAAGATCCTTACACTTACACATATAAATTGCATAACCAAGTTCAAACATAAGTACAAACTTTTACATCTTTCTTTTCCATTCCTTTCTTTTGTATGTAAGCTTGTATTTAAGGTAAGTGGTATATTAGTCTAGACAACCTTGGGGTTGTGAGGCTTTAAGTAGCCCTAAGTAGGTCTTGTACCTTACACCCCTGGTTAACAATGGTGCGGTACTCACTTATGACTTTTATACATACATGTGTGCATATGAAAAGTGTTTAATAAAACCTCTTTTATATTTAATGAAAATCATGCATCATAAAGCATTCAAATTTTCTTAAGTAACTCACTTACCATTCTCTTTCCATGCATTTCTTTTTGTACATGCACATGTATTTAAGAGAACTAGTCTGGACAATATCGGGGTTACGAGGCTTTAAGTAGTAGCCCTAAGTAGGTCTTGTACCTTACACCCCTGGTTAAAATGGCGTCATACTCATTTATGTCTTTTATACTTGTAAATGTGCATATGAAAAATGGATAAAAGAATCACTCTCTTATACTTAACAAAATTATGCATACATAAAACATTCTAAGTTTCCTTAAGCAGCCTCTCTTAGCATTCATTATTAAGATGTGCTAAATACTTTCATTGCATGTATAGATATTGATAGGATTCATTCATGTGCATGATACATATGTGGGAAAGAAATAAAATGTTGCATATTTTATGATAGTAATTCACTTTATTTAATCTTAAAATGCCTTTCTTTTTGAATAGGTTTGTTTAGAGAATATCTAAACATAGGATTAATTAAAATACATAATAAAATATTTACTAAATAAAAATCCTTAATGAATCTACCTTAGAAATCACTTAAAGTAAGGAAGAAAGAGAAGTTCTCTTATCTTTTCCTCTCTTTACAACCTTTAGTAATTAAGTAGGTTCATTAAAACCAAATCAAATCATCAAATAAAATTAATCAATATCAACTAAACAACTTAAATAAGGCTATCCTTCTAATTTGAACCTTTTCACACTTAAAAAAAATCCTAACCTTAAAGCCTAGCTAAGCATACCACATAAACCTTACATGGCACACACACATTAGGCTAAGTCACCACTTCTAATCCTATGTTAGGGTGGTGCATAGTTTGATGTTTACTTTATTTTATGATGTGATATTTTAGTCTGGATATTAGGGTGTCTGTGCGTAGAATGAATGGTAAGGAGATTTAGTCTAATTATTATTTTTTGCATGAGATTGTGCTTAAGGGGTGTTGTAATAAATAAAAATATAAATGCTTTTATTGTGCAAGTGCTTATACCCTAAGCATAATCCAATAGGCCAAGTGGACTTGGTCACCCATGTGTGGGGTGCTAAGTCTAATATACATGCTTAGGATTTGTATGGTTTGTTTAGCTAATCTCTCTTTTGCAGGTGTTAGTTAGATTTACTTTTCTTTTTCATGTACTTTTGCAATTAAGATTTTGGAATGATTATTATGGGGGATTAGGATGAGCATTGGTTATAAGACTATGTCTCATGTACCATGTGAAGCCATTGGAGTAACCACCTTTCAACCATCAAAAAGAAGGAGAAAGAAGAAAAGAAGAATGATGAAATGAAGCTTGAAGACCCCCATAACATGAATTTCTTGCTTAATTGTAATTAATTCAGTTGTAATCCAAGTTGTATAAGGGTACAGCTCAGCTACCCAATTTGTTTTTGAGTTTGAACAGTGGAACCCGACCACACTTGGCCTTTTATTCTTTTGCGTTAGCTTTATAAAATATTTGATATTTTGTTTAGCTTGTGCTTTAGAAATGGCATACTTTATCTAGTTTCTTCCTTGTTTGATGTATGGTCAGAATGATGATTAGGCTCTTAGGGAATAGTAAATCTTCTACCAAAAGGCATGTATTTTTATTTGGAAAGTGAAGTCCTCATTTAATAAATTGAATAAGGATTCTCAATTGTGCTTTTCGAAAAGAATAATATTGGAAAGGCGTATATTTTTGTTTTCATTTTTCCTCTTCAAGAGCATAGATGAAGAAGGAAATATTTTCACCATAGATTTTTCTGGAAACTCCGCTGGGGATGGTTCCTCTCTCCATCTTTGGTAAATGATCATTGTCTTCAAGTATCGATAGTGGGTTTGTATTTTATATAAATCCAAGACTATCTTTCTTTTCTATTGGCACTTAGTTTATTTCATCCATAAGCTAAGCTAGCCAACATCTTTAGGTTTTAGGACCTCATTCCTTGTAGGTCTTAAAATAACTAAAGACTTCCTCCTTACTATTTCTATGATAAGTAAAGGTTCATTCCAAAAATTAAGAAAAATAAATTCTTTATAAAAAATATCTTCTTTCCAAAATTCACTTTTTCAAAATGCACATAATAAAAATATTTTCACAAAAATTTTGCAAACCAACCTCCGCTGACAATCTTCATGATTATTATATGTAGGAATTTTTATAAAATACAATAAAAATAAATTCCAAAATTATTCTTTTCAAAAAGCACAATTGAGCATCCTTATTCAATTTATTAAATGAGGACTTCACTTTCCAAAAAAATAAAAATTAACAATCATATTTTCTAAAAGCACAAATGAACACTTTCATTCAATATACTCAAATTTATTGAATGAAGGTTTTCATTTTCAATCAAAATCAACAATCACATTTTCCAAAAGCACAAATGAACACTTTCATTCAATATACTCAATTTTATTGAATGAAACTTTTCATTTTCAATCAACAATCACATTTTCCAAAAGCACAAATGAACACTTTCATTCAATATACTAAAATTTATTGAATGAAGATTTTCGTTTTCAATCAAAATCAACAATCATATTTTCTAAAGCACAAATGAATATCTCAATTCAATATACTCAATTTATTGAATGAATATTTCATCTCAAACTAAGAAACAACAATCATCTTTTCAAAAATAAAATCAACAAACACCTTTTTTAATTTTTAAAAAAATTAAAATTAATAATCATCTTTTCAAAATTAAAACAACATTTGGATTCTTCATTTAGCATACCCAAATTTGCTAAGTGAAGATCCTCTTTTCAAAATAAAATCAATAAACATCTTTTCAAAACATAAAATAAGATTTGGATATTTCATTTAGCATACCCAAATTTGTTAAGTGAAATCGCCCTTTTCAAAAATGAAATAACATTTAGATCTTTCATTTAGCAAACCAAAATTTGCTAAGTGAAAATTCTTTTTTTCAAAAAACAAAATACATTTGGATTTCCTTAGCATACCTAAATTTGTTAAGGATCCTCTTTTCAAACAAAAATCAAAATAATGAAACACATTTGGATTTCCTTATCACACCTAAATTTACTAAGAATTCTCTTTTCAAAAATCAATAAAAGTCAAAACAAACCATATTTGAATTTCCTTAGCATACCTAAATTTGATAAGGATCCTCTCTTCAAAATAATCAAAATGAAATACATTTAGATTTTCTTAGCATACCTAAATTTGCTAAGAATCCTCTTTTCAATAAAATCAAAACAAAAGCATACTTGGATCTCCTATTTAGCACACCTAAATTTGCTAAGTAGAAATCCTCTTTCCAAAAATCAAGAGAACAAAATCAATCACATTGGATCCTTTATTTAGCATACCTAAATTTGCTATAAGTAAGAATCCTCATTCTCAAAAATTACAAAATATTTGGATTCTTCATTTAGCATACCCAAATTTGCTAAGTGAATATTTCATTCTCAAAATTCAAATGATTCACAAACAAGCAAACAAGAAGAACAAAATTATTTTCAAAGACCTCATTTAGCATACCCAAATTTGCTAAGTGAGTAAATTTCAAATCACAAATATAAAACAAAAGTAAAATTGACCCTTTACTTTAACATACCTAATTTTATTAAACAAAGGGTCCTCAATATCAAAATTAAAACTCAAATATGAACCTATGGAAGCATCCCTTCAAATAAAAATATTTGAACCCATTTTCAACATATCCAAATTTGTTGAAAGTGGATTCTATATCCAAAATAATTCCTCTTTCCAATCAAAATCTTAAAATCTATTCCAAATCATTTGAACTCAACTTAACATTTTCAGAATATAGAGTATGAGTTCAAATTCTAAATTCAAAACTCAAAGTCAATAGCAATTTGATTCAAGTTTATTTTTAACATTGCAGACTCTCGTTTAGTGATAGTTTTTAGTTACAATTCAGTCCCAATTTTAGTTGACAAAAATGGCTGCACCCAAGTATGTGTTTACCTTTTCCCACAGGATGGACTTGGCCCTAGAACAAATCTGTCTTTCTCGTGCTGATTACGCTCACCTCATTCATTTCAGATGAGGCTTTGAGGAGGTGAGGATTACTTGTGAGGACACTCCCCTCACAACTATTAGCAGGACCACAGTGGTCGGGCAAAAGCCGGTCATTCAGATTGACTTTCCATCAGACTCTGATATCTCCTCACTGAAGAGGAAGGAAGTGATAGTTGCTACAGTAATGTCAGTGTCAGTGCTAGCATCTATGACAGTGCCAGTGCGCCAGGTTGTTTCCCATGTTACCCCAGTCAGGGATAGTACCCACTCATTAGCACCCTCAAAGGGTATGGCTCCTCTAATCCTAGAGATTGTCTCCCTAGCTTTTAAAGTCGGGTGTAGTTCTTACTCCACTCGCCCCACCAAGACACAGAGGAGGAACAAAATTGCATGATTAAGCGGCACCATACACACATCGCCAAGGAGATGGAGGCCGCTACACGGTCAGTTGTGGAGGAGTTGCCCACTCTAATTTCCCAGTTGGTTACAAAACCCATTTCATCCTCTCTCTGGGGTCTGACAGAGAGGATGCTAGGAAGATCCATACTTTACCTCGCACAAGATCGACGCAGCTATTAGAGTAGGAGGTCGTACGCCTCCTGCTCGTTCACGCCAAGTTGGCAGAGCTTATGGATGTTCTGAGTCCATGGCTCAATTTGACTTGAGATCTGTCATCCCTCACAATGTGGGGAAACATCTACAGTAGGAGAGGGCCAAAGAGGCCCATACAGCTATTCATATCATCAGTAGGGAGAGACGGAGGTTCAGTCGCTAGTCGACAGCTTCTGCACTCGTTGATTTTTCGGCCCGGCGCCCTACCCGCTCTGACCATACAGATAGAATTCTACTTACAGGGATGACCCATCATAGGAAGAGGGTCCCTATCCTTAGAGAGTCGGTGGTGTCTTCACCACACCACTCTACCCCCCATCCACCATCGCCCGTCCACGTTGCAGCATCTCCAGTTCTGTCGAAGGACATGAAGGCTACATCCAGGGAGAAGAGGACCCCATTGGTGTCGGGCTACGACCAAAGGTTGAATGGACGACTTGTGTTGAGGCCTAGTCGTCGGTTGAACAGGTGACTTGTGCTGATGTGGATTTCATGTCAGCGCAAGTTGCCCGTTCAATGGGCGACTAGGCCTATTTTTATTTTTTATTTTTTTGCTTATTTTAGCTAATTAAATTTTAATTAGCCTTAATATAAAAATTTCCCATTCTATTATTATTAGGGTTAATCTTGTAAATATATTATGTGTGTGAAAATATATCATTAAATTAACTCAAATATTAAGAAAAAGTCATCCTCGGGGAGAGAACAGCAAAGTTCTAGCCTATAAGGGGATGTTTGGTTGCCTGCATTTAGAATGCAGTATAAAAGGAAATACAGTGTAAAGTGAATACAGTGAATTCTGAATACTTTATAGTTATTTCGTTGTATGTAAAATAAATACATGAAAACTATATTTTCTGTTTGGTTGAGCACATGTAAAGTAAAGTAAATACCTATATTGTGAATACTCTTGTATATTTAGAAATTAGTGAAATTTTTTTATTAATTGAAATATTAAATTAATAAATTAATTATATATTAAAATATAAATATTTTATAGATAAAAAATTACTACTTAGTTAAAAAAAAGATTATATAAAAAATTGAACAATATGATAGACCTCTATATAACTTGAACTGATAAATAAATTTATTTTAATGATATCTATTATTTATTTTAAAATATTTTTTTATTTTGCTATCATATGAAGCTCTCTCTCACTCTCTCTCTCTCTCTCTCTCTCTCTCTCTCTCTCTATATATATATATATATATATATATATATATATATATATATATATATATATATATATATATATATATATATATATATATATATATATATATATATATATATATTAAAATTACATAATCTTTTTAGGTCAAATAATGACCTAAAAATTCTGAAATTCCTACAAGATGAGAGCACAATAAGAGTACTTGTATATCTGCAACAAAGTATGACAAAAATCAAAGCAAAAATATGAGTAATGAACTCAGATTTGAAAAATCACCAATGTAACTCCAAATTCACAAAAATTAATACTCAGAAACTGTATGCCCATAAAAGAAACGAATTGTAGTTGCTTAGGATAAATACACAACTCAAAAGGAAAACTACGAGAAAGGTAAATGGAAAACAAAAACAAGTAAAACAGCAGTAGTATGGGGAGTATAATGAAACAATTAAGAACAAAGGAAATGGGAAAAGGATTCACCATAAATGTCATATGAAAAAAAGATAACCACATATAAATAAGCAAAAAAAAAAATCTTAAATGAAAACTCATAAAGAGATTATCAAATTTTATTAAAAGAAAACAATTTCATTCACTAACATAACAAGTCATAATCAACAACACCCCCCATCCACTCCACCATTATTTGTAAGCTTGAGCTTTTGCCTTAAAAGAACCATTACTCACTCATACTAACAAATGAAACCAAATTGTTGAAAGTATATTAACTTACACTAATAAGCAAAATTTTGCACATAATGGAATTCAGAGAGCTCACAGAAACTGCTTAGAAGAAGCCTCTGGAAAGATTCAGTGAGGCAAGAACTCTTCATCTTCTTCAGGTGAGAATAATGTAGCAACAATAGTTAAGATTTGCTGAGCAGAGAGGGGCGGTAGAAAGCATGACTGTGTGCTATCTCAATCCTTTCATGAGGATCATTCATGGTTTCATCTCTCAGTGCTTGAAGAATGGCCTCCACTGACACTTCCCTGCAAGAAACAAATCAAGTACGTAATGTTCTTCTTCATTACTGAGAAAAATGAGGAGCTTGATTACTTTTTTTTTGAAGTCTTCTTGTAATGAACAAGAGAGAGAACTAAAACTAAAGTCATGTGTAAGATGTCCTCTGATTGCTAAACATGATACTGAGTGATTTAAGTAGCCTTAGGTATGCCATTTTAGCTCCATACTTCTCAAATGTTTAATTTATTCCTTAAATTTACTAAATATGAATCAATTTGATCTCACTATCAACTTTATCATTTCTTTAAAAAACATGGTGATGGGAACCCTTATTTATAAAAATTGGGGAATTTATTACATACCACACAATTCTTATGTATTTACATATCTAACATCTAAACTTTTTTTTTCATACATAACACCTCAGTCTTTAATATCATATCAAAAATACCATCATCATTAATCTTTTTAAAGTGAAATGCACATTTTCAAGCATAGGAGAATGTTAGATAAATAAATATCAAATTTTGTGTTGGATATGTAAATGCATGAGAATTATGTGGTATGTATGCAAATCTTTCATAAATTTTTTTTGACTTTTTGAAGTCAATTACATTAGTTTAAGCTTGGTATTGAGTGATGAGATTGACTCTAAGCCACATAATGAAAAGCTTCCCTACATTTCTACCTATAGAAATGACGTTGACATGAGAACTAAATTTGAGGAGTTGAGGTGAATTGAACACCTTAAAAAATCTTGAAACTAAAATAGACACCTAATAAATCTAGAAAACATTTTGATGATTTATTTACATGATATATTTCAAGATACTACTTCAATCATAACATAGGAGCAAAGAGAGAGAAGAAATAGAACTAGCCTTTTTATTAAAATTTTGTGGAGGGTCTTGAGAATGGGGCATAGCTCGACAGGAGCGACATGCTTGTTTTGATCAGGACACACAACACTTAAATCACTAAGGAGCATAAAGGCATCCACCGAAACACCCGCATAGTTAAAAAAATGGAGGCAATGAATAATAGTTCATACAACTTCCAATTAGTCTCTTAGAAAAAATTAAAATAAATAAAAAATCAATGATTGTACACAACTTCCAACTCTCTCTCTCTCTCTCTCTCTCTCTACACACACACACAAATATGAATCATTCAAATTTGACATATTCAGATCTAGATCCAATGGTACCACCTCCCTTCCTCATCTAAACCTCATTACCTGTCTTTTTTGTGTTCCTATATTAACATCATATAACATCAAATCTTAATAGCTAAACATTACCTCTCCTTAAGTTGCTTACCTAATTTATTCAAATTTATAAGCTTCTCAAGCAACCCAAAATTTGATCCAAAAATCTAATCCAACACAGGATATGGATAAGATCGATCACAACCCATATCTGATCCAAAAGCTCTTTGGATCGAATCGAAGTCGAGATCTACCCCATCCAAAACTGATCGTTAATAAGCCCACTTCACCTCACTTGGATTTCAAACTAATTTTTTTTCTCCCAGGTGAGTGCCTAAAGACAAAGAGCTAAGAAGCAAACCTGGATCATCCCTTTCCCTTTGATGCTGCCACCCATGTCAGGACTCAAATCCCCTTTGGCAAGCATTTTCCCATACCATGCATTTCGACCTTTCAACAGCATTACATATGTATCCGTAAGCAATGGACCGAAGTTTCGTGTTCTTCGCTAAGAGATGAGTTATAAATATCATCTCGATCTGTGTGAGAAGTACACTGATTTGCTTGCACTCTCATTGGTAAGGGAAGCCCCATACCAAGAGAGAACAAGAGCCAATGAAATATTAAACCTCGTGAGAAATTGGAGTAATTAATGAGCTAACAACTCAAGAATTCAGTTAGAACATATCGATCAAGATAAAAGAGAGTATAAGGACTAATGATTCATCATTTCATGTCAAGGATGTAAAGTTGAAACATGAACAGATAATCAAGAATTATAACAATCTTCCGATTTCTTTACATGAAAACTATTAAAAAAGGTTTATATATATTCATCAAAATTAAGAACAATGATCAGAAAAAAAACAAATGCGCACAACAATGTATCACCTATTAATGGGACAAACAAATTATATCAAAATAAATTAACATTACTTACGTAAATTAGAATAGTGGCGACATCGAAAAAGACAAATATGTGAACAGATCATGACTAGCATATACCCAAATATAATACAAATACGGAGGTTGTTAATCAACAGCAACATCCTAGTATAGGTTCCATTAATCACAATGTAATAATGGTAGAATCATCAAGTTTGAGAATTGAGGGAGGCGCCGGCTACGGGATGCTAATATATTTCAGAAATCATTTCAGTGTAAGGAGCACATCTAAATTGTAAGCAAAACAATTTCAGCAGAACTAAAACACAACCTGGAATATTCTTCATTGAGCTCGTTGGATGATTACATTGATCTGACCATTATCTTGTGAATGATATTTTGCGATCATGGAAATCTAAAGTAGGTGCGTATGAAGTGGAATACAAAACAAAGGTCATAAAGCAAGCAAGCTAGGACACAAAAAAAACTCATCATAAAGATTGTACAGGATGGTTTTTGCTCAAAACTTGGATGTTATTATGAGAAATATAGCATATGGCATCAATCTAGAATTTCAATGAAAAAGATGACTTACAAATGCAAGGTATCATTGTGTACATCAAATCCTGCCAAGACCTCACTTCAAATACTAATTCTGATTTTCCGTAATATCTTGCTCTTGTCCTATTCGCACAGGTTACATAGCAAGCTCTGATATGCATGATTCTAATCAATAAATGTTCATATAGAAGAATACTAATGTAAATAAAAGCTGTAAATTTAATTAAATAGCAAGAAATAGAACTTAAAAGCATATCAGATATTTCCAAATACTAATCTTTACAACACTCCTTCCTTCATTTAGTTTCAAATGAATAGGAGAGCAATCTAAAAACAACTAAGAACAAAAAATAAAATTGATCAGAATACTATAAAAGAAATAAAGAAAGAATATCATGGAAAGGAGAAAACTTTAAAATAAGGCTTTATCTACAATTCGATCAGAATACTATAAAATAAGGCTTTATTCAACCAAGTTTCAAAGGTTGCTATTTATCCGCTTGTTAGTATTACAACATCCTTTGTAGCAGAGGAAGATGCTGTTTGTAGCAACATGCCTGAAGAAAAAGGAGATTTAAAATGTATGTAAGCCAATGTATTCTTATATTTGAATGCTCAGTTGCATCTTAAAGTTGGATGAACAGGAAAAATTAAAAACATACATCCAAAGTTTTGAATATTCAACAAAATATCATAATGCATTACATTCAAACATCATTAACTATCAGTTAGGTCCATATTCAATAAAAAAGAAATTTAAGTTCAGGATAAAGTACTGTTGCATGCGATAGTTGTAAACAACAAGATTTAAACGAAAATAACATAATCACAAAACACAAAATCATCTTCCTAACTCCTTGTGCATCCATCTAGCTTTTGATCAGAGGCCTTGAAAGGAAGGATCGAATCATCGTAGGATTATTTGATAATTTTTCATAAATTGTGTCAATCTCCTCAGCAGAAAATCCTGGAATACTAGAAAGCTCTGTCATTAATTCACTGAATATTTGTCTCTCCTTAAAATCTCTTATTGAACTCTGAATTGTATTTGCAACTTGGGCTACACTATCAACCATCATCAAAATATAATCATGCAGAGATTGATCACTTTCATTCTTTTTAGTCTTCTTGTGTTTATTTAGTCCTTTCAAAGATGAGGGTATTGATCTCTTTGTCTTCTCTGAAGAGTTTTGTGTTAGATCATCCGGAAACTCAATGGGCTGGGATGCATCTATGTGTGACTCGACAAAACTTGGAGACTCGTCATCATCTAAACTTATATGTTGAGTACCAAATGAAGTTTCAGAATTTTCTAACTTTGCCCATTCTCCTGTGGCATGACCTTCACCACAAACTTTCTCCAATTCATTATAACATATAATTGGAATATTTAAAAAGCTAGCATCTTTTGGAAAAGCCTATAATGCAAGAAGTTAAAAAAAAAGTTAACATAAATTTATTAAAAAATTTAATGTGAGAAAGCTATGTATTACAAAAAATACCTGAATATGTGATATGAATTCTTCTTGTCCCATCAATATCATTTTTTATTTTCATCCCAAGACACACCTGATTTTTTCTTCAGCTCCTGGATGTGATTCCATATTCCTCTTTGATGTCTGATCTGATTTTTACATTGTTCAGGTGTGACTTCAATTCCAAATTTCTGTTTCAATTTATAAGAAACACCTTTGTACACAGTATCTTTGAAGCCTTGAGCGCTTCTCATATTTGCATCAATATACTCACACATGATTTGTAAAAGCCCTGGAATCCATTCTGGTTTTGTATTCCAGACAAAATGCTTTCTTTTAGTTTTTAATGCTACTAGAGGGTTAGGAAATAGATTGTCTATTTAACCTAGTTAGACAACAATTATATTGAAATAAATAGTAGTAGTTAGTATGAGTACAAAAATAATCTTATAGAAGAAATTTTGTCAAATAAAGATAAATCATAAAAAATAAAGATGCTTTATGCTACAAAAAAATTAATATCTCTATCATCCAGTACATATATATGTCAACCAAAAAAAGTTAAACAGTCAACATCAAAAAATATGTAAAGTGAGTACTAATAAAATATGTTTTACTAAAGCATATTAAATCTAACATCCCAAAATATGGACTATGTGCCAGCAAGGATATTTTTTGTCATCCAAAATTCTAGCTAATAACCAACTTTGTTCATGCAGCTCCACATTGCTTGAGCTATTTGGTCCCTTTAGTACAACCACTCATCGGATTCTTCTATAACCCTTATGTCATGCCACTATTATGTGCTCTCATATCCCACTCATCCTCTGGAAGAATGAAATCATCACCCACTTCTGAAATGATTCAATTATGTAATATACAAGATGCAAGAACAATATTA
Source organism: Cymbidium sinense (assembly GCA_021442155.1). Classification (NCBI taxonomy): domain Eukaryota; kingdom Viridiplantae; phylum Streptophyta; class Magnoliopsida; order Asparagales; family Orchidaceae; genus Cymbidium; species Cymbidium sinense. The sequence continues at coordinate 117,966,939 of CM038225.1, forward strand.
ACTTATGTTTCTAATGGAAAATATGGGTCACACTTGATAATTCCAAATCAATTTTTCAAAGAACCAAAAGCACGCCCATCAGTAGGGAGTGATGAATGCCAAGGTTAAATAACTCTTGAGCATTGGTTGGTCTCTTAGTGAATTCTTCTAGATGATATCTTGTGGCACGAAATGGAGATATAAAACCCTTCTTAGTGGAGTAGCCACCGTCCACTAGGTAGTACTTGCCTGTGAGTAAATGTAAATCAAATTTTTGTATAATTAAAAAATCTTTTGTTATTGATATTTATGATAAAAATATTTTATACCTTCTAGAATAAACAGACCATCATGACGTTCTAAGGCATTACGTAGTACTGTAGCATCATGTGATGAACCTTCCCACCCAGCTAAGACATATGTAAATTTCAAATTGAAGTCTACTGCTGTAAGCACATTTTGGGTGGGATAAGGTTTTCTCCCTCTAAAGGCAGATTCATGCTCCTTAGAAACCCTATCTTTAATATGGGTTCCATCTAGAGCACCGATATAATCCTAAAATTAATAAGTGATATTAGTAAGAGCATTAAAATACTTATATAAGATAACACTAACATACCTTGAAGAAAGGCATGAATCTATCGCTCGATTATATTTTATGTGGAGTTTCCAATGTCGCAGTTTTATCATCTCATGTAACTCTTCTACAAAGATATAATACAAAGATTAAAGTACCTACTCACAATTTTTCCGATCGTTGAAAGTTGAATCAATTGCGCACGCGGGTATGTAGTAATATAGCAACTTGTTCTTCAATTTTTACATTGAGCGTGTCTACAAGTAAACCTCTTCAAAATAGATTGCATAATTTGAAAAAAGGTGCTTTTTTCATTCGAACCATATTCACGCAATCTGAATCAGATCCAAGATATAATCTAGAAAGGTATGTCGCACACTGAATATTTCGCTCAGGATTAATTCTTTGTTGATTTCTCTTTAATGTATCCAATAATATATATATATATATATATATATATATAAAATAGTGATTGAGCCAGCTATGCATGCATGAATGGTTGAAGCAAATTGATTTCCATTGATCTCAACATCAATTGAATAGTCATCGTAATCAGAGGACCATCCTTCACCCTCTTTAGATGTGTCAGCCATTATTTTTTATAAATAAGATTCACTAAGCTGATACTCAGAAAATAATAAAAAAGTGTTTAGGATCATATCAAAGCCAACAAATTAGTTGAGGAAAAGATAGAATTATAAAAAAAAAATTTTAAAAAGTAATATCATTTTTTTGTATCTGTGGATATGGCATTGAACAATGGTTAAAATAGTAGATGAACCATTCCTATGCCGCATAGAATTGGTTCAATCTAAAAAAGGATATTTCTCTCCCATCAAAAAATATGTTATGGATCTACTAAAAAAAATCAAGATAGAGTGCAAGTCATGTAAAACTCCTACTGAACTAATAAGATAAAAAGTGGATCTTAATGAAGAAAGAACTACTATAGATATGGGACAATATCAAAAGTTAACGGGAAAACTAATCTACTTATATTACATTCATCCTAGCACCGCATTCACAATAAGTTAGCAAAGTTATGTATAAACTCAAAGAGCATCTTCAAGCCACTTAATAAATGATCAAATATCTTAAATTAAAGGAACAGACCAATGCAAAAAGCAATGACATCTTATAAATTGAAGCCTAAAAAATTTTTATACAAAAGCAATGACATCTTATAAATTGAAGGATACACAAATGCAACTATGTTGGACTACCAATAGATGAAAGGTCCACTTCAGGGCATTGTACATTCTTCACAGAAAATCTCATAATTTGGAAGAGCGAGAAATAACATGTGATTTCTATATCGATACTAAAGCCAAGTTCAGAGCCAAGGCCAAAAAAATATGTGAGCTTCTATTGATCAAAATCATACTGGAACTGGAATGCCTCTGTAATTGAAGAAGAAGAGCACAAATCGGTTAATGCTGGTTCCACTAATTAGACGGGAGAGACGGGGCGAGAAACAGAGAGGGTAGCTGAACGTAGACTGCAATTGAGAGACCGACGGAGAGAGGGCAAGAAAGAGAGCGAGAGAGAGAGGAAGAAGATGGGTCGACACCGCGCGAGCAATGAAGTCGATCGGGAGTGAAAGATAGAGAGAGGAACAATGTTGTTGAGTTGTGTAAGAGAGTCGAAGGCAACCGAGCAGAGCGAGAAGGAAAGTTTGTGAACCTGAAGTATCAATGCAATCCACAATATAGAAGAAATCGAAAAATTAAAAATTGGTATGAACCAGAAGTATAAGAACAAGGATTGGTGCATCCTGGTAATATTCTCGATTCCTTCTATCAGGGGAAATTAAGCATCATAACCATAAAGAAACATAATTCCAATAAATCCAGTTGAAGCTTTTCATCCGGAAAGAAACACGAAAATAAATGTCTAAAACAAGATCCAGATCTCCTAGTTACCTATCTCCGCGCCAAGGCCTTGGAGACCAGAGACCAGAACACTGGATTCTTCTATAGCCGCCACAAAACCTCTTCGATGGTTGTACCTCTCTCCAGTATCCACCTTCCTTCTGATAATATTCCTTTTACACGGAAAAGGAGAATGAGAAACAAATAAGTAGAGAAAGGGAGGAAAAGGGATGTACCTAATATCGGATATGGAAGAGTTCTCATGGTTCTCAAGGCCGACCAAGTTGTGGTTCTCATACAGAATGAAAAGAATTAAAATTAAATGTAATGATCTCACCTCCGTCCACGGGGTTTGCGGCTCTCTTCTCTCTGGCGGGTATCGAAAGGCGGGTATCGAAAGGCGGGTATCACGAAAGATTATAGCGAGAGGAGTTCTACCGGTTGTTAACCGTGACTTCGAATTATTTCGATTTGCGTATTTGGTTTACACGAAAATCGCGAAGGAATTTCAAATACCGTAAAATTTTACACGATAATTACATTACCGCGTACCAAACACAGGAAAGGAAGAATTGTGTGTATTTAAATTACATTACACCTAGTTTGCACGGAACCAAATAGCCCCTAAATTTAAGGCTAGTTTGTGAGAAGATAATATAAACTAGAACTATAGTTTATAATATTACACGAGAAATAACTTTGAAGTTAACAAGGGAAATAGTTTACCTGCGCGCATGCCTTTCTCCCAAATATTGAAAATTAAAATAATGAGTGTGACTTAATTATATGGCGCTCAAAAAAATAATTAAAATTACTTATTTGGAAATGTTATAATTACAAAGTCAGCTCCAGCGATTTGATAGAGATTAGCAGATTGAACAGTTTAGAATTAAATAAGTTAAATGGAGATTTCTGCTTTTTCCAGTCCAACGGGCCATATCAATCGACAGCATTTGTTAATTATATTATTCTGACTCATAGCAGTCCTTATAAAAAAATATAATTAAATCTTAAGAGCTCCACATTTCTATGATTATATGTTTAAAGAGGGCATGAATGTAACAAGAATATCAGTTAAATTCATCTTTGATATAGTCTCCTATTGCATTCATATAATTTTCTATTGGAATCTGCATTTGAAATTTAGAATTCTCATTTTCACTAACTTAGACAGTTATATGTATTCTCAATAACTCAATGAAGTGATGAAACTATTATTTTACAGCTTGTCATACAGTATCATAGCGACAATTCATGCTTTATTGAGTCGCGGAACTCGGTTCTGCTAACCTCAGTTCAAGCAGTATCAGAGCGCTTTGGGCTATGATGGAGGCAATGTTAAATAGAAGCATTGCCTTTCATCCATGAATTATCGATAAAACTGAGGTGATGAACGTGAATGTGCACATGCATTTATCTTGATTTAATTATGCGTGGCATCCAAAAACTTATGATATAAATCAGTTGTATATCCAATTTGTTTTCTACAGAGCAATCCATAGTAGTTTCCAAGAATAGCTTAGGTTATGTCTCAATGTTTATTTGATAGAAATAATAATGAGATTTGAGAGCCATAATAAAAACCTCAGAGAGTTTAAATAAGATACAAAATAAGTTCATGTCATTGTTGACCTTCATGCATGTGTCATAAGTCAAGTCAAGCTCACAAGGTTTATTTGACGAGCTTCAACACATAAATCGGAGCTGAAATACACTCGATAACATCGAAAATCAATCGAAATGATCTCCGATCAATGAATGGACTCTGCAATCACATTCAGAACATCGAAATTCATCAGAATAGGCATCTTGCATAATTCGACGGTCGACCGATCAAGAAGGAGAGTCGCCGATGTGCTGCCACGCATATCAAGATCGGGAAGCTACAACATTATCCAAACAACCTCCATTCATAAAAGTGATTACTCTGTTAGCGTTGAAATATCAAAATCTATCAATTGAGACTATTCTCACTCAATTTGGACTAGTATACATGAATACCAAGCAATCAGATACTACAACACGCAAATCAGAGCTGAAATACACTCGACAGCACCGAAAATCAGTCGAAATAACCTCCGATCGATGAACGGACTCCTCCATCATGTTCAAAATGTCAAAATTGATCAGAATAGGCATCTTGCATAATTCGACGGTCGACCGAACAAGAATGAGGGTCGTTGATGCGCTAACACGCATATCGAGGTCAAAAAAATGCGACGTTGCCCAAATGACCTCTATTCAAGAATTTGATCACTCTGTTAGCGTAGAAACGTCAAAACCTATCAAATGAGACTGTTCAAACCCAATTCGGACAAGTATGCGTGAATATCTAGTGAGCAGAAACAACGACACGCAAATTTAAACTGAAATTGACCCCGAATCGACGATGACTTGAACTAAACGACCTCCGATTGCGAAACGGACAGTGTTGTTGCATCCAGAACATCAGAGTAATCTAAAATCGACATATATATTATTTATGTGAAGATGTCAGCATGAAAATTTAATTACGTCAAATAAAATAATTAAAATAAATCCTATAAATACCCCCTTAAAACCCTAAACCTAATTCTTCCGATTCTCTCCCAAACCCTCAGCCGATGACTCTCTCCCCCGTTCACTGTGCTATAGTGCCGGCGGAGTTTTCTGCTTAAAATGATCGTCGACACTATAGCAAAATAATGTAGCAAGCACTATAGCAACAGAAATCACTATTCATGGGCGACACTATTCAAGTCGCACCACGCAGGCGCGTGCCAACACCCGTGAGGGCCCTCACGCGCACCACGCGGCGCCGCGGTGCATCGAGCACCGTCGCCTCTGCGTTCCCGCACACCTGAGTGCCGCATGCCCCACACACCCATGCTCGCCCGAAGCCTGTTTTGACCATAAGTACTCATACAAGTTTTTCTTGGCGTGGTGAGGAAACCTGTGGTTGCTTCTTGACTATAAGTACCCGTACACGCCTTTCTTGGCGTGGCTGAAAAATTTGTACTTGCTTGCTTGTGTATAAGTACTCGTACATATCTTTCTTGGCATGACGGGAAAATTCTATTTCAGCAGGTACCTTAGAGACCCATACATGCCTTTCTTGGCATGGTGGGAAGGCGCATTCAAGCCATGATTTATACCACCCATACATGTCTTTCTTAGCATGGTGGGCAAGCCCAGCATACCCAAAGTAGCCCCCTATATGGGGATAACGTCACAATGCTGCCGAAATACTGCTAAACTTTACACTGACAAGGGGTCCTGCATAGCTTGATAGGAAATTATGCCATTATATAAAATAATTATTTGAACTAATATTGCAGGTGTATAAGTACCAGTACATGCCTTTCTTGACATGGTGAGAATATCTATTTCAGTAGATACCTTAGAGCCCCATACATGCCTTTCTTAGCATGGTGGGAAGGCGCATTCAGGCCGTGATTTATGCCACCCATACACATCTTTCTTGGCGTGGTGGGCTGGCCTAGCATACCCGAAGTAGCCTCCTATACAGGAATGACGCCGAGATGCTGCCGAAATCTTGTCAAATCTTTACATTGACATGATTCATAAACTGCTTAATGAAAATACAATAATAAAGATAAAATTAATGTTTTAACTTGACATTGCAAATATATAAGTACATGTACATGCCTTTCTTGGCGTGACAAGAAAATATGCGCTTTATACAGGACTTCAGAGGCCCATACATATATTTCTTAACATGGTGGGATGATGCATTTAGCTGTGGTGTTTACACCGCCCATACATGCATTTTTTGGCATGGTGGGTAGGCTTAGTCCCCATTGTAGCCCCCTATGTGATGATGATGCCGGGAGGCTACCGAAATGCTGTCAAAATTTTATCAAAAAAATTTATACTTGCAATAGAATTAAGTCAAAATAAGTAATATTATACAAATTTTTTAGATTTAAATTAATGCTTAATCAAATACACCCACATGGGCCCTGACACTATGTTGAATGCTTAAACTTAGTATCTGAGGATGTTGTGTGGGTTGATTCCCGGTTGGGTCTTAGGTCCGGGTTAACAAAACCTAAAAATCAAATGATGTTATTATAATATCTTTAATCTAATAAAACATCTGAGAAGCTAATTCTGTCATATGACAGCAAATCTGATTCTTTATTAATAAATTAATAGAGTCGACAGGATCTAAAGTAGCTAAACAATAAACCACCCTGATGATGATTGTGTCAAATAAAAATTTTAACCAAAGGAGATACTTCAATTAAAATATGATTACAATTTCAAAGAAAATTAACTTAGATTGAATATCAATCTAAATAAAAAATTTAAAATATCTTTAAATTATAAATGTCTAAATGAAATTCAATCTAAAAGCTTAAAGCAAACTCTATTCAATTCACCTTACACAATAGTTTGTCAGAGGTGAAAAATTAAGAAAACCCTAGCTCACAAAGGAGCCAAAGTCAAATCAAGTGTTCTACTATGTTCACTCTCAATCAATCCCATGCCAGTAAAGATGTGACATGTGTCCTCTGACTGCATGGCTTGGCCATTAGGCTCCACATGATGCAGTTACGACCAGAGTCCTTTGACCAGGTGGTTTTCGCAAAATGACCCCACTATATTACTATCACGACTGTAGCTCGTATACTCCCCAATAGCTCTACCCTTTGAGTTGTGAACCATAGGGTATACTTGATTGGGCAAAAAGTCATATGTTGGCTAAGGTAGACTTAAGCTTGTCTCCTTAGACAAATATCACCTCAGGTCTACAAGGATTTCTTGGACGATATAACCCATGTGTGGAGGATCCTTGGGTTGACTACCGACTAAGTAGACTAGGGATCGCGGATACGGATGACGGAACCATGAGATCTAGATCGGGCGTGTCATCGTTCCCCAACCATCCCCTTTAAGTTAAATGTAATGAATTTCATAAATCTAAATTCTAAAACTCCACATGTTGCTATTATACGCTACGCACTAAGCGACCTAATGACTAGCCTTAATCGAAAGTTCTCTCTCAACATTGAGAAGGGTAATTAACTATAGGTGCTTGCGCTTATAAGAAACCTGAAACCAGATTTAAAGTCCTCACAAAATGAGGGTGAAATCTGTAGGTAGTGTCTTATCTACTATTCCATCTGCCTTCTGAAAATTAAACCGACATTAAATCAAACTCTTTTAATCGAGAGATCGGTGGTGAATTTTTGGAGCCTGCAGTCATGGTAGAGGCACACCTCATGAAGATGCATTAATTTTATAAGAGTTTGCATAATTAAGAATGGGTAAAGAGGCAAATTTGAAGAAGGAGATCTGATGTGGCTCCATATTAGCATGGAGAGATTGAATGGTGAGGAATGAAAATAAAATTTATCATATATGTCCCCCAAAAAAAATCTTAAAGAAGGTTAGGCAAATGCTCCACCATTTGGACTTCGTACTTCTCTAAGATATAAACTTATAGTGGGTGAGAAAAATCTAAGTCAAGAATTCAATGCTAGACGATAAAGTGCAAGAAGTGTTATATCCATTGATGATTTACAAATATATTAAGAGGATAAATTAAAGGAGGACCAACTCTTGAAGAAAAAAAATCATAACTATCTATCAAGTAAGCAATGCACCATACATAAATAATCAAAGGCGGCAAGTGACAACAAAGGCTAAGTGGCACACACGAGAGAGGAGAGCTGAGGTGTTTGTTTGTTAATGTTGGTTAAAAGCGTTTGAAATTCAGAGGCATCAATTACTCTACTTTCAAGAAAAGATTATAGAATGTCATCATTTATTTTAACCTTGAACTAAACTATAAGGGTAGTCTTAAATCAAAATGATTCTATAAATCAATTTTAAATTGATTCGATGAAATTCATCTAATGGATGCAAAACTGTTAATTGTCATAATATTTGGTGAATTGATTTAGGTTTGCATTTATAGAATATTTAGAATCATAATATTTAATTTTAAATTATAGAATGTATAAAATGTGAAGAAAGGTGGCCACAAAATTGTGTGACTATAGATTTACTTTAAATTACATTTAAATGTGTTATTTTATATTTTATGGGCATCAATTAGTTATGTTGGTGAAAGCTTTGAAATTTATTATCAAGGATTTGAGTCTAAATCTCTCATACACTGTAATAAACCCCACCTAATAAATCTATGTGAGAAAAAAAAAGTATAATTGTTATATTTGAATTATACATAATAAACTTTTATCATTAATTATTTAATTCTGTTGAAAGGTAAGAAGCACACCACCCTGATGCAAGAGTGGACCTAATCTAAATGGTATTTAAAATTCATCATTGATTTTTAAATTTAATTAATTTTTTCTTCATAATAAGTAATTATACATATTATATATATATATATATATATATATATATATATATATATATATATATATATATATATATATATATTTGTACATATCGAATTGTCAGGGAGTGTATGTGCGCCCTAAGTCCTGTGCTTGCTACTTTGATGGACTTGTTGAAGGGTGCATATAGAAGACCCAGCCTTCTGGCTCATATTAGGTCAATATTGAGTTATCGGTCTAGCACTATGTGCTTTAATAGACTAAATAATCATGAAATTCCTTTAGTTCAGCCATTGTCTTTGTGTGAACTATGGAATCACTTCCTCGGTCCTGTGCTTTCTGCTTTTAGGGACTTGATGAGGGAATTGGCTTTGATTTGTGCTTTGCGCTTGATCAGATTATTTGAAAAGAGATTGGAATATCACCTTGTAAGCAATATATAAATTGATTTGAGGCAGCTCTGAATTGAGAGTTTCCTCAGATTATCTTAGTCCGTCGATTGAGTGGAAAGATCTCTTGAATTTTGGTTGCTTGTAGTCACTAAGCTGAATATAGTTTGAGATTGAACAGCTATCATCATTGGACTGACGAGCATGGGCTATTTCACTGCGGCCTTTTCTTGCGGCTTGTTGAGTCTGACCTTTAGAACCTACTCGGGTCTTCGACTTAAGCTATGGTGGATTGGTGATTTGGTCATCAGACTAATGGATGGGGACTCTTGCCTTTTCTTGCAGCTTGTTGAGTGAAGAGAGCGTCAGAAACTTGGACATTTGTGGGCTTGCTAAGTCCAACCTTTAGAACCCATCTGTGTTCTAGACTTGAATATGTAGAGGTTGATATTTTTCTAACTTAGCTGATTGAAGCTTCCAAAATTGAGAGTTTTTTTTACTTGATCTTCGAAATTTGACGAATCTTGGGAGACAAACTTTTGATAATTAAAGCTATCTTTTCGTGCACAGAAATAGATTCTTTTTGCTATTGCAAGAGTCTATAATTTTAACGATAACAGCTATAGATATATTCAGGGATCTTGGCATAAAGCTCGATGTCAACCTAAATATATACAAGAGGACCTCTTATTTCACAGGAGAAGGTTGAACAACCTTGATCACAAAAATGATGCTCCCTGTCTAACAAGGGGTTACAAACTAGTTCTAAGATATATTACACAACTTGATTTCCTTTAATGTGGAATAGAAGTGATATATTTTCAATCATGATATGTATCTATCTAAAGATCTCATCTTAAATCACGATATCGACTTAGATAAATATATAAAAATACCTCTAATCTAACAGGGGGATTGTAGACTTAGTTCAAAATATATCATAGGGCTGGATCTTCTTTAATATAAATAGAGATAACTTATTCTGCTCATAATGTATATTTATCTAAGAATCTCGGCTTGAAGCATGATGTCGACTTAGATAAATATATAAAAATGTCCAGTGTCTAATAGGGGGGATTCGCAGTAACTGTTGAGAGAATTTGGAATGTCATTGATTTTATGTTTTGTGCTTTCAGACTTGTTGAAGACTTCCTCTTGAGAATTTGAAATTTATATTTTCTCTTGTCCTGACTTTATGCCTTGGGTGGACTTAATGGAGTTGATGACTTGTTGGCGAGAAGAGAACATCTTCAGTCCTATGCTTTATGCTTTGACGGACTTGTTAAAAATTCAATCTCAAAATTTGAAATTTGTATTTTTCTCCTATCCTGGCTTCGTGCCTTGTTGGATTTGATGGAAGAAAGTCCTTAATTATCTTGGAGACTTGTTAGGTGATACAACATTACCTTCCGCCCCAGCTTTCTGCTTTCATGGGCTTATAGAAGGATGTTTGTCGGTGACCTAGCCCTCAGAGCTTGTGTTAGGTCAATGACGAAGAATCATCAATCATGTGCTTTGCACGTAATAGACATGTTGATGATATCAATCCCTTAGTTCAGCCTTTGGCTTTGTATGAACATTGGGGTGACTTCCTCGGTCCTTTGCTTTTTACTTGGCTGGACTTACTGAGGAAGAGTTTCATTCGGTCTTTGCTTTCTGCTTTAACAGACTTGTTGAAGGAGTTGACATTTCTCATTTGATATTGATATCAAACTCGACTTAGTGCTTTCTCGAGTGAGGCCCTTTCATCGAGCCCTGCTTTGGTCTCTGGTTTAATGGTTGTACGTGCCAAAAATCTGGTACATTCCATTTCATTTCCCATCCCAGTCTTTCGCGACACTGCTAGTTTACTTCTTTTCTTAGATCTCGACTTCTCCGCTATGATCTCCCCAGTAGTTCATATAGGAGCTCTTGCCATTTCTTTTATGTTGTTGATCTCAAAATATCTGCATCATAGACCTTTCTAGTAAGGTAGGTGGCACTAGCATTTTTGAGACTGAATGGCATCACTGTATAGTAGTATGTACCGAAGGGAGTTCTAAAGGACGTGTGCCTTTTTTCGTCTGGATCCATCTTTCTTTTAGTTTGGAATGCTTCCTTTCACCCAAGAGAAAAATGAATGGTGAATGGACTCAGAATGAGACCAATTCACTGAGAAAAGAACAAAAACCAAGGCAAGGCGGTAGGTTCAATCCCAGTTTAGACAATGTAGAAGGACCAAGTGGGAATTGATACTGTAAAAACTTTTACATTTTTCAAACTCATGATCTGAACTGAACGAGTCGCCAACCCCTGTGTGGTTGTCAGGTGGAGCCAAGTGAAAAGACTCAAGATGCAACTGACAGCCGTCTATTATAAGGGTTCGAGCTAGTACAGAAGAATTTGTCTAAATCACTTCGGGTTAGCAGGGCCTTCAAGCATTCAAAAGAAGTTGTCAATGATATAGCGTTCCTGATAGAAAATGACGGCTCCTCCAAAAAAATGAAGATCTAATCCAGGAGTGGTGCGCCTGATACTGATATTATGCTCATTCTAAAAACTTATCCATGTATTGACCAAAGGGTCCACGTGTGAACCCCGAGACTATACAGGGTTAGCACTTTTACGCAGGTGGAGGCTCTCAAATCAAATGCTCTTTTCCACTTTGTGCCTTTAGTGAATAGTGCCATTAGGAAAAGAGGCCCTAGGGGGAGTTACCACAAGAAATGGATTTTCCACAAAAGCCATAAATCGAGTGAAACAAACTAAATTTTTATATCAAATAAGAAAGAAATGAAACTTGATGGATTTCTTTCATGCCTGACTTGAAAAGGATGGGTTCTCTCTGGGTGGTCGAGCCCCATTTTTTGATTCTTCAAGCTGGGACCAAACTACTCTCTGAGGAAGAAATGAAACATAATCAACTTGAATTTTGGACAGCTATTCAAAGCTCATTCTTGCTTATTGGATTGCTTGGGATGTCTTCCTGTCCACTCGACTGGAAGGAGAGGTGAGTTTGCTATACTCGACTGAAAGAAGAGGCTTTTACAGGCTCGAGCAAAGTGAAGTGACTAGCTTTAGAATTGAGAAAGAGAAAGAAAAGCGACGCCAGAAAGAAAAGGTTCCACACGAGCTCCCATTCTACGACGTGGTGGCAGGACCGCCAGGGGATTGGCTCCAGGTGTATGTAGGGGACGCCTCGCAAGCCGGGCTTTGGAGATGAGGCCTTTTGGCAAAGCCAAGTAAATTTTAGGCCACCAAACCTTGCAACTGATGAGAAGGATTGGGGAAGAGTGTACGTTGTCACACTCCCAGCTAGCTCCATAAAACCTTCACATGATAGAATCAACACCTTTGTTGCCATTTGCCCATTGATTCCTCTTTTATCTTATCCGACTGGGTTGGCCAACTAGTCTTGTTTCAACTCCATTTCAAAATCATCCAAACCTACCAATATGATCTTCCTGAAGGCACCAAGTTACTCTTACTTTCACTATGAAAATCGGACTATCCACTTTTCCGGCCTTCCTGCTTTCAAGAGGTGACGAGTACATATGTCCGGTCGGATGAGACCGACCGACCTTGGTTTTCACGAGCGTTGGCGAGTCCTGGAGTGTCGTTAGTGGACACCTACCACTTTTCACCGGTGAGAGAGGCCCTACTAAGTTCACTTTCATAATAAGAAGTTGATAAGCAATAGCAAGTGCGAGTTTCATTGCCATTACATGTCCTTGGTAGGTAGAACCCATCTTTCGACTTATGTGTATATGCATATATATGTGTGTGTGTGTGTGTGTGTGTGTGTGTGTGTGTGTGTGTGTGTGTGTGTGTGTAAGTATGTATGTATATATGTGTATATGGGATCTTCTAATAACGAATATCCACTAATAGCTTATTTTTAAGATAAATTAAGGGTGTGCCTTTCATGATTTTTTGAAGAAGATGTTACATTATCTATTAAAAAAATTTATTGATCAAATTTTATTTGGAAGATAAATATTTACTTTTAAAAGATATTTTTTATAAAATGAGAAGCTAGATTTCCTTAAGTTGAGTTAACCTTATTCAATAATTTTGATAATTTCTTTCATATGATTTATCTAATCTTAATGTTCTATATGTTAATCTTACATGTAAAGACAAAAATGTCCTTGACAAATTAAATGTTCGATTTCATTTTTCAACTAATTGCATTTTTTATTAAATATCTCATTAAACGATGAAAATGGAAATATTAAAATTGTTATTCTCTATTTGAATTTTTAACAATATTGTTGACGGATTGCAAGTCCATTAAATGTTATATGGAGGATGTGTTGAACTAACCTTGACTAAAAATAATTTTAACCATGATGCTGAGGGGGCACAAGAGGCATAGAAAGGGTGGTATTAAATTGATTGACTCTAATTTACTATTGATCTAGTAGTAAAGGATTTACATCATGTTGTGATGGTACCCTCTATTACCTAGCCTCCATTAAAAGCTATTTGACTTAAGCTTAATGCTCCTTTATCCTACACATACAATCTTTCCAGGTTGGAATTAGGGCTTTTTTTCTTTAGTAGATGATGTTATTTTTAGTCCTTAATTAAAAAATTAGTTATCAATCATTACAAAAGTTTTTAATGTATATTGGGAACTGTTTCTCATATACAACACCTAGTTATTACATGCTAGAAAATTCTCCATAATGGAAATAGCTTAATACAGATATTCAGTACATGCAAAACAAAAATGATCAAAGACAATAAGATTTTAATGTGAAAAACTCAAAAAAGCGTAAAAATCATGAACCCCCAAACTAGTTAAATAATCTACTATGTATTTGAGGTTACAAAGTGGAGAAGATAGGGTGGTTTCAAAATCATGGAATGCTCATTTATCCCTTTGTCATAAAATTATTAGGCATTAATAGCATAAAAATAACACTACAATAATAGTCATATGGTGATGCTTGAGTGGAGATTGTTAATTTTAAGCTCTCAAGTTTAGTTTTTAGCTCTCTTCCTCCACCATTATTTTAAAAATAAGGCATATTTATAGAATTTTGGGAGGACATTTTGATTTTTTTTTAGCCAAAGTTTTAAAACAGTACATCAAATAGTTTGTGTTAATTATTTTGACTGTAGATTGTTCTTTTAGCATTTAGGTATCCTAATGATCTTGAAATTAATTAAGTGATCTTAAACATATTGAGCAACTCAATTTGACTATACAACAATAATAACAACAAGCCTTAATCCCACTAGGTGGGGTTAGCTACATAAATCCTTCGTCTCCATTGTGTCCTATTATATGTCAAATTCTCATTTAAATCAAGTATACTAAGATCATTTTTTATACATCTTAACCAAGTCTTTTTAGGTCTACCTCTACCTTACTTAACATAAGGAAAATCTAATGCATCTACTCTCTTAATCGGGTCATCGGCCGACCAACGCTTTATGTAGCCAAACCATCTAAGGCGACTCTTCCTAATCTTATCTACTGGAGCTACTCCAACTTTTTCCCGAATATACTCATTTTGCTTTCTATCTCTATGAGTAAAGCCACTCATCCACCTAAGTATCCTCATCTCTTTAACACTTAACTTAGTCTTATGCTTCTCTTTTATTGGCCAACATTCTGCACCATAAGTCATTGCAGGTCTTACCATAATCTTATAAAATTTTCCCTTAAATTTAAGTGGAATATTTCTATCACATAATAGGCTAGATGCATTCCTCCACTTCAACCATCCAACTTGAATGTTGGCCAAATCATTTAATTATAAGCATATTAAATTCACAAATCATTTGAATTTTAAATTTATACTTCTAAGCTTTCAATTATGCAACAAGTGCTTGATTTGGGTCCATTTGAACTCTGATCTAATCGCTTTTGGTGTCAATGATTTTCTCTTATTAAGATGCTCAATTTAATTATGAATTTGTTAAAATAAGGATTCATATGGTTTTGAATTTGTTTTTTCTATTCCAATGCAAACCTTACGGGAGATCGCGGCGGGTCTTTCTCCGCCTTGTGCGCTGCTGCTTGAAACTCAGGAAGTCACAAAGTGAGTTCTCGTGAAACCGAAATTTACAGCATAACGGGATTTGAATGCTATTCGAAACCCTCATCTTTCTCCCTTTCCGCTCCCTTTCTACAGCGATACGCAGCCAAGCTCAGATCGTGTTAAAAAAATTCGGAAGCATAATCAACCAGGGAGCGGTAGTTCTGCAAAGAAATCTCATTTGCTCATCTTGGTTTGGAAAACCTCAGGTTCAGAATGCCAACTCCTGAAAATCTGATCCCTATACGTTTGGATATCAAACTCGAGGGGCTGCGGTTCAAAGACTCATTCACCTGGAATCCCACTGATCCTGATTCTGAAGTAATCAGTTTTGCAAAACGGCCTGTTAAGGATCTGAAGTTACCTCCAGCTTTCACCTGTCAAATTTCCCAATCAATACATTCACAATTGGCTGAATTTCGGTCTTATGAAGGTGGCAAGAAAGTTGGACGTTGGTGGAGGTTTATGGGGTTTATGCGACATTTTAAAACATGCTAATTTTGAGTTTGCAGAGTGTCAAATCTGGTGCCAATTCATTCCATATTTGTCTGACATACGCCAACTTTGATGCCAACCTTGGTATACCAGACAGTGCTTTCCTCAGCGATGTTGTTCGAGTCAGATATGTTGCACACCTCATGCATTTATTCCATATAATATCCCATGCTCTTAGACTTAACTTAGATGACCTCTTTTATCTACAGACAACTGGAGATTCACTGTGAGATCAATGACCCCCCTTTTTCTTCCCTTATAAACGACGAAAATCGAGAAGCAACATCGTCATGAGGCAGATTCTTCTTTTAATTTTCTCGCCTCCTCCTCAGATTATACTTCCAATCTTCGCCACGAACCTGAGATAACACCATGAGGGTTCTTCTCTTAGTTTTCGGCACACCTAACTTCGTTTCCTTGCCGATCATTGCAATGAGCAAAAAAACGAGTCAGAACATGTAGGATGTATGAATGTGGATATATACATACTTGTGTTTCTTCGCAGAAGGTCGTCGCTATAGGCGTGATGAGATGAAAATCGTCAAGACCGCCACGCCACGAGGCGATCAGTAAGTCAACATCCGTTATGTTACTCTAATCGAAATGTTGTTGAAATTTTGAATAAATTCTAGACTTAGAAAAACAAATGAAACGAATATACAAGCATTGTATTTCTTTCTGTAGGTTTCAAGATCCACTAATACCTATTAGGGCGTAGTGGGTGTGAAGACGGCATGAAGACACCACTCGCCACATTGGTGTCGAGAGCCAAAATACTCAACGCAACCCTATGGATGACGTCGGGAGGCTACCAAAATTACGTCAAATATTTTGACTTGGAAAAATGGGAGAGTAAAATAGACCGGCTTAGGAACTCTAAGTAAGGAAACCTACAACTAAATTTAAACTAAAAGCGTCAAACAAGAAAAAAAAATGGGAAAGGAAAATTTCATACAACAAACACAAAAGTAAAACAAAGAAAAAATAAAGAGAAGAAAAACATTTACAAAATTTATTTAGACAAGTTGAAAGCCTTCCTGAAGTGCAAATTAAAATCCTTCCTTCACTTTCTCGAGTACTCTAAACTCAAGCAAGTGCTCTCTTTTAGTCTTATTTAGAGAGATTTGATGAAGTAATGAGTTAGTTCTCTTTTTTGTAAATTCCTCAAAATTAAACAAGCTTTAATAGAAACTTAGGGAGGTTAATATTAAATTCACAAGTTTTAAAATGCAACTTTTCATGACTTAAATTGATGTAGAACAACAAATGTAAATTCCTTGATAAATTGAGTTCGTTTTTCTTATAAATTCCTCAAAGTTAAATAAACTGTATTTGAAATTTGGGGAGACTAATACTAAACTCATAACAAACTTGCAATAAATTTGAATTTTAATTTACAAATAAATAGGGAATTTGATATAAAGTTAAAAATGAATCTAAATTGGGTCTAACAACTCTTATTGTATAAAATGTGAAAAGTCCTTAAATGACAAAATTAGAAAGGTTTGAGGCTTTTTTTTGGGTGAACTTCGTACATATAAATTTGTATGAATGCAACTGCATAAAGTATGTCCTTGCACATATCTTATAGCGGTCACTCTTTTGGGTCAAATATTTCAAAATACATGCAAATACTTGAATGAAAATAAATTCATTACACATATCTAAAATGAATATATTCTTATCCAAAGCTCATACAAACTTTCAATTGATCGCCACCGAATCTACAATTCTTTGTACAAGCATACAGAAGGTGACACTGTTGATCTCCATATATGTGTCATACGTCGAGTCAAGCCCACAAGTCGAATTTGACAGACTTCGGAGGTGACACTTCGTAAATCAAGTAAGACTGTTCGCCATCGTGTTCATAATGTCAAAATTGATCAGAATATAAATATTGCATAATCTAAAGATCAATTGATCAAGCGATCGAGCAATCAATGTGTCGACGCACATATCAAAGTCGGGAAGTTACGATGATGTCCGAACAACCTCCGTTCACGCAATTGATCACATCGTTAGTTTTAAAACATCAAAAACTATCAAGTAAGACTGTTCGTACTCAAATCGAACAAGTCTGTGCAAATGTCGAATAATCGAAAGCGATAATGCGCAAATCGAGGCTGAAATACACTGGACGTCGCCAAAATTAAACCAAATGACCTCCGATCGACGAACGGACTTACCCATCACGTTCAGAATGTTGAAACTGATTAGAATATAAATATTGCACAACTTGAGGATCAACCGATCAAGCGATCGAGTCGTCAACGTGCTAACATGCATATCGAGGTCAGGAGACGTCGACACAAACCAAACGACCTCTGTTTGTGAAATTGATTATGTCATTAGCTTCGAAATATTGAAATCTATCAATTAAGACTATTCGCACTCAATTCAGACAAGTCTATGCGAATATTGAGTGGTCGAAAGAGGTGACGCGCAATTTTGAACTGAAATTGGCTCGATTCAACGCCGACTTGAATCAAACAGTCTCCGATTGTGAAATGGATTGTGTTGTTGCGTCTAGAACATCGGAATAACCTAAGATTGATATATATATTTAACTATATGAGTCTATCGGCATAAA
Source organism: Cymbidium sinense (assembly GCA_021442155.1). Taxonomy (NCBI): domain Eukaryota; kingdom Viridiplantae; phylum Streptophyta; class Magnoliopsida; order Asparagales; family Orchidaceae; genus Cymbidium; species Cymbidium sinense. The sequence continues at coordinate 117,985,189 of CM038225.1, forward strand.
ATTCATATTAAGGTGGATTACATATTCATAAAATTAATTTAAAAAGAAAAAAAAACCTATTTACATCTAATAGCCCTAACCGACCCATCTGACTACCCATCTCCCACTCTTCCCTGATTCGCTCGATCAGTCTTCCCTTCACACACAAACAACAACTGAAGTCTCCTGCACGTCTGTTCAAATGCCAACCATTCGCGCGAGCTGTCCGCCCCGTTCGAATGGAGAAAATATTACGTCCGGAGTCCGCACATAGCTTTACGTGCGACTAATCCATCAGTGTCCGATTTTTTCTCCGCTTTAGCGGTTAATGAGCAAAGAATATAATGGACGGTGCTATAAAGGGATGGCGATTCACACGCACACTCCTCCGCTCCTCGACCCCGTGTCGCTTCAAAGAGGGAGAAGAAGAACGAGATGATATTGTCCTTCGACATTCCTCGCCACAGAACAGTTTAGTGCTTTCTTTCGACAAAGAATTTTTTCTCAGCTTAGCTCCCGTTCTCGATCGACACACGTTCGGACTTCGCTCAGTGATATAGCAAATCAAAAATTGAGGTATTGTAGGTGACTACATGAGGTATTTACACATACATTCTCGAACTTGAATGAATTTAGGGTTTACTCTGTTCTTCTCACTGTCCAATGAAAGATTGGTTATTTTTTATATGTTATTTTATATCTGTATTCTTTGTACCTCTCTCGAGGGTACATAGTATTTAGGGCTTTTTTTTCCAGTTTCTTTAGTCTATTTCTTGAGATTATGTTCATTATATTCAAATGTAAGCAATTTGGAGGCTGTTTGGATGGTTTCAGGGATTTTTTTTGGCATCTATACTCTCCGTACCTATTTTAAGGGTACAGATCATTTAGGGTTTACTTTTTTCAGTTTATCTTGCCTTCTTCTTGAGATTATATTTAGGGCATTCCAATGGAAGCAATATGAAGGCTGTTTGGATAATTTCTGGGGGTATTTTGCATCTGTACTCTCTATACCTCTTTGGAGGGTACAGATCATTTATGTCATTTTTTTCCAGTTTATTTTGCCTGTTTATTGAGATAATATTCATTACATTACAATGGAAGCAATTTGAAAGCTATTTGGATGGTTTTTGGGGGTATTTTATCAGATTCTCAGACTTTTGGGGTAGCATTTAGGGACTTCTTTTTTCATTTTATTTTGCCTGTTTCTTGAGATAATGTTCATTACATTACAATGGAAGCAATCTGGGAGCTGCTTGGATGGTTGGGGGGGTATTTTACATCTATACTCTCTATACCTCTCTTCACGGTACAGATCATTTATGTCCTTTTTTTCAGTTTATTTTGCCTGATTCTAGAGATAATATTCATTACATTATAATGAAAGCAATTTGAAAGCTGTTTGGATGGTTTCTAGGGGTATTTTATATATGTACTCTTTGTACCTCTTTGGAGGGTACAGATCATTTATGTCCTTTTTTCCAGTTTAATTTACCTGTTTATTGAGATTATGTTTAGGGCATTCTAATGGAAGCAATTTGATTGTTGCTTGGATGGTTTATTTGGGATATTTTTCATCTGTACTCTCTGTACCTCTTTGGAGGGTACAAAGCATTTAGGGACTTCTTTTGCTAGTTTATTTTGCCTACTTCTTTTGATTATATTTAGGGCATTTCAAAGGAAGCATTTGGAGGCTGTTTGGATGGTTTCTGGTGGGTATTTTGCATCTGTACTCTATGTACCTCTTTGGAGGGTATAGATCATTTATGGCTTTTTTTCCAGTTTATTTTGCCTGTTTCTTGAGATTATGTTTAGGACATTCCAATGGAAGCAATTTGATGGCTGCTTGGATGATTTCTGGGTGTTTTTTTGCATCTATACTCTCTGTACCTCTTTGAAGGATACAGAGCATTTAGGGACTCCCGGGTCAAGTTTATTTTGCCTGTTTCTTGAGATTATGTTTAGGGCATTCCAATGGAAGTAATTTGATGGCTGCTTAGATGGTTTATTTGGAGATTTTGCATCTGTACTCTTTGTACCTCTTTGGAGGGTACAGAGTATTTAGGGACTTCTTTTTTCATTTTATTCTGCCTAATTATTGAGATTATATTTAGGGCATTCCAATGGAAGTAATTTGATGGCTACTTGGATGATTTCTAGGTATTTTTTTGCATCTGTACTCTCTGTACCTCTTTGGAGGGTACAGAGCATTTAGTGACTTCTTTTTCCAGTTTATTTTACCTGTTTCTTGAGATAATGTCCATTACATTACAATGGAAGCAATCTGGTAGCTGCTTGGATGGTTTGGGGATATTTTGCATCTATACTCTCTGTACCTCTCCTGAGGGTACAGATCATTTATGGCCTTTTCTCCAGTTTATTTTGCTTGATTTTAGAGATAATATTTATTACATTACAATGGAAGCAATTTGAAAGTTGTTTGGATGGTTTCTGGGGGGTATTTTGCATCTGTGCTCTCTGTACCTCTTTGGAGGGTCTAGATCATTTATGTCCTTTTTTTTAGTTTATTTTGCCTGTTTATTGAGATTATATTTAGAGCATTCCAATGGAAGCAATTTGATGGCTGCTTGGATGGTTTATTTGGAGTATTTTACATCTATACTCTTTGTACCTCTTTGGAGGGTACAGAGCATTTAGGACTCCTTTTTTCAGTTTATTTTGCCTACTTCTTTTGACTATGTTCATTCTATTCTAATGGATGCAATTTGATGGCTACTTGGATGATTTATGGGTGTTTTATGAGACTGCACTTTGGGGTGAGCATTGCAACTTCTTTTGCCAGTTTATTTTGCCTACTTTTGATTAAATTTAGGGCATTCCAATGGAAGCATTTGGAGGCTGTTTGGATGGTTTCTAGTGGGTATTTTGCATCTGTGCTCTCTGTACCTCTCTTGAGGGTACAGATCATTTATAGCCTTTTTTCCATTTTATTTTGCCTGATTCTAGAGATAATATTCATTACATTATAATGGAAGCAATTTGAAAGCTGTTTGGATGGTTTCTGGGAGATATTTTGACTCAGACTGCACTTTGGAGGGTACAAAGTAGGAATAATTTGGAAGTCGCTCGCTTAGTTGGGTGGGCGCATTCCTTTTACCCCGATGAAGTTGATGATAGGGATGCCAAAGAGGGAGAAGGTCTTATGAAATTCCACCGTCAGTAGCTCAGCCATCTGACTACAAGAATCAACTTGAGAATTGATGGCTGTTCAAAGTACGCTTTGTGCGAGGTATATATTTTCATGCCAAATCTATTTTTATATATCACAATTATACATCGAATTGATTGCCTACATCGATGACATAGATAGATTTGCTGAATACAACTGGGCAGAGGCCATTTGGGACTTTCTGATTTCCTAATTTGATGTTATTACATCAAAGATTCAGACCCAGATGGCAGCTGGTTACATGAGTGGCTTTGTCACTCTTATGATGGTATGTTCTATATCTCCAGGATTGTGTAATTTAATGCGTTGAAGTTTACTATTTAAAATATTCATTGTAGATATGGGTGGCTGAGCACATAAGCATCATAAGCTTGGCATTTCCATCTGCAAAGCCACGTATGCTGCAATGGGCAAAAATAAAGTTTCCAAATAATGCTTTCACTGGTTTGGGAGGAAACCAGGCGACATATAATAATATTACTTAGTTCATATAAGAATATCTTTATTTATGTTGTATGTCTTCACATTTTTTTATCGATTTATCACAGGTCTGCCTTTCATTCGAGGACATATTAGAAGAGGAGAACTGGCTCCTTCAGTCAGTGTCCCCTGCCCAAGCATCTACACATGTCGAGCCCGATAGCAGTCCCATTTTAAGTCCAATTAGTGCAGCCCCCACTGAGTCTCCATATGTCTCTCCTCGATATTCTCCCCCGTCCAGTGTATCTAGCCTGCCCTCTGCTACTACCCCCACAACAGACTTTACAGTGGAGAGGATACTTGCAGGTTTCAGGGACTTGAAAGATACAATATCGTCTTTTCATGCAACAATGACGGAGAGGATGGATGGGCTTGATTTGATTCTAATCGAGGAAGTTCTTGCCAATGGTCCTACCACCCCAAGGGTGGGGGAGGTTCCTGTTGGGGTCACCACAGGGGAAACTCTTGAGGAGGCTACCACAGGAGCTTCCCCTGTGGAGGGTACCCCTAGGGAGGCTACCACTTGGAAAGCCCCAGAGGAGGGTACCATAGAGGAACCTCTTATGGAGGCTACCACAGGAGCTTCCACTATGGAGTTGGATACTTCTAACGGGGAAGCCCATGTGGAATTAACCGTAGGTGAAGTTCTTGTGGAAGCCTCCACTACACATGACGATGCTCCAAAACCTGTAATCGACAGCATTAAGCGTGGTGTGAAAGCTTGATAGATAAGGAAGAGGAAAGCTATTAGTTCCCCCTTCACACACACTTACAGGAAGTCACGAGCAAGAATAAGTGATGTGGTGGCCTCCACTCAAGATGAGAAGCCGGCAGCATAGGTATTAAGTTACTTTCTTTTAAATTTGAGATAATAGAAATAGATTTCACTAAATAATTTTATAGGTTCGCAAAGATGAGCCAGTCAAGGTCAATTACCCACAGACTGCTATCGTTGTGGTAGAGGAGCATCAATCGGAGGTATGAAAAATAATCAGTAGATCGATCCTTAATTCATAGTGAATCTAGCTCTTCATCACTAACTTTCAACATTAGTAATTTCTTTGCAGCCATCAGAGGCACTTCATGTTATTGAGTTCTCATCCAGAGTTGTTTGCCTAAGCCGATGCTCAATCTCATTGACACATCATGCTCCCGATTCGAGGACAAGTAAGTCAATCCTCAATCAGCTCCTTCATACATAAAATAACTTATTCATTTAATTAAGATCACTCTATAATATTTATCACTTACAGGGGTGATACAGTATTCGCGGTTGGGAATATCATTATTGCACGAGAACAGATCGATGAGTTGCTGACAGATCAATATCTCTTAGATGGACACATTGATGCCTTCGCATTTTTGCTGGCCGAGAAGTATTCGCTCTGTCCGGGGCTGTATGTCTTCTATTTGTACATTTCATGCTTGCATTGGGTATGTTATCCCATAGGAATGTTGGATATTATGATTCAATTCTTATTTGTTTAGATAAAAGCTATAATCTATAATCGTTCTCTTCTTTTCCTGCAGAGTTATGCCAGGTACGGCCTAAAGATGGAAAGCAAAATGTTTATCCAACATGTTATTATCAGCTGTGTCGAGGGTCGAAGTTAATCTTACCGCTATAGATAATCGACTGACACTCCTAGTTGGCATATGAAGTCGTGACCCGGTATTTTATGACTCATTACCCAAACCAACCCATAAGAGCATTCTTCCCGAGATTGTAACAAGCTTTTCAAATTTGGTTCCTCTTAACTATTTTTTTTTTCTGGCCAACTTATTGAGATTATGTTCTGGCTATTCAGATCAAATTACTTATTGAAGATGATGGCTAGTCTTTTCCGAGCGATCCCAGAAAATGGCCAATTGAAATGGTGAGTGGGACATCAATCCAAGAAAATAGTGTCGATGAATGTTTGTCTCAAATACATGGCGAATCAAGAAACCTCCGGGACTGTAGACCACCAAGATTGGCCAAAGAAGATGAATATATTTAGGGCTGAGTTCGCTTACGCTATATTTTATTTGGGACTTAAAAATCCAAATTAAGAATAATAGTATTTAGTTTGATATAAGATTTTGTATAATGCATCGGTTTGGTGGCTTCGAAGACTTAGCTATTTTTGTTGAAGTGAATGGATCGTTTATGGATTTGGGATGATATTTTACTCTGCTTTTTGTAACTTCTTTTCTCTCAGTTCATATAGTTTGATTTCACTGATATTTTACTCTAGGATGATATTTTACTCCAGCAATCATATTTTTATCTTACGGATTTGGTTTTTGGGAGCTATACTCTTGAAAGAAATTTGTATTTAAAATCATTTTTTATGGTATGGTCATTTTGTTATGAGCAGAATGCATAAAATTAATGCAGCCGAATTCATAAAATAAATGTTATCCAGCAGAATGCATAACATTAATGCATAAAATTAATTTAGGGATTACTGGCCATTAAGGATAATCTTTTTTTAAAAGTTTCATTGTAAAATTATTGTGGTTGGTGTAGGTAAATTTTGATTGTAAAATCATGATATTTTAACAATTTTTAATTTTAACTCATATGTATTAAAATATGATTATGATTGTTGTTAGCTATTTTTTATTATGAAAATAAAGCGCTTAAAAAATTAACTCATATGTATTCTTAGATGCTCATGCTCGAGTGAAATGAAGTTGAATATTAACTTAAACCTTATCGACCGACTTGTCTATTTATTTAGATGAAACAAAAATAAAATAAGTTAATCTATTATAAAAAAAAAGTTTTTTTCGTCAAGATTCCAATATGAAAAATTTAATTGCTATAACTTTAATGAAACTTGTCAAAGAGATAACTTTTAACATTTAATTATATAATAATTATTTTCATTCAATATTATAAATACAATAGATTAAGATTTTTTTTAAATTTGTTACCACATTATGAGATTAAATTTGCCAACTAAATTTTTGGACTAGATAGTCCACAAATGATCAGTACCCTCCAAAGAGGTACAGAAAGTACAGATGCAAAAAAACACAAATAAACCATCCAAGCAGCCATCAAATTTCTTCCATTGGAATGCCCTAAACATAATCTCAAGAAACAGGCAAAATAAACTTGACCTGGGAGTCCCTAAATGCTCTGTACCCTCCAAAGAGGTACAGAGAGTACAGATGCAAAAAATATCCAGAAATCATCCAAGCAGCCATCAAATTGCTTCCATTGGAGTGCCCTGAACATAATCTCAAGAAACAGGCAAAATAAACTGGAAAAAAAGACATAAATGATATGTACCCTCCAAAGAGGTATAGAGAGTACAAATACAAAATACCCCTCAGAAACCATCCAAACAGCTTTCAAATTACTTCCATTGTAATGTAATGAACATCATCTAAAGAAACAGGCAAAATAAATTGGAAAAAGAAGTCCCTAAATGCTCTGTACCCTCCAAAGAGGTATAGAGAGTACAGACGAAAAATACCCTAAAAAATACCCCAAATAAACCATCCAAGCAGCCATCAAATTGCTTCCATTGGAATGCCCTAAACATAATCTCAATAAACAGGCAAAATAAACTGAGAAAAAAGGACATAAATGATCTGTACCCTCCAAAGTGGTAAAGAGAGTACAGATATAAAATACCCCAAATAAATCATCCAAGCAGCTTTCAAATTACTTCCATTGTAATGAAATGAACATCATCTAAAGAAACAGGCAAAATAAAATGGAAAAAGAAGTCCCTAAATGCTCTGTACCCTCCAAAGAGGTACAGAGAGTACAGATGCAAAATACCCCAAATAAACCATCCAAGCAGCCATCAAATTGCTTCCATTAGAATGCCCTAAACATAATCTCAATAAACGGGCAAAATAAACTGAAAAAAAGGACATAAATGATCTGTACCCTCTAAAGAGGTACAGAGAGTACAGATACAAAATACCCCAAATAAACCATCCAAGTAGCTTTCAAATTACTTCCATTGTAATGTAATGAACATCATCTAAAGAAACAGGCAAAATAAAATAGAAAAAGAAGTCCCTAAATGCTCTTTATCCTCCAAAGAGGTATAGAGAGTACAGATGCAAAATACCACCCAGAAACCATCCAAACAGCTTTCAAATTGCTTCCATTATAATGTAATGAACATCATCTAAAGAAACAGGCAAAATAAAATGGAAAAAGAAGTCTCTAACTGCTCTGTACCCTCCAAAGAGGTACAGAGAGTACAGATGCAAAATAACCCAAATAAATCATCCAAGCAGCCATCAAATTGCTTCCATTAGAATGCCCTAAATATAATCTCAATAATTAGGCAAAATAAAATGGATAAAGAAATCCCCAAATGCTATGTACCCTCCAAAGAGGTACAGAGAGTACAGATATAAAATACCCCAACTAAACCATCCAAGCAGCTTTCAAATTGCTTCCATTGTAATGTAATGAACATAATCTAAAGAAATAGGCAAAATAAAATGGAAAAAGAAGTCCCTAAATGATATGTACCCTCCAAAGAGATACAGAGAGTACAGATGCAAAATATCCCAAATAAACCATCCAAATAGCCTCCAAATGCTTCCATTGGAATGCCCTAAACATAATCAAAAGAAGTAGGCAAAATAAACTGGCAAAAGAAGTCCCTAAATGCTCACCAAAAGAGGTACAGAGAGTACAGATACAAAATACCCTAAATAAACCATCCAAGCAGCCATCAAATTGCTTCCATTGGAAAGCCCTAAACATAATCTCAAAAAATAGGCAAAATAAACTGGAAAAAAGGACTCAAACGATCTGTACCCTCCAAAGAGGTACACAGAGTATAGATGAAAAAAATACCTAGAAATCATCCAAACAGCTTTCAAATTGCCTGAACTAGAATGTAATGAACATTATTTCTAGAATCAGGCAAAATAAATTGGAAAAAAGGCAATAAATGATATGTACCCTCAGGAGAGGTACAGATGCAAAACATATTTATTGCACATATTTATTGCTATAGTCCAATAATTACAATTTAGGGGATTAACTCAATCACTATTGCTTAAAGAGCTACAAACAACCCGGAGAAAATCCTAGCTAAATACAAATCTAAATATCGTGTCTCTAAGTTAAAGAGAGTCATCTTTGGGACTCTAAAGTATTATAAATGAAGAACACAAAACTGGATAATGTTATGCATCAAAATGTTTTCCTGAAATAATATCCATCATCAGCTTAGTGTACCCTTCAGCCGACTGATTGATTGTGGAGCTCGAGTTAAATTCTTGCATGTAGAACATCGTATTGGTTGATGATTTCTTACAGCATCGATGTGTGATATTCTATGCGTACCTCTGAAAAACACTCTGGCATAATAAAGAAAGGTGATGCAACTTATGACCAAACACGCTCAAAGAACACTATCGATACTTTGGTTTTGCAACAAAAAGTAGAAGGGTTTGAATATTAATGCATTATTTAAAATACTAAAAACTAATATGCAAATAGAAAATTACTCTTGGCTATCTTGGATCTCTCCCAATATCCCTTAAGCCTTGAGTTGGAAACACCCTTTGGACGTTGCTTAACTGGATCCTTTAAGATATCTTTTCCCTTATCTGTTATGGTTGACTTCTTCTTCTTAACTGCTTTGTCAGCTGGAGGAGAATTTCCACTTATTATAGAGTCTATATCATCATATAGTTTTTTTAGGGATTCAAGCATATCCCCAGCTCTCTTATCCCTGCTCGACGCTTATTTGATATGCATATCGACTTATGTGATTCCAGAAAATAATGCCAGTAGCATTTCCATTTGTGCTTGCCACATCTCTTAATTTTATGTATGCACTATCAATGTAAATATCCCTCTTTGCTCTGGTAGACCATCGCCTGAGAAGATACTTGTCCAGAATACGCACAACATCTTCCCGACTAAGAACTCACATACAGGCACAAAGTAATCCCATCATTTCAAATTTTTTGCAAGTACAAGTTACTTCTAGGTAGTATCGAAATGCAATCCCATGTTTTGATGCATTTTTATTCTCTAAGTTTCTCACCAAATACTCCATGGTGCTGTCATCTGACTTAATTACTGATAGGCCTCCAACTCCATGCAAAAATTCCTCTTCAAACATAATGTGAACCTTTCTTGTATAAAATATAGCAGCTTATTTTAGAATTGGACTGGTCTTAACAACAGAAACAATCGATGACTGGCTACACTTGAAGTCTTCATCATGTTCATTCTGATGTCATGTCTCCATAACCTTTTCCAACCCCAAAAAATAATCTGTGAGTGAACTTATTGATTTAGATATTCCGTGACATACATTGTTCATGGACTCACTACGTTGCCTTGCCAAAATGCCCATGCAAAATGAGTCCTTGCTGAATGCAGTGGACCACTTGGATCTAATCTTATAAAGCTCAGACAGCCAAGCATGATCATGCAAATTGCCTTCTTCTAGCATGGCGTGCACCAAGCTTCTTAAACTCTTCCTCTGAGTCACACTTACTCATGCATTTATAAAATAGCCCTTGTACTATTTTATTACTATTAAAGTAATGAACCTTGGAAGGAGCTTTTTTTGAAATATGTCATTGGCACAACCTATGATGAGTATGCGACAATACAATTTCGATATCTCTCACCATAGCCTGATGTTGATCAGTGAATATTGTTATAGGATGTCTATCACTCATCAACCAAAGAAATATTTGGAATAACCATGAGAATGACTCAATTGTCTCTTCTGATAAAAAGGCTACTCTAAATAATACATTTTGCCAGTGATGATTCACTCCAACAAGAGGAGCACAAACAAGATTATATTTATTGAGTCGATAGCTTTTATCAAAAATTATCACATCCCCAAAACAATCATATTCTATCCTAGATATGTCATTGCTCCAAAAAAAACTTACTAAGAAATCTGACTCATCAACTTGTACATCCCATGCAAACATCCCATCCGCTGCTTGGCTTTCCTTAAATAACTGTATTAATGCATTACTATCACCATTCGCAATCCTCGATCTTTTCTCTTTCTGAATAAAATTGAAAGCGTCTCTTTTTGTGAACCTGATATTCTCTACGCCAACATCCTCGCTTAGATAGTCAATGCATCGCTTGCTCTAATACCGCCTCATTGTCTTCAACACGGACGCCTTCTCATCGCTAATGCATCTGTGATCCGAGAAGATGTAGGTCGAGGCGCCAAAGAATGATTATGACTTTCAGATATTTTTAATCATCCACCTCCAAATCAACAGAATCTAATCATGGCGACAACCGCTTCTTGTATCAATTTTCTAGAATTTTGTTAAGCCATTTAGATCGCACTTCTTTTGACCGCTTTTGCACATCATAAAAATCTTTTGATTTCAATTTCTTTGAGTTTGGCCAAGAACTAGTATGGTCCTTCCTGTGAAGCCAATTTGATGTGCATAGTCACGATAAAGGTATACGCCCCGCTTTCATTCTCAACAAGTGCCAAGGATTTCCCAAATTTGGGTCATTAGACATCACGACTTCATCATCACACAACTCATTGACCGCATTTACCTGGCCAAATAGATACAAAAATATGTTACAAAATATAGATGAAAAAAATCACCCAGAAATCATCCAAGCAGCCATCAAATTGCTTCCATTGGAATATAATGAACATAATCAAAAGAAACAGACAAAATAAACTAGAAAAAGAAGTCCCTAAATATTATGTACCCTCCAAAGAGGTACAAAGAGTACATATGCAAAAAAATACTCAAAAATCATCCAAGCAGCCACCAAATTGCTTCTATTGGAAAGCCCTAAACATAATCTCAAGAAATAGGCAAAATAAACTGGAAAAAAGGCTATAAATAATCTGTACCCCCCAAAGAGGTACAGAGAGTACAGATGTAAAATACCCACTAGAAACCATCCAAACAGCCTCCAAATGCTTCCAATGGAATGCCCTAAACATAATCAAAAGAAGTAGGCAAAATAAACTGGCAAAAGAAGTCCCTAAATACTCTGTACCCTCTAAAGAGGTACAGAGAGTACAGATGCAAAATACCCCAAATAAACCATCCAAGCAACCATCAAATTGCTTCCATTGGAATGCCCTGAACATAATCTCAAGAAACAGGCAAAATAAATTGGAAAAAAGGTCATAAATGCTTTGTACCCTCCAAAGAGGTACAGAAAGATGCACCCCCAAAACCATTCAAACAAACCCAAATGCTTCCATTGGCCCTAAACATAATCAAAAGAAGTAAAAATAAACTGGGAAAAGAAGTCTTAATGCTCAGACTCCAAAGAGGTACAGAGTACAGATGCAAAAAAAATACCCAGAAATCATCCAAGCAGCCATCAAATTACTTCCATTAGAATGCCCTAAATATAATCTCAAGAAATAGGCAAAATAAACTGGAAAAAAGGCCATAAATGATCTGTACCCTCCAAAGAGGTACAGAGAGTACAGATGCAAAATACATCCCAGAAACCATCTAAACAGCCTCCAAATGCTTCCATTGGAATGCCCTAAACATAATCAAAAGAAGTAGGCAAAATAAACTGGCAAAAGAAGTCCCTTAATGCTCTGTACCCTCCAAAAGGTACAAAGAGTATAGATGCAAAAAATACCCAGAAATCATCCAAGCAGCCATCAAATTGCTTCCATTGGAATTCCCTAAACATAATCTCAAGAAACAGGCAAAATAAACTGGAAAAAGGTCATAAATGCTCTGTACCCTCCAAAGAGGTACAGAGAGTACAGATGTAAAATACACCCCAGAAATCATCCAAACAGTCTCCAAATACTTCCATTGGAATGCCGTAAATATAATCAAAAGAAGTAGGCAAAATACACTGAAAAAAGAAGTCCCTAAATGCTCTATACCCTCCAAAGAGCACAAAGAGTACAGATGCAATAAAGCTCACAGAAATCATCCAAGCAGCCATCAAATTACTTCCATTGTAATGTAATGAACATTATCTCAAGAAACAGGCAAAATATACTAGAAAAAGAAGTCCCTAAATGCTCAGACCTCCAAAGAGGTACGAGAGTACATATGCAAAATAACACTAAAAGTAAAATTCAACAAAAAAGCATCCAAATTGTTTTCTAATGGAATGTAATGAACATATTCTCGATTGCACCAAGAATATGACTAACAAACTGTAAAAAAAATACACGAGAAACATTATCAATGAATTTCTATTTAATACATCCTCAGCTAAATTGGTCGCTATTTCCTCAACGTTCTCCATCTTCATGGTTCTTTTGTAAAAAAGAAATGAGATTTTCTATTTCTCTTGAGCTCATTTTGCAAAAAACTAACCCTAAACCCTAAATGCCTATATATTTCTTTTAAATTCCTCCACATTCCAATGATGCTTACGCCGGTCGCCGGGAAGTGTAAACGGCATCGGAATATGCCATCCTTTACGGCCCATTATGTTATCGTCGAAAATGGGAAAAAATATTGACATATTTGGATTGAGTCCGCACGCTACGCATTGCATCACATAATATTTTCTCGCTCAATGAGCCGCTCCTTCAACCGCTTCCTTAGGTGACGCCCCTTTTTCTTAAAGCAAATCGCAGTTACTGATCTCCTTCTTTCGCCTCCTCCCATTTCCTCCTCTAGTCCAAACCACACACAAGCAAAATAGTGGAGATCAGGGAAGAAAGTAAAGCTACCAGCTTTCATCACTGCTCATTCCCAAATGGTTTTCTATTCTTTTCATTTCCTCAAGCATCCATCAATGGCTGCTTCACGTTCTCTTTTCCTTCTGATTCTTATTCTATTAAGCACTTGCAGTTGGTTCTTCTTCTCTTCAACACCCCTCACTTTGTTATCTTTTCTTCTTTCCATTTCTTTTCCCTTCATCTTTTTAAAACTCAAACAAAGAGTGAAGCAAAGCCAAAAATCTTCACAAGAGAAGAAAATGAAAGACGTAAAGGTTGCTGCTTTTGAAGAGGGTATTTTAGATGAACTAATTATTAGCGATCAAAAGCTGATGCTAGGCTCAGATTATTCAATCTTTGAAGATTCGAACTTGTTCAGATCATCACAGAGTTCTGAAAGGTCAATCTCTGATGATGAGAGTCTCATTGAGATCGCTCTACCTGATGGCCACTACCTTGGGTCTAGAAAGACAAGTTCAGAGTTTGAACTTGAACTCCTTGATTACTTGCCTAAGTTCTTGTTCTGCAACATGGATTAATGGAACTCCTTTTATAGATCAACGACAAAGACAATATGATCAAAATTGAGATCCCCATGGGCTCCATCAAATGCCCACGGTTCGAGATCAAGGCTTGAGCATGCTGTTATTTTGATGCTCTAGTTCTGAACGTCTCTTCAAAATTAATATCTTTCTTGCAAAACCAGCTAAGTTGCACAACAGCTAGAACCACCCTCGAAGTGCAGTTTTATTTTCATCCCTGACACGCAATCAATTACTTCTCTAATTGATTCCACAACGTCAAAGTTAGCAAGCTTTTGCTGAACTTGAAAGCCATAGCGTTATTAGTTTAAATTTGAAATGAAAAGAGGTGGAACAACATTTTGATGGACTTGTGTGACAAATGGATGTAGAAGAGCTCCACAAGTTTTCTAAAAAAAGGCAAAAAGGCAGATTGGCTCTAGAAGCAATAAGTTACAAAGTCCTAATGTCTTTTGGGAACATGGTAAAGTGAATGAAGCAGTTGTAGAAATTCGAAAAATGGAGAGGAGAGGAGTTATTGAAACTCCTAGTGTTTATTACAAATTAGCATGTTGCCTTTGTAATAATGGGAGGTGGCTTGATGTTATCATGGATAATAAGTACTTGTCCGCATCTTTCTTGACGCAGAGGAGAAATTTGTGACTTTCTGTAGGTTCGAAGAACCTGCTAATGCCCATGAGGGCGTAGTGGGTGCGAGAAAATGTGAATGTGATTATACATATATACTTGCATTTCTTTCTGTAGGTTTCAAGACTCTACTAATGCTCATGAGGGCGTAGTGGGTGTGAAAAAATGTTAATGTGAAAATACATATATTCTTACATTTCTTTCTACAGGTTTCAAGACCCCGCTAATGCCCATGAAGGTGTAGTGGGTACGAGAAGAAGGCTATGGTGTCATAAAACACCACTCGCTATGCTCAGTAGGGCATACCGAGTAAGCCAAAAGTTTATCGCCCCCCATGGGGATGATGTGATCAAAATTTAGACTAAAATTTAAGACTTAAACAAATTCAAATAGAAATCATCTAAACTTAAGTTAAACAAAAACATATACGATAAATATGAAGATAAATGTTAAATCAAAGAGAAATAGAGTTAGAGCATCTAAAGAAAAAAATTTTAAAGAATAGAACACTTATTTAAAATACAAGTAAAATTTGAGGAGGTTAATGCTATACTCACAAGCTTTAATTGTAAGTCTCTATGGTTTAAATTGAAGCGGCAAAGTGAGTTCTCTTTTCTCCAAACTCATAATTAAACAAGCTTAATTGAAACTTGGGGAGGCTAATAGTAAACTCATAAGCTTTAATTGCAATTCTCTATGGCTTAAGTTGAAGCCGCAAAGTGAGTACTCTTTTCTCCAAACTCTTCAAAATTAAACAAGCTTAATTGAAACTTGGGGAGGCTAATATGAAACTCATAAGCTTTAATTACAATTCTCTATGGCAGTTGAAGCGGTAAAGTGAGTTCTCTTTTCTCCAAAACTCCTCAAAATTAAACAAGCTTAATTGAAACTTGGGTAGGCAAATACCAAACTCATAAGAGTTAAGGATAAATTCATATTGGATTTGAAGTCCTCTTTTATGTGAACAAATCATATTTAATATCAAATGAAGTAAAGATCTCAATTGAATATAAAATGACAAATGATTGGTGGTAAGTCTAAATATCCAATTCCAAATTGAGAACAAAAGTGCATAAGTAATTTGGTAGCTTTCTCACAAGCACCAAATCAACTATGCAACTCATGATCATTCATGAATGTAGCCTTTGAAAGGATCATTTGGATCTTGCGCTTGAAGTCGAGTTTGAAACACAAGAGATTGGTTGAGTGCTACTTTCAAACTAAAGTAAAAAAAAATCAAATAAAATTCATAAGAGGTTTTCACTATAACCAAATGGCATATTAGCAAGTATAGGCAAGACTTCTTATTGAATAATCGACTTGTATTCAGAAGAAGCTTGAATTCAAAAAAGCTTGCTTAAAGGAATTATAATAGCTTATATGAGCGAGTATCAAATTTGAATGTTGAATTTGCAAAGATCTAATAGGTTTTTAATGAGCATAAGCCAATCTTTGAAGTTTAGAAGTTCTATGAATAAATGAAATGCAAGTAAAGATATAACTTTTTAAGTGCAAATACAAACATAATTCTAGATACATTGAGCCACTGAACCCACAATACTCAAATGAAAGCGAGCATAAGGCACCATTTAAAAATTCAAAGTAAACTCGCTAATAGATCTACAATTCTTTGTACAAGCAGACAAAAGATGACACTAAATTAAATACTGCACGAATGAAGGAGCTTTCCTTCAATACAAAAATTAAGAAACTTCATTCTAAATTATAATTTTCAAAATCAATGAAATTAATAATTAGGTGAAATTATCTAAACTATAAAAACCTGCATGTGCTCGAACATAAAAATTTAAAGTATAAATTTCAATGTCTAGAAAGGCTGTGCAGGCTAAATTGGAATCTATTAAATATCAATCTGCAAAAGTCTAATAAGACATTAGATCAATTTACAATATCTTCCCTGCCACCGGATTTACAACACATCGTACAAGTGAACATAAGGCATTAATTAAGGCATTCTTAAAATACACCCGCATGGGCCCCGACACTACACTGAGTGCTTAAATTCAAATGTTTAAGGATGTTGTGCGGGCTGCTTCCCGGTTTAGTCTTATGATTGGGTCCAGGTTAACAAAACCTAAAAATATATTATAAAAATTTCAAATCAGTGAAATATCTGAGAAACTAATTATGTCTTGTGATAGTAAATTTAATCCTCTATTAGCAGCTAAACAAAGTTGATAGGATCTAAAGCTCTTAAATATGTTCAAATTAATCAATTTTTCAAATCAAATTAACTCAAATCAAGTGTCAATTAAAAAAATTGCTAAATGAAATATAATCATTAAAAGCTTAGAGCAAAACTCAATCTATCCACCTTTCGCAACAATTTGTTGGAGGTGATAAATTAAGAAAACTCTAGCTCGTGAAGGAGTCAATGTCAAATCAAGTATTCTGCTATGTTCACTCTCAATCAATCTCTTGCTAGTAAGGATGTGACCCATCTCCTCTGACTGTGTGGCTTGGCCGATAGGCTCCACAAATAAAGCAATTACGATCAGAGTCATTTGATCGGGTGGTTTGGCCAGTCAGGCTCCATTATATTATGATCACGACCGTAGCCTGTATGCTCCCCAATGGCTCTACCCTTTGAGTTGTGAATCATAGGGTACACTTGATAGAGCAAACATTCCTCTATTAGCTAAGGTAGACTTAAGACTATCTCCTTAGATAAACACCACCCCAGGTCTACAAAGATTTTTTGGACGGCATAACCCATGTGTTGCTGATGAGAATCCTTCTGTTAGGTAGGGTCGACTATCTCCTCTGACTAAGTAGACAAAGGACCACAATGGCCCAGGATGGCAGAACCATGGGATCTAGATCGGGCACATCATCATTCCCCCAACCATCTGATTTAAGCTAAGATTATGAATTTCATAATCTAAATTTTGAAACTCCATATGCTACTACTATATGCTACGCATTAGGCGATCTAACGACTAGCCTTAATCAAAAGTTCTCTCTCACTTATTGGGAAGGATAATTAACTATAAGGGATTGCGCCTATAGGAAAGCTAGAACCAGATCTAAAGTCCTCAAAAAATGAGGACAAAATCGCTGAGTAGTGTCTTATATACTATTACATCTGTCTTCTAAAAATTACACCTACATTTAAATCACTATCTTCAATTCAATATTATTGAGAAGCCGGTGGTGAATTTTCGGAGCCCATGGATTTCTGGCGACTCCACTAGGGATAGGTTTCTCTTTCCATTTTTGGCTAGTTGAGTATAAGCTATAGTAATAGTGGAGTACAATAAAAAATTGAAATTATTAAAAAAAAAGAAATAATTATCAATGAAACTAAATCTAATTCAATTATGTCTTATGACTAATATGCTTCTTCTCTATATCAGTTTGCTTTATTGTATATCTGTATAATGAAAGTGCGGGGTGATACATCAATTATTGACTGTTAATCCCCATCTTTCATTTACAAAGATAGATCTTTAGAGCACACCGTTCATCTTGCAGCTAGGACGCAGAGCTAACATCCGTTTGGCTAACATTATTATCAGTACTGGAGATGCTAGAGCTACCATCTAAATTGGTTGCGTAAACTTCCCAACCATTCCTGCTGTAAATAATCCTCTACCTGAAGCACTTGCATATTATACACACTAACCTATTCAGAGGAAGAGGATAACTGAAATGACCACTACTGCTACTGAGGTTCCTTGAAAAAGAGAGCATTTGTATTCAAAATGTTGATTCATTTTGAGGCGCCAGTCATGAAGAAAACCTTCACTGAGCAGAAAGTTTCAATCATACCTATGAATGCTGCAACCCTCCCAGTTAAATCTTTCACACTAGGAAGGTATGATACTGAAGCCTCCTCTTCTAGAGGAAAATTGAGTAGAAAGCAAAGGAGAAGAAACACTAAACTGTGAGCTTAGTAGTTGTTACTTGAATCACAAGTCATACAACCAATCTTACAACCAAAAGTGAGTATTTCTACCCCACAATAAATTTGAAAATTTTGAGTGGGTGAAAAGGAATAGCTCTATTGGTGATATTAAGCAACGTTTTTGGGCTCAACATCAGTCAGCTTCAACCTTTCTAAAGAAATAATATGAAACTCTATCTACTCGAGCATATAGAGTTTTGAAGGTTGTTAAGGAAAGATGTCTTATGAATAAGAGGCATCAAATGTCAATTATCAAAAAAAGCCAAAAATGCTCCACTATAAAATCTATAATCAATGATAGTAAGAGCTAAAGATCATTCTAAGCAATTTCCATATGGTGAACATTGGGGTGTGACACCTGAACCGCATGTTCGGGAATCCAATACTAAAAGGTCTTAACAAAAAAAAATATGGAGACCGAAGCCTCGAGAAGAAGTAGTGATGCAGAAGCTTCTTCATTCGGAAGCAAGCTAACCTAGAGACAGTGGAGAAAGAGTTGCGCACTCAACAGCCATTATTCAAGCAAAAAATTATACAACTAACTGTGGAACCAGAAGTGAGTGTCCCAACCTATAACAAGTTTGATAGCCTAAAATGAGTAAAGTGGAACAGCTCTACTGGTCAAATCAAGTAGTCCTTTTGGACTTGATAACATCAGGTTCTAGCTTATCCAATGAGGAAACTCAAAACTGTATATGCAAGAGTGCATCGCATCCTCAAAGTTGCAAAGGAGAAAGGACTGATAAAAAACAAATATGAAGGCCCTATCATCAGGGAGGCCAGAGTTACTCCTTCAAAGAAACTTCTCCTACAACCCTGGCAAGATTTCTACCAATTCAAGTCCTGCATGGTGAGCATCGAGGTGTGACACTTGGACCATACGTCCAAGAATCTGCCATCGAAAGATCCCAAAAAATAGGTGAGAAAATTTGGAGGCCAAAATCTTGAAGTGAAATTCACTTACAGAAAGACAACACTGTGACATCTAAACTGTACTCCCACAAAATTCACTCCGTATGCTAAAGTATTTAGAGCTGAAGCAGTCTTGCCACTTGATGTTGAATTACTTTCACTCTGAGAAATCATTCAACATAATCTCACTCAAGATGAGAATGTCTCTCTACGGATGGAAGAGCATGATGCGCTTGACAAAGTTAGGCTCTAAGTTCAACGAAATTTACAAGTCTACCTAGCGAGGATGTCCAAAGCATTCAGCCATACAGTACGTCCTCAAACTTTTTAAGAAGGAGAAATGGTCCTAGTGTTGAGAAGACTAATTAATCCCCAATCGAAGATTTGGTGGCAAATTTAAGCTTAATTGGGATGGTCCTTTTCTCATTGAGAAAGTATACCAATGAGAGGCATACCAACTCATTGACCTAAAGGGTGAAAGATCAATGCCGCCAATTAATGGTCGTTACCTGAAAAAGTATTATACATGATGAATACATTCTCGAATTATAATAAAAATCCCCCTGTAAGATAGGGGGTATTTTTTTTAGTATATCTATTTAGGTCGACATTATGCTTCATGCCGAGATCCCTAAATAAATATACTCACTCCGAAAAAAAGCTTTTCCGTGAAAATTCCCCTGTTACATAGAGGGCATTTTTTTAGTTTATGTTAAGTTTATTTAAGTCGACGTCGTACTATAAGACGAGATCCTCGAATATATTCTGATTCGGGTTGATATCGAGCTTTATGCTGAAATCTTTGAATACATCCCTAATTATTATTATTAAGTTGCAAGTTCCTATAGGAATAAAAAGAATATATTACTACGCATGAAATGATAGCCCTAAATGTTAAGAAATTTATCTCTTAGATTTGTTAAAATTTTGGAGATCAAATCAGAAGAACTCTTGATTTTGGAAGCTTCAATCAATTAAGTTGGACAAACATAAACCTCTACATCCTAAAGTCTAGGATACGGATAGGTTCTAAAGGTCAAACTCAATAAGCCCATAAATGGCTGAGTGGATGGTGCTCCCCTCACTCAACAAGCTGCAAGAAAAGGTCGCAGTGAAAAAGCCCCTATTTGTCAATCTGATGACAAAACCACCAACCCACTACAGCTTAAGTCAAAGACTCGAGTAGGTTCTAAAGGTCGAACTCAACAAGCCTATAAATGGCTGAGTTGCTGATGCTTTCCTCACTCAACAAGCAGTAAGAAAAGGCCACAATGAAAGAGCCCTTGCTCGTTAGTCCAAAGATGATAGTTGTTCAATCTCAAATCAGATTCAGCTTAGTGATTACAAGCAACCAAGATCTAAGACATCTTTCTACTTGATCGATAGATCAAGACAATCTGAGGAAACTCTTAATTCAGGGCTATCTCAAATCAATCTATATATTGCCTATACAGTGATATTTCAAATTTATTCTCAAATGATTTGATAAAGCTCAAAGCACAGATCAAAGCTAATCTCATCATCAAGTCTGTCAAAGTAGAAAGCACAGGACCGAGGAAGTAATTCCATAGTTTAAAAAAAGTTGATAGTTAAACTAAAAGAATTTTGTGATTATTCAGTCTGTTAAAGCACACATCATTAGATTGATAACTCAACATAGACCTAGTATAAGCTGGAAGGCTGTGTCATATGTATGTACCCTTCAATGAATCTATCAAAGCAGCAAGCACGGGATTCATGGTGTACATACACTTCCTGACAAGTCAATATGGACAAATCAGGTCAATCCATCATCAAGTGTGTCAAGCTTAAAGCTAGGATAGAAGGAATTTCAAATTCGACCAAGCATGGATAAATTGATTCCCCAGCAGAGTCCTTCATCAAAATGAATAAATCAATTCCTCCACCAAACCAAATCAAGCACGAAGCTAGGGTTGGAGGAAACTCAAATCTGTAATGACATAAACGAAAGAGATCTTCAGCAAAGCCACTAAAGTAGAGAGTATATGGTGTAAGAACTCGTATCTATTCAACAAATTGATTCTCACAAATCGATCAATCCCATCATTTAGCATGCCCTGAATAAGGCAGCATACTAATGATAAATCGTATCAAAGCTCTGAAAGCTATTATAATCGAAGCTAAAATAATCCAAGTTCTTTGGCCATCCAAAAGGGTCAACTAGTTTTCAACAAACGTGACTCTCTCCATGCACAAATTACATTTGTTGTGGGACATTTGTTGATCTACATATATGTGTCATAAGTCGAGTCAAGCCCACAAGTCGAATTCGACAGACTCGGAGGTGACAGTGCGTAAATCAGGGCTCAAATGCACTAGATGTCACCGAAAATGATTGAAATGACCTTCAATCGATAAAAGGACTTCGCCATCACATTCAGAATATTGAAATTGATCAGAATATAAATACTGCATAATCTAAAGATCAATCAATCAACCGATCGAGCTATCAATGTGTCGATGCGTATAACAGAGTCGAGAAGTTACGATGATGTCCAAATGACCTCCATTTATGAAATTGATCACACCATTAGCTTCAAAATATCAAAAATATCAAGTAAGACTATTTGCACTCAATTCGGACAAGTCTGCACAAATGTCGAATGATCGAAAGCGATAATGTACAAATCGGGCTGAAATACACAGGATATCGCTAAAATTAAACCAAATGACCTCTGATTGATGAACAGACTTAGCCATCACATTCAGAACATCGAAACTAATCGGAATATAAATATTGCATAACTTGAGGATCAACCAATCAATCGATCGAGTCGTCAATGCGCTTGCCCACATATCGAGCTCAGGAGGCACCGACACAAACCAAACGACCTCTATTTATGAAATTGATTATTTCATTAGCTTTAAAATATCAAAATCTATCAAGTAAGATTATTCGCACTCAATTCGCAGTCGTACAACATCAAGTGGTCGGGCAACAATACGTAATTTTGAATCAAATTGGCTCTATTCAACGCCGACTTGAACCAAACGCCTCGACATAAACAATCATTGCATCTAAAATGTTGGAATAACCTAAGATTGATATATATATATATATCAACTATATAAGTCTGTCGATGTAAAATTCATATTAAGTTGGATTACATATTCAGAAAATTGATTTAAAAACAAAAAAATAGAAAACCTATTTACATCTAATAACCCTAACCGACCCATCTCACTACTCATTTCCCCACTCACTCGGCTCTTCCTTGATCCGCTCGATCGGTCTTCCCTTCATGCACGAACGACAACTGAAGTCTCTCGCTCGTCCGTTTGAATGCTAACCGTTTGCGCGAGCTGTCCTCCTTGTTCGAACGAGTCCACTCATCCAACCGTTCCCTCCTTCTTTGAGGGTTATTTTCTCCCCTTCAAACAGAGTAGCAAGAGGTGCCATCCCTTTGCTTCTTCTAGCCAAAACAGTAAGCCGTAGATCTCCCTTCAAAGAAAATAAAGCTACCAGCTTTCGTCACTGCTCATTCTCAAATGGTCTTCTATTCTTTTCATTTCCTCAAGCATCCATCAATGGCTGCTATACATTATCTTTTTCTTTTGATTCTTATTCTACTAAGCACTTGAAGTTGGTTCTTCTTCTCTTCAACACCCCTCACTTTGTTATCTTTTCTTCTTTCCATTTTTTTCCCTTCATCTTTTTAAAACTCAAACAAAGAGTGAAGCCAAGCCAAAAATCTTACAAGAGAAGAAAAGGAAAGACGTAAAGGTTGCTACTTTTGAAGAGGGTATTTCAGATGAACTGATTATTAGCAATCAAAAGCTGATGCTAGGCTCAGATTGTTTAGTCTTTGAAGATTTGAACTTGTTTAGATCATCATAGAGTTGTGAAAATTCAATTTCTGATGATGAGAGTCTCATTGAGATCGCTTTACCTGATGGCCACTACCTTGGTTCTAGAAAGACAAGTTCAGAGTTCAAACATGAATTCCTTGATTACTTGACCAAGTCCTTGCTTCTGCAACATGGATTAATGAACTCCTTTTAAAGATCGACGAGGAAGAAACTATGATCAAAATCGACATCGCCATGGGCTCCATCAAATGCCCAAGGTTCGAGATCAAGGTTTGAGCATGCTGTGATTTTGATGCTCTAGTTCTGAATGTCTCTTCAAAATTAAGATCTTTCTTGCAAAATCAATTGAGTTGCACAATGGCTAAAACCACCCTCGAAGACCAGTTTTATTTTCATGGCTGACACGGAATCAGTTACTTCTCTAATTGATTCTAGAACGTCAAAGTTAGCAATCCTTTGCTGAACTTGAAAGCCACAGTGCTATTGGTTTAAATTTGAAATGAAAAGAGGTGGAACAACATTTTCATGGGCTTGTGTGAAAAATGGATGTAGAAGAGCACCACAAGTTTTCTAAAATAAGGAAAAGGCAGATTGGCTCCAAAAGCAATAAGTTACAAAGTCCTTATTTCTTTTGGGAATAGGGTAAAGTGAATGAAGCAGTTGTAGTAATTCGAAAAATGGAGAGGAGAGGAGTTATTGGAACTCCTAGTGTTTATTATAAATTAGCATGTTGCCATTCTAATAATGGGAGGTGGCTTGATGTTATCATGGAGAATAAGTACTTGTCCGCTTCTTTCTTGACATGGAGGGGAAATTTGTGGCTTTATGTAAGTTCGAAGACCCCGCTAATGCCCATGAGGGCGTAGTGGGTGCAAGAAAATATGAATGTGAAAATACATATATGCTTACATTTCTTTTTGGAGGTTTCAAGACCTCTATAATGCTCATGAGGGCGTAGTGGGTGCGAGAAAATGTGAATGTGAAAATACATATATGCTTGCATTTCTTTCTGCAGATTTCAAGACCCCGGTAATGCCCATGAGGGTGTAGTGGGTGAGAGAAGAAGGTTGGGGTGTCATAAGACACTACTCGCTATGTTCATTAGGACGTACCGAGTAAGCCAAAATACTCTCAATGCAGCCCTCTACGCGGGGATGATGTCGGGAGGCTGCCAAAATTTAAACTAAAATTCAAGACTTAAACAAATTCAAATGGAAATCATCTAAACTTAAGTTAAACAAGAAGATATATGATAAATATGAAGTTAAATGTTAAATCAAAGAGAAATAGAGTAAGAGCACCTAAAGAAAAATTTTAAAAGAATAGAACACTTGTTTAAAATGCAAGTAAAATTTGAGAAGGTTAGTACTAAACTCACAAGCTTTAATTGTAATTCTCTATGATTTAAATTGAAGCGACAAAGTGAGTTCTCTTTTCTCCAAACTCCTCAAAATTAAATAAGCTTAATTCTTAGGGAGGCTAATATTAAACTCATAAGCTTTAATTACAATTCTTTATGGCTTACATTGAAGCCGCAAAGTGAGTGCTCTTTTCTCCAAACTCCTCAAAATTAAACAAGCTTAATTGAAACTTGGGGAGGCTAATATGAAACTCATAAGCTTTAATTGCAATTCTCTATGGCTTAAGTTGAAGCAGCAAAGTGAATTCTCTTTTCTCCAAAACTCCTCAAAATTAAATAAGCTTAATTGAAACTTGGAGAGGAAAATATCAAACTCATAAGAGACTTACAATAAATTTGTAGTCTAGTTACTAAGTAAATATGTGATTTGATGTGGAGTTAAGAATAAATTCATATTGGATTTGAAGTCCTATTTTATGTGAACAAATCATATTTAATATCAAATGAAGTAAAGATCTAAATTGAATATTACATGACAAATGATTGGTGGTAAATCTAAATATCCAATTCCAAATTGAGAACAAATGTGCGCAAGTAATTTGGTAGCATTCTCATAAGCATAAATTCAACTAGGCAACTCATGATCATTCATAAATGTAGCCTTTGAAAGGATCATTTGGATCTTACACTTGAAGTCAAATTTGAAACACAAGAGATTGTTTGAGCGCTACTTTCAAACTAAAGTAAAATTCAAATAAAATTCATAAGAGGTTTTCATTATAACCAAAGGGCATATTAGCAAGTATAGGAAAGACTTCTTATTGAATAATCGACTTGTATTCAAAAGAAGCTTGAATTCAAATGAGCTCTCTTAAAGGAAGTATAACAGCTTGTATGAGCGAGTATTAATTTTGAATGTTGAATTTGCAAAGATCTAATAGGTTTTTAATGAGCGTAAGCCAATCATTGAAGTTTAGAAGTTCTATGAATAAATAAAATGCAAGTAAAGATACAACCTTTTAAGTGCAAATACAAACATAATTTTGCGAATTGTGCCACCGAACCCGCAATACTCAAATGAAAGCAGGCAGAAGGCACCATTTAAAAATTCAAAGTAAACTCGTCACCAGATCTGCAATTCTTTGTACAAGTAGATAGAAAGCAACACTAAACTAAATACTACACAAATGAAGGAGCTTTCCTTCAATACAAAAATTAAGGAACTTCATTCTAAATTATGATTTTCAAAATCAACGAAATCACTAATTATATGAAATTATCTAAGCTATAAAAATCAGCATGTGCTCGGATATAGAAATTTAAAGTGTAAATTTCAATGTATGAAAAGGCTGTGCAGCCTAAATTGGAACCTATTAAATATCAATATGAAAAATCTAATAAGATATTAGATCAATTTACAACATCTTCCACACCACAAGATTTGTAACACATCGTACAAGTGAACAGAATATGTTAATTAAGGCATTCTTAAAATACACTCGCATGGGCCCCGACACTATGCTGAGTGCTTAAATTCAAGTGTATGAGGATGTTGCGCGGGCTGCTTCCCAATTTAGTCTTAGGACTGGGTCCGGGTTAACAAAACTTAAAAATCTATTATAAAAATTTTAAATCAGTGAAATATCTGAGAAATTAATTCTATCAAGTGATAGTAGATCTAATCATTTATTAGCAGCTAAACAGAGTTGATAGGATCTAAAGCTCTTAAATATGTTCAAATTAATCAATTTTTTAAATCAAATTAACTCAAATCGAGTGTCAATCTAAAAAATTGCTCAAATGAAATATAATCATTAATAGCTTAAAGTAAAACTCAATTTATCCACCTTCCGCAATAATTTTTTGGAGGCAACAAATTAAGAAAATTTTAACTCACAAAGGAGCCAATGTCAAATCAAGTATTCTACTATATTCACTCTCAATCAATCTCTTATCAGTAAGGACGTGGCATGTGTCCTCGGTGTATATAAGCTCCATATGAAGCAATTATGACCGAGTCCTCGACGGGTGGTTTGGCTAAGAATGCTATTATATTACGATCAATGACGTAGATGTTCCCCAATGGCTCTGCCCTTTAAGTTATGAATTATAGGGTACACCTGATTAGGGGTGTAAATGAGCTGAGCTTGAGCGAACAGACTCTTGTTCATGTTCGGCTCGTTTGAAATTTGTTTTGTTCATGTTCGGCTCGTTTGAAATTTGTTTTGTTCGTGTTCGGCTCGTTTATATATCGAGCTTGAAATGTTGCTCTACCGCTTAACTAAACGAGCTAACGAGTAACACGAGTTGTTCGCAAACAACATGCTTTTTTTGAGGGGAGGATTTGAATCTGGGCCAATCTTTTGCATAACAAAAGTTTTAACCACTAAGTCATGCTTGCATTTGTGACATGTAAATATGTTCATAATATTAATATAATAATAATAATAATAATAATAATAGTAATAAATACAAATAATAGTAATATAATAATAATAATAATAATAATAAATAATAATATAATATAATATAATATAATTTTTTATTTCAACTAAATCGAAATAACACTATCGAACAAATGATTGTTCATGTTCTCATTTATATATCGAAGCTTGAGTAGCTGTGTTCTGCCATTTAATTAATGAACGAAATAACACGAAGCTATATAATGAGTCGAACATAACACGTCGCTCGCGGAACAACGAAGCTAACACGAAGCTCGCTCGTGAACAACGAAGCTTTTTGACACTCTACACCGATAGACAAACAGCCTTCACTCTACGTAGACTTAAGATTGTCTCCTTAGACAAACACCACCCCAGGTCTACAAGGATTTCTTGGACGACGTAACCCATGTGTTACTGGTGAGGATCCTTCTATCAAGTTGGGTCGACTACATCCTCTGACTAAATAGACTAGGGACCATGACAGCCCGAGATGATAGAACCATGGGATCTAAATCGGGCATGTCATCATTCCCCCAACCATCCAATTTAAGCTAAGATGATGAATTTCATAATCAAAATTCTGAAACTCCATATCCTGCTATTATACATTATACATTAAGCGATCTAACGACTAACCTTAATCGAAAGTTTTCTCTCATTTATTGGGAGAAATAATTAACTATAGGGGCTTACGCCTATAGATAACCTGAAACCAAATCTAAAGTCCTCACAAAATGAGGATAAAATCTCTAGGTAGTGTCTTATCTACTATTCCATCTGCCTTCTAAAAATTACATCGATATTTAAATCACTCTCTTCAATTCAATTCAATATTGTCGAGAGGTCGATGGCAAATTTTTGGAGCCCATAGACACTAAAATAAATGCTGCACGAATGAAGGAGCTTTCCTTCAATAGAAAATTCAAGGAAATTCATTCTAAATCATGATTTTAAAATTAATGAAAATACTAATTAGGTGAAATTGTCTAAGCTATAAATACTTGCATGTGCTCGAACATAGAGATTTCAAGTGTAAATTTTAATGCCTGAAAAGGCTGCGCAAGTTAAATTGGAATTAAATGAAAATACAAAATCAATCTCATAATTCATAAATAAAATTACCTAAATTACTAATCACCCGCATGAGCCTCAACACTATGCTGAGTGCTTAAATTCAAGTGTCTGTGGATGCTGTGCGGGTTGCTTCTCATCTTAGTCTTAAAACTAGGTCCAACTTAACAAAACCTAAAAATCTATTATATAAATTTTAACTTAGTGAAATGTCTGAGAGACTAATTCTGTCATGTGATAGCAGATCTGATCCTTTGTTAGGAGCTAAACGGAGTTGACAGGATCTGAAGTTCTCAAATATATTCAAACTAATCAATTAATTATCCCGATGATGGCTGTGTTAAATGGTGATTTCAACCGGAGGGGATACTTTCATCAAAATGTGATTCTAAATTAACTCAAACTGAGTGTCAATCTAAAAAATTATTTAAATGAAACTCTATCATTAAAAGATTAAAATAAAACTCAATCTATCCACCTTCTATAACTATTTATCAAAGGTGGCAAATTAAGAAAACTCTATCTTACAAAAGAGCTAATGTCAAATCAAGTATTATACTATATTCACTCTCAATCAATCTCTTGTCAGTAAGGACATGACATGTGTTCTCTGATTACGTGGCTTAGCTAATAGGCTCCACAGATGAAGCAGGTACAACCAGAGTTCTCTGATCGGGTGATTTGGCCAATCAGACTCTATTATATTACGATCATGACCGTAGCCCGTATGCTCCCCAATGGCTTTGCTCTTTGAGTTATGAATCATAGGTTATACCTGATAAGCAAACATCCCTCTGTCAGCTAAGGTAGACTTAAGATTATCTCCTTAAACAAACATCACCCCAGGTCTACAATGATTTCTTGGACGACGTAACCCATGTGTTGCTGATAAGGATTATTTGGTCAGGTTAGGTCAACTACCTCCTCTGACTAAGTAGACTGGGGGCCATAATGGCCTGGGATGATAGAACAATAAGATCTAGATCGGGCACATCATCATTCCCCCCAACCATCTAGTTTAAGCCGAAATGATTAATCTCATGAATTCTAAATTTTAAACTCCACATGTTGCTGCTATACGCTACGTATTAAGCGACCTAATGACTAGCCTTAATCGAAAGTTCTCTCTCACTTATTGAGAGAGGTAATTAACTATAGGAGCTTGCGCCTATAGGAAACCTAGAACCAGATCTAAAGTCCTCACTAAATAAGGATGAAATCTATAGGAAGTGTCTTATCTACTATTCCATCTTCCTTCTGAAATTACACCGACACTTCAATCATACTATCATCAATTCAATATTTTTTGAGAGGTCAGTGGCAAATTTTTGGAGCCCACAGATTTTTAGCGACTCTGCTAGGGACATATTTCTCTTTCCATCTTTAGCTAGTCAAATTTGAGCTATGGTAGCAGTAAAGCATGATAAAAATTCAAATTTGAAATCAATTATCAATAAAACTATAATTAAATATGTTATCTCATGATGACTAATCTGCTTATTCTCTATATCGATGGATCTTTTGAATATATTGTTCATCTTGCAGTTAGGTCACGGAGCCAATATATGTTTGGCTAATGTTATAATCAATACTAGAGATGCTGAAGCTACCATTCAATTTGGTAGTGTAAACTTTCCAGCTATCACTGTTGCAAATAATCCCCTACCTGAAGCACATGCATATTGTACAAACCAACCTCTGCATGGAGGAGAATGACTGGATGATCGCTGCTGTTGTTGAGGTTCCTCAAGAGAGAGCCTCTGTATTCGAAGGATTGGGTCATTCAGAAGCGTCGATCATGAAAAGAATCGTCATTTGGCAAAAAGTTTCAGTCATGTCTATGAATGTGATCATTTTGTCGAGTGAACCTTTTGGACTAGGAAGACATGATGTTGAAGCCTCCTCTTCTAGAGAAAAATTGAGTAGAAGGCAAAGGAGGGGAAATGCTAAACTGCAAGCTCAATAATTACTTCCTGAATTATTAGCCATGTGACTAGAATTGATTTCGGAAGTGAGTGTTCCCACTTACAATAAGTTTAAAAATCTCAAGTTGGTGAAATGGAATAGCTCTATTGGTGATATCAGATAATCATTCTGGGAGCAACGATACCCAACTATAATCCCATAATGGAGTCATCCTAAGACTCTGTCCTCTAGAGTGCACATGGTGTTGAAAGTTATTAAGGAGAAGGATCTTATGAAGAAAAAAAATAGCGATGCCTGATTATCAGAGAAAATGAGAAAGCTTCAATTAAAAGGCTACTCTCGGTGGGTAATGTTCAAGACCATCCTAAGCAATTTCTATACGGTGAACATCGGTGTGTGACACTTGAACTGCATGTCCAGGAATCCGTCGCCAAAAGGACCTAGCAAAAAGAAAAACAAATATGGCTGTCAAAGCCTCAAGAAGTAGCAACGCAAAAGCTTTTTCATCTGGAAGCAAGTTGACATAGAGATAGCAGAGAACGAGAAATGTTGAACTACGTGCTCAATAGTTATTGTTCAAGTAAAAAACTATGCAACCAGCTGTGAAACCAGAAGTGAGTGTTCCAACCCATAATAAGTTTGACAGCCTAAGATGGGTAAAGCGGAACAGCTCTACTGATCAAATCAAATAGTCCTTCTATACCCAATAATGTCAGGTTCCAACTTCTCCAATGAGGAAACTCAAAACTGTATATGCAAGAGTGTATCAGGTCCTCAAAGTTATTAAGAAGAAGGACTGATGAAAAGAAAATGTCAATGTCCTATCATCATGGAGGCTAGAGTTGCTCCTCCAAAGAGACCTTTTCCTACAACCTTGGCAAGATGTCAACCAATCCAAGTCCCGCACGGTAAGCATCGAGGTGTGACACTTGGACCACAGGTCCAAGAATCTATCGTGAAAAGATCCCGGCAAAAAGGTAAGCAAATTTGGAGGCCAAAGACTCGAAGTGAAATTACCCTAAAGAAAGATAATAACAGGACATCTGGACTATACTCCCACAAAATCCACTCCTTATGCACTAGTATTTGGAGCTAAAATAATCTTGCAACTTTAAGTTGAACTACCTTCACTCCGAGTAGCCATTCAACACAATCTCACTCAAGATGAGAATACCCGTCTACAGATAAAAAATCTTGATGTGCTTAACGAAGTTAGACTCTAAGCTCAGATAAATTTAGAAGTCTACCGAGCGAGGTCTACCGAGTGAGGTCTACCGAGCGAGGATGTTCAAAGCATTAGATCATACAGTGCATCCTTGAACATTCCAAGAAGGAGAATTGGTCTTGGTGCTGAGAAGACAAATTATTCTTAATCGAATAATTGGTGGTAAATTTTTTGCCTAATTGGGAGGGCCCTTTTGTCATTGAAAAAGTGTATCAAGAAGGGGCATCTTAACTCATTGACTTAAAGGGTGAAAGATCAATGCCGCCAATTAATGGTCGATACTTGAAAAAGTATTATACATGATGACCACATTCTTAAGGTATCATAAAAAATCCTCCCACAAGACAGGGGATATTTTTTTAGTATATCTATTTAGGTCAACATCGTGCTTCATGTCAAGATCCCTAAATAAATATACTCACTCAAGATGATGAAAAAACTTTTCCATAAAAATTCCCCTATTACACAGTGGGAATTTTAGATTTCTATATATAGATGAAATCAATGTTACATGTTAAGACCTTCTTAAGAGTATATCAATTCAAATATTAATGTATTTGTGTAATTTCATCTTGAAAGTTCTTCTAAATGTGCTTTAGAAATCCCCCTACAAGACAGGGGCATTTTTTTATTTTATGTTAAATTTATTTGAGTTGACGTCATGTTATAAGATGAGATCCTCAAATATATTCTGATTCAGGTTGACGTTGAGCTTTACCCCAAAATCTCTTGATATATCCATAAATGTTATTATTAAGTTGCAAGTTCTTATAGGAACAAAAATAATCCATTTCTACGTATGAAAAGATAGCCATAAAAATTAAGAAAAAAATTTCTCCCAAATTTATCAAATGTCGGAGATCGAGTCAAAAGAACTCCCAATTTTGGAAGCTTCAATCAACTGAGTTAAAAGAAACATCAACCTCTACATCTAGAAGTCTAGGACACTGATGGGTTTTAAAGGTCAAACTCAACAAGCCCATAAATAGTCGAGTTTTTGATGCTCTCCTCACTAAACAAGCCACAAGAAAAGGCCGCAGTGAAAGAGCTCTTGTTCGTCAGTCTGATGATAAAACCACCAACCTTAGTCGAAGACTCGACGTTAAAACAACAAGCCCAAATATGGTTGAATTATTGACGCTCTCCTCACTCAACAAGCAGTAAGAAAAGGCTACAGTGAAAGAACCCCTGCTCGTCAGTCTAATGATGATAGATGTTCAATCTCAAATCAGATCCAGCTTAGTGATTACAAGCAACCAGGATCTAAGAGATCCTTCTTCTTAGTTGATAGATCAAGACAATCTGAGGAAACTCTCAATTCAGGGCTGCCTCAGATCAATCTTTATATTTCCCGCAGGGTGATATCTCAACTTATTCTCAAATGATCTGATCAAGCTTAAAGCACATATCAAAGCCAATCTCCTCATCAAGTTCGTCAAAGTAGAAAGCACAAGATCGAGGAAGCAATTCCATAGTTCATACAAAGTTGATGGCCAAACTAAAGAAATTTTGTAGTTATTCAGCCTGCTAAAGCACACCTCGTTGGACTAATAACTCAACATAGACCTTATATAAGCCAGAAGATTAGGTCATCTATATGCACCTTTCAATGAATCTGTCAAAGCAGTAAGCACAGGATTCATTGTGTAAATACACTTCCTGACAAGTCGATATGGACAATCAGGTCAGTCCTTCATCAAGTCCGTTAAGCTTAAAGTTAGGACAAAAGGAATTTCAAATCCGACCAAGCACGAATAAACTGATTCCCCAGCGAAGAACGAATAAATCAATTCCTCCACCAAACCCAATCAAGCACGAAGCTAGGGTTGGAGGAAACTCAAATATGCAATGACATAAATGAAAGAGATCTTCAGCAAAGCTATTAAAGCATAGAATATATGGTGTAAGAACTGTTATCTATCCGATAAGTCGATTCTGACAAATCGGTCAATCCCGTCATTTAGCATGCCCTAAATAAGGCAGCATACTAATGACAAATCTTATCAAAGCTCCATAAGATATTGCAATCGAAGCTGAAATAATCCAAGTTCTGTGGCCAGCCCAAATGTCAACCAGTTTTCAACAAATGTGACTAGCTCCATGCGTGAATCACATTTTTGGGGGGCATTTGTTAACCTCCACATATGTGTCATAAGTCGGTTCAAGCCTACAAGTCAAATTCGGCAGACTTTGGAGGTGACAGTGCATAAATCGGAGCTCAAAATATACTTGAAATCACCAAAAATAGTCAAAATGATCTCTGATCGACGAACAGGCTTTTCCGCCATGTTTAGAATGTCGAAATTGATCAGAATATAAATATTGCATAATCTAAGGATTAACTGATCAAGCGATTGAGCTATCAATGTGTCGACATGCATATCAAAGTTGAGAAGCTACGACGATATCCGAACAACCTTCATTCATGAAATTGATTATGTCGTTAGCTTCGAAACATCAAAAACTATCAAATGAGACTGACCACGCTCAATTCGCACGAGTCTATGCAAATATCGAATGATTGGAAGTGATAGTGGGCAAATCGAGGCTGAAATGCACTGGACGTCGCCAAAATCAACTCAAATGACCTCTGATCGATGAACAAATTTCGTCATCATATTCAAAACATAGAAACTGGTCAGGATATAAGTATTGTATAATTTGATGATCAACCGGATCAACGCCAGTCGTCAGCGTCCACGCGTCGTCGGGGGGCGCAAAACCAAATGACCTTCATTCGCGAAATTGATTGTCGTTAGCTTCGAAACATCAAAATCTATCAAGTAAGATTATTCGCACTCAATTTGGATAAGTTTGCATGAACGTCGAGCAGTAGAAAGTGGCGTCACACATATTTAAACTGAAATTGGCATTTGACGCGTTAAAATGATCTCCGTCATTAAAGAGACGGTCGTTATGTTGAATCGAATAACCTCAATATATATTAAGTATATGATGATTTCAATGTCAATTTCGTATTAAGATGGGTTAAACACTTAAAACGGATTGATAATATATATTAATCAGCCCTATCTAGCCCTAACCGACCGACACTTATTCTACTGTGCACAGTCGAACGACCCCATCCCTTTGCACACAAGACCTTCGGCTCACGATTGACCTCGCGCTCGATCCCCCTCACACGCACAGTGAGCAACTGCTCCTCCTCTTTCTCCCTTTCTTCTTCTCAACCGCCACAGAGAGAGGAAAAGATGAAAAAATCGCAAGGCAGCGCACTTTTTTTCGCCTTTCTCCAGAAAACTGCAGGCTTTGGCCCTCTCTCTTTCTCTATTCCCACGCAAACCTTATGGGAGATCGCAGCGGGTCTTTCTCCACCTTGTGCTGCTTTAAACTCAGGAAGTTGCAAAGTGAGTTCTCGTGAAACTGAAATTTACAGCATAACGGGATTTGGGTGATGTTCGAAACCCTCATCTTTCTCCCTTCTATAGCGATACGCAGCAAAGCTTAGATCGTGTTAAAAAAATTTGGAAGCATAATCAACCAGGGAGCGGTAGTTCTATAAAGAAATCTCATTTGCTCATCTTAGATTTGGAAATCCTTGGGTTCAGAATGCCAACTCCTGATAATCTGATTCCTATACGATTGGATATTGAACATGAGGGGCAACGATTCAAAGACTCATTCACATAGAATCCCACTGATCCTGATTCTGCAGTAATCAATTCTGCGAAATGGACTGTCAAGGATCTGAAGTTACCTCCAGCTTTCGCCAGTCAAATTTCCCAATCAATACATTCACAATTGGCTGAATTTCGGTCTTATGAATGTGGCAGGAAAGTTGGATGTTGGTGGAGGTTTATGGGGTTTATGCGACATTTTGAAACATGCTAATTGTGAGTTTGCATAGTATCAAATCTGGTGACAATTCATTCCATATTTGTCTGACATATGCCAACCTTGGTATACCATACAGTACTTTCCTCAACACTCTTGTTCGAGTCAGATATGCTGCACACCTCATGCATTTATTCCCTATAATATCCCATGCTCTTAAGCTTAACTTAGATGACCTTTTTTTTTTGCTACAAAGCCTTTATCTACAAACAACTGGAGATTCACTATGAGGTCAATGGCCCCTCTTTTCCTTCTCTTGCAAATGACGGAAACCGAGAAGCAACACCGTCATTAGGGGAGTTCTTCTCTAGGTTTCCGGCATTTCCACTACCCCTGCAGCCGAATAGCCCCTCTTTCTTCTTTTGCAAATGACGAAAATCGAGAAGCAACACCGTCATGAGGCGAGTTCTTCTTTTGGTTTTTGGCGTCACCCTCCTTGCATTATACTTCCAATCTTCGCTTCTCCACAACTGGAGAAGAACACCATAATGAGGCGGGTTCTTCTCTTAGTTTTTGGCATACCTAACCCTGTTTCCTTGCCGATCATTACAATGCACAGAAAAATGAGTTGGAACATGTGAGATGTATGAATGTGGATATATACGTGTTTATGTTTCTTTGCAGGTTTGAAGGCCTCATCGTGCTCATGAGGGCGTGACGAGATGAAAAACTAGTTGTTGTGTCACAAGACAATGCTAGCTATGCTCATGAGGGTGTACCGAGTAAGCCAACATTCATTAGATGTCGCTAGACTTAGGAAAACAAATGAAACGAATATACATGCATTGTATTTCTTTCTACAGGTTTCAAGACATTTAATGATTAGGGGTAGTGTGTGAAACGGCGTGTCACAGACACCACTCCTTATCTGAGGCGTCAGAAATCCAAAATACTCGATGCACTTACGGATGATCTTGGGAGGTCAATTGAGTCAAATCTTTTGACTTAGGAAAAATGGGAGAGTAAAATGAACCAGCTTAAGAACACTAAGTAAGGAAACCTACAGCTAAATTTAAACTAAAAGCGTCAAACAAGAAAAAAAAGGGGGGGAAAGAAAAATGACCTACAACAAACACAAAACTAAAAAAAAGAAAAAAAAAAAGAGAGGAAAAGCATTTACAAAATCTATTTAAGCAAGTTGAAAACCTTCCTGAAGTGCAAATTAAAATCCTTCCCTCAATTTCTCGAGAACTCTAAACTCAAGAAAGTGCTCTCTCTTAGTTAGAGGGATTTGAGGAAGTAATGAGTGAGTTCTCTTTTCTTGTAAATTTTTCAAAATTAAACAAGCTTTAATAGAAACTTGGGGAGGCTAATATTAAACTCACAAGTTTTAGACTGCAACTTTCCATGACATAAATTAAAGAAGAACAACAAATGTAAATTCCTTGATAAAGTGAGTTCGCTTTTCTTGTAAATTCCTCAAAGTTAAATAAATTGTATTTGAAATTTGGGGAGACTAATACTAACTCATAACAAACTTGCAATAAATTTGAAGTTTAACTTTCAAATAAATAGGGAATTTGATATGAAGTTAAAAATGAATCTAAATTGGGTATAATAACTCTTGTTGTAGAAAATGTGAAAAATCATTAAATGATAAAATTAAAAAGGTTTAAGGCTTTTTTTTGGGTGAACTTCGTACATATAAACTTGTATGAATACAACTGCATGAAGTATGGCCTCGCACATATCTTTTAGCGGTCACTCTTTCGGGTCAAATATTTTAAAATACATGCAAATGCTTGAATGAAAATAAATTTATTACACATATTTAAAATGAATGTATTCTTATTCAAAACTCGTACAAACTTTCAAATGATCGCCCCCGAATCTGCACTTTTTGTACAAACAGATAGAAAGAAACACTAAACTAAATGCTGCACAAATGAAGGAGCTTTCATTCAATACAAAATTTAAGAAACTTTATTCTAAATTATGATTTTAAAAATCAATAAAATTACTAATTAGGTGAAATTGTCTAAGCTATAAATACATGTATGATTTCAAGTGCAAATTTTAATGTCTGAAAAGGCTGCACGGCTAAATTAGAATTAAATGAAAATACAAAATCAATCTCATAATTCAAAAATAAAATTACATAAATTACTAATCACCCGCATGGGCCCTGACACTACGCTGAGTGCTTAAATTCAAGTGTCTGAGGATGTTGCGAAGGTTGCTTCCTAGTTGAGTCTTAGGATTGGGTCCGGGTTAACAAAACTTAAAAATCTATTATATAAATTTCAACTTAGTGAAATGTCTGAGAGGCTAATTCTATCATATGATAGCGGATCTAATCCTTTATTAGAAGCTAAACATAGTTGACAGGATATGAAGTTCTTAAATATATTCAAACTAATCAATTAATTACCCCGATGATGGTTGTGTTTAAGGGTGATTTCAATTGGAGGGAATACTTCCATCAAAATGTGATTCTAAATTAACTCAAATTGAGTGTCAATCTAAAAAACTGTTTAAATGAAACTCTATCATTAAAAGCTTAAAATAAAACTCAATCTATCCACTTTCCGTAACTGTTTGTCGAAGGTGATAAATTAAGAAAACTCCAGCTCATAAAAGCTTCCAAGTATTATCATGTTCACTCAATCAATCTCTTGTCGATGGGGCGTAGCACTATCCTCGGCCGTGTAGCATACTCCAGATGAAGCATTACCAAAGTCCTCGACTCGTGGTTTGGCCGGTCATTATATTACGATCACGATCATACCGTATGCTCCCCATGGCTCCTTTTAGTTGTGAATCATAGAATCTACGATAGGGCCAAAAGTCATATGTCTCGATTATTTAAGATTGTCTCGCCCTAACATCTCTACAAGACTTTCTTGGACGGCATGCATTCTTGATAAGGATTATTGGTCGAGTTTGGTCAATTACCTCCTCATTGGTAGGCCAGGGGACCTTAACTGGGATGACCGGAATCATGGGATCTAGATCGCGTCATCATTCCCTATCGGTTTAAGGCGATTAATCTCATGAATTATAAATTTTAAACTCCACATGCTACTACTATACGCTAAGCATTAAGCGACTTAACGATTAGCTTTAATCAAAAGTTCTCTCTCACTTATTGAGGGAGGTAATTAAATATAGGGGCTTGCCTCTATAGGAAACCTAGAACCAAATCTAAAGTCCTCACCAAATGAGGACGAAATCTCTGTGCAGTATCTTATATACTATTTCATCTGCCTTCTGAAAATTACACCGACACTTCAATCATACTCTCTTCAATTCAATATTTGTCGAGAGATCGGTGTCAAATTTTCGGAGCCCGCACAATACTAAGTATTATTAGGAATATATTATTTATTATTAATAAGGTATATCTTATGAATAACTTTTATAATTTTAGGATGTTTGAAGGAGCCTCTATTGTTAAACATAATGATTAGTTAAACCTATCTTAACTTAGTTAAGCTCAATGGATAACAATTTTAATGACAAAATTTAAAAGTTGGAATGGTGTAGTGACGATCATTAG
Source organism: Cymbidium sinense (assembly GCA_021442155.1). Classification (NCBI taxonomy): domain Eukaryota; kingdom Viridiplantae; phylum Streptophyta; class Magnoliopsida; order Asparagales; family Orchidaceae; genus Cymbidium; species Cymbidium sinense. The sequence goes on from CM038225.1 coordinate 118,023,708, forward strand.
TATCTCATAAGACTCAAACAAATTATAGTTAAATGACATCAAAAATCTAGTCATTAATGGAAATATCAAATGACACAAGATAGGTACTTCTTTTCTTTTGATTTTAATATTGATAATAAAATATGTCTCAAAAGAAATCATTAAGATAGAGGTAGATTCAAATCATTAAATGTGAATATCATAATTAAAGCAAATATCAAGCTTTATATTTAAAATCTATGGAATCTAACATTTGATTAAAAAAAAACATTTTTATAAAATAATAAAAGATCAATTTCTCAAAAGCTCCAAGATAATTTAAAATCATAAACTATATTGGATAAATTATCATTTTTTTTTGATAAAATTGAATTCAAACGATCATAATTTAAAATCATGGTTGATAGACCAAGTCATTAAGATTAGTAGAAAAGACATTTTGTCGAAAGAATATAACACTAAAATAAGTTTGCAAAGACGACTGATGAGTGCAACATGCTCGATGTTTTTTTCTTCTATCATTTATTTATTTATTTGATCATAGAATTAGCAATGTAGATCAACATTTATTAACTAATTATCTGTTTGGAGTGAAGATGTCAAATTAGAAATTGTCTTCTAATTTTATAAATTGAAAGCAAGGTTTTGAAAATCAAATCATATATTGAGGCAGAAGAAGATATTCAAATTTAAAAAGCTTAATCAAAGTTAAATCATAGTTAAACTGATTGACATAAAGAATATCATTTATAATTGCTGATATATATTAATGAAATTATTTCAACTAGATAGACCTTAATATTGTTTTGACTTGAAACACATTATAATTATAATTGATCATATATCCACCTTTTATTTGTAGTCATTTTATTTAATAACATAATTAAAATAACTATTTTTAAATTAAGCAGGTTAGGGAGTCGAGTTCAAACTAATTATCAAAGAATAGTTTAAAAAAAATTTATTTTGTGAAAGATCTTAGATTTTTTTAATATGTCTGAGAGTGTGTTTGGCATAGCGGTGGTGATAATATGGTGCCGCCGCACTTCAGTGCCATTTGGAGCACTATAATTTAACTGCTTTTTAAAGAATATGCGGTCAGAAAATTATATTTTTTAATTTTACCTAGCTCTCTCCGTAACAACAAGAATGCTACGGTTTAATTTTTTGAAAAAAAAAAAATTTATTAACCCCACTATAACTTTCTAAATAATAGATTCTTCTGTAATAACCACAATTTTAAAAATTAGACGAGATCGGGTCCGTCCGATTTATTATAAAAATCCTTTTTTCATCGAACTGGTGAGAACCGGCTTGAACCACCGGTTCAACCGGTCTGAGTTTTATAAAACTTAAATCTCATTTAATTTCTTTTATTTTTTAATGAAATGACTAAATTTTTTAACTAATAATTAAGCATAATATTTTAATTAAATATTTCAAAAATAAATTTAATGCATCTTAATGTATATTTAGCTAAATTAATTTATAATATAAATATCAAGCTATCATATCATGATATCAATTAGGTGGATCCAAATATTTTTATTTGGAAAGTTCTTTTCTTCTATATAAAGAGTGTAACACTAGCTTCTTTTATAATGTGAGATAATTTAGAAATATGTTGAAACTAAAGAATTTATATTTTAAAATATTAAGTAGGCTTTTAAATTTAAAAATAAAAAATAACATTTTAATTTTTAATTTTATACTCTTATTATAAATTTTTTATAATATAAATAAATTATTTAGGAATATAAAATTTATAATAATATATTATAAATATTTCACATATTATATATTATATTATTATTTATATTTCATAAATTTAAAATAATTTTTTTACATTAAAAATTTTATATTTTTATTATAAATTATATTAATATTTATAAATTCATATAAAACTTATTCTTAATTTTTAAATATATTTAATATACATATATTTTGATATATAATTGATACATAATTATATCTTAATAAATTTTAATTTAATTTTTAAATTCATAATTATTAAAAATATTATGTATATCTTATTTTTTTTTATTTTATGTTTATCGTATATTTATATTATTTCATCATTTAAATTATTTTTAATAATTTAAATATTTATTACATCATTCGGTTCAACCTGGATCTAATCATCGAACCTGGAACCTCTCTTTCTTCTGATTCTATATCTGATCTGATTTTCACAATTTTGATAATAATTGCATCAATATTTTTTTGAGATAAGTATAATTATCTCAAATAGATCTTAAATAAGCACTGATTAGTATAACGTGTCAAATAGATCTTAAATAAGCACTTACATTACACATAGACTATTGGAAGGTTAAGAGAATATGAATTTTTTTTTTTTTTTTTTTGCAGTGGGTATCCACCCAATAATTTATCTATCTTATAGGTGGGGATGTCATTGTCTAATGTAAATTATCAGTAGGACCACTCCGGTGGCAACCGATCGGTGGCGCCGGCAGCCCACGGCGACCGTTTCTTGCCGCTGCTGCGCTTCTGGTTCCCGGTCAAGCCTATGCCTGAAACAGATCAACAACAAGACTAAAAGCTAGCTCCATTACCATAAAATATATAAAAAAGAGAGATTTGTTGAAGAAGCTTGCCATGGCTGGGAGCACGAGGATAAAAGCAAAGCTCGTCCAGACTCAAGTTCAAAGCTTGAACAACTCTAGCAGGAAGCAGAGCAGCCAAGCAAGCTAACATTTTTTCAAGGTAACAATAAAGGAAATATTTTTAGCAAAACACCATGAAAAATGAAGGTGAAGAAACAAAAAAAGTATATTAAAAAAAGGAGATTTACATACATATCACATAATTCTTATGTATTTACATATATAATACCTAAACTTCAATTTTTATATATATAATATCCTAATTTTCAATATCATATCAAAAATATCACTTTATTCATTTTTTTTAAATGAAATGCACCTTTTTAAACATAGAAAAATGTTAGATATGTAAATACATCATAATTGTGTGGTATGTATGTAAATCCCCCCATTAAAAAAACCTGGCGCCTTCTTTGGCTCGTTAGGGTCTCCAGGTTGCCGGGGAAGGAAGACGCCGGTGCCGGAGGACAGAGAAACATCTCATGCCAGATCACCGCGGTGAGGAAGAGGAGGAGAAGAAGCCCAGAGGACGGGAACCTTTTGTCATATGCGTTCTTCGATCACCAAAGACCTGGTTTTTCATCAGTTGCTAGTTTTGAGATACTGAAACTACTAATAGAGAGAAAATCAAACTAAAAATAGATGATTAAATTATTAGAGAGAAAGTACTGGCGAGAAAGGAATCTAGAATCGAAAACCTACTCGAGCGACTTGACTTCTGTGCTTTGTAAGAGATCGACTGGGGTAAAGCTCATCGCCAGCGCACGTATAAGAAGCAGGGGATTTCTGGTTTTGCTTGATTAGAAGAGAGTTGAAGTCTTCGTCTTTGTGGATGAAAGAGTGGGCCAAGCGGCGGGGAAGGGCTGGAACAGATTCGTCGTCGTTGGAGTGGAGCTCCGGTGGCGGAAGCTCTCGTTTATCGTCGGCGAGAAAGAGGTTTTCGAGCGGCAGCTCGGGGATATCAGAGGAGCCGCTGAGCGCCTTTGTCATGGTAGCCATTCGTTCCGTTCAGAACAGAAGCAGGGTGATTAAAAAAATTTGTGGAATAGAGGAAGGGAAGGGGAGCGTTAGCTGGGTCCTTCAAAGGGTAATTCTTTTTTTTATTTAAATTATTAAATATTAAAAATAATATATTAATAAATATTATCCAACATAAAAAATAGTAAGAGAATAGATTGTTTCTTTTTTTGGGAAAAATGAGGGCCACGCCCAGCACTTCATTAAAAAAGCTTAATTACAAATATAATCAAAAAATTATGATGAAAAAATTAATAAAAGCTACAACTAAAATGGCTTATGCCAAAAACGCCAATAAAGAAACAAATACAAAAAAGGAAAAAAGAGAGAGAAAAGCTCAAAAGCTTAAAACAATTTTAAGAAGAAAGAGAGCTCAGTAATCCAAACAATAATTCCATAAAAGCACAGCTCCGTCCAAGAGCTATCTAAGTGTAGTATCCAGAAACTTGCTGACCCTGCAGAAAGAAGCGATATTGTCCTATAGATCCAGATAGCTTGACACATTTGATAATCTGAAAGTATATGACACCCGTAAAAAAGAAATCCAGAAAAAGATAGCATGTTTAACACAAAAGATAGCAAGCTCCAGGAGACACAAGATAGTTGATTGAGCTTAATAGTATAGTGGATTTCATCACAGCTCACCAAAAAGAGAGCCCCAGCAAAAAGATGAGTCTTAAATTCATAAGGGCAGATAGTGACAGAAGAAGAGAAGACACAACAGCAAAGGTAGAGCATAATATAAGTTTTTGATGTGATCCGACATCCCATGTTTGAATTCCACTTCCGTGTTTTCTGTTTAATAGCAAAATGTATGCTTTGAGTCAGCATATTAAAACTGTTGGTCGAGTTTCTGAAAATTATGTTGTTCCTCTCCTTCCATATATAATGTGTTGTAATATGAACAGCTAAAGTGTAGAAGCTCTTGGAAGTAATGCAAGGCATAGTGTTGGAATGATCGAGGACTTGTTGTAGGTTGCATGAAATAAGAAAAAAAATTCCATCTGGTATACAGTTTTGGATAAGAGCATGAGAGTGAGGCACTCAAAAAATAAATGAGAATGAAATTCCATTACATCAGCACATAAAACATATAACTGATTTATATTTATGCCTTGATGTATCAAAATATCTTTGGTTTTGAGACCCCCTAAGAGAATTTTCCAGAAAGTGATAGAGTACTTAAAGGAATAACCTTTGAACCATAGATATGCACTCCAGGCAGGTTTATCCTGATTTTCATAAGCAAAATAGTAGGTGATTTTGTGAGAGTAAGAGTTCCTGCCTCTCCAAAGACAAACCCCATTGCTGCTTTCAATTGTAGTGTTTTAAATTGATTGAATGCAATCTACAGGAGCATTAAGATTACAGTCCAGGATCCAGCACCGATTTTGGAGGATTTTACACAGCTTAGTGTGGATCGAGTAAGGGAACCAGTTAAAGATAAAGTTTTCAAATCATTCAAATAAGGAGAAGCCATTGAGCCATGGGTCAAAATAAAATAGTAGAGTGCTAGAAGAGGTTACCTTAAGGGTGATGCATTTCCTGGTTTTGCTTACCATTTGTTGCATACATTTCTAGAAAGGAGATGGGTTGGGTCTCATTTTTACCCAAAGGGAGCCATAGTGTTTGCAGCACCAGTTACCAAAGAGAGAATCAGAATTGTAGTATCTCCAGATTATCTTAGATTTGCACATAAGATTTATAATATCCCAGTTGAGAAGGCCCAATCCACCATAGACTTTAAGTTTAGTAGTAGTATTCCATGCAATAGTGTGAAGTTTTCTTTTAGTCCCATTATTGTGAAGAAAATTATTGATGATGAAAGAAAGCTTCTTCATAACTCCCTTAGGGATGATGGTAGAACGGAACCAATAGTATAGATAGCTGCAAATAATGTATTTAATGAGTTGAAACCTCCCAGCCATAGAAAGGAATTTTTGTTTCCAAAGAGATAACCAGTCCTAGAATTTATCCATAATTTTAGAGCACTCAGATGTTTTAAGCTTAAAGGAGCTTATAGTGATTCCAAGGTAGTTCCAATGGAGATTCTTGAGGCCAAAGCCACTAATCTAACAAATTTGCAGTTTTAGTTGAGCTCCAATAGATTTAGAAAAATAGATAGAATATTTGGTAGGGCTAACACATAGGTTAAATGCTATAGAGAAGGCATGAAATGCTGAGGTAAGATAGGTTATATTTTCAGCATCAGCTTTTCCAAAAATAAGAAGGTCATCAGCATAAATTAGATGAACTAAGTTGCTTTCAATGTCAGAAGAGTTGGAGCCAACATCAGTTTGTTGAGGGTCTAAGAGCCTGGAAAGAGCATCCATAATAATAGCAAAAAAAATAAGGTGATAGGGGGCAGCCTTGCCTTAGACCCGAGGTAGTTTAGAAGTATCCTCTAATTTCATTATTAATGATGACAGAAAAAGGAACATGTGTTGTGCAAATTCTGATCCATCTAATGTATGAAGGGGGGGAAACCTAGACTTTCCATTCTAGCATACAGGAAGTTACGGTTGACTCTGTCGAAGGCTTTCATAAGGTCAATTTTAGCACAGAATCTCTTTGGAGAGGAAGTAGAGTTAAAACCATACAATAATTCATTTGCTAAGATGATGTTATCAGCAATGTCCTAGCCTGAAATAACAGCAGCCTATGCAGGATGAATGATGGAAGGAAGAACACATTTAAGTTTGTCTGCAATAAGTTTAGCAATAACCTTATAAATAGTATTGCATAGAGAGAGTGGTATGTAATCATTAAGAGTTTGAGCATGAGGCCCTTTAGGTATAAGAGTAATAGCATAATGTTTTACTCTATTTGGAAGTGTCGATGTGCTAAAAAAGTGTTTGATAGCTTGTAGACAAGAGGGGCCAGTAATGGTCCAGGTACCTTTGAAGAACTTAGAAGTGAAGCCATCAGCCCAGGCGTTTTATCAGATCCAATATTGAAGAAAGCTTCTTTAATTTCCTCATCACATAAGGGAAGAATAAGATTGTCATATTCATAAAGTTGAGGGTGCATTTGACAGGTATGGTCATGATCTGACTAGAGATGGAGATAGAGTCAGTGTTGAGCATCTTTGAGAAGAAAGAAATGGCCTCTCTAGCAATGCCCTCTTGAGTATAAATGAGGGAATTATTGCTTGTAATCTCCCTCAAATGATTTCTATTATTCCTAGTTCTGATTTTTTAATATAGAAATTTAATATCATCCACCCCTTTTGAAAGCCAAGCACATTTAGCCTTTTGTTTAGCCCATTTGTATTCACAAAGGACAGCTTTCTGAAGTTGTCTTTGAATGAGAGAAGCCTTATCAAGAAGGTCTTTATAGAGTGACTGATGTTCCAATAAGCTCATGATATCTTTCTGCTGAGCTTTAAGGTGAGTAATAGAATTGGACAAATTAGTATAAGAGTTTCATTTTCATTTGAGAGCTTCTTTGACATTTTTCAATTTGTTACAAAGAGCAAAAATAGAATCACCTAAGAAAATAGATTGTTCTTAAAAACTTTATTTTTTAAAGAAAATTTTAATTTTTTTTAAAAAAAACTCACCTAAATGTCAAAATCCATTGATTGTGAAGAAATTATGAAACTATTGCATTTATTAAAGATATTTTTATTTTATTTTTAAAAATAACTTTATTTATATTTTTTAGCTTTAGCATCTCAAATATTTTATAATATATTTGAATGTAAATATCAAGGGTATAAATTTCTAATTTTTAAAGAATTTTTATAAATTAATTTTATGTTTTAATATTTAACAAATTTATTTTATAAAATTTCAAAAAATATATTAATATTTAAAATACTAATTAATTATTAAATAGGAAGATTTAAATACATATTATTGCATATGTATTTATATATCTAATAAATAAAATTTAATATTTACATGTATAACACCAAATTATATATAAAGACATGTATTTAAGTTTCAAAAAAGTGTACCATATTAATGTTATTGATACAATATTAAAAAATTTATTTATATAAAATATACATAAATCACAAAAAAAATTCATCTAATCAAATATGAATCTTGATATATTATTTGAATTAAAAATATTCAAAATCACATTCAATCTAAACTCTAATTTTAGAAATCATATAGTCAAATTAAATATTTAAATATGATAAATCTAACAAAATTAAAAGGTTTTACTCCAAAATCAAATGAATTCAAAAATCACTTCAAGTGTATTCTAATTATCTTTAATATTCGATGAAACAAATTTTTTTAAAATCTTATATGTCAATATTCAAAATTAATGTTTCAATCAAAGAACTTTAATGAGCCTAAACTCACTCAATTTAATATCATTAAAAAACTTAAATGTTAAAATATAATCTATAATCAAGAAAATATAAACAAATCATCCGATTAAGTATTTAGAGATTTTGACTAAAATTATAAAATGTCACTCTAAAAAATTATAAGTAAATCATCATTCTTTACATTAGTAGAATATAAAATTAGTGAAAATTTAGAGTTTTGAATAACTTAAAAGTTCTATTCAATGATCGACACTGACAATCACACCCTAAAAATCACCATCTCCTGATCACTAACACTCAATTGCTGCAAGTGTCATTTACTATATCACTCAATTATCTTTTTTTACCTATCAATTTCTCAATCATCATAGTCCAACTATAATCATATAAGTATCTCTATCAAATCATGATCAACTTAATCACCATCACTCAACAATCATCTTATGATTAGTTAACTACTGTCATCTAATAATTTATGCCCAAATTGGTATCACTCTGTGACTTTGGTTGCCACATTCAATCAATGATATTAATATCTACAAAATATTGTTGACCTTTTGATCTTCATCATCCTCCTTCATTACTTCGTCTTATTCTATACAATCCATAAGAGACTAAGGGTGTGTTTGGTGCCACAGTAGCAGCCAGACCTGGCTCCCTATGATAGCGGCCAGAAAGCTACGGTTTGACATTTTGAAAATTTTTTAAAAAAAATTATAGACCCAATTTCAAGCTTCATTAACAACAGATTCTTTTTTAACTCCTTCATCGCTATTTTTTTTCAATAGATTTAACTATTCTATAATTAAAAAAAATTTTAATGATCTTGTTTTGTGATGAATATATAGCATATCCAATAAACTGTTTGTTTGGGTTGGTAATTAAGCTTTAATTCATCCCAACTTACTATTAACCAATCGTAATACATAGCCTTAGGTTTTGCAAGATAATAAAGTTTATTCCTATTATAATAATCCTTCATTACGTTCCGTTTGTGAATGTTTCAGATATTCTCTTTAGAAAAAAATTACATATTTTAAATTTTAAATATTATATATAAATAGCATGCGAAAAAATTAACTTTTTATTACTTCAAAAATTATGAATAACAAGAAATAAAATATTTTTTTATTCGAATAAGCACTACAAATTAAATTTTTATTTTATTTTTCTAATGCACGACATAGCCCACCTTAAGCTGATTTGATTATCTTTCACTATTATGATAATTATATCGCATTATATATATAATCTGTCGTGAAGAAAATATCAAACAGGAAACAGTGTAATTAATAAGATAAAGGAGAAAAATGGCATCATGGACAAAACGGCAGCAGAATATACTTTCTCTCGTTGGAGCTACATTTCCTATTTCGAACGTAATAATTGACCGAGCCATCGTCGACTTGAATCATTCGAATTTGGAATCTCCATCATAAGAATTATCAAAAAAATTGATCAATTCCTAAATGAATAAATCTTAAGTTGAAGGACTTTTATAACAGTATTTATCTAAATTTTTTCATGAATAAGATAATTTATTTATCTTTAGTGATGCTTGAATCTGAAGATTTTGAAAAACCTCTTGTATTTCTTCAATCTCTTCTTGTGATTCTTGAGATTCAGTAGAGGATTCATCCTCTAACATACCTAGAGACTGATTTTTAAATCTACTCTCGGAAGAGTGATGGATCTTCGAGGATTAAATCTAATCTCTACATCGCCAGATATCTGAATTATATGATCGATATCTTAGTTAATGGAAGGTCTTGAGTGGCCAGATGGTGCAGAGTCGAAAACATTTATTCCATTTAATAACTCGTTACTTATATGAGAAGCTAACATATTTGTTTCAATTAAAGTTGTTCGTTCAAGAGGTTGAACAGCATTTTTAATATTTGGACTTAAAGTATTAAAAATTCTAAAGAGTAATATAAAAATTAAAGCAATAATTTCAGCTCCTGGAAGAAAATCATATCCATGAAGTTGTATTTGTAACTTGATGGCTTCAAAAAGATTTATATCAGTTAAAGATATACTTAAATTTAGAAAAATATTAAGGTAAACTGGTCCATGACACAGACTAATTTCGATAACGCCCACGAGAGATTGAGCTTAGTTAAGGCATCTACCATCTCTTAAACAGGAAAGAATGAAAGCATTTAATCCTTTTAGGGTTAAAGGTTTGAATGCTATTTGAATCATCTTGATATGAATATATTTATAGTCTTGCATACATCTATGCAAGTCTTCTTGAGTTAATAGACAAATAGTTTTATCTATTTGATCTATAATGATCGATTGTTCGACCGTTTTAACGGAGGATTTTCCTTTGAAATCAAAGGTACCAATTCGATAAATCAAAGATCTATCGATTTTGGGTAAATACCATCTATTTAGATCTTCTTCGTTTAGTGGAAACTCCGTTAATTCGGTATTTTTGTTTAAGCTATAATTTCTTGAATTTCTAAATATAAGATTAGAATTCGAGTTAGAGGATGATGACATAAAGAAGAGTAGGGGAAAGAAGTCAATAGATAGAAATTTTAATAAATTAATCAAACAATTCTGAATTAAAATAAAATAAGTTCATAATCTGTAGTAAACCCAAGACAGTCAACATAAATAGGACTTATGACCCATAACCTCAGGGAATTACTGTCATATGCAACAAAGTCATGATCATATTGAAAGATTATGAAAGTATTTTAATTATAAATCACAAGAGAATTTATCATGATGAGATTATATCCAGTCAAGGATTTATAAGAGTTCGAACAACTCTAACCCGACTTTGATAGAATTCAACATAATAAATCATTTCATTAAAATGCTAAAGTTCCTAGTGGAGATCTCTTCCCCCCTGATTTGGTCGTGTAAATGGAAAAGAACCAATAGTATAGATAGCTGCAAATAATGTATTTAATGAGTTGAAACCTCCCAATCATAGAAAGGAATTTTTGTTTCCAAAGAGATAACCAGTTCTGGAATTTATCCATAATTTTAGAGCACTCAGATGTTTTAAGCTTAGAGGAGCTTATAGTGATTCCAAGGTAGTTCCAATGGAGATTCTTGAGGCCAAAGCCACTAATCTGACAAATTTGCAGTTGTAGTTGAGCTCCAATAGATTTAGAAAAGCATATAGCAGATTTGGTAGGGTTAACACATAGGTTAAATGCTATAGAGAAGGCATGAAAAGCTGAGGTAAGATAGGTTATATTTTCAGCATAAGCTTTTCCAAAAATAAGAAGATCATCAGCATAAATTAGATGAACTAAGTTGCTTTCAATGTAAGAAGAGTTGGAGCCAACATCAGTTTGTTGAGGCTCTAAGAGCCTCGAAAGAGCATCCATAATAATAGCAAAAAAATAAGGTGATAGGGGGCAGCCTTGCCTTAGACCCGAGGTAGTTTAGAAGTATCCTCTAATTTCATTATTAATAATGACAGAAAAAGGAACATGTGTTGTGCAAGTTCTGATCCATCTAATGTATGAAGGGGGGAAACCTAGGCTTTCCATTCTAGCATACATAAAGTTACGGTTGACTCTGCCAAAGGCTTTCATAAGGTCAATTTTAGCACAGAATCTCTTTGGAGAGGAAGTAGAGTTAAAACCATACAATAATTCATTTGCTAAGATGATGTTATCAGCAATGTCCTAGCCTGAAATAAAAGCAGCCTATGCAGGATGAATGATGGAAGGAAGAACACATTTAAGTTTGTCTGCAATAAGTTTGGCAATAACCTTATAAATAGTATTGCATAGAGAGAGTGATATGTAATCATTAAGAGTTTGAGCATGAGGCCCTTTAGGTATAAGAGTAATAGCAGAATGTTTTACTCTGTTTGGAAGTGTCGATGTGCTAAAAAAGTGTTTGATAGCTTCTAGACAAGAGGGGCCAGTAATGGTCCAAGTACCTTTGAAGAACTTAGAAGTGAAGCCATCAGCCCAGACGTTTCATCAGATCCAATATTGAAGAAAGCTTCTTTAATTTCCTCATCACATAAGGGAAGAATAAGATTGTCATATTCATAAAGTTGAGGGTGCATTTGATAGGTATGGTCATGATCTGACTGGAGATGAAAATAGAGTTAGTGTTGAGCATGTTTGAGAAGAAAGAAATGGCCTCTCTAGCAATGCCCTCTTGAGTATAAATGAGGGAATTATTGCTTGTAATCTCCCTCAAATGATTTCTATTATTCCTGGTTCTGATTTTTTAATATAGAAATTTAATATCATCCACCCCTTTTGAAAGCCAAGCAATTTAGCCCTTTGTTTAGCTCATTTGTATTCACAAAGGACAAATTCCTGATGTTGTCTTTGAATGAGAGAAGCCTTGTCAAGAAGGTCTTCACAGAGTGGCTGATGTTCCAATAAGCTCATGATATCTTTCTGCTGAGCTTTAAGAGTTTCATTTCCATTCGAGGAGAGCTTCTTTGACATTTTTCAATTTGTTACAAAGAGCAAAAATAGAATCATCTAAAAAAAATAGATTGTTCTTAAAAAAATTATTTTTATAAGAAAATTTTAATTTTTTTTAAAAATACTCACCTAAATGTCAAAATTCATTGATTGTGAAGAAATTATGAAACTATTGCATTTATTAAAGATATTTTTATTTTATTTTTAAAAACATTTTTACTTATATTTTTTAGCTTTAGCATCTGAAATATTTTATAATATATTTGAATGTAAGATTATATCAAGGGTATAAATTTCTAATTTTTAAAGAATTTTTATAAATTAATTTTATGTTTTAATATTTAACAAATTTATTTTATAAATTTTCAAAAAATATATTAATATTTAAAATACTAATTAATTATTAAATAGGAAGATTTAAATACATATCATTGCATATGTATTTATATATCTAATAAATAAAATTTAATATTTACATGTATAACACCTAATTATATATAAAAACATGTATTTAAGTTTCAAAAAAGTGTACCATATTAATGTTATTGATACAATATTAAAAAATTTATGTATAACATTTCATTACTTATTTAATTGATTTAGTATATAAAATATTCAAATAGTATAAGATATGATAAATCACAAAAAAATTCATCTAATCAAATATGAATCTTGATATATTATTTGAATTAAAAATATTCAAAATCACATTCAATCTAAACTCTAATTTTAGAAATCATATAATCAAATTAAATATTTAAATATGATAAATCTAACAAAAATAAAAGGTTTTACTCCAAAATAAAATGAATTCAAAAATCACTTCAAGTGTATTCTAATTATCTTTAATATTCGATGAAACAAATTTTTTTAAAATCTTACATATCAATATTCAAAATTAGTGTTTCAATCAAAGAACTTTAATGAGCCTAAACTCACTCAATTTAATATCATTAAAAAACTTAAATGTTAAAATATAATCTATAATCAAGAAAATTTAAACAAATCATCCGATTAAGTATTTAGAGATTTTGACTAAAATTATAAAATGTCACTCTAAAAAATAATAAGTAAATCATCATTCTTTACATTAGTAGAATAAAAAATTAGTGAGAATTTAGAGTTTTGAATAACTTAAAAGCTCTATTCAATGATCTACACTGACAATCACACCCTAAAAATCACCATCTCCTGATCACTAACACTCAATTGCTATTGCCCAAGTGTCATTGCCTAATTATCATCACTCAATTATCTTTTTTTACCTATCAATTTCTCAATCATCATAGTCCAACTATAATCATTTAAGTATCTCTATCAAATCACGATCAACTTAATCATCATCAGTCAACAATCATCTTATGATTAGTTAACTACTGTCACCCAATAATTTATGCCCAAATTGGTATCACTCTGTGACTTTGGTTGCCACCTTCAATCAATGATATTAATATCTACAAAATAGTGTTGACCTTTTGATCTTCATCATCCTCCTTCATTATTTCGTCTTATTCTATACAATTCATAAGAAATTAAGGGTGTGTTTGGTGCCACAGTAGCGGACTGGCTCCTACAGTGGTTTTACGGTTTGACATTTTGAAAATTTTTTTAAAAAAATTGTAGGCCCAATTTTAAGCTTCATTAACAACAGATTCTTTTTGAACTCCTTCATCGCTATTTTTTCTCAATAGATTTAACTATTCTATAATTAAAAAAAAATTTAATGATCTTGTTTTGTGATGAATATATAGCATATCCAATAAACTGTTTGTTGGTAATTAAGCTTTAATTCATCCCAACTTACTATTAACCAATCGTAATACATAGCCTTAGGTTTTGCAAGATAATAAAGTTTATTCCTATTATAATAATCCTTCATCACGTTCCGTTTGTGAATGTTTCAGATATTCTCTTTAGAAAAAAAAATTGCATATTTTAAATTTTAAATATTATATATAAATAGCATGCGAAAAAAATGAACTTTTTATTACTTCAAAAATTATGAATAACAAGAAATAAAATATTTTTTTATTCGAATAAGCACTACAAATTAAATTTTTATTTTATTTTTCTAATGCGCGACATAGCCCACCTTAAGCTGATTTGATTATCTTTCACTATTATGATAATTATATCGCATTATATATATATATATATATATATATATATATATATATATATATATATATAATCTGTCGTGAAGAAAATATTAAACAGGAAACAGTGTAATTAATAAGATAAAGGAGAAAAATGGCATCATGGACAAAACGGCAGCATAATATACTTTCTCTCGTTGGAGCTACATTTCCTATTTCGAACGTAATAATTGACCGAGCCATCGTCGACTTGAATCATTCGAATTTGGAATCTCCATCATAAGAATTATCAAAAAAATTGATCAATTCCTAAATGAATAAATCTTAAGTTGAAGGTCTTTTATAACAGTATTTATCTAAATTTTTTCATGAATAAGATAATTTATTTATCTTTAGTGATGCTTGAATTTGAAGATTCTAAAAAACCTCTTATATTTCTTCAATCTCTTCTTGTGATTCTTGAGATTCAGCAGAGGATTCATCCTCTAACATACCTAGAGACTGATTTTTAAATCTACTCTCGGAAGAGTGATGGATCTTCGAGGATTAAATCTAATCTCTACATCGCCAGATATCTGAATTATATGATCGATGTCTTAGTTAATGGAGAATGAGCATCAGATTTCCAAGAGTGAAACACTATCCCATTCCATTTAATAACTCTGTTACTTGCTATATGAGAAGCTAACATATTTGTTTCAATTAAAGTTGTTCGTTCAAGAGGTTGAACAACATTTTTAATATTTGGACTTAAAGTGTTAAGAATTCTAAAGAGTAATATAAAAATTAAAGTAATAGTTTCAGATCCTAGAAGCAAATCATATCCATGAAGTTGTATTTGCAACTTGATGGGTTCAAAAAGATTTATATCAGTTAAAGATATACTTAAATTTGAAAAAATATTAAAGTAAACCTCCATTAATGTAGTTTCGATAACGCAGAGATTGAGCTTAGTTAAGGCATCTACCATCTCTTAAACAGAAAAGAATGAAAGCATGTAATCCTTTTAGGGTTAAAGGTTTGAATGCTATTTGAATCATCCCAATATGAATATATTTATAGTCTTGCATACATCTATGCAAGTCTTCTTGAGTTAATAGACAAATAGTTTTATCTATTTAATCTATAATGATCGATTGTTCGACCGTTTTAATGAAGGATTTTCCTTTGAAATCAAAGGTACCAATTCGATAAATCAAAGATCTATCGATTTTGGGTAAATTCCATCTATTTAGATCTTCTTCGTTTAGTGGAAACTCCGTTAATTCGACATTTTTGTTTAAACTATACTTTCTTGAATTTCTAAATATAAGATTAGAATTCTAGTTAGAGGATGATGACATAAAGAAGAGTAGGGGAAAGAAGTCAATAGATAGAAAATTTTAATAAATTAATCAAACAATTCTGAGTTAAATAAAATAAGTTCATAATCTGTAGTAAACCCAAGACGATCAACATAAATAGGACTTACGACTCATAACCTCAGGGAATTACTGTCATATGCAACAAAGTCATGATCATATTGAAAGATTATGAAAGTATTTTAATTATAAATAATAAGAGAATTTATCATGATGAGATTATATCCAAATAAGGAGAAAAGAGTTCTAACCCGACTTTGATAGAATTCAACATAATAAATCATTTGATTAAAATGCTAAAGTTCATACTCGAGATCTCTTCCCCCCTGATCTGGTCGTGTAAATGGCAAAGATCTGATTAGCATTTGATTAAAATGCTAATATTTCATTATCTTCATCTTCCGGTGATGATTGGTTTTCAGATTCATAAGAGTTCAAAAAAAATCTTCATGAGAGTCTATTTTAACCCTTCATCAATTTATAATTCATTTAATTTTTTCTTAATAGTACATCTATTAGCGTAATGGCCCATATGGCCATATTTATAGCACTTAACATCTTTCTTAGATGTTTTATGCGATGGTTTAGATTTAGATTTAAAGGTTTTAGGATTTTTAGAAAACCTCTTAATATGTTTGTTTTTAAAATTT
Organism: Cymbidium sinense; assembly: GCA_021442155.1. NCBI lineage: Eukaryota > Viridiplantae > Streptophyta > Magnoliopsida > Asparagales > Orchidaceae > Cymbidium > Cymbidium sinense. The sequence goes on from CM038225.1 coordinate 118,040,147, forward strand.
TCTTTCAGCTTATCTTTCTTCTTAGAAGAAGATCTAACCAGAGAAGGATCACAGGCAAATTACTCGCAGAATTCACCGAGTTTTCTTTTCTCTAGAAGACGTTCTCGTCTGATTTAGTTATTTAATCTTATATCAGAACAAAAGGTTAGTCTCGTATTAATACAAACAGATATAAGATTTTCATAAGCATAAACGTCATTTGTAATTGAATCGTTAGGTAAACGAAGATGAACTTTTACCTTGTCGGCGAAAAGGTTAGAAAGCCCTTCAATAAATTTTTGTTTCTAATGAAGACTATTGGCGTCATGCAATGTCATGACTAGCAAGAAAAATATCTTTGTACCATCTAAAATGGGTAAGAGATGTGCATCTTAATTTTTAGAGTAAGGAATGAGTCTTTTCTCATTGGTCTCCAATAGTTCCAACAAAATAATCCAAAATGGCTTGGATCAAATTATAGACATTATTTTCAATGGGTTTCTGTTGTTCGTGAAGTAGATGTTTAGTATTAAGATCGATTGGACTGAGCAAATCATCTTTTTGTTGCTGAGTGAGGTAATGATCCCAACAGTCTTTTAACATACTAGATAACTCGGCAATGATAGCCCGAGTTGTCTGGTCGGAAGCAGTGGAGTTACGTCTGGCTTCAAAGGCAGACGAAAATATTAACATATGATGTAAGATTTGATGGATCTGATGTTCGACAAGTCCATCAATATTTCATTCACAAATGGAGTCTCCATCATAAGAGTTACCAAAAAAATTGATCGGTTCCTCAAGGAGTAAATCTTAAGATGAAGGTCTTTTGTAAAAGTGTTTATCTAAATTTTTTTGTGGATAAGATAATTTATTTATCTTTAGTGGTGCTTGAATATGAAGATTCTGAAATATCTCTTATATTTCTTTAATCTCTTCTTGTGATTCTTGAGATTCAGCAGAGGATTCATCTAACGTACCTAGAGATTGATTTTTAAATTTAAGAATTAAATCTTGAATATCCTCACTAGAAGGTCATAACTTAACATAAAGTTTAGGAGGAGTTTGAAAAAGAGGCTTTAATATGGAGGAAGAATAATTTGTTGAGGGTGTTCCTTCAGTAGTTCTTCTTATATGCTTTTCTTGAAAATGAAGTTTTTTCTTTAATTAATTGATCAACTTTAAATTCTACTCTAAATAAATGATCAAAAATAATTTAAAGAATACTATTGCTATAATTAAGCTGTTTAATTATAACAATAAGTTCTTTCAAAGCTTGAGGATCAGTATTGATTTTTCTAAAAGCAGCTATGTTGGGAGGTTTATTATCAACCATTCAGGTAGTTGGTGGATGATATAAGGTCTCCACGATTTTTTCTTGCTCATCTAGCCATTTTTTGTTACTTAAAATGGTTAACTGTGCAATTTGCGTATAATTTTGAAGGAACTAGGCTACAAAAGGAATTGTTGCATTTCCTTTCTTGTTACGTTTTGTCATTTCTTTGAAATATATGTCTAATATTTCAAGTCTCTGACTTTCCGATGTGATATTTCGGTACTACTTTTGAAAAATTTTATATTTAGGTTGATTATAATCTCTTAAGATAGTATCTCTGGACTTAGATCTTATTTGATAATTTATTAAGACTAAAATTCATTTCAGAAGGAGTGGGTTATTTTCTCTCACAAGATAGTACATATTATTATGATTTAATTGAATTGATTCAATTGGTGGTTCTTCTATTTGAGTTGGAGAACTTGAAGATCTTGTTCTTACCGAAGTTCCTATGTCACGACCTCTCCCTCCTCGAAAAGAGGGACTACCTCGATTAGAGGGATTCATCCTCTGATGAGGGGTGATCAACCCCTGATCGTCCATGCAAAAATTAACTGCTTAAGAAATCTGGAAAAGAATTTGCAGAACCCTTGATAAATTCAATATCAAAATTAAAGACGGACAACTAAGCTTGTTAAGAAGAAAAAATTTATTTGGAAACTAGAATTATGACATCTTTTTCAATAATACATTTAATAGAAGAACAATCAATGCGTAAAAGAAAGTGCTGATTGAGAATGTCATACTGAAATTTAGAAATGCATTTGACGACTGAAAATATTTTTTTTTTTAATAATAGAATACTTAGCCTGCGTAGGATTCCATCTTTTAGAGGCGAAACGAACTAATTCTTCGAAAGAATTTTTTCGTTGTTTGAGGATACCACCATATCCGAGATCAAAGGCATCAGTTTCTACAATTTTGAAACTAGTCAAATCAGCAAGGGTTAGACAAGGGAGTTGTTTGACCCTTCTTTTAATAGTTTGGATGACCATAGTGTGGCAATGATAGCCTGAGTTGTTTGGTTTGAAGCAGTGGAGTTACATCTCGCTTCAAAGGCAGATGAAAACATTAACATACGAGGTAAGACTTGATGGATCTGATATTCGACAAGTCCATCAATATTCCATTCACAAATAGAGATGAAGGTATTTTATAATAGTATTTATCTAATTTTTTTCCTGGGTAAGGTAATTTATTTATCTTTAGTGGAGCTTGAATCTGGAGATTCTGAAATACCTCTTGTATTTCTTCAATCTCTTCTTCTGATTCTTGAGATTCAGCTGAGGATTCATCCTCTAACGTACTTAGAGACTGATTTTTAAATTTTAAATCTTGAATATCCTCACAAGAGGGCCCTAACTTAACAGAAAATTTAGGAGGAGGTTGAAAAAAAGGCTTTAATATGGTGGAAGAAGAATTTGCTGAGGATGTGCCTTCAATAGTTCTTCCTATATGCCTTTCTTGAAAAGGGAGTTTTTCATCAAGAGTTCTGCGAATTCTCTTCCAGATTTGTTAACTCGTATTAACACAGGATTATTAAAGTTTTCTATCTGTTGATCTTTTGAAATCTTATATCTGCTTGTATTAACACGGGATGGCTTCAAAGGCATATGACTAAAAGAAGAAAATATTACAAACTCGATTTTATTATACGTACCCAATAAGTATTGGGTACGTAGGACCAGATGGATTTGTATAGTTTTTTTTATTATTGATTTGTGTGATAAACTAAACTTAATATGAACTTAAAAGAGAGTGTGTTGTCTTGATCTTTTTTTTAGGAAATTTTATCATCACATATGTCATCAAATAGTGTACATACTATGCAACCTACGGAATATACTAAATTATCTCATATACTTAAAAGACTTAGTTAACATATTAGATTATATATATATATATATATAATCATCAAATTTATAGTAGTATATTTTGAACCTCGTCAAAATTATACAATCATCTTTTAGGCTTTGATCCTTCATAAGAGTTACCAAAAAATCGGTCGGTTCCTCCAGGAGTAAATCTTGAGGTGAAGGTATTTTATAATAGTATTTATCTAATTTTTTTCCTGGGTAAGATAATTTATTTATTTTTAGTGGTGCTTGAATCTGGAGATTTTGAAATACCTCTTGTATTTCTTCAATCTCTCCTTGTGATTCTTGAGATTCAGCATAGGATTCATCCTCTAACGTACTTAGAGACTGATTTTTAAATTTTAAATCTTGAATATCCTCACAAGAGGGCCCTAACTTAACAGAAAATTTAGGAGGAGGTTGAAAAAGAGGCTTTAATATGGTGGAAGAAGAATTTGCTGAGGATGTGCCTTCAATAGTTCTTCCTATATGCCTTTCTTGAAAAGGGAGTTTTTCATCAAGGGTTCTGCGAATTCTCTTCCAGATTTCTTAACTCGTATTAACACGGGATTATTAAATTTTTCTATATGTTGATCCTTTGAAATCTTATAGCTGCTTGTATTAACAGGGGATGGCTTCGAAGGCATATGACTAAAAGAAGAAAATATTACAAACTCGATTTTATTATACGTACCCAATAAGTATTGGGTACATAGGACCAGATGGATTTGTATAGTTTTTTTTATTATTGATTTGTGAGATAAACTAAACTTAGTATGAACTTAAAAGAGAGTGTGTTGTCTTGATCTTTTTTTTAGGAAATTTTATCATTACATATGTCATCAAATAGTATACATACTATGCAACCTACGAAATATACTAAATTATCTCATATACTTAAAAGACTTAGTTAACATATTAGATTTAGGATATTTTATCATTACATATGTCATCAAATAGTGTACATACTATGCAACCTACGGAATATACTAAATTATCTCATATACTTAAAAGACTTAGTTAACATATTAGATTATATATATATATATATATATATATATATATATATATATATATATATATATAATCATCAAATTTATAGTAGTATATTTTGAACCTCACAAAATTATACAATCATCTTTTAGGCTTTGATCCTTCATAAGAGTTACCAAAAAATTGGCCGGTTCCTCCAGGAGTAAATCTTGAGGTGAAGGTATTTTATAATAGTATTTATCTAATTTTTTTCCTGGGTAAGATAATTTATTTATCTTTAGTGGTGCTTGATCTGGAGATTCTGAAATACCTCTTGTATTTCTTCAATCTCTCCTTGTGATTCTTGAGATTCAGCAGAGGATTCATCCTCTAACGTACTTAGAGATTGATTTTTAAATTTTAAATCTTGAATATCCTCACAAAAGGGCCCTAACTTAACAGAAAATTTAGGAGGAGGTTGAAAAAGAGGCTTTAATATGGTGGAAGAAGAATTTGCTGAGGATGTGCCTTCAATAGTTCTTCCTATATGCCTTTCTTGAAAAGGGAGTTTTTCATCAAGGGTTCTGCGAATTCTCTTCCAGATTTCTTAACTCGTATTAACACGGGATTATTAAATTTTTCTATCTGTTGATCCTTTGAAATCTTATATCTACTTGTATTAACACGGGATAGCTTCAAAGGCATATAACTAAAAGAAGAAAATATTACAAACTCGATTTTATTATACGTACCCAATAAGTATTGGGTACGTAGGACCAGATGGATTTGTATAGTTTTTTTTATTATTGATTTGTGAGATAAACTAAACTTAGTATGAACTTAAAAGAGAGTGTGTTGTCTTGATCTTTTTTTTAGGAAATTTTATCATTACATATGTTATCAAATAGTGTACATACTATGCAACCTACGGAATATACTAAATTATCTCATATACTTAAAAGACTTAGTTAACATATTAGATTATATATATATATATATATATATATATATATATATATATATATATATATATATATATATATATATATATATATATATATATATATATATATATCATCAAATTTATTGTTGTATATTTTGAACCTCGTCAAAATTATACAATCATCTTTTAGGCTTTGATCCTTCTAGATAATTCAAATGGCTAACCTCTTAAAATAAGTTAAACAAGTTTAGCTATGGATGAGATTATGAACCTTCTCTTTGACTCAAGTACTTTGAATCAAATATCTTCAATGAGAGAAGCTAAAGAAAGTTAAATAAGTGCTTAAGATGTCTTAGTTAAGCAGTTTGAATGGGGAAGTACAATCTTCTTCTCTATCACCACCAAGTTAAAAAAAGTAAGTTATGTGGGTTAGGAATACTCTCAAAGGCTTCTCTCACTTAAAAAAATAAATGAGGAGCTTTGTGTAATGGGTTAGCCGCTTTTAAATGATCTCCCCCTCGATTTTGGTGCTAATGAGAGATGACTCTAAGTACTAGTTCTATTGGGATTAAACTACAAGCCTACAAGCAATTAGGTTTAACTTATCTAAAGGAGATAATCACCTTAGAGCTGATATAGACAAAAAAGAATGTTGGATGAATAACTTCTAGAAATGTATACTTAAGAGACTCTACATCATGAAACTCAAAAAATTTGTTATCTATTAAATATATCACAACAACCTCTATGATTAAATTATACTAATTATTCAAAAGTATGTGTCATGTTGATAATGCTATGTTTAATATTTGATTGTAGGATACCTAAAAAATCTTGTTATCGAATTATTGAGTTGTTAAACTAAATTAATCCATTCGAGAATTAATCTAATTGAAAATTTAGAACACCTAATTATTACATTAAATGATGAGAATCAAGATAATCTTGACTGAATATCTCCGTAATCAAGTTTTAGAGAGTAATCTCTCCAATAAAGAGATCTATGTTCTAAACACATACTAAACACTAACCTCTAAATTAACTTAATTTAAAGCTAAACTTCTAAAGAAATACATATTTTTGAAATATACAAAATTCAAAATTACAAAATAAAAGAGGCAAAATATCTTCTATATTTTTTGTTGAGCAATAATAATAATAATAATAATTATAATAATAATAATAATAATATGTGAGCATTTATTTTATTTCTTAAAGCATTAGAGTTCAAAAAAAATATTTTATGCCAAGAAATAAATCTTAGTCCATAATTATTATTATTTTTCCTTCACTTATTCTACATCATATTATAATAAATAAAATTTCGCTCATAAACTTCCAGATTCACCCTTCTACGGTGCCACTCTTATTTAATATTTATTTTTAGTACAATCAAATTGAGACTAATTATCAACAGCTTTTTTTTTAAGTCTGTTGTAATAATTTCATGCCATGTGGCGACCAAGAATTTTGTCTATAATTAATTTAATTTATTTATTCATTTTAATTTTTTTTTATTGTAGTTGTTGGGGAATTTATTTAGGTTTTTTCACTTTTTTGACATTTAAATTAACATGAGACTATCGTGGCACATATAGCACTAATTACATTGCATAGGACTCCATAGAATTGAAATATGAACCAATAGTCATTACGGGGCTATTTAATTGGCCTAAAAAAATAATAATAAATTTAATGAAATCAACTTATTTGATGGGCTAAAAAAGAAATATAAAATAAAATTTTAATATATATTTTAACTTATAATTCTAATTAATTTAAAAAAAAGATTTTGAGTGATTTAAGCCATTTTAATTTACACCTATCGGTGTAATATGAGACGCAGTCTATTGCCGATTGCCGTGGGCCTTCATAGCCACTAGGGGTGTGCATTCATTTGAGACGGATCGATCATTATAATCCTTTCGGTTTGAAATTCATAATCCAAAATCCAATCAGAGATTTAATATAATCCAACCAATCCAAAAAAAGTTCGGATTTTCCGTTCGGTTTTTTAAAAACCGAAAATAATTAAAATAAAGAAAATGTTATTTAATTAAAATGATATATTTGATATTTCAAAATTCATTTTATCATTTATGATTTATATTTTTTGAAATAGAAATACTCATATTTTTTGAAAAAAGTTTATTTTTTTGAATTATGATTTTAAAGACTTTGTCACTTTGTATTTAATAAAAAATAAATATTAAATTTATTACTAAAAGGCACTAATTAACTCACACAACACCTGTAATATAATAAAATATATTTCTTAAAGAAAGCTTTTTCAAATATCTTTCACACCATTTTTAATAGCATAACACATTTTTCATTAAACCAATAAAATTTATATGCTAAAAAAAAGAAAATTTTCAGTTGCAATATTAGTATATTACAAACATTCATAAATATTCCACATTTAAAAAGAATTATAATTACATATCGCAATAAACATTCATGAACATTCATAAACATAAAACATTCATAAACATCTTCAATTTCTCTAATAGACTAATTCTCTTCCACATTTACAAAAGGAAGTATGATCAAGATTGCCCGCATTCGATGAAAGAGTTTCATTTTAACCTTTGCATATTTTTTTTCGGCTAAAATGATAATCTACAAAACACAGATTTAAGTAGTTATTAAACTTTGATAAGCAATAATATTAAAAGATTTAAAGATCTAATCATCTGACTAAAAGATGTGGAAAGCAACAAATATAACAAATACATAAATATAAGAACTTTTAAGAAAAAACCCCGAAGTTTACACTGAGGTCGTGCTTAATGTCAATGCTCATAGATTAATGGCTTAAAATATTAAAGCTGCGATTTAACTCTACTAATATTTTTTGTGGCAATTGGAACAGGGGTGACATATTTTATTATGATTAGAAATAGAATATTAAACAAAAGAGAGATTAAAAAAATGAAAATAAAATTTTAAAAAAAATAAAGGCTCAGGCTCAGTCAAAAAATTACTAAGAGCAACAGAATATGCGAGCATCCAAACTCCAGATTAGAGGGTTACAATCACATACAATGCTACCAGCAGTAGTAAATGAAATATAACATCAAAGCCATTATTGCCGAAATCGCCGCCAAACATTCCCAAATTGTACCGACAAAACCTGCCTCTGGATTAATAAACATTAAACAACTCCACCAAAGACAACAAATTACAAGATCTATCATATTCGGATTTCACAACAAAATGGAATTGCATGTCAATGGATAACAGGATAAGTGATAAGTCGGAGCAGAGCAATCCATGCTCACATTCATATTTCAGCAAATAACATCAAAATCATCATCTTTTATAAACACTAAACAGTAAATAGGTTCATTTATCAAAAGGGAAACAGACAACACCAAACAACCTAACAACACCCAAAGAAAGCCGGAAACAAAAGTAAAAATGAAAATGCACCAAGATCACTTTTGTATGTCTCTCACCCAAACACAAGACATATTATGAATTTACCTTTTAAAAATATAAAATCTGGGTTAAAATCACTCTAATTTATGAAAATAGTAGAATATAAGCAAACACCCAACAGAGAGAGGGAAACAGAAAGTCAAACCAAAAGCCAGGGAGACCAAGAGGGCATCCGAAATAACCATCAAAGCCACCACTCACGTAAAAGGCAGAAAAAAACACCACATCCAGCACCACCAAGTCACCGACCAAGATGGCAAGAAGCAAATACCAGGAAACACTGAAACAGCCAAAATTGTTAACATGGTGGAAGATGACTTTAACATTCAATACAAATAGCAAAATAAGTAAGACTATAAGAGGGATTCAATACCAATAACCAATGTAGAAGCATCAAACATCCAAGGCAAGATAACAACTAATCCCAAGTCACCAAGCCAGAGAGACTGAGAGAGCCACAACCAAATAAACCGGAAAAAGGAAAACAACCAAACAAAAAAACCAAAGCTAAGCAAATCCTTAAGAGTTAAGAGGCCATTAAGTTTAGAAAACAACAAACAGTAACTTGTATCAGATTCAGATCTATATCAGAGGATCAGATCATTTCAATTCTTACCAAAAGGTTGGATCATTTATAACCTTTGATAGATGAAAGAAAAAGAATTAATGCATAATATAGTATGGTAGTGATGTATGGCTGAAAAAAAAAGTGTTGTAAGTAATTGGAAAAGTCTAAAAGATATAACAATACCTTCATCAAATTTATCAATGTCACGAATGTTCTCCTCAACATTGATCGGCTCATTGTCCACTTTGCTCTCATCCAATCTTGGGCACAAATAAGAGCTTGCACTATTTTAGAAGATAAAGAGCTCCTAAAAGCATCTAGAACACGGCCACCAGTACTAAAAGTAGACTCAGAAGCTACAATTGATATAGGAACAGCCAAAATATTTCTAGTCATTTGAGATAAGATGGGAAACCTTGGAGCATTAACCTTCCACCATGTTAAAATGTTAAAATCATCTTGCATAATTTCAGAGTCTTCAGCCAAGTATTTATCTAAGTCTGTTTTACTCTCAAGATCATCTCTCCCATAATTATGTCTCTTAAACTTCTCAACCATCATGTACTTTCTCCCCCCATCCCTTGGATCATGATGGCTTTCAATAATATTTTGTCTTATCTCAGGAGCAATTTCATCTCTATTCCTATTAACTAACTTCATCTTATAATCATAGAACATATCGTAGCAGCTAGACCTTATTGCTCGTGCTAAATTAGCCCCCTCCAAGCCAGGATACATATCCACTACAACAAATTCAATATATCTAAGTTTGAACCTAGGATCAAGTACAACTGCAAGATAAATATTCATATTCATTTTATCAATAAAACCCCAATACTTATCAAACTTTAATTTCATTTTCTTTGTCATGGTACTAACTTCAATATCATTATGTGATTCCCAACTTTGAAGCACACATTGGACATCCACAATCTCATGAAAGAAAGTGTTTGAAGTAACATATAAGGAACCAAAAATGCAAGTTAGCTCAAAATCTTTCTAAGAATGTTACAAGCGTTCTTGCATTCTCCCAAATCACCATCACATGGAACTCCACCTCCACCATGATTTGCATCCACTTCCTTCTCCAACTCTATTGAGGATCAGGATCAATATCTCTCAAAAGCTTTTTTGCTGAATTTAACATATATGTAGTATACATCCAAACACAACAAGCTTTTGCTTTGTATTTTTTCAATTTCAATGCATCCTTTGAATTTTTTAAGTCTTGATGGAGACTATCTAATGTACCTCACCGCTCTTACACCGCATCTACCAACCTCCTTAACAATAAGATTTATAATATCTCAAAAGAACTTACAATCAAGAACACTTCCCGCTTTAGAAAATTTCTTACGCAAATGATTGATACCATTATTGAGCTAGATATTATGTGATTGTAAATACATTAATTAATCAATCAAACATCTCTCTACCTCCCAACATTCTCCCTCTATGACTATATATGGGACAAAAATTAATGACTCTCTTATTTAACTTCCAATCTTCATCAATATAGTGCTAGACACATGAATTCTAATTGATGTTCATGGTCTGTCAAGCAAACCCTAGTAGTTGAATCTCGTAATATTTTTTCAAAGCATTCTTCTCATCTAAGTAAAATTCAAAAGCCATGAGTGAGTGTCCAACGGAAGGTATTTTAAACATTGGGCAATATTGAGTCATAAAATATTTGAACCCATATCCTTCAACATGTTTGAATGGTAATTCATCCATAATAACTATGGTCTAAAGCTTTTCTAACTTTCTTGATCAAACTTCCAAGCTTTGAGACTTCCGGTATTTTGTTCACCTTTGTCACTAGGTTGCAATACTAGTAGAGTTTAATTTTTTTCATGTTATGAGGATTCTTCCGACATACGAAAGATGTGTTAAAAAGTAGTATTAAGCTTTGCATCACTATGATAAGTCTCCCACAATAGTTACATTTACTCATCTTTTCTCCAATGGAACTATTAAATTTAGTAAAATGATCCCAGACATCTGATCTTGGTCTGACTGTCTTTCTTGTTCTCTTTTCAAAAGATGACTTACTACTTGAAGCACTTGCAATACAATGGATATTATCTTGATTGATAGGTTTTTGATTTTGGGAAGAACCAATCATGCTAGAACTCTCTTCACAATGAGACATCTGATCAAAGTGTAAAGAGATCAAGTAAGAATAAGCCAAATGGGAGTACAAAAACTAGAAATTATATATGATACACCCGATCTTGATTATACCAACAGTAAACCTATCATGAAAAAAAACCACTGTAGTAACTTTGGATGTATAGTCAAATTTTCTCCGCATATATGCCTTCTTCGTCATGTTTTCTTCTCGCAAAACAAAATTGTAATATTCCAAATTTTTAAACCCTAATTATGAAAAATATTACCAAACAAAGCATTCCATAATCCCAATGCTTAAGACTAGTTTTTGATCAAAAAATATTCTAACAAGAAGTACTACTAGATTTCTTTGACAAATAACAAGAAAAGGTTATTAAATTTAACCCAACCTGTATTTTAGATTAAAATTTAGAATAACACACATAAGTCGCATTTATGACAATAGTATGTTCTTAATTGCAATTCAAATCTTGAACTTTACCTTTTTTTGTCTTATCCATTAATTAACCAAGAGATTTCAATGCAGAGAATTTCTGCTAGATCTAAAGTCTATAAATATTGGACTATGATTAAGCATAATAGCTCTTTGCATAATCTTTCATTTTCATTGCTCAAAGATCTACAACTATAATTGTTCTTTAGTTGTTCCCGCAAATATAAGCTCGACTATCTTTTAGCTAGTATATTTATAAGGTTCTTAGGTTTAGAGAAGCGACATTGCACGAAGTTGTTAGAGCTGGAACCTTTGTTAAGTTAATGTTTAGGACTATGTGCCAAACAAAAATGTCATTACATAACTAGAGAGTGATGAGTAGTAGCTATTTCTTGTGCTTCAAGTTGAAGCATATGATGATGTGTATAGGGAAAATAGAGTCAATATATGAAATGTTAACTTCTTTGATGATTTTGAATGTTTGGAGTCAAACTACCCTTTGAATTCAAGTTGCAAGACCTTGCCCTGACCAACTACTTTAGGTAGGATCTTGGGATTGCAACAAATTTTCCCAAATGATGAGTTCAACCTTTAGAAACTTCAAGTAGATATGATAGCATTGAAGATGTTGAGGAGAGGATTATATATAACATTGTTAAGTAGTATGAGTTAACTATAATGAAGTCGCCATAATATTGATCACCTTCGTCCCAAGTGATTGGAATCATAATTCATCCTTTGAATCACATTTAGAATGCATTTTCCAAAATATAGAGAAACATGCTTTAAGAAAAACACTAAGACAGAAGTTCAGAAACTGAATTTATAACAAAAGTCACAGAACAAATCAGCCAACAAACATAACAAAATAATCCATTACTCCATTCAGATTGCAGCCGTCGACCGATAAGAAATACCACAGAACCTGCCTCGGCCCTCCGCCCTCCTAAAATCAGAATAGTAAACAATTCCAACTCCAACTCTCCAAGTCTCCAAGCTTCCAAAGCAGAAGCCACAAACAAAACACTAAACAGAATAAAAAGAATCCATGAGAATCGAGACAAAACCTGCTGCATTGCTGAATTTGAGAAGAAGGGAGAAGCAGCGCCCTTGCGCAGTTGCGCGAGACGACGAGAGGCGAGAAGGGAGAAGTCGAGAAGAGAGCAGAAAACAGATGAACAGAATGAAAACGCCCAGTTAAACAATAGTCAAACCAATGTAAGTCAAGAGGCGAGAATTAGAGAAGTAGCCAGTCGGGATAAGACCATAAGACTGATAAGAGAACTAGCGCTTGACCGTGGTCGCGGGGAATGCCGGAATGGGGATTGCCATTTGCCGATTGCCTTTGCCCTTTGCCTTTGGAGTTTGGAGTTTGGCTTTTGCCCTTTCGCCTCCCTAGGACACTAATCGATTTTTTGCACGGGGCACGAGCCGCACGAGCACGAACGCGATGGCGCTAAGCCGCTAAGGCCTTCCGACTATCCGACTATCCGAGTTCCGGTTCAATTAATTTCGGATTTTTGGTTTTTTGATATTTTAAATTTTTAAATCCAATCCATAATCCAAAAACCGAAATTAGCTAAAATTAAATCCAAAATCCAAAATAAAATTAAAAAACCAATCCAATTTAAAAATTTCAGTTCGATTTTAAATGGATTTTCGGTTTAAACCGAATTAAGCACAGCCCTAATAGCCACCGACTATCGCCACATGTTGCCACCGCCCGTTGTCAGTCGATGTTTGTCATCACCACGGCAAAATCAACCGATCATCGTATCGCAACCACTATCCATGCTCCTCCTATTTGGTCGTCGCTATCTGTTGTGGGAGATCACTTTTGAGATTTATATTACTTATACTTTGTATCAAACCAAACACCAAAATATAATCCATATAGCCAAAAAAAAAAAAAAAAAATTATCCCCATCTTAATTCATTGCTTATATTGTTTTTAATATTGTAATGCATATAATCACATTAAAATTTATTATTATTTTTCTCCATATTTAATTTTTCAGAAATAAGAATTGTTAAAAAAATGCTAAAGATAAACATATTTTTATTATTATTTTAAATAATATGCATTAATGTCAAATATTATTGTATATTAAAATATAAATAAAATAAAGTAAGAATAAAAAAATAAACATGATTCCAAAAGGACCATATGGATATGAAAATTGAAAAAATATTAGCACTTATGTTTATTTCTTATAGTTGACAAATTATTATTTTAATCCAATCACAGTGAATAAATATTATAAAACACTGGATTTTTTAACTACTCCATCAGTTTTTTTTTTTAATAACAAAATTTCAACTGCTCTTTTTCCCATATTTTTTTTCAAAATAATTAATAATATATCTGTGGGAACTACATAATCATGCATATTTTTTTGTAAAAGTCAGTTTACTTTAAAATAGAAAAAAAATTTGTGCTAGTTTCTTTGTATAATTAATTTAAGCTGAAAACCGAATAAAAAAACAAAATTACAAATTTATTATTGAATTAAGTGGAGGTGAGATTAATGATCTAAGAACAAATTGTACGAATTAATTAATTAATTAATACATAACTAATCATGAAATGTAACCACATTAATTTTATTTAATTTATTATTTAATAATTAAATCATATTATTATAAAGAGAATTTAATTAATCATTTATGTGAATATTTTGATCAATAACTATATGATATAACTATCGATCATCTTCTTATTTTTTAATGCGTAAGTTTCTCTCTTTAAAGAAAATTAAATCAATAAAATAAAATTTCATATTTCCACAAACTTGAAGAGATTCATGAAAAATTATAATTTCTTATTTAAAATTTTGTGAAAATCATTTTTATTCAAATTATTAAGATTAAATATTTATGCAATTATATTATTTGAATAATTAAAAAAAAAAATATTTTCCATAAATATCATTGAAAAAACGGTTTATTAAAAAGAGAAATTGAAACATTAATTCACAAAAAAATTCAATAGAAATTCTATTTTTGATAATAATATTGTATTAACACAATATTTTAAAGGATTCATGTCATGATTATTTCGATAAATTTTATGCTGATTGTCAACTAATTATCGCAACTTTTCACTTTTTTCACGTACGGACTTAGAACCGACAAATGTAGTGTTGTTATAATACTTGAGAATTCGACACATAATAAGATACAATAGAGACGAAGGATTCATATAGCTGATCTCACTTAGTGGGATAAAAGGCTTATTGTTATTATTGTTGTAATACTGTATTTTGAAAATATATTTTCTACACTATCATTTATAACGAGAGATGAGCTCAAACAAATTCACTCTGTTCAATGGTTATTAACAAATTCTCCTAATTTGTAATTCGTATATACCACTAGTAATATGTTTCAACTTAACAAAACTCTAGGGCTGCAAATAAACCGAGCATTCAACAAATTACTCGTGACTCAGCTCAATTAAAGCCCGTCCACTTTCATTCTTTTAATTAATCGAACGAGTTTGAACACTTTGTAAATACTCGATTGTTAAATGAACAAGTTTGAACAACTTATTGTTCAGTTCACTTATGTTCATGACCAGTATCATTTAAAACTCGCAAACAAGCTCGATTACGACTCGATTAAAGCTTGTTCATAATTATCATCATTTATATTTTGAACACACTGTTCGCGAACAAGCTCATTTAAGGCTCGTTTATTTCATTAAACGAGTTACTTTGTAGTAATTTCGATAAGCGAGAAGCTCGAACAAGATTTTCTTAAACGAGCAGCTTCGAGCACACCATCTCTCAAATCAATAATGATCATGAGCTTGAACTCGAACAAGCATGTACCCGGCTCGGCTCGTTTACGGCTCTACTAAACTCTATTTCAGAGGTAATCCATTTCACTCATGACTAAGGCTATCAACAAATTTCTCTCTAACAATATGATTTCTATGATGCACACTTTATGTAATAGAAATCCTCATCCAAATCTTTCTTAAGGCTAATAATCTCATGGAGCCATGATACCAAGTCATGGATTCAATTGAATCTCATTCCCAGCCTACTCTTAGTAGTGCCAACATCGGATCCCAAGTCATGACCACTTCAGGCTTAAAGTTAATTGTGATATATGATAATGCTGGGTTTTTCCGTGCATCGGAAGGACGCCTTCAAAACACGACAGCTCATCGCAGCCGTCCGTTTCTTGTAGAGCCAAATCATTAACACCGTCGAATAATAAAGATGCCGCACATGGTCATGCTAATCCGTTTTCATTATATATTTCATAATTAAAATATAAATATTTTGAGTGTAAAATAAATATAGAGAATTTAAATTTTTTTATATTTGATATGATAAAAAGTAAAATTATTAAATAATATAATATTTAGAATACTTTGAAAAAGTGAATTTTGGTATATTTAAAATTCATTTAGATTTGAACGAACTCTAAATACACTGTCCAATATAAAATATTGTAGCCATATCGCCTTATTGGACGCCACCACTACCACCTATAACTCCAAAAATATTTTATATTATATTCTTTATATCAAACAGAAAAATACAAACTCATATATTTATATAATTTTTAATCAAATAATCTAAAATAATTCAATTATATTATATTTTTATACTATATTTTTTTACATAATATTTCTTTTTCAGACAATCAAATAGTTGGTGAGTCTTATTTTTTAGGGTACTAACTTTCTAATTTAATTATAATTAAAGCTTAATTTAAAAAAAAAAAGAATATTAATTTTAATTTATAAATAATTTAATTTGAGCTAGGATTGAATCTTCAATTTTTATTGTAGATAATCTTATTTGATTTAGAATGCGTATTATCTTTAAGCTCATCAAAATTTAATTTTTTTTTATTAAGGATAAAAATTAGATTGAAATATTTTTATTAAATTTTGATGAGAATAAATTATAAATTAATATTTATTTTAAAATAAATATAATATATAAATACCTAATATTTTAATTATTTTAGAATTCAATTAAAATCTTAAATTTTATTGGATTTAACGCTAAGACATCCCCGCCTAAATTTTCTTTTATAAGCAAGTTAATTCTAAAAAAGTTTAAATATATTTTCTGTTCATTAGAGAATTTTTTAAAGTGAATAATTTTTAATAGGAAAAATATATAAATAAATAAATATTTATGATTTGTTCTCTTATAGTTCACGGTGCACTGCCCATTTGATCCGGAAAACAAATAAATAAATGGGGATTTATATACATAACACGAAATTCTTATGAATTTACGTATTTCACACCTAAACTTTAATTTTTACTTAAATAGCACCTAAATCTTTATTATTACATCAAAAATATCATCTGTTCTTTTGAGTGAATTATATTTTTTTTTGGCGTAGAAAGTCTTAGTTTTGTAAATATTCAAGTTTGAGTGTGAAATATATAAATATAGAAGAATTGGGTGGTATGTATGTAAATTTCCCATAAATAAATAAGACAAAGGCGATCAGTTTCTCTTAGAAGCCTGCGAAAGAGAAAGGGAGAGAAGAAGATGGGACAAGATCGAAAGATAGGTGTGGCCCTAGACTTCTCAAAGGGAAGCATTAGGGCACTTCAGTGGGGGATCGACAACCTTCTCGACAAAGGAGACACTCTTTTCATCATCCATGTCCGACCATCCAAGTCCGATGAATCCCACAACAGCCTCGGCTCCCCATCCGGATCTCGTATGCTTTCTTCAACCCTTCTTCTTTTATCTCTTTTTTTTTTTTTGTGGTAGTTTATGGATTTGATTGTATGCTAATCGAAATCTGTGTGCGAGCGCCAGCTCTGATCCCACTATCAGAGTTTCGGGAACCGGAGATCCTGAAGAAATATGATGTACATTGCAATATTGAAGTGCTCGATTTACTGGATACTGCTTCAAGGCAGAAAGAGGTTCTGTTTTGCCCCCTTATTGCTTCCTCTTTCCCTTCTATTGGTGAATTTATTTGATGTCGTGATTACGAAGCAGGCAAACATCGTGGTGAAGATTTACTGGGGGGACGCGAGGGAGAAGATATGTGATGCCGTTGAGGATCTGAAGCTGGACTCGCTGGTCATAGGAAGCAGGGGCCATGGCCTGATTCAGAGGTAATCCATTTTATTTCAAGGGTATCTGATTATTATTTGCATATTTGGATGAGACTAGGATGTTAAATTTTTAATAAAACTTGTCTATTTATGCACGAAAATAGTTTTGTTGTAGATATTATCATCTCCTGGTGTTGTCGGGCTGCTGTTCTTTGTCAAAATTCACTAGTGCTTACGTAGCTATGTGGGCTTAGTGCTTTCGTTTAATTATATTATGAATACAATTTTCTGATGGATGGATGAGCCGCTATCAACATTTATTGGCTATATCATCCTTCTCTGTTGTCAGATGCTGCTTGCAATCTGCGATTGTCACCCTTGTTTTGATTCTAGCTTGACTGCAATATATATTTTTAAAGTATGCTGATCAAAATCTCTTCTTATTTGCTTCTAATAAGAATCACAAGTTCAGATTAGACAGTTTCTAGTATGATCAAATCAAAATATTCACTAAGCTTATTTACTCAAATTCAATTTCTAGTGTCATTTTCTTCATCAGCATCATTAGTAATATCCCAACTATTTGTTGTTTGATAAATTTTGTCCTATGTATTATACTACCAAATAACTGCCATATTGGCAAAGTGACATTGCTTATACCTTTTAGTAATTGAATAACTTCTTGGAATGAATGCATTCGAAATGTGGCTTGCGAAATCCTGAAATATGCATGATTATCTCGAACAAGCTTTGTTCTGTTGAGAACTAACAGTGACTTTGTTTTCCTGCTCTGATTTTCTTAAAAGATGTTATTACAGATGAAGGCTGTGATAAATGTATCCTTTCGTATTGTCATTGTACTTAAAATTAGTATTTAAATATTTGAGATCCTTTGCTTCTTTTCTTCTCTTCAAATGTTATTTATAAAGACATTCTCATGTTTGATATCAGAATATCCTTGCTAGAGTACTAGCATGGATCAAGTTGTCCTTAAACAAAACGTGAGCTTGTCACCCCATTTAGGACATTTAAGCATTTTAACTCTTTAAAAATGGCTCTTGTACCCTGGTGAACTTTGCTTAGCGTGGAAAGCATAGAATAAATACTGATTAATTACACTTATCAAGGTTTTCTTGTCATTCTAATGAGCTAACAACCTTTTGTTTTGATTTTGAAAAGACCCTGAACGCAAATATGATCTTATGACTTGTAAAGAGCATGAAAGCAATATTTAAGTCTCCGTTTGACATTGTTCTGTTATGACGTGTTGTATTGTCAAATAAAAAGATGAATACTTGATAAAATATGCTAGGATTGCTATATAGAATGTTGTGAGATCTGTGTCCTGTTGTAAAAAAATTTTGCAACACTAATCTAAGTTGATTGATTATCTGTATGTTATAAATTTTATAACATTATAATTTATATTCTAATTTATATTCTAATCTTAATTAGTTAATTAGATAAGAAAGCTAGTTGGGATTAGGGTTGTAAGAGAATAACCGTACTTGATGACCAACTCGAAACTTATTCATATTATACCAGTTTATGTTTTTTTATTTACGTAATTGAATGAGTTTGGATAAAATTTTAAAAGTTTATCATAACGCAAAAAATTTTAAAAACAACGAAGAAAGTTGTCATTAAACAGAATAGTATGGTTTTGTTAAGGTATGGAAAATGTTAAAGAGGAACCTTATGGTGATGACCATTAAAAACTTTATCTGGTAATTCACCTTTTGTCCAATTAGTGATTGGCCCCAAAACAACCATCTTTGTTAGACATGATTTAACTTCAAGTATATTTCGAGTTTGGACTTCATTCATCCTTAATTTGCTAGTCATGTTTTATCTGTTTGCTAAATTTCACAACAGAAAATTAGAGATGTATAATTTAAATTTCTAATTAATAATACCAAAGTGTAACGGATCTGTGTTAGAATCTTAAATGAATGTTTGTTCAAATAAGGAAGGGGATGATAAAATTGAAAATAATAATATTAAAATGAACGTGGGAGTAGTATTATTGAAAATAAATAATGGAATAGATTTAGAAAGGAAAAAGATTTATCAATAAAATAGTATAGAATTTGTCTGAAGGACTAGAGAAAAATAGGTATTCTAAGATAACATGATAAAAAGTTGTGGAAAAAGACTTGTGCGAGACATAGATATGGTCTAATAATGTTATAATGCCAATTCACAAAGTCATTTTATTCATGAACTTTATCACATCCCCGCACAATGAGTTTTGACATCTTGGGAGGAAGTGGGAGAATTATATTGACATATGCTTTAGGCTTTTATGCACTCCATAATGATTGACAGAGGAATCATTCCCTTATTAATGTGATGCCTAGTCTTTACACTCATATCGGCTCATTAGATATTTGTTTATATTAAATGGATGGCGGGGATGGTGTCTATTGATAGTAGGATAGTGAGAAATATATTCTAGATGGTTTGGACATGCACAATATAGAAAATGAGTTCATAAGGTGCAAATGTAAAATAATGTTTAAAGGGGTTAGGAAGAAAGTTTTATAGACTTAAAGGTAACATGGATATAAGTTGCTTGAAAAGGTTTCACATCATAGATTTAACAGTTAATGCAACACTCGACAAATATGAATGGAGAATGCAGATTCATAAAGTTGATCCTACTGACCCAAAATAGTTAGGGTATGACTTATGACAATGATGATGATATTTATGATAAATTGATTATTGTGGACTAATTGTATGAACAAATAAAATAATAATAAAGAGTTCAAGTCAAACTAAGACACCAAAATTTATGTAATTCAGCCAAAGAAATTTCTTATATTTCTGTTAGAGAAGAGAGGAATTGATCCATTATTAAGTAACCATATATGAATATAAGTAAATTTTGTAAAAAAACTAGTTCTTCCCTGAAATGAAGTTCTCCCAATCCCTCTACAAAAGTCGCGCAAACTCTCTCAAACCTCTTATACATAGTTTTTTTTTAGGAATAAAAAACACATTGTCGAAATATAAGAACCAAACTTAGTGATGATAAATAATTAAATGAAAAGCTCTAGTCATACGATTAGCACCACAACATCTGATCCCAGGTGCTTCTCAGAGATGGCACCATATAAATCTTTTATTTCTTCTCTCTTTCTTCTGTTGTTTCTCAACAGCAACTGAATATAGTCTTCGAACACATCTGAGTTCCTTTTTATTTTATTTTATTTATAGGAGCAATTCAGATATTTAGGCTCTATTGTTCAAAATGATGGTGAAGTAGATGGAGATATTATTAGTAGAATTCAAGTTGGATGGTTGAAGTGGAGGAATGCATCTGGCTTATTATGTGATAGAAAAGTTCCACTCAAACTTAAGGGAAAATTTTATAAGATGGTGGTAAGACTTGCAATGACTTATGGTGCAGAATGTTGGCCAATAAAAGAGAAACATAAGACTAAGTTAAGTGTTACAGAGATGAGGTTGCTCAGGTGGATGAGTGGCTTTACCCTTAGAGATAGAATGCAAAATGAGTATGTTAGGAAAAAAGTTGGAGTAGCTCCAAATGGTAGATAAGATTAGGAGAGTAGATGGTTTGGCCACATAAAGCATCGACGTCCGACGATTAGGAAAGTAGATGCATTAGATTTCTTTAAGAAAGGTAGAGACTAAAAGACTTAGTTAAGATGTATAAAAAATGATCTTAGTATACTTGATTTAAATGAGAATTTGACACATAATAGGACAATGGAGACGAAGGATTCATGTAGCCGACCCCACTTAGTGGGATTAAGGCTTGTTGTTGTTGTTGTTGTTGTTGTTGTTGAGCTTAAAGAGGTATAAATTTAAATCATAAACCAGAGTCAGACAAGAGAAACAAAATTTTTGAATTTATTCTCACCCGAGAAGATAATTCAAATAAACTTGTCTTTACTTTTAGAATCATCTATTTTAAATTTTGTTATTCTGCCAACATCAATAAATTATAGACAATACTTTAAATCATATTAATGTAATGGGACTCAATAACAAATACAGATCAATGTTAATAAAGATTGAGTGCCCGTGCAAGTGTGTCCCTTGCAATCAAGGCTAACTTCCTTTCTTTTATTTATTATTCCATGTAAATATGATGACTTCCTTCTTGTCAAATGCTGGGGTAAATTTCCAAACCTCATCTCTTATCTTTAAACTGAACCTTCCCCATCCCCTGAGCTTTTCAATAAACAGTTAAATTTCAAAGATGCAGTTACTACATGATTCATAGATTTAATTGCATTTTTCTCAATTGTATTGGGATCCGACACATAAATGTAGTTAATGAATACAATCCCAATTGGCTCAGTATGTTTGAATATACATAATATATTTGGGGCATTTACATTCATAATACACAATTCTTATATATTTATATATTTATATAAATAATATCACATCAAAAATACTATTATCTAGCTTTTTTTTAAGTGAAATACACATTTTCTTGCAAAGTAAAAGTGCTATATGTGTAAATGCCAAACTTTAGCTGCTAGATATGTAAATTCATAAGAATTATGTGGTATGTATGTAAGTCTTTCTTTATATATTTTTATTAATACAGTACTAAGTAGGGATTCTGGTCTGCTTATTATCTACATATAATTTTCCTGAAGGATTTTTCTTGGAAGTGTATCAAACTATGTTTTGTCAATCGCATCATGCCCGGTGACGGTTGTTAAAGAGCCAGACTTCAAACATTGATTGCACTGCCAACGACAAGTCTTTGAATGAGAAGCTGTTATCTGTTTGGAGGTTTGTAATAAAGAAGAAATAGACGCGAAGAGGATTTGATGTTTTATAACTCAAAAACTGTTTGTGAGACGGACTCTTTGCTCTCAGTTGTTTCTCAACTTGTTGTGAGTGTCAATGCTACCATATAAACCTTTCTTACCTGTTTTCACTATTTATGAACACTTGAGAATGTTTTTATACAAGATTTATATTTTTAGATCACCTTTAAATCTCTTAAACACAAATATATATATATGGATATCGTGATTTAAATTTAGTTTGATTTGATTTTAATTTTATGATTTTTTGATTTATTTTGAGGAGAACTTAATAGAAATTTTATTTGATTAGTCATGTGTTGCACCCTTGAAGAATAAATTTGATGGATTGATGATCTTGACCAAAGTTTTCTCAGTGTTTTGAAGTAGATGGATTGATGATGAAGATGAAATCCTGATTATGTATTCATTTCTCTCTTTTTTTCTTCTCTGAAATACGACTTGAATGAGTAAAATTATATTAGCATTATCGTCATTATTCTTCAATCATTTAATTGTTTTTTTCTTTTCTGATCATTAAAAAGGATATGCTTCTTAATTATTCCTGTTGGGCTGATAATGGTGATTAGTAGAGCAAGCATGAAAGACTTGTGTCACGCAGCTTACTGAAAATTTTGATTATGTTTGTTTTTTAATTAATAGAAGATTTAAGTTGAAGCACTGATTTGCTGGGTTGTTTCTTGTCATTAGTCTCGATCCTAAGTGAGATTTCATTTGAGTTTTTGTTAAAACAGAAAATAGAATATTGACTACTTTAAATCCTAATAAAATGTTTATCCCTTATTTTAGTAGAAGATGAATGCTGTTATGGGTGTCAATTTGGGTCAATGAATCGGGTTTGGACTAATTGGAAATTATCCTGACTCGAATAGGTTTGATTTAAACTTGACCTGTTTATCAAACAAGTCAAAATTTTTAACTTGAACTTGATCCATCTTTAACCTAATTGACTCAAATATGACATGAATGATTTATGTATATATATTTTTTAAGCTAAAATTAAGGTAAATTTTGAATTGATGGATCAAAATCGGATCAATTTTGAGTTAGTGGGTTGATTTTAGAATTAATATTCGAATTTAAAAATTTTGAGTCAATTATAGGATCAATTTTTGATGCTCCTTAATGCAGTGAATTGTGCTGTATGTGTTGAACTCTTACTTTCACTTTCGCTTTTCCTCTGCTTTGTATTATGTCGCATATCAGATGAGATTCCTTCTCAAGCCAAATTATATATATATATTATTGCGACAAGTCTTTTCACTTCAAATAGCATTTCTCATTTCTATCTCGAGCTCTACTCTTTAACAACTACGATAATGGAGGGTGGGATCAGTGTACTTGATGTGAAAATTTATTAAAAAGAATTTAATCGATTGAATTATAATGTATTTGAAATACTTATTTTAGTAAATATATATATATTTTTTTTGTTTCATTTGAGGTGAAATAGTGTAATACAATTATAAGTGGAATAACAGTGGGCAGCTAGCGAGGTCAAGCACACAATGGGTGGTGAAGATAATCAATAATGATGGCTGACAATAATGTGTGATGGTGGTAACTCTCAACGACGGCTAGTGTGATCAAGCTTTGATGAAAAATGCAAGCGACGAGGTTGGGCGGCAGGGCTGGCAACTGACAATGACTATGTTGGCAATCATTATAAATAGTTGAAATGATCATAATTTTTGTGCATTTTAAATTCGATCAAAATTTAAGGGTTGTTTGATTACCTGCATTTAGAGTGTAAAGTAAATCAAATACAAGGAATTTAATTTTTGAGAGTTTGGTATGATGCAAAGTAAAATTTTAATGTATTTGAAATGTATTAGAATAGTCATTTTGGGTGTATTTGGAATTAGCGATTTGGAATAAATTCATCTGGCCGATATAAAGTGTTATCGCCGTCGTCGACCAGTCACCGTACCTTCGACGGCCCGGCCCGGCCGCCACCCGCACGCGTCTCCGATCGTCGAATCTGCTGTCGGCCGATAATCTCAAAAATATTTTACATTATATTTATTTTGTCAAACAAGAAAAAAGAAATTCATATATTTGTAGAGTTTTCAATCAAACAAGTTAAAGTAATTCAAATACATTGTATTTCTTTTATACTACATTCAGTTTATTTTATACTCTAAATGTAGGTAACCAAACAGCTCCAAGTGAATTTGGAATATGCCAAAAATGAACTACATGACAAAGTTTGAAATCATTGAAATTTTATGTTTCATACTAAATTCTTCAAATCAAATATTAAAATTCATATATTACAAATATTTTATATTATTTTTTTCACCAAATCAAATAGCCCTTAAATGACTTCAACAAGTTAACTACATAAGTGAGGTGATGCTTTAGTATTGCTCACAAGTACGAGTTGAATGGTAGAGCCATTCAAATTAGTTATTATCTACATAAAATATTAATATTTATTTTAAAATATTAATATTTATTAAATAATGATGCTTTAATCTTAAGAAAATTTAATGGAGGTGGGCCATAGTTTTGACTTAGGCTCATATTGAGATAAATAATCTCTTAACTTAGCTCGAACTTGGTTAGGGCTAGAGGGGAGTTTAGGTGTCCATCAAATGAATTTATAAGCTTTGTCAAGCAAGGCCTAAATAGACCTCAAGCATGCAAGAATCTAGATTAACTCTTGGGTTAAGTTTGCTTATAAGTTAAGTCAATTTTAAGTTAACTAAAATTTGAAAAGATATGAGTCAAAAAGTTAACTAAAATTTGAAAAGATATGAGTCAAACATAGGTGAGTTAAGTCCATGATTGACTTAGAGTTGAGAGTATATAGGACTTAATTCAACATTAGCTAATATAGTTTTGTTAAAATTCAACTCTAAAGAAGACTGAACCATATTGGTCAATATTTGACTAGAGTCAGTAGG
This sequence comes from Cymbidium sinense, assembly GCA_021442155.1. NCBI lineage: Eukaryota > Viridiplantae > Streptophyta > Magnoliopsida > Asparagales > Orchidaceae > Cymbidium > Cymbidium sinense. Next base: position 118,065,586 of record CM038225.1, read on the forward strand.
TCAAGTTAGGACTAGCCAAGGGGTATACATGGGTCTAGTAATGTTAAGAACAACCTAAAGATATGTGAGGGTTAGCTAAGCAAACTAGGAGCCTAAAGAGTTGAGGTTAGTCTATGAGAGCTCTAAGGCATTCCTACACTAACATTTGACTAAGAATTATTGGTGTTTTTCTAATATGTTAGGGGATGATTCACAAGTATTTCTAATTGTTGGATTGCATAAGTTTCTTAGATCTAAGCAAAAAGACTCTCCTAAAAATTATGCTTATTAGTAAAGATATGACAATCTCAAAAGACGATTAATCTCACTATAATAAATTATCTAAACTTCTAATGTGATTTTGGGAGTAAAAGATGAAATCTTAATCTTAATTTCATCGTACAAAAGAGTGATCAACATCATTATTGCGTGCTAGAAAACTAGTTCTTAGAGTAAAGTTTTATAAATCGTTATTGAAATCCAAACACGGGTATAAAAGTGTGAACAATAAAATTCAGAATTTTTTACGTGAAAAATCTCGAAAAGAGGAAAACCACCACTGGCGAAAAAGCTTCCACTATGTATGTTTTGAGTACAAGATCTGATCACGGATTATAGAATTGTATATGAGAAAGAACAACAACAGTTATGTGACAACGATCGTTGTAATAGTTCTTAGTAAGCGAGATGATGGTAAGCGCGGACAATCACCGGAAAATCAGAATAATTAGTAATCAGAACAAAGCGAGAGCAATCATGGTAGAAGTCATCATGATGGAGATCGATAGAGATTGGCGGCAGGATCAGCGGCGGTGGCGGTGCAGTGGCGACCGTCAGTGGCGGAACGATTGTGCTTGGAGGATCTTTAGAGCTCTCTCTCTCTTCTTGGGCCCTCATATAAGAAATGATGGTATTTATAGATTGGAGGAATCTACGTAAATACATACAAAACTCGTATACTCCACTTCATCGACGGCTCCAAATGATCCTTTGATCATTTGATGTATTTCAAATATTTGAATACTCAAATGAAATTGTAAGATCTTTGGCTTGTTGGGCAGAAGACGCCGATTTATAAACTCCATATTGGAGCTTTTTAGAATTTAACTAATGTCCCAAAGTTTCATGATATTTTAAGTCTTGATCTGGGGTTCATTTCGATCAACTTTTCGGCCAGAGATTCTTCTACTAGAAGAATTTTCAAGGTCATATCAATCATGTATTTTTTTCAAATGCTATTTATCAAGATGCCTGAGAAAAAAATACTATGCATGTCAGAAAGTCAAACTATTTTGATCAATTTAGCCCAATAAATAGTTATATTTGAGAATACTTCGCTCAATTTATGCATGGATACACAACATAATAATAATAATTATTAGGTAAAAAGAGGCTTTTGATAATTCAAGAAAGTTTCCATCCTTCGGTAAAATATGGTGGTTGGAGCCAACAAGCACTATAATGATTAAAGGAGCGTGCTGCTTATTGTGCAGGATGTTAAAGAATCAGTGAACGACGATTTAAGAATTTGCTTCAAAGCAAAGCATGTGGAGGGGGGCATCTTTGTAATTTTTAAGACCTCAACAAAATTAATCCCTTTCAAGTAATTAATTAAACTTATTAATTTGTATCTTAATTGCCATTTGTATTTCTATGATATGAATTAATTAGATCGTATATTATATTTATTATTTTAGACAACATTTATTATTCATTATTAAATCAAATATATTATATATAATAGATAGATACTTTGACTATTTGAAAATTATTTTTTATCTAAATAATAATATTATCTGCGTGCAACTAAAGAAAACAGATAATATTAAAAATCTCATGAAGCTTCAGATCTATTTAATATATTTTTCTTCATGCCTTCATCGAGAAATTAAATTATACGTTATAGGGATTAAAGAACTACTCTTATCAATCTCAGTTTAAAATTAAATTTAGAGATTTCTTGCTTCTTCATTCAAGGGCGAAAAGAGCTTCAATTTTTACGAGATAAATTTATATTTTAAGAAAAAATTTAAAAAAAAATTTAAAATTGAGAGAAAATAACTTAATTTGATAGCTCATATAATCTCTATTTTCAATAAAAATGATAATTTTGAAAATATTATTTTTATATTCTTCGAAAAAATTACATAAAAAATTTATTAGAGCATTTTTAAATATTGTTTTTTAATTTTATATTTAAATACTTGAATCCTAATTTATTTTAAGAATTAAAATTTTGAAATTTATATTTTGTTTTTGTACTAATGCTTAGCACTGAAATTCTTAAAAGAAGAAAAAAAAATAAAAAAAAGTAATCACAATAGCACAGTATGTGATTGCATGGCCAGCTCCCGAGGTTTAAAAAGCTGGCATTCTCCTCCTCCTGCAGTCTGAGACTGAGCTACGAAGGCCTCTCCTTTCTCTGCAGATCAAGAAACCTTCATTGTTTTTTTAAATTTTTTTTTAAATTTTGCAATTTTTTCTGGCATTGAGAAAGTGAAGGAAAGGACAGCGCAGACTTACAGAAAGATTTTTTTTTTTTCTTTCTAAAAAGTAATCAATCAGAGGAGAAGAAAGCTTTGCGAGTAATCATTCATGGCATAAGTGGATTCTTTTTATAAGAGAATAATAAGTTGATATAGGATTTGCTCTAGGAAATCAGATATTTCAATTTCGGCTCGAAGATAAGTTTATGATTGAAGCTGAATCAGAAATTCAGTCGAATAAATTTATATTAATAATAACCATGATTACTAGTTGGGTTTCATATTAATTTACTGGAGTTAATATGAAACTAAACTCTAAATCGATCACAAATTTAGCATAAATCAAAAAATTTGATTTTGGCTTACTACCCATAGACAGAAAGAAATTTGTTTTTTGCTTTTTGGTATGAAGTTTGCTTAAATAAGTGTTTCCAGTCTAGGCCAACCTTCTACTTTAAAAACCAAGAGTCATGGACACCCCACTGGCCCTTTCTCTGTCACGGAGATGGTCCTCTTCTCATGGACTGAAACAAGGGACCCCAGAGAACACTGCCCCTTCCTTATAGCTGCACCCCATTTTCTCTCCTGGTTAGCTTCAGGTCCTTTCAGAAGCTTTGTTTTCCCGTTATGATTTTGTCGTGAAGATGCCTTTTTAAGACAGGGCAGTTCTGCTTTGAGGTCGCTCTGTTCTTTTCTGTAAGAAAAAAGAGATCGACATGGAGAGCTTGGTGGACAAAGATGAGAGATTTGGTGGAGAAGAAGAAGAAGGAAGAGGCCGGGTCAGCAGTTGCAGCTCTGAAGCTTCCTCCCCTGAAGATGCTGGAAGTTGCACTAATGGAGGCGGCGAGGGATCATTGAAGCATGAAAACTCACTGGGTTGGCCATTACAAAAGAGCTCTGTTTCAGATCCAGGGAATGAATGCTTTCATATTGAAAAAATGAAGCAAAAGTTTTCAGGTACTCTATCTATCTAAAATCTCTCCTTCTCTTCCTCTCCTAGTAATGGTGATTTATGTTAAATATTTTGACAGAAATTGAGATGATGAAACAGAGGTTTTCAAAAATGTTGCTTGGAGAAGATATGTCCGGGTGTGGAAAGGGTGTATGCACTGCATTGGCGATTTCAAATGCTATCACAAATCTCAGCGGTAACTTGAAGTTTCACTCTCAGTTTGATACTTTGATTCAGATTGTTGATGAAGATGATATCCTTTTATTTTTTGTTTAAAAAAAAATTCTAACTTTTTCTTTGCCTCTGTAGCTACAATTTTCGGACAATTATGGAGATTGGAACCAATACAATCAGAGAAGAAATCCATGTGGAAAAGAGAGATGGAGTGGCTCCTTTGTGTCAGTGATCACATAGTTGAACTGTTACCGTCATGGCAAACATTTCCTGATGGGAGCAAGCAGGAGGTATTTTCTTCAAAATATAAACTCCATTCTTATTTTCAGATGAATTTACTAGGTTGCTTCATTTTTTTTACTGAGATGGAAAAAATATTTTCTTTCCCTATAATTTTGATCCTTTAGAAGATATTTGAATCCTGAGTAAACTAGAAATAGCGGTGTATAAAGTTTATACTTTCATGCAGGTCATGACTTGCAGACAACGGTCTGATCTTTATATTAATCTTCCAGCATTACGAAAACTCGACAATATGCTACTTGTGAGATCATTTTACCTTTTGGCATCAATTTCAGCTACCATGTAAGCTGTTCTAATAAAACTGTACTGATTGTAGGACCTATTGGATGGTTTCAGTAATCCAGAATTCTGGTATGTTGATCAAGGGATATCAGCCTCAGATACTGATGGGTCAGCTTCCTTTCAAAAGCTCACTCTTCCCCTTCAAGAAGAAAAATGGTGGCTGCCGCTGCCTCGTGTTCCTCCTGGTGGTATCCCTGAAAATACCAGAAAGGAATTGCAAAGCAATCGAGAATGTGCAAACCAAATCCTGAAAGCTGCAATGGCTATCAATGGCAATGCCCTGGCTAAAATGGAGATCCCTGATTCCTACCTTGATTCTCTTCCAAAGGTCAGCATTTCTGTAATCATGAGTTTATTTCAAAACTTATGAACAAGGTATATTTTAGCTCGTTTGGCTATAAACATTTTTTGCTTCATAATCTTTGAGAGCAGAATGGAAGAGCTAGCCTTGGTGATGTAATATACCGTCACATCACCTCAGAACAGTTCTCTCCTGATTGTCTCCTTGCTTGTCTCGACCTTTCTTCCGAGCACCAAACTCTAGAGATTGCGAACCGTGTCGAAGCAGCCATGTATCTATGGCGTCGAAGAACAGCTGCGCGACCAATGAGCACAACATGCTCCAAAAATAAACCATCTTGGGGCATGATCAAGGACATGATTGCAGACATAGACAAAAGACAGTTGCTTGCTGATAGAGCCGAGAGCCTTTTGCTCTGTTTAAAGCAAAGGTTCCCTGGTCTCACACAAACAACTCTAGACACGAGCAAAATTCAATACAACAAGGTTTCGAATTGACACCTTCTCTCATGATTCCATGTACAGGTGAAACGTTTCAGCTTCTTATGCAATTTCTTTTTTTTTTTTACAGGACGTTGGAAAGTCTATCTTAGAAAGCTATTCCAGAGTTCTAGAGAGTCTTGCATTCAACATTGTAGCTCGAATTGATGATCTAGTCTATGTTGATGATATGGCTAAGTATTCAGATCCGTTCTCATCTGCTCCTGCAATCAGCATTGTCGCGCAGAACAGTAAGAGAGTCCCAAATCCTTACTCAGCAACTCCATTTGCAACTCCAAGCTTTTCTCCTTCTCTACTTGTCAGCCCTGCAAGAGAGGAGAGGTCGCCCTTCAACCGAAAGACTATTACGCTTGGGCTCGGGGTGAAGAAAGTTCTGACAGACTACCTCGGCCTCGAAACTAAGGCCAAAAACAGCAGCAATTTGCTTGAGATCTCACGGCCGATCCTAAGCATGAATCAGAACGCCCATAAGAATTAGCGTCTTGAAGAGCTGCTGAACTTGGAGAGGCATAGAGGGCCTCAAATTTGTGTCCATATTTCATGGTATTTTTGATGATCGATGCACCTTAATGTGCTACACTGTTTTATTCTTGTTCATTATCATGTTTTGCTTGGAAGTTCTACGACATTTTTAATCTAAGAAAGCTACTATTCTCTCAGATTTTAGTAGTTCCAACTTCTGTATGATTCTCATTGTCATCAACTACAGTATTGTTCAACTTATTTTGGAATTGGCTGAGTTTTGAATCTGATTCAAATATCTAGTTCAATGTTTGATTATATTTTCAAGATATTGACAAAAAGCTTATATCATAATCAATGGCCAACATTTAACAAAGATTATTGTGCAATTTATGCATGTTCTTTTCTCAAAAAAGTTCATTGATCCTTCAAGTGCTTGTCAACTACTTTAGTTTGTTTGTTAATTAATTTATGAGTGATAAAATTTTTTAAAAAAAGGGATTTACATATATACCACATAATTACCACAAAATTCTTTATATATCTTACACCTAATATTCATATTCACTTATATAATATCTAAATATTTAATATCACATTAAAAATATCATTAATATTAACTTTTCTAAAATAAATACACATTTTCATGCATATGTTATGATTTGACTGTGTAATATGAAAATTTTAGCGTTAGATATAAGACGGTTAGTTTAGCCTGAAGATCGAGGATTGCTCAAAAATCGAATTGAAATTTAGATCGGATCGAGATCGAATCGATTACATTGAGCCGAGCAACGAGTCAAAGATTTGGATCGAACTTTTTTTCGAGCCGAGCACAGATCGGATCGAACCAGCTCGAGATCGGATCGAATTTATCTATTCTTAAAAATATTTAAATTTATATATAATACTTTTAAGTTTATAATAATAAAATTATTCCTAAAATTAATTGTATAAAGTTAAAACTTGTAATCTTTTAAAATAAATATAATACATTTATAAATATAAATATTATTTCTTAAAAATCATATTTTTTTTCATTTCATGCATTTAATTTAATTTTTTTTAATTTTTTTATTAATCATTTTTATTAAATTCATACTACTAGATCAAACTCCATTCGAACTCGAGCCAAAAAATTTTTTTCATAAATAACAATCTCAACCTTATTAGAAATAATTATTTTAGACAAATCATATTTAACATTAAAGTATATTTTGAAATTTTGAGTACATTAATTTCATGGTATAGTATAAATTTTATGCTAAAGTCCTCTCAAGGCCTATATATTTGGCAAAGATATATACAACCTTATGTTATGCTCCCTATTGATAATAGACTAATTAGTCTTATCTCTATCAAAATACCACAAGAAATATATGAACAAAGACCCTTAAATAGATAATCATATTTAAGTATATAACCTTCATTAAGCATATATGAACTATTATTTAAGTATAATCATGTTTTCATCAATTCCCAAATTTTTTTTAAAAAAATAAGAATATTCACATAGAAACTCATTCCACTTAGCATATTCATTAAAATACAATGGAATGTCCATCTTAGGCTAATATTCCTTCAAGACCCACAATACATCACAAAATTTCTTTAAAAAGTAGGTAAAAGAGGCCAAGAGCATTTATAATGTAATGAGTGCATCAAATGCAATTTCATTGCTTTGGCAAAGTAAAACATTCCCAAAATATGTAATAACTTATTTAGACATGTTAATATTTATCATTTGCACATAAAATTTTTGATTCAAGTTGAAAAACAAGCTCACATGATGGCATTTAGCAAAATGTCATCTTGTGGATGATCTCAGACTAAACCTAAATCTAGAGAGGGAGACATGCCTAATACTACATACTGCATAAAATTAACCCAAGTTAACCTAACCCAGTTCAATTCCATGCAAGTCAAACTCAAGTTTAGAGATCACCAAGAATAATTTCCAAACAGCCAAGCTATGAAAGAAGACCCCCACTGAAAAACAAGTCAGAGAGAAGAACTGGTGTATCTAAAGGTAGCAGAATGAAGGAGATAGATGGAATCGACTTGACTAACATATTATAATCTTTAGAACAGAAACATCAAAGATCAACTTTTGTAAGCAACCACTCATCAACATAACGTTTAACTTAATATCTTGGATTTTAAAACATGCATGAGTTGAGCGGCCTTCCATGCTCCCAACATATTTAGAGTTGGGGCTGAAGACTACATAAACAGTTACATTAAAAAGATTTTAAAAGAAAAGTCTTAAGACCAGAGAACAGATCAAACTTCCTAAATAACAGTAGCAACAGAGCTTTATAAAAGTCCTCTGTTCCGCTAGGAGTATAGACAGCTCCTACCTACATAAGCAGTAGTCATATGATTACATAACATCTCCATGAAACCTGTTGAAGATGAAAAATCAGCATAAGGAGCATCAGTACAGGATAACAGCACAGTCAGTAGACAGTAAAAACATATACATTTGATGCGTAGAAGCTTAAAACATTCCATGAAAGACTTTCTTAAGAACTCAAGATCGACGAACATATCATATTTGGCTCATTCTTTTACGTTCATGCGTCGCGAACACAAATAGAAACCTTTTTTATTGTTTTGGTCTCAAGAAGCTTCAGTTTACTCAGCAAGATCATGGCATGGCATTATGACTATCAACTCCAACAAAAGCTTATCAATCTGTTGACTCTATGCTTTAAATCTCCAGAAATTGGAATATGAACATATCATTGCAATGCAGAAATCATCAGTAACCAGATGTAATGAGCCTCACTTGCACTCAGATTCACAATGGAGAGACTTTACAGAGGCATAAATGTTAAAAATATAGAGACAGAGAATGAAGGATAGTTTATTTCATAGGTGTTTTGGCAAGGACTAAGTGGATGGATATGTATGGAGCGTCGAGTAGCAAAGTTCGCCAGACAAGGCTTAGTTAAAAACTGTGTCAAGGATGGCCAACTAGACAACTACATGGCGTCAACCAGCATACTGGATAGTGTCAGCTAGCTGATTAGATGCATCGAGCAGACAAGTATGCAGTACATGGCTAAGTAGACTATTTCATGGGGCTATGCCAATTTTTATTACTTCGTACATCATAATTCTTTTACACATAATTTTTGCTCGTATGAACTTTTTAGATGAAAATCATGCCATCATGCAGCTTTTAAAGCCCACATAGTATTGCACCAAAACCTTGAAACAAACTCTACACTCAACTAGTTAGTGTGTCATACCTATATGGAGAGCATATATGTTGAGATGACATCTTCAATAGTAAAAAGACCCTGCACAATAGAAATGTTTAGCATAAAACCCTAAAAGTAAAAATTTATTTCAACTAAAACAGCATATTTCAAAAGATTCTCAATCACTGCAAAGGCCAAATACCTTGCCACCATTCCCCTCGATTAACCACATCAGAATTACTACCATCTTCACTGTCCTCCTTATACTGAAATTTAAGTACAATATTAACACAATAATGAGATTATATAATTCTTTTGGAAACTCTATTAAGAACTTTTTTCCATACAAGAATAAAGATAATTTTTTTGTCGGAGGCAAAAGATCTCGGGCCAACTTAATCACTTGGATAACTACAAAGTGGTAAAGTGGTTAGAAAGACTAATTTCAGTAACTTGGAAATTAAAAAAAGTATAGTATAAAGTGATTTAAATGGCTTTGTTCGACAAACATGCTTTTCGAGAAGTCTTTTGTTAATTGTGGAGTCTAAATTTTATTAACTATTTTGGATGAGATTTTACCTTATTTTTTGAAGATTGATTACTACAATCTCAAAATTCATTCTCAAATGATTTTTCAAGATAATAGCTACCTAACTCATGATTAATTTATACTTGATGTTCTAAGATTGGGGCTACCTAACGCAAGTTCCATTTAAACTTCTACTTCACAACTAAAAACCTATATTGCAACCACAAAAGAGAAAAAAAAGTTAATGGGTGGAGAAGAAAGAGAGATGAAGAAGAGAGGAGGAGTGAGAGGAAGAAGTTCTCATAACAAAGAATAAATAAAAGAAGAAGTAGCATAAATATCTTATTTTTTTATTTTTAACTCTCATATTCATAATACTATAATAGGTGATTGTGCTTTCTCTGAGTAGTTAGCAAAGACAAAGCGATGTCTATCTTAATTTATACAAGGCATGAACTATTAATTTACTTATTTTAAAGCTTGGTAAAATATTTGATTTTTAATATGATCATGGATACAGGCGAATCTCATTGAATAACTTAAACTTTTGTGATTTGTATTCGAGATCTTTGATGTATTTGTTCTTCAGTTTCATATAGTTTTGCTTGGATATTATCACTATCCTAACAGCCTTTTATAATAACAGTTCCATGAAAAAATAACAATCCTTACATTGTATGTGCTTCCAGATTTGTAGGAAGATGCAATATCAGGTATGAAGTCATCCCGGCAACCATAATACACAGATGAGCTCATAAGACAGGGTTCTGCTATTTCACAAGGCGTGTTTGGTTCATTGTTTTTCTTCAACTCCTCCTGATTTTTACCATGGTTAACTTGAAAACTGCCACCTGAAAATATATGCTTTTAAGTTAAATTTTGAAGGTAGATTTACATACATAACATACAATTCTTATGTATTTGGATATCTAAACTTTAACATTTACACAAATAACACCTAAATCTTTAATATGACATCAAAAATATCACTATCACTAACTTTTCTAATGTGAAATACAATTTATATATATATATATATATATATATATATATATATATATATATATATATATATATATATATATATATATATATATATATATGCATAATAATTGTTCTATGTAATCTTCCAATTTTGAATGATAACTTTCAACTACCAAATGTGGCATTTGACCCTAGCAGCTTATAAACAAATTTATGCATTAAGGGACAAACCATTACAGTTTAAATGGAGCGAAAGAAGAAGTTGAAGTAAATGAAGCCTTCACATGACAAATAAACTTGACTTTTTGTCAGGTTTAGCCTTTTCATAAAGAAGACTGAAGTTACTGTCTACAAGTTTTTCCAAAAAAAAAAAAAGTTACAAAACTTTTGCAAAGCAAATTTCTCTAAAAACAGTTCAACTTTTTTCTTTATTCAAACGAATGTATATACCTTGTGACAGCCTTTTAAAAAAAGAAAAGTAAAACTATTCATGCCCAACGCAAAAGGGTTTGCATTTACTTACAACAACAACAAAATAAATGGTGCATTCAATGAAAAATAATAATAATAAAGCTCTCTCAATAACTACAGGTTTTTTTTTTTCATACTGTGACATAGAAGAGTTATTTTAAATGACATGCATAAAAGCATGGAAAGACATATACAAATTGTCCTAACAGCAAACACAGACAAAAAGTTCCTTCTTTCCATCGATCAGAATATGAAATAAAACACCAGAAATTCAAAAGAAAATCGCAATAACTTGTGCAAGTTAAAAGAAAGAGTTAAGCACGTCAATATACCTAAAGCTTCCATCTGCGCAGTCAAACTATGGACCTCATTCCCTTGATTTCTTGCGCTCACTTCCGCTGATTCATAATGAAACGAATCCTTTACTGCACCCTATTGCCCAAAAACATAAATTCATACTTCAAAATTCAAATGAAAAGTAAGAAAAGGAATCAATCTGCACGCAGAACCTGAACTTGATAACGAATTCAGTGTTTTACACTGCTTTGCTTTAAGGAAATACCACTTCAAAAGAACCAAAACACAATAACCCTAAACCTCGAATAAACGACAGCGATTAAGCGCGCTAACAAACAACAAAATAAAACAGAACTCAGCTGAGAAATAATACCGGTGATCGTGGAGGGAAGATGGAACTCAAAATATCGGATTTTGAGGGCAAAGCTGCCTCCTTTTCAGGGAAAAACTCGTCAACAAAAGACGATTTCTTTTCTTCCATCTCCCTACCAACAATAGAGTAAACAACAAAACCAACACAAAACCACTGAAAAGGTAAAGAATAGACCAAAAGCCCTCTACTTTCTTCTTCACCAACGTTTCTGATGCCCGAGAAAGAAAACAGAAAACGATCAGTCAAGACGAGAAAAGCAAGAACACGTGAAGTCTCCTTTGTATCTAGGAGGCAGTAAAGAGAAGAAACCGCACTACCGCAGCACCAGGTTGTAGCCCTCCTTCCAACCCATGTGCCGGCATTTAAAGCCTTCTTAGCATCTCCTCCCCGTTGCCTTTTTCTCTCTCCTCACCCTTATCCCCTTCTCTCTTCTCTCTCTCTCTCTCTCTCTCTCTCTTTCGCTTTCTCTCCTCTCAATTGGATCAAAATCCCAATTTTTTTATTTTTATGGTAATTTCTCTGCCAAAACTCCTCCCCGTACAACGCCACAGTTCCTCTCGCCTGTGCCTCGCCCACAGTTCCTCTCGCCTCTGCCTCGCCCACTCTGGCGACGATTCTTTTATCTTCTCCACCTTTGTCCTCCCACGAAAGCTGCCCTCTCAGCAAAAAAAAAAATTGCCAATTTATTTATTTGTTTTTACCGCTTTATTCACTAGTAGAGAGCCAATTTAAGAGAGCCACGTCTCGCTTCCAACCGCTTACGTGGGCCAAGAGATGGGCCATTGACACGTGGCCAAGACGACGAGAAACGGCCACAACTTCCTGTGCGGGCGTACACGCCTCCACAAATTATCTGATTACGATGAAAAAGTTAATAAAATATAAATTAGTTTGTCGCAATCATATCTAAAGGAACCCTAATTTGAGTGGACGAGAAACAAATAACGCTTTATGATTTTTATCTTTTAATATTATTTCTTGGATTTGTGGAGCGGTGGAGATTAGTTTTTTTTTTTTTCTTTTGAAAAAACTTTGGCTCATTCAATTATTTTGATTAATATATCAAATATATATATATATATTCTTCTAAAATTTATAAATTAAATATGAATCTCAATTTAAAATATATATATATATATATATATATATAATCAAATTAAACGACTAAGTAAACGAACCAACAACGCTAACCAAATAAATTAAATCCAAACGAAGCTCAAACCAGTTTCAAATGCTAAACCGGACAGTGAATAATCAAATGACTTCCAAATTCGACGCTTATACTCAAATCGAGAATTCGAGATCTAATCCAACAAACCTAAGATCACTCAGATCGAAGGTCATTTGAATGATCAAATCACCAAAAAATTATCAATGATCAAATGACTTCCAAATTTGATGTGCTTATACTCGAATTGAGCGACTCGATGAGACGAATCCAACAAACCTAAGATCACTCAGATCGAAGGTCATTTGAATAATCAAATCACCAAAAAATTATCTTTGATCAAATGAATCGATATACACCGTCCGATGGAGTATTTTGAGATTTTTATTACAATGACCAAAATGCCTTCTCAGAATCCTTTAAATAAGACTTCATTTTTGTTTAAGCGGAATGAGCTGGAAGAAGAAATTTCTGAGCAAGTTTGAAGTTTCATCATCACTACCATGCCACCGCCTATCATCGCTGATTGTCACCAACAATCATAACTACCAACTCATGATACTTTGTAACTTTCGAATTTTCACTATCAGGATTTCTCACATACAACTTTATAATTCCGCTATGGGAAAGACTTAAACTTTGTACTCTAAAACAGATATATAGTGAATCATTTTTACTAGGCTAGGCCTCATAGTTTTTTTCCCCACTTTCTAAGATTTTTTTTGCATAAAAATTCTGGAGTTTTTTCTTTTTTAACTATCTGTGTGTGTGCTAGATTATCCAATGAAGCTAAGGCGTGAAGTTTTATTCTACCGCAACTGGTTTTCTGGCACGCAACAGTTTGACGTCGTCTGTGGGAAGAAGATTGACATTACTTTATCATGTCAGACAACCAAGTTTCTGAACAAGATCGAAACCACTAGCCAGGTAGAGCACTTCATACTTTTGAGGAGCGCATGCGAAGAATGGAGGAACATCAAGCTCAGATTCTTCAGCTCTTACTAAGAGTTGAACAATTGAGAATGCCACCACAAATTGGAGGAAATCGACCCTATCAACAACATAACAAAGTTAATTTTATTGAAGAAACTAATGAAGAACCCCCTCATGATCATATGGAAATTCCTCCCGTACATCATCCTGATATGAATCATGACTATACTGTCAGCTCAGCTCATCCGACTCATATTGCCCGACCAACTTTGAATGTTAAGTTATTCGAGATAAAATACAACGCCTTGTTCGAGATGAATTTTCGTTAAGAGATAAACAATTCATCCTTCGTCAAAGAATTAAATAATCTTCTCCTTTGTATGATACGATTCTTCAACAATCGATTCCGGTGGGATTTAAACTACCTAACATTGAACCTTATGATGGAACCTCGGATCCTTATGAGCATTGTTGCGAGCTAGAAAACCAGTTGTGGTAGAGTGAAAGTTTACGCCTTAGCCTTGCTGTGAAATCCAACACACACACATATATTTAAAGAGTGAACAAGAAAACTCCAGAATTTTTACGTGAAAAATCTCGAAAAGAGGGAAAAACCATGGGGCCTAGCCCAGTAAAAATCTTTTAATATATATTTATTTTGGAGTACAAGTTTTCCCGATATGGGATTACAGAATTGTATATGAGAAGGACTAACAATGTGAATCCCAAAATCGCATAAAGACCATATCGTCACGCTCGTTGTAACATTTGCTAGTGAATGATGATGAAATGGGATGGATCGACGATGAAGGTCGTCATGATGGTGACCGACTGAGAGACTAACAAGGATCAGCGGCGGCGGCGGTGGTTGACAACCGTCGAGTGGTGGCACGATTATGCTTGGAGGATCTTCAAGCTTTAGAGCTCTCTCCTTTCTCTTGCTTGGGCTCCCCTCATATGAAAAATGAGGGCTATTTATAGATTTGAGGAGTGGCATCTCTATAAATACATGCAAAATCCGAACCACTCCTCTCCATCGGACGGCTCAAAATGATTCCTTTGATCATTTGATGTATTTTAAGCATTTGAATGCTCAGATGAAGTCAGAATTATGAGATCTTGGGCTTGTTAGATCCGGCTTATAATTTTAAGGGCTAGCGCCCTTCCTCCTAGGTGTTCTCCACATATCCCCGAGTGAACCACTCTTAATACGTAATCGGCCTCTGATGGTGAGAGGCATTTGAGGTATGGCCCAGAAAAAGCTCGTTTGTATAGTTCACCTCCAATAATAATAAAGTTTGAAGCTTATCTTCGGAGGCGAGTTACAACAGTTGGGTCTTCAGGAAGGGTCCCTTCTTGTAGAAAAGACAGAATGTGGTCCATCCACGAATGTTCATTTATCTCATTAATTATTTGTATTACCCATGATCCTTGGATATTAGTAAAATATATTTCTTCAACATGCATTCTCTTAAATAGATCTTGATAGCGTATGAAGCCAAGAAGAGCGTTAGCTCGAGTATTCTTCTCTCTCAGTATGTGATTGATTTGATGTATCTTGAAATGGGCAAGAAGTGACTTTACTAAGTTGAGGTATTGCTCCAGCTGAAGATTATGAGTATTAAAATTTCTCTCAATCTAAGAGATGACAAGCTGAGAGTCAATGTGGATCACTAAGTCTTGAGCCTCATATTCAACCATATTATTAATTGCAGAAAATTTTAGGAGAAGTTCATACTCTAAGATATTCTGTTGGGGGGAAATAAGTAAGATTCATGCTCCGGCACCAATATTTCCTGAAGCTCCATCAACATAGAGGGTCTATTGAGGAGACGAAAGGAGTGTAGTAGATAGCTCATTTGGAGTTGGGGCAATGCATTCCACTATAAAGTATGCAAGTACTTGACACTTGATATTAGGCCGAGTTAGGAAATGGATATCACACTCTCTCAATTCTACAGACCATTTAATTAACCTCCCAGATGCCTCTAGTTTCTGTAGAATGGCCCTTAACGGTAAATGAGCATAAAAGTCGATAGTGTGAGCTTGGAAGTATAGACACAATTTTCACGCTGAGAAAACTAAAGTCAGAGCCACCTTATCTGCCAGTGGATAACGACTTTCTATATGAGAGAGAATTTTGCTGACATAGTAAATTGGTCGTTGTATCCTGTTTTCTTCTCGCACTAAAACTGAGCTTATCACATGAGAAGAGACTGTGAGGTATGAGTATAACATCTCTCCTTGAATAGGCTTGGATAGTAGGGGTGGAGATGCTAAATACTCCATTAGTTGCTCAAAAGATCATTATTCATCGGCCATTGAAAATTATTATTTTTAGCTCCCTTTAATATTTTAAAGAATGATAAGTATTTAACCCCAGAACGAGCTAGGAAACGGGATAAGGCAGCAATTCGTTTATTCAAACATTGAACTTCTTTGATATTCTTCAGAGAAGTCATATCTTTGAGAGCTTTGATTTTCTCGGGATTGGCCTCTATCCCACAGTGGGTTACCATAAACCTAAGAAATTTTTCCGACGCAACCCCAAAAGCACACTTGGTTAGGTTAAGTCGCATGTTATAACGTCGAAGATGGTTAAAGCATATTTCTAAGTCAGAAATATGTTGTGATTCTTTCAAGCTTTTTACTAACATGTCATTCACATATACCTCCATTGTGTGGCCTAAGAAGTCTTTAAAAATCCTATTCATAAGACGTTTATAGGTAGCACCAGCATTTTTTAACCTAAATGGCATAACTTGGTAACAGTATAAACCTTTATATGTTTAAAATGTTGTGGCTTCTTCATCCGTTGGGTCCATTTTTATTTGGTTGTAACTAGAGTAAGCATCTAAAAATTGAGCATTTGATGTCCAGACGTAGCATCGACCAATTGATCAATTCGAGGAAGAGGAAAACTATCTTTTGGGCAAACTTTGTTAAGGTCAGTGTAATCAATACACATTATCTATGTTCTATTTATTTTCTTAACCATGACAATATTTGCTAAGCATATAGGGTAATGTACCTCTCGTATGAATCCCGCTTCTAGGAGCTTGCTAACTTGTTGTTCAATAGCCTGAAATGATCAGGTGCAAAACTCTGCTTTTTTTGGATGATTGGTTTGAATATTGGATCAATCTTGAGGGAGTGTATGATCACATTGGGGTCGACCCCTGGCATATCTGTCGGACTCCAAGCAAAGATGTCTTGATTTCTGCGCAAGAAGTCTATGTATTTTTTCCTTTGTTCTTCTAAGAGCAGAGATCCCACTTACACTTTTCATAGTGGTTGGTCATCTGATAATACAATAGAGAGCAAGTCTTCTACAAGCAAAGCTTTCTGGGATACTTCTTAATCTTAAAAATTAAAATATTTAATGCTGAAGGTCACAGAAGGGTGTGGTTGAGCTTGTCTAAGGTAGCATGATTGTGTTATCTGTTAATTTTCATAGACCACCTCAACCCCAACGGGGGTTGAAAATTTCATCTTAAGATGAGACACTAAAGTGATGGTACCAAAAATTGATTAGAGGGGTCTTCCGAAGATAGTGTTATATGTTGAATCTGACTTGACCACCATGAATTGGATTGAACATGAATTGGATTGAATGAGTCACTTGTCCAGGGAATTCTCTGAGGATAACAGGAAGGGTGATTGTCCCCTCTACTTGCATAGGGCGATTATCAAACCCGTATAATGGTCCTGCAGCGGGTTGGAGCTTTTCCCTAACCAAGCCCATACTAAAGAATGTGGAGTAAAATAAGACATCAACATAACTCTCATTGTCAATCAAAATTCTCTTAACATTATAGCATAGGTCACCGATCCCTGCGCTGATAACAAGTGGATCTTGATGAGGAACATGGACTCCTTCTAAGTCTGAGTCATTAAAAGTGATGTAATGATTAATATGATATTTCTTTAATTATGGTTCTTCAGATGTGATAATGAGAACTCGATTAGATAGTATCGATCCTACTGCGATTGTTTTAATTTTCTCAATTATTTGATGACTATTTTGTTATTTCTATGATGATTGTCCTAGTTGCCCCCCAGTTGGAGTTATGTTTGTTTGAGTCGATTGATTCTTCACAAATCGACGTAGATATCCTTGTTGAATGAGCCTCTCGATTTCTTCTTTCAGTTGTTTGTATGCCTCAATAATATGTCAATGACTTCGATGGAAGTGACAATATTGCTCCTGATTTCTTGAATTTGGTTTCAGTGGATATAGTCACTTGATGGTTTCTTCATCTCGAATAGTCATCAGGATGTTAACACGAGATGTGTTCAGCGGTGTGTATTCCTTTTCTGGTCGTAGTTCACGTCGTTAATGTGAGGGTCGTGGAGGGAGATCACGATTGTCTTATTGCTTCTTTTGATGGGACTATCGATCTACATTCCCTGGGACGCTCTTATATTTTTCTGTATATTATTCAAATTACTTGTGATGAGCATTAATAGCCTTATCGATAAAAATTTGTGCTTTCACACGATGAACCAAGTCAGCATATGAGCGGACCGTATCTCGCATCAGTGATGAGTAAAAAGGCCCCAGACGGAGCCCTCCAAGGAAAACTCCTCTTAATAGTTCAGGGTCTACTCCAAGTGTTTGCGAGCTTCTAAGGAGAACCTCTAGAAGTATTCCTTAAGTGATTCACCCTCATTTTGACGAATGTTGGAGAGACGGGAGGAATCTTTTATGATCCTCCGGTTTGCAATGAGCTGTTCTACAAAAATCTTGACGAGTTCGTCAAAGGTATGGATGGATCCTCATGGAAGGGAGTAGAACCAAGTATGGGCCTGACCCTTAAGGGTGAATAGAAAAACTTGACAAAACAGTGTGTCAAGAGCTCATCGGATATGCATGATGGTTCTGTAGTGATCGATGTGTTCATATGGGTCAGTTGCCCCATCATAGGAATCGATGCTCGGAAGCTTGAAACCTACGAGAATAAGATATTGAAGAATAACTTCAGCTAAAGGTGAGGACTCCTCATAGTCATGGTGAGGGGGAGGATGATTTCTGTCTTTAAGGTGAAATTCATCTTGCATTAAGTGTCGTAATTCTGCACGTATAACATGACGAGTATAGTCAATAGGACGAGAACATGCCAAGCTACCAGCAATAATTGGTGGATTAGCTGATCGACGCATGATGATGAGTAACTAGCGGTGTCAAGGAGATCGATCACTCCGGAAGCGGAGGAACTTCAGTGTCAAGAATATTAGCATTTTGACCTCACACGGCTAACAATTGATTTTGGGGGAGATGTGTTTGCCGCAGTAGTGGTTGTCGTGTTCCTCATAAAAGTTGAATCATCTCATTTTGAGACTCTTCCATTCGCCACATACAATCTTCTAAAGAGATTCATGTCGCGCCTTCACCAACAGGGTCACGCCTGTCAGGGGGAAGTGAGGCAAAAGCTTAGCGTGCTTGGTTCAAGGATTGGTTTCGAGAGTGATGGGAGTTGGAGCGGGAGGCTCCGTTGTTACGAGTATTGCGCCTATTAGCCATGATACGGGTGTTCACAGAAATTGTGATTGATGAATTTTCTTCCCACAGACGGTGTCAAAATGTTGCGTGCTAGAAAACCAGTTGTGGTAGAATAAAAATTTGTGCCTTAGCTTTATTGCGGAATCCAGTACACACACAGATGTTTGAAGAATTAATAAAATAACTCCAGAATTTTTACGTGGAAAAATCTCGAAAAGAGGGAAAAAAACCACGGGGCCTAGCCCAGTAAAAAAAATCCACTATGTATCTATTTCAGAGTACAAAAGTTTTTCGATAATGAGATTATAGAATTGTATATGAGAAGGCGGCAATGTGAATCTCTCGACAATGACTATATAGTCATGTTCAGTTATAATTCTTAGTGGTAGTAGATGATGGTGAGCACGGGGTCGGAATGGCAGCGATGAAGGTCGTCGTGGTGATGGCCAAAGATGGCCGATGATCGGCGATGGCCGTCGGTGGGCGGCGATGATGACCGGTGACGATGGTTGGCGACGGTGGCGGCGGCGATGGTCGGCGGTGGCGACTGCGGAGTGCGACGATGAGGATCGGCAATGGCGGCGGCGGCGGTACGGTGTGGTTGGCAACCAACGGGGGTGGTTGGCGACCGTCGAGTGGTGTCACGATTATGCTTGGAGGATTTTCAAGCTTTAGAGCTCTCTCCTCTCTTTTGCTTGAGCTCCCCTCATGTGAAGAATGAGGGACTATTTATAGATTAGAGAAGTGATGTTTCTGTAAATATATGCAAAATCCAAACCACTCCATCGGACGACTCAAAATGATTCCTTTGATCATTTGATGTATTTTAAGTATTTGAATGCTCAAATGAAGCCATAATTATGATATCTTTGACTTGTTAGATTCGGTTCGTCAAGACGCTCGATTTGATTATAAATACTCCATATTTAAGAGCTATTTAGAGATTTAACTGATATCCCAAAATTTCTACTGATATTTTAAGTGTTTGATCTCGGCTAGTTTCAACTTAGGATCAACTTGCTTTTGACTATAAACACTCCATGTTTAAGAGCTATTTAGGGATTTAACTGATATCCCAAAATTTCCAATGATATTTTAAATGCTTGATCTCATTTGGTTTAACTTATCAACTTATTTTTAACATCAAGATTCGTGCTTCGACTAATAGTATTTTCAGTACCATATCAATTATTATTATTATTATTATTATTATTATTATTATTATTATTATTATTATTATTATTATTATTATTATTATGTGTATATAATTTCAATATATTTATAATAAATTATATTATTTACATCAAATATGAACGATGTATGTTCCTGCAATTTTGAAAGATATTATAATTCCAAAAAAGATAAGATTATAATTAAGTAGGTAGATATTCTTCCATAAAAAAAAAATTTCATTTTATTTTTATTATTTTTTCATGACCTTCTGACCCTTGAAGGGTTGCCATCTGTTTGGTGGCATTCAAAAATTTCATGCATTTGAGAAGCTTAAATGGCCTGTTTGTTGAGAATTGATTGTAATTTTTGTTTGTTGTGAAAATGGTTGAAGAGGTTATCAAAAACTCTGCATTTTTTTTTATATAATTTATGTGCTTTGAAGTTGTTTCACGTAACTGTTAAGTCTTATCATAACTGCTGAATTATTTTATATGTGATTTTTTATTTTATTTTTATACACATATTTTAATTGAATCAGCAATCCAATAATTTTAATGGAGTTTGGATAAGTCTGAGGGAGGATGAAATGAAGATATATCAGATTGCAAGATTTCTTAGTCTAATGATTAAAATTTTTGACTTTTAATTAATAAATTTTATACATATATATTATATATATTATATGTATAAATTTATGATTAAATTTATTCAAATATATATATATATATATATATATATATATATATATATATATATATATATATATATATATTATTTTTATTAGTTCATTTTTATAACCATTGCCCTGTTAGTATAGGCCCAAATCTTTATTTGTGAAACATAAACATACTGAGATGAGAAATAATGGCAAGAATTGGGCTCTTGTTGGACCCAACCCAAGTGGTCACATACTTGCTCTGGACATGTTTATAGGTTTCATTTGGCTTATTAAATATCGTACTTTTCTGTGCTAAGCTACTATTTAAAATTCATAAATTACTATATTTAAGAGATAAATGTAGGGCTACAAATGAACCAAATCGAATCGAGCTAAGTCGAGCTTTTAAAAAGTCTAATTTGAACTTAGCATGATTTAGATTGGGCTTATCGAGTTTATTAATAAGCAGCTCGTTTAATAAAATAGACTTGCTTTAATCAAGCCTTAATCGAGCTTATTCTCATACAACTTGTTAAGAAATATATACAGTTTGTATTAATTAAAGCTAATTAAGCCTAAAAATGAAAATTAAATGATACTGTTCACAAACAAACCTTAATTAAGCTCCGTAACTAGCTTGTTCATAAAATTTAAATGTTACTATTCTTGTATATAAAAGAACCAAACAACAAGCTCTTCAAACTTGTTTATTTAGGAATGGAGTATTTAGATATGCATTCAAGCTCGTTTGATTATTGATTAGTTAATCAAACGATCATGAACAAGTTTTGATCGAGCCGAGTCACGAGCAACTTATTGAACACGCGGTTCTTTTTGTAGACCTAAATAACTATAAGCATAGAATATCGTGGGAACATAATTCTTTCAGCTCAACAAAGATTGAACATTTAAAAATTATGTGAGCAAAGGGCCGCACAAAATCTAGAAATCAATTATATGATAAAGAAGGAGAAGTCTTCGTATTAAATGTTTAGAAATAATCAATTTCTTATGACTTAAGAAAGCTTTTAAATGCTCAGTGGTGGGAAAAACCATGCAATGCCGAACTCAGAAACAAATCTTGAAATAAAACGTTAAACAACAGCAAGAAAGAGAGGTTATGAAAATAATATTGAAATTGTTCTTTATTGAACATTTATTTTCACTTTATCATTTATAGAATTAATATGATATTTATATAAATCGCCCACAATCAAATGCATGGAAGAAAGCGAAATCAAAGGAAAGGGGGCTAATTAGTCTACTCAGTTGTCTTTCCAACGACCCCTTCCAAGTTTCAATATTGCATCGTCATCCCCTAATTAGAGATCTGGAACTGAACTGAAACAACAAAACTATGAGGAAACAAAAATAAAATCAAGAATTGAAGTAAATGTCGCCATCAACATAATAATGGGAATGAGAAGAAAATGAAGGTGAATTTCATAATTAATCGGAATCAGAAGGTCGTCGCAGGAAAATTAGATCGGAGAGAGCAAATTATTGATAGAAGCATCAATTCTTACGATTTTACTGTGAAAAAACAAAACATCATCAAGTTTAATTTTGAGTTTATTAAGATAGATTTATATTTAAATAAAAAAATGTCGATGGAAGGAATTCAAAGAGCTCAAGGTCATTTAATTTTGAGTTTATTAAGATAGATTTATAATCAAGAAATCAATACAAATTGTCCGATAAAGTTCAAGAATTTTAGCTAAAATGATCAAAATGTTACTTTAAAAACCTATTCAATCTTCGCGTGAAAGAAATTTTGATGGATAATTGACAAGAGCTTGGAGGTTTGAGGAACTCTAAAGCTTTATACAAGCTCGACATTGATGATCATTGTCAGCTGCTATCATCATCTAATTACAAACGTCTAAGCAGTGTCATTTAAATATTGTTGATAGACTGTTGTTGCCCAATAGTCAACGCCAATCATCATCACCCGACTTCCATCATTTGATCGCTATCGATTAATTTTCATTGTCCGAATAGCATTGCTTGACTTCCATCGCGTGGTTGTTGACAACGCCTTAAAACTTTGATTTTTTTTATTATCATCAATACAATTGTTGCAAATTCAATGTTGCCTAATAGCCATCATCGTCTGCCACTTCTCTTGCAATTTCAATTACAGATACAGGAGCCAAATTTGATGTTGTTATCTTCAATTTATAATCTCATCTTCTCCAACTATGAGAAAAAGTGGACATATGTAATTTCAAATATATATTTAGTTGAGTTGAGTGTAGTCATTTTTTTTTTCCTTCTCAAATTTTCAAAATTAAAAAAATTTATTATCTCTTCCAACCTCTATCGAATGCCTTTGTTGGATCATCATACAAATTTTGGAAAAAAAAACTTGCACTAAATTTGTTTGTTTTCTAGCATCTAAAAGTAAGAAGTAAATGCTCCTAAAGAAAACCATTAGGTCTGTTTGGTAACTTTTGGATTAAAAATTTGGTTTAAAATCTTCCGAAATTTTGTCTTTTCTTTTGAAATAAAACGAACTGAAGATGAAGTTAAAACTCGGTTTCAAAAAGCTATTCAAATCAAAATTAAAATTCAGCCTTAAAAGTAAAACGCACTAAAAAAGCTCTCCCAAACGAAGCCTAGGTGTGAATATGCTGCGTTTAGCTTTTGAAAATTTGATTAAGGAGAAATTATTGAGTGCGCATTTGTCATGTATAGAAACAACATGGAACAAATCATAGAAGGACACGTGATGATTTATTAAGTATATATATCTTCGTCCTGATAAATTATTACCTAATAGTTTCTACTCATGAATAAACTGAAATTAAGGAAGTTTCCTCCCCCTGCACTTTAAGACTTGAAAGGAATGTAGAACAAACGCGTTAGCTTCTTCTCTTCTAGACTTTGAATAATTGGATAACCCAACCGATTAAGAGTTATATATTGAATATATCCAGCAACCATATATAGAATCATTGCCTTGCTCTTCTTCCATGGAGTTCTCCTGCTCACTGCTGCTGCTGCTGTTGCTCTCCTCCTCCTCCGAGATTCTACAAGCAGAGGCCAGAATGATCCCTTCTCCTGAACAAGAAAGTGAGCAGAAGTATAAAAAAATAAATATTTATACATGCTTGATTAATTTATCTCAGGTGAATGCTTTAAAGTTGGGGATTGAATTGAATTATTCTAATTAATTTCTGTTTCTTGCTGTTTTTGTTCATGTTGTAATTAAGGGTATGTGAAGGTGTTGGAGTCGCTGGGAGTGGCTTGCAGCTGCTGCGATGAGGCAGGAGAGCAGTGCAGGAGAAGCTGGAGTTTCAACTGTAGCAAGATTGATTGCCATCCATTCAAATATTTGTAATATATTTTTCTATCACATATATATATATCTATCTATCTTTGTATTTTGATTACATGCAATATTATCTAATAATAGTGAGTAACAATGCTTATATATTTGAGATTATCATGAAGTACCATTCCTTTTTTTTTTCTTTTGGTACGAGATAGAATAGAAATGTATAAATTATTAGATGAAAAGAAGAAATTTATGAGTGTGTGTTGTGGGAAAGTGGGTGCAGGTGGGGAGAGCTTTTACATGAAATCTCATATCAGCTCAGTTAATCGCTCAAAACGGGAGAGCTTTTACATGAAATTTACTTTACTTGCAACCAAATACTTGAAATGTTCAAAAGCGTTCCAAATACAAGCAACCAAATAGCCCCTAAACCTTTTAAGCCTCTTAAGCATGACATGACCAGCAGAGGAATAGAGTTATACAACATTTGAAAATTCCAGAGAACTCTACATAAATCTAGACTCTTTTAAGAGACTCAAAATCTTTTAAAAGATTTCTAATATTTTAAGAATATTCTAAAAATTTCTAAAATTCTCTTAAACCTTCTTGATATTTCCATAAAATTCTAAAATGTTCTAGCATAATGTAGACATTTGAGAAGTAATCTGAGAGATTTTAGAACTCTCCAGAATATTACATAATATGATAGAAATATGATAATAGAGTGAACTATAAAACATTATAAAACACTCTAACACATTTGAACAATATAATGTAATCTAAATTGTTTCTAAGGATAAGAAGAGGGTTATAGATAAGACCCTTCTCCCTCCTCATTTATTACTATCTTACAGAAGAAACTTATGGAAGCCCTTAGAAAACTAATGTACTCCAAGCCTCATGCATCTCCCTTTATTTAGAGATTTATTTGATTCTTTATTTGAAAATCTGATTAAAAAAATACTGATGTAAAAAAATTCGATGTAAAAAAATTAGTTGTTTGGTTGAGAACTTCTGAAATTAAACTTTCATTTTTATTTGATTAATGAAATATAATGTAAATGTGAAAATTTGGGCGTCAGCGGTGAAGTGCGGTGCCGTGACCGTGACAGCGGCGGCGGCCGACGGTGGCGGCGGTCGATGGCAGCGGCGGCAGCGATGACGGCCGCGGCGAGATGTGGCGGCGGCGCATAGCGGCCGGGCCGACTCCATCGCTTCGCCGAAATCTGAAATTTTACTTTACTTTGGAACCCGTTTGAAATATTCGTCATTAGAATCGATTCGAATCGCATCGCCCAACAAGTGAAAATTCCTTCACATTGAAGCCCTTCTCTTGCTCTCATGTGTGTGTGTGTGTGGGCATGCAAACTTAACATTGCGTGTGGAGAAAAACTGACTTCACATCAAAGAGTGTGCTAAACTGCACGGCTAACTTGAGAAAGTTTTAGCCCATGACAACAAACTTTCAATGAAGATAAATTTAACTCCTTACATATATGCAATGTGTCCGTAGTAAGTTAAATAAGAAAGCCTTATGTAGAATGCCTGTTTTAAACCAATCGAAAAGCGCAAATGTTAAGTTTGACAATACATCGAGCCTAACAAGTATTTCCAAGGAAAACAGAATTCGCAGATTGATGAAGCCCAGATCTCGAATTCATTCAGCATGAAACAAAAGGCAATTGCAACACACTCCACAAGTACCTTAAATAATGCTTGTTCTACCATCATTAAACTAGTTCCAATAATTAAAAACCTTCAGCTGAAATAAACAATACAGAGACCAGAGTGATTCTGGTGGGAGAGCATAAAGCCAGGGTCATCTAAAACACTACAGTATCCAGCATTGTGCCCAGCGTCTGGACTATATTCGAGGACATCAGATTGGACACATGCTCTTCCAAATGCTTCTTCGCGTCTTGCCTCCCCACGTTGGCGATGGCCAATTTCTCCGGGGGCAGTTCATCCTCTTCTTGCACTGCTTTGTTGTATTTAATGGCTAAGTTTAGCATCTCCTGCTCAAATATACCAAAATGAAAATTAGAACTAATCAACATATGTTTGATCTGGGAAGAAGACGAATATCTACCAAACAAACTGAATGGCAGATCAGTTGACAGATAAATATCTACCTGCACAGTTTGCTCGTTGGTTTTCGAATGGGCATCAAATCGTCTCAATGTTAAGCCGTCTGTCCATTTCTTCTTATGCAGATTTAGAAGCATTTTTTCTTCCAACTCGTTTTTCCGATAGTTGATGGCTATAGAGTAGTAGTGCCGGTTCAGGCCATGAATGAGTGCCTGATGATTCAATAGGAAAGAAAGTATTATTAAATTACAGAGTATGATTTATATGATTAATACGGTGAGAGGGACTTATAAGTGTAAAGTAGCTGACCTGGATGGAGGGTTTGTTGAGATGTCCCAAGTTGGAAGTGGTCTGGCGAGGCTCTTGGCCTAGCATCATGGTCTGTGGGTTGATCAGACGGAAAGCATCGATCACCACCTTCCCTTTAACGCTCTGGATTGGGTCGACCACAACAGCAACAGCTCTAGGATTCAAGGCTTCAAAGCTCTGAATGGGGAAACCCATATAGACATTAAGACTACAGTAAAACAAACAAAGGCCATATAGCAATGGCAAAATGGACATGAAATCAGAAAAAAAATTTAAAGAAATTAATTCGATATAATTTACACATCGGCTAATAGATAAACTGAAGCAATGCATCACACTGAATCTATACAGCCTAGCTCTTATTGGACTAATTATGAAGCTTACAAGGGGTGTTAAATGTATTGAAAAGACATGTAAAGCCTACATCTTTTATCTATGCCAAAATAAAGATGTGGGACAGTTAAAAGGGGGCGAAAGCATATATCACAAGCTAGGATGATAAGCAAGCTCAAAAATACTAGAGGAAAATCACAATTCATACAGCGCTAATTCATAATTTTATCAAAAGAGCTCATCACTTTTAATGTAAATGCAACAAATACAATTTAATTATTCCGAAAAAAATAATATGATAAAACGCCTAAAATCTGAAATTCCACAAGAAAAAACAACAAACATAGAAGTCTAGCAACAATAAACTTCACGAGTTCAAAAAAAAAAACAGCACATATCTTACTACTAGAAAACATCTCAATTAAATTGCAAAAGATAAAACCAACGCCTAAGTAATTTATAAACACTAATAAAGAGAGAAATCACCCCCAAATGGAAGAACCAAACATCACACCAACAAAACTAATTCCCCCGACATGCACGTGAGAAGTAGCCTTCCATACCAATGAAGCATTTGAAGCATACACATCCAACAAGTACACATAAGAGAGAGGACTACAAGAATTTTATTTCACTATTCATTACTCAATGAGCGTCGCATGTTTCAAGGGTTCTATTTAATATTTATAGGTTTAAAAGAACTCAAAATAAAAAATCACTTGGTATATAGGAATCAACTCATAAATAGTAGGTTTCAATGCCAAAATGAATTCCAACCTATTCCATAATCCCATCAGTAAAAATAGGAAATTTTCCAAAGCATTGAATGCCTATACTCGTGCATAGAGGTGAGGTGGAACTAAAGCAAAACATATCCAGAACCATGAGATGATCTAATACCCAACAAGCAAGTAATTTGATGGTCAAGTAGTGGCGAAGTCACCAGCAGTGCAAAAACAAACAAAAGAGACATCAAGAGAAAACCAATGGAAAAGACAGCCAGCAAGAATGACGAGGAAATACAAGACGATGGACAGCAGGACATTGTGAAAAAACTTCTCAAAAGTATGAGAGAGCACATCTCTTTAATATAAGAGCCAACAACATAAACATGTTTTACAAATAATAACCGCAAAAATAAAGCATAATAATACAAATCATATAAATCATCATAAGCTTCAACACAAGTATACTTTCAAATTACCGTCAAGTATGATCGATGCCCTTTCTTCAACCACAACTTTCTTTGTATTCTCACACTAAAAGGAAGACACCTAGTCATGTGTAGAGGTAGTCAGCCTCCAACCGACAACTTCCAGCACATCAAAGTGGCACTCTATCTTTGATATCACCCTCTCTTTCCCTGTCTTTTTATTGCCTAAATATTCAGCTAAAAGTCATTCCAAAGCTCTTTGTTTGTTAAATTTAAATTAGTTAATATCTGCTGATAAACCCCCTATAAAATAAAAACACCATGTAACACTACACGGGCACACACATTTTACCATTTATATCCATATTTTCATTCCAATAGAATCTTTTAAATATAAAAAAAAAGTAAACTAATTGAATAGTAAAACATTCTACAATTGACATGAAAATTTTTTATTGCTAAATGAGTGCAAATAAAATTTAAACCAAAGCATATCAACCACAGATGACAAGCACACCTGCTGGGTGTTAATATCAACGCCAGAGAGCCAACAACCAAATCCAGGATGGGAATGGTACCACCCTACCACCATTTCTGGCCTGCAATAAAATAATAAATAAAATTCATACTCATATCTGAAGTGGAAATAAGACTATGGGAAGTGAAATTTAAAGAACAAAAGTAAGGGTGGTTCATTTTAAAACTGTGGGATAAGAAGAAAGAAAGAACTGAATTGCACAGATTGGCCAACTAATTAAAACGATAAAAAATACTCCCATATTCAATAAGCATATGCATGCCATTAGCAACAGCTCACAATAAAAAGACAGAAAAATATGCTAGGATTCAATTGAAACCCTGATAACATGCCTCAAAATCACTAGAAGGAAATAATCATCAATAATCAAATTGAGAATGGATAAACCACCAACTTTCCAGAATTAAAAGAATAACCTAGAAAGAGCTTAATCAAATTTAATATATCAAATATCATCAACATAACTTTATCTTAACTGTTTGAGGTTAGCTTTATAAATCATTTTCAATTCTTTCTACTAAGTATACAAGGGTGTCAACTCCATATAACTCAAGCCAATTGTGCAACTTATATTCATATTAACTATGGCCTGCTCACTCTTTCTCAAAATTCTTTCCCCATACGGACACCTTATTGATGCACACGCTTCTAAGTTTATTTTCTATATGGCCTTATCCATTATTCATGCACACACTTCTAAGTTTATTTTCTATGTAGCCTTGTTTATTAATGATGATACTCCTACTCTTCCAAATACAACTACCACACTTTCTAATAGTCATTTCCTACGCAATTTTACTAAATAGCAGCATAAAAGTCTCATTAATGTGCTGCTCATCTCCACAAATTGATACAACAAAGCCAATCTTTACACAAAATAAATGGCAAATTGACTTGGCTTGACTAAATCTCTCAACCAGGCCAAAGAAATTTGAGATCCTAAAGACAAGGGAAAAAAAAGTAACATATATATTTTTTAGTTATCTTTATAAAAAAGCAAATTCAACAGACACAGCTTCCACCAATGTTAGAGCTTAGAAGAGATGCACGCAGCTTTAACCTTACAATGTTGATAGAATGCTTCACAACTCAAATCTAGGACTTTCGGATTACAATAGAACTGTTTTTTAGGCCTGCACAAAAGCAAGGCAAGGCAAGAACATCTCGAGTATGGAAGTAGTGTAGTATATGCCTAAAAGGGATTAATATTGCCCCAAGTGTTATTTATGTCATAGAGGCTTATGCTAAGAGTTCCTTATCATTTTACTGCTTTTTAAAATAACAAAAAATAAGACCCATGACCCAATATGTCAACACAAGTCCAATAACCCAAATTAGTTTTAAGCTAACTTATTTTTTATCTTTTAAACTAATCCAAATTCGTTTATGTTGTACCCACACATAAAGCAATACAAAACTACTTCTCCTTCTAATCCTATCAATCTTATATATCACTCATTCCCATGAACCTGAAGTCACCATTCTCTTCCAATTGACAACCCCACTCTATTCCATCACTAATTAAAGGTGTTGCCCAAGGGTTTTCTCACTTTTGGTCATTGAAGCTTTCACTCCTTGGACTCCTCTTTACTAATCAACAAAGTCGTCAGTCACCTCTATACTGATCCTTAAAGGAATATCATTGAAGTGGAGTTTGTTCCTAAAAATCTAAATTAAAACACCTCAAACTGCATCCATATCTTCTTTGATGTCTCAATTTGAAAAGAAGATTTCAAGCATGAGAACAACAAGAGTGAATTATTATTTGATGTGTTTGTTTTATATCTAATTTGTTTTATTTCAATGTTTATATTAACTGAATGAACTACTTTGTCTTTCACGCCATAGCTACAATCATGACCATCCGCCTGTCAATAAGCTGTTATCCAAGAGAAATTTTACACCAGAAGGCACAAGCTACTTAGTCAATAATTCAGACAATATTCAGCATTCTTCTCTGCTTCTAGTTGATATCCATTTGGAATCCAATTAACTTCTCATCTTCCTATCACAAAATTTTTTATCTCCATCCTACTATTCTAATGCACCATGACACACCTTACTAGGCCATATTAAAGAAGCTTGTTTGCCATAACATTTTAAAAATCATTGTATGCCACTCTTACTTGGCATGGACTTGCCAAATAAAATTTTTCATATGTCAAAAACTGAAGCCACTTGTTGCAATCCTATTGGAAAGGCAATTTTTGCTTGCCTACTTGTCATTGTACAATCGTTCACCTCAAATCAAATGTTTGCCTATTCAACAATTAACTATAAAAAGAGGCCTCGCCATACAGTAAGGGTTCCTTTGATTGTAATTCCTCTCTACAACTCACATCACATCACAATCAAAGATGATAAGCTTCAGTTCTTCTCATCTTTTTTCCCACTTTACTCCTTTATTTCATTCTCTCAAAAATTGTTAAATCCTCTCCAGAAGGTTAATTTAATCTTCCAATTTGGGGATTGTAAATGCTCGGATAACATGAAGCTCAATATATATAAATTCAAATTTTTGTGTGGATAAGACATGATGAAATTGATACTCCATGCATCCATACCTCCTATAAACAAGGAGAGTGCTTCAAAAATAGCTTGCCTATCCATGAAACAAAATCAAAATTGGATGTGGATGCGCATGAGAGCCTTATTTTACTAAAGAACTAGTTAATTGAACCCAAAAAAATCCTAAAGTTTGTCACTAAGTTTCATTCTTTTTCAACAAAAATATTTTTTCATGACCAAAATTAATGCACATTTTTCATGTTCTGGTCTTTTATCAAAGATGACCTTTCTTCAGTATAGACATGTAGAAACTCATTAATTATTTCTATGGTTTAAAAACTAATCTATCTGTTTGCAATGAACATATGATGTCACCCATCTAAGTTAAAAGCACAAGTTTAGTCATACATCCAAAGACATAACACACATGCCTGCTCTAGATGAACATTGCACGTCAATAACAGACAAGTTTTTAATTTCAAATCCACAAGCTAACATATAGCCAACATAGAGCTAACAATGCTCATAATGATTTTTAATTAAGCATTTTATTTTGTATGCTGCAAGCATGTACAAAATAAAATCAATAAAAGCCTAGATAGCCACCATTATCATTACAAAAGAAAATATCAAGAATCAACAAGAAAACCAAGACAGACAAATCACACCCTATATACCAAATATTTCTTTTCTTTTTTTTTTACTTTTTCCATCTCTCATAAAGCAACATGTAACTATAAAACAAATAGTTTATAAAATAAATCAATTCTAACATCTACAACAATGAGTAAATTACGTGGAGTCCCTGGAATTTGAAGAAAATCCTTGTGTACGTCCATTCATTTCCAAAATTCAAACGTCTAAACTTTTTTAGGTGTAATTGATGGATTTATACTATCATGTGCCTTATTAAAATGACCACCAAAAGCAAATGCCCCCTCTTCACATCTCTACACCCAACCCTCCTTCCTTCATAAGTTTCATCTTGGTTCACTAATTTTCAAATTTTCAAATAAGTTAAAAACTTCTCAAAAGCCTAATGAAAGGCTGATAATAATATCTCCCCTATTAAAATGACCATTCGAAGAAAATTACGCCACATAATTCCCCTTTTCACATCTCTTGCTCCCACTCCCACCTTCTCTACAAGATGTAAAGGTATAAAGCTCTTCCTTCAATTTGGCACTTTGACTTTTATTTTCAAACAATTTAATAGATGAGTACAACATTATATTCAACATCATCATTAGCTTTATCTTAACTATTTTCAGTTCATTCCTACTGAGTGATGCCAAAGTTATTAAACTTATCCTTCAAAAATAAATTTGAACAACTTTTATCCATATTACATTAAGTTACACATTTTTTCCTGAACGTTGATTTCCTCACTTATCTAATGAGTGAATTTTTACCCTGCAATGTCCATATCCAAACAACCTAACTCTTTTTTTAACTAAATTATCTTCAATAAATGTCACTCCAATTGTTCATCTAATATAATAATTCCTTAATATATCATTCATATTTTAGCCAAAAATTCATTTTTTATATTCTACAATCACACTCAACGTAGCTATCAAAAAAAGAAAAAATTTGTTAATCATCCATTACTCATATTGACACAATGTAACAAGCCTAATTGTATTTTTATTAAATTTACATTTAAGTATCACAACATAATATTACCGAGACATTTCTCAATTTTAACCACCAAGTTTCACATCTAGAAGTTATATCCAAATCAATATCCATATTTTTGTCTTTAAAAATTTCAAATAATTAAACTTATCACACTTATGTATTACCTTATTTTCTAATAATACCAGCAAATAACTATTAATATCATATCCACTAAAATTATGTATTAATGCAAAATACTTTAGCCTACTAACTCTGAGAACATATCTTATAAACAATCCCTCTATCATTTTAACTTTTTACCTTATTTCAATAAATATCACACTAAATTAAAACTATATCAAATGTAACAAGCATACACCAAGACACCTCAATTCAAACATGAACACTACAAAAATGAACAAAAAGTTGATCTTCAATGTACTCCTTATATAATAAAAACCTCTATAGTTACTTCAAAACTACTAATAATACTAGTCAATGTTCCATCATTCATATCTTCAATAACTTCAACATGCCTTTTTCACACATAATTCTTCATAAATGCACACTAGATCAATTCTTATAATACACGTCTTCTTAAAATTAATAAAAATCACATGAAGATCATTTCTATACTCTACTTTTTTTATAAAT
The DNA here is from genome assembly GCA_021442155.1 of Cymbidium sinense. Classification (NCBI taxonomy): domain Eukaryota; kingdom Viridiplantae; phylum Streptophyta; class Magnoliopsida; order Asparagales; family Orchidaceae; genus Cymbidium; species Cymbidium sinense. The sequence continues at coordinate 118,098,806 of CM038225.1, forward strand.
TACTTTAACACAAAAATCACTTCCATAATGGATTTTTCTAGCACAAAACTAAATTGAGACTTTCAATTCGATGCAATTTTTCTAAGTATGTGTGAATCAAAATTTTAATTTTTTTTTTATAATATGCATAATCTTGAACATCTATTATGTTCTTACATGTCGGTAAAAAAATGACAAATTTTTCAATCATTTGGTATACTATTAGTCTCCCTAGTTCTATTGAAAATATATATTAATCAAACCACTAGCATATCCCATATAACTCTCCAAATTCAAATAGGTATCTCTTAGAACCTAAAGCTTCACATTTATGCATCAACTTGCTAAATTCAATATTTTTAACAATATATAATATAACTCATTATTTTATTTAATATACACATTTATCATATTCATCCTTAATAGCTTCTAAATATCTTGTATTTTAGATTAGGCATTTTATATATCTCTTTTCACCTTCCTAAATACTAAGGATACTATATAAATCATCTATAGTAATAGCTTCTACTTTGTTAACATAACCTCTTAGTTAGACCTAGAATATTCTTATAATCATCTTAACCCTCCATAATATCTAACTTTTTCATTCTTTAAAAACACATTTCTTTTGTTTAATAACCCTTTTCACCTTCTCACTCTACTAAATACTAGTAAGTATCATATTAATGTATGATCTATATATAAATTCATCAAAAATTCTACACTAATCTTCTTAATAGAACAAACTGCTTCATACTATATGAAATTTACCTCAACAAACTACTTATAAAATTAACAAACTCTTACCTTCAAATTCAACCGACTCATCTTAAAGAAATTATTTCTTTTGATCATTTTTATAGTCTTAAGATATATACCCATAACTACTACTTAGTATTATGTAGTCAAACTCTTTTTTAGAAATCATCTTGCAAATTTTGTTAACAAAAAATCTTTCTTTCTAAATAAAAAATCGTTATTCTGTTCATCTCATAAATAAAATTTTTTGGAAGGTTTAAGTAAATGATTGAGTACTCTAATAGTTGCAAACTACTTTTTAGGGATAACTACTCACTCAACAAAGAAAAGCATATTGGTTCTTCTCAAAAAAATACAAAAAAATACAAAAAAAAGTATTCTACTAGGGGTGCTTAAGTTCGATGGAATACTAAGAAGCTAGTGATAATGCCTCTAGTAGTTGTGGGAATGAATTTTCACTAGTAGTGTTCGTTATTATAATGAACCATTATGAATCTACGCATATGAAGAAGATACACAAGTGTAATAATAACTTTAAAAAAAAGTTAGAAGATGCATGCTATCTTTTTAATGGTTTTCCTCTTTGTTAGGCCTATCAATGTGGGCACGTTGATGGGGCAATAGACATTGGCATCCATTAGGACCTAATCTGAAACCACAAACATACCTTAAACCTTTGACCACAAGTCCTAAACTATAGTTACTACACATAAACCCTCCATACCAACTAGCTAGATTTAAAAGCCCCACATCTATTTAAACTACTACAATCCAAGCAATTTTATATCTTTCCATATATGCCAATAGCAAGTGGCAAAAGCTAATCAAACTAAACCTCAAAAGAAAAAGAAAAAAAAAACTAAAGAATCATATTTGCCTCAAGATAGAAACATAAGAAATTTAACTTTTCTTTCTACTTACAAGCTCAAATATCTAACTCTTTGTACATCTTGAATTTACTAATCTCTTTATCACAATATCACTTCTATTTGTTGCCTCTTTTTTCCTTTTGCTCTTTGCACCACAATTTAAGTGTTTGCTCCAAAAATTATCACAATATACTTCTACAGATGAGTGCTCCTAGCACCAAGCCCTCTTCATTAGGGCATCTTTCAAACAGTAAGAGCTCAAAGTTTTCGAAAAAAATATATATATCATGAGCCCTAATAAGAGGTATGATGGTGGAGCTCTTTCTTAACAATTGTTGAGACATAGCTTTGCTACATAGTAACTTGTTCAAACCAAGCCAAACCCTCCAGCTAGCATCAATCCTATGTCTTCTATGGTGAATTTCTGACCATACATTCAAATGACAAGGACGCAGATAGTACTGATATTGATAACACAAATTATAATAAAAATATTGAAAAAACAAAACTGATGTGCATGAAATCGGCACAAAAAATGGTCCCTTTCCAAGCATATATTGATAGCAAATGGTACTGGCTTGGAGTACCATGAGTGCCAAATTCTAGCAGAACTTGAAGACTGAGAAGCCAAAGGTTTACAAGCTTTCTAGGGACTTCGCTGCAGATAGACTGTGGAATACAGTTGAATCTTTTACCCAGGCAAATGCATCTAAATCTCATAATTTTGTAGTGCAGACAGAATATGAAATACAGAGGAGAATAGCCGAAAATATTTGCGAAACAATAAGAAAACAATGGGACAGCAGAGAGAGAGCTCAAAACCTTCCGGTCTGCTTCAGCATATCGAGCATGTTGGTCTGGAAGACGTGATCGACGGCCTCAACACTAACTCCAGTGCCGCTCTGAGGCATGGCAAAGACATCCACCACTCGAACGGTGTACTCATCCACGAATTCTCCGAGCATAAGCCCCATCACCTCCATCGGAACCCCCGCCCTACCTACAACATATCATACACGTCAGGGGAATGAGATCCACAGATAAATCCTAGATCCTACCAATCAATATTTTGATAGCAGAATTATAACGGCTTACCGTGCTTAAGCATCTTGAGAAGAGCAAGCGATGAGATGTAGACCTGTTCAGATGAGTCGAGGAGCGGGGAATCGGTGGGCGGGTGGCCCATTCCTCCGGCCCCAGAGAATATCCGGTGAAGCCTCTCCATTATAAATATCTCTCTCTCTCTCCCTCTCTCTCCCTCTCTCTCTCTCTCTCTATTCCGTGATGGAAGAATAAACTCCGGCGAGCTAGGGTTTGTTGGTTCGATGCGTCGGTGAACGTTCCGGATTGGGAAGGATGCGGAATGGAAGACAGGATGGTCGGAGAGGAGTTTCTTTTTGTTTATTTTTTCCTCGATTTCTTGGGGCTAAAGAAAGCGAGGAATTTACGTAGTACATTATTTTTATATATTTATATATCTAATAATTAAATTTTAGATAAATAATATTCAAATTTTTAATGTTATATAAGAAAATAATATATTATTAATTTTTTATATAATATAAATAATAATAATAAGATTTATATGCGATTTTTATATATTTAAATATCTAATATTTAAAATTAGATATTTACTTATTTAATATTTTTATATGCTTACAAATATATATTTTTTACTTAAAAAATAAATGATAATAATATTTTTGATGTAATATTAAATATTGAAATATTATATATGTAAAAATTTAATTTTAAATATTAAATAAATAAATATATAAGAATCATATGGTATATATATATAAATTCTTCTAAAAATATTATATTTTTCTTAAAAATAATAATAATAATAATATTGTTTTTTTAAATATTAAAGATTTGGATGTTATATATATATATATATATATATATATATATATATATATAAGGGATTACTACGTATATCTACCACTACATTTTCTTTCATTTAACATTCAAAATTTTATTATTCTGATACTACAAAAAACTCGTTTTATCATTTCCGTAGCGGTGGGAGTTAGCGCTTTTGTTTATGTTATACATGTAATAATAAAGTTTTGATGTTAAAAGAAAAAATGATGAGATATATATATGTAAAAATCCCAAAAAAAATAAATGGATAGTTGGCTCTACATTTCATGAATTTATAACTAAGTTAAACAATGATGACACGCATGTGCTGGACCAAGACAAACTGGGCTTTGGGCTTAGTTGAGGTCGAGCTTAACTCAGATTTGTGGGCTTATATTTTAATTATTTTGATGTTATATATAGCTTTTATTTAATAAATGAATATAAATAATAAAATACAATTTATTGAATCAATTGATTTATCTACTAATTAAATAATAAATACTAAAATATATATAATAAATAATATAAATTCAAAGATGCTTATAGTTTATTTAGCTAAACATAACAAAATAAGATATTTTTTTATAATTATTCAATATTGATTTATTTATTTGATAAATAGGAATGACAATTCTTTGGATGGCCCTAACCATAGTTCCATTAATCCTCCTCCTCTTTGACTTGTGGTTAGCTTTCCATAATGGAGGGTTATCTGTCAAACCTAAATAATTGGTGAGAATTAATGAAATTAATGACAATAGTGATGGTATTTTTGGTCAACTATTAAGGAGACATTCATTATTATTATGATTGTTTACATTATGAATATAATAATATTTTTTCATTAATATTATGATAATTTTAGAATTTTTTATCAAATAAATTATTCATTGGCCACTTAACTTCACTTTATGTACATGCATGTATTCAACTACATGTGGTGAACTAACAATAGTAATCATTCTTAAATGATGGGATTCTTTAGTTGAATTGATTTATTTTGTATAAAATAATATAAAATATAAACTTTTTTTTGTGAAAATATATGTAATAGAGCGATTATTTTAATTATCTTAATCGATTTTTATCTCACACAATAAGAAGTTAAGGAAAATAAAGAATTGAGATTTGAGTTTCATATAAAGCATTTCAAGAAGAAAATTCATGTCTAATTTAAATGAAAAGCTTTTATTATTTATATAAAATTGATACTATAATGATTTAGATTCCAAGTAATTAGAAAAAAAATTAATGCTAGTTGTCTCTTGAGCAATAAAAAAGTTAGTAAGGATACCATAAAGGAGATGATATGATTGTTCTAAGAATCTATTATTTTGATTTCAATGAAAATATGTATCATAATACCTAAAGGTGTAAGTCAATTAAGTAAACTTGTGAGTTGGCTTATGCTTAACCTAATTTATAATTTATAATATTAGATGGGTGTGCTAATGAGTCAAACACAACCCTAGCTTAACTCAGTAGATTTAGAGTCATCTCAATTTTTTTAAAAAAAAATTAATATTTAGGCCAACTTCTCTTGGACTACTCTCCTGCCTCATTTTTAAGGATTACAAATATATGATAGAGAATCAATTACAAATATTTGATTGGATAGCAATCAATCTTGCTACTGTTGAACCTTCACCTTCTCCTGCACTGCTCTCCTGCTTCATCGCAGTAGCTGCAAGCCACTCCCAGCGACTCCAACAGCTTCACATACCCTTAATTACAACATTAACAAATGATTTCTTATTTTGTATCAACTTTTTTATTCTTTTTAATAGTTTTATATAATAATGATTTAAATTGAAATAAGTTTATCTTATTCATAATAAATGAGTTAACCAATAAGCCAACTTAAAGTCATAAAATTAAACTCAAACCTAATAAATTAGTCAAGTTACCTCAAGTCAAGGATGCCTTAACTCAACTCATTTATACCCATAAACACATATTTCAATATAAAGTATAAAGATGAACTTACAATATGCTAACTCAAAAGGAAATATCTTATTTATATTGAGCACTTATATATTAAAATTTTTTACATGCAAATAAATAAATATATCATAAGATATTTGAAGGCATTTGATTTTAAGATATTTCATTTACCATGACATTATATAATGTATATATGAAGTATATCTTAGATTATTAAGAAATAGAGTGCTTCCACCTAAGAGCAAGTACAATGAATCACAAAGTAATTAAAAGTAAGCATCATAACCAAAAAAAAAATCAAAATTTGCATGTTTCAGCTTAAGTAAGCTTACATCCATAACCACTCATAGATTGTATAGTCTATTAGGGCTTAAAAAGAATACATAAATGTTTATATTTTATACAAAATTAAAGATAAGAACAAAATTATCACTTTATTCAGTTACGAAGATAAGAGCTAGATGTATAGAAAGCAATGTTATTAGTTTAATCTATTTACTCTCTTTTTCATTGTAAGATTCTAAATGAGTATTATTCCTTTCAATTATTAAGAACTTTTTTCTCTTATTATAATAAAAAAAATAGTAGTATTTATTCCATCCTCAAGAAAATGACTGACCAAACTCATCTTACGAGCATCCTAGAAACTCCTTTCACCAGTTCAATCATACCAAGTTTTTATAATAATTTGACAAGCTAAATCTAATAGCACAATTGACACTACTACTCATCAATCAAAATGTCTCTAAAGATGACATGATGATGATGTCACCACTCTTTATAAAAAGATAAGTTGATGTGATAAGACAAATCCCATGCTTTAATCTATGCTTTCATTGTGACAAATGACATAAGGTAATATGTAGCCCACTAGTGCATTGTGGTTAATGCAGACATTCAAGTCTACCTATATAAAAGTAGGACACACAGTCTTTCTAAGCAAAGCTTTCTATTTTGGCTAGAGCATCTCTTTAACAACATAAAGTTAAGGGTCTATGTTGTTATACCCTTTCACATTAATATAACTATTGATGAGTTTTACTAACTTATTTAATGTCGTTAGCTACTGCAAGCCAAAGGCATATCTAAATAGCCCTTCTTGTAAGTCTTTGTAGGCAAATATTGATTTGGGTTTTTGGCCTCTAGTATTTATTTATGAAATCTCACGATGAATTTTGCAAGGGACTCACCCAACTTATCTTATCTGCAAGAGAGCTTTTGAGTTCTTTTGGGAGCCTCTAAATGCTAAAAAATGGGTAATGAACATATTTTTGAATTTAGCAAAAGAGGTGATGATTCATAACTAGAGACATATAAACCACTAAAAAGGTGATTTCTCAACAATAATAAAAATTTATGACAACTCAAAACATTAATTATAACAAGCAATGATGCAACTAATTTGAATTATGCCACAAGGTCAATTAGATTAGTTATTTATTTATATTTTTTCAGTAGTGGTATCTTGAACACTGCTAGGGACTTATGTAATCTCCCTATAAATGGTATTAGTCAAATAAGATCTCTTTCTTTTAGATCTTTTGAAAGAGGAAGTGGATTCTTTGTCACTCTTATTGGTTGCCTTCACATGATTGAATCTTAAGAGTATTCTAGTATCTATAATTTTGAAATTGCTCTAAGATCCTACTCTAAAGCTATTGGGGTCATCTTTATGATTATCTTCTCCATCTCTATAAACCATATGCATGTAAAAAACTTGATTTTTCATAGTCAAGTATGCTTCTTTGCTCTAGTTCTCAAAGTCTCAAATTTATAGCTCTTAGCATCAATCCATGCTCATTACATCCAAAAGGATATTAGATTTAAATCTACTCCTTGTGCTATATGAATTATAGAATAAATATTTATAAGATCTCAACATGATTCCTAAAAAATAGATGGAAGAAGAAGAAGAACAAAAAAATGTCATTCCTTATACTAACAAAAGCTTGGGGGTACTATAATGTGGACTCCAAAAATTTGCCACCGACCTCTCGATGAAGAGAGTGAGTTAAAGTGTCGGTGAAATTTTCAGAAGGCAGATGAAATAGTAGATAAGACATTACCCAGAGATTTTTTCCTCATTTTGCAAAGACTTTAGATCTGGTTCCAGGTTTCTTATAGGCACGAGCCCCTATAGTTAATTACCCCTCTTAATAAGTGAGAGAGAACTTTCGATTAAGGTTAGTCGTTAGATCGTTAAATGCATAGCGTATAGTAGCAGCAGATGGAGTTTTAAAAATTTTAGATTTATGAAATTTATCATTTCAGCTTAAACCGGATGGTTGGGAGAATGATCAGGTGCTTAATCTAGATCTCATGGTTTCATCATCTCGGGCTGTCGCGGTCCCTAGTCTACTTAGTCAGAGGAGGTAATCGACCCAACCTGACCGAAAGATCCTTATTAGCAACACATGGGTTACGTCATCAAAGAAATTCTCGTAGACCTGGGGTGGTGTTTATCTAAGGAGACATGGTTAAGCATACCTTAGCTAACATAGAGATTTTTGTCCTATCAAGTATACCCTATGATTCACAACTCAAAGGGCAGAGCCATTGAGGAGCATATGGGCTACGGTCATGATCGTAATATAATAGAGCCTTACTAGCCAAGCCACCCGATCAGAGGACTCTGGTTATAACTGCATCATTTGTAGAGCCTACTAATAGGGGTGTGTTCGAGCCGATTTCGAGCCGAGCCATAGTCGGCTCAAAATTGGCTCGAAAATGGGTAATTCGGCTCGAGCTCGAGTCGTGGCTTGAAAGTTTCGAGTCCGAGCCGAGTCGGATCAAATCAAGCTCGAGCTCAATCCAGCTCGATAAACGAGGCTTGAAATCCAACCGAGTTCAAAATCCAAACGAACCGCTCGAATGCAAACCAGCCTCCGTCGCCGAAAATGAAATGTGAGAGAAGGAATTTTTAATAGCAAATTTTTGGCATATGTAATAATGTAAATTGTAATTAATAGCAAACTATAATTTTATAAATTACAAATACAAGTCTAGAAAATGATACAATTGGCATAACATTTAAAATAAACAAAAAAAAACAAAAATATGAAAATGTCTTTTATTTGTGGGACTCGGAATCAGAGAAAGTAATATACATCTTCAAGCAATCGCAATTAGTAAAAATTTGTAATTTATATATTTTACTTCAATAATTATATGCTCCAACCTCCTGGTTGCCAAAGCCATCCATTAGAGCCTTAAAGATAGAGAAATAAATCCCTAACAAAAGTGACAAAACCTCACAAATCAGAAACATCATGCATTAATATAGTAGAGTTGAAAAGCAGAATAAAGGCTCTAGGTTGCCTAGCCATCCAATGAGAGGCTTGATAGCCACCAATAATGAAGCAAAAACAAATGAATTAGCCCAAATTACAAATATATTCTCTTCTCATCATCATCAAAAATTAAAAAATAAAAAATTCTCCATGATAAGCCCACTAGCCCAGTTGAGGTTGACTATGGGTCTATGGCTACGAGTTGTCGAGCTGATAAGTAGAAGTCTAGAACCCAAAACAAAAATAGTAGAAGATAAGTAGCATTAGGGAGAGAAAAGCCATAGTAAAGAGAGATGAAGAGGGCATCTAGAAATTATCATTAAAACTACCACTAAGTTAGCCAAAAGGAAAGAAAATCTACCACCAACTAAGAGACAAATATTATAAAATAAGTAGAGCTAACTAAACCAAATGGAGTCAATATCAATAGCTAACATAAATCCCAAAACACCAAGCCATGGAATAAGCATCCAAAGCAAGATAGCAGCTACAAAAAACCCCACAAAAAGACCACTAGATCTCATATCCTCCACGGCTCCACCAATAAAATAACAAATAAAACCACCTGTGCCAACAACCAACGGGATGAAGAAGCCAAAGCAAGAGGAAAACCGATACCTAAATCAAGAAAAAAGTAAAGGAAAAATAACTGCAACTAAGAGAGGATTGCCAACCTAAGAGCAGATCACAACCCCAAAATTCAGCTGACACATCCACCCAGCCAACCAACCCAGCCAAAATAGCCAACCAAGTGAACCAACACAGCCATCTACTGGTTAGTTAGCCAACAAAACAAACCAGTAGATAGAGCCAATATAGAGCCCTAAAGAAAGAAAAAAATAATAGCAGATAAAGCCATAGCCCACGGCCACCTAAAGATCTCCAAAATAACCAACACAGCCAAAAGGAACAAGGTTAGAGGCAAACAAAAACCCTTCCAAATCCCAAAGAGCAGACTATCACTACAAAAGGGAAAATGCAAAGACAACAAACAACCATAGAATAGCTAACTCCAATTCAGTAAAAACCTCCAAGCCAAACTAGGAAAAGAGAATAGCAACCACCAAAAAATCTAAAACTAAGCCAAGCTAGAAGAGGCCAACAACAACCATGAAAAAATAACCACCAAAAATAGCAACAACCAATAGAACCAATCATAGTATGCAGAAATCCAATTCGAAAAAGGCCACAACAAGATAAAATCATAGAAAAATTTGCCTGACAACTCTTGAGTTGATATAAGTCTAAATAACACAACCACATATGATCAAAAGATAGGATACCTGCTTGGTTGGCTCCACATAATCTTGAATGTACCTTGGCTAAAGCATTTGCTACAATATTCTCTCCTCAAGAAATCTTATAAATGGTAACCTCTATGACTTGTGCCCTCAAAAAATTGAGTTGAGCTCTTTATTTTTAGGGTGACTAACTAAGCAAGCAAAATGCTAAAATAAGACTTCAGACATGTAAGAATGTAGAATGCATCAGTATATAAAATATAGTAAGAATGTAAGTATGTAACTATGTAAGATGACAAGATGAGCAAATAGGTTTGTAAAGTCAAAATAAAATTTTAGACCAAAATTTTTATATTCTAATATTGTATGCATCAGTAGATAAAATATAGTAAGAATGTAAGATGAAGCAATATGTTTGTAATGTCAAATCAAAATTTCAAATCTAGATAGAAACTTACAGACAATATCAAGTAATATACTAATATGTCACCCCAAATGATGAAATGGCCTCAAAGTTAGATCATCGACCAAGTCATTCCACTATTAATATAAAAAATTAATCACCAAAGCCTCCATTAATCAATCTCAGTTCAATTTTATCATTGGGCATCATATCGACATCTGCCACTAACATAAAATATTAAAGCACAAAAGCAACAAAAAATATAATGTGATGCTACATAGCCTACATTGCTGAAAGAAAATAGTCTCCAAAAATATATACAAACTGTATTAGTCACATAAAAATGATGAAATAGTCTCCTGATAGAAAAGTCTCCAAAAATAAAGAGAGCATAACCGAAATGATATCACCTGATTTTCATATTTCTGATTTTGTGGATAAGCTTTCAGGTACATTTATAACTAAGTTCTCTTCCACAAGAACATCAAATTGAAATTGCAATAGATAAAAAATGAAACTCATATATGAATAGAAGAGAGAATTGTACTATAAAATAAAAAAGTAAGATAATATTACCAATGAATCTTTTGATGATTTATATGCAGCTTGAATACAGTTTCCACTATACACTAAAGCATCTAATATTCTTGGTAAAATTGAACTTCTATAATCGCTTAGTACACGACCACCAGCATTAAAAGCTGGTTCAGAAGCAACGATGGTTACTGGGATGGTAAAATATCTTTGGCCATCTTTGAGAGAGTCTTATATTTCATAGCGGACATTTTCCACCATTCCAAAATGTCAAATTCTGAATCTGGGCATTTCACACATGCTTCATCAAGGTATATCTCCAGATCAGACTTTTGTGGTACTAAGAGGCTAGTAGAATATATGAAGTCATACAAACATGCCAAATCATCATGTGAAGCATTACCACCTTCAATTGTATTTCTTTCAGATTGAGAGGTGGATGCTTGAGTTTCTTGGGTCGATATCAACAGAGTAATAAGAGTATAGCTCAAAAAGTTTTTGCTTTACAATGTCCTTCTTCTCATTCATAATGTCAACATCATATATTTGTGGGTAGTAATAATTGATAGCAAAAAGTTTTATTATAGGATTTAAAATGCAAGCAATCGAAAATAACAATGAACACTCTGTCCAATACTTATCAAATTTAGTCTTCATGCTACTTACCATGTTTGAAATAAAAATAGTACTAGATAAGCATTCTCGATCCAATATTCTCTTGACCAAAACTAGATTGGGAAGCAATCTATTCACGGTAGAATAGGATGAACCTGAAAAAATTTCAGTAATGTGATGAAAAATTTGAAGCAGCTCTCTTACTTTCTCAAAGTTTACCCAATCTTCTTGAGAGGGCAACCATATATAATTCAGATCACGCAAAGCATATTCAGGAAATACATTTTTATAACAAAAAGCAGACTCTAACATCTTGTATGTGGAGTTCCAGCGAGTTGGCACATCAATGCAAAGTGCCTTTGATGTGGATAAGCCAATCTGTCTTGCTATCTCTCCAAATTTATGTAAGCGACCTGGAGATCTTTTTATAAATAAAATAGACTCTCTTACCCTTTCAATTATTGAACTAATTTCTTTCAGTCCATCCTGCACCATTAAGTTTAAAATATGAGCGGCACAACGAACATGAAAGAAATCACCCATCAATAGAAAACCAGATCTTTTAATTAATAAAGCTTTCAGATTTCTAACTTCTACATCATTAGATGATGTATTGTCCAAAGTTATGGTACTAACTTTGTTTTGTATACCCCATTGCAAAAAACTTTCAGATATTGTCTCAGAAATAATAGTCCCACTATGAGGAGGATCCAAATCAGTAAAACTAATAATCCTAGATTATAATTTCTAATCAGAACTAATGTAATGCACAGTAAGACACATATAACCAATGGTTTGGTTTGATGTCCAGTAGTCACTAGTAATCGAAACTCTCTCAACAACTTTCAAACTTTTTTTCAACTTATCTTTTTTCAGCTTCATACACCTTCATACACTCCTCCTTGATACCAAATCTTAAAATTTTATGATAATTTGGCTTCATCGATTTCATCAGAATATTGAACCATAAATGTTCAACTATCATAAAGGGATATTCATGAACAATAATCATCTTAGCCATAATATTTTTATTCTAGAATGATCATAGTGCATCTAAACACATAAACTAGATATCAAACCGCCTCCTCTAAATCATCTCGCTCTTGGATCAAATAGTTTTTGCTTCTTTCCTTTGTTATCAACCTTGTTATAGTGATTTGATTTGAAATGTCTACTTAACTGAGATGTGGTTCCAGTTTTTTATTTCACATATGATTTGACACAATAATTATATTTAAACTTCTGCACAATTTTTCCCTTCTCTGTTACAGTAATTTCACTAAAGTATTGACAAACTTCAGATCGTTGTCTTTTACCCTTGATCTTATCGGTCAAAGCTATTTCACCCACACTCTCATTTTGAGTGGTTGCATTATCATCAATAGGTAGGCTTGAACAACTAATAGATTTTCTTTGAGAAGGACTTGTCATTGTGTCTATAAGAAGTAAAACAAAAGCGATGCATAGAATCACTCAAAAAAGTATAAATTCCCATATCAGTAACTATTAATTTGAACAATAAATCATGCTTAAAGACTGGATTATAAATAAAAGATCTCCATATATTTAAAACCAAGAAATCTGCATCTATCAACATCTACCAACAGTCAACAGAGGTTACAGAGCAGAGCAACCAGGTTACCAAAGCGACAAAGGCAATAAGGCATGTGAACATCAATACATCATAAGTCATAACATGTCCCATGAATGCACCACAGCACCAGAAAGAAGTAATCAGCAAATAACCTCCAACATGCATCAAGGCATGAGGCAACAAGAATCGCCAAAGGCGCCCAAGTACGACTAGCTACAAAACCGTAAGGCGAGGCACAACAATCAACAGAGGTAGAGCCGCAGTAGTGAAATAATTAGGAAATGAAACAATGGCCAATGAGGAAGAGGAACTATTTATAATCAGAATTACAAAGTTTCAGAACCCATAAGGCAGAGGCATAGCCACAATAGTGAGAGCTGAGAGGGCAAACAGAGAGTTATAGAACTATAGAAGTTACATAATAGGTAAATAGGTAATGACTAATGAGGTAAAAAAATAACATCGTCAATCAACATTCATCCCTAACTGCAAGCTTGCAAGTTACAAACCTAGATGGCTCACAAGTCACGAGCCAGAGGCCCAGAACAGAATCAACCCCAAGTCCCAACATCAACATTGTAACCTAAAATAGTGGAATAATAAAGACAAATACAATTGAAACCCCGTAAATTGTATGTACCCCAACTGCAAAAAACATGAATGCTTAAAGAACCGAAACATCCCCAAATCAACTGCACCAGAAACATCCCCAAATCCAATTGGGGAACCTCAAATAATGGAATAACAGATACAATTGAAATAACCAACATAATACTTACAGAATCAGGAAATGAAATAGAAAGAGGAAGTATTTCTGGAGCAAGGAAGTAAACCAAGCACGCACATACGTGATCGAATTAATCGATCAAAATCAAAGCAAACCAAGCACTCACTGATCGACGGACGATGATACACATGCGACACACCCCACTCAAAAACTAGGGCACGGAACGAAGAAGTGAGAACGGGAGAACTAACCTCAACCAAGAGAAGGAAGAACTGAGAAGCGAGGAGTCGCGGACTCGCGAGTAAGTCGAGTCGAGGGTATTAGAATAGGGAATTTAGGGAATTAATCTTGCCCATCGAATTAATCAGACGGCGATATGTTTCGTGTTCAGGGCCGGCAGAAGCACAGCCCACTGTTCGCTGATCCGCTCGACAGCAAGCCATGGGTTCGGCTCGAAGTCGGCTCGAAATAAATTCGAGCCACATTTCTAGCTCAAAAATTGACTCGTTTGCTTCGAGTCGATCTCGATTTGAGCCCAAGTTCGAGTCAACTTTCGAGCAAGCCACGATCTTCGGGCTAATTTTTCAGGCCTACCTACTAGCCAAGCCACGCAGCCAGATGACACAGGTCACGTTCTTACTAATAAGAGATTGATTAAGAGTGAACATAGTAGAACACTTGATTTGACATTGGCTCATTTATGAGCTAGAATTTTCTTAATTTTTCACCCCCGCCAAACAATTGTAGAAGGTGGATGGATTGAGTTTTTGATGGATTGAGTTTTTCTTTAAGCTTTTAATGATAGAGTTTCATTTAAGTATTTTTATATTGATATTTGATTTAAATTAGAATCACATTTTGATGTAAAGAACCCCCTCTAGTTGAAATCACCATTCAACATAGCCATCATCGGGGTAGTTAATTGGTTTACTCGAATATACTTGAGAACTTTAGATCCTGTCGACTCTATTTAGCTCATAACAGAGGATCAGATCTACTGTCACATGACAGAATTAACCTCTTAGATATTTGACTAAGTTGAAAAATCTTGTAATAAATTTTTATGTTTTGTTAATCTGAACCCAATCCTAAAACTAAACCGGGAAGCAACCCGCACAACATCATCAGACACTTGAATTTAAAAATTCAGCATAGTGTCGGGGCTCATGCGGGTGTATTTAAGAATGCCTTAATTAACGTCTTCTATTGGCTTATACGATGTATTACGAATCCAATGGTATAGAAAGTGTTTTCTGGATTAATATTTAATTGATCCCAATTTAGTCTATGTAGCATTTTCAGACATTAAAATTTACACTTTAAATCTCTATGTCCGAGCACATGTAGGTATTTATTGCTAAGATAATTTCATCTAATTAATGAAATCACTGACATTAAAAAATCATAATTAGAATGAAATTTCTTTTATTTTTAGATTGAATAAAAGTTCCTTCATTCATGCAGCATTTAATTTAGTGTCGTCTTATGTCTGCTTTTACAAAGAATTGTAGATCCCGTGGCGTGTGAAGTAGAATTAGATTTATATTTGCACTTAAAATGTTGTATTTGTACTTGCATTTTATTTATTCATAGAATTTTCTAAATTTCAGCAGTAAGCTTATGCTCACTAAAGACCTGTCAGATCTTTGCAAATTCAACATTCAAATTTGATACTCGCTCATGCAAGTTGTTATACTTCCTCTAAATGAGCTTATTTGAATTCAAGCTTCGATTGAACACAGGTCGATTATTCAGTAAGAAGTATTAATCATGCTAATACATAAGCTATCAAGCCTCATATAAATTCCTTAAATTTGATTGTGTTCAATTCAAATTATTTTTAATTTGCTTGGAATAAGTTATAATAACTTCAGTGTCTACTGTTTTAGTCATATTTATGTTTATTGGCTAGCTTCATAGACATATTCGTATTCATATACGAACTATTAAACCCCATTTGGATTCATTCTTAACTCCACATTAATTTTCATGTTTATTTGAAAATTAGACTTTTAAGTTGATGGTTAATCTCTTATGAGTTTGGTATTAACCTCCTTAAGTTTCACTTCCAATTGATTTGGTAGCAAACATAGAACAAGGTGGTTGAGCCATACAAGGATTAGTTTCGTTCCATGAATAGAGGAAAAGTCTTTCTCCTTACTTTGAATTCTCTCATATGACTTCTTGCAAGTTCAAAGCTTTTAGGAAAAACTTTACTTGCAAGAATTTGTATGAATTCAATTCTCTTTATATTTTCAATGCATAGTATAATGTTGTTGAATGTGCATTGAGAAAGCCATCACTTATATTTATTGGCACATTTTTATAATCGTTATAAATTTGATTCAAATCTATATTTGACTTTTCAACTCATTTGATGGGATAGATAGTGTAATTCAAATGATTGCTAAGAAATTTTATTTATGTTTATTGCAAATTATATGCTCATATTCTTATTAATAATTAAGATATGCACTCTCTATTGTTTATTTTGGTGTTCAAACTTCATGCTTCTTTAATTTATTTGACATAAAATGCATGTCATTTAAGTCACTCATTAGTATTCAATTTTCATAAATTTGTATGTATTTGATCTCATTTTATGGTGTAATTGAGCATTAAAATAATCAATTTTAAATAATTCAATCAATTTGTTCATTTTAAATTCCTCGACCATCCCCACGTAGTGCATCGAGGGTTTTGGCTTTTCAGATGCCCAATGAGTAGTGAGGTATCTTCAGAACACCACAATGCTACACCGCTACTGCGTAAGCGGTCTTAAACCTGGTGTCCAAACATAGGGATTAGAAAAAAATAAATTTTGACGAAATTTTGGTAGTATTTCAGCTAGCGGAGTGACATTTAATAATTTGTTTGGCTTGCTCAGACGCTCATCGAAGGTATGGTGTCTGCGACACAATCGTTTTCAGCATCCTTTTATGGGGCATTAGCGGGGCCTTGGAACCAAGTTTCTTTTCTTTATGGATGAAATAAGGTTGCTAACTTTTCTTTGAGAAAGCACAAGCACTTTCTGAGGTTTTCTACAGAATTTAGCACTAGGCCCACTACAATGATCCCCAAAACCATCTCCTACAAGCATTTTCTTCCTTGTCTGGAAAATCAGTATGAGGAGTCTTTCTAAGGCAGAAGTAGCTTTCAAAAGTTCCAGCCCAAGCGTCCCTCTTGGTGAGAAAATTTGAATTCATACTGACCAGCTTTTTAACTATGGCAGGAACAGATGAATGCTCAAACTGGGAAGTTTTCATTAGCCCATTAGGCTCATGGATCAATGTTCCCTTCTCAATCCAAGGTGATATTAGGAAGGTAGGCACTCGCACCCTCAAGCGATCAAATTTGAAGTAATAGGGTTCCGGACTAATGATTCCATCAGGATTCGGTATGCCTTCCAATGGTGTTAGAACATGATTAAGGAAACCCCCATGCTCATCATAAGTAATGAGCATAGCCATCTTTTTCCACTATGGACTTGCTCTAAGCGTCTCGTAGACCTCCTTAATGAATCGCTGTCCACGAGCAATGTCGTGAGAGGGATGGTCGTCATTAGCTGGAAAGAGTTCGCAATTGAAATAGCGCTGCTCGATCACAACATAATTCGGTAGCTTCCCCAACCTAGCATGCAGTTTAAAGGTGAATTGGTAGTTATGGAAATTGATGGAGTGCTTAAGCTTTCTCAGGTTCTTGAAGAAAAGTGTGGCTGTGATATTTTGATAATAAATTCCAAAGCTTAGTCCCTCCTCATCGAGTGGATCAAAGACTGTCTTTTGTGGAAATTCATGGATGAAGTCATATCTGATGTTACTCATGGTGCCATGAGAAGTGGCGGAGTGCACGGGAATGGCAGTGGTGTCTGAAGAGAAAGACCAAATGGGAGAGTGTCGAACGGAGAGAGGAGTTCGGGCTCCTTCCTCATAGTTTTGGAAAAACTGTACCAAGGGGAAGAGAGGGAATGGGTAGAAGATCATGCCCCTTGCGGTTGAGTAGTTGCGGAAATGAAGCTCGGAGGGAATGGTTTTTGTCTTTTAGTCAACCTTGAATAGAAAAATTAGTGCTAATTTTGGATTATTAAGAATAAATAGTTATTTTAAATTAATTTCTTAAGCATTTAATTAATCTTGATATGAATTTTACACCGACATTAACATAGGGTTAATATATATATGTTGATTCAAGATTATTCCAATGTTCTGAATGCAACAATGTAGTCCGCCATGATCGTAGATCATTTTATCAACGGATCGATCAAATTTCAACATACGCATTATCATTTTCGGTCGCTTGATTTTTGTACAGACTTGTCCGAATTGAGTGCGAACAGTCTTACTTGATAGATTTTAATATTTCAAAGCTAATGACACAATCAATTTCACGAACGGAGGTCATTTTGCTTGTGTCGGTGTCTCCTAATCTCGATATACATGCAAGCACGTTGACTACTCGATCGCTTGATCAGTTGATCATCAAGTTGTGCAATATTTATGTTCTGATCAATTTCAATATCCTGAATGTGATGGCAAAGTCTGTTCATTGATCGGTGGTCATTTGGGTTGATTGCGGCGACGTCCCGTGTATTTCAGCCTCTATTTATGCGTTGTCACTTCCAATCATTCGACATTTGCACAAACTCGTTTGAATTGAGCATGGATAGTCTCATTTGATAGTTTTCAATATTTCGAAGCTAACAGAGTGATCAATTTCATGAATGTAGTCGCTCGCATCATAGCTTCCTTTCCATATGCGATTTGATAGCTTCGACGCTGACGGCTTCATTAGATTATATAATATTTATATTCTGATCAATTTTGACATTCTGAACGTGACGTCAAAGTTCGTTCATCGATCGGAGGTCATTTTGACCATTTTTAGTGACATCAAATGCATTTTAAACCCCGATTTGCACACTGTCACTTCCGAAGTCCATCAAATTCGACTTGTAGGTTTTACTCGACTTATGACACATATATGGACGTCAACAAATGCCCCCCAATAAATATAATTCGTGCATGGAGTGAGTCATATTTATTGAAAATTGGTTGGCCCTTTGGGCTAACCACAGAACTTGGATCCTTTTAGTTTTGATTGCAATAGCTTACGGAGCTTTGATAGGATTTGTCATTAACATGATGCCTTATTTAGGACATGCTAAATGACAGACTTGACCGATTTGTCAGAATTGACTTGTCAGATAGATATGAGTTCTTACACCATCTACTCTCTACTCCAATGGCTCTGCTGAAAATCTATTTCTTTTATGTCATTGTAGATTTGGGTTTTCTCCAATCCTAGCTTCATGCGTGATTGGGTTTGTTGGAATAATTGGTTTATTTATTTTGATGAAGGACTCTGCTGAGGAATTGGTTTATCAGTGCTTGGTCGGATTTGAAACTCCTTCTGTCATAGCTTTAAGCTTAACGGACTTGATAAAGGACTAACCTAATTTGTCCATATTGACTTGTCAGGAAGTGTATATACACCATAAATCATATGCTTGCTACTTTGACAAATTCATTAAAGAGTATATATAGATGACCTAGCCTCCCTACTTATATAGGGTCAATGTTGATTTATCAGTCTAGCAATGTGTGCTTTAACAGACTAAATAACTATGAAATTCCTTTAGTTCAGCCATCGACTTTGTATAAACTATGAAATTGCTTCTTTGGTCCTATGATTTCTGCTTTGACGAACTTGATGAAGAGATTGTCTTTGATCTATGCTTCGAGCTTGACGAGATCATTTGAGAATAGATTGAAATATCACCTTACATGAAATATAAAAATTGACTTGAGACAGCTCTGAATTGAGAGTTTTCTAAGATTATCTTGATCTATCGATCAAGTACAAAGATCTCTTAGATTGTAATTGCTTGTAATCACTAAGCTGGATCTAGTTTGAGATTGAGCAGTTATCATCATTGGACTGACGAGCATGGGCTCTTTCACAGCGGCCTTTCTTACTGCTTGTTGAGTGAGGAGAGCATCAGCAACTCAGCCACATTTGGGCTTGTTGAGTTTAACCTTTAGAACCTACTCGAGTCTTCGACTTAAGCTGTGATGGGTTGGTGATTTGGTCATCGGGCTAACGAACGAGGGCTCTTTCACTGCGACCTTTTCCTGCGGCTTATTGAGTGAGGAGAGCATCAGTAACTCGGCCACTTATGGGCTTATTGAGTTCGACCTTTAGAACCCGTCTGTGTCCTAGACCTAAAAATATAGAGGTTGATGTTTCTTCAACTTAATTGATTGAAGCTTCCAAAATCGGGAGTTTTTCTGACTTGATCTCTAGAATTTGGTAAATCTGGGAGATAAATTTTTGACATTTAGGGTTATCTTTTCTTGCGTAGTAATAGATCCTGTAAGAACCTACAACTTAATAATGATAATTATGGATATATTCATGAATTTTGGCGTAAAGCTCAACGTCAACCTGAATTAGAATATATTCGAGGATCTCATCTTATAACACGACGTCAACTCCAATAAACTTGACATAAATTAAAAATGTCTCCTGTCTTGCGGGGGAAATTCTAAAGCATATTTAGAAGAACTTTCAAGGTAAAAATATGAAAATATGTCAATATTTAAATTGATACACTCTTAAGAGGGTTTTAACATGTAACATTGCTCTCATATATATATATATATATAAATCTAAAAATCCCCTCTGTGTAGCAGGAGAATTTTCACAGAAAAGCTTTTTTTTATCTAGAGTGAGTATATTTATTTAGGGATCTCGGCATGAAGCGTGATGTTGACCTAAATAGATATACTAAAAAAAATGATACCTATATTGCAGGGAGATTTCTATTATATCTCAAGAATGTATTTATCATGTATAATATTTTTTCAGGTATCAACCATTAATTGGCGATATTAATCTTTCTCCCTTTAGGTCAATGAGTTGGTATGCCTCTCCTTGGTACACTTTTTCAATGATAAAAGGGTTATCCCAATTAGGCTTAAATTTTCCACCGAATTTTTGATTAGAAATAATTGATCTTCTCAGCACCAGAACCAATTCCCCTTTTTAGAATATTCAAGGCTGCACCATATGGTCAAAAGCCCTAGACATCTTTATCGATAAACTTTTATATTTTGATGAGCTTGCATTCCAACTTCATCAAGCGCATCAAGCTCTCCCATCCGTAGATGGACATTCTCATTTTGAGTGAGATTGTGTTGAATGGCTACTCAGAGTGAAGCTAATTCAACTTCTTGTGGCAAGACTGCTTCGGCTCCAAATACTAATGCATAATAAGTGAATTTTATGAGAGTACAATCCAGATGTCATATCATTATCTTTCTTTAAGGTAATTTCACTTCAAGGCTTTGGCCTCCAGATTTTCTTACCTTTTTGTCGGGACCTTTCAATGGAGAATTCTTGGACCTATGGTCTAAGTGTCACACTTCGACGCTCACCGTGCGTGACTTGAATTAGTAGACATATTATCAGAGTTGTAGGAGGAGGTCTCCATAGAAAAGTAACTTTAGCCTCCCTGATGACAGGACTTTGATATTTTATTTTCATCACTCATTTCTCCTTAGTAACTTTGAGGACCCGATGCACTCTTCCATATACAGTTTTAAGTTTCCTCATTGGAGAAGCTGAAATCAAACATTATCGGGTCCAAAATGATCATATAATTTGACCAGTATAGCTTTTCAGCTTTGCCCTCCTTAATTGTCAAATCTATTATGGGTTAGAGCACTCGCTTATGATTCCACAGCCGGTTGTACAATTTTTTGCTTAAATAATGACTGTTAAGCATCTAGTTTAGCATTTCTTTTTCTTTGCTGTCTCTGAGTTAGCTTGCTTCTAGATGAAGAAGCTTTTGTGCTACTACTTCTTCTCGAGGACTTCGACCTCTATATTTATTTTTTTATGTCTACTGAGACCTTTTGGTAGCGGATTCTTGAACATGCGGTTCAGGTGTCACACCCCGATGCTCACTATGCAGGGTCGCTTAGAACGATCATGAGTTTTTACTATCATTGATGGTAGCTTTTGTAATGAAGCATTCTCAGCTTCTCTGGTAATTGACCTTTGATATCTTTTATTCATAAGACCTTTTCTTTTACAACCTTTAGGACTTTATATACTCGACCAGATAGAGTTTCAGGTTATTTCTTCTAAAGGGTTGGAGCAAATTGTCACTTCTGGTTGTGTATAGATGACCCAGGTGAGAGCTGATGAGCACCAACTCAGCATTCGTTCTTTCTCTGCTGCCTCTGAGTTAGTTTTCCTCCTTGACATGCCTTCCTAGTGCAAAGGTTCGATTGGCGAGTGCATTCACCGATATAATTAAAACTTTACTTGATGATTGTTCTTTTATCTTTTATTAGAATGACTCAATATTTCGAATACAAAGGCTCTTTTTTGAGGATCCTAAATAACAATAGTGACCATTCCAATCATTCTCTTCCCTTGCATAGGTTGGTGTGTATAATACGCAGGTGCTTGAGGTGGAGATTATTTACAGCAGTGATAATTGAGAAGTTTACACTACTAAATTGGATGATAGCTCTAGTATCTCCAGTATTGATTACAACATTAGCTTGATGAATATTGGCTCTACGACCTGGCTGCATGATGAACAATGTGTTATGAGAAATCCATCGATATAGAGAACAAACAGATCAGTCATAATGAGATGACTGATTTAAATTTAATTTCAATGATAATTGATTTTAAATTTCAATTTCAATCATGCTTTACTACTACTGCAGCTCAAATTCGACTAACCAAAGATGGAAAGAAAATCATATCCATAATGAAGTCACTAGAAATTTGTGTGCTCCAAAAATTTTCCACCGACCTCTTGATGAAGAGAGTGAGTTAAAGTGTTGGTGAAATTTTCAGAAGGAAAATGAAATAGTAGATAAGACACTACCGAGAGATTTTGCCCTCGATTTACAAGGACTTTCGATCTAGTTTTAGGTTTTCTATAGGCGCAAGCCCCTATAGTTAATTACCCATCTCAATAAGCAAGAGAGAACTTTTGATTAAGGCTAATCGATAGATCACTAAATGCATAGCGTATAATAGCAGCATATGGAGTTTTAAAAATTTTAGATTTATGAAATTCATCATTTCAGCTTAAATCAGATGGTTGGGGGAATGATGACATGCCCGATCTAGATCTCATGGTTCCGTCATCCCGAGATGTCGCGGTCCCTCGTCTACTTAGTCAGAGGAGGTAGTGGACCCAATCTGACTGAAGGATCTTTATCAGCAACACATGAGTTACATCATTCAAGAAATCATCATAGACCTCGGGTGGTGTTTGTCTAAAGATACGGGCTTAAGTCTATCTTAGCTGATAGATAGTTTTTTTCACTATCAAGTATACCATATAATTTACAACTCAAAAGGTAGAGCCATTAGGGAACATACAGGTTACAGTCGTGATCGTAATATAATGGAGCCTTACTGGCCAAACCACCTGATCAGAGGATTCTGGTCATAATTGCATCATTTATGGAGCCTATTGGCCAAGCCATGCAGTCAAAGGACACAAGCCACATCCTTACTTGCAAAAGATTGATTAAGAGTGAATATAGTAGAACACTTGATTTGATATTGACTCATTATGAGCTAGAGTTTTCTTAATTTATCACCCCTGACAAATAATGTGGAAGGTGTATAGATTGAGTTTTTCTTTAAGCTTTTAATAATAGAGTTTCATTTAAGCATTTTTAGATTGATATTTGACTTAAATTAGAATCACATTTTGAAGGAAAGAATCCTCACCGGTTGAAATCACCATTCAACACAGCCATCATCGGGATAGTTAATTGATTGGCTCGAATATACTTGAGAACTTCAGATCTTGTCGACTCTGTTTAGCTCCTAACAGATGATCAGATCTACTATCACATGATAGAATTAGCCTCTCAGATATTTGACTAAGTTGAAAAATTTTGTAATAGATTTTTAGATTTTGTTAGCCGAATCCGATCTAAAGCTAAGCAACACGCATCGTGAGACAACACATTTAAATATTCAACATAATGTCGGGGACCATGCGAGTGTATTTAAGAATGCCTTAATTAGCGCCTTTTGTTCACTTGTACGATGTGTTGTAAATCCATTGGCATAGAAGGTATTGTAAATTGATCTGATATCTTATTAGATTTTTTGGATTAATATTTAATTGATCTCAATTTAGCCTGCGCAGCCTTTTTAGACTAAAATTTGCACTTTAAATCTCTATGTCCGAGCACATGTAAGTATTTATAGCTTAGATAATTTCATCTAATTAATGAAATCACGGACATTAAAAAATCATAATTATAATGAAATTTCTTTTATTTTTGAATTGAAGGAAAGTTCCTTCATTCGTGCAGCATTTAATTTAGTGTCGCCTTCTATCTGCTTTTATAAAGAATTACAGATTTGATGGTGTGTGGAGTGGAATTAGATTTATATTTGTACTCAAAATATTATATTTCATAAATCAAGACAAGCCCCCAAGTTAAATTCGATGTACTTCGGAAGTGATAGTGCGCAAATCGAGGCTCAAAATACACTGGATGTCACCGAAAATGGTCGAAATGATCTTTGATCGATGAACAGTCTTCACCATTGCGTTCAGAACATCAAAATTGATCAGAATATAAATATTATAAAATCTAATGAGCAATCGATTAAGCGCTCGAGCTATTAATATATCGACACACATATCGGAGTCAGGAAGCTGCAACGATATTCAAACGATCTCTGTTTATGAAATTGATCACACCGTTAGCTCCAAAACATTGAAACTTATTAAATGATACTATTCACACTCAATTCAGATGAGTCTGCACAAATGTCGAGCGGTCAAAAGCGATAATGCATATTTTTCAACTGAATGTGACCCAATTCGACGTCGAAGTCGCTCAAATGATCTCCATTCATGAAACGGACTGTGTCATTGCATCCAGAATGGAAAAAAATACCTAGAATAGATATATAATTTAACTAAGATTATCGCATTTAAAATTTCATCAAAATTAGCATGTATTTTAAGATAAATTTATTTGATTATCTCCTAATTACATCCAAAGTGCTTTGGAACTCGCTGCCACTCACTCCCATGCCTCCACCTTCTATTTAACTAATAAAGAGCAACCACGTCACCTGCCCATACCAATCCACATGAGTATTAAGAAAAAAATATAATGCCTCAGTAAGCAGCCAGCCGAAGCCCTTCATATGAGGCCGGTATTCTCTCTCGTGCTCCCTCCCGATCGAAGGTTAGCCACGAGTCTCATTCCTCTGCCCGTCCATCTCTCGTTTCCTTCAGAGTCACAAATGATAAGCAAAAGAAACGATATAGAGCTAAATCCCATCCCACTCCAGTGATGTCACATATCTTGGGCCACTTCAATGACTTGCTGCCGCCAGTTCCATTTCCATCTCCGAAAATCTCGTATCGCCTATGAGGTTGAATTTTTTTGGATTTTTATTGTTGCATGCTAGAAAACTAGTTGCGGTAGAGTAAAAGTTTACGCCTTAGCTTCTTTGGAAAGTCCAGCACACACACAAGTATTTAAAGAGCGAACAAGAAAACTCAATTTTACGTGGAAAACCTCAAAAGAGGGAAAACCACGGCTAGCCCAAGAAAAGCTTCCACTATGTATATGTTTCAGAGTACAAGATCTTCCCGATACCGGGATTACAGATTTGTATGTAAGAAGGGAACAACAATTGCTAGTAATAGACAATGTTGACGACGATGTTGACGTCAAAGTTGACGCTGATGACCGACGATAGTCGTCGGTGATGATGACCGGCAACAATGATCGACGATGGTGAGGATCACGGTGATGGCGGCGGTGGTGCGGTTGACGACCGTCAGTGGTGGCACGATTGGTTTGGAGGATCTTTAGAGCTCTCCTCTCTCTTTTGCCCTCCTTCTCCTTCACTTCCCCCCCTCATATGAGGAATGAGGGCTATTTATTATTGGAAGAGTGGCTCAGAAATACATGCAAAATCTGAACCACTCCTCTCCATCGGACGGCTCATGATGATCCCCTTGATCATATGATGTATTTTGTGTATTTGAATGCTCAAATGATGTCGGAATTATGATATCTTGGGCTTATTAGATTCGGCTCGTCAAGACGCTCGATTTGAGTATAAACACTCCATGTTTAAGAGTCGATTGATAATAAACGCTTGATCTAGGTTAGTCTTGATTTCTAATTAGCTTGCTTTCTGCATCAAGATTCGTGCTTCGACTAGAGGAATTTTCAGGGTCATATCAGTTGCCCCCCTATTTTTGGATGACATTATCTCAATCGTCCAAAAATATTTAGATCTTCATAGGAGCACAAGATTATGACTACGGAAGCTGATGCAGGGCCGCAAATGCGTGTAAGTATGCGCGGGTGCGAGATTTCGAGGTTACGGACCCATCTGCGCGAACGGAGCAGTTTCATGCGCGGCCACATATCCATGGCGCCACGCGCCGCATGGCCGCTGCCAGGCCTAGAGGTCGCGAACGGATGTGGGCCGACATCACGGCCGAGTCGGATGCGGTCGTCCTGCGGATGATCGCCGGGCTGGTCGGGTCGGATGATCGGTCGCTGAACTACGGAGCTGGCTCGGCGCTGAGCCAGCATGCCGAACGCGGGCGCTGCTGGGTCGAGCTTGGCGACCGGTGAGGTTGAACCGCACGCTGACTGCTGGCCCGGATTATGGCATGGGCAGCACCGTCGCACGCCACGGACCGAAGCGATGCGAATTGGCCGGCTTCGGTCATGGGTCAGCGGGCTCTACGAGCCGCTGAAGGGCCTGTGGTGAGAAGCCAACGACGCTTTTGACAGTTTCGGACGGTTTTCATCGATTTTGGCGCTTTTACTTTTGCCTCTGGTGGGTCTATAAAACCCCTGGGCTTGGGAGAAGGCACCTTCTCTTCTCCTTTAGAGAGGTCGTTGAGGCGACCGCGCCAGATTACGCCGTTGTTCCGGTTTCCCTCGAAGAGGCGTCAACCTACCGGACCGTCCGGGAGGCAATCAAGACCACCAGACTTACGCCGCCCTCCGAAGAGGCGCCAACCTCGGACCGTCCGGGTTTGAGGCGATCAAGACCAGGTACTACGTCGTTGTTCCGGTTTTCCCTCGAAGAGGCGCCAACCCGCGAACGGTCCGTTTGAGGCGATCAACGGAGACGGTCGAAAGATGCTCGACGATGACATTATTGGTCAGCGATGGTGACTGAGGGTAGTCGACAACGGTGACCGGTGACGGTATTGGTACCGACGGGGTGGTCAGCGCAATGGCGACGATAATGTCGCGGGCGACTGACGTCGGTAATCAGCGGGGATGACCGACGACGATGGTGGTGACCGCGAGATTGCCAGCGATGGTCGACGGTGACACGACGGCAATGGCCAGCGACCTGATGGTTATGGTGGTCGACAGGGTGGTCGGCAGAACCGGTGATCAGAATGACCTGATGACCGCATAGCGTGACGATGGCGACTGGCCTTGGAAGTCGGCGGGGATGACCGGGACGATGGTGGTGACCGGCGAAGATTGCCGGTGATGGTCTGCGGTCGATAATGCGACCGAAGATGTCGGCCATGGTGGCGCGTGACCGGTAGTTAGCGGTACCGACGGGTGGTGGTGACGGCAATCGCAGATCGACGGCAACCGACGCCGTAGGGATGACCGGCGACGGCGAGTATTTTAACGATGACGCAACCGTATGGAAGAGGTTGAATTGAATCTGCTGAGAATTTTTGACCTATCCGAGGTTGTTTGCCAGAGTCTTTGCTCGATGACGTTAATTTGTGTGGAAGATGTTGAATCGAATCCGCTGAGGGTTTTTGACCTATCTGAGGTTATTTGTCAGAGTCTTTGCTCGATGACGTTAAACTGTCTGGAAGAGGTTGAATTGAATTCGCTGAGAATTTTTGACCTATCCGAGGTTGTTTGTCAGAGTCTTTGCTCGATGACATTAACCTGTATGGAAGAGGTTGAATTGAATCCGCTGAGAATTTTGACCCATCCGAGGTTGTTTGTCAGAGTGTTACCCGATGATGTTAACCTGTGTGGAAGGGGTCGTAGGAAGTCCACCAAGGACCTTTTATCCCATCCTAGGTTGTTTGTCAGAGTGTTACCCGATGACGTTAACCTGTATGGAGAATCAACTCCGAGGATTTTGACCTATCCGAGGTTGTTTGTCAGGGTGTTACCCGATGACATTAACATGTATGGAAGAGGTCATGGGAAGTCCACCAAGGAGCTTTTGACCTATCCTAGGTTGTTTGTCAGAGTCTTTGCTCGATGACGTTAACCTGTGTGGAAGAGGTCGTAGGAAGTCCACCACCTTTGACCTATCCCAGGTTGTTTGTCGTCGAGTGTCACCGATGACGTTAACCTGTGTGGAAGAGGTCGTGGGAAGTCCACCAAGAAACTTTTGACCTATCCTAGGTTGTTTGTCAGAGTATTTGCTCGATGACGTTAACCTGTATGAAAGAGGTCGATTAAAACATCCGTTTGTGATTGTAGCCAAAGTTGCTTCTTAACCTTGACCTCATTTTTCCATGAGTATGAGTGGAAAAACATAATTTGCAAAGCCATATCTCTTCTCAATGTTGAAATACCCTCCAACTTTGACTTGTTTCTTGGGATGGTAATCGATTAGATGCTTAACATGGGTGATCTTCTGAGATTAAGAGTTGCCCCCGCTTTTGACAAAATCAAGGAAGTTTGATGAATCTTCATTCTTCGCTTGCGCTCCTTAAAAGCTTGAAATGCTCCACCTCGATGGTGGTTTTGATCTTGTTGGGAAACTTGATCGTCATACAAGATGAAATAATGAGAATCAATTTCTCACAGACGGCGCCAAACCATTAAAAAACTAGCGAGAGTAAAAGTTTACGCTTAGCTTCTTTGGAAAGTCCAAAGACACACACGTGTATTTAAAGAGAACAAGAAAACTCCGGAATTTTACGGGAAAACCTCAAAAGAGGGAAAACCACTGAGCAGCCCAAGAAAAGCTTCCATTATGTATCTGTTTGAGTACAAGATCTTCCGATCCGGGATTAATTGTATATGAAAGGAACAACAACTATGTGACAACGATCAGGTTGTAACGCTAGTAGTAGCAGATGATGGTGAACTGCGCGGAGCAATCACCGGGAAAACGGGGAACAATCGCGTAAATGGGGAACAATCACCGCGTAAACGTAGGAACAATCACCGGTAGAAGTCATCATGATGGAGAGGTGAGATTGATGATGGCAAGGATCAACGGGTGGTTGACCGCCGAGTGGCGACGACAGGTTTTGGAGGATCTTTAGAGCTCTCTCCTCTCTCTTGCTTGGCCTCCTTCTCCTTCACTTGGCCTCCCTTCTCCTTCACTTGGCCTCCCCTCATATGAGGAATGAGGGGCTATTTATAGATTGGAGGAGGCGTCTCTGTAAATACATGCAAAATCCGAACCACTCCTCCAATCGGACGGCTCATGATTATTCCCTCGATCATATGATGTATTTTATGTATTTGAATGCTCAAATAAAGTCAGAATTGTAAGATCTTTGGCTTGTTGGAACCGGCTTATCGAGACGCTCAATTTGACTATAAACACTTCATATTTGAGAGCTATTTAGGGATTTAACTGATATCCCAAAGTTTTCAAGGATATTTTAAGAGCTTGATCTCGACCAGTTTCAATTTCTGATTAGCTTACTTTCGGCATCAAGATTCGTGCTTCGACTAGAGAAATTTTCAGGGTCATATCAGTTGCTCCCCTATTTTTGGATGATATTATCTCAATCATCAAAAAATATATATGCCAAGCACTTCAAAATAGTAAATTCTTCAACGAAATCTGCAGGTCCATTAACCACATATTTTGAGAGAACAGATATTCATGAAGACAAGATTATGACTACTAAGGATGCACGCCCACAAATATGTGTAGTATGTGCGAAATTTCGAGGTTACCAATCACGGACATTTACTGCGCGGCACAAGGTTTCTGGATTATGCGAACGGGTTGTAAGAAATCTAGTGGTCGCGCAGAGTCAAGAAAGGTGGCCTCATGCGTGGGTCATAATAGACCGAATCCGCTAAGAAAAGGCGGACGGCCAGCTTGGCAATGAGCGAAGCCCGCGAAACACGGCTGGTCGCGAGAACCGCTGAACCGCGGGTAAGACCTGAACGCGGGTCGCTATGGCGGCGACGCCGACGGTAGCGGGTCACGCTAGGCGAATGCGAACGCGGATGCGCCGGGTCGCGATTGCTGATCTGGACGGGTCGCATGCCTAAGATCGGTCTCGCTGAATACGGAGGTCAACGGGTCGAGCGGTCAGCCAATATGTTCGAGCGCTGTCACTGCTGGGTTACTACCGTCACGCGGTGGATGCCGACGCTGACGCATGACGGAGCGGGGCCAGCATGAGCTGGGCGGAGCCACGTCCGAATGACGCTTTTATGGTTTTGGCGATTTTGGATGAATTTTTACCCTTTTTCCCCTAGAAGGAGTCTATAAAAATCTCCCTAGGGGCAAGGGAGAAGGCACCTTCTCTTCTTCTTGAGAGAAGGTCGTTTGGTCATCGGGTAACACTCTGACAAACAACCTCGGATAGGTCAAAAATCCTTAGCGGATTCAATTCAACCACTGATATGACATTCAAAATTCCCCTAGTCGAAGCATGAATCTTAAGGGCAAAGGCAAGCTAATCCCAAGTCGAAATCAATCAAGATTGTTGCGTGTCGGAAGACCAGTTACGATAGAGTGAAAGTTTACGCCTTAGCTTTGTTGATTAGTCCAGCACACACACAGGTATTTAAAGAGTGAGCGAGAGAACTCCAGAAATTTTAACGTGAAAAACCTGAAAAGAGAAAACCACGCCCGCCCAAAAAATGTTCCACTATGTATATGCCTCAGAATCTTCCGATAACGGATTACAAGATGGTATACAAGAAATGAACAACGCTATGTAACATAATACGTTGATGGCGACGTGAGTAGAACTGCGGAAATGCAGGGAACAATTTCTGGCATAAATGCAAGGAACGATTAGGTGATTGACGATGGCGATGATCGCGACGGCGTCGTCGGTGGTTGACGACCGGGCGGTGCGATCTTGCTCGGGGATCTTCGAGCGAGCTCTCTCCTTCTTGCTTGGGCTCCTTCTTCACTGCTCCAAAGTGTCCCCTCATATGGAAAATGAGCTATTTATAGATTGGAGTGGCGGTCTTGTAAATACATGGAAAACCCAAACCTCTCCTCCCCATCGGACGGCTCTGGACGATTCCTTTTGATCATTTGATGTATTTCGAACATTTGGATGCTCAAATGAGGTCGAAATTGTGAGATCTTAGGCTTGTTAGATTCGGCTTGTCGAGACGCTCGATTTGACTATAAATACTCTATATTTGATGATCATTCAGAGGTTTAATTCATGTTCCAAAGTTTCCGATGATGTTTGATCTTTGTCAATGAAGGCCATGGTAGAGTGAAAGTTTACTTTACTTTGTTGATTAGTCCAAAGACACACAGTATTTAAAGAGTGAGCGAGAGAACTCCATAAATTTTAATGTGGAAAACCTCGAAAAGAGGGAAAAAATCACGGGGCCTGGCCCAGCAAAAATGTTCCACTATGTATATGCCTCGAAGTACAGAATAAATATTCATAAAAGTACAATATCATGATTATGGAAGTAGATGTAACGTCGTAGGCGTGATATTTTGAGGTTATGGACCTGTTCGGACACTTACGGAAGTTTTCAGGCTCGGGACCCATGGTGCCCACAGGTTCAGAAGCGCCACGGAGCGCTACGCGGCGCTTATAGCTGGCCTACCGGAAGGTGTACCGCGAACGGTCGCTGAGCCCACTCGGTTACGCTGCGCCATGGGCCAGAACGGCGGAAGCGAGCGGGTCAGCTGACCGGTCGGCAAAACGGGTCGGTCATACGGCCGCTGGAGGATCTTTAGTGCTCTCTCTCTGCCTCCTTCCTCCTTCACTTGGCCTCCCCTCATATGAGGAATGATGATATTTATGAGGAGTGACGCTCTATAAATACACGCAAAATCAACCACCTCCATCGGACGCTACGATGATCCCCTTGATCACATGATGTATTTTGTGTATTTGAATGCTCAAATGATGTCGGAATTATGATATCTTGGGCTTATTAGAATAAGATGATGTGCTCTGGTCGGACCTTTATATCTTTGCTTGCTCCCACTGGTCGTGATTCGACCTGGAGGTGAAGAATCATCCAACGTCATTTTGCCATTAGATGACGTATTGGCTTCAGGCGATGCTGATTCATCTTCTTTTGCTTCCATTGACTCCGATACCACTAGTGACTCAACCAAAAAAAAAAAACTTGCGGCTTCTATATTATAGAAGGTCCTGAAACAATTCAAGACTTTGCCAAAAGAGAATCGCAAGAAATTCAAGATAGTATCAGGAGCCGTCGAAATAAAATTTCCTTGCACATGAAGGAGGTTCGCAGGTTAAGGATAACAAGAAAATGAATTGCCTGATTTTCCATCTTTTATTCCATTTTTGCCTCCTTTTACACCAGCAAATTTGAGGATATATCACGTGACGTGCTTCTATTTGATTGGCGAATCATTATTTTTGGTGCTCTTTTTGCTCCAACTTTGGTGCTAAAACTTGGATTAGGTGGCACAACTATGCAGGCTTTACCCACTGTATGCATTTTTCAATGCAATTGAGTCAGGTTGATCCAATAGTAGCATCATTCTCAAGCGGCACTGTTGGAGCTATTTCTGCCTTGATTGTGGTAGAGGTCAATAATGTCAAGCAATAAGAGCAGGAGATATGTAAATACTATCTTGGAACAGGTGCTTGAAGACCTCATTATGCTTAGTAGAGCTGATAAGTTTGAAGACCACGGTCGTAGTGTCGCAAGACACTAACCGTTATCTTCGATGAGGTTAATGTCAATAATCGAATACTCGTCTATGTGGAGAAGATGTCGAGTCAAAATTTGGATTGACAGAAAACTTAAATTATTTAACACAAAATAAACTATAAACTCAAAATTAAAATCTGAATTAATATTGCAGGTATTTGAAGACCTTGTTATGCTCAGTAAAGTTGGCAGGTTATAAGACCACGACCGTAGTGTCGCAAGACACCAATGCTAGTAGAGGCCGGAAGATGAACCCACGTCTCTCTACTACGGGGCGATCTTGAGGCTATCAATTTTTGACGGAGACCTAAACAAGAACAAATAAAAGTGTTGACGAGCTTAAATTGAACTTATTTAAAAATGATAAATTAAAGAATAAACCTACGTATATGTTCTTTTTATGCAGGTGTTTGAAGACTCCGTTATGCTCAGTAGAGCTAACAGGTAGAAGATCACTACCGTAGTGTCAAGACCCGTTATCTCGATAGAGGCGGAAGGTCGAATAACCCGTCTGACATGTGGGGACGATGCCGGGAGGCTGTCGAAATTTAGATTGACACAAAGCTTAAATATGATTAAATAAGAGTATTAATAAGCTTTAGTTAAATTTAAATAAAAAATGATGAATCGAAGCCAAACCTACTCACAAAAAAAAATTCTAAAGGTCCTTAAATAAGAATGAGTCTATAAGTTTTTTAGCGATCACGAGCTAAATTCCATTGAAACTTAAAGAACTCAATGTGATATGAACTAAATGCATACAAATGAATATTAATCTAAATAATTGAACAAAGCAGCATCATACGCTTCATAACACATACAAACAAAAGACATTAATTAAGATTTCAATTGAACTCTTGCACACATTATAAAGTATGGTTAAACTCAAATTTAATATTTCAAAAGTGTGCAAGTATTCTAAATATACTGGCATGGGCCCCGACACTATACTGAATGCTTAAATTTAGTGTCTGAGGATGTTGCGCGGGATGATTCCCAGTTTAGTCTTTGGACTGGGTCCGGGATAACAAAACCTAAAAATCTATTATATGAATTTCAACTTAGTAAAATATTTGAGAAGCTAATTCTGTCATATGACAGCAGATCTGATCCGCTATTATTAAATTATTAAAGTCGACAGGATCTGAAATAGCAAAATAATAAACCACCTCGATGATGGCTGTGTTGAATGAATATTTCAATCGGAGGGGATACTTACCAGAAAAATGTGCTTGCAATCTCAAATTGAATTAATCAAACTCAAGTATCAATGCAAATATAAAATCAAATAAATTATCAAATTATAAATGCTTAAATGAAATTCAATTTTTTAAAAAAACTTAAAACTAAAATCACTTTTCGCAATTATTTGTCGGAGGTGACAAATTAAGAAAACTCTAGTTTACGAAGGAGCCAAAGTTAAATCAAATACACAACTATGTTTACTCTCAAACAATCTCATGCCAGCAAGGACATGGCGTGTCCTCCATTTGCAGAAAGGCTACACACACATGATTCATTCGGGTTGCGCTAAATGGAACCATTATATATTACGGTCCAGATTGTTGTATGCTCCCCAATGGATCGCCTTTTGAGTTGTGAATCATAGTATACTTGATTGGACAAAAAACCCTCTGCTACTAAGATACTTAAGCTTGTTTCCTTGACAAACACCACCCGGTGCAAATTTCTTGGATGGCGTAACCATGTGTTGATAAGAATCCTTCTGTTGGGTCGATTACCTTCTCTGACTAAGTAGACTATGGATCACCGGCACGGATATGAGAACCATGAGATCTAGATCCGTCATCGTTCCCCAACCATCCGCTTTAAGTTAAATATAATGAATTTCATAAATTCTAAATTCAAACTCCACATCTTTACTATATCATAGCGATCTAATATTTAATCGAAAGTTCTCTCTCGACTAAGAGGGGTAATTAACTATAGCTTTGCTATGGAAACTTGAAACCAGATCTAAAGTCTTCACAAAATGAGAGGGAAATCTCTGGGTAGTATCTTATCTACTATTCCATCTACCTTCTAAAAATTTCACCGACACTTTTAATCACTCTTTTCAACGAGAAGTCGGTGGCGAATTTTCGAAGCCCACACTTGCATTTTATTTATTCATATAATTTTCTAAACTTCAACTGTAAGCTTATGCTCACTAAAGACTTGTTAGATCTTTGTAAATTTAACATTCAAATTTAATACTCGCTCATGCAAGATGTTATACTTCCTCTAAATGAGCTTATTTGAAATCAAGTTTCTTTTGAATACAAGCCAATTATTCAGTAAGAAGTTTTAATCATGCTGATACATAGGCTATCAAGCCTCATATAAATTCCTTTAATTTGATTATGTTCAATTCAAATCATTTTTAATTCGTTTGGAATAAGTTATAATAACTTCAGTGACTATTGCTTTAGTCATATTTATGTTTATCGGCAAGCTTTGTAGTCATATTCATATTCATATGCGAACTATAAACACCATTTAGATTCATTCTTAACTCCGCATTAATTTTCATGTTTATTTGAAAATTAGACTTTTAAGTTTATGGTAAATCTCTTTTGAGCTTGGTATTAACCTCCTTAAGTTTCACTTGCATTTGATTTGGTAGCAAACATGGAACAAGGTGGTTGAGCCATACAAGGATTAGTTTCATTCCATGAATAAAGGAAAAGTCTTTCTCCTTACTTTGAATTCTCTCATATGACTTCTTGCAAGTTCAAAGCTTTTAGAAAAAATTTTACTTGCAAGAATTTGCATGAATTCAATTCTCTTTATATTTTCAATGCATAGTATAATGTCATTGAATGTGCATTGATAAAGCCCTCACTTATATTTATCGGCACATTTTTATAATTGTTCTAAATTTGATTCAAATATATATTTGACTCTTCAACTCATTTGATGGGATAGATAGTGTAATTCAAATGATTGCTAAGAAATTTTATTTATGTTTATTGCAAATTATATGCTTATATTCTTACTAATAATTAAGACATCTACTAAATTTATTGTTTATTTTGGTGTTCAAACTTCATGCTTCTTTAATTTATTTGATATAAAATGCATGTCATTTAAGTCACTCATTAGTATTTAACTCCCATAAATTTATGTGTATTTGATCTCATTTTATTGTGTAATTGAGCATTGAAATAATCAATTTTAAATAATTCAATCAATTTGTTAATTTAAATTGACCTCCGTCATCCAAGTGAAATTTTGCATCGGAGTATTTTGCTCTGCATACAATGAGCGTAAGCGAGTGGTGTCTTCTACATCGTCTTCACACCCTACTAAGAATAGCGTCTTGAAACCTGCATTGGTGTCCAAACATAGGGATTAGAAATAAAGTTTGATGAAATTTGACAAAGATTTTCATTGATGACATCTAACAATTTGTTTAGCTTTCTGGTATCTTACCCATGAATGAGTGGTATCTTGTGACCATGTCTTGCCGCTATGCCCTATGGGGCATTAGCGGGGCCTTGGAATCAAGTTTCTTTTTCTTTGTGGATGAAATAAGGTTGCTGACTTTTCTTTGAGAAAGCACAAGAACTTTCCGAGGCTTTCTACAAAATTTAGCACTAAGCCCACTACAATGATCCCCAGAACCTTCTCCTGCGAGCATTTTCTTCCTCATCTGGATAATCAGTACGAGGAGTCTTTCTAAGGGAGAAGTAGCTTTCAAAAGTTCCAGCCCAAGCGTCCCTCTTAGTGAGAAAATTTGAATTCATACTGAACAGCTTTTTAACTGTGGCAGGGACAAATGAACGCTCGAACTGGGAAGTTTTCGTTGGCCCATTAGGCTCATGGATCACTGTTTCCTTCTCAATCCAAGGTGATATGAGGAAGGTAGACACCCGCACCCCCAAGAGATTGAATTTGAAGTAATAGGGTTTCGGACCAATGATTCCATCAGGATTCGGTACGCCTTCCACTGGTGTCAGAACATGATTGAAGAAACCCCCATGCTCATCATAAGTAATAAGCAGAGCCGTCTCATTCCACTGTGGACTTGCTCTAAGCGTCTCGTATACCTCCTTAATGAACTGCTGTCCACGAACAACGTCGTGAGAGGGATGATCATCATTAGCTGGAAAGAGTTCGCAATCGAAATAGCGTTGCTCGATCACAACATAATTCGGCAGCTTCCCCAACCTAGCGTGTAGTTTAAAGGTGAACTGGTAGTTGTGGAAATTGATGGAGTGCTTAAGCTTCCTCAGGTTCTTTAAGAAAAGTGTGGCTAGGATATTCTGATAGTAAATTCCAAAGCTTAGTCCCTCCTCATCGAGTGGGTCAAAGATTGTCTTTTGCGGAAATTCATGGATGAGGTCATGTTTGACGTTACTCGTGGTGTCATGAGAAGTGGCGGAGTGCACGTAGAAGTGGTTGGCGCGGAAGAGAACCACCGATCGAAGACGGCAAATTCATTCGTGAGGGCGGTGAAGATAGGAACATTTTCCCGGGAGAAACCGCTCATAACGGTGTGTTCCATGCCTTCACCCTTGCTGGCTGCCTGCTGAGCAAAGCCATTCATTGGCGCAGGGATGGTAGAGGTGTCTGAGGAGAAAGACCGAACGGGAGAGTGTCGAACGGAGAGAGGAGTTCGGGCTCCTTGCGGTTTTGGAAAAATAGAACCAAGGGGAAGAGAGGAAATGGGTAGAAGATCATGCCCCTTGCGGTTGAGGAGTTGCAGAAATGAAGCTTGGAGGGAACGGTTTTTGCCTTTTAGTTGGCCATGAATCGAAAAAGGGAAATTTACATACATACCACGGAATTCTTATGCATTTACATATTTCACATCCAAACTTAAATATTTACTACCACTTTTATCAGAAAAGGTGTATTTCACTGGAAAAGTAATCGGATGATATTTTTGATGTAATAATAAAGATTTAAGTCTTATTTAAGTTATATAAATATGTAAATACATGTTGAATTATGTATGTAAATCCCCCATAGAAAAATTAGGGCTAATTTTGGGTTATTAAGAATAAATAAGTATTTTAAATTAATTTCTTAAGTGTTTAATTAATCTTGATATAAATTTTATGCTGACATTAACATAGGGTTCATATATATGTTGATTTATAATTATTCCGATGTTCCGAACGCAACGACATAGTTCATTTCGCGATCGGAGACCATTTGGTTTAAATCGACGTCAAATTGGATCGATTTCAGCTCAAAATGCGCATTATCATTTCCGATCGCTCGATTTTCGTACTGACTTGTCCGAATTGAGTGCGAATAGTCTTACTTGATAGATTTCGATGTTTCAAAGTTAATGATGCAATCGATTTCACGAACGGAGGTCGTTTGGCTTGTGTCGGCGCATCCTAACCTCAATATGTGTAGACGCATTGATGACTCGATCATTTGATCGGTTAATTATCAATTTGTGCAATATTTATATTTTGACCAATTTCAACGTTCTAAACGTGATGGCGAAGTCTGTTCGTCGATCGGAGGTCATTTGGGTTGATTTTGGCGATTTCCCGTGTATTTCAGCCTCGATTTGTGCGCTATCACTTCCAATTATTCGACATTTACACAGACTCGTCCGAATTGAGCATGGACAATCTCGTTTGACAAATTTTGATGTTTCGAAGCTAACGACTGGATCAATTTCATGAACGGGGGTTGTTCGGGCATCGTCGCAGCTTCCTTTCCCCGATATGAGCATCAGCATTAATAGCTCGATCGCTTGATCAGTTGTTCGTTAGATTATACAATATTAATATTCTGATCAATTTTGACGTTCTGAACGCGACGACGAAGTCCGTTCGTCGATCGGATGTCATTTCGACCATTTTTGGTGATGTTCAGTGCATTTTGAACCTCGATTTGCGCACTGTCACTTTCAAAGTCCATCGAATTCAACTTGTAGGCTTGACTGGACTTATGACATATATATGGAGGTCAACATATAAATGCACATATGTAAAAAGCTATTTGACCCTTTTTTTGTAGTATTTTTGGCACTATAAAAAATGTTATATCTTGGTCTAATAAAAAAAATAACAATGTGTGAGATGACCATTACATGCTCATATACATAATAAAAATTATAATGGATACAAGTGGAATGTCCCTCCTCGAGTGAGTGCCTCCTTGAGCTAAATAAGTGAGTTAGCCAAGTAGCTTGTTAGTCAAGTGTGTGCTCCCTTAAGTTAGCTCAATGATTTCGAAGACCCAACCATTTAGATTCTTGACAAAATTACTTAAAACTTCATATCATCTCAAAATGCATAATTAAGTATACATAGTTATTCATTAAAGGCAAACTTTTTATACCTTAAAAATAATCCTAGATTCAAGCATCCTCAAATGAGTTAATTCAATTCAAACCTTATTTATAATAAAAATAAACAACATTCAAAATAATATATATATATATATATATATATATATATATATATATATATATATATATATATATATATATATATATATATATATATGTAATCATCAATCAAGGCTTATATTGTTTTTAGAAGTGCTCTAATTGTACTTTCCCTATATCACAACTTAATGCAACTCCACATTATAACAAATTACACTGAGAGAGGAATTTAATATGAAATTTTATTTTAGGACATTTACATGCATATATCATAATTTTTTATTTCTAATACTCAAAGTTCAATATTTAGATATGCAAGACTCACTCACTCAAATCTTTAACAACGCATAAAAAATTACTACTATTATTACATTTTAAAGGTGAATACACATTTTTAGTATTGATAAAATATTAGAAATATAATTACTAAAAAAATTATAATAGATAAAGTAAAAAAATATTGTGAAAGCTGTTAAATGAGTATATATTTATATATATAAGATATCAAAAATAAGGAGTATAAAAATAATCATTCATGCATTCCATATTCATATAATTAAGGCTATAAACCCTTATTTATAACCCTTTTGTCAAGACTATGGCCATAAATGATGAGGTCTATATGCAAATATTATGGAGGAACACTCTAGAGTGAGTAGTGAGGTTAGCGCTTAGAGCAAAATGATTGGAGCAAGTACGTAAAGCTAAGTGCCTAGGATGACCACTAAGGCTGAGAGTTCGAGCAAGTGCCTCAGGCAAATATATTGGATGAATCCTTTGTTTTTATGTGAGTCTGATTATATCGATCAATCAAGAATGTACTGCTGACTCAACTCTTAATTTCACCGATCGAGCTTGACGGTAATGGTCGCTAGGGGTTGTAGGAGAGGCAGCGCATAGTATCTCAACACTATGACATGAAGGTCTTAACTTTAAAGATAGAGAAGACAACATTTCGATGCTAGGAGGTCAGTGCCTTAGTGTTGTAATAGCAGCAC
This sequence comes from Cymbidium sinense, assembly GCA_021442155.1. Classification (NCBI taxonomy): domain Eukaryota; kingdom Viridiplantae; phylum Streptophyta; class Magnoliopsida; order Asparagales; family Orchidaceae; genus Cymbidium; species Cymbidium sinense. The sequence goes on from CM038225.1 coordinate 118,138,897, forward strand.
CACGACGCTAGAACTCATACAGAAAACTAGAAGGAAGTTCCTTCAGTGCCTAGATGCTAGAGTTGCAACTCCCTAGTGCTAAAAAATGATAGAATTTATATTTATGCAATGTTTTGTTATTTTTAATGGATTATAATGCACTTTTCTTTATTCTTTTATAAATATAAGTGTAGAGTGAGTCCCATAAAGTTTGAGAAGTGTGAAGAGATTTTAATGAAGTATAAATTATACTATTCTTCTCATTTTATTCATAATGGATTTCTTTTTGTAATATGACTCTCTGATTTTTTCTTTTCTTCACATTAAATTTAATATGTTCAACTATTGTGATTGGATGTGCCATTCCACTATATAAACACATATAGTTAGTTTCAGAATATATATGACGTCGCCGAAAAATTAATTCAACGAATCTCAAGGCATTTTGAAATGCTTGATCTAATCACCGATTTCACAAGCTTCGTCAAAGCGGCCTCGATGAGGCGAACATAGCAACATCAAGCATAGTCGATCCAACTTCGAATCGACTCGGATCAAGCTATCGAGCATGAAAATGGATCACGATCCAAATGGTCACCAAAGCGACATATTTATAGTCGGTCGGCTCGTCAAGGCGAATCCAACGAATCCGAGATCACCCAATTCCGACATCATTAAGGCACCCAGATCATCAAAATACACCGTCTGATTGAGGGGATCGCACTGGGCCGTCCGATCGGAGTGGTTATGGGAGTGGTTGGAGTTTTCCACAATTTACAAGGCACGCCACTCCCAAAATCTATAAATGAGCTTCATTCTCACCAAAATCGATTTGAAGACCGGAGAGCTCGAGAACCTCGGTCGACCTTGGCCAGGCGATCCCAGCAGTGCCACCACCGATGGTGCACGAAGATCGAGGGGAGCTTGTAGGAGATCGCCCCAGGACTAGAAAAGACCGGTTCGCTCCTTTCTCACGAAGATCAAGAGGTTGCTCCCGGAAGATCCGTTCTGCTTTTGGGAAACTTCTCCCTTGGGTTGGAGTTGGCCAGATGTATTTTTCTACACTCGGAATATTGTTTCACAAAACACCTTCTTCTCAACTAACGAAAGGACACTATCTTTGAACACATAGTGAAAGTTCTGAGGCAAGGCCAGTGGTTTTCCCCGCGGGTTTTCCATTATAACCCCTGTGTTCATATCCCCCTTGTGTGTTGGATAATTTTTGAATAGATCTCGCATCTGAATAAAATTCTCTAGCAGCGCAGTTGGCCGTCTGTGGGATTCTCAGTTCCCCCATTGCTATATCTCCAATATGGTTGGTAAACGGGGTTTGCGCTCCAACGCTCCTCATTCTCAGGATCAAGGGGCCGTCGCCAACACTTCTCTACATAGCACTTACGTCCCCGGTGAGGTCCGTGCCCCTCTTTGGAAGCGTTCAAGGATGGAGGATTCCCGAGCGAAATTCTTGACTCTGCGAGAGGACGGCAAAGCGTTCCAACACGCTGGAAGAGCAGGTTTAGCACCTCGCATAATCCATTTTCTTCACGAGAATGATTGCAGGAATCTAGGATCAAGTAGAGAACCCTTGGCACCACATCCAGATGCTGAACTTCTGGATACCGCCAGTTCTCACCCCACACAAATGGCTCAACCTCGTATCGGTGAAACTCTACGTCATCTTATATGCGATGAACTTGGCAGTGCGGGGAAGAGTTCGACAAACAATCGAATGATCCATTCTCCGCCTCTTCCTTCGTCCCTGAGATCATCTCGCGATTAGGCGAGATTCAAGCTTCCGGCATGGACCCTACGATATGCCGTCTGCGAGCATATCGATCACTTTGCGATCATGCACATTCGGATGCAAATGACTCTTCTTGTCGGTATTCCAACGACTCTCAAAGGACAGGCTCGTGCCGGTTCTATTCGCTAAGTCGTCAGATCATTTGGAGAGCTTTGATTTTGTAGAGCGGTTCACGGCAAACAAGAGAATCATCGAGGATTCATCACATCTCTCCGGAATCGAGCGATGGAGAGTCCTCAAAGAATACTTCGAGGTTCTCTCCTCGAAGCGAAAGAATAGGGTAGATCCGAGAACTTTTGAGGCGTGCTTCTCGGAGGACTCGGCCGGGATACTTATTCATCATTAATGCGGGAGACAGTCCATTCATATCTTGACTGGTCCACGTGAATAGAGGCAAAATCTCCGGCAGCAATTTCTCGTGCTAGAACCTTGATTTGAACCACAAGCGGAAGAAGGTTCCCAAAGATGATGTTCCATCTTATCGTGTATCTAGGCCGTTTATACAAAACCAACTCGTCCAAATCTTTGAGAAACCGGAAGGACCATGGCGGTGAGATAAAACAATTGCGGGAGGGCGGTGTTATCAGCAAATATTCATTGCCCTTTCAAGAGCGAGCGAAGTCTCGGGTTGACCATTCTATCGCCTTTGATGATTTAGATCTAGAGGCTTAGCATCCCACATCAAGATCCCTCATCGGTCATGAGGGTGATGATCCGTGCTTCAATATTAAAGGATATTGATCGACAATGGGAGTTCGGTTGATGTTCTTTTTTACTCCACTTTCCTCATGGGTATAGAAGAGAAGCTTCAACCACGGCGGTCCTTGTATGGATTTGATAATCGGCCGGTATTAGTGGAAGGGGATCTCGTAACTCTTGGGAATTTTCGACCGCTTGACTGATTTATTGTAGTCAAGTCACGAGTCAGCTGATACAATATTTGGGAGACCTCTCCGATTATATTACTGATCACATGCCTCACCTCAAGATGAAATTCCGACCATTGGCGTGGTAAGTGGGAATCAACGGATAACCTGGCGTCTTTATATCAACAAGCGACCATTTCGTCGGTAACCCTCAACATCGAGAACTTTGACCTACGAGATGAGGATGCCTCTGAAAGGGCTTCTCCAGTTGAAGATGTAATTTATCTTCCTATCTCAGAAGTTGATCCATCGCGAAAGGTGAAGGTGGGATCGTTCTTTGTCGCGATAAATCGAGAATCGTAGATTTTCTGCGTAAAATCAAGATATCTTTGCACGGGCGCTCGATATTACGGGCATTGACGGGAAGTCATTACGCACTCCCTCAAAGTTGACTCAACTACTGGCCGGTGTCTGAAGAAAAGAACCGGCCACGACGATTGCGGTCATAGAACAAGAAATCACCAAACTTACGGAAGTCAAGTTCATTCGAGAAGTCTACTACCCACGGTTGGCTAGCGTAGTGTTAGTCGAAGGCCAAGCGGTTCAGGAGAATGTGCATCGACTGACGCGATGCGTGCATGCCCAAAGAAGATAGCTTCCCCTTCCGCGTGTCGACCAACTAGTTGATGCGACATCGGGACATCGGAATCTTTGAGCTTCATGGATGCTATTGCGGCTACAATCACCCGGATAGGTCAAAAGGTCCTTAGTGGACTTCCCGACCTCTTCCATCTGAGGTTAACATCGTCGAGTAGCATAAACAACCTTGGATAAGTTGGCAATCCTCATAGGCAACTTTCTCCATAACGGTTAACATCATCGAGTAAGCGCTCGATACACAACCTCGGATAAGTCAAAATCATAGATTCAACTTCGACCTCTTCCATACGAGTTAACATCGTCGATAAACAACCTTGGATAAGTTGGCAATCCTAGGCGCACTTTCTCCATAACAGGTTAACATCATCGGTAAGCGTCCACAACTGGATAGGTCAAAATCGCAGGTTGCTCGACCTCTTCAAACGAGTTAACATCGAGTAGGCTCAGATACGACACCGGATAGGTCAAAATCCTTGGGATTAACTTCGACCTCTTCCATACGAGTTAACATCGTCGAGTAGCGCTCGATAAACAACCTTGGATAAGTTGGCAATCCTCTATAGGCGCGCTACAACTTTCTCCATAACAGTTAACATCATCGAGTAAGCGGCTCAGATACACAACCCGGATAGGTCAAAATCCTTGATTCAACTTCGACCTCTTCCATACGGGTTAACATGCATTGAGTAGCTCGATAAACAACCTTGGATAAGTTGGCAATCCTACATGCAACTTTCTCCATAGCGAGTTAACATCGAGTAAACGCTCCGATAAACAACCTCGGATAGGTCAAAAATCCTCAGCGGATTCAATTCGAGATCTTCTCCATAACAGGTTAACATCGTCGAGTAACGCTCTGATAAACAACCTTGGATAAGTTGGCAATCCTCATATACCTGACTTTCTCCATAAGCGGTTAACATCATCGTGCTCAGATACCGCACTGGGATAGATCGAGAGGTTAAGAGAACCTCATAAATATATTCCGTGCAAGTTTGTGGTAGCGCTCGATAAACAACCGGATAAGTTGGCAATCCTCATAGGCGCACAACTTTTCCATAACGGTTAACGTCATCGAGTCGCGCTCGACAAACAACCCGGATAGGTCAAAATCCTCGGCGGATTTAATTCGACCTCTTCCAGGTTAATGTCGCCGAGTCGCACGACAAACAACCTCGGACGGGTCAAGATCCTCGGCGAATTCAATTCGACCCTTCCATGAGTTAGCGTCGCCGAGTCGCGCTCGACAAACAACCTCGGATAGGTCAAAATCCTCGGCCAGTTTAATTGACCTCTTCCATCTGAGTTGCGTCATGAGTCGCGCTCGACAACAATTCCGGACGGGTCAAAGATCTGATGATTCGACTCATACAGGTTAAGCGTCGCCGAGTCACACTTTCGACAAAGCGGCACCGGATAGGTCAAAGACCCGTCGGCCGCCAACCACGCCAGGATCCGCGCAGCGACCATCCGTCAACCTTGCCCGATCTTACGCCGGTCATCACCATTGTCGCGGTCATCCACCGACTACCGGCGCCGATTGCCAGCTACTGCCGCTTGCCGACAACCCCCACGGCCGCCAATTACGATTTATTACCGCTGACACTGCCGGGCCACACTACCGCTATTATCGCTGGAATCTTTTGTTTGCCATCACCATTTGCGCATCCGAATACTACCGCTGGTTACCACTATCGACGCTATTGCCACTGCTGACTACTGTTTAATTGCTTTCCCTGACAACCTCGCTAACCATCAGAAGCCACCGCTGCTGACTGCCGCCGGTTACCGGCTGACGCTGCCATTAATTTACTATATTTATCGTTATTGCTGACTACTGTTTCAGCTTTTGCTAATTACCCCTGCGGCTTGCCGATCACTACGTTGCGGCTCACTCGCCGAATCTCGCCGGTTATCAATCATCGCCGGCTATCCGCCGCTCACGCCAACCATCATCGATTACACGCCGCCGACTCTATTCGCCACCATTGCGGCGCTATCGCCAACCCCGCTCGTATCGCTCCTTCATCGCTTCTCCGACCTGGCTGCCGGACGCTTTTCGAGATGAAAATTATTCCAAGGAGAGTGCCCAAACTCCCACTGGGGAGTATGCACTCGCTGGGAGATGAAGAGGTAGAGGTTGATCCAAAAAGAGTGCCCAAACTCCCACCAGGGGGAGGGCTATGCACTCTAAGAGGAGAAGAGGAGATCCAAAAAGAGTGCCCAAACTCCCACTGGGGAGGGCATGCACTCTAAGAGAGAAGAGGAGATCCAAAAAGAGTGCCCAAACTCCCACTGGGGAGGGGCTATGCACCTCTAAGAGGAGATGAGAAAAAGTGTGCTCTTTCCCTCACCTGGGGTTTTATGACCCCTTCTAGGGGCAAAAGCGTGAAAAAAAACCGCTCAAACCATTTAAACTGTCTGCCTGGCCAGCCATATACAGGATGTTCTCACAAGGTTGGTCGCTCTCATCTACATACAGCCGCTCATACTGCCATGGTTATAGCCATACTGCTACCAAGGGCTTCATGCTGAGTTCTCATGAGTTCATGGCCGTCAAGGCTTCGCTACATGTTCATACCATATTCATATGGTTCGCCACTGGCCAAAATTGCGCCACAATTCAGTGGCATCGACCCACGACCCCAGATCCAAATTCTCACAAATTTCAGCCCGTCTCGACGACCCAGAGCCGGCCTATCATGTACAGATATGCTGCTCCATGTATATTCATGCAGGCTGCGATACACGCCATGGGCGCTACTGCACCCATGAAGCTCTGCTCGCTCCTGGATCGATCCGTAATCAAATCTGCGATACTTACACATATTTCGCGCCTTCCACGCTTATAATATTGCCGGCATGAAGATCTGTTCTCACAAAATGCGCTGATTGACTCTCAAATTTCATTGGAGAATTTGCTATTTTCAAGTATTTGACATATATTTTGGATGATAATGTCACCCAAAAATAGAATCGATACGCCCTAAAATTAATGACAAGACGAATCTCAAGGCATTTTCGAAATGCTTCGATCTAATCACCGATTTCAGAAGTTTTACAAATTAAATCGACCGGCCTCGATGAGACGAACATAGAATATCAAGCACCGATCCGAACTCGAATCGATGCTATCGATGAAAATGGATCGATCCGCCAAATGGTCACCAAAATCGACATATTATAGTCGTCGATCGAAGCGCCGTCGAATCCAACTAATCCAGATCACCCAAGACATCATTAAGGCACCTGATCATCAAAATACACCGTCGATTGGGGATCGACGCCGTCCGACGGAGTGGTTATGGAGTGGTTGGAGTTTTCCACGACCGCGCCACTCCCAAAAATCTATAAATAAACTTCATTCTCACCTTAAAGGACCAAAAATTGAAGACCAGAGCTTCGAGAACCTCCCCGACCTGACGCACGACTAACCACCGCTACCCAAGAGTGCTCAAGATCGAGCTCGGAGATCGCCCCTGAGGAGGACTAGAAAAGACCGTTGCCGCCCTTTCTCTCCCAAGATCAGGTTGCCCGTAAGATCCGCCCGCCGCTTTTGGGAAACTTCTCCCCGGGTTGGAGTAATCAGATATTTTTCTACACTCTAATATCTCCTCAGAACACCTTCTTCTCGAACTAACGGAAGACCTCAGATCTTTGAACACATAGTTCTGAGATGGGCAAGGCCCGTGGTTTTCCTTAACGGGTTTTTTCACGATAACCCTGTTCATATCCCCGCTGTGTTTGGATAATTTTTGCCAAAAGATCTCAGATCTACCTAATAAAATTTCAAGACGCAACAATATATATATATATAAATTATAACAAGATAAATAAAAAATTTAATTTTTATTTTAAATAAATAGATATTAATAATATTTTGGATGCAAGTTAAAATTTTATAAATTTTTTAAACTAGAAAAAAATTATATTGCTATATAAGTAAATATAAATAATTAAGTATTGATTATGTAAACAAATATGTATGTAAATTCTATATTATTTTTCACCTATCATATAATTTTAAAAATTAACAAAAACATATTCACTTTCATAGATTAAGAAAATATATTTCCTTCAAGTAACAATGTAAGTTTGAAGTTCAGACAATATAACATATTGCACGTATTGACCATATTTCATAATCTGAAGGGTTATTTAGTTGCCTGTATTTAGAGTTTAGAGTGTAAAGTAAGCTAAATACAACGTAAAAGGAATGCAGTGTATTTAGATTACTTTAATTTATTTGATTGAAAACTCTACAAATACATTAATTTCTTTTTTTTATTGATAAAATAAATGTAATGTAAAGTATTTTTGAGACATGGTGACTTGGCTGATGAGTGGTGATGATTGGTACGCAATGACTAGATAAAAACACTTTATATAAATATATTTAAAATTTACTCAAATCGGGTAAATTCTAAATACACCAAAAATAATCATTCTAATGCATTTCAAATATACTATAAATGTATTGAAATTTTACTTTGCACCATATAAAATACTCAAAAAGTTAAATTCTCTGTATTTGATTTACTTTACACTCTAAATGCAGGCAACTAAAGAGCTCTTAAGGTGGAATGATTGATGCTTATTTCAAGAAAATATATATATTATAATTGAAGGAAGAAGATATGAGCAATAATATCTTCAAAATCAATGTAAAATAATATGAGAGTAAAATTTTGATTGACGAGCATATTGTATTTGAGGTTTGGAGAAATTTAATTAATATTAGTAAGTAGTTATTTTAGAAGAAATTATTAGAGAAAAAAATAAATTAAAATATTTAGAACTTCATTTTCATGAAATTATTTTAATGAATATGAGAGTAGACAAAAATGTATGCTTCATCACAGTGGATTGATTGTTCTATTATTCTTATATGGTATCGGTGAATTTATAGATGTGATGGTTGCTATTATTAGTTTAATTATTATAGAATCTTAATATTATTAATAATATCTAGATTAATAATTAATTAAGAGTTTTCATTTTACTTATTTTGTTTATTACAAATTTATAATAGATAAATAAATTATGTTATATTTATCTTAAAATAAATTAAAATTTTAATTTTAACTATTTTACCAAAAAAAAGTCAGTAGTGGAGTTAAGAGTTCAGTTCAAAAATATTCTCATTTAAAATAATAAAAGATTAAAGTAATTAATTATAAATTAAATACATTAAAGTAAAACCTCTTAAAGTGGTTTTGATATTAGGAAACATAGAGAAGAGCACTGAATAAAATGTTAAACCCCTAATCCATTTCAATACAGACAGAATTAATTAAAAATATCTGTCAGTGGATAACCAATAAGAAACTGACACGTGGAAGAGATTAGTCCCTATAATCTGAGGTTTAATGATGACAGTTAGCCAGTGATGACGTACTCCTATTCCAACCGCCCGATCACAATTCTTCTACCAATACTTTCTCTCTCTTTCCCTCGCGAAGGCGATCAGTTTCTCTCTCTAGTCCGAATCGAAATTCCGAAAAAGCCCATGATTCTCGATGGAACGTATCGGGCTCAAAAAGCTGTAGGACTGATGGAGAGGCAGAGCCCGCACTCGAGTTCCCAGCTTCCCACGTGCGTCGTCGCCGCACCCAATAATGGTTCCAGGTGTGGACCCCACCAAACTCATTAAATGGCGCTTTAAAAAAAAGTAATATTTTTTATTTTATTCAGAATATCCCGAGCTCGAGTTTGGCTGAAGATTAATAAATACACTTAAAATAAATTATTAAATATTATTATATATATATATATATATTATATGTATTACTATATAATTATTATTATATTAATATATAATAATATATAATTATTCATAACTGATATATAATAATTATATATTATAAAATATCATATAACATTATATTATTAAAATTCAGACGTAAGTATACATTTACATTCTCTATATAATAATTTTTTATTTAGATATAATCTGTGTCTTATTTTACAACTATGGATAATAAAAATATGATTAAAAATGAAATTTATAATGATGAGCTTAATATTATTTAAAATGCAATATCATATTATATTATATAATTAAATTAATTGATAAGAATATATTATATGAGCCTATTTTTAAATGCTCAAATTCAAATTATAAGATGGCCAAAAATAGATAAGAATTATAATATTTATTAATTACATGTCAATGAATCTTCATCTTTGAAAATTAATATCTAAAAATCTAACCAAAGAGAAAGAAGTTAATATATTTGATAAAAGTTGTTTTAAACAAAATAATTTGATGTGTGTTTATATAATATGAGGGTTGATATAGTCTCAATTATCTCCTTAATCACTATATTATTTTTTAAAATAATTAATTAGATCATTTTATATCATTTTTATAATAAATGCACATATACATATATGTCACACAATTTTTATGTATTTATATATATAATATTTAAATTTAAATTTTTATAAATATAATATCTTAAAATTAAAAATTATATAAAATTTAATCATTATTCAAATTTAGAAATGAATTATAATTTCTTTGATATGAGAAAATGATTAATAATTAAATATTATATTTTAAGTATTAAATATTTAACTGCATATAAATTATGTAGTATGTATATATATTTTTTTAATTATGAAAATTGTCAAGATCATTAAATTTATATACATATTATTTAATCATTTATAAAAAAGTAATACTAGAAATTTAGCTTAAATTAATCTATAATTCATTTTTATAACGATACATTTTCTCACAAAAAAAGAAAGATACCTTTTTAATTATAATTTGTTAGTTTGGGTGTGATTATTTTATCCTCCCATCACTTCTTGCGATAGCAAGATATATTTTTTCGTGCATTTACTGCCTCAGTACTGACTCCTGAAAGCACCCTTTCCGTCCACCGGGGCCTCTCGGTTCCCCTGCTCTCTCTCTCTCTCTCTCTCTCTCTCTCTCTCTCGATAACCTTGGACTTTAACTTCACTTTCACCCACCTCTCTCTTCTCTCGCTCTGCTCTGCCATCAGCCCTTTTCAAAGGAACAAGCAATCAAAGTAACAATAAAGTGATCTCACAGACACACACAGAGCGAGAGAGAAAGAGCAGCTGGATCTCTGCACCCTCTCCTTCCCCTTTCACTTTCTCACTCCACTTGAGAGAATAAAGGGGGAAAAATAAATCAGCTTTCACAGTTTAATTATTTAAAAGATGTCATCTTCAGATGATCCATTCCTTCTCCACCACCACAACCTCCTCTATCACGTTCCTCAGCACAGCAGGAGAGAGAAACTCCGCTTCCAGCCCGACAACTCTTCCCTTTCCAACCCCATGGCCCACTTCGCCGCAGGAACTGGCTTACTTCAGATCCAGCCTCCGCAAGGTAGCTTCTCTCTAACGCTATCTCCGGCGGCGGCGCTTCTTCCACTCGGACCGTTCACGGGCTATGCTGCCGTGCTGAACCGGTCCAGGTTTTTGGACCCGGCTCGTCAGCTTTTGGAGGAGGTTTGCGAGGTGGCCGGAGGCGAGCCGTTCGCCGGAGACCCCCCGGAAGTCATGTCGCTGGATTTTGCAGTGGGGCCGGAAGAACAGCAGTGGAAGAAAGCCAGGCTTATTTCCATGATTGATGAGGTTTTTTTTATTATTTTATTTCATGTGTTTAATTAAAGCCTGATGTTATAATAGAAATGACTATTAATTTAATTTCTTGACGCAATTTTAAATTTGGTTACTGCATTTTTTTAATCATTTGAACTAAGCCAGCTTTTTTTTCTTCCTGATTCTCTTATATATGTTGCTGATTCATCGGTGGAAGGTTAATTAGCAGCGTAATTAGTTACTTGCTATATGAAATATACTATGTATAAACAATTATCAGATAAGTTGGTTGACTCCATTTATTTTATTCATTTTTAATCACTTATTTGAAGGTATGAATTGTATTATGTTGTTAGAGAGAAAATTTAGCAGCATTGTGTGATTTAGTTTTCATGTGCAATGAACTTAAAAGTCAAACATCAATGGTAGCGTGGGCGCGCTTGATATTAACAATAATCAATCAATATATATTAGTATTTAGTAAAAGATAGAGTGATAACTTGATAGATTTAGGAGCTGTTTGAGGCAGCAGCGGCACTGCGGTGTGCTGCACCGCACCGCAATGTTGTTTAGGTACCATGTTTAGGCTGTGTTTTGAGGAATCTGTGGTGCAAAAGTTATATTTTTCAACTCAATTGGCTACCTGCGATGACAGTCAGAAAGTTGTAATTTGACATTTATTAAAAAAAAATTATATGCCCACCACAACTTGTTCTTCAACATGTTCACCACTGCTTTTTCATACAGCTATCCCAAATAGACCTTAGTTATTTTGGAGACTTAATGGGGATTTACATGCATATCACATAGCTATTATGTATTTACATATTCAACACCTAAATTTTAATATTTACATACATAATACTTAAAATTTTGTACTATCACATAAAAAATGCCAATATGACTTGCTTTATTAAAGTGCAATATGCATGGCAAAGTGCTAGGTATGTAAATATGAAACTTTTAAGTGTTAGATATATAAACATATAGGGATTGTGTGGTGTGTATGCAATTTTTTCTTAAATTTCATTAGATTTGCTATATTGTATAGAGAAGGTGTTGGGCTCTAAAATAACTCTTGTCATCGTTGTGTATAAAAATATAGCAAAGATTTTTCTATGATAGGTTTAACTAAACCCTAAAAAACCAATTTAAACGACTGATGACAAAAATGGGGATTTACATACATACCACGCAATTCTTATGAATTTACGTATTTCACACCCAAACTTTAATTTTTTTTAAATAACACCTAAATCTTTATTATTACATCAAAATACCACCCTTGTTACTTTTTTTTCAAGTGAAATGCACTTTTTTTGAGTATAGGAAAGTCTTGTTTTGTAAATATTCAAGTTGTTAATAAATATGTAATCAGAAGAATACAGATGTATGTAAATTTTCCAAATTTATATATCGAATAAGTTGGTGGAAGTTGGTGGAACCAGCCTCTCTTCTCAGGATGAGCAATTTGCATGTCAGGACAATAGTGAAGCAAATGATTAATTTGTTAATCTCTTATAAGAGAAATTATAAAATTCAGGAGGGGCAATTGGCCATCGGGTTCTGCCCCTTGGTGGAGTAAGTTTAAGGAAGATGGTTTTTGTTTGTAATATTATAGTGTTTTTGTTTTGCTTCAAAAGAAGATAAAAATTAATTTTTCCAATTAATTTTTCCTTCCTTTTGTTCTTCATTTTATATTTTCTGATCAGGTCTGTAGAAGATACAGGATGTATTATCAACAGGTGCAAAGTGTTATCACATCATTCGAAATGGTAGTCGGGTTAAGCACCGCTGCCCCATACGTTTCCTTGGCACTCAAGTCCATGTCTAAGCACTTCAGGTGCTTGAAGGATACAATGTCTGATCAACTTAATCTCAGCAACAAGGATTCGGGCAAGGATGGCTTTAGTCGAACCGAGATCTCTAGCTTGGGCATGGGCTTACAGCAAGATGGGAACAACCTCGATTCTTATAGGCAGCCGCATTCGTGGCGACCACAAAGGGGACTTCCTGAGCGAGCCGTGGCTGTTCTTCGGGCCTGGCTATTTGAACACTTCTTGCACCCGTGAGTTTGATTTTTATCAAGGATTTACTTCTTCTGCCTTGATGGCTTATTAGTTTATCCTGTTGAATTTGCTTATTCTTGAAATAGTGTTAAACTATCTTCTTCCTTCAAACAGAAAGCCTCTTATGATGAAGAGTTTTCATCCTATTAGTTCTGAAGTTGTTTTCCTAGTTGCAGGCTTATTCATTTTCAGTACCTTAACTAGTTAGTATATCATAAGATTCGATCAACAATTTGTTATAACTTTGTATAGAAAATCAAAGAATAAGTTCTTGGTATACTTTTATGTTGCAGGTATCCCACAGATGTGGACAAACAAATGCTTGCCAAGCAAGCAGGTTTGACAAGAAACCAGGTACATAAAAGTTACTTCAAATTAACTTTGTAAAGCATATATGATGATTAATTAATTTATATTTTCTTGGTTCATGCTAACTGTGAACTAGAATGACTAAAAGCACTGTATCATATGTTTAAATCTTTATATATATAATCTATTGTTCTACCCAGGTCTCCAACTGGTTCATCAATGCAAGAGTTAGATTATGGAAACCAATGGTTGAAGAAATACATAACCTCGAGATGAGGCAACAACTTCAGAAAACAGTAGAAGTTAATAATAAAACCCAAGTGGCTGATCACGAGGAACCTTCAAAACCTTCTTCATCTACAGCGACTTCCTCCAGAAACCAACCTCGTCGAAACAGCTGCTGCATGCAAAGGAACCAAAACACATCTTTCAGATCTTTGAATAATCAACTTCCTTACATTGCAAACCACATCGAAGAGCCATACAACTATGCTTACGACGATTTCTCCGGCCGTGATATTGGAAGGAACGCGGGCAGTGTCTCTCTCACGCTCGGCCTTCATCAGAACGGCGGCGTCCGCTTGGCGGAGCCGCTTCCTTTGAATGTCGCTCGGCGATTCGGTCTCGAAGACTGCGGCGAGACGTATGTTGGTGCATTCGAGGGTCAAGAGAGGCGGTTCGAGAAGGATCGGTATTGGTGGCCATCTACTTCATGATTTTGTTGGTTGATGTAAGGATCTGTATTGGTGGCCATCTGCTTCATGATTTTGTTGGTTGATGTAAGTGTATGAAACCTCCTTGTTAGATCATATGAACACATATGATCTCTGTTGATTAATCAGTCTCTTACTATATTTGATGTGATTTGGTGGTGCCTGTTGCAAGCTATTCAGTGGAGAGAATGTTTTTAAGCTATATTGGCTTGCCTGTAGACTATAGCCCAAAGTTTATCTGTGCTTAATTATCTGTTGCATGCTATATAATGCATGCAGAGGTATCAAGAAATATTATTGAATGCAAGACAGTTACACTTTAGATGGCATGGCTCGATAATGGCTCAATTAATGCTCGTTTATTTCATTAAGAGCTGCTTGTTAATAAGTTCGATAAGCTTAATCTAAATCGAGCTCGCGAACAAACTCGAGCCGAGCTCGAACACCATCCTAAAAGCTCGAATCGAGTCGAGCTCAAGCTCAATATTAGCAAACGAGCTTGAACTCGAATAGGGCTCTGCTCGGTTTGATTCGGTTCGTTTGCAGCCCTACGCATGGGCTGCTGGCCATATAAACCCAATAGCTAATTGTTAATTATAATTAGTTAATAGTTTATTATAAATATTAAATGGATTTTATGTTTATTTTTCATTTTTATCTGATAATGAATTTTAGAAATACTCAGTGGATTATTTGTAATATATAAAATTATGTATTGATTAAGTATTATATGATATTATGTTAATTAAAATTTATTTATAAAATTATATGTAGATTTTGTATATAATAATCTCTTTACATATAAATTTCAGGTAAATCAAAATTTTCTTTTAAATATTATAAATTATTACATAAGATTAAAAATAGTGAATATATAATAAATGCAATGAAGATTCTATGAAATAAAGTATTGTAAAATTCAATGTAAAAGTGTTCATTTAAACATTTAAAATAAAATATAATAATATAAATGTATTTAATTTTGGTAAAATCTTCAACGGCTAGTGGATTATTTGCTTGGATTTGTAGTTTTTATCTCGGAAATGAAAAAGAACTGTTGCGTGGAGTATACGCAGTCCGTTTCAGTCCACTTGTTGAGAGCAAAATCTCAAAAATAAATAAATAGTAATAATAAATTACTGTGACTGATGATAGCCGGTTTCCAGTGTTCTTCGCCGGTGACCACAAAATCTTAATGAAGATAATTTTGCTCTATTTTTGGATGAGATAATTTGCTTTCATATTCAATTAAATTATTAAGAGATTAAATTTCTTCATTGTTAAAAATTAAGTTTTATCTTAATTAATACCTTCGCTACCTTGTTGTTCTTAGTTACTTATACGGTGAGAATTGTTTGATTCTCACATAATTCTTATATATTTACATATTTAATATCTAAATCTTAATTTTTATATATACTAAGCTCTAATCTTTAATATCACATAAAAAAATATCATTGTTACTCATTTTTTAAAATGAAATATATTTTTTAAGCATAAAAAAAGATAAGTAAATATCTAACTTTAGGCATTAGATATATAAATACATAAAAATTAGGGGATATGCATGTAAATCTTCTCTTCATTTTTCATATTCCTTTAATTACATATTTAAGCATTATGAATTATAAAGTGATAATTGTAGCGATTGAGTTGTGTCCGTGTGTTCGTGCGTGCATGCGTGCATATATTATAAAGTAAAAAAAATACAAATTAACTCAAAAGATATTAAGAGATTTTTTTTTTAATTTTATTTGAAGTCATTATCTCTTCTAGATAATTAAAAATTAGGGAGATTTACATACATACCACAAAATTATTACATATTCATATACTCAATATCTAAATTTTAATATTTATAAACATAATATTCAAATTTTTAATATCACATCATAAATATTACTATCACCTATTTTTGAAAAGCTAAAGCACCATTATATGCATAGGAAAACTCTATATATATAAATATAAACTTTTGGGATATTAGATATTTAAATGCATAAGAATTATGTGATTTGTATGTAATTATGTTTAAAAATTATGATGGAAATTGCACCCACTCATTTATAGGTTTACAAAAGTCTATAACTTGCTAATTTAATCATTAATTTATGTATAAAAAGTTGTTAGATTTTGGCTTATTGCAATGAATGTTACATTTGAGATAGCTTTCTTGCTATTTTGCTTTTTTTAAAATCAGCTAAAAAACAAATCAGCTTCATTTGGCTATCACCCTTTTTGCTGTTTTTTGAAATTTTCAAAAAAAAAAAAAAATATTTGTAACACACAATAATTTTTTCTAAAAGTTGCTTTCTCCATGTTAGTTTTATAATCAGCTTTTCAAAAAATTACAACTATCCCAAGCAGATCCTAAGTCTTTATGATAAAAAAAAAACACTACTTTACATCTATAATAAACGCCACCATTTTAATATTTTGTAGATTATCTCATATTAAATTAAAAATATATATTTACTCAATTTCTCATCAAGTTAAATAAGTGAGTGAAAAGCTAATTGCAATTCATTTCGTTCAAACCAAAAATAGCTTTCAGATTATTACGAAAAAAAATAAAATCTATATTTCATAAAAATAAAATAAAAAACTAAATAAGTCATTAACATTATCCAGTATAGTTAAAACCAACAACAAAGAGGAAAATCATACAAACAATGCCATCTGTATACCATTAATCAAATGGAATTAATAGATAAGTTCAATTATGGAGCATTAACTCAGTGCTTTGAAATTATCTCTCTCGCTAATCACATCTATATTGTATTAAAAATTACTTTGATGAAAGTACTACACTCATTAATATACTTAAAAATCAATTTAACTTGGTGACTTCACTGCTTCAGACTAGTAAATAAATATATTTTCGATCTGTTCAGCCGCTTCCTTAAGCACTATAAAACGACCATTCTGAACAATTTTTCTAATCCAGAACTCTTAAACTCTTCTCTCTAAATGAAGCTCTTCAGCTTTCTTCTTCTTCTTCTTCTTATGCTTATTTCAGTGCTATCTGAAGCTGTTCCGAGTAGAAAGAACCTAATTTCAGTAGAGAAAATAGAAGCAAAAATAGATGAAATTAGCAGCTGGAGAAACCTACAGGAAGGTACTCCGAGTGGTGGAAGTCCTCTTTATCAAGGAATGAGCACTGAAGGCCATCACACCATGGACGCTCAGACATGGGACAGGTTGCATCCTAAGCCCTGAAACTTGAGAGCTTAATTAAGATCAGGGTTGATTGAGCTAAGGATATTGCTGTTACAGAAAGAAGGTTGAAGATGAAGTCTAGTATTATAGCTATATGATCAGCCGTAATATATATGCTGCTTTTAGATATACATAAAGGTCTCTGATGTCTTTTTAGTCTACTTATGTCAATTAGGTTCAATATATATGTCATGTGTGAACTCTGCATGAAATTTAAGTAAGAAATTAATGTATATTGTTGCATGCTAGAAAATCATAAGTAAAGTGAAAGTTTTAGTCTTGTTATGAATCCAAAGATACATATGGTATTTAAAGAGTGAATAAGAAAAACTCCAGAAATTTTTACGTGAAAAACCTTGAAAAGAGGGAAAAAATCACGGGGCCTAGCCCAGCAAAAATCTTCCACTATGTATCTGTTTCAGAGTACAAAATTTTTCCGATAACGGGATTACAAAATTGTATATAAGAAGGGAACAACAACTACATGGTCATGTTCGTTGTAGCTAGTGATTGAGAGAATGAACGGGAACAACATCGACGATGAAAGTCGTCATGATGGAGACCGACGGAGATTGACGACGGCGAGGATCAGCTGCGGTGGCTGACTGCGACGGCCGGCGGCGGCGGTTGACAACCGTCGAGTGATGGCACGATTGTGTTTGGAGGAATTTCAAGCTTTAGAGCTCTTTCCTCTCTCTTGCTTGACCCCTTTCATATGAAGAATGAGAGGCTATTTATAGATTGGAGGAGTGCGTCTCTGTAAATACATGCAAAATCCGAACCATTCCTCTCCATCAGATGGCTCAAAATGATTCCTTTGATCATATGATGTATTTTGTGTATTTGAATGCTCAAATGAAGTGAGAATTATGAGATCTTGGGCTTGTTAGATCCAGCTCGTCAAGACGCTTGATTTGACTATAAACACTCCATGTTTAAAAGTCGATTGATAATAGCGTTGATCTCTAGTCTTGATTCGTAATCGACATCATCAAGATTCGCGTTTCTCACTAGTAGAATTTTCGGTCATATCGTTGCTTTATTTTTGGATGATATTATCTCAATCATCCAAAAATATATATGCCGAATACTTGAAAATAGCAAATTCTTCGATGAAATTTGCGGGTCCATTAACCATACATTTTGAGAGAACAAATCTTTATGTGAGCACAAGATTATGACCATGGAAGTGGGTGTAGGGCCACGGATGTGTGCGGGTACGCTTGGAAGTAAGATTTATGGGTTATGGACCCATTTGGAAACTTACCGCTGAGAGGAGCTCATACGCTACCATGATCATGCGTCCGCTGGCCGGCAACGGGCTGGGATCGTAATGGTGCGCTACTGGTCGGCGGTCGCTGGTTGGTCACACGGCCGCCGACGGATCGCTGCGTGGGTCGTGGCGTCGGCACAATGGCAGCGCGGTCGCGCAGAAGGTCTCGATGGGTCGCAAGAATCGACGCGTCTGGGTCGAAGCGCGACGGTCGACGCTGGGTTGGTGTGCGACCCGCAGCGACATCGCGGTGGATAGCGTATCGGCCACGCTCGGCGCGAAGTGAACGGACCACGCTGGTTAATATGGCCCGGCGGCGGCGAAACACCCGTTTTTGGCAATTTTCAGCTGTTTTTGACGATTTTCAGCAATTTTTTTACCTTTATGCCCTTATAAGGGGTCTATAAAAACCCTCTAGGGCCAAGGGAGAAGGCACACTCTTCATATGCTTGAGTGACCCTCTTCTTCTTAAGAGGAGGTTGTTCGGAGGCATCAACCGTATCACAACGGCGCTTTCCCTCGAAGAGGCGCAACCGCCCATGTCGGACCGCCGGGTTCGAGGCTATCAAGACACGAAGTTCATAATGGCGAGGTTCTGCTCTCCCCCTCAAAGAGGCAGACCGCCTCGCCTTGGACGAATCGCTCGATAAAGGCCCGTAGCTCATACCGCGTTCGATTCTCCCTCGAAGAGGCGCGTTCGCCTGGTTCGACCAACCGGTTTGAAGCGACAAGGCTCAGCTCACTGTACAGGCTCCAGCTTCTCTTAACGCCTTGTCGGACCGACCGGATTTGGAGTCGATCAAGGCCCGTAATTCATATGGTGAGACTCCGGTTTTCCCTCGAAAGAGGCGTCAACTGCCCTCGTTGGACTGACCGGGTTTGGAGGTGATGATCGACTACGATAACCGGCGATGATGGGGCGGTGTGGTGAATGGCCGCGGATGACCGGACGATGGTGGTACCGGCGAGATGGCCGGTGATAATGGTGGTGACCAGGAGATTGTCGGCGGCGATTGCGGACCGCAACAACATGGCGACCGGCGTGAATCGGGATGACCGGCGACGATGGTGGGATCGATGAGATTGCCGCGATGGTCGCTACGGTCGGCAAATGATGGGGTGGTCGGCAAATGGCAACGCAACCAACGATGCGGCGACCGACGCCGTAGTCAGGGATGACCTACGACGATGGTGGTGAACGGCAGATTGTCAGCGAAGCGGCCGTGGTGGTCACCGCCGACGGCGGATGGCGCGGCCGACGCGGTGGTCGCAGCGAATGCGGTAACGTGGGGACCGACGTCAGAGTCACGGGATAACCGCGACCATGGTGACCACGGAGATTGTCAGCCGATGGTCGGGTGGTGACCGACGGTCGGGTTAGTCGACGGGGTGGTCACGACAATTAGCAGTAGTCGACGAATGGCGACCGGGCGCGTAATGGCGGGATGATGGAGATGATGGTGGTGACCAGCGGAGATTGCCGACGATGGTCGGCGGCGGTGACCAGCGATGGTGGTTGGCAGCCGACGAGGATCTTTAACCTATCCGAGGTTGTTTGTCAGAGTGTGACTCGATGACGTTAACCTGTATGGAAAAGGCCGAATTGAATCTGCAGAAGATTTTTGACCTATCCGAGATTGTTTGTCAGAGTGTTACCCGATGACGTTAACCTGTATGGAAGACTTTGAATCAATCGGTGAGGATTTTGACTATCCGGGTTATTTGTTAAGTGTGACTTGACGCGTTAACTGTATGGAAGAGTCGAATCAATCTTGAGGATTTTGACATATCCAAGGTTGTTTGTCATTGTGTGACTCGATGACGTTAACCTGTATGGAAGAGGTCGAATTGAATCCACTGAGGATTTTTGACCTATTCGAGGTTGTTTGTCAGAGTGTGACTCGATGACGTTAACCTGTATGGAAGAGGTCAAATTGAATCCGCTGAGGATTTTTGACATATCCGAGGTTGTTTGTCAGAGTGTGACTCGATGACGTTAACCTGCATGGAAGAGGTCGAATATGGAAGATGTCAAATTGAATCTACTGAGGATTTTTGATCTATTCGAGGTTGTTTGTCAGAGTGTGACTCGATGACGTTAACCTGTATGGAAGATGTTGAATCAATGGAAGATTTTGACCTATCCGGTTGTTTATCGAGTGTGATTCGACATTAACCTGTATGGAAGAGGTCGAATTGAATCCGCTGAGGATTTTTGACCTATCCGAGGTTGTTTGTTAAAGTGTGACTCAATACTTTAACCTGTATGGAAGAGGTCGAATTGAATCCGTTGAGGATTTTTGACCTATCCGAGGTTGTTTGCCAGGGTGTGACTCGATGACGTTAACCTATATGGAAGAGATCGTGGGAAGTCCATCAAGGACCTTTTGACCTATCCTAGGTATTAGCCAACGTGTTATTTGACTCCTTACCTGTGTGGAGTAGGTGCGGAGTTTTGACCTATCTGAGATTGTTTGTCAGAGTTTTTGCTCGATGATGTTAACCTATGTGGAGTAGGTCAAATCAAAATATTTGTTTGAGCTTGTAGCCAAAGTTGTTTCTTGACCTTTGTCTTTCTCATTGGTATTACTGAGTTGCTTCTCAAACTGATAATCAATTAGATATCCAGAATATCGATTAGGATAATCTTTTGAGATTAAGAGTTGCCCCCCAATTTCTGACAAAATCTGAAAGAATGAAGTTTGATGAATCTTCATTCTTCGCTTGTTAAAAGCTTGAAATGCTCCACCTGGATGGTGGTTTTGATCTTGTTGGAAAACTTGATCGCCATAAAAGATGAAATAATGAGAATCAGCTTCCCACAGATGGCACCAAACTGTTGTGTGCTAGAAAACCAGTTGCGGTAGAGTGAAAGTTTACGCCTTAGCCTTGTTGTGAAATCCAACACACACACAAGTATTTAAAGAGTGAACAAAAAAATTCCAAAAAAATTTTACATGGAAAACCTCGAAAAGGGGGAAAAACTACGGGGCCTAGCCCAGCAAAAATCTTCCACTATGTATCTGTTTCAGAGTACAAAATCTTTCCCGATAATGGGATTACAGAATTGTATATGAGAAGAGAACAACAACTACATTGTCACGTTCAGGTTGTAACAGTTGCTAGTGGTAGTAGATGATAGTGAACAACGGGGAACAACCACTGACGATGAAGGTCGTCATGATGGAGACCGACGGAGATTGACGACGGCGAGGATCAACGGTGACGGCTGACGGCGGCGGTGGTTGACAACCGTCGAGTGGTGGCACGATTGTGTTTGGAGGATTTTCAAGCTTTAGAGCTCTCTCCTCTCTTTTGCTTGACCCCTCTCATATGAAGAATGAGTGATTATTTATAGATTGGAGGGATGACGTCTCTATAAATACAAGCAAAATCCGAACCACTCCTCTCCATCGGATGGCTCAAAATGATTCTTTGATCATATGATGTATTTTGTGTATTTGAATGCTCAAATGAAGTCGGAATTATGAGATCTTGGGCTTGTTAGATCCACTGCCAAGACGCCGATTTGACTATAAACACTCCATGTTTAAGAGTCGATTGATAATAAGCGCTTGATCTTAATCTTAATTCGTAATCGAGCTTTGACATCAAAATTGCTCTTTAAGAATTTTCAGGGTCATATCATATATAAATATCAATGTATAAGTTATAGTTAAATATGAGGCTATCTGGCTTTGTGGGAGATTTTATGTGAGTCAATTTTTTTTTTGCTTGCATTAAATTCTCAACAAAATTATTGGGACCTATAACTAATGAAATTCGAGAGTTTTTTGATAAAATAGTCGACCTGTAAAGAAAAGAATTGAGTGTTATGGGTGACATTTTTCTTTTTTTTAATCTATGTTCATCCAAAAATATATATTTCTTTTAATAGCCTCATAACTTTCTTTCTCTCTCTTTATATATATAAATATATCCTTGCAAAATTTTATAACAATATATGTCACTTGATAAATGAATAATATAGCTGAGAATATTATGACTGAAATTTTCATTTAAATAAAATTTAAATTCAAATTCCTATTTATAGCATTGTCGTTGCTAGGTCGCAAGCCCAGGAAAAGAAAAGTAGAGGGTTGCATTAGGCAGTCGACAGTCAACGTAAAATTTGTCAAAAAATTATTATGTGGATCTTTTAATACATTATGTCAATGCTAAGATATTCCCTCGATGCAATGCACTATATGTATCAAAAGTGTGCAAGAGCCACTGTATCAACGGCTCGAGTGTAGTGTTAAATAAGTAGGGTTCCCACATTATGGATAGATATGATTAAAGAAGCTAGTCTACCAAATTAGAATTAAGATTGAAACTTAGAATATATGTATACATATAGGTAAATTAATATAATTAATAGATATTGTTATTCATAAAAAGATAAATACTTATGCATTTAAGAAACTAAATTGGTTGGAGAGAATACCAAAAAGATTTATAGTTTATGATTTAAACTTTGGTCTTTAGTAAAAGTCATACTAAAAATGGTGTAGATGTGATTATGGATAAGAGTTTGAAAGATAATATTATAAAAATTAATAGAATCAAATATAGAATTTATAAATTTAAATATTATTGTTGATGCTAAAATTATTTATATTATAAGCATTTATACCCCTCAAGTAGGTTTAAATGTATGCATAAAAGAAAAATTTTGAAATGATCTAGAAGAATTAATACAAATAATATATCTTGAAGAAAAAGTATTTATTGAAGGAGATTTAAATAAATATATTAGTAGAATTGTAGAATCTTTTAGAAGCATTCATGATTTTTATGAGTTTGGAGTGACTAATAATAAGAGAAGACTATGTTGAATTTTATTTTAACTCTTAATTTTGTAATTGCTAATACTTTATTTAACAAAAGAAGTTAATATATTATCATTTATAAGAATAGACCTAATATAATGCAGATTAATTATTTTATGAGAAAATTAAATATATTAGATTATAATGATTGCACAATTATTTCGAGTGAAAGTTCAAGTGCCTATCATCGATAATTTATTTTGAAGTTTAAGATAGAAGATGAAAAGTAAATTAAAATATTATCTTATGATCAGATAAGAGTACTTAAATAATGCTAATAAAAACATTTTAAGTAAGTTATAAGATCTTAGAATTTGAGATATTCGTAAAAAGCTAATGTTATGTGAAAAAAAATACCAAGTAATATTAATCAAATTATTAAAATAATACTTGGAGAATAAAAAAAAGCTCTTATTAGCAAAAAATAATTGGTGATGGAATTAAAATATATTAAAAAAATAAAAATCATATAATAGTTTAAAAAAATTAATCAAAAAGAATCAAAATTTTCCTTACAGTAAAGAAAAAATATACATATATATATATATATATATATATATCTATGTAATCAAATACTAAATAATAATTAATTATATAAATGTATCCAAAAAAATACTATACGCGTAAAATAATATATTTAAATTAATTAAAACATTTGCCATTAAGTGTAATAAAATCATTAATGATTTTTTTATTAACTTTAATTAATTTATTTATATTTTAATATATGTTTAAGATAATAACAAACTAAAATTACGTTGAAATCCGCCGTATCACATTTTCTGCGAAACTTTTCACTAGAAAACAAAAAAAAAAACAATAAATAAATAATAGGTTTATACATACACTCAAAACAATATTTTTCGTTTAACGTAAACTTTATTATTCTTGAATAAGAAAGTCATACCACTCTTCTAAAATGAAAAAATGAATTACACCTTATTTTTGTGGTATACAAGTAATAATAAAGTTTCACATGTTAAATGAGTAAAATAAGTTATTTTGAGTGATATGTATATAAAAACCCCATAATAAATATGCCTAATACTAATCCTTGCGTTGGAGGAGAAAAGGACGGCTCACAGACTCTTCATGGTTTTTTTTTTTCTTTTCTGCTTTTCTCGCTCATTTTCAACGCACAGCGAAAGGGTCCGTCTCCCTCAACCCGTAAGTCCCTCATCCACTCGCAGATTTTTTCGATCCCGAAACCTAGCTCTCGTCCGTCAGCCCGCAAGCCCGCAAGGCCTAGCACAGCAGGTTTTTCCCGTTAAGAATGAGCCGCATAACATCTCATTGTGTTCCAACCTACCTAAGATCGATCCCTCCCTATCTGTACAGTGCCATCCCCCCTCCAATCGAACACCCAGCTCACATCCCTTCTTAGCCAGCCCTCCTTGTCTCTCTATTCCAGGCACAAAATATGCTACCTCTGGCTTTTCACAACTCCGTTTCTCTTCCCAAATTGAAGGCCAACCTGCACTAAGCCAAGCAGATCTCTCAAGAAATCCCTCTCCAAAACAGCCGACAAACTTGTAGGCATTCCACACAATCCGCTTCATAGTTTTGGTGTTCATCATACTCCCGTTCACGTAACCTTACATGCTCAGAATATTTCCTCTTCATATTCTTGGCCTACTGTATACCTTTCTCTCATTTCTACAAACCCTATTTCATTTACAAACATTCTCCAGATTTCTTTCCAACCGGCCTTAACTTGCTGAATTCCCAACACAATAACCTCAACAATCCTCTCTTTCTCTCCTCCAACATAAAAAATCAAATTTCAAGATATAATTTGTGAAGATATACTTTCAATATGTGTAAATATGTGTGTGGAAATTGTATTTTATTTTCTTTAATGTAGTTTTGAATACCTCGTTATGCTTATCAAGGTATAATGAGATGAAATTTAATCGAGGTATTTTGAAATACCAACCATCACGCTCATCAGAGCATGACGGACACGCCAAAAAATTATTCGATGTAATTACCTATGTTGAAATATTATTGAAATTTATACTTAAAAAAAAAGAGGAATCAAGATTCATCTAAAAAAAAAGCAATCATATCAAAAATACAATAACCTAAAATGAAATTAAATTAAATTAAATTGTAAAGTTTTATAAAAAAACAAACAAACATAAACATGAATTTAAAAAAAAATTGAAATAAAAAAAGGAAAATAGCTAACAATGAATTTCAAAGAGACTTGAATGCACACTTGTACTTTGGGACAAAAATCATTTTTCCCCCTTTCTTCCCAAGTGATGAATGTGAATAGGCTATCATGGCATCTAATTTATAGAAATTGATAAGGCTCACATTCAACTAAAATATTCATTAAATATTAAAATGGTAAGACATGTGAAACTCATGTTGCATCCATTTTATTCCATATTGATTACCAAATCAAATGCAACCATGACATGGAGGTCTATACTAAAACTATAAAGAGTTTGAATTAAGTTAATTGGAAGGCTAATTCTCAAATCTAAAATAACTCAAAGTGAGCCTATTCAAAATTAATTGCATGCTTTTGAGCAAGAGCGTCGCTTAATAGTTTGTTAAAAGCACTAACAATAGCTTTTTTTATTGAACATGGAAAATCATGACAATAATACTAAAAATAAAAAAAAGCTATCATCCTTATAGATTTGAAAATCATTGAGTTCAAGTGAAATTCAAAAGGGACAAAATAGCTTGTTAATAAGCAAAAACATAACACTCAATGAATAATTGAAATGTGTTGTGGCCTATACTAAACAAATTGAATGAAAATTGAAAGAATCAAAATAGACTTATGAAGATATGAATGGCTTGTCAAAGAATTTGAATAAGGAATTATGATGAACTCATTGTTTGCTTATAGATACAAGATCAACTCTCTTGGGCGAAAATAAAAGTTGAAAGTGATGAATTGATAAAAATTCAAAAGCTCAATAATGACTACAAGCCAAATGGTATTTGAGAATTAAAAATTTTAATAAGCAAGCTAAGTGTGAGCAATGTTTTGAGTTACAACTTAAATCACTGTAGAATCTATGACTTCTTGCAAGCGACGAAGGCGCTAAATTAAATTACGCACTTTATGGAGCTTCCTTCAATTCAAAAAATAAAATCATTCTAATTATGATTTTAAAAATTAATGATTTCATTTATTAGATGAAATTATCTAAGCTAAAAATATTTGCATGTGCTCAGACATAGTGATTTAGAGTATAAATTTTAATGTTTGAAAATGTTGCGTATGCTAACTTAAAATTAATCTTATAATTTAGAAATAAAATAATATAAATTATCAACAACCCGCATGGGCCCTGACACAGTGTTGAATGTTTAAATTCAGGTGTCTGAGGATATTGTGCGGTTTAAAATCTGATTGACTTAAATGTTTTATATTGTGAATTATGCAATTATTTTGAAAGAGAAAACAATCATTTTGAACGCCTAAGTATATTTTTAAAATTAAATATTCTAAATATATACTTATGTATGTATTTTAACAAATCAATACATTCATATGATGAAGGTTTAAGTCATAGTTGAGCGGTTAAAATCATCCTCCCCATAGGGACTAGAGTTGATAAAACTGATTATTTCAATAAAAAATTAAATAATTAAGCTCAACTAGGTTGCATATAAAATTAATATTAAATGATACATTCAAGCTGATCACGTTAAGCCCACCCTTACTACTTTCATAAAGCCTCTAATAGATTTATATGGCTATTTTATGTTCAAAAATCCGAATACAATTACAGGTTTCAATCCATAAATCAAATCCTCCTCCTATAGGAGTAGAGTTGACAAGATCTAATATGATATAATAATATTTCAAAATTATAGACCCGATCCTCTGCGACCAAAAAGTAGAGTTGACAAGATATATCCCGATGATGACTGTGTTGATTGAGAATATCAATCGGAGGGATTTACTATTATCAAAATTTCTTAAATCCTTCAATGTTAAGCGAAATTCTTACCAACTATCAAATATTCAAGAAAATTAAAAAATGAAAATTAATTAAATGAAAATTCATCATAAAAGATAATAATAATAAATCCATCTATCCGTCTTTCGCAATTATTTATCGAGGGTGATAAATTTAATATTAACCCAAGCTCGTAAAGAAGTGAATGTCATATTATGTATATTGCTATATTCATACTCAAAATATTCTACACCAGTAAAGACGTGGCCCGTGTCTTCTATCCGCGTGATTTGGTCAGTATGCTCTGCATATGAAGCGGTTACGACCAGAGCCCTCTGACCTGGTGGTTTGGCCAATAGGCTCCACTAAATTACAGTCACAGCTGTAACCCGTATGCTCCCCAATAATTTTCTACCCCTTTGAGTTGTGGATCATAGGGTATACCTACTAGGAAATAATGCTCGTTATTAGCTAGGGTAGATTTTAGATTGTCCCCTTTGACAAATATTAACCATAATCCTTAAAGTTTTCTTGGACGATGTAACCAATGACTGCTGACAAGGATCTTTCGATCAGGTTGGGTCGACCATCTCCTCTGACTAAGTGGACCAGGGATCATGACAGCCTGGGATGATAGAATCACGGGATCTTGATCGAGCACGTCATCATTCCCCCAACCATATGCTTTAAGCGAAAAAAAAAAATGATGAATTTCATTAAATTTTAAATTCAAATTGTTTCTACTATATGCTAAGTAATTAGAGACTTATGACTAGCCTTAATCGAAAGTTGTCTCTCACTGATTGAAGATGGGTAATTAAATATAGATGCTTGCACCTATAGGAAATTGGAACCAGTTCTAAAGTCCTCATCAAATGAGGGTGACATCTCTGGGTAGTGCCTTATTTATCCATTACAAATAATCATCTGCCTTTCAAAAATTTCGTTCGGCATAAAATCTATACTCATGTTTTCATCGAGAGAGCATGCTCGAATTTTTGGAGCCTACAGATTTCTAGCGACACCGTTGGGGACATGTTTCTCTTTCTATATTTGGCTAGTCTTATATATGCTATAGTAGCAACAAAGTATTAAAATAAATAAATCTTTTAAATGAGTAATAAACTCAAAATTATTAATGGATAAGACTCTATGTTGAATGAATAATTATATAGAGTATGCTTTTATTACACTCTTTGCTTATTTTGTAATACCTCTGCATTTTAAAAGTGTGGAGTAAAATGATAATTATTGATTACTAATCTCTATTTTTCATTCCAGAATGGATCTACAAAACACTCCTTTCATGGTTCAACTTGGTCGAGGTGCAAACATTCGTTTAGCTAACGATATCATCAACACAGGAGATATTAGAACTATCATTCAATTTGGTAGTGTGAATTTCCTAGCCTTTGCAGCTATAACGTCTGAATTACCCACCCATGGTGCACTTGTTCGAGGCCATACCTGAAGGACTCAGTTCACTGAAGCTCTTACTCATCATGATTGCCAACCCATGCAACAAACTCGAAAGATAACTTCGGTGTTTGAAAGACTAGGTTAGGCTGAAGCCTTCGCGATGAGGAGGACAGTCATTGGGCAAATTGTATCTCTAATGCCTCATGGTACAACTGCTTTGCCAACTGAAACTTTCGCACTTGGGAGATATGATTTTGAGGCTTCCTCATCAGGAAGAAAATTAATCATGAGGTAAAGAAGAAGAAGGAATGCTGAGCTGAGGGCTCAACAAATCCCACTTGAACAACTTTGGGAACAAGCAATATTGCCGCCAGAAGAGAGTATTCCTACCCATAATATCTTTGATAATCTAAAATGGGT
The DNA here is from genome assembly GCA_021442155.1 of Cymbidium sinense. Lineage (NCBI taxonomy): Eukaryota > Viridiplantae > Streptophyta > Magnoliopsida > Asparagales > Orchidaceae > Cymbidium > Cymbidium sinense. Next base: position 118,167,973 of record CM038225.1, read on the forward strand.
AAAAAGAAATAGCTCTACTGGCAAGGTGAAGCAATCCTTCTGGGCTCAACAACATTAAGCCCTAGTACTACAGAGGAGATAGCTTGAAATACTATCCTCTATATTACACAAAGTTTTTAAAGTAGCTAAGGAAAAAAAGCTTAATGAAAAGAAAATTATAAAGGCCTACAATGATTGAAAATACTGAAGCCCCGCCAAAGAGGTTGTCATCTCTTATGGTAACTAGTCATCAAGCAAAGTATGTCTCACACGGTGAGCATCAGCGCATGACACTTGGATCATTTGTCCAAGAATCCGCTGCCGAAAGGTCCGAGCGGAAGGGTAAGCAGATATGGAGGCCAAAGTCTCATGTTGAAATTACCTTTAAAAAAAAGAGAGGTGTGACATCTAACGTACATATTTAGAAACTCACCTCAAAAATAACTCATTATAAGTGGATACCTAAAGGAAGGGAAGTTGATGATAAAACTTATGATGGTCGACACCCTGGAGAATCCTTTACGGGATCCCATCATCAATCAGATTCACCCCCATGGTAGAAAGTTGACTTTGATCTCAGTCCCCTAATCGAAGAAATATTTGTTTCACACACTGAGCTAGAGATTCAGTGGAGGCATCGATATGAATTTCATGTGCAAGAAGAGGAGGATGAAGAGGACACTGTGGGTGTAGAAGTCATCTATATGGTGAGACATATAGATGAACTTCCTGCTCAACACCAGCAATAATATGAATCCAGTGAACTTGAACTTGAATTCGATGTTTATGAAGGAGAGTCATCATAAAAGCAAGTAGAAGATGGATCTTCAATCTCTATTAAAAAGGACAAAGAAGAAGATCAAAATGAGAAGGAGATCATATGAGTTGAGCCTATTTGTATGGTTGAACCAGGAACTGATCAGCCTGGTACACGCTTTTATAATCAATGATGTTGCTCAACTCCAGCAATAAATGTTCTTATAAATGCACAAAGAGGAGGACAGTCAAGTTCTTCCTCTGAAGATGAGCAAGAAGGAGAACAACAAAAAGAAATAGAGGGAGAAGAAGAATTTGTATTTGTTGATGTCGTGGCGCTAGCTAGAGAGTGAAGACAAATGCAACGCCAAATGGAAGCTAAAGATAAGAAAATTTTACAGCTTGGTGCCAAGATGAATGAGATGATGGCACAAATGAATATTATGATGGATATATATTGTAGAAGAATATCACATCAAATACAACACCAATTCTACCTACTAATCAACAAGTACTTAATAATACTACTTCTATACTATGACTCACTCTGCTACCTCAAACTCCTACAGTACATGTTATATCTGAATGGAGGAATGAAGTTAATCAGCTACCTCTTCAACCGATAATTCAAAATGTGCCAAGTACATATGGAGTAGTAATAGATCCTGAACTAGAAATGATAATCAATGAAAAGATTAGGGCAGTTATAGCTTCAAGCAAGCTGAAAAGTTAGTGAGTAAAGGCCTCCCTTACCCAACTGAATATGATCAAGTGTCATACCTGAAAGGTTACTCAGTACCAAAAATTTAATACTCTCAGTGGGTATGGTAATTCAAAACAACATCTAGCCCAATTCAAGGCTACTTGTAGTAACATTGGAGGGGATGATGCACTACTTTTCTGTTAGTTTGTCAGCAACCTAATCTCAACTACTTTTGAGTGGTATGCATAACTGCTGAATGATTTAGTTAAAACTTTTGCTTAGCTGAAGACAATGATCATAAAAAGATTAGCCAGTGCAGCCAAAGAAATAACGATCACTAACCTGGCATTGCTAAATAGAAGAAAAGATGAGTCAGTGGCAAAATTCATAAGTCATTAGCGCAACTTAAGCATGAAATGTGAACAACAGTCGAAGGAAGAGTATGCTATATAATTGTTAATGGACAATATAGATGATAAAATGACATCATTTTTATGTATGATGTCAATCATAATATTCTAAAACTTGTTTGATAGGGTGACCAAATTTGAAAAGTTGAATTGCTCTAAGTCTGAAATCTACACAGATAAATCAAAGAAAAATAAGCCTTCAGATTCAAGAAGAAATAAAACTTATGCCGCTTCCTATAACTCAAATGATGAACAATGGGTGATCTACAATGTAGATAAAGGAAAATAACCTATGTATGGTGATGATAAAGAAAAGAATCATGTCCATTCTAATCCACAGCCAAAATTGGTGTTATGAGGTAATGATAAGCCAAAGACTTTTTTAGGTGGTAGAGAATGTCTAAAACAAGGAACAAGAGATGATGAGCGAATGCAGTCATCTTTTAAGAAAAAGATGAATAAAGAATATTCCTTTATAAGGGATAGTATGACCAAACTATTTCGATAAGCAGTCAAAATTGGTATATAATTATCAAAAAGTAAAAGGCCTGAAGAAGCTGATCAAGTTAATAATTTAAATTATTGTTCGTATCATCGAGTGATCAGTCATTATATTGAAAATTATTATGTTTTCAAAGACTGGCTAGAAAAGAAGTATCAATGAGGTGAATTTACATTATCTAATAGTGTTATAGTCAACCCAAAAAAAGAGTATACATGGATGATTATATCCTCTTATGTATCATCCATTAAAGACAAGAAGAAAGAAAAATCAGTTCAGATAGAAGAATGAGAGACTACAATCTCTAAAAAGATAATAAAGATGTTGAAGAAATTTGAAGGAGTTCCTGGTGTTAGGTGATAATCACCTCTTGAACCGGTGATTGATCTTAAAGCATTATTGAGATTGTATGTGTCAACCTCCATGTCATCGACTCAAAGACTCCCCAATACTGCTAATTCATCCCAAAGAGAAAAGCAACTGGCATAAATTCCACCAGATCTCTCAAAGAAGTCAATCAAACTAAATAAAATAAAGAAGAAAAAGAAGAAGACTACAACTCAAAAAACTATTAACAATTTAAAGGAGTATCACCAGCTAACAAGACAACCATTCAAACTTGCAGACTTTATGTCTAAACTCCATATTATTGAGTTGCATAAAGAAGATGATAATGATTTTTGCCAAGTAGAGATATGCTAAATCATCTATGTGATAACATATGTTCTTCAGTATAAGTCACTACAAAATGATAATGACAGTCAAACAGACTCGACCAACCCATTAAGGTTCTCCTTAGAAAAGAAAGAAGATCTTGAGGAGTTAACATCTGAATTTAGTCTAATGACTCAACAAAAAGATAACAGTTCAGATGAAGATTTATATTTTCTTGACAGAGAAGAGTCAGGCTTATCAACAACATCACGTATGAAACGTATGAAGTTGAAAAAATAACTCTAGCTCTTTTGGCTAATCCTCTAGAATGAAAGATGAATTGGAAGAAACTACTTTTTCAGACGAATCTCAACAAGACAAGGTGATTCAAGTTCAGTTAAGGAGTAGTAAAGTATTGTCACTCCCATCAAAGAAGAGAAATTCAAATAAAGATAAAGAAAAATAAATTGAAGTCAATGAAGATATCATTCTCAAAGATCCTAAAATAATATCTAAATTAAGTGAAAAGATAGATTATAATATTCTATCACATCTGAGAAAGATCCCTGCATAATTAAGTATATATGAACTCTCTTATTGTCAAGAGATCTTCAAAAAATTTAATATAGGCTCTTAAAGACCAGAAGAGTAATGAAGCTTATTTTGTCAAAAAATGTATGACCGAATTATTGTAAACTTAAGATATTCTATTAATAATATTTTTTGAAGAAGATTTTATGTTGGGGATAACAGATCACAACCGTCCTTTATATATTACTGTTGAGAGTGATGGTATCTTGATTAATTAAATACTGATTGATCCAAGATCTTTTATCAATTTTATGAGTATAAAAGAATTAAGAGAATTATCCATTGATATTCAACATATTGGGAGGAATAAGTTGATGGTGTATGATTTTAATGTGAAAGAGCAGAAAACTTTGGGTTCTTTTATCCTCCCACACAAATTTTAGAATTTACATATGGAAGCCAAGTTTCATGTGATCGATGCTGATACATCATTCAGAGCTCTTCTGGGTTGGCCGCGGCAGCATGAGTACGGCATGGTCCCATCAACTATGCATCAATATATGAAGTATCTAAGAGATGGAGAAGAGTTCAAAATTTCTGGCAACATACAACCATTCTCTATCCATAAAGCAAAGATTTATGAAGATGCAAAATATTTCATTTCTAAAGAGCCTAAGCCAGCAGAGCCTCTTAAGGCGGTAATGTCCACTTTAAGAACTAAAAAATAACCTCAGAAAGAGAAAGAACAAAGACAAAAAGGAAGAAAGAAGGCAATGCCGACTCTCCCTAAAGCACTTGATTCTACATCTACATTAAGAAGACCAGTTTCTCATTTGGGAAGTGAGACACAAGAAGAAGAAGATATCCCTGTCAAACCTAAGGGAACTTATAAGCTTTCAAGACAAGCAAAGTATAAAATAAGTGAATCTAATTCAGACTATGACTTTGAATCTACTTATGAAAATAGAGTATAGAGAGTCGTCTCAAGAAGGATAACTCACTTGACAGTGTCTGATGATTCCTTCATAATTATACTCACCCCATAGCAGTGTTTCAAATAAATTATCCCATTGGAGGTTCATAATATTAAAGAATTGATAACAATCTATGTACAATCATTGCTTGAGAATGACGGAATAGAAACTTTATTTTATAAATCTAAGGAGTCTTAACCTCACAATTTTGATTGGTCTAGTCAACATGATGATTCTGATGAGGTGGTGCCAACGAGAATACCAGTATACTATCCACCAAAATTGCTATGAATAATACATAAGCTTAGAATTCATATTAGAATTACTAAACATAGAACTCAAGTCTTTAACAAGATGTGGAGTCAAAGAAGTCCTCAAATATCATAAAGAAGTGATAAGTTTATCACTAAAGGTCTTAGGTTCATCCAATACAAATCTCATCAAAATAAAACTTATTATAATATAATAGAGGATGGAATTGAAATTAATAGTGATGAAGAAAATGATCTTTATGAAGTTCTCCTTACAAGTGATGGAGAAGTAGAAGCCAAGCCTACACCTGAAGAACTCGAAGATGGTGGGCATATAGCTACTATGGATGAGCTCAAAGAAATCAACTTAGGAATTGAGGATGATCCTCATCTAACTTTTATCAGTGCCCTTCTGCCTGATGAGAAAATTGAAGAATTAAAAATGCTAATTTGTGAATTCAAGGATTGCTTTGTCTTGACATATGTTGGAATGTCAAGCTTATCCCCTGACATGACAGTTCATAAATTAGTAATGAAGCCGGAGGCAACACTTGTTAAACAAGCTTCAAGGCAAATGAGACTAGAAATTGAAGAATAGGTGATCATTAAAACTTAAAAGCTAATTGAAACATGATTCATATGTGAAGAAAAATATCCTGATTAGATAGCCAATATAGTACCGTGAAGAAGAAAAAAGGTCAAATTCGTATTTGTATCAACTTTTGGGATCTTAATAAAGCTTACCCAAGAGACGACTTTCCACTTCCTATATCAGAATTATTGGTTGACAATACATCCAACTGTGACATATTTTTCTTTATGGACAGATCGTTGGGATATAATCAGATCAAGATGACACCTGAAGATGAAAGATATACATCCTTCAGAACATCTATTGGCATCTATTGCTACATAGTCATGCATTTTGGCTTGAAAAATGTTTGAGTTACATACCAAAGGGCTATGACATGTATTTTTGATGAACTGATTCACCAAAAGGTAGTGTTATGTTGATGGTTTGATGGTCAATAGTTTAAGTCGTGAAAATCACTTTGAAGACTTAAGAATTGTGTTTGAAAGAATAAAAAAATATGATTTTAAGATGAATCTCCTAAAATGTGCATTGGGGTGTCCTCCAGAAAATTCCTTGGGTACATTGTACGTCATAGAGGAATTGAAATTGATCCTGCTAAAATCAAGATGATTGTTAAGATGCCTCTGTTGAAGAGGTTACGTCAGCTTAGTTCTTTACAAGGACAGCTTGCATTCATCCATCGATTCATATCAAACCTATCAGGGTGCTGTCAATCATTTTCAAAGCTGATGAAAAAGAACGTTTCATTCAAATGGGATAAAGAGTGTTAAGAAGCTTTCAATAGAATTAAAAGATATCTATATTAAATGCACCAATCCTTGTAGTGCCTACTCTACGGAAACCTCTTATTATATACACAGCTCCATTAGAAGAGTCCCTTGGATCACTATTGACATAACAAAATGAAGAAGACAAAGAGAATGCGCTTTATTATATCAGTCGGAGGTTGATAGGAGCAAAAATATGATACTCTCTGATAGAGAAGCATTATTTGGCATTGCTATTTGCAACCCAAAAGCTCCACCAATTACATGTTATCTCATAAAATTACTCTCTTCGCAAGAATCGATCCATTGAAGTACTTGATGACAAGACCAGCATTGACAAGTCATTTGGCAAGATGAGCAGTATTATTTTTACAATTTGATATCACATATGTTCCACAGAAAATAGTGAAGGGACAAATCTTAGCTGATATTCTTACTGCGCATCCAATTCTTGCAGACTCACCTCTTAATGACGATTTGTCAGGCGAGCAAATTATGCTCATTCATGAAATAAAAAGATCACAAATTTGGAAAATGTATTGTGATGGAGCCTCATTAATCAAATAGGTCCAACCTCCAAATCTCCCAAGGGCAAGAGCAGGTTTTGACATTGTCTTCTTAACACTAGAATGAGGGATAATAAGATGAAAATATGGGTTGACCGAGCCAAAAACTAATAATGAAGCTAAGTATGAAATATTGGTGGCAGGTCTCAAAGAAGCTATTTTCATAGACATTCAAAACCTATATATTTTTCGGTGATTCTCAGCTCATTATAAATTAAATACTTGGCATTTTTAAAATCAACAAGCTTGAGTTAGCTTTTTATCACAAGCGAGTTCTTGAGCTTATGAAACAAATACCAAATGATACATTAAGTCGAGTCTTTTGATATGAGAATAACAAAGTATATTTTTTAGCAAAATTAGCTAAGGAGATGACAAGTATGAATGACAATTATGTCATGATCGGGATATCTACTCAACGAGTTCTAGAGCCAGCAAATTTATAATCCCCGTAGATAGAAGGGGTTATCAAATTCGACCCAACAGGATGCGACTCAAGTTGCTCCTCATCCTCCCTAGAATCAATAAGAAGTTATAGCAAGAAGAGCTAAGCATGACGTTGTTTTAAAAAAGTAATGTAAAGCCTTTATTGTATAAGAGTCACATGATTGGAGGCAACCCTTCATCGATTACTTTAACGAAGATAAATTACCAAATAATAAATCATTAACAGCTCAAATTGAGAAAAGAATATTTCACTATGCTTTCGTCAATAATACCTTATATCGTAGATCGTTCAAACAAATGTGGCTATGATACCTAGGTACAGATGAAGCTAGTAAAGTAATGGTTGAAATTCATGAAGGGCTTTGTGGTGCACATCAGTCAGGTCCCAAGATAGTAGTAAAGATCAAAAGAATGAGCTATTAGTGACCATCTATGGTGAAAGAATGTATTGATCATGCTAAGAGGTGTCATGAATGTCAAGTATATGAGAACATAATCAACCAACCTTCAAATCTACTACACCCAATAATAGCATCTTGGCCATTTGAATATTGAGGTACAAATATAATTAGATCGATTGATTTGTCGTTATTAGCTGGTCACTACTTCATCCTAGCAGCGACTGATTATTTCTCTAAGTGGGTTGAAACTGTCCCATTTAAAGAAGTTACTGCTGATCGAGTGATCAACTTCTTTACACATAATGTGGTCTACAAATTTGGAGTGTCACTCCGAATAATTTTTGATAATGACCCAACTTTCAAAAGTATAAAGATTTATAGATTCGTTGATCGACACAAAATTAATTTGTGATACTCTTCAATATTTAATCCAATGGCAAATGGTTTGACAGAAGCCTTCAATAAGATATTGATCAAGCTGCTTAAAAAATCCTTACTAAAAATAAGAGCATACTAAACTGATAGAGGCATTATGGGCATATCGAACTACCTACAGGACACCAACTAAAGCTACTCCATATTCATTGATATTTGGAGCTGAAGTAGTTCTTCCACTTGAGGTTGAGTTGTCATCACTTTGAGTAGCAATCCAATACAATATAATTGAAGATCAAAATGCTCATTTAAGAATGGAGGAACTCGACGCACTTGATGAAGTTAGGTTGCAAGCTTATCAAAATCTAGAAGTTTATCGAACAAAGATGTCCAGTGCTTTTAATCATATAGTGTCGTCTCGAACATTCCAAGAAGGGGAATTAATCTTGGTACTTAGAAGACCAATTATTTCTAATTGAAGAATTGGTGGAAATTTTGAGCCTAATTGGGAGGGCCCTTTTATCATTGAAAAACTATATCAATGAGGAGTATACCAACTCATTGACCTAAATGGTGAAAGACCAATATCGTCAAATAATGGTCGATACCTGAAAAAATATTATACATGATAAATATATTTTCGAGGTACTATAAAAATTCTCCTACAAGATAGAGGGCATTTTTTATATATTTATTTAGGTTGACATCGTGCTTCTTGTCGAGATCTCTAAATAAATATATATATAATAAAGAGAAAAGGAAGACAATCTTTGATAATATATGGTAAATTTTTAAGCGCCGTGAAAATCCCCTTATTACATATGGGATATTTTTTTATATTTTATATATAGATGAAATCAATATTATGTGTTAAGCTCTCTTAAGAGAAAATATATCAACTAAAATATTGATGTATTTGCTTAATTTCATCTTAAAATTCTTTCAAAATGCTTTCAAAATGCTTTCAAAATGCTTTAAAAATCTCCTTGCAAGATAGGGGTATTTTTTATTCTATTTTATTTTTCATATGGGTTGACATCGTGTTATAAGATGAGATCCTTGAATATACTCTGATTCGAGTAGACATCATACTTTTAAGTTGAGATTCCCATTTGATTACTCTAATATCCTAGTGATAAAGATACTTTTAGTTATCCTAAATAGTAAAAATGTATCTTTAAACAAGTTGCATATAAGATGATTCTACAATTAAAAGATTCATCTTTTGTACTTGTAATAGTTCTAAAAGTCAAGTGAGAGGATTTTAACTTTGTAAACTTTGATATAGTTAAGTTGAGGAAGCACAAGCCTGCTTACAGCTTAAATCTAAGACTCAAGTGGGTCATGACCGTCAGACTCAATAAGCCCAAATATAGCCGAGTCGCTAATTGCTCTTCTCACTCAACAAGCCGTAAGAAAAGGCCATAGTGCTAGAGCCCCCACTTGCTAGTTTGATGATAATAGCTATTTTGCCTAAAGCTGGCTTGACTTGACATGCCCAAGTGATTCAGAATCAAAAGTTCTCTTAACTGACTAATGAACTATAAACAAAATTATGGAAGATGTTTTAACCTTAAAGCAGTAGTTGTGTAAAAATATCTCAGATATGCAAAGATGAAGATATGAAGTCTCAATTGCAATACAAAGTAAAAAAGAAGAGAGGAATATTGATTCTCCACTAATACAATAAAATGGTACATGGCTGATAAGAAGAAGAAGAAGAAAAAAAAAGAAAAGGTACATTAAGGAAGCCTAGACTGGAGCTCCTGAAGCTTTACTGAAAAAATTTCCAAAGATTCATGCTCACTCTCAGCCAATTGTAAAGCCTCCACAGCTCACATCAAAGCAGCCTCAGCATCCACCACAGCTTGGTGACGTATCTGGTAACGGTGTTGCTCCCACTCTATAGCCCGAGTTCTCCTATCCTGCTCAGCCTGCAAGTTTGACTTGTAGGATATCGCGCTCATAAGGTCCCTCCACAAATCCTTGATCCTGGTAATTAGCCTGCCTAACTCTGAAGATACATATATCGATCTCTGGTGGCAGTGTCGAAGAGCCTCAGCACTCTTCTTAAACTCATCATGTGCCAAATCACGAGCCTCTCTATGGATCCTGACCTGCTCCTAAAGCTCTGCTAGTGAGTCCCGGAGCAGATAATACTGAGTGACCTCATCTGGTGGATCAGAAACTTTACGTCTCTACAAAGATCCTCCCAGTACCTGAGATCCTGCTTCTCCAAACTAGTGTGAGCTAGAAGATCTATAATGTTATTCACGTATGATGTTAAACGATCTAGTGACACTGGTGAGCCTAGAGTAAGCCTAGAAATCACGTCCCTAAAAAATATCAGGTTGTAATCCTGCATACCCCTGTCGCATGAATCTCGTGCAGATGGATATCGGTGGTACATCTCAAACGCATAACCCACCCCAAGTACTGCAAGAAATAAATGAACATAATCAATATAAGGCAAAGCAATAAATGTAAAGAAGTGCGAGTAAAAAAAGTACCTGAACACGATGAATCTGACTGAACCGGTGCATCATAAGTGGCAAAGTCCTCTATGACCCTCACTATCTAGTAAGCTCTAGGGCTATATGATAGCTCGACAAAAGCTCCACTAGGTACGAGGTCTCTCACCTCAGAAGTCTTCCCGAGGAAGTGAATAGAGTAAGGATCTGTAGGAAAAAGTGACTCCACAAAGGAAGTAGAAAAATTTGAGGTGATAGTGCCAAAGGCAAGCACACTCGACATCTCAACTCCAAGTCCTTAGTAGCATATCTAGTGCTAGCTGACACTTGTGGCATCTCGTCAGGAGTCAGAAGTCATGGACCAATTAACTAAAGCTCGAGTAAGCTTCGCAGGTTGACTGTATCTACGTCTACAAGCTCATGAAGGAACCTTGATATTTTTAGGAGAAGAATCTCTAGCTCACACTCTACCAAGGTGGGTGCCCTCAGGTCTGGCCTGCTCATTAGCTGGAACATCTATCATAAATTAAAAAGAAAGATGTTAAAAAGAGATATGACAAAAGTATTAAAGAGAGAGATAATGATTATACCTTTAGTGTTGCTGTCTCCTACAGATGGTGAGTGACGACGGATCTTCTGACCTTAAGGAACTCCCAAAGACCTTACTCTACACTCATAACTCTTTGCACCATGCTCCATGAAGGGACCGAAAGATAGTCATACCTAGGTAAAATGTGTATAACTGACCCTTGTGTAACTATGCAGAGGAGCCATCCAAAAATGAGAACTAGTACCGAGTTTCAGTAAGTGCAGCCAAACTACAAAAGCAACATAGTAACATGTCTCAATAGGCACTGTCCTAGTCTTCCTGACATCTACTATCCCAGAAATGAATGGTCGATTATCATGAGTAGTAGACTGAGAGAATCTGAACTATCATGCAACATGGTTGGGCTGATAGCCCTCAATAATAACTGATTGACAGAACCTGTAACACAACTAGCCTAAACGTATGCTAAAAAAGTACTCGACCACTCTCAACATCCGTTGAAGTGAAGCTCTACCACTCTCATCAAAGCCATCGGTAAGATCAGTCTCTATCAAATCAGGTGGCAAACTAGCTATATCTAGCCGGTGAACTAGTAAAAATTGATCTCTAACTAAGTGCGGTGCAAAGAAGAACATATGTATCTGATCCCTCTCAAAAATAGATGATGCTCTGTACAACTAAATAAGTGTGGGATATCCTCGCTTTGAAAAGTATGGTGGGCACTCAAAATAAGCAAAGATACCATGTATGTGAAGGTGAATCCAAGCATATAAGTAATGCCAAGGCAAGGTAATATTACGTCTATTTAATGAATCTGCCTCAGAAACTGTCCCAAGAACTCTGTAAACTTTAGCTAGTACTACTGGAGCTAATGAGATCCGCTCACATCATAAAATTCTATTAGTTTCTAATAAAACACATGGCGTATAGACCTCTCTATAATTGGGAGTACGAAGATGTAAAGCCAGGTAGCTATGAACCCTGTTAAAAATAAGTCCTCACTCAAGCCTTGTACAGCTAGAGAAGTGTGCCTAATTGAAAAAGAGGCTCAACAGTATTCTCAGATAAACTACTACTATTTGACACACCAAATCCAAAAAAAATATGTAGCAGAACAGATTCCTCAGACAAAGCGTGCTCCCGTAAGAAACTTTAAATCTATGTACTCACTGGATGTGTAGGTCGTGAACATCTAGGATACTAAGAAGCTCTAAAGGTCTGGTGATAGTGGCTCAGAAGATCAATATAAATAGGTGGCATAACTAACCTATCTCGTTGATCACCATCAACTGAAGGCTGTCGGGAGAATAGCTCCTCGTCAGGTGGAACATACTCCTCGTAGTGGTAGTCAAATACTAGGAGACTTGATACAGCCTGTAAGTCCCAAAGGGTAACTGTCAACTCCTCCGGGCCTATCCAACATATGTTACGGCTCGTATCAAAAAACTCTGCTACTCCATGAGCCCAAGCAGAGGAATGCTATCAAAATCAAGCATAAACATATAAACTGTCTCATATATGCCAGCTGCCCATAGAGTATCCTTATGCGCCCGTAAAATGTATCTTGCCCAGGTAATATAGCCACATGGAAGGGTAGAAACCTGACCCACTGGCGAATCTCGAAGCCAATATGACAAGCTAGACTGCAGCTGATGATGACTTGGTAATTTGGACTCTCATTTCTGCTTAATACTATCAGTAGCAGGTTGTAAAATATCACAAAACTCATAGCTGACCTGATCCACTATGCTATCTAGAGGATTGTAATTCCTGCATTTTTAGCTTGATGGTACACACCAATTTGCAGGATCCTCGAAAACAAAAGAATCTGAAGTAAAGTCAGGTAGTACGGAGAATCATGCAAAGAAACCCTGCTAAATATTACATCCTCTCAACATGTCACCATGCTGCTCAATTATATCTTTGATATCAACATCTCCGTGAGGATCGTGTCTGTCAATCTCGGACTAAATGGTCTCCTCACTAGGTTCAGTAGATGATAAGTCATCAAGTCTCCTCTAGCTAAACTCTAGCTAAACATTCTCCTGTCAAACAATAAAAAAAATGCATATAAGGACACAAGTAATATCATGATCAAACAAAAAAAAATCGAGCTACACTAAAAGGTAGTTAAAAATATATACAAAATGAAAAAATATATATATAATCCTTGAAAATCTATGAGGTCAATTAGCTCACAATAAATAAGATTCGTGTCATACACATATCATATTTATTAGAAAGTATTTGTTGATCTTCATATATATATATATATATATATATATACCTAATTTTAAATAAAAAAATATGACAAAACCTATAAATGATACTTATTATGAATTAAAGTTGGAATTGCCTCGAGTACTGTCGAAGCTATCCAAACAATAATTATTCATAAAATGAGTCGTATCAAGGCATTTAAAAAAGTCAAAATTTTTTATGAACAACGTTCACCTTATCTCAAACATTATCTCAATCCTTGCATAAATGCAAATATTATATTTAGTGCATACACATGAAGTCGGTGGCACACAATTTGAAATGCATGGGGATGGGCAAAAAAAAGAAAAAGAAAAAAAAGCAAGCAAGCAAATAATATATATACTTTATGTAATTATGCACTATGTTAATAATAATAAAAAATCAAAAAATCAAGTTAAAATTAGTTAGTTGGGAGATTTACATACATACCACGTTAAACTTTCATATTTACATATCTAACACTTAAACTTAGATATTTACTTATCTAACACTTTTCTATGCTTAAAAAGGTGCAATTCACTTTTAAAAAGTGAATAAAATGGTATTTTGATGTGATATTGAAGATTAGAGTGTTATATATGTAAAAATTGAAGTTTTGGTGTTAGATATGTAAATATGGAAATTTGACGTGGTATGTATGTAAATCCCCCTTAGTTTTAATATATATGAATTAACTTCTTTAGATAATTAGATTATATATAGTTCATAATATTATAACTTTATTAATATTAGCATTTTGTATAAAATCATATAATAGTTAAAAAAAAGAAAAAAAAAGAAAATCAATAAAAAACAATCAAAATTTTCCTTACACTAAAGGAAAAATATACATATGTACATTCAAATAAATACCTTTAACTAATGTAATCAAGTTAGATAAAATAAATTTCTTTAGACATTGATGCTTAAATAAAAAAATATAAATATAAATAAAAACTAATTTACATATGCATATATTGTACAGGATAATAAAAATTTTAATATATATATATATATATATATATATATATATATATATATATATATATATATATATATATATATATATATATATATATATATATATATCTCTCTATGTAATCAAATACTAAATAATAATTAATTATATAAATGTATCTAAGAAAAAAATACTAGAAGTGTAAAATAATATATTTAAATTAATTAAAACATTTGCCATTAAGTGTAATAAAATCATTAATGATTTCATTTATTAGCTTTAATTAATTATTTTATATTTTAATATATGTATAAGATAATAACAAAATAAAATCACGTTGAAATCTACCGTATCACATTTTCTACGAAACTCCGTCCTTAGCCGTTTCACGAGAAAATAGAAGGCAAAAATTTTAAACTAATCACCTTTTAAATTTTAATTAGCGAAATAAACTTAAAAAAATTTAAAATAGGCACAATCCCCTGTTTAATGGGTGACTGGCACTGACTGTACTGGACAGTCAGCGACAGTCGCCCTGGCCCCTAAAAAATAATTTTTTTTTAAAAAAGTAGAAATTACATACATATCACACAATTCTTATGTATTTACATAAGTAACATCACACTGTAAAATATTTTTTTTTTAAAAAAAGGAATTTACATACATATCACACACATTCTTATGTATTTACATATTTAATATCTAAAGTTAGATATTTACTTATGTAAAATATTTTCACTTAAACTTATCTAATTTTTCAAAATTTTTAAAAAAGGACAGTTCAATATCAAAAACATATATCTGATACTTCGCAGAAAAAAATACAATTCACTTAAACTGGAAATATGTAACATAAATAAATGGTGTATTGATATCCAGTGTATATAGAAAATAAAAAACAATGTGAGTAGTGAATCAATACGTTATCGATGATCCACACGATAACAACTGAGGACAACTAAGGACATCTAACGACGGCGGTGCCTCCGTGGTGAAAGTGCATCACTCCCTGGAGTGTACTGTGCAGGAGGTCATCGAGGACGGTCTCGCAGATGGTGCTGCTGATGGCGCACTTCATCTCCAGCTTGGTCAGTGGCCTCCTCTGTATCATCGAGGGGTGTAACATTGGCTATCTCCTGTGATGGTCATGCCTAAAAGGGGACAGTGGGGTACACTGCGTGTTTCTGCGGCATGTAGACTGGTGGGTGAGAATACGTAGGAGAGCCCATCATGGTGGAAATGAACATGGCTTGATAAGGAAGCAGTAGGTGCCATATGGGTAACTGTATGGACCGACATTTGGTATAGATAATGGACCTGCGTCAAATCTACGGTATGTGGGCGGAAGAGCGAAGGTCGAAGCTGGCATCATCGAATCTCTATATCTGCTATCTGATATGTGCATGTCCCTCTGTAGTTTCCTGCATATCTACTCATAGGTATTGATTGAATGCTGAAAATCGGTATCCATATCTCTCCAAAAATAAGGCTGAAAAATATCTTGTGTGTCCAAGATATGCTCCCACTGTTGAAGCAATTATATAATTTAAGCATAACATATCAAAATTTAAATAGCTTACAATTTTTCAGTACTCTCCATCAGTCTCTCTCTAGGAGCTCGAGGATAGTAGATGGTAGGCGGAATGGTCGGAGCCCTAAGCATGTACAAGGAGGCCCAGGACCGATACCACCACATGTACCGACTAATTACCGGGTCAACTTTAGGTGGAACCGCATCTGTAGGTACAACTGCAAAATATCTGGCCTCCCACTGGGTTATGTAACTCTGGTACTCAACCCGATCAGCGTCGCCTTCCCCATCGACTCGGCTGAAATCATGCGAGATCTATAGGCGTACCGCGGTGACAGACCAAACTATCTAAGGACACGATCGAGGATGTACCACTCAATTCTCTTTCAGCAAATGAGTGGCACACGAG
Source organism: Cymbidium sinense (assembly GCA_021442155.1). Classification (NCBI taxonomy): domain Eukaryota; kingdom Viridiplantae; phylum Streptophyta; class Magnoliopsida; order Asparagales; family Orchidaceae; genus Cymbidium; species Cymbidium sinense. The sequence goes on from CM038225.1 coordinate 118,184,044, forward strand.
CGAGCCAAATTTTGCACCCTGCCAAACAGATATCTGTCACTCTGGTGCGTATCTGCTGCCCATAAGGCTCCCATATCACCTGCAACATCATATTAAGGAATATATGCCATATGTAAGATTAGAGCAGTAAAAAAATGAATCAAAAGTGCACTTACTCATACCGACTGTAGAAACCATCAAGCTCATCTCATACACTCTAACATGAGATGTCATCTCCTCGTAACCCTCATTCCACCACATCGCCTCGGACCCTCTAACTCGATGGAAAGGGTACCTAATGGGTCGGCCAACATATATATGCTCCCATGACCGGACACGGGTAGATGCGGACAACCATGTGTTAGGTCGCTTTGGCTTAGTAGCCTCATTTAACTCTCGTATGGGTGTCTTGCTGCAATGCTCCAATGGAGTATCTGCTAAATATGTTCAAATCATCTAGCAGTGGTAAGTATTGTTGATGTATCTCCGACCAGAAGTATCTGGCATGAGGAAGCAGCCAATGGTGAACAGTATGTATGCTCTAATGTGTATCAGAAAGTTGGCATCTGGTAGATCCAAATATGAATCCCTATAAAATGTCCACCGCAACCAGCGTAAAGGTAAACAGGTCCCGGCATGCGCCTGCCCCATGCGAAATGTCGATGTAACATGCGGTTGTCTAGGATCATGGTATATCACATTTGGCTCTGGATGTCTCCCGATGAGCTCATCGCAACAATCAACCCAAGATAGCCATCATCTACCCTCCCCAACCACTGGTGGTCCTATAATAGGTGGTTCGTCAATCCGTAGGCCGAGAATCACAGCAACGTCCTGTAATGTAACTGTCATCTCACCAACTACCAAATGAAGTATATTCGTCTGCGGTGACCAGTGCTCAACTAAGGTTGTGAGCAAGTGTTGATCAAGTCTAAGATTCTGTAGCTGTGAAATGCAGTCCAACCCAGCATCTCGTAGTCCATCCATAAACCGTGGACAATGAATTGGCCATTCTCTGAACATAAGTAGATGTGACACAGCCTTTAAAATGGTCTCCTGCATAATATAAATTATTTATTTGATCAAAATGACGTCTGAGGTACTAATATTACAACAAATGAATTAAGACATAAATATTACAACAAATAAAGTAAAACATACCGTATCGGGATGTACGACTATGTCTTCCACCTTGTGTGATCTTTGGGTGAACCTCTTGTCGGGCCATAATCGGCCGGGGCTCATCGTGCGGCGTCTGTAACGTCAATAGCTCCCTCCTTCCTCACGCCATGTCACCTGTATTGTAAACAATATTTGGGATTGGATGTCAGTAAATGTGACATTACAAATTCATAAGTGCAGCTAAATTTATAAAAAAATTCAGTACATGGTGCATAAAAAAAGACAGAAACTTTAATGTTAAATTTTGATTCTATGCGACCGATAATTTCCCTAGATTTCAAATCCAACTGACATCTAATGACTAGCTGGATGTAGTAGCCAATAAATTGAGAGGTGCACTGTCTATGTCCGCTGCTCAATATGGAATGAGAACATATGTGTGACCACACATCGGAAATCGACACCAGCCTCTTCTTCGCGAGCATGTAGTCGCCACAAACATGGCTTACTAGAATGATTGTTATGAATGCAAAGTATTGTGAACCTTATTTTATTAGAATCACTTGTCATATATTCCACATTATTTATTATTGACCAACCCTGGATGGTTAATTTAAGGTGGCTCTTATCATGGAAACACATTCCTTCATTTAGGTCTGTTGAAATGAAATTATATTCTAGAAAAATAGAATTTGTTGGGAGGCCATCAAAGTTTAGTTCTTCATCTTATTCATGGGTTGACTAACAAGCTCAAATGTAGTCATTATTACTAAACAAGTTTTCTTCAACGGTCACTGTTTTGTTAGCATAATCTCTCAATATCTGACTGGTTCCAGCGTTTGGATGGTGTTGTTCTCTCATATCACCTTTCTTTGTCATCACATGCGGCTGGGCATTGTTTCGTAGCCTTCATCCCCGATTTCTGGAGGAGCAACCTGATCACAACGATTCTCACCCATACTTGCAGAAGTTGAGGCCATATGAGGATCATGAATAGGAGATGCAGATACATCTACATCATCAGTGCTGTGCATTTGAATGTAGTGTATAAGGTTAAGATGAAAATATGTACTCAAATAAGCAGTTCAAATAACTTACCAATGATATGGTTCCTGTGGCGGTATATGGTGTTGGAAAGTTTCGATAAGCTGAAATTCATCTTCAATATAATTATGGGCTTCGGTATCATCTACTAGTTTCAATTCAATTTCAACGTATACAATAACAGGTTGTACACTTGCTGCATTGACAACCGACTCACAAACTTCATCATCATTTAATGGTGTGACAATGAAACTGACACCAATAGAAAACCTACATATGAGATTAATCCTGAACCGTGTCGAATCAACTTTCAGTGACTGCATGATTCGATTTTGTATCGCTAAAATCATCCCGAATTAATATAGGACGATTTTTCCATACTATCGTAGAAAGAAATCGTCACTAATGATAAGTTGGCCGTATATAGCACTAAACATCGTATGCGAACTCATATTCAATCAAATGTATATCGAGATATCTGAAGAGTAGACCTCTTTAAATTATCTAAATTAATCTTCATCTCATGAACAAAAAAAAATCAAAGATTTGACTTAAGAAATAATTGGTAAGGCAAAAAATCACTAAATCTTTTAAACATTTTTACACTTCTAAAATATTATTAAATCTTATTGCTTTTTTATATTTAATTTTTTTAAGATCTCTCCAACTTTAATTTTATTAATATTATGATAAAAATAAATATTTTTATTTTTATTTAAAATGTTAAAATCAATAAAATCAACAATATTCTCACAACAATCATTAAAAAATTTATCAAAATATCTCATCATATATTTTAAATATCCTCTTTTAAAAAAAATTTATTAATTTTTATTTTTAACACACTTCACTTAAACTAAAATTTATTTCTCCTATCTCTTTTCTTGATTAACTAATACATATATCTTTCACCCTTAATAAATTAGCAAGTATTAAAACCTAATTCTCTTAATTAATCATTCATCTTTTCTTTATTCCCATTTTTATGTGCCAAGAAACATAAGTTCAGGAAATGAGTGGATAGACAGAGCCTCAGTGTTTAGAAAACTCTTAGCAGGAGGAACAAGCAAGAGAAATATTAAAGGCTTGTTTGGGATTAATTTTATTTTATAAATTTTATTTTTATAATAATATTGTTTTAAAAGCATATTTATCATGTGCATTTTTAAAGTATTTTTATTTTTTATATTTAAAAGAAAATTATATTATTTTTAGAAATTACTATTACAATGAAGCATTTTTTATTTCAAATCAAAATAAAATAAAATAAAATAAAATCAAATCAAATAAAAATATAAAATTGATACCAAATAACCCCTAAGAGTCCATCACTAGGACAAGAAGAGTTAAAACAACTTTAATAATGAAAGTTGAGTACCAACATATTTATCATGTCACACTATACCTACAGAAAACCTAAATTTGTTATACACTCCAAATCCACATTAAGTTGCCTACAAATATCATAAAATATAACATATACATATCACATTCACATATTACTCACTTTTTTTTTTTTTTTTTTAAAAAGGCAAAATATACCTTCTTTCCTACAAAAGTGGGATCAATTTGAAGCGGAGTAGAGCGGCCAAGGAGCAAGGCGATCGGTAGTAAGGACGATTGGCGAGTAGAGCGGAGGGGTCTTCGTCGCTGCCCTATGGGAGGAGAAAGCGCCGAGATCGGGATCGGGCTGTATCCCGATCTCTCGGTTTATCACTTTTTAAAAAAAAATATTTATGAGCCAGTCGCCCGTTAAATGTACGACTGTGCCTATTTTTAAATTTTTTTAAAAATGTGTCTAATCTGCTAATTAAAGTTTTAATTATGCTTATTTTAAAATTTTTGCCAAAATAAAAATTATAAAATAAAAAAATAAATTAAATATGCCTAATACTAATCCTTGCCTTGGAGGAGAAAAGGGGCGGCTCACGTGACTCTTTACGGTTTTTTTTTTCTTTATGCTTTTCTCGCTTGTTTTCGACACACTGCGAAAGGGTCTCTCGAGTCACTCTCACTCAAGCCATAAGTCCCTCACTAAATTTTAAAATAAGCATCTTTAAAATCTTAATTAATAAAATAGTCATAAAAAAAAATTAAAATAGATATAGCCTTCGTTTAGCACTAGACTCTAAAATAGATGACGACGAATATTTTTATTTAAAAAAAGCGTCGAGATCGCTGACAGATCTTATATCTTCTGTGTTAGCACCGTCGAAACCACTCAGGCCGGATCTCCTCGCCGCCCGGCCGCCCCATCGCCGGAAAATGTCCGGCCAGCCTAGCCGCCGGCGCCGCCAACGCCGCCTGCTCCGGCGGATCTGACCGCCCGATCGCCAGAAAAGTAAGTTTTTTTTACTATTTTTTTAAATTAATGAATAATATGTGAATGTGATTTGTATTTATTGTATTTTATGATATTATTAGGCAAATGTAATGTGGATTTTAGATATTTTAGGTACTTTTTTAGGTATTTTAGATATTTGTATGTGAATGTTTAAGATTTTTTTTTTTTTGTTTTTTTAAAAATAAATGAATAATATGTGAATATGATTTGTTTTTGTTGCATTTTATGATGTTATTAGGCAAGTGTAATGTGGATTTTAGGTATTTTAAGTAATGTAAGTATTTTTTGTGCTTTTTGACTTTTTTTTGTAAAATGAGAAATATGCTAATGGATTACATCAAAGATTGATTTTAAGCCTTTATCTTTTTTGCTTTATGTTATGGATTTTCTTACTATGCATGCAATACATTTGTTAAAATATTTGATGGAATAGTATAGAGGAAGTTCGGAGGACCTAAATATGATATTTGTTCAGAGGACCTAAATATGATATTCTTTTTCATGGTACTATCTAGATTACGCTCCTGCAACGAATTATTTTCATCATTCTAACCAATTCATGTAGTACTCATGAATCTAGCTAATTTAAATAGATGTGCTCTTCAGCATTCCTGCCTCCAATACACATATTTGATTCAAATATGAGTTCGGATCTTTGTATCTTGTATTATGGCAACTTAGTGTTAGTGACGATTTCTTCTCTACGTATACTGGTGGAAAGAATCTTCCTATATTAATTTCACGCTGGGCTGATTTTAGCAGCGTACAGAATCGAATCATGCGGCCACAAAAAGTTGATTCAACACGATTTAGGATTAATCTCATATGTAGATTTCCTGTTGGTGCCAGTTTCATTGCTACACCATTAAATAATGATGAAGTATGTGAGTCAGTCATTATTGTAGCGGATGTACAACTTGTAGTTGTATACGTCGAAATTGAGTTGAAACCAACAGATGATACCGAACTTCATAATTATCTCAATTTACCAACAAGCATATCATTGGTAAGTTCCTTAAACGATTATCCAGTAATATTTTTCATTTTAGTCTTACACACTATATTCAAATGCGCAGCATTGATGATGGAGATGTATCTGCATCTCCTATGCATGTTCATCATATTGTCTCGACCTCTGCAAGTATAGGTGAATATCGTAGCGATCAGGTGCCTCCTCTACAAACCGAAGATGACAGCTATGAAACAATGTCTAGCGAGGTCGGAACCAGATAATGATGAAGGTGATATTGGAGAACAACAACATCCAAACATTGAAAACAGTAAGTTACTGAGAGATTACTCTAACAAAACAATCACTGTTGAAGAATACATATTCAGTAACAATGATTACATCCAGGCTTGTCAATCAGCACAAGAATGGGATGAAGAATTGAACTTTGATGACCTCCCAACAGAATCTATTTTCCTAGAGGAAAATTTCATTCCAGCAGACCTACATGAAGGAATGTGTTTCCATGACAAGAGGCACCTTAAATTTACTATTCAGGGTTGGTCAATAACAAACAATGTGGAATACGTAACTTTTGATTCTAATAAGACACGGTTCACTATACTTTGCATTCATAGGAGTCATTCCAGTAGGCCATGTTTGTGGCATCTACATGCTCGAGCGAGCAAGAGGCTAGGTGGAGCCTGGGTGATTTCCAGTATGACAGGGTCACACACATATTCTCATTCGATATTGAGTAGCGGACATAGGCAGTGAACCTGGCATTTTATTAGCCACTACATCCAACCAATCATTAGATGCCAAATGGATTTGAAACCCAGGAAAATTATAGGTCGTATGGAATCAAAATTTAACATTAGAGTGTCATACATGGAAGCCTGAGATGCACACAGAAAGGCTATGCAAGCTATATTTGGCAGTTGGGAAGACTCATATCGTTTACTGGATCACTTCATGACTATTGGATGTGCAGTTATGCACAGGCTTAATATCGCATTCACTCAGCGAATCGGCGTTTTGCATTTTTTGGTCATTTGAATCTTCTATAGCAGGTTGGAAATTTTGTAGATGTTTTCTTGTTAGGGACTGTTTTTCTATTAAGGATTGTTTTCCTGTTTTATTCATAGGCATTGTTGTTAATGTTCCTTTCGCACTTTCGGTGACCACCACAAGAGATACGATGTTACACCCTCGATGATACGGGAGACGGCCAAGGACGAAGTGTGGCATCAACAACACCATCTGCGAGACCGTCCTCGGCGACTGCCTACACAGTATACTCCAGGGAGTGACGCACTTCCACCACGCAGACACCGCCGTCGTTAGATATACACAATTGTCGTCTATAGTTGTAGATCATTTGATAGCTTGATGTATAATGTTCTGTCATTATTTTATATTTCCTATGTACACTGCATATCAGGACACTGTTTATTTATGTTACATATTTCCAGTTTAAGTAAATTGCATTATTTCCAGTTTATCTATGTTACACCATTTATCTTATTGGTATTGAACTGTCTGACTTTAGAAATTTTGGAGAAGTAGATAATGGCTATGAATTTATTATGCTTGTAATTTTTTTTTGCAAATGATGTAATGATCTATACATTGTTGCTATTTTGAATCCATACTTTCCACAAAAACTGCTATGCAATGGTCCAAAATCACATATCTGTGTCAACATAAAAGTCATGGGGAATTTTGTGTCAACGATTCAAGCTAAATTCGACAAGATGACTCAACGACCAAATACCTTTGGTGGTGCATTAGCTTCATAGATTTTTCAAACTTTGGCAAAATCTGCTATGCAATGAGCCACAATCGCATTTTTGGGCCAACATAAAAGTCGTGGAGAATTTCGCGCCGATTCCAACGATACTAAGCTCACTAAATTTAACAACAGATGACTTCGATACGGCCATAATACCGCGACTGGTCGCAATAATCAAAATTGTGCCTAAGCTTTTCAATAGAAAATATGAAATCTGCTATCTAAGGAGATACAATCACATTTTTTGGTCAACATGAAAGTCGTGGGTAATTTCATGTCGATTCCAACGATATCAAACTCGTTGAATTCAGACAACAGACGGTTCTAGTATGATCAAAATATCATAGCTGATTAAAATTGTTTAAAAAAAAAATATTCAGAGCCAGTTATCGTTAAACGGACGACTGTGTCTACTTAAAATTTTTTTAAGCCTAATCCATTAATTAAAATTTTAAATGTACTTATTTTAAAAATTTAACCTAAGTCCCTCATTCACTCGCAGATTTTTTCGATCCCGAAACCTAGCTCTCGTCCGTCAGCCTGCAAGCCGCAACATCTCCCTCTCCAATCCTTCCTCACATCGCCGACCGAGCTTCACCGTAAGCCCCGTTTCCCTCAAATCGTAAGCTCATTTCTCTCCCTCAAGCGGCAAGCCCCAAAATCCGGGCATCCTCTTGCCGTAACCGAGAGATAACTCCGTCATCATCATCAGGCAGGTTCCTCTCGGTTCTGACTATGGTTCCCCTTCTTCTCCCAGTCTCCAACCAGCTCCTCTCACACATGTAAGAAATCCACACATGAGAATTCCTCACCTTCCTCACACACAAAACAACAGTCAATCCATATTCCCTTTTTTTTTTCTTTCCGGTATCTCCTCCATATACACATCTCTCTCTCGGTTCCTCCTTTACTCGCCGTGCATAGGCGCCTCTGGCCGAGCACAGCAGGTTTTTTTTCGTTAAGAAGAAGCCGCCGATCCCTCCCTATGTGTACAGTGCCATCCCCCCCCCCCCCCCAATCGAACACCCAGCTCACGTCCCTACTTAGCCAACCCTCCTTGTCTCTCTATTCCAGGCACAAAATATGCTACCTCTGGCTTTTCATAACTCCGTTTCTCTTCCCAAATTGAAGGCCAACCTGCACTAAACCAAGCAGATCTCTCAAGAAATCCCTCTCCAAAATAGCCGACAAACTTGTAGGCATTCCACACAATCCCCCTCATAGTTTTGGTGTTCATCATACTCCTGTTCGCGCCACCTTACATGCTCAGAGCATTTCCTCTTCATATTCTTGGCATACTGTATACCTTTCTCTCATTTCTACAAACCCCATTCCATTTACAAACATTCTCCAAATTTCTTTCCAACCGGCCTTAACTAGCGAAATTCCCAACACAACAACCTAAACAGTCTCTCTTTCTCTCCACCAAAATAGAAAGCCAAATTTCAAGATATAATTTGTGGAGATATACCTTCAATATGTGTAAATATGTGCGTGGAAATTATATTTTATTTACTTTTATATAGATTTGAAAGCCTTGTTATGTTCATCAGGACGTAACGAGATGAAAATCGATCGAGGTGTTTCGAAATACCAACCGTCACGCTCATTAGGGTGTGACGGACAACCCAAAAAATTGTTCTATGTAACCCCCTATGTCGAAACGTTGTCGAAATTTGGACTAAATTTTGGATTTACAAATAGAAGGAATAAAGATACATCTAAAAAAAATCAATCATATCAAAAAATACAATAATTTAAAATGAAATTTAATTACATTAAATTGTAAAATTTTATTAAAAAAAAATAAACATAAACATGAATTTCAAAATAAAATAAAATAAATAAAATAAAAAAGATAAAATAGCTTACAATGAATTGCAAAGAGACTTGAATGCACATTTGAACTTTAGAACAAAAATCATTTTACCCCCTTTCTTCCTAAATGGTGAATGTGAATAAGCTATCATGACATATAATTTATAGAAATTGATAAAGCTCACATTCAACCAAAATATTCATAAAATATTTAAATGGTATGACATATAATCAAGCTCATGTGGCATCCATTTTATAACGTATTGATTACCAAGTCAAATGCAAGCATGATATGTAGGTCTATATAAAAGCTATAAAGAGTTTGAATTAAGTTAATTGGAAGACTAATTCTCAAATCTGCAATAACTCAAAGTGAACCTATTCAAAAATTAATTGCCTCATCGTGAGCAAGAGCATCGCTTAATAGCTTGTTAAAAGCACTAACAATAGCTTTTTTTATTGAACATGATAAATCATGATGATAATAGTAAAAAAAATTATCATCCTTATAAATTTGAAAATCATTGAGTTCAAGGGAAATTCACATGGGACAAAATAGCTTGTTAATATGCAAAAACACAACACTCGATGAATAATTGAAATGTGTTGTGGCCTATACGAAACAAATTGAATGAAAATTGAAAGAATTAAGTCTTACTCGTGAAGATATTGATGACTTGTCAAACAATTTGAATAAAGGATTGTGATGAACTCAATGTTCGCTTATGGATACAAGATCAACTCTCTTAGGCGAGAATAAAAGCTGAAAGTGATGAATTTTAAAAATTGAAAAGCTCATTAATGACTACAAGACAAAAGATATTTGAGAATTGGAAAATTCAATAAGCAAGTTAAGTGCGAGCAATGTTTTGAGTTACAATCTAATTCACTCACTACCGAATCTGCAAATCTTCATATAAACAGACAGAAGGTGACACTAAATTAAATTCTACATGAATTATGGAGTCTTTCAATCCAAAAATAAAAATTAAAAAATTTTCATTCTAAATATGATTTTTAAAATCAATGATTTTATTAATTATATGAAATTATCTAAGCTCAAATTGTCTGCACGTGCTCAGACATAGTGATTTAGAGTGTAAATTTTAATATCTCAAAAGGCTGCACATGCTAAGTTGGAATTAAATAAAAATATGAAATTAATCTTATAATTTGAAAATAAAATAATCTAAATTATCAAATACACATGGGCCCCAGATTGAATGTTTAAATTCGTCGAGGATGTTACGGTTAAAAAATTGACTTAAATGTCTTTATAATTATGCAATTATTTTGAAAGAGAAAACAATCATTTTGAAAGCGTGAATATATTTTTAAAAGTTGATATTCTAAATATATACTTATGTATGTATTTTAATAAATCAATACATTCATATGTTGAAGGTTTAAGTCATAGTTGAGTAGTTAAAATCCTCCTCACCATAGGGACTAGAGTTGATAAAACTGATTATTTCAATGAAAAATTAAATAATTAAGCTCAACAAGATTGCATATAAAAATTAATATGAAATGATACATTCAAGTTGATCATATTAAGCCTACCCTTACTACTTTCATAAAGCCTATAATAGCTTTGATATGGCTCTTTTATGTTTAGAAATTCAAATAAAATTATAAGTTTCAATCCATAGATCAAGTCCTCCTCCTATAGGAGTATAGTTGATAGGATATAATATGATATAATAAGATTTTAAAATTGTAGACCCGACTCTGCGAGCAAAGAGTAGAGTTGACAAGGTCTACCTCGATGATTGTTGTGTTCATGGAGAATATTAACCGGAGGGGTTTACTATTATCAAAATTTCCTAAATCCTTCAATGTTAAGCGAAATTCTTACCAACAATCGAATATTCAAAAAAAAATTTAATTAAATGAAAATTCATCATAAAAGATAATAATAATAAATCCATCCATCCGCCTTCTACAATTATTTGTCAGATGTAACAAATTTAATGTTAACCCAAACTCGCAAATGAGTCAATGTCATAATATGTATATTGCTATATTCACACTTAAAATATTCTACACCAGTAAGGATGTGACCCGTGTCCTTTGTCCGCGTGGTTTGCCCAGTAGGTTCCACATATGAAGCGGTTACGACCAGAGCCCTATGATTGGGTGATTTGACCAGTTGGCTCCACTAAATTACGGTCACGGTTGTAGCCCGTATATTCCCCAATACTTTTCTACTTTTGGGAAAATTGGTAGAGTAAAAATTTATGCACTTGTTGATTAGTCCTACACACATGTAATTAAAAGAACATGAGACTCTGAATTTTAACGTGGAAAACCTCGAAAGGGGAAAAAACCAGCTGTGAAAGATTCCTATGTATCCTTTTAGTACAAAATCTTCAAAATGATTAAATTCTATTTGAAAGGGACAACATGTACAACGATCGGTTTATAATAGTTCGATGTTGGAGATCTGTCGTGGAAATCTGTATAATTATGCATGGCGGTAGGCGATCTTGATCTTTCTGGGGATCTTCAAGCTTTAGAGCTTTCTCTTCCTCCTCACTTCACTTTTCCTCTTCTTCCTCGATCGGACTCTTCCTCTTCTTCCTTGCCTTCTTCCTTGCTTTAGCTTCCTTCTTCTTCACTTGCTTGGACTCTTCTTCTTCTTCCTTGCCTTCTTCCTTGCTTTAGCTTCCTTCTTCTTCACTTGCTTGGACTCTTCTTCTTCTTCCTTTCGGGTTCTTGTTCTTCTTCACTTGCTTGACTTCTTCTTCACTTGCTTCACTTCAGCAGCAGCCCCATGTGAGGAGTGAGGCCTATTTTATAGATGGGAGGAGGGTATTCTAGTAAACTCATGTAAGGCGTACCACTCCCCCCCGTCGGACGCTCGAATGACTCCTTGATCATTTGATGTATTTTTTAATGGATGCCCAAATGAATCTTAGGCTCATTAGATCCGCTCGTCAGAAGCCTTCGATTTGACTATAAACACTCCACATTTGAGAGCTTTTTTGGGATTTAATTGATGTCAAGATTAATGATATTTTAAGTGCTTGATCATTTGCAAATCAGCTTTCAACATCAAGTATATTTGTGTGATAAATGTTTCTATTTTTGGATGACATTAAAATCATCCAAAATATATCTTCATTGGAAGTTTTAAGTTTACGGGGACCGCGGCTTGGTCCCGGTCAAGAGCGTCTGCTGGGCGCCAGCATGGCGATGGTAGCATGGCCTGCGCTGGCCTCGCGGCGTGCGGTCGAGCCGCAGGCCGGTAGCGTATGTCCGCTGGCCGGCCGGGTTACATCCGTTATTTGGCGTCATGGGAAGTAAAACTCTTCAACCACAATTCCGTGAACATCCACGTTATGGCCATCAACACTCGTCCGGAGCTTCCGTTCCAACTCAGTCATTCTCAAACCCATCCCGAACCAAGGGCGCCAAGTTGAGGGCGGGGAATCTCTTTGGAAGATCGTGTCCGCCGAATGGAGGAGTCTCAAAATAAGATGATCCGGCTTTTGCAAGGACTACACGCTACTACGACAAACATATCTCCCCAAAATCGGTCATTGCGAGGAGGTCAAAAGCTAATCCTCCCGAACCAGTTCCTCCGCATGGAGACCGTAACGCCGATCTCCCTTGACTAGTTCCACTCATCCATCGTGCGCTCAACCTACTAATCCACCGATCGTTGTTGATAGCTTCACACATGCTCATCTCATTAATCCAACATCATGACATTGGCGAAGTGGAATACAAGATGAATTTCACCTTCAAGATAGAAATCATCTTTCACCCACACAGCGGTTATGAGGAGTCCTCACCTTTAGGCAAGCCATTCTTCGACATCCAATTCCGTAGGTTTCAAGCTTAGAGCATTGATTCCTATGATGGGGCAATGACCCGAACATCGACCATTAGGACTATCATGCATATCCAACGAGCTCGACACCTTTGCTTTGTCGTCTTTCTGTTACCCTCAAAGCAAGCTCGCACTTGGTTCTATTCTCTTCCAAGGGGATCCATCCATACCTTTAACGAACTTCGGGTTCTTTGTGGGAAGTTCATTACAAATCGGAGAATCATTAAAGATTCCTCCCATCTTTCCAGATTGACCGAGGGTGAATCACTCAAAGAATACTTCCGGAGATTCTCTTTAGAAGCTCGCCAAATACACTGACGAACTATTAAGAGGAGTTTTCCTTGGAGGACTCGTCCGGCCTTTCTATTTCATTAATGAGGGACACGTCGCTCATACGACTTAGTTCATCGTAGAAGCACAAATCTCCCGATGAAGCTATTAATGCTCATCGCAAAACAATTTGAACAATACGGGAAACGCATAAAAACACCCAGAAATGTGGACCCCATCAAAAGAAGCGTAGTCATGATCTCCCTCCGACCCCATATCAACAACGCGTGAACCTCGACCGAAAAGACATACACACCTGACACATCTCGTGTTAACCTCCGATGGCTATTCGCAATGAAGAACATATCAAGTGGGCATCCATTGAAACCGAATTCAGAAACCGAGCAATATTGTCATTTTCATCGGGTGGACATACATGTATACAACTCAAGGAAGAAATCGAGAGACTCATTCAACAAGGATACCTACGTCGTTTTGTGAAGAATCAACCACCTCAAACAAACACACCTCCGTTTGGGGCAAGGACAATCATCACAAAACAACCAAATAATCATCAAATAATTGGAGAAATCAAACAATCGCAGAGGATCAATACTACATAATCAAGTTCTCGTTCCTCCAAAGAACCGAGTTGAAGAAGTCTCGTGATCATTCCATCACTTTCAATGACTGACTTAGAAGGAGTCCATATCCCTCATCAAGATCCACTTGTCATTGTGGATCGGTGATCCTTGTTATAACGTTAAAAGAATTTTGATCGATAATGGGAGTTACGATGTCTTATTTTACTCAACTTTTCTTAACATAGCTAGGCAAAAGCTCCAACCCAGCCGGACCACTATATGGGTTTGATAATCACCCGATGAGGCGAGAAGGGACAATCACTCTGGAGAATTCCCTCGACAAGTGACTCATTTAATACAATTCATAGTGGTGGTGTCGATTAATATGCAATCTTGAGGCCCCTCCAATCAATTTTGGTCTATCACTTGATTGCCTCATAAAATTTCCTACCCCGGAGTTGGGGTGGTGGTTTGTGGAAATCAACAGGCTCAATCATGTTATCTCAAAAGCTCAACCGCCAGCCTTCCATCACCTTCAGACATCGAAGATCTTAACTTTCGAGATGAAAGAGTACCTCAAAAGCTTCCTAGAAGATTTACTCAATAGTATTATCGGATGACCAACCATTACGAGCAATTGCAAGTGGGATCTTTACTCTCGGAAGAACAAAGGGAAAAGTATATAAATTTCTTACGCGAATCAAGACATATTTTTGGAGTCCAGTGAGATATCGGTCGACCCCAATGTAATCACGCCCTCAAAATTAATCCAACGCTTCAAACCAATCATCCAAAAGAAGCGGAGTTTACGATCGTCTTGAGCTATTGAACAAGAAGTTAACAAGCTCATAGGCGGGATTCATACGAGAAGTGCATTACCCACATGGCTAGCAAATGTTGTCATGGTTAAAAAAACAAATGGAACATGGAGGATGTGTGTTGATCTTGATCTTCTGCCCAAGGATAGTTTTCCTCTTCCTCGAATCGATCAATTGGTGGGCCTACATGGGACATCAAATGCTCGCTTTTGGATGCTTATTACAATCAAATAAAAGAATAGATGAATAGATGAGGCTTTCAAACATATAAAGGTTTATATTGTTACCAAGTCATGCCATTTGGATTAAAATCTTTGCGCTACCTATCAACGCCTCATGAATAAGGTTTTAAAGACGCTAGGCCACACAATGGAGGTGTATGTGGATGACATGTTAGTGAAAAGCTTAGAAAAGTCACAACATATTTGGACTTAGAAGCATGCTTTGACCTCCTTGACGCTATAACATACTTAGCAACCAAGTGTGCTTTTGGGGTTCGTCGGAAAATTTCTTGGATTTATGGTAACTCACCATGGGATAGGATAACCAGAAAAATCAAAGCTCTCCAAGATATGATTCCTCAGAAGAATATCAAAGGCGTTCAACGTTTGAATGGTCAATTCTTTGCATTATCGTTTCTAGCCCGTTCGGGACAAATACTTGCCATTCTTTAAAATATTGAAGGGAGCTAAAATAATAATTTTCAATGGATAGATGAATGTCGGTATGCTTTTGAGCAACTAAAGAATATCTAGCATCTCACCTTTATCAAACCTATTCCAGGAGAAAGCGTTATACTTATATCTTTGCGGTTTCTTCCACGCATAATAAGCTTCGGTTTTAGTGCGAGAAGAAGATGGGGCACAACAACCAATTTATTACGGTAAAATTCTCTCGATATAGAGTTATCCATTTGCGATAAAGTGGCTCGGCGTTAATTTTCTCGGGCGAAAATTGCGTCCATACTTTCAAGCTCACACCATCGGCGTTTACGATTTACCATTAAGAGCCATCTTACGAACCGAAGCATCGGAAGATTGATCAAATGGTCTAGAACTGGGAGAATTTGATATAAATTTTCTACCCATATAAAGTCTCAAATACTTGCGGACTTTATAGTGGAATGCACCAACCCAACTCTAGAAGAGCTATCTGCTCGTGTCTTTCATCTCCTCGATGGACTCTCTCGTTGATGGAGCTTGAGGAAATCTTGTCAGGTGGAATCTACTTGTTTCCCCAGAAAATACCCAGAGTATGGACTTGGCTTAAAATTCCAGTAATAACATGGCGAATATGAGGCTCTCATCAGAGGGTTGAGACTCCATTGACTTGCCCAAAACTTAGTAATTCCACCCGACTCCCGACTTGTGCCTCCCAAGTTGGAGGAGATTTTAATACTCATAATCCTCAACCGGTGCAATATCTCCACTTGGTAAAATCTCTTCTTACTCATTTCAAGACACATCAAATCATCCACATACTACGAGAAGAATACTGGGGCAGCTCTTGCTAAGCTTGCTCTACCACCGGAGATCTATTTAAGAGAAAGCATGTTGAAGAAATACATTTTCCTAGTATCCAAGGGCCATGGATAATTCAAACTATTGATGAGGAAAAGGAGCGTTAGGTGGATAAACCCGATCCTATCTTTTCTACAAGAAGGGACCCTTCACGAAGATCCAACTTCATGACTTCGTCTCAGAAGACAAGCTTCAAACTTTGCTATTATTGGAGGTGAACTATACAAGCGAGCTTTCTTCCTCCATATCTTCCACCTTGAGCAGGCGAAAGAGGTTCACTCAGAATATGTGGGGAACACCTTGGAGGAAGAGCATTGGCCCTTAAAATCATGAGGCAAGGGTTTTATTGGCCTACAATGAAACAAGGCGCAGAATTCACAAAGAAATCGCAAGTTGTCAATTGCATTCTAACCTCCCTCACAGCATGCGAACTCTCATCCATTCAAAGCCCATGGCCTTTGCTTGATATCATGGGACCTTTTCCAATAGCATCAGGGCAAGCGAAAATTTATCATTCTAGCCGTCGACTTTACTATGGGAATAGAGGCAACCACTCGCTAAAATCCGAGGCAATATAATTGTATATAATATGTCTCGGTCTTCGCAAAGATCATCAAACTGGAACTTTTGGAAAAGTCTTTCGTCCTTTTGCAAAGATCTTCACATTCATTTGATACAGTAGCATCTCAAACTAATGGGCAGTTAATAGGACCATACTCGGACTAAAAACTCTTGAGAAGGCTGGGGGGGAATGGGTTGATGAGCTCCCCAATGTTCTTTGAACGCGCATCTTGGTGGTGAGACCATAACTTGTGTTTTGTGCAGCTATCATCTGGTGGATATCGGGTTCCAAGTCAAGAGTCCGGTTTTTGATCATGGAAGTAATGAAGAAAAACTCGGCGACACTAGACCTACTCCACGAAACTTCGGGATATGGCCTACTTGGTTGCTTCCTATCAGCGGGTAGCTCCACTTCAAAAGAGTGAAACCGTCCATATCTGTGGTGACTTGGTCTGCGAAGTCTGAGGCTGCGAGCAAAGGCCCTGGTGCAATAAACTCTCACCTCTCTCGGGATGGTCCGTATGTGGTCATAGCTATGGTCAAGCCGAGAGCGTTCAAGCTCGAGGACGAAGGAAAAACTCTACCTCGAACTTGGAATACTAAGAATCTTGAAAATATTATCGGTAACTCTTCGCATAATTATTATGACTTTATCTCGTGTCATTTCATCCTTGTATGACCCTAGGATTAAAGCTTGTTGTTAGGTTGTTGTTGTCATTTCTCTTAAAGCTGCAGTGTCTTATGATTATGTCGTTGAACTAGTGAATTCACGCTTTGTTAACAAGATTTGCTTTTTCTTTACTTTTCCTCCCACTTGAGAAATATACAACTCGTTACATCTGATTGGGACATGATCAATCCAAGGGGACTTGATCGGACCTCTTCCATCGAGGTTAACGTCCTTCGAGACACTCGCAAACAACCTTGGATAGGTCAAAGATCTCCGCCGCCGCCGACTATCCAACCACCCGGCCGCCAACCCTTGGTCACCGCCATACATTGCCGACCGCCGCCGAATTATCCGGCACTCCGGCCAACCATCATCGTCATCCCGCCACCACTGGCCGCTGGCCAAAACGCCCTTGGGACTTCTCGCGATCATAGCAGGGTCATCGAGCAAAGCTCAAAAACAACCCAGAAAGGTCAAACATCCTTAGTTCTCTCATGATCTCTTCCATACGAGCATGCCATCGAGAAAAGCGACAAACAACCCAGAAGGTCAAAACATCCTTAGTGGACTTCTGCGATCTCTTCCATACGGTTAATGTCATCGAGCAAAGCTCAAACAACCTGAAAAGGTAAAACTTTCACACAGTTAATGTCATCGATAACACTCGACAAACAACCTTGATGGGTCAAAATCATCATCGCCGCTCACCACCTACCATACCATCGGCCACATCGCCGGCAATTTTGCTTATCACATTGTCGCTGCCATCGGCTGATAGGCTGCCGCCATCGCCGAACCATTACTGCCGCTTTGCGACCATTCGTTGGCCGCAACCACTATACCGGCCGCTGCCGCTTACTGCTGCCTTATCGGCACATCGCTGCTAATCCGGCCATCACTATTGTCGCGGTCATCTATTCGCTGCTCGGCCACGCCACTATCGCCGGCATCTTCGCCATTATCGCCATTGCGCCGTCATCGCTGACACGACGCGGCCGCCACTAACTACTCGCGATTCAATTCAACCTTCCATATCGGTTAACGCCATCGAGTGAAAACTCGACTAACAACCCAAAACGCCCTTGGACTTCCCGCGATCTCTTCCATACGGCACGTCATCGAGCAAAAGCTCGACAACCAGAGTCAAACGCCCATGGACTTCTGCGATCTCTTCCATACGGTTAATGTCATCGAGCAAAGCTCGACAAACAACCCGTGAAAGGTCGGTCGTCCAGTGGACTTCCCACCCTCTTCCATATGTTACGAATAATATTCACCAACAACCCAGAAAGGTCAAAAGGTCTTTGGTGGACTTCCCTCTTCCATACGTGTTAGCGTCGACGAATAATATTCACCAATAACCTAGAAAGGTCAAAACTTTTACGCAGTGTTAATGTCATCGGATAACACTGAAATAACCTCGATGGGTCAAAATCCTCCGGATTCAATTATATCTCTAACGCGTGAGTTGCCGACCACCCCCGCCGCTAACCACTACCGGCCGCGCCGACTACCGCCGCCGCCATCGCCCGACTACCATCGATCACCGCTCGACATCAGAATCCTCACGGTCACCATCGAAGGTTATCCTCGTCCACCACTATATCGCATCTTCGCCCATCTCCGCGGATCGCTTCCAACCGGACGGTCGACGTGGCCGGAACCCAACCACGATGGATACCTCACGGCCTTGACGACTCGGTGAACCGGAACCACGACGTGATCGCTTCCTAACCCGGATGATGGTCCGGATGAACCGGAACCACGACGATACCGGCCTGATCGCCTCTAACCGGACAAGATGACGGGTGAAACCGAACCACGACGATACCGGGCCTTGATCGCCTTCCTAACGGACGCATGACGTTCGAACCGAACCACGACAATCCTTGATCGCCTCCCCCGACGGTGAGACGTCGAACCGGAACCACGATGATACCGCGCCTTGATCGCTTAAACCGACGGAGACGACGGTAATGAACCGGAACCACGACGTGGGCGCTTGATCGCCTTCCGGACACGGACGACGTGGCCGGTAAAACCGAAACCACGACGATACCGTGGGCCTTGATCGCCTCTAACCGACGGTCCCGACATGGCCGGTAAAACCGGAACCACGACGATACCGGGCCTTGATCGCCTTGGACGGACGACGGGCGAAACCGGAACCACGACGATACGGGCCTGACCGCCTAACCCGGAGACGAGTGGCCGCCGGTAAACCGGAACCACGACGATACCGTGGGCCTTGATCGCCTCAACGGGGTGATGACGTGGGAAACCGGAACCACGACGAGTGGGGCCTTGATCGCCTCCTAACCGGACGGACGTGGCGGAAACCGGAACCACGACGATACCGTGGGCCTGATCGCCTAACCGGACGGCCGACGTGGTGAAACCGGAACCACGACTATGGCCTGATCGCCTACCGAGTGACGGCGAAAAACCACGACGTGGGCCTTGATCGCCTCTTAACCCGGACGGTCCCGGTAAACAACCACGAGATACCGTTGATCGCTTCCCCTCAACGCTTCGACGCTTCTTGCCTCCAAAGGACCCTCACTCAAGAAGAAAGGAGAGGGAAAGGTGTCTCCCTCTTACTCAGGGGTATTTATAGCCCCAAGGGGCAAAAAACCCTCAAAACGGTTCAAAACCGCTTTTTCGGGGCAAGGTTGCCGCGTTCATGGGCCATGGCATGGCGCATGCATATGTACATGTGCATATGCCAGCCAAGTTAAGGCTACAGCCTCCGGCCCGCTGATTCGGATCACTGCCCGCGATCCAACCTACGCTTGACGCGATCTGCGTTCATGAATGGAATCCGGCTGTGGAATGGTCTACGACAACTACGAATGGCCCGACTCTGAATGCGCCATGACAGGTTCATGGGCGTGACGCAGCTGGCTGCAGGGGCCAGCCCGCTTCACGGAGGGGCCGCCATGCGGACAGGCCCGCTGCACAAGGCCGCGGCCTCAGACGCTGCCGACTGAGGCGCCAGAGCCATGGGTCCCGTAAACGCTAAAACTTCCAATTGTTATTTTTGAACATTGATTCATATATTTTTGGATGATTAAGCTAATGTCATCCAAAAATAGAACCGATATGGTTCTCAAAATACCAAAAGCACAAATCTTGATGTTGAAAGCGATATGATTTTGAGTAAACAAATCAGAGCACTTAAAATATCATTAATCTTCGACATCAATTAAATCCCAAAAAAGCTCTCAAATGTGGAGTGTTTATAGTCAAATCGAAGGCCTCGACGAGCCGGATCTAATGAGCCTAAGATCTCATAATTCATTTGGGCATCCAAATGCTCAAAATACATCAAATGATCAAGGAGTCATTCTGAATCCGACGGGGAGTGGTACGCCTTACATGAGTTTACTAGAATACCTCCTCCTCCCATCTATAAATAGCCTCACTCCTCACATGGGGCCTAAGCTAAGCTAAGTGAAGCAAGTGAAGAAGGAAGTCAAGAAGAACAAGAACCCGGGAAAAGAAGAAGAAGAGTCCAAGCAAGTGAAGAAGAAGGAAGCTGAAGCAAGGAAGAAGGCAAGGAAGAAGAAGAAGAGTCCAAGTGTGAAGAAGAAGGAAGCTGAAGCAAGGAAGAAGAGGAAGAGTCCGATCGAGGAAGAAGAGGAAAAGTGAAGAGGAGGAAGAGAAAGCTCTAAAGCTTGAAGATCCCCGAAAGCAAAGATCGACCACCGCCATCGCTAATTATACCCGCAAGATTTCCACCGGTTACCCAAAGATCTCCAACATCAAGAACTATTATAAATCGATCTTACACACTTGTCCCTTTCTCAAATAATTCAGAATCTGTATCTGGAAGATTTTGTACTCGAAAAGGATACATAGTGGAATCTTTATCACCTGGTTTTTTCCCTCTTTCGAGGTTTTCCACGTTAAAATTGGAGTGTCTCATGTTCGCTTTTAATTAATGTGTGTATGGACTAATCAACAACAATGCTAAGGCATAAATTTTACTCTACGAATGGTTTTCCAAAGACGCAACACTACTCTTTTAAGTTGTGAAACATAGGGTATACCTAATAGGACATGAAGCTCGTTGTTAGCTAGGGTGGACTTAAGATTGTCCTCTTTGACAAATATCAACCCTAATCCACAAACTTTTCTTGTATGACGTAACCCATGGTCGCTGACAATGATCCTTCGGTCAGGTTGGGTCAACCACCTCTTCTGACTAAGTAGACTGAAGATCATGACAGCCTAGGATGACGAAACCACAAGATCTTAATCGGGCACGTCATCATTCCCCCAACCATATGCTTTAAGCAAAAAAAAAAAGTAAAAAAAATTATGAATGTCATTAAATTTCAAATTCGAATTGTTGCTACTATACACTAAGCGATTAGTGACTTATGACTAGCCTTAATTGAAAGTTCCTCTCACTGATTGAAGATGGGTAATTAAATATAGATGCTTGCCCCTATATGAAACCTAGAACCAGATCTAAAGTTCTCACCAAATGAGGGTGAAATCTCTGGTAGTGCCTTCTTTATCCATTACAAACAATCATCTGCCTTCTGAAAAATTCGTTTGACACAAAATCTATACTCTCATTTTCATCGAGAGGTCAGGCGTGAATTTTCGGAGGCCACAAATATATTGGATATTAAAAGGGAGAAATATTTATGCATAAATTAGAAAACAAAGATAAGAGAAATAAAGACTTAGTTCAAGTGAAATACATTAAGGATGAAGATCATAAAGAGCTTTTCTTGAAAGAAGATATTCAATATATTTTGGATGAGATATTTTGATAAACATTTTAATACAAATTGTGAGAATACAATTAACTTTAGTGGTTTTGGTACTCTAAATGAAAATAGAGATTTTTATTTTTATGATCTCATTAGTAAAATTAAAGTTGGATTAGATTTAAAGAAAATAAAGCGTAGAAAAATAGTAAGGCTTAATGATATTCTAATAGATGTTTGAAAATGATTAGGAGATCTAAATTTTTTTTGACTTTTTAATTTTTTAATATTATTTAAAAACTAAAAAGATGTGAAGAAATAGTTTATTAAATTTTTTTTAGGAATAAAGGTGATGCACACAAGTGCACAAATTATAGAGGGATTATGTTAACATGTCATACTTTAAAATTATGTGAGAGAGTAATTAAGCATAGGTTATGATGTGATACGAAAGTTTCTCAAAACTATTTTAGATTTATGTCGAGTAGGTTTATTATTGATGATATACATTTGTTGAGAGGTTTAATGAAGAAGTATAGAGAAAGAAAAGAGGAACTACATATGATATTTATTGACATAGAGAAAGTATATGATAAAGTTCTATAAGAAGTGAATACTTTAACACAAGTTCCCTTGATTTAATTTAACATACAATTTCATAAAATTATTTAATTGAATACAAAATTATGCCTTACAAATGATTTCATATGATGTATAGTGATATATATTTTCAAATCAACAAATTATCTATTTACTTATTACCACTCAAATCATTTAGATGCAACAAAAATATAAATTGCATTAAGCAACTTAACTTTGATCTTGGAACAAGAAAGAAAAATGATTCTCTAGAGGTCAAAGTTACTTTAATAGCAAAGGAAAAGAAGCTAATTGTTGGATTTGTTGTGGATTTGAAAACTTAAGTGAAAGTGATGAGAGTGGGAGATAGAAATATATTAGGAAAAGTAGTTGATATCAAACAGAGTGTATATCACACTAGAAATATTGTACTTTTGTCATCAACAAAATGGTTATAAAATGACTAGTTTTTGGCACTAAAATGATATTTGTAATATCTAAAATTGTTGCTCCATGTACATTATTCGAGATACAAATCACAACTATTTGTAATCGTATATCAATCACAAATATCTTTTTTACAATGAAAAATCAACTTGTTTAGAGATCACTTGGCAATTGATAAATATCAATATCTTATAACAATGTCATGAACATGCAATTGATTTTGATCACAAATTCATCACGAAAGCTAATATCATGTATAGCTTATAGTTGAGATTCTTTACTACGATAACTTGCACAATGTCTCCAACTTCAATAACAAGACATTCACATAAAAATTATGTGTAGGCAGACAAATTATGTACATTAGACAAAGAAATAAAAAAAATGACAAAATGTGCATAAAACATCTTCAATAGGAACCAACTCTTGATGTTATCCACAATAGGCTAATTGAAACTTACAACTAAGCATTCACTACAAGAATACATGTCATTATTGATGAAAAGTTATAACAAAAAAATATTATTACTAATTACTAACAAAATTATTTATAGATTTTCTATTGTAAATATAATAATAGATTTTAAATAATTACTAATTTTTTTTTATTGTCAATATTTACAACAAAAATTTAGTCAATAATTCATCAATAGGCTGCACATTAGGGCACAATCTATCTAATCTCAAATCCACTTTTCCCTTTCACTTTAGTTTTTTGAGCTATACTGAGTGCTCTCTCTCCCTAGATTTTGAGGCACTAGCACCTTCCTCTCTTGCCTTAAACTTTAATTAAGGCCAAGAAATAATAATGAAAGAAATCACATGTAGATTATATGTATTAAGAGATCAATGAATCGTTTATAGATAACATGAATGATAATATGCATGGGACGTTCATCATTAGCCTTAAAAATTTAACCAAGAATTATCTTGAAGAAGAAGAAAAGGCTGATTACTCATGCCTTTACATTTGATGCCGCATTCATAGTAATAATAATAATAATAAATATATATGAGTATTACAAGCACTTTTAGAAGCTTTAAATGAATTAATATAACACATATATTATTTATTGGTTAAGTAAATAATTAAAAGAATGGATATTATAATAAGCATTTTCTCACAATTAAGAATGTGTTTGAGACAACTTTTTGGTTGAAAGTAGCCACACAATTGTGTTTGACTATCAATTTTGTAGCTACTTTTCAAAAAATTTTATGTTAAAAAATTTCTTTTGAGAATCAGAATTATTAGAGTGTGGTTGATGTCAGAAAATTATTGTTTAAATTAAAAAAATATATATTTCTAGCATCTATAACAACTTTTCAAAGATTTTCTTTCTCTACAACAGCTTTATAATCAACTTTATAAAAAACCACAACTGTCTCAAACAGACCCTAAATCTCAAGCGACTTTTAATTATAATATTCATATAATACAGATTAAAATATGTGTTTAGCCTTTTACTCGCGCGTTTATTTCAAGATATCTAAAATTAGCAATAAGCTTAAAACATATATAGTATAAAATTTATTTAATACTATATAACATTTATTTACTAATCAAATATATCCTTGTTACCATATCTTTTGTTCGTTAACACATTTTAACATTGTAGTGGATATAGACAAAAGGAAAAATTGTTGAAGTAAATAAATCTAAGTTATAGACATAAATTTTTTTTTTAAAATTTATTTCGTGTTATAGTAGAGTGAGTGTGGCACCATAAGTTTGTTTTAGATAAAGAGAGTACAACTAGGGGGAGTAAATGGGTCAAGCTAAGCTTTAGCAACCCTTGATTTAAGCTTGATTAATTAATCAAGTTTGAGGTCGAACTCGAGCTTTATATCGAGAGTTCGAGCTGTTTTAAGAGGCCGCTCATTTAGCATAAAAGAGATAAAATAATTATGATGTCAGTAATTGTTATGATAAAAATGATAAAAAAATTAAAAGAAAATAAATTAAAAGTATTTGATATAATAGAATGACGATATAATTTTTAAATATTTTTTTAAAAAAATATCTTAAACTATTAAACTATAATAAATTTAATAAACGAGCCTACTTGCAAGCACATGAGTCGAGTCTAAGCTAGTTTAAGCATGATTTGTTAGCTCATTAAGCTCGGTACACGAGCCTTTTATTGAGCCGAGCTTAGCGAGCTCATTTATCAACTTTACTCACTCGCGCTCTTTAATTTACAAACTATTCACATAAATTTCATGGCAAGATGATCATAATAATGTAGTTGAAGTTATGTCATTCACTTACCTTCCCCTCCAATCTTCATATTTTATAATAGTTTGTAGTTTAAAGAAGGCCTTTGTTGTATATATCTAAAAAATTGAAAGAATTAAAATGATGAGTGAAAATCTTCAATTGTTAAGAGAGAAAAATGTGGACACTCATAGTTAGTTGTTGGTCCCCATTCACAGTTACAATGGCATGTTTGTGATCGTTCAAGGTGGGAAGGTTGTGATTAGGGCTACAAATGAATCGAACTAAGTCGAGCAAATGCATGTTCAAGCTCAAGTGTGTTTATCAATATCCCATCTGAGAATGGCTCGAGCTCAATTTGAGCTTTTAGGATTGTATTTGAGCTCAAGCTCATTTATAGAAAATTTGTTTGGGCTCGATTTATATTGGGGACTATTGAGCTTTTTAATGAACAATTTGTACAATGAATTAAATAAACTTTAATCAAGCTTTAATTAAGCTTATTCCCAACAATTTATTAAAATAAAAGAGCTTTATTAAATAAAACTTGTGCTTTAAGATAAAAAAAGTAAGGTGTGTATATATATATATATATATATATATATATATATATATATATATATATATATATATATATATAACTTTATTATAATTATCACATTTTGATAAATCTGATTTAAAAAATTAATTTTCATTATTAAAATTTTTAAAAATAAAAGAAAGTAATAGCTAATTAATAATATAAGATTAAAAAAGCAGAAATTAATAAAAACATGTTTTAGATAAATTTTTATATATATTATTAAATAATGATAATGATGATGTTTGGCAGTCATATTTGAGCTTTGATCAATTAAAAAAAAGCCGACAAGGGTGGTATGTTGCTCTCTTTGGCCTTTTAAGGGTTTGCAGATCTGAAACTCCTCACACCACCTTCCTCTATCCCCACCACTTTCATATATTATTAGTTCTTGCTGTTAATCCACTAAAAAAATCATTCCTTTTTTTGGACAGTTGCAATCTCTTCTTTCTCCCTCGCTCTTCTGTTTTCCGCTGGCTCCCGTGATCGCCTAGGGTTTTTTTTTTTGGTCATCGGCGGCGGTGTGAGGAACAGCGGACCGCAGATGGCGGCAACGCAAGGGCAGGGGATTGACCCGGCGCTTCTCGACGATATCATCAATCGGTTGCTGGAGGTGCGATCGGCAAGGCCTGGCAAGCAGGTGCAGCTTTCCGAGGCGGAGATCCGTCAGCTCTGCGTCGTCTCACGGGAGATCTTTCTCCAGCAACCTAATCTCTTAGAGCTCGAAGCCCCCATCAAGATCTGTGGTCAGCTTTCCCTTTATCCTGCTCTTCTGTTTTGAAAGCTATGCGATTGTCCTGTTGGAGGTCCCGAGGTTGAGAAGTTGTGCTTTTAGGATGGTAAATAGAGCTACCCTGAAAAGTTGATATTTGGGAATTCAAGTTGCTTGCTTGTTATTTTTAGGAAGGAGGGTTTGTTGGTTTCGTAGGATAGTTGTGCTTTTGGATGATGTGATGAGGTGCATCAGCTCATTAGTTTTTATTTATTTATTTTCTCATTTTCCAGTATTTCTTTTGTTTTTGATGGGTGTGAGAAAACGGTTAGACTAGGACAATTCGTATGGAAAATATTCAAAATGATTTCTGGATGATAGATTGATTGCCATATGCAGCATCTCATAGGAATGAATAAATGAGAAAACGAGGATTCATAAAACTGACCCCAAATAATTGTCATAAGGACATGGATGATGATGATGTGTATGAGGAAAAACTTTTCTCTACGTGCATAGATATTATTGCTTTTTCTATTTGCTTGGGGCGAGATAAAAATAAAATTTAAATGTTAATGGCGGAGCTGGAGAAATTTTTTCCCACTGATAGCTTAGTTGGTACTGATAAAACTAAGAAGACCCTCCTAAATAGTTTTCATTAGCTGTTAATGATGATGCTGGTGATGTGTATGAGGAAAAGTTTTCTTCACATGCATGGATATTGTTGTTTCTATTGGTGTGGATCTAGCTAAAAAATAAAATTTAAATGTTAATTGCAGAGCTGGAGAATATTTTCTAGTTACTAATTGTTTAGTTGAGAATGATAAAATTAGTGGTTGCAATGAAATTAGAAAGTATAAATTGGGAGATTAGTTTAGAAAAAGAGAATGAGGTAGCAACATTAATTGAAAATAAGAGAGTGGAAAATAGATTTTGGTGGTTTGGGTATATACAATCATGAAAAGAAAAACATAAGCCAAAGGATCAGGTAGTAAAATAGTGTACTAAAGGTAACATGGGTAGAGTTTATGTAAAAATATTTGCATCGCATAGGTTTAACACTTCACATGTGTTGTCTTGGGCTTTGCTTCAATTGATTAGTGGCTCCCTCAATATGATCTACCAGCCACTATTGCAGTCTTGCGCCTCACATGTTCAAATTTGACTATAACTTTGCAATAGTTGTTTGTGATCTGAATTGCTTTATGATATCAATTTTCCACAATGCTTTATCGATACACTCCATGCATATCTTCAATGTGTGGGGAGTGTTTAATGGAATCCGCTCCGTCTGTTCTTGCTTCAGTTGTCATCTCACATACCTTTCTATTTGTTTACGTGGTTGATATAGGGCAATTTATTATTTTGTTTCAAATGGGTTATTTCTTGATAATAAACTACATTAAAATGATAAAAACTCAATGACATTGGGGAAGTTTATAAGTTATTATTTAAAAGTTATTATATACTTTAAAGGTAAACAATATGAATGGGTTGAGATAGCAGTAAATAGTGAGTTGAAAGATAAGATTTTGTTTGGGTTGAATATTTTTAATTTATATATTTGAATCAAATAGGTTTAATGATATAGTGATTGCTTTTAAGATAATTATCGACAACACATTTTGAATGTCACTAGTGCTTACTTCTTAAATTAGGATTAGGAGATGCTTTTAAACTCAAATTTTCTAAGAGATCGATGTATTATTATAATTTATACTTGAGAAGGAAAGAATTTTTATTCGAAATGATGTTAAGTGAACATGTAGTTTCTAGTAGGATGGGTTATGAAACGATTCATAGCATTCATAGAATAAGATGGAAATGCAATGTAAAAGCTATACTTGATTTCTTGGAAATTGATGATGTGCAATAATGAACGCATGTTTTGATAAATGGGAAGAACATTTAGTTACTTATACCACTAAATTACAAATAGGAATCTTCTTACTTAGAAGGAAAGAAAGATGTTTTTACAAAGATTATAAGGTAATTTCAAGGGATAGTTTGACCATGCATCATAGGGTTATTATGGATTTATATTTTAAGAGCATAAGAACAAACAAAAAAAAAGTTTTCTTAGTATAAGGTGGAGCACAAAATTGTTTAGTTTTAAAGATTAACTATTGATTGAGGCAAGTTGAAATTTTTTACTTAAGTTAAATTTAATATGAAGTATGATGGTTTAACTCTATTTAGAAGATTGTTCATTTTTAGGATAGTCTAGAAATAAATTCTATACCAATGAGATTTGGTGGTGGAATGAGGAGGTACAAAAAATATTATGAGAGTGAATGTGCTTTTAAAGAATGTCCAAAATTGAATACTACTTAGACTTATATTAGTTATAAGAAAGCTAGAAGTCTTGTAAAGATTGTAGTGAGAAAATTGAAGTTACAGCTTTTGATGTGTATTATAATTGTCTTGGTATTAAGGTAAGAGAAAAGATTATATACAGAATAATTAAGGCATAGAAATAAGGGATCTATAGGCTTTGATCAAGTTATATATAAAATGATACCTATTTGTAATAGGATTAAGCATATTGGATCTATTATATTGAAGAATCTGGATATATATGTGAGCATAACTTTTGGAGTCAAGGTTGACTTGTTTACATGAAAAAGTTCCTCATAATTATTATGCAATAAGATAATATCATGAAGAGTCCTAAAGGTGAATTTTATAAAGCTTTAATTAGGTTGATGATGTCATGCTTCTAAAAGCCATTAAAATTTAAGTTGAGCAAGGTAGAAATTAACATGCTAGAAATATGTGTGGCAAAATTTTGTAGGATATATTGATGAATGATTATATTAGATGAATAATTGGAGTGACATTTATTGAGATAAGATAATTGAGAATAAATTTAGGTTGTTTAGACATGTGCACAAAGGGCTAAAAATACACACAGTAGACTGGAATATAAAATTAGTGTCAAGGGATTAGTGAGAAGAAAGGTAGATTGGCTAAAATAACATGGATCAAGTTGTTCAAAATGATTTGAAAAGAATATGATTTAACATATCAGGCAACACTAAGTAGAAATGAATTGCAAATGAGGATTCATGAAGCTTAACTCAAATAGTTGAGGTAATGTAAATGATTATGTTGTTTAACATTTCATACTATTTGAAAAAAATTAACATTTACATGGAAGTGCCTACTAGAAGGAAATGCAATTACCATACTAAGTAATATCAAAAGAGATTATGCATTATAAAAAGATATCAAAATTTAGGTGATTTGGCTAAAATTATTGCTCTCATGAGAGAGGAGAGAAATGATTTGCTCCATTATACATAAACCACATAAGCTCACAAATAAGGGCTGCACAAGGGAAATACTCTTCTTTAATTTCAAATAGTCCCAATCTCATTGAAAAGGAGAATTCTCAAATCTTTCAAGACAAAAAAAGGGGAGATTATAGACAAAGAAGGTTTAATTAATTCAAAAAATAATTCTCTCAAAAGTTTTTTAAAGGGGTATCTTCCCACATGTATGTGGAATCATTACAAAAAAACCTTGACATCACTATTGTTGTGTCATGCTAAAATAGTTTTTCATGGTCATGAAAAATATTTTTTACTTATTTTTTTCTCATTATATTAGTTCCATGCTTTGTTAGCAACAATAATGGCCGCTTTTCAGATTCACGGAAAAAGCAATCATTCGCCGCCACTTGGATTTTTGAAATTCCCATCTAAGCATAATTCCACCATATTTTTAATATTTTTTATAGACATTAAGGTGATTATTTAAATTTCTAATTAGGTTCAAATTTTGACTTGGAGCTATCAAACATATCGAATTTATCAGATAATGTTTCTCTTAAAATATCATCTACTTAAAAATTGTGCTTATTCTAACAAATTATTATTTAGAAAACATAACAAAACTCTTTTGTTGGCCTAATAATACAACAACAACAACAAGCCTTTATCTCACTAAGTGGGGTCGGCTACATGAATCCTTTGTCTCTATTATGTCCTATTATGTGTCAATTTCTCATTTAATTCATGTATATTAAGGTCATTTTTTATACATCTTAACCATATCTTTTTAGGTCAACCTCTACCTTTCTTAACATAAGGCAAATCTAATGCATCTACTCTCCAAACCGGGTCATTAGATGATCGACGCTTTATGTGGCCAAACCATCTAAGGCGACTCTCTCTAATCTTATTTTCCACTGGAGGTACTCCAACTTTTTGTTGAACATACTCATTCGCATTTTATCTCTAAGAGTAAAGCCACTCATCCACCTGAGGTCATTTTGTTGGCCAAATAATGTGACAGTTAAATTTTTTTTTTCCGTTCAAACCAAGATCTCTTAGTTCTCAAAGCTTAGTAGGGATAAGCACCATGCAATCTTTATAAGTCCTGCATGACACTTAACACATGAGATATCTTTGAATCATACACTAAAGTGAATTCGCTAAAGTCAAAAGTGCGTTTATTGCTATCTTTTTATACTTTTGAAGTCATTGTTTGCTCACTCTAATTACTACGATCATACAATTGAGCATGAGGATGGGTTTTGTAATGTGAGGTTGATTCATCTAATTATCTTCAATGGTCATATCTTCAAGCTGTGCATTCTTTTGTTTAGGAATCTAACTTACAATCGAGAAGTTAACCTAGTTTTTTTTGAAATCATAGTGCTTCGACGTAAATGATGATGAAATTGATGCAACTCCATGTTAAGTTACACCCTACAACACATAAAACCCATTAACTCTTTTTATTTTCATGAAAACTAATATAACTTTTCAAATTTGTAGAATTTCATCATTTTAAGAGTATGAATCCTTGCCTCTTGAGGTCATTCAAGGTATCATATTTTTCCGGAGGTTTAGTACTTAAATTTTGATTAATATAATGCTCAGGCCGTCATGCATCCTCAAGCTTTATGTGCCAAAGCCAGCTTTGTTTCTACGCCACATTATTTTATCTATTAAGGTAGCTAGTAATACATGACTTATAAGTAACGAGTGAACTAAATTAGAATCTATTGATTATTGCACCAATAGCAGTGGTTCCAAATGAGCATCATTTATATCTGCACTTGACTAATCTACAACAACACTAGCATCTATTGACTTGTCCTCCATATGGTTTTCCTTGACATGCTACTTTTTTCTCTTTAAAATATGGACAATTCCTCTTAATGTGCCATTTTTTTTGCAATAAAATAAAACTCTTTTTTTGTACTTTCCTTAAGTCTCACTTTTGCCATGGTTAGGGTAAACTCTTTTTTAAAGTATCTCCCTTAACTAATAATTTTTCGACCAACTTTTCTTATCTTATACTCTTAAGTTTTGTAATTTAAAAGAAGTGAATTTTCAACATCTTCTAAATCGATGATATTTGTACCATACATTATGGTGCTTTGGATGTTGTTATAAGAGGTAAATAACATGAGAAACAAAGCTTGATTCTCATTATCAACTTCCGCATCAATATTCCTCAAATCCTTAATAATGAAATTAAATTAATAAAGATGTGATTTATTGGGTATGCCTACTTACATGCATAGTAAGTGCAATCTCAATTTTGATGAAGTTCTTTGGGGAGACCTTTGATCATTTATAAAGACTCTTTACTTAAGCTATAAACCTTTTACAGTTGTTTCCTACAAGATCTCATTCACCAAAGATAGCTGGATCATTTAAAGGACTTTTTTTTATTCATTTCTATGTTATGTTATTCATTCATAGCATCAAGTTCATGACTGTTTGCATAAGTTACGCTGAATTAGAACACATCGCATCTTGGCTTTCAAAATCCCTAAACTCTTTGAGCCATCACATATGCTTGATATTATATTTTGTGACCATTGTCTTCCACATATATTTGATAACAATTTTGGGAGTAACACCTTAACTTATATGTGAGAGTGTCTAATAGGAGTGAATATGATGAACACACAGTAACAACAAATAGATTAAGGACTATATGAAAATACCAAGTTTACATGGTTTGGTTAAAGCAATAACCTATGTCCACAAGAAATGAGAGATAATATAATCCACTATCAAAAAGTCATATTGGTTTTCAAATA
This sequence comes from Cymbidium sinense, assembly GCA_021442155.1. Lineage (NCBI taxonomy): Eukaryota > Viridiplantae > Streptophyta > Magnoliopsida > Asparagales > Orchidaceae > Cymbidium > Cymbidium sinense. The sequence continues at coordinate 118,216,680 of CM038225.1, forward strand.
GGTGCACCAAAAAAAAAATCACTTAAACTAAGTACACCTAATCTATATTTAAGCTTAGCAAACGTTGTTTTTGTCTTTTCAATTATTCTATATCACAATAATTTCTCAAATTTATTTAGATATTTGGTGACAAATTTTGTTTCTTGTTCTAATTTATTAAATTTATTAAGAACCTATTCATGATATGATAATATGTATACTCTGAATATATACATTTTCATTTCAAGGATAAAGTAATTATAGTTATTAAAATTAGCTAGGTAAGTTAAAATGCATTAAATGAATATTAAAAAAAGGAAAAAGTATGCTGAGAATTGAACCAATCTGTCCATTCTTATAAGAGTCATCATAAGCATGATTACACAAGGCCATTATCTAAGAAAAAATATTTTAAAGTTAAATCAATTTTCTCATTGCAACCTACATATATTTAGTTTATGACAAGTACTATTTTAAAATTTGCATCACATATTGTAATTTCAAGTTCATTTGGATTGTATCAATTTTACTTTTAGGTTTTTTGCTGTCATTTTCATGGGTTGGCAAATATTAGTATAATTGTTATATGGATTTGATTTGATTTGATTTTCATAGATATTAACTCTTGAGGATAAGGATTAAGGCATGAAAATGTATATTCATCTTCTATCTAGGTTGAAGCATATGATTTTGGCCATGCTTAATTGCATCAAATGTAAAGTTGAATATGGTCTTTGCTCAGTTGGGATTTTGAAGATTATGAACATGGTAGGTTGTGGCTCTATGGCAAGATGAAAGAGGAAGAAATTTGTAGGGGCCAAGAGTCTAAGTTAAATAGTTGTTTTGAAGGAAACAACAACACATCCTTCTTTCATAAAATCTGTTATCAGTGAAGAAAGTGTAATATTGTTTATCTTAGTACACTTTTTATATCATTGTCAATCAGGATTTGATTAAGAATTTAAATTTCTTAAGGGTCTTAGACAAGGGGACTCTTTTCTTTACTTGTTTTCATCTTAATTATTAATGTTCTTAATAAAATGTTAAAAGAAGCATCTCCTAACTATTGGATTGAAGGATGTTATTTATAATATAACGATCCATTTGTTAATAAACCTTCAATTTGTTGACAATATTGTGTTGTTTTGTGGTGCTTCTTTTTTTCAAGCTACTATTCTCAGGAATGTATTAAACATCTTTAAGGAAATTTCTAGTATAATGATTAGCTTCCCCAAATCCTCTCTAATATACCTTAGTAAGCAACCTAGCCTTAGTGCCATTCTTTCTTCCATTTTAATATGTTCTCTGAAAATTTTACCATTTAAGTACTTGGGTATCTCTTTGGGCTTTAAAAGTGTCATGCATGCTTTATGGAGTTCTCTCATTGAAAAGATTTAATTGAGATTTCTTTTGGAAAGAAAGTTCCTATATAAAGAGGCAGGGCTGTGCTTATCAACTATGTGCTATTTTCTTGTATTCAGTGCTGTTTTTCTTTTTTGCAAATTACTAATTAGGTCATTATAAGATTGGTAGCAATAGAAGGAACTTTTTTTTTTAAGGTGTTTGAGTCTAGTAGTCGTCTTTATCTCATCAATTAGAATAATCGCTTTAGACCAAAAGTTATGGGAGGCCTTGGTATCAAAGACTTATGTAGTATAAATTTATCTTTATGTATTTTGAAGTTTTTACAATCTAACAATCATTTTTTTCTAGTTCTTTTTATTTGTGAAAGTATTTATGAACTTACCATAATAGTGTCTAACTTAAACTTTATTAAAGGGGTTTCTAAAAATTTTGATACTTTTTAATTTAGAGATCTTTATACTTTTGCTAGTAATTATGACAGTTCGGTTACTTCTTTTTACACTGGGCATTAGCTTGCATGGTCTTTGGAGAAGTATCATTTTCATTTAATTAATTATAAGGAACTTTATTTCTACATCAATGAATTTAATCTTGAGCTTAAAATTGACTCTTCATATTTCTATTAGTATATTCTCTGTTTTCTCATTTTTTTTCATTCATGTGTGATTTTACACTTTTTTGCTTTTAGATTTCGAATATATTGCTCTTCTCAAAATTATAGTTCTACAAATGAAATACCTTGTATGGTCTCTTTTCTATATGAAGAGATTGTCTCTTTTACTTTTTGTGATGTTTGCACTAACGATTAGATGACTTCTATAATTTCTTTGATTTTTCTTTTTTGTAAAGTATCTGAAAGGGACTCTATAATTTCTTTTGTACTCTCTCACCTATCATTTTCTTGAATCTAACTTTTAGTTGCTCGAGGAATGACTTGAGGATTGTTTAGGGTTGGCTGAAAAAAAGAATTTAATGTAGGAGTGTAAAATGAAAGGAATGTATTTGGAATACTTTTGATTGTTTGGTTGAAAATCTTACAAATGAAAGAATTTACTTTTTTGTTTTGTGTGACAAATTAATGCAAAATAAAATAAGATTGTTGGTGGTGATGGTGGGTGCGGCAAGCTAGTCTCACTTTACGCCTAATAATATATTTGAAATTCGCTCAAATTTGATAAATTTTAAATACATTAGATTTGAACTAGATGATATATTTCAAATACACTCTCAAAATGCAGCTAACCAAGTGGCAAAAATTTTAAAATCCTGGGATTTATTTTAGAGTATACTCAAAGTGCTAATTTAATCACAAACTTGCACATAATGCATATGCAAGAATTTAAACTTAAGACCTCTTAGTTGAAAGCCTAAGCTCTCAATGACTTGGCTAATATGTCTTGCTCAAGTACACTTAAAATGCTATTGACCAAACATTATTGATCTTACTTATTTTTTAATTAATGATAGTGATGGCAAGAAGTTGACAACAATAAACAAATCTAGGATGGATAACTCTTAGATTTATTTCTTCTTTCGTTTTTTATGTTTTTCCAACTATTTTGTAATTGTTATGTAAACTTTATCTTTAATCAATGAGAAGAGTCACCTATTTTTTCATTAAAGAGAGAGAGATAGGATGCTAACCATTTTCTATGACTTCCGTTAGTGCTTCTTGTTGAGTTGCTTTCTTTGGTACAACTTCCAGGTGATATCCATGGCCAATACAGTGATCTTTTAAGGCTTTTTGAGTATGGAGGTTTTCCTCCTGAGGCCAATTACTTATTTTTAGGTGATTATGTGGACCGGGGAAAACAGAGCTTGGAAACCATCTGCCTTCTTCTTGCTTATAAAATCAAATATCCAGAGAATTTTTTTCTTCTTAGAGGAAACCATGAATGTGCATCAATAAATAGAATATATGGATTTTATGATGAATGTAAACGCCGATTCAATGTGCGACTATGGAAAGTGTTCACCGATTGCTTCAACTGCCTTCCTGTAGCTGCTCTTATAGATGACAAGATATTTTGTATGCATGGTGGACTTTCTCCTGATTTAACAAACTTGGATCAGATCAAGAGTATTACTCGTCCAACTGATGTTCCAGACACTGGTTTAATATGTGATCTACTCTGGTCGGACCCTGGTAGAGATATTCAAGGCTGGGGAATGAATGACAGAGGGGTTTCATACACTTTTGGTGCTGATAAAGTATCAGACTTTCTAATAAAGCATGACTTGGATCTGGTTTGTCGTGCTCATCAGGTTAGAGTCCGTTTATATATTTGTCTGTAGTTTTAATGTGTTTTGATTTGTCGTTGAGCTTCCCCAAAAATTGCAGGTCGTGGAGGATGGATATGAATTTTTTGCTGATAGACAACTTGTAACAATATTTTCAGCCCCAAACTATTGTGGTGAATTTGATAATGCTGGTGCAATGATGAGCGTTGATGAAACATGAAATCATGATGCCAACAAAAAAGTTCATGATGCCAACAAAAATATGACAATGACACAATGACACATTCTATTGCTATGTTTCTGCGTAAGGTTTGGCTAATTGACCATAAAGTCATTACTTTATTATATTTCATTATTACTGCCTTTTGTTTTACTTAACAGCCCAGATGCTGAGTAAGCATCTTTCCAGCTTTCTATAAAGTTTTTTTTTTTTGTTTTAATTGACCATGGTTTTGGGGCATCTTTTTATATTTTGAATTTGATAGGCCTCTTGTAGTTTGTACGTTATGATTGAATCTCAGAGTTTATAATACACATGCATCCAGTGGCAGAGCCTTTTTTTTGTGTAAGGTGCGCACAAATAAGTAATATTCTTGTAAGTTTATTTGACAGTGTTGCAATTTTCCTTTGAGTTTGAGGCTATCAATGATTCTAAAACTTTTTTTTTTTCATAATAAAAATAAAATGAAACAAAATATTGAGTAAATAAAATTACTTGTATTTACACATGATTTTTGAATTTGAAAGCAGTGCGTAATTGCTTTATATCAGCAGCATCAAATATTATGGTTGAAGGTACACATACTTTTGTTAGAGTTTTTTTTTTTTTATGTGGAGTTGTAGTGAATTTTATTTACACGGTTTTGGGAAAAAAAAAATCCTCTGTAGGCTTGTTCAAATATAAAAAATAAATCTAAGAATTATTCAATAAATTAGCTATGCCATAACCTCTTAAGCTTGTTCTTCTTTTTTCAAAATTAAGATTTTTTTATTATTCATCTAGACAAAAGTATACAACGAGAAAAAAATAGCAATTTCTTCTCTACATGTAATAACCATAAAAGGCTGATGTTATAACTACTAAAATAAAAACAAGAATAGATTACTTATCTAATTGGGGAAACAATAAAACAATCAATTGCTTTCAAATTTGTAAGTGCTAGTAAGTTAGACAAGGAAAATAGAAGTGTTATTAGCGCTACTCATGATAAATATCACTAAAGTTTTGTGTTAAATTCTGCTTTTGCTTGTTCATTTTTTTTGAAAACTCTCCATTTTGTTCATTATTGTTTTTCAAATATATTTATTGGTTCTGAGGTTAAATGTCAGTCTTCACAGTTTTTTTATAATTTTTTAATTTTTTAATTTTTTTGCTAATGATGTAGAACTTATTGTTAATTTGGCTCACATGACTACTCTGAACTTAAATTTGATTGCAATGAAATGTTGTGACAAAAGAGCTTCATTTATAGTCATTGATTAGTCCTAAAGTGAATGAGCAACTTCATAGAGATTTTTATAGCTTCATGCACTGGATTGCTAGCATAATTTTGTTTAAACTTTGTTTGCTCAAGGGGGCTTCATAGTCATGCTATGATCAAAAATCTTTTGACTTCCAAACAAACTTATTGAATCCATATGAAGTTGATGCGATATTGTCTATTTAGCTATCTTGCATCAGTTTTCTTATTTGGAGTTTATTAGGTATTTCATTGAATATCATGGGAGTCTCTTACGATTAACACTTCCCAACATTGTGCATGGTGAGAAAAGAATCAAGTCCAACTCAAAACATTAAAAAATTTACTATTTAAGTCAATCAAAAATAGGATAGACGATGGAGGTGGTAACAAAAGCGACAATATTTTTTGTTTTAAGGAATGAAGGAGTAGACTGATGGTTGGGACACATTAGTGGGCAGAGTAGACTGATGGTTGAGACACATTAGAGGGCATTTGCAGACCTGCCATACTCATTCCAGAGAGAGCACTCTAGGAAGAGGATGCTAATATATACTTCCTTTTGAGTTAGTCTTAAATTTATGACCATAGGTTTTAAATATTGACGTTCTTGAAGATCAACGTGATCACCATCCACAAACTTTGTACACTTGGATTGTTGTGTCTGCTCTCAATGTTGAGTAGTTGGTAGTTTCTTCGTCACCCACTTGTTTAGCTCCATACTTTCTGAGAGGAATAAGTAGTAAAAGTATAATTGGTATTTGGTATGAATGCATATGTTGACCTATAAGTAATTTTCATATGCTTAATTAGCAAGAATTAGATGCAGCGTCGTGAAAGTGAGAGCTGAAAGCATATTAATCGTGATCGAAATTGATCGAAGTATCCTTCGATCATGAAATCAATTGCACCAATGCATTCAGAATAGCAAAATCAATTAAAATTGATATTTTACATCGATCAATTGCCATCCAATGAAGGAAAATAAATAGAGCAGACGATTTCGTGCATATTAAAGTCGAGAGGCATCGACACTATTCGAATGAGCTCCTTTCGCGAAACGGACTGCGCCGTGGTCGCCGAAATATTGAAAACTATTGAACAAGACCTTTCGCAGTCGATTCAATTAAGTGTGGAGCAAATAGCAAGCCTCAGAGTGCGATGATGCCTAAATTAATCTCAAATTTGCTTCGATCGACCTCGACAATACTCAAATGACCTCCGATTGTAAAACGTATTACGCCGTTGAATTCGGAATATTAAATTTACCTAGAAACGACATCCATATTGCATGAGATTAATTTTGATGAATTTTTCACATAGATATGACCATGAAAATAATTAAATTCAGATATTTATTTTAATATTGATCAAATATGATTTCTTAATATTTGAATTATTTCAAAATTAATTCAAGAAAATTGGGGTATAAATTATTTCTAAAATAGACTCACTTTCATTCAAATTTTCTTGAAAATGCTGCCTAAATACATATGGAAATAATTAATCCATAAGCCTTAATTCCCTTTTTCTTTCTCTCGGTTGGGAGCATAGGGCATCACATCTTTTATCATCCGCCTGGGTCTCTCACTGAGTTCGCACCAGAAGAATCTCTATGGTCCATGCTCTCCATCCTGATTCTGCCATTATACTAACATACCCGCACGATCAACTATGGGCAGGAAAGTTGAGAAGGAGGAGAAAGCTCCAGCAGCCGCCGATGCAGAGTTGGAAGAAAAGAAGAGGCTGAGATCCCTAGCCGTCTCGAAAAAAATTCTCCGCCATTCGTTGGCGAATGCCTCCGCCCCTCTTGAGCCTTCTAAGATTTGTCAAGCTTCAATGTTGCGACATAGTGAAGAGGGGCCAATGAAAGAGCCGTTATCTTTTCTCTTTTCGGGCCTCATTGCCCCACTTTGGTACTCATGTTTATCCGAAGAACAAGTACTTAATGCTGCAGCTCACCAAGTTGGTGAAAGGAGTGGTGTGCGAGGATGTTTCTAAGAGCTTGATTGTCTTTTCTGAGGCACAGTGGATTGGGCAAAAGGAGGAAAATCTCGAGGAATACCATCTTGTGTTTCCTAAGGACTTAGTGGAGGGAAAGGATTCTGATTATGACTTCAAAGGTGGTGCTGGGGCAACGCATGAAGAAACATCTCGTGGTAAAAAAAGTAGGAAGGAATATTTGGAGCCGCTTTCTCCCGAGAATGAACTTGAGTCTGATGGTTCTAGTGATTTTGTACCATTGGCAAAGATGAAGAAAACAATTGAAACAACTCGGATCTGAGGCATCGAGAAAGATCAGTTATGCATAATCATCTTTTGAGAAGGATTCTATTGATAGTGATACTTTGGCGATTGAAGCGAATGCGTTGAGGATCAATGTTGAAGCTGATGCAAAAGCCAAAAGCCTAGTTTTAAGAAATAGAGAACATTCAGGTGTAGTAGAACCAACAGCTTGTTCTCTAGAAAATGAGGCGATTACCACAGAAGAAAATTTATCTGAAGAATCAAAGCAATCCCTGCAAAAGTTGACCAAAAAATCTCCTAATAAAAAGGGTCGCTTGTTCAAGCTAGGTTGTCTTCCTTATTTGAAGTGGTAGTTGACAAGAAATCTAAGCGGGCTATGGATGATACCCCCGGGACAAAAAGTAACTTTTTTAGAAAGCTTTTCTTAAAGGTCCAAGTGGTAAGAGGCAGCAACTTCTTGCAAAGGAAAAAAAAGCTGATGCAGTTCTGGTTTGAAGATCTCATCATGCACATCGCGGTGTGTGGGATGAAAATGTCAGTGTTCAATTAACATCCGTCGGTGATGGGTGCAAAATTAGATCAATTCAGCATGTTGAAATGTTATCGAAATTTTGACTAAATTTTGGATTTAAAAAAAAGGGGAAGAATCAAGATTTCTTTAAAAAAAATAATCTCATAAAAATAAACAATCTAAAATAAAATTTGAATGTGTAGAAGTTGCATATATATATTTGTTTTTATGCAGGTGATTGAAGCCATTATGACGAGAGATTGAAATTTGGAGATACTTCAAAACACCAACCGACTCATCGAGGCGGGCTAGCTAAAATTGTTACGATGTAGCTCCTGCGGTGATGTCGAGAATGTTGTCAATCTTTATTGAAATTTTATCTAAAATTCATACTTGCAAATAAAATTCAAGCTAAAAAAAATTCGAATTATTTCAGAATTAATTCAAGAAAATTGGGGTATAAATTATTTCTAAAACAGACTCAATTTCATTCAAATTTTCTTGAAAATCCCGCCTAAATATATAAGGAAAATAATTAATCTGCAATTAAGAGCTTTAATTCCCTTTTTCTTTCTCTCGGTTGGGAGCATAGGGCAACAAATCTTTTCTCGTCCGCATGGGTCTCTTACTGTGTTCGCACGAGTTGAATCTCTCTGGTTCACGCTGTCCCTCCCAATTCTGCCATTATACTAACATACTGCAATGATAAGCTATGGGTAGGAAAGCCGAGAAGGAGGAGAAAGCTCTAGCAGTCGTCGATGCTGAGTTGGAAGAAAAGAAGAGGCTGAGATCCCTAGCCGTCTCGAAAAAAAAATCTCCACCGTTCGCCGGCGAATGCCTCCGCCCTTCTTGAGCCTTCTAAGACCTTTGTCAAGCTTCAGGGCCGTGACATAGTGAAGAGGGGCCAACGAAAGAGCCGTTATCTTTTATGGCGGAAAGATCAGAGTCCTCACGAATCTCGCCACAAATAACCCTATTCTCTACCTTGAGTTCCCTCAGGGAGGTGAAGTTGTTTGGTACTCATTTTTATCCGAAGAACAAGTACTTAACGCTGCAGCTCACCAAGTCGGTGAAAGGGGTGGTGTGCGAGGATGTTTTTGAGAGCTTGATTGTCTTTTCTGAGGCATGGTGGATTGGGCAAAAAGAGGAAAATCTCGAGGAATACCAGCTTGCGTTTTCTAAGGACTTAGTGGAGGGAAAGGATTCTGATTATGACTTCAAAGGTGGTGCTGGTGCAATGCATGAAGAAACATCTGGCAGTCAAAAAAGTAGGAAGGAATATTTGGAGCCACCTTCTCCTGAGAATGAACTTGAGTCTAATGGTTCTGGTGATTTTTGTACTGTCATTGGCAAAGATGAGAAGAAAACAATTGAAATAACTCCTCTTCGACAGTCTACAAGGGCATCAAGAAAGATCAGTTATGCAGAATCATCTTCTATTCTATTGATAGTAATACTTTGGCGATTGAAGCGAATGAGTTGAGGATCAATGCTGAAGCTGATGCAAAAGATAAAAGCCTAGTTTTAAGAAATAGAGACCATTCAGGTGTAGTAGAACCAACTGTTTGTTCTCCAGAAAATGAAGCGATTATCAGAAAAGAAAATTTATCCGAAGAATCAAAGCAATCCCTGCAAAAGTTGACCAGAAAATCTCGTAATAAAAAAGGGATGCATGTTCAAGCTAGGTTGTCATCCTTATTTGAAAAAGTAGCTGACAAGAAATCTAAGCGGGCTGTGGATGATACCCTCGGGACAAAAAGTAACTTTTTTAGAAAGCTTTTCTTGAAGGGTCCAAGTGGTAAGAGGCAGTGGCTTCTTGTAAAGGAAAAAAATTGATGTAGTTCTAGTTTGAAGATCTCATAACGTTTATCAGGGCACAGCGAGTTGAAAATCGGCCAAGGTGTTTCAAAACACTGACCGTCACGCTCATCAAGGTGTGGGAATTATTAGATCGACCTACATGCGTGATGGGTAGCCAAAATTGTTATGCGACTCCCCATCGGAATATTCTTTGAAATTTTGACTAAATTTTGGACTTAGAGAAAAAAGGGGAATAATCAAAGATTTATTTTAAAAAAATCAATCACATAAAAAATAAACAATTTAAAATGAAATTTGAATCCGTAGAAGTTGCATATATATATTTGATTTTATGCAGGTGATTGAAGAAGACCCGTTATCTTATCGAGAACGAGATTGAAATCTGGCAGTGCTTGAAAATCTTCATCGTAAGCTGAGGGTAAACAAAATTGTTCGATGTAGCCTCTGTGAATACTGGAATACTATCGAAATATTGCCGAAATTTTATCTAAAATTCAAGCTAAAAAAATAAATAGCGCTATCTAAACAACAACAACAACAAGCCTTAATCCCACTAAGTGGGGTCGGCTACATGAATCCTTTGTCTCCATTGTGTCCTATTATGTGTCAATTTCTCATTTAATTCAAGTATACTAAGGTCATTTTTTATCTTAACCATATCTTTTAGGTCTACTCTCTTCTTTTAAATTCATGCATCTCTCCTCGGGTCATTAGATAACCGACGCTTTATGTGGCTACTCTAACTTTTTCCCGAACATACTCATTTTGCATTTTATCTCTAAGAGTAAAGCCATTTTGAAATATAATCTTTAAATAACGCTATCTAAATGTTAAAATAAAATTGATATCAAATTGAATTCTGAATTATAAATGAGAATAAATTTGAAATGAATTTAAAGATTATATTTCAAATAAAAAAAGATGGTTGAACTCAAATAGATTTATGAACTTGAAGTGACTGAATATTTTAGCAATAAACATAAATTTTGCACTTTAATATCTCATTTCAATCAATTTATAAGATGATCTAATTGAATATCCAATGAGAGCGCAAAAGATTTTCTTGGAATTGGAATGTAGTTTTCAAATCATAATTCACTCCAAATGAAGTGGAGAAAATCAAAGAATTTTTAAGAGATTTTTTTAATGAGATCGAATGACTAGTAATAAGTATAATCAATGAATCATTGGAAAATGTCTGAAGCATATTATTCGTCTTATTAAATACTCGAATTGGATCAAGGAAAAGTTGAGTATAGTTTGTGATGAGTTTGAGAATTATCAATAGACATAAATGAGAGTTTATTGAATAAAAGAAAGCCATTAAATGTTACTACAAGGGATGTAATAAGCTATTTGAATAGTTTAAAACACCTTTTATCGTCACCAGATTTGTAATTCTTCGTACAAGCCGACAGATAGTGATATTAAATTAAATTCTACATGAGTTATAAAGCTTCCTTCAATCTAAAAATTAAAAAATTCTCATTCTGATTATGATTTTAAAAAAATCAATGATTTCATTAATTATATGAAATTTTCTAAGCTAAAAATACCTGCATGTGCTTGGACATAGAGATTTAAAGTGTAAATTTTAATGTTTGAAAAAGCTGCGCAGGCTAAGTTGAGATTGAATAAATATGAAATTAATTTCATAATTTAAAAATAAAATTACTTAAATTACTAAACAACCGCATGGGGCCCGATACTTATACTAAATATCTAAACTTAGCGTCTGAGGATACTACGTGGGTTAAAAAAAAAGGGAGAATGATGATGAAATCAATTCATTCATTATGACTATGCATGTGAGCTAATAAATGTCTTCATATGCTAATTCAAATCAATGAAATATATAAATATTCAACTCTATAAAATATGGTCATAGTAATCCTCTATGCTTGAAAGAGAGTTGACAAGGTCTACTAAATGATTAACTTTTGAATGAACTTAAATTATATTAGATCATAAGACCTAATTCTCTATATTTACAATGGAGTTGACAATGTATGTTATGATATCAATTTTCTAAAAAATTTAAGTTGCACATAAGTCATAGACCCGATCCTCTTTTAGCAAATAAGTAGAGTTGACAAAATCTACCCCAATGATAGCTTAGTTGCTTGAAGATATCAACTGGAGGCGTAATTATTATCAAAATATTTATAATGTTATATTCAATATTCTTAAATTCAAAATACTCGAGATATAAATATAGATCTGATCCTCTGATATTAAATTAATAGAGTCGACATGATCTGAAATAGTAAACTAAATGATTAAGCAGACTTATATACCCCGATGATGGTGACGTTGATTGAAAATCTCAACCGGAGGGGATATTATTATCAAAAGATACTTGAGCTTTTAACGAATTTATCATAAAGCTAAATTTCAACTAAATATCTGAATTAAATGAAATTTATTGTTTAAATTCTTAAAGCAAACAATCCATCCACCCATCCGCTATCGTTTGTTGTCGTTTGTTGAGGATGACATATTAAGAAAAACTCTAGGTCAAGTCAAATAAATTACTATATTCAAACTCAAATAATCTGCAAAGAACGTGGCTGGCTCTATCCTGGTTTGGCACCGCTCATATGATCGATTACCCGAGTCCCGATCGGGTGGTTCTTAAAATGACATCATTATATTACTACAATAATTATTGTGTTACTCCTTTGAGTTATCATATGGTATATTTGATGACATAAAGCCTTTTGTAAAAGGTAAACTTAATGTTATCTCGACAAACACCACTAGAGTATAAGGATTACTTTATACGGCATCCATGGTTACGAGATCCTTAAGTTAATTCGATTATCTCTTCACTAAATAAGCATGACGATAACCCGGGATCGGAATCGGATCTTCTCGACGCGTCATCATTTCACCAACCATATATTTTAAGTTAAATAATAGTGAATTTCATAAATTCTAAACCCCAAACTTTAAATTCCACATATTGTTACTATACGTTATGCATTTAGCGATCTAACGACTAGCTTTAATCGAAAGTTCTCTCTCAGCATTTGTGAGTGGTAATTAATTATAGGTGCTTGCGCCGATAGGAAATCTAGAATTATATCTAAAGTCCTCACAAAATGATGGCGAAATTTCTGGGTATTGTCTTATCTACTATTTCATTTGCCTTCTGAAAGTTTGACTGATATTTAAATCAAACTCTCTACATCGAGAGGTCGGTGACCAATTTTCGGAGTCCACAACATACTCTTATTTGGGCCCTTGAGAACGATTTGTATCATGTGGATTTAGGCAAGTTCACGTGGACTTGACAATAGATTGATGGTAATAAACTCTCATCAAACACCATTATCATGAAGGGCACCTATGATAAATATTGTTTTCATTAGAACCATAAGAGGGAGACAAAGGAAGTGAAAAGATTGGTTATTTTCAACATATTTCTCTTTTTTAATGTTTTGTTAAATGACTGCATGAAAGAATTTTATATATGAGGGATTAAGATAGAGGGTTTTTAGAAAACTCAATGACTATAGTTATTATTATTTTGAGTTTCTATTTATATAACCTTAATCTATCATTTCTTATTTCTAATCTTTATTTGCTAATTCTAAGTTTTTAAAACATTTTTCACATTGTTAAAAAAATATTTACTTCAATGGACATTTACATTGATTATAAGCATGTCATTTGCAAAAAATTAATATTACATAATGACATTGATTAATGTCATTGTTTAATATGTCATTTGCACATCATGACATTTGCAAAAAATTATGACATTAATATGTCATTTGCACATCATGACATTTGCTAAAAATTAATGTCATTGATTATATGTATGCCATTTGCAAAAAAATTACATCATGTCACCTCACTTTGAAAATCTAAATAAGTGAAATAAATAAAATAAGTAAATTTCTTTTAGATAATACAAAAACATATGAAATCAATATTAATTTTTGATATACTCAAATTGTAATTGAAAACTTTTTAGTCACTACACACCATTTTTAATGTAATGCACATCTAATCAATTTTCATGGTACTTGGTTATATGCCTTCTCAGGGTTATTAAAATTTTTTAAATATTTTTTCTTCTCTCTATACATTTTAATGTTTCATTACTTTATGCCATTGCTTCATTTTATGACTATTATTTTTGATTTTATATAATTAGTAAAATCTTAATCAACTCATTTGTTCACAAATATTTCTGTCAAAATATTGCTTCTCCAATTATTTAACTCCTTCCACAGCCCTCAACATTTTTTGAAAGATTTGTTAACCAAATTGCTATAGTATTTTCCATATCTCTCCAAATCTAAATAGGTATTTCATATGGACCAAAAATTTTACTTTTATGTATCTTCTTAGGATCTAAATGTACTTCTTTTTTATTTAGATTAATGTAGGAGATACCTCATCATATTGTATGTAATGTTCTTCTACAATAATTTATTATTTAATAATTTCCCAAAATTATATTTATATCATTTCATGATGTTTTAATATTTATTCTTGATCATATTATTTTTGCTTTTAATGCATCTAATATTATTAAAGCCTTTAGATTGTTTACCTCATATATTAGTTATTCCATATCTTTTTCTTTCCTTTTTAGTTCCAAGATTATTTTGTAAATCATTGAAAATTCTTGTTTTTTTTACAATCATTATAAATTATAGTAATACTCTATTTTTTTCTCAATTTAAAATCATATTTTTTAAAAAAAAAAAGTTTTTGTCCTACTCATTATCAATGTACAAGCTATTTTTTAATTCTTCTAAATTTCTAGCAATCTTCTTGATAGAACTAGCCTCCTAAATCAAATTTGACTTAATGAAAGAATTTAATTAGTCTTCTTTAGCAACCCATTTTAAAATATTAACAATTTCTCATTTTCTTAAATTTAATAATCTTAAAAGTAATATTTCATTTTGATTGTTTTTTTTATCTTGTCAATATTTACATTTCTAATTATTTTCATATATTGTGCTGTCAACTTCTCTCTTTATGTCGCATTACTATCATTATACATAAATTTTTTTGAGAAATTTATTTGTGATTTGGTGGTTCCAATTTTGTAAGTAACAAGCCGCTCTCATTTCTTGAAGTATTTGTTTTTTATTGCATGATCATAGGATGTTGCAAAATTAAGTATTTCTTCTCCATTTCATTTCTATTTTGTATTCCATAATCGACATGAATTCTCTCATTGCCCATTGTATTATGATCTTTGTGCCATTTATATCACTTGCAATAAGTATCCTTTCTTTATAAATAATGTTATTGTAGTTTATTTTTATTTTTTAACTTTTTTTTTAAAATCGAACTTGAGGAGCATAAGTATATCCTAATTGACAATTATTTCAATTGAAATCACTCTATCACTAACTTGTTGACCTCAGCAGTTGTCTTTCAATTCTTTATTTATCACTATTACCTCATTTCTATTGTTTACTTTTCTAAAATACAATAACTCATACAAATATTATTAGATTTTTTTACTTTTCATTTTCTTATAAACAATCAATATTTATTATTATAATTATTTTGTCTACTAATTCTTGTCTTCATTTTCAAAGTTTGCAAAGTTTATGTAACAATTCTAATCTTGTCAACCATTGCTTATTATCACAATCTGGTTAAATTATGGTGTCACTTAAGGATGTTATACTAGCTCACTTTTACCTATTTTTCATTTCAACTTGATTTATTTATTCCGCATTACTTTAGTAGAGTGGCTTTCAATAAATAATAAAGTTATAGGAATTAGGAAGAGAGATAGAGGGGTGTAATGCGTTCGTGATGCCGAATTTTCTTTTTATTAAGTGATTGGTCAGCATGAGATGAGAGAATTTAGGAAAGGAGATTGATATAAAAGGGACTTGAAAAACTTCTAGAAAAATGTGTTAGGAGGTTGTTGTATAGCATGAGTTGGTCTTGTGCAATAAACTTTTGGAAAGGGAAACATTTCAGGCAACATATTTCACTTTCTTTTTGCCAATTATATATATAATTTGCTGGGTACAGATGTTCCCAACTCTCCGTAAATTTGCCCCCATTGCATGTTACATTTATTTATTTTTCATTGTCATTATTATACCACTTTGCTACCATCCCTGATAGATTTTTGATTTGTTGTATAAGACTATCAATTTTTTGTCTAATTTGCTGGCCTTTTAATTAGAGCATAAGTTGGTTTGCAAGTCCAATTATTAGGAATGTTTCTTTCTTGAAACGAAGTATTGAAGGAAAATTACTTAGGTTGACTACAAATTTGTCCGTCAAGTTTATGCTATCATGACTTTCGATTTTGTTGTATCTTAACCTCTTGAACACGCACTCTGATATAGTGAGCAAATGCATTACTATCTCTTTCTTTTTAATTAAAACAATGAAGACCTTTTTTTGGGGCATGGAAAGGGGTTGTTGCGTTTATTTGAGGCATTTTTTGTTGGATGATAATAGGAATTATTTAATAGGTCTAGTTGATTGCTGATTTTTCAAGTAATGAATTAGGCATAGTTATATCTTGTAGGCTGTTTTTTGTTTATTACTTATATATCTTATTTATTTTATCGGTAAATTTGAAAATTTTATTCTTGATTGTTTACAGGCTTGATGTACAAATTTTTAAAATTAATCCAAACAGTTTATAACCTTATAATAGTCGGGCCTGCATTACTTCAAGTGCAAGAAAGTTGATTAATAAAATATAAGAATACATTATTTTAACACTTATATTCAAATTAATGTTTATTTTTTATATTATTTTAGGGAATTATTGTCCTATGCAGAATAAGTGAATTAAAATAAAGAATGGTTATTTAAAACTAATGCTTATTGCAGTAGTAAAGTATACTTACATCATCGTTAGTTCTTAAATGCTCAAGATATATCTTTTTTGAATTCTTCTTAACAAATCATCTCTCTCAAAAGTTTCATTTATTGATAACATTAGTCTATCTTATTCGCGTTACATCTTTACTTTATACGCCTAACTATTTCTTTAATTCTCAATGAACTTATTCTCAAAAAAAAAAAAAATGTTTATTTATTCCACTCATCACTGTATCTTCACCTTAACATTCTTACATTTTATACAATTAGCACGCTTGTTTCCACCTACTTGTTACTTACACTATAATATTGGCTGCTTAAAGTTTCATGAACCGATCTCATTTAAAAATCACTTAATTTTACATTCAAGATGTGTTTCCTTAATAAATTTTATGAGCAATTTGGTGTGTTCAAAAGTTCTCGTGGGGATTTACTGATTGGATTCTTTTAGATTTAATAATGATTTTAATTTTCATAGGGTAAAGGATATAATGTCTTTAATTATTTCATAATCATTTAAATATGCTTACTATTTTCATCATCATTTACCTTTTCTCAAATATTTGAGGCTACTATATGAATTCTCATTTTTAATTTATTTTTTATTGAATGTTGTATTAGGCATTAACCACAAACATATTTTATGCAAATTTTTTACACATTATCCATGTCATCTTCGCTCTTTCTATTTTTCTCTCTCTTAGTTTGCACGAGGTTAAATACTTCTCCTTGTTAAACTCCAAAGCTGCTTAAGTTTATTGTTTATAGCCTTATTTGGATAGATACCACTCCTACTGCACTTCTAACATAATAGTTCATCCATTAATCATAATTTTTCATACATTTTTCGTAATATTCTCATTTCACCCATTCTCAATTAGCTATTAATGATTTCTTTATGGTCTACACTTAGATCAATTGAACATAACTATCTTAATTATAGTTTATAAAAAAAAGTGATGCAAATCATTATGATATTTATGAGGAAGATTTACCACATAATTTTTATGACTTTATATTTATAACACTTAAAGTTATATATATATATATATATAAGTGATATCCTCCTCTATATACTTATTACTAATGCAAAATAAGCAAACTTTATTGTCCTTGTTGTTATTCTACTATGATTGGGAACTCTATGGTCACTTCACAACTACTAATGCTACTCAATTCACAATCATATATTAAATAGCATTATCATGCATAATTTAATTTCTCACTAGATATGCCATTATATAGCCCTCTTGCATGAGTACGCAGCCAATTTTGACTATTGAGACATCATATAAAATCTTGAATACTTTGATGAAATTGGGTAATTTTATTGCAAGGCAAAACCAGTCAAGAGATCTATTATTTTAGCAAATGCTCTTGATGTGTTGTAGTCCATTTAATTTACTCTAAGGCAATTGCAAAATGTAGCCAGTCCATTAAAATCATACTAAAATCATGAATGAATCGCTTGCAAAATGTAGCCAGTCCATAGAAATTATGAATTTCATAGATGTTTGTTGGCCAATATGCCATTCATTTATATCTCTAATTTTCTCATGGTCTATACAGATACTCATTGGAGACAATGAATCCTAAAGAAAATTATATACGATGTCATGAAGAACTATTATTTTTATTTGTATGTACAATTTTTTCTAAGTATAGAAATTCAAAAATTAGTCATCAATGGTGGGTGTGGCATTCCTAGTTTGGCTAAAGAATAGGATATTATTAAAGTATACGAGTAGGAGTTTTCTAATGAATGGACTCATGGTGAGTTATTGCTTACATAAAATTATTGGAAGCAATTATTAGACAAATGGGAATAATCAACCACATATAAATATCATTCTTCTTCTTAAACGTTTTCTTTTATTCATTTCCTTCTTTTAGGCTGATTTGGTGGTATCTGCTTTTTAAATCAATTCTCAGGAAGATACTTGACTAGGTCATCATGTTGAGCACGCCATAAACTTAGGTATAAGGAATCTAGATTTATGATGACTTTGTCAATGACATGGTTGTCTACACAAATACATCATGTAACATTCTTCTTGCTGTTTATAATGATCAAGATAACACACACAGATGGTTTGTCTTGGATGAATCTCTTGGCTAACAAGTCATTTAATTATTGCTTGAGTTTGATATGTTCACCTAAATAGTAAGGTGGGTTTGGGAGTGCTGATACAAGCATAAGATGTATTGCGTTCTAGATACTTTTTAAGTACGGACAACTTATGTGGGATTCGTTGGGGTAAATGTTGTGGAACTTAGATAAAAGGTGATGCACTTCAGGAAAAAATAACTAACCAACAGCTTGAAATGGTTGATTCAACTAGAGCATATATAATGTTGCTATCGACTTTTTGCTCAAACTTATGTTGACTGATGACATGGAGGGACTTTCTTTCTATTGGAATAAGAGTATCCTTAGGTTGTAGAGGAGCATTCTTAGGCTTGGTGGGATTTAGGATTGTTCACCTTCAAAGTTGAAAGCATTCATATTGCAATATCCATAATGGGTGATGCCTAAAATATATAGCTACGATCTAGCAAGCAATATTTGGGCTATGTCCATTAGGGCATCTCACGATAATCTATTAGAGTAGTTGGCTAAATTGGATGAGGTACTAGGAAACTTTGGGAAATTGAGAAAGAGATTTCGAAAACCCAAGTTATCTTATATGATAAAGGATGAGGCTTAGTGGTGGGTTTCATCCTACCTAGTCCATGTAGAGGTAGTGATGACTTCATATAATTGCCAATGACCTATCAGTATACTTAAATTAAGTGTGGAAGATGGCATTATGTTTTTAGTATGTAGCGGTCCTCGCATGGCCAATACTGTAGTATGCTACATCCAACGTGCCTTCAATTTTCATCATCGATCTTTTTGTAGAGGTTGTATGTAATTAATCATCCCCAATATCATCATTTATAGTCTTTTTGTATCTTGAGTCTGTATGAAGACTTCTGTGTGGGCAAATGTTTGCAAAGTGGAAAGCGGTCTATCTAGCCATATGTGAATCATGTGATACTTGAAGATTTACAAGAAGATGTTCTAATTTTGGATTTTCCTTTTGGATCAAGAGATCCTGTAGTAGGTGATACATTTTAGATAGGCTAGGCTTTCGCTGTGATTTTTTTTCATTTTGCAGCGAATTTTTTGTGGGAATTGTTTGATTTAGAGAGCAAGATGAAAAGCATCTTCAAGGGTATAAACTTTCTATTACATGTACTGGCAGATGCCATCCCTTTATGCATAACGAAATCAATAAATTGTTGTTTGAGGGATCGCTATGATGTCACAACAAATTATGAGTTAAGTATCATGTGGAGTTCTATACAGTTTCTCTTCATTTGATTTTTAACCCATGGCTTCTATTTTATTTCCTCAAACATAAGTGAATGCCTTGAACACAGGTGAACAGATAATATTTTTCTTCTCTATTTATGATTCAACCATTGATGATTCTTATCTAATCTTTCCTCTACATGTTAATTGTCTCTTATTTGTTCACCTGTCAGGTCTATTCCAGCGATTTTAAACCCTAAACTCTATGTGCTGCTCTATGAAGAGTGTTTGATGATTGGGGAAAATTGTTTCGGTTTCTTTAAATTATTGAACCGGAATTATCTATAATTCGAAGTAATTAGGGATAATGCGTGGATGGATAAACCCAAACACTTCAGAAATGGCAAATGCCAGATTTATTTTTCCTTTTTTTTCATTTATATTTTATTATAAACACCATTAGTTGTATATACTATGATCCTATGTAAAGTCTTCGGCTTCAAACTGTGCTGTTATTATATATGCCTAATTTGTTGCAGGTTAACTTTAACTTGAGTTTATTATTGACCAGACAATGTATGAATTTCCATTATGTTTTCAAATGGAAGGTGATGATGAGTGGTTAAGGGTTTCTGTTCAGCGGTGGTTGCTGGTAACTTGTAGAAATAGCAGTGAAATTGTTATAGAAAAATAAATTTTTAAAAGATTATTGTGGTTTAATATTCTCTTATCGAAGTTTCAGGCTCACAATTATTCTTAATATTTGATGTGGTTGTGAAATCTTTTATCACAAAAATTTATGAAAAAAATAATAAGATGTTTTTTAAAAAATGACATTTAAAAAACAAAATTATGAAAAAAAAACTAAACCTCATGATTCAATTGCTTTCACAGCTGTTTTGTTCTTGTACATTTCACTTAAACTAATCGTTTAGTTTTGTCAGGTTCATAGTTATTGATTGATTTGATGTTGTGATGGCTTGTAAAGTTAAAATTTAGGGCAGTTTATCAAGAATTTGCTCAGCAACTGTGATTTTAAATTTAAAATAAACAATATGAAAACATTTGATTTGCATTTTGACTTCACTCAATAAATATTAATCATAATATCAATCAATACTTTAGCATAAATTTAAGAAATTTTATTTCAATGCTCAAAAAGTACAATACAACAAGTTTTTATCTTACTAAGTGGGGGTCGGTTACATGAATCTTTCGTCTCCATTGTGTCCTATTATGTGTCAAATTTTTATTTAATTCAAGTATATTAAGATCAATTTTTATACATCTTAATCAAGTCTTTTTAAGTTTACCTCTACCTTTCTTAATATAAGGTAAATCTAATGCATTTATTCTCTTAACCTATGACGGTTGATCTTTTTTATGCTAAATCATCTGGTGACTCTCTAATCTTATCTCATTGACTCCAACTTTTTTTGAACATACTCATTTTGCATTTTATCTCTAGAGTAAAGTCACTCATCCACCGAGCATTATTTTCACTTAACACTTACTTCTTTTTTCATTGGCCAACATTCTACAAGTTATTGCGTTGTCTTATAAAATTTTTCTTAAATTTTTTTTTCTTTTCTATCACTGTGCATTTCCTCCACTTCAACTATTCAACTTGAATTACTACTCCATCTATTTCACCATCATTTTGAATAATAGAATCTAAATATCTGAATCGCTCACTCTTATTAATGACTTGTTCATCTAATGTCACTATACTATCACTAGAACTTCTACAATTAAAATTATACTTCATATATTCAATTTTAGATCTACTTAAATGAAAACCTTTACCTTTAATGTTGACCTCCATAATTCAAGTTTCTCTTGACTCCCTCTTTAGTCATATCAACAAGAAGAATGTCATCAGCAAAAAGCATACACCAAGTACATCTTTCTGTAAATGCCTAGTAAGAACATCCATAACTAAAGCAGAAAGATAAGAGCTTAAAGCTGATCCTTGATGTAATCCAACTGAAATAGAAAAATATTTTGTCAATCCTCCTTTTGTTTGGACCTAAGTAACAACTCTAGTATACATATGTTTAATGACTTGAATATAATTAATATTAACTCCTTTCTTTTCTGGAACTCTCCAAAGAACATCTCTTGAAATTTTATCATAAATTTTCTCTAAATCAATAAATATCATATGTAGATCATCTTTACTTTCTCCATACTTCTCCATCAAATCTTTTAACAAATATATAACATCCATAATAAATCTACTTAGTATGATACCAAATTGATTGTGAGAATCTTGTATCACATTATAACCTATGCTCAATTACTCTCCCATAATTTTAATGTATGTCACATTAACTTAATTCCTCTATCATTTACACGCTCTTGTGCATCACCTTTATTCTTAAATATAAGAACCAACAAACTCTTTCTCCACTCATCTGATATCTTTTGCCTTTTAAATAATATTAAAAGATTTATAATCTAAATAAATTCTTTGATCTCCTAAATATTTTCACACTTCTATTAAAATATCATCAAATTTTACTATTTTTTTACATTTCATTTTCTTTAAAATTTCTTTAATTTTAAATTAATTAATACAATAATAAAAATAAAATTCTCTATTTTTATTTAAGGTATTAAAATTATTAAAATCAATCATATTTTTAAATTTTTCATTGAATTTAGGTCAAACTTCCTCTCCAAAAAGGGGAGAGATGTGCACACAATAATATCAGTCATAAAAGTATCAAGCCATTACAAATGAGAGGTTATATAGCTCAGCTCCCTTTTAAATACATTTATTGTTATTACTTCTATGAATATAGTAACTCAATAATTTCAGCAAATATTATATAATTGCTTGATTCTTCTCTATTTTTTCAATTCCTCAGTGTAAATAGCTTAATGTAGATTCACAATTAATAACATATTATCATGAGATAGTTGGCAATCAAATAACAAGGAAACGTTGAGCCATCACATGAACGATATCAGCCTTCTGCATCACATTTCTAAAATGCAAAATAACACAATAGCAAAAACATGCACTTAACAATCACCAGAACCTTAGCTTAAACACTATAAAAACTTGAACAAGTAACATGAACTTTTCAAGCACCCACTATGAATATAAATTTATAACTAGATTGTGCTTGCTTTATCATAAATAAAATGTATGAATTTCTTGCCGCAGCAGCAGCAGAATCAATACAACAGACTTGCATTAACAAGCAGAGGCTTATGATTATAGCTGAAAACTGTACATGAGAGAGAAACAGTAGCATATTTGCTGTGGATGTGTAGGAGGAAAAAAAATAAAATAAAAATCTCATTTCTAAATCACAACTTCCATAGCTTAACTTGCTGAACCATGTTTTAGTAGCTAACAGACACAATGGAAATAAATAATTCAAGGCAGTTGCAATGAACTGAGAGCAACACACAACGGAATGGCATCTTCTTGAGATTGTGAAGCTTTCCATATCCTGAAATCCTCATCAAAGAAGCCTTCTTCCATCCAATACTGAAGAGTTATTAGGGAGAAAGGTCCCTGAACGTTGCCAGACGGATCCAAGTAGTTCCAAATCTTCTCGGGACTTGCTTGATCAACACCTAAGTCAATAACATGAACATCATCAGGTCCTTTGCGACTAGCTTCTTCTTCTGCTTCATCAATCTCAATGACAGCCATATCATTATTCACTTTTGAATCATTGCCATCATGTCCTGCAACTAAAGGGCATTGTTTGCTGTATAGTTAATAAGAGAATGTAGTGGTTGAATCTTTAGTTGGTATTAGTAATGCATTCCTCTTATAAGAGTATTAGTTGATCACCTATGAGCTCGGTGGCATGCAATTGATTTTTTTAAAAACTTCTTATCAAACTCGGCTATCCAACAAGCTAAAATTCAGTTTCTTGAAGAAATAATGGAAATAGATAGTCAAAAACTAAGATTATGGGCGATCCTAGAAAGACAAACAGTAAGCCAATAATTCTCGACTATAATAGCCAATAATAGCCCAATAAGCGCATTCAATGTAGAAATGGATCAAGCTTTGTTATTAGTGACTGGAAATTATAAATATATTTTAAAATGGAATAAATAACTACAGTAATGAAACATATCAGTGAGTAGCTTTAAGCATTGATGTATTTCAGCGAATGAAAACAATACAAAGAAGACAACCTAGAATTATTTTCACATTAAAATTTTATTTCTTGAATAACATAAACTGGATAATTATATTTTTTAAAAAAATTAATAATTGCATTATATTTAATAATTGATGAACAATTTTCTATCAACCCAATATTGATCCAACTGGCCTGATGATTGAATCATTGAATCAATAAATTATTAGATGAACCATCCTTGATATGCCAACTCCGCACTGGCTTCTGAAGTATGAGCCTATAACATAAACACCCGGCTAAAATATTCATTTCTAAGTAAAAAGATGAAGATGCCTGTTAACTGCAATATAAAAAATGGAACTAAACCTTGCATACTGATTTACTCTTTAAGTAATATCACAATTTTAGAAAGCTAACGAATCATGTGATTTCAAATCAAATCTATAGGTTAGGAAACACCAAATTTTTAGGTAGGTAGATTGTTTAGTGAATAACGCATTTCCTAAGCCTATGAACCTGTAGACTGGTTGACCGATCCAAAGTACTAGAACAATGCATATGTCGTATTGTTGTGTATTGTTCAGTATCAACACAAATATAACTGACCATTATGACATTTGAACCATACAATCAACATAAAATAACGTTTTAACATTTTATTGGGAATTATAATGAGTATGATCCTGCGTTAAGCACACAGACAATTTGGATGTTACTAGCTAGCAAAAATAATGATATCATCAATAAATCCACATGGTAGGCAGTTGCCTGATTAGGAATTATTCTTTTCTTTTTATTTTTTTCATTTGGTTGGTTCTTGTGTCGCTTAGTTTGAGGTAGCCTCGGTTCTATTTTAAGGATGTTTTAAATGGCCAGCAAACCATTCGTATGTGAAGAACACGCTGAATTCAGATATATCTAGCTAATAAGACATCCTAATCTAGTTCACATCATTTCATAACTATAGAAGTACAGAGATAATCCTTGAAGCAATATTTTGCCACGCTCTACACCAAAAGTCAAGCGTCCCCCAACTATAATGTCTTCAAATTATATTAATTTTTTTGAGTTTTAGTTATTGTTTTGATTTCTACTTTTGTAAACTCAATCAAATTATATTAATTTCTTCAAATTTTAAATCCAGTCATGTAAAAAAACAAGTGAAATAAAAATCAACGTGAACATAATTTATGCCCATGTCCAAAATTTAAATTTTAATAAAGATCTCCTTCAGCTGAAGATAATTAAGATATTAAAATTAATTATATTTTAGTTCATCCAAAAAAAAAAAAAATGAAGTGGCCAAACTAAAATTCAATTCAATTTAATCTGATTTAAAAAATAGTTAAGTCAATTTGATTTTCTAAATTTTAAAAGAGAAATCAATTAGTTAGCCAACTAGTAATCAAATCATCCAAACCAACCACATGCACACCCCTAGCCACCTTTGAAAGTAAATTAGGGAAGAAATTGTGTGATGTCAAGAGCCACCAGAAAAGATATTGCATGCAAAAGCACGTGTATAACTGATCTAATGCTTTTGAGTTTCCATCTAAGTAAGCCAACTATCACTCTATCGTCTCTCCACATAAGACTCAAAAGAAATCTAAAAAGCCATTCAAAATTTTAAACTAAATGTAAAATTTTGCAGCGAATAAGATCCACAGGGGAAAAAAAAATCGGCATGCATACAAACTTGACATAACATCAATCATCAAACAATTTGAAAAAAAAAAGAATAGAAATCATCAAATAGAAGACCAAGACTTAACTAATAAAAGAGATTCATTCCCCAAGAGTTGTAAAGACTAGCAAAAGCATTTAAAAAATCTTACTCAACAACACGCACAAGAATTAACAATAAAAGTAAATTTTTATTTCACCATTGAATGTTTCAATGATCTTTCACGTGATTCAGAGGTTCTATTCATAGTGCAAAAGAGTCAAATAAGTAATTACCTGGAATCCTCTAAAGATCCAGCATAATATTGGAAGTTTGAGTTTAATACGCTCAAATTCAAGAAGAAAAGGTTTCCAATCTTAGTTTAAACAAAAACAATGCATTTTAAACTCTTAAAATCTCATCTCAACAATTAGTACAAATCTTAAATTTTAAATCTCAACTCCAACATAACAGCTGAAGAAAAGAATTCCAATAGTTGATCTCTACCATTGTGTACCCTTACAAGAAAAACTCTCATATGGAAACAATAAAATAACGCACTATAGTTCCGTACAAAGATATAAATATAGAATAGAGAGCTTATTTCTTAAAAAATCATTGACCAATATAAAGATAGAATAATGTTTCCTTAGAGTCGGCAATAATTCTATAATAAAGTCCATATTAACATCATCCTCTCAAAGTTTATATGAAATAGGCAATGGCGCATGTTTTGATTTTTTTTCCTTTCATGTGTTTGGCAAACTCTGTATTGTGAACTCATGTGTTTATCATCTCTTTTCAAGCAAGACAAATAAAACCTATAATTAGTAATAAATATAGTTTTATTACAACCAACATGTCTTGTAGTTCCACGAGCATGTAACTCTTAAAACAAGAAAATCTCACGAGGATGAGTTAGGAATGCAAATTTAAGTTCTTCTAAAGTGAAAGCCGTTCTGCATCATAAAGTATTTATTAAGCATAAGAAGTCAAAAGTTAAAACAACATATAACTCGTTAAAATCCTCACAACTGGCATAATTTTCTTTAATGTGGTCGAAACTAGTCACTTTAACAAGTATGGTGTACAATATATCAACAAGTTTCTTTTTAATTCCTGCCCAAACCTTTAGCACAAGAGTGTATTTTTATACGAATTCAACCCATTTATCATGCTCATATTTTATTTTATTATTATTATTTTTTTTAGTTTACATATTTTGAAACCTGATAATCATAAAATATAAAAAAATTCTCATGCAAGAAATAATGTCTCTAATATTGAAGTGAAAGCACAATAACATAAAATTCTTCATTAGAACTTTTTTGCATCCCCGCATTTAATGTCTCACTAAAATAAGCAGCTGAATATCCATCTTGATTCAATACTTCTCAAATTTATAAACTCGATGCATCACACATTTATCTAAGCACAGGTGCATCAATAAAATTCTCTTTAATGTCAATGAAAGCAAACTCAATAAATTTCGTCCACTTAAATTCATCATTCTTGAGGCAATTGTAATTAATGTCATGATGATACTAAGCCGCATGATGAATCAATGTTAGTAGGTAGACAATTTGAATATCATGTATGTTAGTAAATGTTGACCAGCCATTAATAGCTTTTTATTGGGATTAACAAATAATCTATTAGTAGAAACCACAAATCTCAAAAATATAATAGTTAATAAAACAAAGCACTTCATATATAAATATAATTTTTTACATAGCAAATCTTCAAATATCATCCTAAGATGTATTGAATGTTCATCTATAATTTTGCTATAAATATTATAGAGAGAGAAGGCCCTGTGAGCTAGCTATTTATGTGAATTGAAATAACATTAAAAGTTGATTGAACAATGAATCAAAAGATCAAAACACAATAATCTTAGTGAAAGAAATTTTTTTGAACATTTATAAAAAAAGGTGTCAAAAATTGACTCAACACGAACACGATTCAAAAAAATCGAGTTGAGGTTAACCCGATTAATTTTCGGGTCGGATTCAAGTCCAAGAAATTGACTCGTTTAATATTTCGGATAATGTTCGGGTTGATCTACCAACCCAAAATTGACCCACCGACTCAATTTTGACACGTGAACTCGATTTTGACCCATTTTTCTACCCAAGAATTCGAATTTAACCAAATTTCAACCCAATTTTGACCTAGAATATATGTATAAATAGATCATTCGGGTCAATCAAGTTAAAGATGGGTCTTGTTTGGGTTGAGATTTTTTATATGTTTTATAAATGGGCTGGGTTCAAGTCAATCTTATTCAGGTTGAGTCAATTTTGGGTCAGACCCGAACCTGACTCGCCAACTTGAATTGACACCCTGTATTAGACTAAAAATGAAGGCTCTCAAACAAAAAATTTTACAATAAAAAAAATTAAATTGTTCTCTTATTTGATCAAGAGTTTATTTCAATCGATTGGGTGAGCTAAGCAATAAAAAGGTGGATAATTGGTAATCTTTGGTTTCCTAGAATCAAGTGATATAATAAATCAAATTTGGGCTAATTAAGAGTCAAACGATTTTATTCATCCAGTGAGTTTTATTAATGACATGAGCCTTTTGAGAGTGGTTTAACATTCCACATGGCATTAATTACCACTATAATTGATAACTTGGCATTCAATCCAGCTGGTTTATAAAGTAAATCAGGCCAAGTAATTAATAAATGACTTTACATTGGTGTTGAGTGAGACCTTAAGTTAGAAATAAATTTTAATCCTTTTGGTAAGTCCCAAGCAAAACCATAAGCTTACAAGATTCTCAATATGTGTACACATGTTGGCCTCATATGGAGTTTCAATTTAGTGTTCACAAGTTCTGACCTCCAAATATGTTCCATATATTGAATCGGCCAATCACAGTGAAATCAACGGTCTATGGATGCAACACCGCACAAATCAAAGCCAAAACACCCCAATCATTATCAAAATCAATCAAAATGACCTATGATCGCAAAACGGACTTCGTCAATGTGTCTGGAACATCGAAATTGATTTAAATATACATTTTATGCTTTCTAATAGTCGATCGATGAAGAAGATGAGCCGTCGATGCGCCTTCACGTATATCAGAGTTAGGAGGCCTCGACGACTTCTGAATGACCTCCGTTCATGAAATTGATTGTGCTGACATCGCCGAAACATCGAATTCTATCAAACAAGACTGCTCGTGATCAATTCAGATGATTCTATGCGAGTGTCGAGCTTGAGTTGAAATTTCTTAATTTCGACGTCAAAATCATCTAAAAGGCGTCCGACTGCAAAATAGATTATGTCATTACATCTAGAACATTGAAATCACCTATAATCGACACCCATATTGATTAGGATTATTGCATGAAATTCGTAAATTGGCATCTTGAGGCAAATCCAAATCAATCGTCGTGTCGATTATCATTATAATCCCATCTCATCTATGTTGCACGTCGCACATCATAAATCCAGCATTCCTCCCCTGTGATCTCTAATTCGCAAGCTACAATCCCACACCCCAAATTTTCTCTTCAACCGAAACCATCTCTCCCTCTTGCTCCCTTCATTCACACTATGTCGAAACTCTCCTACATCCCATTTCAACTCCTCGATTCAGCAGTGCGAAGAGAGACCTCCAACTCCCTCCTCCCTATAACGCGGAACCTGTTGTTCCCATATTCCGACCATAGCTGCTCCACTTCCCTCTCTTAGACCCGTCAAAACCCACTCCAACAAGAGCTGCACAGCTTGCCAACATCACTACCGAGTCGAACCAAACCCAACACACCACCCCTCTACCTCATCCGACTTCTCAAACCCCTATTTCCACCCGCTCCTGTACAGCCTTCCCAACTCCCCTCACTAGACTGAGCTCTCTCTCAATAGAGAGAGTTCTCTCTTTAAAAAGCAATAAACCAAAATAAAGGTGAAGAAAGGAAAATCACATCCCCTCCCCACCCCACATTTGCATTGAAATTCATGCGTTTCACACTTGTCTCAAAATCCATGCTGACTCATCGCCTCGATTTGTGTGCCAAAGGTAAAAATGCTAAAACTAAAGCATCCGTACACGTTCAATATGATGGGAAAAATACTTAAAATCATTTAAATATCAGCGCACATTGTTCCAACGTGGTAGAAAAACTTGCAAACTAGGTACTCGTGCAGGTTATTTCAATGTGGTTAAAAAAATTGTGCATTTCCTTAGTACATGTACCTGAAGACTTGTGTTGTTTCCTATAAGCGGATGGTAAGACTTAACTTCTGCGATGTCAGACGATCATGTGATTTTTATAAGCGCCATCATGCTCTAGCTATGCGGAGAGACGTTGAGATTCTCAAAAATTCGCCGGGGCCATCCGATAGAATCTAAATTGAAATCTAAATTGAAATCTAAATTGACTCAAAATGAACATTAAATCTAAAACTGAAATCTAAATTGAAAACTAAACTATGCAGGTACTTTTGAAGACCTATGCAATACTTCTTATAAGCACAGTGAGTTTGATGATTTTCGACCACAATGTCGTATGAAATCGACTATGCACACTTCGTATAAGCGTAGTGGGAAGACCCATCATTCCTAAACCTGCCCCTACGTGGGGACAAGAATGCAAATTGATAGAGCATTTAAATTAAGTAAAATGAAAGGGCATTTGGACCTAAACTAAAATTCAAAATGATGTCAAGTCAAATATAAAATGAAAACTCCTAAAATGAGAATAATTTACAAAGATCAATTTAAAATGGGCTTATTATGGATAAATCATTCACTGATGAACATAAGTAATGTATTCCAAAGAGTCAAGAGGAACATGAACAAAATATAGAATAGCATCAGAAGCTTGGTAGAGCATATTAAGAAGCTTGGTAGAGCATCTTAACATCGTTTACGCATGGTGACAAAATTTAACTTAAATTTAAAGGCTAATTAATATAAAGAATCTACATGTTGACTGTAAGCAACAGATTGACTTGGTGGTGGCTCTTCGTTGAACATAAATAGAGCTATTAAATAAATGATTGAATTTTGTTATTAACTCTTTTTGAACATATGGAGAAGAGATGAAAGAATATCAATAGGAAGCTTGAAATAAGTTCTATACTCATTTATGTGCATTGCATGTAATCTTTCAACAAACATTCACACAACACTTATGCCTTAATGTAAATGAACTAGAAGAAATCTGAATACACACAAGATATAATAGCTTGTCTATGTATGCGAATAAATATTAAATTCAATGAATTGATAAAGGCTTAAGAGTTTGATAGCAAACTCTACCCGTCAATCATTGAAATTTGAAAGTCTCAAGTGAACCTTTATGTAAATTTCAAGACGATCTCATATCCGGACTCAAATGCATTACATTGAAATGTGTGCAAGCAACCTCAAGAATGAAGATAATCAAATGCTATCAGATCCGCAACACATACGTACATGTGGACGGAAGGGTTTGATAAGAGCCTTCAAATGAATATTTATTATGAAGTAACCATTCGGTCAATTCAAATGCTACGTAATTTGTGCAAATATATAAGGACATTAAATTATTGCTTGCATTCTGAAGCAACAATCCTCCCAACTCGAATGTTTTGAAATACGTACAAGCACTCCAAAAATATAAATTCATTGCACATATTTCGAAATGATTTCATATCATATTCAGATGCTTCAAAACTCATGCAAGTCTTCAAATGAATTAGTTAAGATGCATTTTGCACATATTTCATGGCAATCATGTAGCCAAACTAAATACCTCAAAGTTCATATAAGCAACCTAAATTAAGGCCATATGCCATGAGGCAATTAAGTTATCAAATAACAACAACAAAATGCATGCAAAAGGTTTGAAAGACTCAGTTTTGCATGCATTATGAGATGAAATCATCATTCAAGTCTAATATCTGCATGTGCTCCGACCAACATATTGAATACTTAACCTCCTAGTTTGAGAATGTTGCGCATGCCAAAATCAGAATTAACCTAAATTCAATTTTTCCTCAAGAATTATACACGTATCTGCATGATAAATAAGTATTGGTTTTCAAAGTAAAACTATATCTACTGATCACATGTCTTCTAAATATCGTTACTTTATCTATATGATAAAGTTGTAAATCCTAAATAACCAATCTGATACACCTCCTTACAAGGATCGGATTTGATAATACAAGGATCGGATTTGATAAGATTCATTGCAAGTTAAATGTTAGATCACTAAAAAGAAATTTTGATTTATACATTTATATGCGGCTATCAAAGGCCTTGAGAAGAAATTTTCATATTCAAAATGTAAAGTCTCAACATCAAATCTAAAAAATATGATTATAGATTTTAGTTATAGATCTGATCCTCTATTAATAGACAAGCAGAGTTGGCAATGTCTATGCATCATTGATAGTTATGTTGAATAGAGATTTCAACCAGAGAAAATATTATCTTCAAAATATATTTAAATTTTTTGATCAAATTAATTCAAGTCAAATGTCCATACAAATGCAAAAATCTAATAAATCATTAAGTTATAAATGCTTAAATGAAACTCACCCTTTAAGACCTAATGCAAAATCTACTCCATCCACCTATTCGCAACTATTCATCGGAGCTGATAAATTAAAAAAAAAATTAGCTCGCAAATAAGTTAATATTAAGTCAAGTGTACTAGGTTTATTCTTAAACAATCTTACTTAGACGTACATATCCTCTCGTCGCGTAATTGGCTACTAACATATAATCAATTACTTTAGAGTCTTTTGACTAAATGATTTGCCGCTAAATAACACCATCATATTACAGTCACAATTATAAGTTGTATGTTCTCTAATGGCTTTGCCCCTTGAGTTGTTAACTTTATGGTGCACTTTATAGAGCAAAAGCCCTTTGTAAGCTAAGATGGACTTAAAATTATCTTTATATATGGTTGAATTACTCTTACTTAAGGGGCCGATAGTCGACTACAAATCATGGTATCTTGATCGGGCGCATCATCATCTCCCCAACCATATACTTCAAGTTAATGATGATGAATTCATAAACTCCAAAAATTCGCATATTGCTAATATATGCTAAGCGATTAGCGATCTAATAACTAGCTTTAATCGAAAGTTCTCTCTCAGCATTGGGAGGGGTAATTAACTATAAGTACTTGCACCTATAAAAAACCTAAAATCAAATCTAAAGTTCTTACAAATGAGAGAGAAATCTCTAGGTAATATCTTATCTACCGTTTCATCTGTCTTTTAAAAATTTATCCAAAAAAAACTCTCATCATTGATAAGTAAGACACAAATTTTGAAGCCCAAAATAAGTAATATATTGAGCATGTTGACCCATGCATGTGCCACAATATGATGCTAGTCGAAATAGGTTAAAATCAAAGTTAGTGACCGTCTTTGAGGCGAATTGTCATACAAGTTTAATCCAAAATGTTTCACTCGTGCATAAAGTGGCCATCGCTCTCAAAATCATCAACACACGAGCTCTTCACAATCAATCCAACTAGATGCGATGAAATTGATAGTCAATAGAGGTGATGTGTGCGAATTAGACTCAAATTACTTCGATCAAATATGATAATGACGATGAACTACAAATGATGTTGCACGAATTAAGCCAAAATTACTTCAACTGCTGTCAAAACCACCTAAATGGCGTTCATTCACAAAACTGAGTGTGCTGACATCCGAAACATCAAACTTAGGAAAGACATCAACATTGTATGGGTCGACACATGAACATAAAATGCCAAAATTTAGTTGCACGTGATAGGTGGTGGCATGAAATACAAGGCGCATGAGGAATAATAAAATCCATGAAGATATATTTTTAAAATAATAATAATTATTCTACTATTTAATTGAATTAAATATTAAGCCAAATTAAATTAAAAGTTTTGCTTAACAAGATTGCTATTACAATATATATATATATATAATATTCTTACTTCTATTAAATAAAAAATTTCAAATTTTGAATCCTCCTTAAATATATCAAAATCCCCAATTTTTTGGGTTTTGTACACTACCTCAGCACTGCCCATCGCATCCTCGTATTGTAGCGCCATTCATCTTATCATTTTAATTTTTTTTTTTAAAAAAAGACTTAAAACTACCCTCCCCAAACTGGCTTCTCTCTTTTCCCGCTCTCTGCTCTCTTAAATCTTTTTGTCCCATAAACCATACTACATCAGACGTGACTCCATCACCTCTCATGCTCCTCTGTCTCTCCCTTTCCATTCCCGTCACCAACACTCCCAAATCCAGTCGACCCAACTCAGCCACAAAGTCCTAAACAAACCAATGTGGGGCCACCTCACAACCTGTTCAGCCATCCCATCCTCGTTGTTGCCTCAACCTGACTCCCAAGTCCATTCTCTCACAATACTTCAATCTCACTCACATGCACTGCCCTCCCTAACCCCAACTAGCATCTCATATAGACAACATTCACTCCTCCCTGTTCGAACACTACAGTCGACTCCCTTACTATGTGAAATCCCAGCCAACAAACTCTAGCCTCCTTTTTTTCTCCCCTCTCTACACCCCTCTTCTCTCTAAACGGAGCAATCGCAAATAATTAAAACTCTTATTTTTTCTTTGTTTTATCCCTCAAACTAGAAGCATCACCTCTCCCTCTTTATCTTCTACTAGCAACTTGATCAACCACTTCAATTTCTCCCTCAAACTATCACCCAAGTGTCTCTTTACCTTTTTCTCTCCAACAAAAAAAAAATTCTCTCACTACATAGAGTATAAAAATATTTTTATATCACACACTCAATCTCTTCTCTCCCTCTAAACTCTGAACATAGAGGATTCTCTTTCTCTCTCCTCTCTCCATAATTAGAGAGGATAAAAATTTCTCTGCCCCTTATTCTCTCCCCTACTCACCTAATTCTCTCTCTCTCTCTCTCTCTCTCTCTACAACATTCCCCCAATAGTATATATTAAAAAATTATATAAGAAAAATTATTATACATTCCCCGCACAGATTTTCACCCCTCTGCAAAGCCACTACTCACAAAGGTAAAAATACAAAAAAATAAGTTAAAAAATATTTATGAACATGTATTTTTTTCCAACACGGTGAAAAAAATTACAAATTAAATATTCATGCACATTATTTCAATGCTGCGAGCAAAACTTGATATTGTGTTTTTTTTGTGCAAGTGCTGAAGGCCTATGCAAATTTTTTTTAGTGCATCCCAGGCACGTTGTGAAGGCCCAGTGCTCCTATAGACACCATGTATGTGGGGGAGATGCTAGGAGAGTCTGCCAAACTTTGAACTAAAGGACCATGGGGAACAAAACTTAAGAGGGCCTTTAAATGCCTAAAAGATTCAAAACAAACATAACTAATTAACAAAAATGAAGTATTACAAAAACAACAATCAATAAAAATAGCATATAAAAATGGAAATTACAAAAAAGGAAGGACAAAAGAAATTACCATACAAACAAATACTTGAACAGAACCTGCAAAACTTCAAAGCCCTCACTCCAAGGCAAAATGTAAATGGGAGGGTAGAAATAAGCCACCCCACCCCCTTTAAAGGGAGAAATAACCTCCCATGGGTACCGCATTACTAAATGACAAATGCATAAGGACAAAAAATCATTTTGTAAAAATACATAAAACCATGCATTCTACATGCATCTCGAGGCAATCATGTTTTTAGATTCCTCGTACCAAAATGTGTGCAAACAGTTTAAAGAATTGAATTGTGCATGTAGCTCGAGGCAATCCCATGAAAATCATTGCACCGACATGCGTTCAAATGACAAAAGGAACACCCTTGTGTCTTTACAAAATGTCCTTATTTTCAAAATCATTGCACCAAAATGCACGTAAACTTAAAAGACAAAAGCATTCATGCATCACGAGGTGACTCCATGTCCAAATTTCTGAATTAAAATGCATGCAAATGACATAATAAAACAAGCTATGCATGTGTTATCAGGCAGCCTTATGTTCAACCTCACTGTGTCAAAGTGTGTGCAGTGACCTAACAGAATGAATTATGCATGCATAACAAGGTAATCTTATATTTGAATTCTCAGCATTAGAATGCATGTAAATGATTGAAAAAGCTAGAAATTTTCACGCACTATAAGGTGGTCATTCTAGCAATATGGCACCTCAAAATTTGTGCAAGATAATAAATTGAACACACGAGAAGCACAATCAGATTAAGAAAGGGATGGTAGGCAAGATCATATAAGTGATGCCACGTCCCACAATATGCAGAGGTTTAAGGCTTTTGAAACAACCTAGAGAGAGCTTTGGCAGCTATTACATAGCATTGCATCACTAAAAAAAGGAAAAAAATGTTAAACTCAGAGGTAATAGAAGTTAACCTTCAATTTTTTCTTCGGAAATTATCTTGTTAGGATTAGGGGCATCCATTAGTGAAGAGTATGGAACAGCATCTGGCCCTTCATGAAAAATACTGCTGCAATTCAGATTATGTAGCTAAAAAAGACAAATTTGAGAATTTAAGTAAAATTAAAAACCTTCATGTTTTTCGTTAGTAACTATAAAATCACGATTGACTGCATCCCCAAGTGAAGTTTTTAGAACATTATCTAAAGCATGAAGCAAACATTTCAGCAATTATCATCAAATTAAAAATCTGTAATAGAGCTAGAGTAAATGTAAGGTCTGAGTAAAATTGAAGTCAAGAACATTCACTTTTCTCTTCAAAAATTATCTGTTTGGTAGTGGTTGTAACGCTTGATTTAAGACTCTCAATGCCACCTGAGGCCAATAAGAAAACGTTTTCATTTTCAAAAACCAGGACTAATAAAAGAAGACTCTATGTGAATTGTCCTTAAAACAAATGCCATACAACAGAGATTTGAGCTTAGGTATGGAAAACACTAACAAAGAAATAATATGATATTGTCCATATTTATTGAAATAAAATTACAAAAAGGAATAAAAAAAATATGAAATGCTTTGATGTATTTCTCATTTTGATAACAGAACAGAATAAAAAGATTAATGAAATTGCAAATTACAGAAGCATAACAATTAGTGAGAATGACGTACAAGTGCTTTTGACAAGATCCAGTCACATGAGCTATATACCTTATTCTAGCTGTTAGAGCTACTGTCCATAGTTGTGTTGAAATAAGACTTGCAAAAAGAATAGAACATAATGGAATGCTTTGAGATATTTTTTTTTCCATTTTGATAACAGAATAAAATCAAATAGATTAGCTAGAGTACAAATTACAACAGTAAAACAATTAGTGACAAAGGCACTCATAGAACTACTTGAGATATACCTAAGCCTAATAGCTAGAGTTACTGTTCATAATTGTGTTGAAATAAAGGTCATAAAAGAAATAAAAAAAATATTGGAATGCAGTGAGGTATTTTCTGATTTTGATAACAAAAAAGAATCAAATATATTAGTACGATTACAAATTACAATAGAAAAACAATTAGTGAGAATGACACTCATAGAAGTACTTTTCTCAAGATCCAGTCGCATGAGCTATACCTAAGCCTAGCTGTTAGAGCAAAACTAGAGACAACTCTTAAATCTATTATACGAGGCAGCGCTACCAGAATCTCAAAACTATCTTTTAACCAGAAATAAGGGGTTCAAAGTAGCAAAAGTTTAGTACCTTGAGCTTCTGCCTTATTAAGATTCGAAACATTCTTTGTTGGGACATGTGACTTAGCACCTGAAACCATGAAGAATACCTTCTGAATACTAATAAAATTTAGAATTTGTTATACAGCAAAATAGCTCGAGTAAACTCCAAACAAAAAAGTCATAATATGATTTCCTCAATAATGCGGTTTTCAACAAGAGAACCAAAAAAATATGTAGTTCAAAGGATGGACGCATGGATGGTAGATGCATGCATCAATGGATAGACTTATGCATGTACATAGGCAAGTGTATTTGCTTGCATGCATGTAATTAAACTTTCAGCATACATCGTTAGAGGGGCATTTGCGATTGAAACAAAAGCAGAAACCTTAGGCACTTTTGAATCTTCCAGTGGCATGGAGGAGGATGGCATCATGACTTAAAAAAATGGAAGAGACTAGGAATAAATCCATGAATTCATTGCCAAAATATTAGAAATAATAATCAAAATAGCACTTACAGGCATTGGATATACTAGAATCTAATGGATTTTGGCAAATGCAATCATCAGTGAAGAGGATTGATATGAACCTCCTCTCGATACTAATCTTATTGTTGTTGAAACAACAACAAAGATGCAAGAACATTAAGGCAATTGGTTGAGAAAGATTAAAGCTTAAATTTAAATCATCCTACTCAGGTTTAAGTAGATTTCAAACTGAGGGAGGGCAGACAATAGTTTTTCATCTTTTTGCTCAGTAGGTGCTAAATCATAACACCAAATTTTAAAGATGCAGAATACATATAAAACATACATTTACTAAAACGAAATAATTCGATCAAAAGATTTGCTTGACAGACTTGTATGAAGTGCTCAATTGGTATGCTCAAGCGTCAAATGTCAATGCAATCTTATCAGAAGTAGTAAGCTCACTAGAACTAAAACAACAATTAGGATAAATTAATTAAATGACAGTTGTTCATTATTATAAAGGTAAGAAAATAACATATAAAATAAATTAAGAAGGGAAATGCACAAGCATTAAAGCGCACAAGGCTTTTGATTAACATGAAATGCCTCATTTAAGTCTCACAAAAGCAAGTAAAAAGTAAAGAGAGAAAGATTCTAGGGTGATATTCTAGGACAAAGATGGTTTTTTCTTACATTTCTTCTTTGAAACTCTCAAACTTGACTTTTTGCTTCCCAAATTTATCATGATATTTCTAAGCCTACAAAATTCTTTCGCAAATAGTGAAGGTTTCTCCCCCTCTTTACAATAGATGCAGGTAATATGACAGAACCACTATAAACCATGGTATTTTTATTCTACAATTAATGTGTAATTCTCTCTTTGACACGCTAAAGCATTTGTCCAAATATTATAGCATACATATTTGTAACTCGAACATATAGATCCTCATAAGAGGGTGAATAAATCCATTAATGAATATTATGATGATGCATGCATAATTATTTGATTGGATGGCCCACGATACAGTGCAGCAATGCTGCACAAAATCATGAGTTTTGTTTCATGTCGTGGGCACTACTTTTTCAGGCTTATCATTCAACCAAAAGCTAAACAATTAATATTTACTGCCCACACCACAAAATACACAACTAATTTTTATTTGAAATAATTTTAATTAAAACTTAACAAGATTTGCTCAAATCATTCCAAGCAGTCATGGAGTCAAGATACAAACTGTGAATAATTATTTTTAGCTGCTTAATATGCAAATAAAATGTCATATGTACTAATGATAATGATGAAAGTTAGATTAACATGTATGCCAATTAACATTTTAACTGTTGTATACAATGTTAAAATCAAAAACAACTTTAAAAAATTAAAATGCCACTTACAAGTAAATTGGAGAGTTCTGATGTAGTTATAACTGCAAATTACTGTGAAAGGGCCCTTTTATAATTAACTAGTTATCAGAGGACCTCTTTTTTAATTTCTTCAAAGGGGTAATTTAATAATTAAGTGGCCTTGTGGACTCCGAAAATTCACGCCCGACCTCTCAATTGAAAAAAAAAAATGTGAGTTTAGATTTGTGCCGAGTGAAATTTTCAGAAGGCAGATGAATTTATTTTATTTATGGATTAGGTACTAACCAGAGATTTCGCCCTCATTTTGTGAGGACTTTAGATCTGGTTCCAAATTTTCTATAGGCGCAAGTACCTATAAGTAATTACCTTTCATAAGAATGGGAGAGAAGTTTAAATTAAGGCTAGTCATGAGGTTGCGTGATTGCTTAGCATATAGTAGCAATAGGTGGAATATTGATAATTCATGAAATTCATAATTTATTGTTAAAGCATTTGGTACATGAATGACATCAAAGATCTCATAGTTCATTCATCTCCGCCATGGTCCTTGTCACATAATCGAGGTAGAATAATTCAACTTTACCGAAAGACCTTGTCACACCAGTAGGACGCAAGGTAATCCTTGTAAATATGAATTGATGTTTGTTTAAGGAAACAATCTTAAGTTTACCTTTGCTAACAAAAGACTTTATGCCTATCAAATATACCCTGTGATTCATAACTCAAAGAGTCAAGTCATTAGGGAACAAATGGGCTACAATTGTCACCATAATATAATGGAGTCATTTAGAGGCCAAACCACCTGATCAGAGGACCCTAGTCGTAACCGCATTTTATGTAGTGTTATTTATGAGCAAGAAACCACAAACAGAGGACACTGACAATGTCTTTACTGGCATGAGATTATTTGAGTTTGAATATAGTGAATTATTTAACTTGACATTAGCTCTTTTGTGAGCTAGAATTTTCTTAATTTGTTATACCCAAAAAACAATGGTAGATGATTCGGTGAATTATTCGCTTTAAATTATTAAGGATAATGAATTTCATTTTATTTAAATTTATATTAGATTGAAGCTTAATTTCATATTAATTCAGTTTAAAATTTAAATAATTTTTAATAATAACATCCCCTTCGGTTGAAATCTACAATTAACACGACCATCATCGAGGTAGACCTTGTCAATTTTACTATTTGCTAACAGAGGATCAAGTCTACGATTTTCATTTATGAACTTTAATTTGAGATGAATTAATATGATTCATCGAATCTTTAAACTTCAATAAAACTTAATTTGAAGTCTATTTGATCACTTACAATCATTATATAAATCAAGATGTTATCAAATTATCCATTGGGGAGTGTAACTTATATTCATTAGTGAGCCATTTGATTGTTTATAGGCAGACACTTAAATATTTCGTAAGCCTTCATATGCTTATTGACAAGTTGACAAGATCAATATAGCTCTTAATTAAATCACATTGATGTTTAAAGGTTTGCTTTTAAGGCTATCACAAATCCTTTGTGTATATAGAATAAATCTTTTTTTTTAATTCATTTAACAGAATGTGTTACAAACAGTTACATTCACACTCATCAATAGATTATAAGATTCTTTGCAAACTCCATTTAGGTTCTTTCAATTCATTCAATGAATCACAAACTAATTTGATTATTCATTGAAAGATCATGCTTCATATTGGCTAGTAAGTCATTTAATTAACCTCTCATTTGCAAACCAACTTATAGAGCTTAATGCAATCTATCTGCAAGTTGTTTTTATTTGGTCCTTGCTTGAAATTGAGCTTTCATATTCAATCGAATTCTATTGAGATCACCTATAAACCTCTTTTGAATTTTACATTTGAAGGTTATATTTCAACCCCAATAAAAGCTTCCAATAATCCAACTACGCGTTCAATTGGATTTATCCTCATATCATGTTGAAATGAAAGATTATAGAGTCTAGTTTATGTTCACTCAATTCCTCTTTTAAGCCCACTCAAATTTCAATCTTATAAATGCTCTCTTCCTCCAAGCCTTATAACCCAAAATTCAATTTAATATCATCTTTAATTTCCAATTTGAGTTCAAGAATTAGATTAAAATTAGTTCATTTTGAGTTTAGGTTTCATTTGAAATATAGCCTTTCAAATCTACTTCAAAATTCATCTTTTTCTTGTAATTTCGAATTCAATCCAAAATTAAATAAATTCCAACAATTCAAATATTACAATTTTGAGCCCATTTGGATTTTCTTGTAACTATAGAGTTTTGACGAAATTTCAACAGTATTTCGACTTAGTTATATTAAATTTCATAATCCTTTAGTACAATGAGCACTCTTCTCCCTTGTTCTGGATCCAAGATCAATGAAGGGAGGATTTTCATCGCACGACGGAATAAAGTTCAACGGCAGAGGCTTTCAGATTTCAAAGTTCTTGAATTTCGGTAGAATTTGGGTATTAGGAATGTCTGAAATGTAATTAACACGATCGCGATATTCTCCCTTGTTCTGGATCCAAAATTGATGAAGGGAGGATCTTCATTTCGCACCGAATCCAAGATTAACAGTAGAAGTTTTTTTTCCCACCATACTAAGAAAGACGTGTACGGGGTTGTCACCTACATGATGATGAGTTCGAAAATCAAAAAATATCTCCGTCATGCTAAGAAAGGCATGTACGAATACTTATTTTAAATAATTTTAGTGAGCTCGCATTCATATTTATGCTTTACACAAAATATTGTTGAAATTAAAGATAAAACAATGAATTTTGGAGAGAGAGAGATTGAACATAAAAAAAAAAAGGATTGCAAATTTTGAAACAAGGTTTGAGTTAGGTTCGATTTAGGCTTTGTCAAGCGGTGAGATTAGCCTCCTTAAATCTTCACTAATTCTACTTCTCATTCCTCACCCTATTCTCATAACAAGATGATTGTTTGGCAGTAAAATAGTGGCATGATTTAAATAGGGATTAGCTTGAGTGTTGCCTAGCAGTAAGACAAGAATAAATATAAATTCTGGAATCCCATCTCTCCCGGGTTCTATGCCAAGTTACAAAGAATGATGATACAAAATAACCAGGTCAAGACATATATTTAAATCAAACAATAGAAGTAACAACTTTAAATCCCTCAAAATATAAACCCTCGCCACTAGCTAATCTTAGTGTAAGGGATATTGATAGCAGGGAAATCAGCTTTGGTTCGGGTGTTGTAGCAAAGATGGGGGAGAGAGCCTAGTGTTTCGAACCTAGAGGAATTTGATTCTCGGTGATCACCTAGACGGGTCCAAAGGCTAGATGTAGTGGAGAGGTAGGCCAGTGATAAGATATAGCTAGTTGGTTGAAAAATCGAGAAGGCTGGGAGGATGATCAACGAATAAAGGTTGATTGGCGGGATGGATTAGTTGCTGGTGAGATGGCTTGATTGGTTCAATGAGAGGATTACGAGAATTCAGCGGCTAGGATTGAATTGGAAGCAATCTCAATAGGCTGAGCGACTGATGGGTTAGACAGGATTGGAGAGATAGGTCGATGCAATTAGTGGCAGGATTTAAGAGGAGTTCTCGGTCACTAAAAATCGAGAGGCTGAGGCAAGATGCCATTTGGCTTAGCCAAACAGACGGGTCGACGAGAGGAGAATCATAGGAGAATGGGTCTTGGCACTGTAGCAGAGACGGGGTATACAAGATTTGGGTAGGAGAGATGGACCGGAGGAATCCCTTTGCCGACGAGACCTTGCTTCCTTCTGCTGGGAATGAGAAATTAAAGAAGATTAATTGCCCTAAATGCATCTTAATTAATTTCCAAACGAGGTTAAGCGGGATTTGTCAAAGAATTTTAAAATTCAGATGTAATTAGACAGCATTTAAGGAGAAATCTAAGCATAATTAATCAGTTGCCATAAATGAATGAATTTAATTTAATTATAATACAACCTAATTATTAAATCAAGTTCAACCGTATTTAAAATAATATCTGAATTTTATTTTGTATGGCCTGATCTTCATGAATCACATCAAAATTTGTGTGAACTCCACCGAAACTAAATCCATATAATGTGGGTGTAGTTTCTAGACAAATTCAGCATTCTGAATACAACGACACAATCTATTTCACAATCATAGTTCATTTGAACAACGTCAAGGTTGATTGGGGCGAATTCGGTCTCAATTCGTGTGTCATCACATTCCACGGCTTGTCATTTGCTCCATACTTGACCGAATTGATCACGAAATGTCTCATTTGATAGTTTTTTTTGTTTTGGTGACAACGGCGCAATCCGTTTTACGAAATGAGCTCATTTGAATAGCGTCAAGGCCTTCCGACTCCGACATGCGTGAAACTATTAATTCGACTAATTTTCCAATATCGGATGTTAATTAGACGATGCGAGAGGTCAATTTTAATTAATGTTGATATTCCGAAATAATTTTAAGATCGGAGGACATCTCGATCGCGGTCGAGATGTTTCAACTCTAATCTGCTTGACGTTGCGCTTAATTTTAATCAATTTCAATTTTTTGCATAATTACGCTTATGAAATTTATTTATGTCAATAGGCCTATGGGTTAAAAGGTGTTTGTAAATAAGGGCCCAAGCCTAATGTGAGAAAGTTTTTTATTTTTTTAAGAGTTATGATTTCAGGTTGTCTTGAGAGATATAGGGAGGATTCTCTAGTCTGATAAGAGAGGTGGAGAAGGAACCATAGTGGAGTTCAAGACTTTGATAAAATTCATTACCGAGATCCCCTAGCATTCCCTGTTGATTGTCAATCCCCAATCTAGCAGTTATTCAATGGTAGAAAGAGGTTGCCGGCAGCTGTTTTGGCCATTCCAAGAGCAGTACTCCTGTGGGTAATGCTGTATAGCAGTTTCAAAACCTTGCAATGATCAAGAAAGACTAAGGCCTCATTTGGCTCAGATGTGGGCTTTTTAAAAAGTTGGTTTAAAAATGATTTTCAGAGAGTTTCCGTTTTGCAAGTCAGTTTTGAAATGTAAACGTTACTGTTTGGAGGTTAAATGCTTTTAAGATGGATTTGCAATTTATTCAGAGCCGGATTTAAAATTAATAGAGTAAAAGACCAAAAAGCCACTAAACTTTATCCAAATTTTTATCAATGGATCGCAGTGAGGGACATTTATGACATTTCATTCCTTGAAATCACGGGCCGCAGTGCGAAGACGTCCTCGTTTAGCTTTGTAAAATTGGGTTAAAATGGAGTTTTGTTAAAATGATTTTAATAAAGCTCCATAATCAAACAGTTAAATTAAACACATTTTCACACTATGAAAATCCAAACGCACCTAAAAAGTTTATTCAAATGAACCCTAAGTGGCTTGGATTCAGATCAGACTACCTTGCAATTCAACAAACAAATAATCCAATCCTAGCAGCTTCTTAATTTCCATTTCCTTCGTAGCATTAAATATCCATAAGAATAATTAATTGCTATTTCTTTTCTTTATTATGTTGTTAACAGGGAAAGGGGAGGCTGGAATTTTCCAAGTTATTTGTATCTACAAGATGGATTCCACTTGTTCAACAGTCAAAACTGGGTTACAGCCTTCACGAGGTTCACTGTTTTCAATTCTTTCATGTGTCTTTAATT
The DNA here is from genome assembly GCA_021442155.1 of Cymbidium sinense. Lineage (NCBI taxonomy): Eukaryota > Viridiplantae > Streptophyta > Magnoliopsida > Asparagales > Orchidaceae > Cymbidium > Cymbidium sinense. Next base: position 118,261,279 of record CM038225.1, read on the forward strand.
GTAATTTCTTGATCGAGCAAACCTATCGATTTGGTTCTTCTTTCTTGATCAGCTTTTTTGTTTGGCTGCTGGAATTCCTGCCTAATCAATTAATTCCAACGGATATAAATCACCAGTTTTCCTATTCGTAACTGGGAGCAGGCTAGAAATTGGGAGGTGGTCTAAGATCCTGGGTTGTAGCATAGGGGGGTGTGCCTACCACGATGAAGTGAACGGTTAGGTTCAAGAATGGGCCATAGGAATTGTTGTCTAGATGGAACTTTTGGAATTAATAAAATTTGCATGCCACAGAAAACTAGTACCTTGATATACAATGGAACCTATTTGGAAGTAGTTTTGGTAGTTTTGGTTTCTTATAGTAGATACTGGTGTTTACATCCATTTGTATAGATTTATTAGCCTCATATATCATTGTAATATTGATAATGAATAATACAGCTAAGATTATTAATGTTATAAACGCTTATCCCCCTCAAGTAGGTTTGGATGCATGTTCAAAAGAAGAATTTTAGAATAACCTAAAAAGATTAATACAAATGATACCTCTTGAAGAAAGATTATTTATTAAAGAAAATTTAAATCTAAATATTGATAGAGTTTGGAAGATTTTAAAACATTCATAGTAGCTATGAGTTTGGTGTGACTAATGAAGAAAGTAGGATCATATTAGATATTGCTTTAGATTATGATTTAGTAGTTGCTCATACTTTATTCAAGAAAAAAGATGAGTGTGACTAATAAAGAAAATAAGATCATATTAGATATTGCTTTAGATTATGATTTAGTAATTGTTCATACTTTATTCAAGAAAAAGGATGAGCATATCATCACTAAATCTAGTAAAATATACATTGATTATTTTATGATAACAAAAATAGATCATTTAAATTGTATAAATTATAAAAATTGTAAGGTCATTCTGAGTGAAATTTAAGTGTCAAGCATCGACTATTAGCTTTGAATTTTAAGATTAAAAATTACAAGATTAAGAATAAATCAAAACATTGTCTTAAGATTAGATATGTGTACTTAAAGAATGTTAATAAAGATATTTTAAGAAGAAGCTATAATAGAATTTGAGATGTTCATGAGGAAGCTAATATTATATAAGTGAGATAAATAAATTAAAAAAAATATACTTGGAGAATAAAAAAACTCTTATCAGTAAAAATAGTTGGTGGTAGACTCAAGATGTGCAAGAAATGAAAAAAAAAAAAAGTAGGCTTGTTATAAAAATTGATTTAGATGTAAGAACTCAGAGAATTGAAAAAATATATATATACATTGACATGTAGAGAGTCTAAGAAAATAACATGTGATGCAAAGAATTCAGCATTTTAATGATTTATATAATATATTAGATACCAAAGAGGATAAAATGTGTATGTATAAGTTAGCCAAGCAAAGAAATAGAAGTAAAGATTTAGTTCAAGTGAAGTGCATCAATGATGAAGATAAAAGAGTATTTTTCTTATAAGAAGATATTTAACATAAGTGAATGAGATATTTTGATAAACATTCTAATGAAGGTTGTGAGAATACGATTGACTTTAGTGACTTCAATACCTTAAATGAAAATAGAGATCTTACTTTATATGTAAATGGTGTCAAGTTCAATCAAAAATTCAAAAACCTAGGTTATCAGTAGATCAAGAATCTCCAAGAGTATGAGATATTAAAGTTAGGTAAATCCTGTAGAAATAGAAATAAAAGAGAAAATTTGGGTATTTTAAAATATCTGAAGTCTCAAAATTTTAATCATGGAAAAAGCAAATATAAACCTTTTTGTCATCTATAAGGAAATGCGATAGTCTACCTTCAGTAGCCTCAGCCTCTATATCAACAACGACATCAGGCACTTCTTTCATCAAGCGCATTATTTCCTCTGGTTTGTTGAGCAGCTTTTTCCTCTCAATGTAATCAAATAATGTGCTTCCAATTAAGGTAAAACAAGCCCACAATTAGATACATCGTGACAGAGAGCACCATTAAATGAAAAAAAAAAGAAAAAACTGAAAACATAAGCATTTGCACAGAAAATGCTAAAAATAAAAGGATATTCTTTGCGCCAACCTTTCTCATTTGCTCGTTCGATCAATTTCTCCAATTTCAACAGCTCTTTTTTGATTGACTGAGATTTAAAAGATATTCATAGCATAACAAATCAAAAGAAACACATAAATTAATGAATAACCAGCTCACTAGATCATTGCATTCAATAAAAGGATTCACCCATTAAGCACCACTGAAATACATCTACAAGTATATAGATAACTGTAGGATAGGTAAAATTTCTCTTCTCGTTTCGCCCCATCTTTAATAGAGAAAATACATTTCAGCTTCTGAATTAACTTCAACAAATTATGGATTCCAACTGAAACATAATCTCATCAATTCACCATCTTTGCTTATCAGGAAAAAGGGTACTGCATCTTTTGGTTTTTCTGAAGCTTTAGAATTGCTAAAATTGTCCCACCCCACACCCTCATCTCAACCACAGGGGCTTTGAAATTTCATTCACGTCTTCTTTTCACTGCAGCACTGGCACATAGGAATTTTGTTGCTTCTTTCAATTGCAATTGGTAATATGAGAGAATTAGTAAATTAAGAGAAACAGATGGTCGAACATAAAGATGGCATTTAGGAGTTTTGAGTATTGACCATTAGAAGAGATGACACTATAAATAGAAGCCATCAGGACACAACTTCTCCCTGATGGGAGTTTTGCCAAGGTTTCACCCCATTCTAATATTTCTATTACAACTGACCAGCTAAGAGTCCAGGGTAATAGAATCATCACATTTAGCTCATTTAGATGCAACCATTGAAAATTTGGCTGATGAAACCTATTAGGCATATCATCACCGGGGTCTTGGGTCGCATGCCCAACAACCTCAACGTGATTCAAATTGCCTTAATAATAAAACCAAAAATGATCATTAGGATTGAAGCCCTAAAGATCAAGGGAATCATCCTCAGCCACAAAAATATAATATGATGCATCTAATGATAAAAAGCAACCTTGCAGGCAACATGGTAAGGACACAAATATTGTCACAAACATTTTTTATGATGAAAATGGGGCTACCCAAAAAGACAAGAGGGATGTTCTCAACTTTTTTAAACAACATGAAACCAAAACCATGCTAGGCTAGTTTGCTGAAGTACATGAAAATTATACCCCAATTGAAGCTACGGCCAACTAGACTAAAACTCCCAATGGACTTACTATAATAAGCAAGATCAAGAATATATATTTTTTTTTCTACTCCCCTTGAGATCTTTGTTGTAATTATGTACACAAAAAGTTTGGTGCATTATGAGTGGGAAGACCCAAGAGTGAATGTATAAAATATCACCAAACTATTATAAATCATGCGTTAGATGCTTATGTTTATATGTTCTTGCAGTTATTCACTAGCCAAGCACATATAACTCCCTAGTGTCTTAGCATAAAATTCTCCTTCTTTTCAAATCTGTAGGAGGTACAATTGTCCTTTCCTACTCAACCGAGAAGATCAAATAAACCAAATTTTTGTGAGTAAAAGTTAGTGCTTAAGGATGTTGCAATCAAGTTGACTAATACAAAAAAAAAAAAAAAAAACATTTTGTCAAATGCATAGTGGTAGATACCCAAGACACCCTGGAAGAGTGTTGGACAATAAGCATATCATGAGTCAAAAATATTAGTCTATTTGACACAAAATTAAAATCATTTATAAATCCTTTTCAAATATGAAGCCAAAACATAAATTGGTAAATGAATATGTTAATAAATTTGATGGTCTTATTGTAAGGTGTGATCTACATAAAGAATCACAGATATAACTATATCTATAGATTTATTAATAGAATAAAGCATGAAATTTGAAGTCAAGTCCAGATAAAAGCCTTGTCAATATCCTCCTACTGTTAGAATAATGTTGAACCTTGTGTAAAAAGCAAGTTAGACCTAACAGTCAACTGTTGGTATGACCATTAGGCAAGACCACATAAAACATATAAAGGAAAATATAAGTGGTTCTAAGGATTCATCAACTATGAAGGCCATGCTTGGTAAGCCTGTTTTAAGTGAGGTAAAAAAGGAAATGGGTTAAAAATAATTTCAACGAAATCTGGTAATAGAACAATATAATGGTGACATCTTAAAAGCATAGGATGCAAACTTTAAGCACTTTGAAAATAACTAAGCACTTTTCAAAGAGAATGATGTGATAAAACTGATAGACAGACAGACAGACAAAAGATGATAGTCATCAATGGTGGGAGTACTACAAACATCATATTCAAAGGTATTCTCACTAAGGTTGATTTGACACTAAAACCCCATCCTAAATCCTTTAATAAAGAAAGAGTCAAAATTTTATTTTATTTTTAATTATCATGAAATGTCTCGTCCCTATTAATCCAAGGAGTTATTCATACAAGGTGTGAGATGATGTACCATGTATAGATGTGTATCATGTTCTTTAAAAAAAACCTTAATTGATTGATTAGCAATTTATCTACCATGGGAAGGATAGACATTATCTTTTTTAATATTATTATTATAGTTCTAAAGGTTTAGTATCAAACTTCACCAAACCAAGCCTTATAAAAACAAAACAAGGCCAATTTTCAAACCTAAGATATAATTAATGATCATTAATAATAAATCTAAAAGCCTTTATACAAGTTCTTTCTTACAAATGTTTTGTCAATGTGTCAAAATTCTAGCTTGATTTTGACTTTATTAGATAAATAAGTGAAATCAGAATAAGTTGAGTAATTCATTATTGTTGAGGTTTAAGGTGCTTGAGAATTTTTAGGACATAACTCTTGAAGAGCATTTTAATGAGACATCGCCCAAAGGACTTTTCGAGTACTATACTAATTTAGATCTAGAATATAATTTTCTAATTTACATCATCATTGGAGAACATTAAAGAGCGTGAAGTTAAGAGATGTTTCCAAGATCCAAAGGTAAGCTCTCAATGATATCACATAATCCTGCAATGAGAAGCTAGAACATAAAAGTAAATTTATAGAAATTCTTTTGAAAGTAACCCGGTGAATTAAAAATAAAAAACAGGCACCTCAATTAATTTCTTGTTGTAGAAGATTTCTCTTATGTTTTGATCTTATACTTTATGTTCCTAACAAATAAACTTTTTTTTCATTTATTTCTCCTCTAAATAACAAAAAATTGTTGTCTTTACCTCTCGATTGCGGTAGATAGCAATCACGTTCGGTCAATTCTCTTTCTTCAAGTTTTAACCAACAAGTTGTGGATTATTTTTTTTTCACTTGGCTTGTTGTGACAGGAAGTTGGTTGATTTATTTCCATCTATGGATGTTGTTAGGTATGACTTGAACAATGGCAAAAGGGGCATGACAGTAGCTAAGAGTCCATAGAAGCTATTATGGAAAATAACAAAGAATAATTTGTGCACATTTGGATCTCTAGAGATAGTTGTTAGGTGGCTAGAGGTGATGAGTGGCTATTGACAAGACAATAATTCATTCTTATTATTTCCTGAACTAACTTGCCCATCTTGAATTTTAATTTAAAATTACAATTTATCCTAAAAATTCAAAAATTAAAATCTATTCATATATCAGTTGGCTAATCGATCATATTTTTTCTTGTCCTCATTGTTATCCAACGAGAGTTCCTACCTGATCTTGATCATTAAGCTTCAATTTTCACATATGGACTCATTTTGACTTGATCTTCAATCTCAACAATATGATTTAAATTTTTATTAGGAGATCAAGCAGTCAAAATTTTTATTAGGAGCTCAAGCAGTCAAATTTTCAATGATCATGATCCCATTGACTTTTCATGATCTAATAATGCCCAACTAGTGATCATAGATAATCTAATTAAAGTCTCAGATGACTTTAAATTCTCCAAATTTAGCACAAAATACCTCTCCATATATGGTGGCAACTCTAGTTGAAAGTTATTATATCCAATATTCTTGATAATCTGAAATGTCACATATCAAATTGACTTTGACATCTTGCCTCTCCGCTTGAGTTGATTCTTACATAAATGCAACCAAACAAGATCACCCTCTTTGAAGTTAACTTTGTGACAAGTAAACCCAAACACTTCGAATAATAATGGGCACAAAGTTGTTTCTCAATCAAGTGGGCCCATTATGGTCTAATATGTGCAGTTGCTCTCTAGGAAAGGAGTCTATCACTAAATATGCCTTGAAGCAAACACCTTCCCCAAGTCTTCTAGAACCACTTTGAATAAAGTATCCTTTTCGTATGGTCCTTGTACAACTATTGCATAGCTGGTTCAACTTGCAAAATAATAATAAAACAAGAAAAGCTTAGCAGTGACCGAGAGAGCATATCGGAGATTTTATTTATAGTTTCTTTATTGCATTTGACCTCCAACTTGAATTTTTGAGGATATGTCATCCACCTTATGTATCTTGCTTTATGTATGCACATAATGTAGTGGTTTTTGTCAATGTGCACCGATGTAGTGAAACTCATTATTATAAGCAGGTTAATTCTTTTGTATGCCTTAAAACATCTTTAGCTGGTACACAAAAGGTCTCCCATCAACATTAGCACTGGTCTGATTGAAAATCCACTTGTATCATCTTCTAATTTAAATGGCCTTACAATTTTGGTAAGGCTAATCTAGTGTGTCACTTATGTTCCTCTTCAATAGGAAGTATCTTAGTACAATTGCCTCAACTGGGCATTGGAATTCCCCCTTGTGATTATGCATAAAAAGGCACATGTACTGAAAATTAACGAATGAACATGTAATTGTACTAGCAGGTCCCCATGAAGCTCCTCATATTTGTCATTGTGCAGCCTTGGTCACTTCTTGATTGTCCTCACCTTGGAGGGATCAATCATGATCTTCTTATTGCCTAACTCAAATCCCAATTTGAGGAACTTCTTACAAATTTGCACTTCTATAAGAGGTGAGATGTGGAGTTAATGTTGTTGTCGCAGGTTCACCACAAGTGCTCAAGAAGCTCCTTATATTACTAGTTGACATTCAAGATATCATCAACATAAACAATAACAAAATCATAAAGGTACAACCAAAGAACATTGTTCTCAAGTCTCATAAAGATGATAAGGTCATTGCACTATTCAAATGGCACGACCAGTCATTCATACAACTCATTTTGTCTTGAACGCATCTTCCTAATGGCTTGATCCTTGATTTATGCTTAATGATAGTCAAAGTTGATATTTGATTTGGAGAAAATGGGGAGGGGGGGGGGACTCTAGTTGGTGCAATAGGTAGCTCATGTGCTATAGAAGATAACAATTTTTTAATTTTATTTTGTTGAGAACGTTATAGTCAACACATAACTCTGACATCCGATGCTTAGAAACCATTACATAGTTAATCAATGCAAAGAACTAATAGGTTGAATCACTCCATTATCAAGCAACCCTATCAGTTATTTTTTTATCCCCTCATTATCGATGACAAAAATTTCAGTGCATCGAGAAATTTGGTAATGATGAGTTTGAGATGAATTGAATATCATTCTTGATGGATCATTTTGGCAGCAATCTCGAGACCTCTTTGAAGAGTGAAGCCAACACCTCAATCATCCTTTGTGCTTACATGTCACCTTCCTTGCCCATGATACAAACAACTCATTTCCTCTTTCAATCTGATGATGTTCCTTAAACTCCTCATTTCTCTTCAACTCAATGAATAAATAACAAAAAAGCCTCTAATCAGTATTGATGATGTTCCTTACTTAGCCTAGTACTATTTCATCTTTCGCATTAGTGTCCTCGTTGATGTTGCATTAAATAATTACCACTAAGGTATGGGCTATTAAATTAGACTTGATAAAATTGTTCAAACGATCTACTTCGTATGCATCTCGTAGTTGTTCCTTGGATCTCTCATACAGAAGAATGAAGATATAACTTTTTGGGCTAAGACTAAATAGTTAAAATTTAAGAGAGCATCAAAAGTTATGTATGATAAGAGGATATGTTTGAGGTTTTAAGGTAAATTTTCTAAAACTATAATCATCCTAGTAATATTTTACGTATCTAAATGTAGGTTGTAAAGAAAACAAAATAATTTATAATAAAAGATTAACTAAATGAAATTGCCATTAATATGATGATGGCCAAATAAAATGCGCTACAATTGCATATCACTATTTTTTTCTTTTGATGTAAATGGTATCTCTCACTTATTTTGAATCAACACCAAAATGGATGTTAACCATATATTTTAATTGTGATTCTAAATTGCATGATTGGATGTTATATATGATCATATCCATTTTGGAAAGCATATTTATGTGATTATGTCAATATGTTAGTGTTTAATAACCTGGTGTTATGGTCCATATTTCTATTTCTCACCTCATCTATTTTGTCTAAGAAAATGAGCAAATAATCTAAATATGAAATCAAGAATCAAACCTAACTAACAAATTCAAATATGACTCAATTCTAATTTAAATTGGGTCATATATTATCCTAAAAATGGTGGAACCAAACATACTTAATTCAAATATTAATTTGGCCTAGAATCTATTCGGCCCAACCTAAATTGTACCAATAGCTACAACACCAATCAACTTCCTCAAGTTGTGATCCTAAAGAAAAAAATACAAAGAAAATAAAGGTTACAAAGTAGTTGCTAGTTTTAATATTACTATAAATGGATAACAAACTTAAAAATATTCAAAAACATGTAAAACATCAAAGAAAGATACATGAGGAAAAAAACATCAATAACAATAATAGGTGCCAAAGAAGACAAGTCAAAGAAGAACATTGTCAATTACCTTACATATGTGAAAAATATCATAATCTAAAACCTTAAATATAAGAGAGGTTGTTATAGAATTAAAGAAGAAAATGGAGCATAAGAGATACAAATAACTAAGACTATTGAATTGGGTGATCATAATCTTTCTAAGAAAGCGACAAATCAGAAAGAGGTGTTAGGAATTGGAGTAGAAGTGTGAACAATAGGCAGAAAAGATCAAGAGCTATGTCAAGAAGAGGAGGTAGCCAAATTTGGTCCAAAAGCACTCCAAAGATGCCTATTACAATTGCAATAAGAGCAAAGGGAAAAAAGCCTCTCTCCTATAGCTAAGACCGCCACAATGGCCCGTCACAAGGGTGGATTATTCATAAGTGATTGAGAGAGAGAGTTTAAAGCTCAATAACATGAAGAACTCGTGAGAGGCTAGCTACAATATTAGGGGTAATAGAATCTATCATCAGTTGAGAATATACATGTTAGAGGTGGGATAAAGTCTAAAGAGAGTTGGAAAAAAGAAACTTCATTCTATTACTATTAATTGAACAAGTAAGAAAGCTCATTCCACTTAGTAGGTTCTTGGATCTACATATCATGATATTAAAAGAAAATTCTCAAAATAAAAAGTATAGACATGGGAGATATTGCTCTCATTAAAATTATCAAAATAAAAAAAGGCTTGCATTATCTTAGTAGTGTGTCGAAATATGATAGTTAAGACAAGGTTCAAGACCATTGAGTGACCACATCATAACAACATAATCTCAAATGCATACCATTTTTAGAACTTTATGATGCCATTTCAGCGAGTGGATGCTTCAATGCGATGGAGTTTATCATGAGAACCAACAAAAAAGCAAAACATAGTCAATCACAAGAGTAATTAATATCATTAAATTTAAGGGGCATTTACATACATAGCACACAATTCTTACATATTTACATATCTAACACATAAACTTTCATATTTCATAATCAGCACCCAAATTTTTTTAATATTACATAAAAAATAGCCCCATCATTATCTTTTTAAAATGAAAAGCACCTTTTCACGCATAAAAAAAGTTTTATATTTATAAATATCAAGTTCTATGTATTAGACATATAAATACATAAGAATTGTGTGCTATGTATGTAAATTTCCCTAAATTTAATTATAATACAATGGTTGAGAAGGATTTCAAAGCATTGAGAGTAGATTTAAAAGACATGACACTATTAAGAAGAAAGTGTTAAAAAAATCAGAAAATAAATTCAAATCATTGAGATTGAGATATGAAGGAAGGGCAATTCCTTGAGTTATGGTAAGCATTCACAAGTCCAATGGTTGCAACAGCAAGAGATGCATAGGAAGAGAACGTAAAATGTGTTGTGTTGATTAAAGGTCATGGATAAGTGCTTAAGAGGTGTGAGTAGAAGATTTGGTATGGTATGGGGAGATAGTGCGATTAGGCATAGAGTGGCATGTTATACGGGTGAAGAATCATGCGTAGTAAAATAAATTTATTAAAATAATAATCTAGCAACATGTCAGTACTATCATGTATGGGGTGATAAGACAAGAAGCAGGTATGTGTGCCAGGTTGCTCGAAGCGGGCGAGTGTGGGGTTAGCACTAGAAGAAGAGAGCGAAAGCTATGTATAAAGTTAGAAGTTTGATGATATGTTAAAAAGAGAAATTTCTTTCTTATTATGTATTACTCAATAGAAGACCTCTCTATTGTAAATAGAGGAATCAATACAATGTGCTTAGGTACAATGAAACATATATATATATATATATCACATAATTTTCTTAAAAATATTTCATATGCTAACACTTTTTATTAGGTAATGTGAGAGTCATGATGCCACCTACAAGAGTATTGAACTAATGCAATTCTTTATTTCTTGATTAAATTATTAAAGGATTTACATGCATACCACTAAATTCTTATGTATTTATACATCTAACATCTAAATCTTTATATTTAATTACATAGCAATCTAATCTTTAAATCACATCAAAAATATCATTAATATTAACTTATTTGAAGTGAAATAAATCTTTTATACAGATGTTTTGATGTGAATTAAACACTAAAGTATTATATAAGTAAATTTAAAAATTAAAATGTCAAATATGTAAAAACATACAAAGTCGGTGATAAGTTAATCCTCCTAAATTCTATCTAGACTAAAGATTATGAACATGAGTTATTCCAATCAAGTAGTCAACCTTTTTTTCGTCATGGTCATAATTCATAGAAAATTTAAAGTTTCGGTTCCCTTCGTTTGATTGAGCTCATGGATTATTTGATTCCCTTCTTGAACAATGACACATTTTTTTTCATAAAAATGCAATTTCTTACATGAGAAACCATAAGAAGAATTTCAAAACTCTTATCAACTATTTGTTTAAAATGGCATTAATAAGGCATAAATAGCTTCCCATGCAATGTACTCCCACAGATCCAGGAACTACGTGTGGCTTGAGATGTCAGTTGCTTTCCTCACCTGCTAATCAATTCATTCGGTTCTTGGTGATAACATGACAACAATTTGCAGGCTTTGTTACCCTTTCATTCATCACTTGATTTGAAATATTACCGATTGTTTTGTTCATGCCATGACTGCGGAAGTAGTATTGCATAAAAAATTAACAAATAAGGATATGAATCAATCAGAATATGCCAGTTTAATTTGTAAAAAGTTGTACAGCTTGCATGTAGTATCATGCAAAATGAATTATCTTTATACTCAAGATAGAGAAATGAGATGTAAAAGAATAAAGAGTTAAACGCTTCCAGGAAATGGAACTCATTCACACTCTTAATAATAACATTATTTCCTCACAAATATCAACTTGCATTGATTGACAGAAGCATGTTATTTATATTACACAATCAATAAAGATAATTCTTTTGATTTTTGCTTGCTATAAATAAGATATATTCTCACTTTTCTAATCAATTTAAGATGGCATGATTTTTCTTCCAAAAATACATTAGTTCACTCTCTTTTTATCCTACTTATTATGTGTTATGGTTTTGACTTTTGTGACAATATCATGCCAATGCATTGCACGGAATAATTTCTAATAAAATTGTATAATCTTTGAAACCCTAATATGGGGACCATACTACATAGGTCGGACGTAATCTGTAGGTAAGGCATGGGGTTCAGCTGCATCCTTTGTCTTCTAAGTAGGATAAAATATACTAATATTGAAGTAAAGTAAGATATTTGTGTGCATATACATCAAAGAATCCATTTGCATTTTTTTTTTCAATATTTACATTCATAGTTTACTTGTATTGAGCCTCAAACAAGCTTTCCCACGTAAGTCAAATCCTCCACAGAGAACTAATTATGCCAGGACTATCTAGCATTGTGCACCTTAATCATGTCTACGTCCACAAAAGTTCTTCTAGGACTAGCCAGCTAACCCTTCCATCCATGCAGACATTTACTTATGATGTAACTCTGAAAAAAATGTTAGCATCTGATCATTCTTCATTACTTGGTATTCACAAAGCATAGTATTTAAGAGGAAAAAAAATTCTTGATAACAAAGTGTTGCTTGTTTATAGGGAGAAACTAGGAGTTCAACAAGAATGGTTAAATCAAGAACGTGTTAGACTAAGATCAGGAGACAAACATGCTTCATCATATCCTCATGAACAGATCTGATCTTTTCCTTGAGCTCATCCTGTCAGCAAAAACGGTAACAAATCTAAAAATTTGAAACTGAAAATTACTTGGAAATAATCATTGACATAATAAAAAAAAAAGATTTTTACAAGCACTATCAACTATCATATTAAGTTGTACATCATTCAATTCTTTATAACTACCAAACATTATTCATATGCCACCTTATCATCTAATTATTGTGGTATATTTTATTAAAATAGGATGGTATGCTAATAATTATATTAAGTGGTATGCATGTAAATATAAAAGTTTGAGGTGATGTATTATTAATTCCTAAAATGGGATTTTATCAGTATACCACTATAAGCTCTCATATAGTGATGGTTATAATTTATATATTTCTACCGCTACAAGTTATCAAATCTCAGAGGATAGCATTTATACCTTTCCTAGAGGAAAAGATTTTATGAATCTTCATTGCATAAATAAAAGAACTTTATGCAAATTATAATTCCTAAATTCAAGATAATGTAGAACATTTTAGGTACTAGCATTTTTCTAAAACAAGTCTAGCAAGCAACTGAGATTTAAAGATGCAACAATTATTTGTTGCAAGTTCAAGAAAAAATCTTGGCCTTCTACTAGGAAGTAAAGAAAAAAATATTAGTCAAAAGCCCACAAGAATATTTTATAAAAGAAACCGTTGAACTTATAGTTGTAAAGAGGAAGATATGGTCCTGTACAGGAAGGAGTAACCAGCCCCAGAAGAAATAAAATCACAGAAATCCTACTATGTATCGCATGAGGGAAGCCATATGTTAAGCTAGATTTCCATGGAAGGAACCAGCCGTAAGGAAGAACATGCGTCAGCCCCCAGGGAATTTACACCCACAAAAGAAGAATATAAATAGAATTGCAAAAGATATAGGAATGACATATAAAAGAAATATAAACTCTGAAAATAGGATGCAATCTCCAGACAATCCTAAAATTGGGTTACGACAGCTGGAATATGATTGAAGTTACCAGTTGAAAACTCCATGTACATGATTTGGAGTGATCTGCATAAGCAACTTGAGTAAAAAAGAAAGCTCAATTGGTCTTATAAGCAATTTTCAATCAATAGACATCAATGTATAAAATCTGAATAGATGGCATAGATCCTCACTTATAAAAATATGGCTACAAAGGCAAAGCCAAATATTTAAAAAAGTTAATGAAAGTGAATCCATTCCTATTAAAAATTCTAAATCAAATGAAAGATTATCCAAAAATAATAATAATTCAATCTAATAAAATAATTCAAATAAAGAATAATGAAAAATTTGACCAAAAATGAATATAGGACCAGAGAAGTCTGAAGATTTAATGTAGTTTAACCCAACTGTAGCCTAGATTGACTTCACCTAATTGGCTTATGGCGAATTGAGCTTTTGTGGAAAGTTTGGCTTAATTGAGTTGTGCTTTATCAACTTGCACAAGATGGGAAGAACTCTACTGTGAAGAGTTAGTATATATATACTCATCCAAGAGATCTTATGTTGGATTTTGTAACCACTCGTGTCATTTGAGGGAGGAATATTTTTATCAGATCAAAAATCTATGCTCAATATTTATCTTAACTATTTAATTACTTCAGTTGAAATAACGAGTAAAAATCGTACATGTAGAAGAATCACATGCAATCTCAACTATTTAACTAGAACTGGTAGTAAAAATCACTCAAGTAGAAGAATCGCATGCAATCTCAAGATTTTAATATTCTTAATAAGGAAATAAATATTTAATGTTGAACATAGGACTTGTAAACATACATGGAGGCAAATCTAAAACATAAGCATTAGAACTGATCTTCATACTTATTTGTAAAAGGTTATCAACCATTGCTTGCAATTTTTTATATCTAGCTTGAATGAAGCATTTCAGAAGTACATAAATCACTTTAATCATACTCTCAAGCATTTCACTTGACATTCAGAGCATCTGAATACTTCATATTATACAAGATAATATTATTCCAACAACATCATGTTAATCATATATACGTTGTACAAATTGTATAACCGAATTAAAATGTATGAAGTGGTGAAGAAATAAAATTTATGGGCCTTTTTAGGTTCAATATGCGAATAATCTCAAATGGTGTATTGCCCGTGGACTTACAATATTATTGTCTGCAATTCAGCAAAGCAATATGGAAATCTCAATTCCTAATCAATTTTGCTAACTATATATCATAATAAATTTTCTACACTTACAATCATATTCACTACATTAGTTTAATCATTAATTTGATGGTGAAAATACAGAAGAAAATTTGAGGGAGGCCAGCACAACAGTATCTTTAATCTATAATATCTTAGAGAAATAAAAAAATCTATTTTATTAGATAATATTGTCTTAGGAAACCAATGTAGTCTAATTATTTTCATGAATAAAATTCTGGCTACATAAGAATATATTATTATCATAATGGAACCATTATAAAAGCGAATCTACCATATTTATTATCTCATTATTTTAATAATAATAGATGATCTAGATTTATCTTTAAAATTTTGAATTTTTAGATTATCAAATATAAATATCTTGGATATTTTGGTAAAATGACTCAGGTTGATATATTCAATTCACTATCATTGGAGGATGTATTATTCTTTTCTTGTCATGTCTAATTAATTTAAAAATAGAGGATCAAATCCTTGTCAGCGTGATTAGTTCTGATATTTTATTAAGTTAGAAATATTATAATATTATTATTTGATTGTTGATTTTTTAATCGACGGCGGTCGCCTTCAGCTAAGTTTAAGCATTCGTAGTGTGGGGGCGGGTTATTTAAAATACTCTCACAATTTTGAAAATATCAAATTGAATTGATGATTCTTTATAGTTTGTAGAATTCATCTCTTTTAAATGATTATGATTAAACACTTATATTGAGTGATAGATACTGCAAAATTAATTTAGTATCATACGTTCGACATGTGTTTGGTGTTATATTTTAGCTCTTATTTAATTTAGAGTATCGTACCATCATTTATATTTGTTTCTTTGTTTATTGAATTTGAAATATTCAATAATTCTCATCTCTACTTATTGATTAGCTTAAAGCTCATTATAAGTCTGCTTTAGACTTTTTTTGTTGTCTTTAATTCATTAGATACAATGCTATCTAAGCATTCCCTAAATAGTTCTATTTGTGCTCATCAGTGAGCTATTCTAGCTCATTCCTGTTGATAAGCTAGATACTCAGTATTTGTCTTGCTTACAAAGTAATCACCATGTTTATTTGCACATTTCATGTAAATATTTTTTAGTACATTTGGAGCTCAACTTATGGATTAAATTGTCCAGTAATGGATGACATTCGAAAATGGAAATAATCCAAATTCTTTTATTGTACAAGCTTGGTGATGAGTTGTCGAGTTCCTTGAGAAGGCTAGCTTTCATTTAATATATAATTTCCAGTACTTCAGTAAGAGCTTTCTTAATTTAAAAATTAAACGAATTTGCTAGCAGGTGAACTACTCCCGATCCGATATGTGATGTTCACTTTAAGTTTAGTTGAACTTCATTCTCATTTGAAGTTGGTTCAAGCTTTAATGAGGAATGTTATAAATATTTGTGAACTTCAGCGTCAAAGTCTTGTTGCATTTGATATGGACTCTGACTATTTGATGTATTGATATAACATTGACATGTCCATTTATGATCTACATTCTTGGATCATCATTTAATCTTTCACCTACATTGTTATAGCTCATGGGCAAGTTATCAAATGATATTTTTACCGAAGTGAAAATCAATTTCATTACAATTCTGTATTTGTGCTTGTTAAGTAAGTCATTCTCTGGCTACGTAAAATTTATTTTGTTCACTGCAGGTTTGTCTATCTTGCTAATCTCCGTGTACTCACTCCCTTTATTCATTTTCATCCACAATTCATTACTCACAAAAGCTCATTATTAGCATCTGATATTAATATTCATTAAACTCATCTGAGATTTAATTTTTTGTATAGATTTATTTTTACTTTTTTAAAACTTTATGTTTCATAATTAATTTCCATACTTGGTCATCTAAAATTGTATGATGACATGCACCAAATGATGATTTCTTGGCAATTCAAGTGGAGCCTCAAGGTGTTATCCCAAGCCTTGCCGATCTATAGATGTTTTTACTTAGTGGCGTCATGAGCCTAAAACATATCTATAACAAAACCCTCTACATGATATTGTGCTTGCTTCTGAAAGGCTACCATGAGATGTCAAACTCAAATATGTTGGATCAGGACCGACCGACACTTGGACGCTCTTTCAAGCATGTCGAGGCGACTTGCATGTAATCTTTGTGACGGTGGGTTTGAATCCATGATAACCTTCTTGAAGAAACGATCAGTCTTAGGGAGCACTGCAGAATTGACTTCTCAGAGCCTTGTGATCTCCAGCGCGTGCAGACAGATGTTGGTGGCGCCACCAGTCTGATTACAACTCTTGACAGCGCATATTTTTTACATGATATCTCAGCCTGTCGCTGGAAAGGAGCCTGGTACAGGCAGTCCAGTCCCAACCTCTGCGTGTCAGTGAGGGCCACTGGCATATGAACAACGCTAGGTTGGAAGGAGAGATCCATGAGCGTGACCTTCTCCGAGATCGATCTCAGGTTGGTAGCCCTTTCCCTCTTAGAGAACGGTAGCGTTGAATGGATCGATTACGGAGCCAGTGAGTGTATGGAAGGATCAGAAGGTTAAGCCCTGTGTGTCTTGTTTGGGCCACAGGCTCTCAGTCAGGAAGAGGTGAGCCCAGTCCTGATTCTCTCCAGTGTGGAGGCATGAAGGCCACTTGGTGATGTGACTTTGGTGTTGTTGAGGACTATGATGCAAGCAGACGGGATAAGTGTTGGCAGAGCTGAACTGAGCAGTTGGTTGCACTACGCCAGGTGAGCAGGCTTGAGGGGATTTTCTCTTCGAATAGAATACAACTTGGCCTGATCGTGAGGGAGAAGTGCCTGAGAAGATGCTCAAGAAGGAGTAGGTATGATTCTTGAAGGACTAGGATCTTGAGGCATACCTAATGGAATGCTCGGCGAAAGCTACGATTGAGAGAATACCCACATGCTGAGGCTAGAAGCTTCGGCTTATTGAAAAGCTTCTTCTAGGAAATGAGGCAAGGTTAGTAAAAGAGCATTATACTTTTATTACCCATATGGATGTATAGAAGCGGGGATGATCAGTGTGATATAGCACTTATTGGTGGAATGGGAGGTAGAGATGTAGTAGAATGAGTTTGTGAGTTTTCAAGGACAATTGGCCGGACACAGTGGGGGACATTAAGTGAATTTATACCGAAATCTACGTGTTAGACTGATGCGTACCCCAAATTTTAGAGCACAACCCTTAGTCAGGAGTGGATGTAAATTCAGTAATTTTGGTAATTCCGGAGACGATATGTGATGCAATTTTCGTGTCCAGGAAGCCGTTTGGTTTTAATTCGGCTGGCATGCGGTCGAATTCGATTCTGGTTCAAAATTACCGTTATAACCGTTGCTGCGGCGTGGCGTTAGCGTAAGAACGTCCAGTCGGTGTGGATAATCGTCGTTGACAGGTTTCGACATTCTTGACACTGGTCCAGTTGATGAATTTCATGAGCGAGGTTTTGTTTGGTGCATCGTCGCAGACCTTCGACTTGACATCGCGGCGTGGCGTTGATAAATTCACTGTGATGATTGGCCATTCGGGTGGCTCGATATGTACTGTAATGTCCGGTGATTTGATGTTACAGCGATAAGCGAAGTGGTCATCGGTCGGTCATTGTTTGAATGTCGATGCATTTAAACCGTTGCGTTGTTACGTAGAGGTGTCGGGTATTTATGCTTTGTGGTTTCGGCGAGCATGGTCGCGTCGCGTGGAGGTCAACACCTCTAACATACCCTTTAGTTAGATTTAAATAATTTATTAAGAAAAATTCTCAGCTCAATATTATTTGAGGAGTTGCATCGTTCCGCGTGAACAAAATAAAAGCAATATGAGAGAATAAATCTACAAAATAGAATTGATTTTTATTATAATAAAAGAGTTGCATGCATGAGGGCTCATCTTAACCTGTCTAATATAAAATAAACATAATGACTATAGCAAACACTGAAGCATCTTCACCAATATATCCTAATTTGCTAGGCCACAAAGTACTGAACACCTAACACACAACCTTTCATTATGTATGGCCTTCACCTACAATATATAAATCAACAAGGTGAGCTTAAACTTAATGGGAAAAACTATAAACAAATCAAATGTTGTTCACAACAATTAAAAAAAAACAATGAAATTTTATTTCGTTAAAGTATTCAATATATAAAAACAGCTTAACATGAAAGCTACTATGTTTAACATGGATACTAAATGATAATGAATAACTCTAATATGAATGCCCAATCAATTTGGATACACCATGTAAAACCTAAATATTTCTATGCTCAATCCGACTACTTCGCATAACACATTTATTCTAATAAGTAGATTTGTAACTTGGGCGACTCAATGATTCATTTCTCCTAGCAAACATTCATTGTTCAGATATGAATACTTCATATGGCATTCTCTCCCAAACTTCATCAAAAGATTACCAACATGCATTTTACAATATACATCAAAATAAAAATCATTGCAATCATACAATAACATATAGTATTCAAATTGAAGGAATAATAAGTACATTTTAATACACACATAACAAACGCACTGCACTTAATGGATTATAGATTTTTTTACATTATAGAGGATATCATAAATGTCTCAAGTAGATCCACAAGATCCATATCTATGCCAAGCACCTCGACACACTTGGCCACCTTCCTTAGAGCTCACTAAGAAGTCCTCCTCCTTAGAAACCTTAAGTTTAAGAGATGCTTAGTCATCCCCAATGACCATAACATATGGCACACTCTAATTGATCATCTTTAACCATCATGAAGTCGTTTTAATAAAAGAAGAGATCCTTAGAGACAATTCATGGACACCCACTTTAAAAAGCTGCTTGCACATAGTAGTTACTATTGTACCCATTGAAAACACATAGAATACCAATTTGCTAGGTTGTTGAACGCTTTCTCAGCCAATTGACACTACTTGGGTTATAAAATCCACCTAGCTCCACTCAGTTGACTCGCTAAGGCATCCTATGAAAATCTAATAATAAGCCTTTATTAAAAGAGTTTGACAATATAAGTAATCAATTCAATAACTCAATCGAAAGCATGACAACTTATTCTAAGCCATAAACTACAAGGTTAAGCATAAAATAAATCGACATTGTAATAAATCAAATGAAAAAAAAAAAAGAAGTTAAACCAACTATAGCAACCAAATAAGCAAATTGCACCTCAAATACTAAAATCAACAGTGTAGCTCCCACTAACAACACATTTGACGCTCTATGATGAACCAAGACAAATAATCACTATCAAACTCTACGCATCTTTTTGGGCAATAGGAAGTTGATAGCTCCAAATGAAAAGGAACAACCCTCTCCTCCAAAATCTAAAAAATCTTGCATGTTGTCAAGAAATCACCCATAACAGAAAGCCCCAAAGCAATCATTAGTGAACCTTATATAGCCAAACACAAGGGTCATGCCATCAAATCAACAACCAAAAAACCCCACATCCAATTTTCGTCCTCCCTGAAGATAAAATGGCACCCAGTGCAAAAGTCCACTAATGAATACTTCCCTACTCAATCAACATCAGGGTAAGACATTCAAATACTATTCTGAAAGAACAACCTAAATTTCCAAGGCCAAAGCCTTGGTGTCACACCCAAAATCCACTATTGAGCACTCATGTTAAAAATATTCCTTAAAGGAAAAGCAATGCACACTTCCTCTAGTCGATATTAATGTCAAACTGCACCCAAAGAGTCATCCCAAAATTTTAAAAGAAATGCAAATATAGGAAGACAGAGAGCTTTACCATTTAAGCATGGCAAGCATCCTCATGTCATATTGATCGTCATCAAAGATTTGTTGAAGATTGGAGGCATCTATCCAAGTTCAAAGTTAATAATCTGGAGGATGACAACTTCATGGGGATCAAAACTATCTTCACAATGAAGAACAATGTTAAGCCAAGTCAAGCTGCTGACAACAAGAATAAAGCATGTGCTATCTTGTGAGGCTGCTCATTCTTTATCCAAGGAGAACAACCTGAGTTGGAGCATCAAGCATAAGAAGAATAAGTTTAATCCCTACTTCCTAGTGAATGTGAGGTAAATGATGAGGGACATAGAAGTGTTGCTAAGAGACCCTTATCATCAGCCATCAAACTTCTGTTCTTCTTTCAATTTTCTTCTGGCTCCTCCAACTTTCATAATTGTTTGCTCATTATTCACTATAAAGAAGAGCTGTTGGCCATGGAGCTTCTGAGCTTCCCATCCACTATTGAGTTAAAAGGGCCTCGTTCAAGTTACTGGGGTTTCTACTGAGTCACGTTCAGGTCAAGCATTTTGACCGTATAATTAACAGTTAATTTGCAGCCATAAATTTTAGATCAAACACAAACTTGGACTATTAATCAGAATTGACACTCAAACAATACATGTCACACTAGCTATTTGAAATTGTGATAGTTCCACTAAAAAGTAAATTACAAATTATGGTCAGATGTTGACATGAAGATAATATAAAAAATAACATAAACAAAATATAAACATACAACGCTAGGCCTCTTGAAGAGACCTTCCTTCACAAGTTGCCGTAGATCCTCACATTCCTCCTATAACAAATGAATTCAAGGATGAAAAGTCATAATAATTTATTAAAAAAATATATGCATGTTTTATATTCAAAAAGACTGAAGCTAAAATAAGTAATAACATGTATGAAAATACAAAGAACCATTAACTGTATATTTAGGTATATAACAGCAACCTCTTTACCTCTTCAAAGTTATCATCTGATAACATAGATATTGGGACAACCTTACAATAGTTGGAAACACACAGAACGATGTTTGTATTGATATCTCCTAATTTGTACTCTTCTGATGCCTTTAACACACCTGCAAGAGGACAAAATGGAAGTTTTTTTATGCCAAAACAAGATAAATTTGATATAAAGAGAAATAAAGCAAGAGAATCGGGATTTTGATGCACCACCAATTATTTGATTAAGCTGGTGCATTTTTGGAAGAGGACCGTGCCCATAGTTATCTTTCGGATCACTTTTTCTCCTCACAAAGCATCCCACAACCTTGGTTTCAAATGTCTTCTGATCATTCATTAGCTCCAAAATCAGGGAACGCTTAAGATAGATTAATTTGATATTAGCTTCGGTTATTGCAGCAAAGCATTTTTTGGGATGCTGCAAAGCATGTTCTATGAAGTGCCCTCTCTCTGTCTTTTGTTTGGAAGAAGATTTGTCCATCCTTGGCTTCTTGGCAGACTTTGCATAATCATCTTCTTCCAAACTAAATGATTCATCATCAGAATCATCGTTCTCAGCAAAGTGTTTCTCCAACAAACTGTATACTCTGAAAAAGTTGACTTTTTTTCTCCTAAAAAGAGAGAACAACTTTGCATCACAAAATACATATCTCTTCTTTTTTTTATCATGACGTAGAAGATTGTTTGATTGGATATAGTCTTTTACAATCTCATATACATCATGCTGACCTAGAGGTTGATGTGTATCCTTTCCAAGAGATGTAAGAAACTCCATCAGCTCCTTCGATGCCCAGCCAATATAAGTCCTCTTCTTTGACTTGGATTTCTCTTTCCACATTTTCATCCAGTTTTGTTTACACATAAAATCCTTAGAGGGCATAACTTCATCACCTGACCCTTCAACTTCCTCCTGCTCTTCAAAGTTCTCATCTGAATCTGACAAGTTCTTGAACTTCTCTCCCCTCTTGAGAAGATCAGCAGCAGCTTGCAGATTAGCCAATGTCAATCTTTCTTTTTCTTTAACTATCTCCCAGTAGTCTTTGAAAAGAAATTCATATGTCTCTGTATCATTAAAGTCCACCATATCCTGTAAATGATAGCATGAACATGGATTACATAATTAAAAAAAGGCTGAGATTAATGATAATCAACTATATTCCCGAAATATCTGTAAACTGCGTATTCCCTTTAAATTTAATATACTTAAAACCAAAACATAGCTACAAAAAATAAATGCAGTGAAAAACAAAAGGCCTATAAAATGGGTCATTGTGAAAGTACCCCATCAGAATCAACATCGACATTTTCTTCAATTAATTTTGCAAGCCTTAAGCAATTAATGCAAAAGCCCTTTGTTCCTTTTACTTTAACAAGCTCGGATCCTCCAAAACATGTTCGACAAGAGGAGTATGGGCAGCAAAAGCATTTGAATGTCGAACTTCTGCGGCAATTGTAGCATAAATGCCAATCTATCAAATCAGAAAGAAATAAATTGTGAGAAGAGTTTCACAGAAAAAAAAAAGCAAAGCAAAAAAGATGAAGAGAAAAGAAAAAGCAAGATTCTCAGCATGGACACTGTCATGGAGTGGGACAAAAATAATGACTTGACATGCTATAAAAGCATCATACTTAGAAAATAGTTAGAATTTAGTCACATCATAAGTTAGCATATCAAATGAAGAAATCATCTTATCCTGTAGGCAACGCTATGTTGGTATTTCTGGCAAAAATTCTCATACTCCATTTCCTTATTACAGCATATCGATTGAAAGTTCATTTAATTGGAAGGCTAAAATAATTTTTGTTTCTTTAGCACAGCACTTAAAGGCTCGAAAATCTACCTAGTTTCATCAGCTAAAAAACACAAGCCACCTAATGCCCAGAAATTCTTTAAACCTTTCCAAGAAATAAAGGATTTGTAGACCTTCGTCTGGTACGATTTCAGATTCAGTACAGTTATTCTATATAAATTGCCACTTACATAAAAATATTTAACCTTAGAGAATTCAAACTATAACTATTGAAGTGCAAAATTTGGAAAATAACAATAAATTCTCAAAAAAATTATAGCAACAACACAAGTTAGCTGATGAACTATGTAAACATTGTATTGCAATTTACAAGTTTTCAGCTCAGAGGGTGAGAGCTGGAAGGATGATTTCACCTGGTGATATAACTTGAGTTTTTGAAAAGGAGAGAACAGAATTGGTCAATCACTTCAACCTAAACAAATTAGAGAATTGAACATCATCATTAGCCTTATCCAACTATTTGATGTTGGCTAAATTTAACAAGTAACATAAAGCCAATCGTTTCATGAAATTTAAAAGATCTAGCCTCCAGTAACACCATTTCCCTAGACATTGATCATTTATATTTCATCTTTTTACCCTCAAGCACCAAAACATTTTAGGAGATGTTACTGTGGGGATGAGTATATATATGTTCTTCGATTACCCACTTCTTGTTCTGAAACAGTAGTCATGCCACTGGGTGATCAAATTCAATGTTGCAACAAGATTCAGTCCATATTACCCATGCATTACCTAATTTTAAACATGACGCTTTATAGTTGACTTCACAGGTAAACCGTATTAATCATATTTTCTGTTCCCCAACAGAGGTCATATATGTGGCATAAAAATTCAAAGGAAACCTTCCTCAATGCAAAGCAGTTAAAAGTACCCAAAGGGTCAAGATCCAGAGAATCAGATAGTAGGTAAACCACAGCAGATCGAATAAGCAAGTAGTAAAGAGGAAGGCTAAGAAGTGATATGCCAGATACTTGCCACAAGTCCATTGTTCATCTGACTCAAGAAAAGATTCATCCTTCTCCACGCAATGTGGATGATAAGATTTAAGACAAGCTCTGAAGGCAAAAAAAAAAATGGCATAATCAGAAACATGAAGTAATCATGACCACAGATTGGAAGCTAGGTAACCTATCACTTCAAAATAGTTTCACGCAGAATAAAGCTTAGAAAAATAAAAGCATGAACACATAAAAGACTGTTCTGGATAATTATGCATTTACAGTAAAACTAATATTGGAGCCAAAGCATTGGCCAGAACAAACAATGAAAGAGCCACAAAAAATGGACTACTGACAACACATTGCAAAAAAATGACCGCATAAGCAAAGAGAATAAAAAAATATTAAAAAAATCTTTTAATGATAGAAAATTGTGATTAGTTTATTGTAATTCCACGTGTCTTCCTATCAATAAATAAACCATGCTTATAGTTCATTGAATTAAAATAGGAAAGATAACAAATGTTCAGTATCATGAAGGTATGATGAGTGGAGTAATATAGATAAGGGCAATAGAAGGTGAGGGTTGAACAAGTCAACGTAAAAGACTATCAATGACAATGAAAATGGTAAAAACATTTTTGTATATAGTAGACTATTTTTTAAAAAAAATTTAGAGAAAACATCAAACTATTGACCATAAGAACACCAAAGTTTACAATTAGATTCATGGAAGATTAAGTAGCACATGATCGTTAGCCAGTAATTGTAAGGAAAATAAAATCATCATCATCATTAGCCTTATCGCAAGCTTGCCCTCAATCTCTTGTCCATTTGTTTGAGCTATGTTTTTTAATTTCTAATTTTCTTTGCTATTTAGTTTTTTTTTTTTACTTCACTTCATGATTTTATAGTTAGTTCTATTAATTTGTTGATTTAGTTGAAGGGATGTTATTTATGTAGGAGCATTTTTCCCCCACTATCTTACTATTTATTAAGTAGAATATAACTTTGATAGGAGTAAGGGCAAACATGAGACCTAAACATATAGAATAGTTGTTAGAATTGAGTAGGTAACCATCAAAACACCTTTAGATTAGTTTTCATTTTGATCATAATACATGCATGAGTTATTGAACACATAATAGCAATCACACTATCATTTTTGATATGAATGTTTTAAATTTCTTATGACAGTCAATAACATAATCCTGAGAACAAACCATGTTAAATTCTTTTTACTAACTATGGTCATTTTAAAATGTGTTTCTACTTAGATGCATGATTATTATTTATATATATATCATATTTTTAGGTTTTAAACTTTGGTATTCAGGTAAAAGTCGAACTAGAAATGGTGTAGGTGTGATTATAAATAAAAGTTTGAAGGATAATGTCATAAGTATTAATAGATGGAGATAGAATTATACTTTAAAGATTATTGTTAATACCAAGATTATCAATGTTATAAGTGCCTACGCCCTCAAGTAGTTTGGAGGTTCTCAAAAAAAATTTTGGAATGAATTATGGATAATACAAAGATACCTCTTGAAGAAAAAGTATTTATCGGGGAGATTTAAATGACACGTGTAGAATTGTAGAAGATTTTAAAGATTCATGGCTATGGATTGGATGTAATGAGGACTATATTGATTTGCCTTTTTACGATTTCAGAATGCTAATACTTTATTTAAGAAGAGATGAACATATTATTACTTATAAAATGGATCTAAGAAAACACGATCGATTATTTTTGATAAGAAAAAGATCGCTTAGATCAGAAAGATTGTAAAGGCCATTCCAAGTGAAAAAGACCCAACATCTAATTATTAGTTTTTAGATTTTAAGATGAAAGGTCAGAAGAGAAAAATAAACTTAATTATTGTCCTAGATTAGATGACACTTAAAGAACACAAATAAAA
This sequence comes from Cymbidium sinense, assembly GCA_021442155.1. Lineage (NCBI taxonomy): Eukaryota > Viridiplantae > Streptophyta > Magnoliopsida > Asparagales > Orchidaceae > Cymbidium > Cymbidium sinense. Next base: position 118,287,299 of record CM038225.1, read on the forward strand.
ATATTTTAAGAGCAAGCTACAAGAAATTAAAGTTTGGGATGTTCATGAAGTTAACGCATGGAAAAGTATCAAGTGCTATTAAACAAGCCAAAAGATGTGCTGAATAATCAAAGGAAAAGCTTCTTTTAATAAGAATAGTCGGAGTCGAGTGCAAGAAAAGATAAAGAAATAAGAAGATTGTTATAAAACTTGGTTTAGATGAAAAACCCTGAGAATTGGGAAAGATATAAACTCAGAGATTCTAAGAAAGAATATATATGATCGAAAAAATTTAAATTTTATGATTTATACAGATTAGACCAAAGAAGGTGAAAGATGATAAAGCCAACCAAACCAGAGTGAGAAATAAAGACATAGTCAAGGATGATGATTATAATATAAAGTTTTTCTAGAAAAGATATTGAAAATAGGTGGATGAGGATTTTAATAAACTTTTCATGAAGGATCCAAAGACGATTGATTTTAGAACCTTAATACCCTAAACAAAAATAGAATTTCATTTTATCGTCAGATTAGTAACAAGTTGAAGCTTTAAAGAAAATGAAATGTGGAAAACAAGAGACCTGATAATATTCCAATAAGTGGAAATGTTTAGAGATCAAGGAATTTCGCTTTACAAATCTTTTAATATTATTTTAAAGACTAAAAGATGCCGATGAGTGGAGAAAGAGTTTGGTTCCTATATTTAAGAATAAAGGTGATGCACAAGATTGTGCAAATTATGAGGAATTAAGTTAATGTGCCATACATTAAAATTATGGGAGAGAGTAATCGAGCAAGCACGACGATACGGTTTCTCATACCGCGTAGATCTTCTATACATGCTATACATTTGTTAAGAGGTTTGATGGAGAAGCATAGAGAAAATAAAAGGATCTACATATGATATTTATCGATTTGAGAAAGCTTATGATAAAGTCTCAAGAGATGTTCTTTGGAGAGTTCTGTAACAAAAGAAGTTAATATTGGTTATATTCAAGTCATTAAGATATGTATAGAGTCGCCACTTGTGTCCAAACACAAGGAAGGATTGACAAACTATTTTCCTATTTCGCTTGGATTACATCAAGGATCAACATGAAGCCCTTATCTTTTACTTTAGTTATGGATGTTCTTGTTCTTAGGCATTTACAAGAAGATGTACCCTGTGTATGCTTTTGTCGATGACATTCTTCTTTTGATAAGACTGAGAGGGAGTCCAAACTTGAATTATGGAGGTCAACTTAAGTCTAAAGGTTTTCTTGATCTAAAACTCAATATATATGGAGTGTAATTTTAGTTTTTTTAGTTGTGACTTTAGGTTGATCAAGTCATTAATAAGAAATGATTATCCGATATTGTTGTTCAAAATGATGGTGAAATACTTGAGATATTATTAGTAAGAGAATTCAAGTTGGATGGTTGAAGTGGAGGAATGCATCCGCCTATTATGTGATAAAAGTTCCACTTAAACTTAAGAAAATTTTATAAGATGGTGGTAAGACAACCTCGCAATGACTTATATGCGTGAATCCAATAAAAAGAGAGAAACATAAGACTAAATTAAGCTGAGATGAGGATGCTCGTGTGGATGAGTAGGGCTTTACCCTGAGATAACGCAGCAAAATGAGTATGTTGGAAAAGTTGGAGTAGCTCAGGTGGTAGATAAGATTAGGGAGAATTAGATGGCCACATAAAGCGTCGGTAGATGACGATTAGGAGAGTAGATGCATTAGATTTTCCTTATGTTAAGAAAGGTAGAGGTACAAAAGACTTGGTTAAGATGTATAAAAATGATCTTAGTATACTTTAAATGAGAATTTGACACGTAATAGGACACGATGGAGGCGAAATTCATGTACATAGTGGGATTAAGGCTTGTTGTTGTTGTTGTTGTTGTATTTTTTAATTTATAATGACCATGCCAAATGGATATTCATACTTGTATTTGATGGTGAACAAAGTGTCACGAATATGACTCCCACTTAAGTTGAGGGTGGAGATCATCCTATTCAAGTTCCAATACCATCTAGTATAGAATTTTGCAAGCCATATAGTATGATAATTATGTTCAAGCAGTCGGCCTTATTTGTCATTTTTCTACTTGTGGTGGTTTTCGGGTGACTTATATCCAAAATGGCTGTGCGTGTGATTGTTTTATCAATGCCCATACAACAATTGTTAGTTGTTTATATAGAAGTGATGCCTATGTCACATTAATTTAATGATTTGACCCAAATTATAACACAATCCAGTGAAATCACATGATTTAATTATGTCACATTAATTTAATGATTTGACCCAAATTATAACACAATCCAGTGAAATCACATGATTTAATTATCTCATTCTATCACGAAGAGACTTGTGCATAAATTTCGATAAACACACTAGACTATTTCATGCTTGTCGTGTAATAATCAATGCACCGTCATTGTTTACAACATCTTTAAGAAAATTTCAAGAAAGCATTATGGGCCATGGTTGCTCCAAATGTCGATGGATTGTGTGATATAATGTACTAGGCAAAAAATATTGATAATGTTTTGTATTTCAATCGTCAAATAATAGAAGACATCAAAACAATGAAGGCAAAGGCCTATGAGTGGCTAATCAAGAAGGATCCAATTAAATGAGTTTTATGTAATGATGGTGGATTTAGATATGACACAATGACAATAAATGCCTCTGAATATTTCAACGATGTATTAAACTGTGCACGTGGTTTATCTATTTAAGCATTTGTTTAGACTATATATTATGATGTAGTGTCTCTATATATCATATGAATGATGCTATAAGCAAATGAGTCTTCATTTTCACTAATGAGCAAGTTTGTAAGCTAACAAAAGGCTAAAATCACATGGACTTCATAGGACAGTGAAATGACTAAAGCTATGTAATGTTTGTGACAGCTCAAATTTGGAAAACATATAAACATACTTAATTATTATGATTAATTAAATCTGTGATTAATAATTTAAACTATGCATTTATAATTCAATGCAACTACATTAGTCACAAGTAAAATTAACATAGAAATACCTTCTAATATTTGCATGTAATATCATCTTGACATTATCTAAACCCCTAATCAAAAAGTGTTCACATTTCTTCAAAAATAGCCCTTAGTCATAGAAAAAATTTTCCTTTAAGGAACTTCCCCCAATCACTAGGCAAGTTCTTTAAAATGGGAAAACTGGGCAGGTAGGTAAGAGAAAATTTTTTAAGTAACTTACCCAATTGTTAGGAAAGTTCCTTAAAATAGAAAAAATAAACCTGCCAAATTACTAAGTGGAATGCACCGAATTAAATTATTTTCAAAACACATTCTACATGGTGAAATATAGAGTATAAGAGCCCTTTTAAAACTTTCAATGGCATGTTGTTGACCTAAGCGAACGAGAGATAAACTGGCGGAAGAAACTGGATTAGCCGGTGGTTAGTGCAAGGTTGGCTGACATGGTACATTTGGTCAGGAGTCTGTGTTTCAAAAAAAAAAAAAAAAAATGAACACCGCCTAAAAGTTGTTATAGTGTTTTTTAAAAAAAAATTTATCTGTTTTCAAAACAAAAAAGACTTAACAAAATTCTACATCCAAATAGAAATATTTTTTTCTAAATTAAAAAAAAAAAAAACAAAATATAGCAACAAAAAGTTATGTCAAACATCCTAATTTTGAAAATATTTTTAAAAAAAAATTTACTAGGATTGAACCAATTTAGCATCTATTAGTATTCAGGATTTAACTCAGGGATTTACTAAATCCTACTTGTAGGGAAACAGCTCCTAAAAGATATGCAATGAACACCAACCAAATTAGTGATCATGAGTAAATCAGCAATGCAAAAACACTACACTCTGACGAGGGGAGTTATGAATCAAAGAGAAACACCTTCAAACAATGTTCCTTGATAACAGCATGCACAGGTATTGCTTACATACAAGAAAAAACTTAAGAGTTGTCTCCTCTACAAAGCACTCAATGTAATAACGAATAGAGACAAGACACGATCTAAAAGCTCCCCTCCGACCCAAACAAAGCAAATTGCTAATACGCACAGAATGCGGAGCATTGCACGGCTAAGTAAAACCCTAAACCCAAAACGAGGAATTTGGGGTTTCTTCGTATCAACAAGGCAATCAATTCATCAGTCAAACATCTAACCAAACCAAAGTCATAGAACGATGAATGAGAAAGCTAACTCACTTAAAATCGCAAACACGGATCTCGCCTCCATCCTTGCAAACGAAGCAGTAATCCTCTGAAAGATCGTCTTTGTCAATCGCTTTCCTCCTCCTCCCCATACCGTATCCCTTGCGGAGCGCCTCGAGGCCAACGCGATGGCAAGTGCCCACCTATCTCGACCACAAGTCCTCAGAGAAGACCTCCAACGATACGTCGAGCTCCTCCGCACAAACGGTGGGGGTTTTCACTGGAGTAAAACCCCTTCGGCACTCTCGCCTCGCGACTGCGATCGAAGAAGGAAGGTAGTACGCCAACGGGTGAACCGTTCATCGCCGGCACGATTGGTGCAATGATAAACTAGGCGTCGCGATGAACTACATTGGACCTACTAACCGTCCGCGGCCAGCAGGAACTCTCAGTTCAGAATTCATTTCTTTTTTCTTCTTCTTTTTTTTTTCTTTTTTGTCCGAATTGATTGGACGAATTATTTAGGGGCTGTTTGGGATCAATTTTATTTCTTATTTTTTATTTTTATTTTTATATTATTTTTAAAACTATATTTATTTAAAATATTTTTATATATTTTTATTATTTAGTTTTAAAAATAAATAATATTATTTTTAAAAACATTCAAAACAGTTTTTAAATATTTTGAATATTTTTAAAAATAATTGTTATAATTAAATATATTTTATTTAAAAAAATATAAAAATAGAAAAATAGAAAATAAAAAATAAAAAACAAAAGTGATGTCAAATCGAGCTCTCATTATTATTATTATTATTTTAATAAAAATAGAAGTCGAATAAAATCAGCCTTCAAAACACACGCATATAATTGTCACTGTGTGTTACAACCGACGCATAATTTTTTTTTTTTTTTTTTTTGGAATGGGTATCCACCCAGCACCCCACCCATCTTGTAGATGAGGATCTTTGTATTCTAATCCCAAGAAAACATTCATCACCCATACGTGGTACTTAATTTCCCATTTTTCATGGCTTGGTGGAGAATCGAACGGTTGACCTTCAAACTGAGCTAAGAGACGGTGGGTCCGACGCATAATTCAAAAAAAAACTGTAAATAGATATCATAAAAATATTTTTATGCATTTATATATTTATCATCTAAAATTATTTATTTACTTTTCTAAAATTTTATTATATTAAAATAAATAAATTTTAATTTAAATGAGTGATCAGATTAGATATTATATTTATCAAAAATTAAAATTTATGTATGAGATATATAAACATATAAAAATTATATGATATGTATATAATTTTTTTAAAAAAATGAACAAAAAACTTTCCTTTTATTCATTTTTAATAATATAATAATATTCAAAGTAGCCAATAGTTATTAGGGATTATTTTTAAAATAGGCTTAGTACTAATGATAATTAGTTGTTTAGGTACGAAAAAAATATAATTAATAAAATATACAATAGTCGTCAAACGGACGATACGTTTTGTCAAACGGACGACTGGCTACTTTTTTTTTTTTTTTGGTGGTTTCACGGCGGGAGAGAGAGAGAGAGAGAGAGAGAGAGAGATTTTATTTTTATTAATTTTTTTAAATAATATAATTATTTAAAGTATATAAATTTAAAAATATTTTTTTATAAAATATTTAATAACTAAATATTTATATATTTAGTTATTAATTTATTTATTTATATATATAATTAAATATATAATTTAAAAATATTTTTAATTATATATATAAATTTATTTAATATTTTTTTATTAATTTATATAATTATTTAAAATATATAATTTTTATTAATTTTTGTTAATATATAATATAAACATATTTAAAATATATAAATAAAGTAATTATATATATATATATATATATATATATTTATAAATTTATTTAGTTATATATTTAAATTATATAAATATTTTAAGTTATATAAATAATTTAAAAATATTTAAAATATATAAATAAATAAATAGTTATATATATATATATATATATATATATATATATATATATATATATATATATATATATATATATGTATATATATATATATATATATATATAATAATTAGTTATTTATTTATTTAAAATATTTATTTCTTTAAAATATATAATTAGTTAAATAAATAAATAAATAATTGTAAATTATATAAATATTTAGTTATTTATATATTTATAAAATATTTAGTTATATAGATATATATATATATATATATATATATTTATTTATTTATTTATTTATTTATATATAATTAAAAATATTCTATAAAAATTAATTTTAAATTATTTATATAACTTAAAAATATTTATATAATTTAAACATATAAATAACTAAATAAATTTATAAATATATATATATATATATAATTACTTTATTTATATAGTTTATAAAATATTTATATAATTTATTCCTTTCTTCTTTATTTATTTATTTATATATTTTAAATATTTTTTATATTATATATTAACAAAATTAATAACAATTATATATTATACATAATTATATTAATTAAATAAAAAAATATTAAATAAATTTATAAATTTATATATATAATTAAAAATATTTTTAAATTATATATTTAATTATATATATAAATAAAAAATTAATAACTAAATATATAAATATTTAGTTATTAAATATTTTATAAAAATATTTTTAAATTTATATACTTTAAATAATTATATTATTTAAAAAAATTAATAAAAATAAAATCTCCTCTCTCTCTCTCTCTACCAAAAAAAAAAGTAAATCATCATCAGACGACTGACAGACGTCACGCGTGATCGTCGTCAGTTTACAGACTCTATTTATAATTATATTTTTTAAATGCTAAATATAGTATCGTTAGTCTTATTTTAAAATAATCCCTTAGTTATTATTGTGTTAATTTGACTCAATTTTTTGAAACTGTTCTAAATTATATATGTAGCATCTCGTGTTTTTTTTTTTGAGAGGTGAAAATTTTCAGTTCTTCTTAATTTTTTATTATTGTTATCCTTTTTATAGGCTTCAAATTAAAATAAAGGTACAAATGATTGGCATCGACATAATAAAATTATATATTAATAAAATTTCTTTAATTTTTAGGAAGATTTATATACATAGCACACAATTTTTATATATTTACATATATATACCTAAATTTTCATATTTACTTAAATAATACTCAAATCTTTATTATTATATTAAAAATATCATCTTCAATACATTTTAAAGTGAAATGCATTTTTGTGCTTAAAAAAAATATTATTTTTGTAAATATTAAATTTTAAGTATTGGATATATAAATGCATAAGAATTGTGTGTTATGTATGTACATTTTTTTAATTTTTATTATAATTTAACTATTCATGAAGACTTTTTTTTTTAAGAATAGAAAGCATTTAGAAGTGAGAAGATTAATATCTCCTATTTTTAAAAATTATTAAAATAAAAGCATGCAAAAAAAGTATTCTTAATGATTCATAAACTTACAATAATATTAAATTCTTGACTTTGAATTTAAAAAAAAAATGCATAAATCATAGGAGTTATATATAATTCAAAATAATGAAATTATTCTGATCAATGAATTTAAACTCTAGACAACTTAAACTTATTTTATAATATTCTTTTAATTAAATATCAATATAGTATAAAGCTCATAATAAGATTATAAATATTTTTATATATCTTTATCATTTTTTATTTTATTCTTAAAATATTTAAATAAATTTATTACAATTTAAAATATTTAATTTATATGCATTCCAAAAATTTTAGGGAGATCTTTTAAACTATTTTAAATATTTATTTAATTTTAACCTTGATAAATATTTTGCATCTTTACAGTATTTTTATGATGTGCACTTTGGGTATATATATTTTTAGTGATTCTTCATTTTTTTTTCTCTCTTTTTCGATGGAGAGGACATAGTTTACTCTGTTTGTATTAAATCTTGTTGAAAAATAAATCCTAGAGATTTTTTTGCACTTCTTTTTTTTTTTTTTTTTTGCTCTAATTTTATGATCTTGTTTTTCAAGTATCTTAGAGAGTTATGTCTTTCTCCACTGACATATTTGGATTCAAAAATATATTTTTTTTTGTTGAAACATTAACATAATGCATTCTTAAATGTGCATGTGCTCATTAAATATATGTTCATGCTATTTTTGGTGTGCAATAATGACCTTATTAGTGGTAATTATGCTTTTATTTGATGAATTAGGTTATCACTTTTACTATTTTTTTCTTCAATAAAAAGTGAAAATGTCAAGGTCAAGACCTAAAAAAAGCTTGCAATGATTATAGATCTATTCTTAGGATTTGATGATCTCCTAAGAGAAATTTAAAAATATTTTTTATGAGTTTCTCCTTCTTTTTGACAATTTCTAAAAAAAATGAGAGGAGTTATTGATGATCCTTTGATTACCATTTTATTTTATTTTTTTTGGTGAAAATTTTGATTTGATCAACAAAATTATGAATAGATCTATTAAAAAGAGAATAAAACTAAGTACGTATTTGTCCCATAAAAGTTGTGGGAAAGACTATGTGAAGAATTGCAACTTATGCTTGTTGAAGTTGCCTTGTTATTATGTAATAATCAATATACTCATATGGATTTGAGCTCTTATTATAAGAAAAAATTATAGGCATTTTGATGTTATTATATGGAGCTTGATTGTATTGATCAATTAGAGTTGTACTATCAACTTAGAGCCCTCAATTTCATCAGTCAAGCTCGGCTTACTTAGGGTTCAAAGGCCAAGGAAGTATAGCACCTTGACTCCATGGCATTGAGGTTTTGGCTTCAAAGGCAGAGAAAACAACGTCATGGCGTCAGGAATCATGGATTTACACCATAAAGATGGAGAAGTCAACACCTTAATGTTATAGCAAGTTACGCCGTAGTGCCAAGGCCCAGGCAGCAAAGTCACAAAACAGAGAGTGCAGCGCCTTAGCGTTACAGCTACAACATTGTGGTGCTAGGACTTGAGTGGAGGAACCAAAAGAACAGCAACACTATGGTCCTCGGATTTCTCGGTGTAGAGTGGCACTATAATTTTTTTCTCATTCTCAAAATTTTACACGTAAAATATGTTATATTCTATGTTTTCATGTTTTATTCACTTTTGTTCAAAATTATTCTCCAAATCTCTCAAATTTTTTTTTTGTGATTTATCTCTCAAATTTTGCTAGAGAATTACATCAGTCATAAGTGAAGATTTTGAAAGTAATAGTGAGGGATAAGTTGGTTCTCTCCCTCAAAAAAAAAAAAAAAAAAAAAAAAACTAGGGCAAGACGTTGAAATTTTTTTCTAATAACATTGCAAGAGGTGTAGATAATAAGATGTTGAACTAAGTCAATAACATTGCAAGAGAATCACGGGCTGTGAGAATTTGTTGTTTTGGCATTGTCCGAGGGATCCTCATGAGGTTGTGGCGAAGGTGGCTCCATGGCATGGCAATGAAGGGGTACAATATGGTGAAACAAAATATAATTGAATGACATGCTTGATTCATAGTACGAGAAGTAGAAATATTAAACATCCTTAACCTCATATTGACATTCACAACTTCAAATTCTTTCCTTAAACTCTTTGTTTGACTCATGTCTCCATTCTTCTAACATCGTTTTAAAGGTCATTCTTGATATGACACTTAAAATACTATTAGTCGAAGCACGAATCTTGATGTTAAAAGCAAGCTGATCCGAAGTTGAAACTGGTCGAGATCAAGCTCTTAAAATATCCTTGGAAACTTTGGGATATCAGTTAAACCCCTAAATAGCTCTCAAATATGATGTGTTTATAGTCAAATCTAGCGTCTTAACGAGCCGGTTCCAACAAGCCAAAGATCTTACAATTCCGACTTCATTTGAGCATTCAAATGCACAAAATACATCATATGATCAAGGGGATCATTTTGAGCCGTCCGATGAAGTGGAGTGAATGCGGGTTTTGCATGTATTCTGACGCCGCTCCTCCAATCTAAAATAGCTCATTCCTCATATGAGGGGAGGCCAAGTGAAGAAGGAGGACAAGCAAGAGGAGAGCTCTAAAGATCCTCCAAAGTCGTGCACTCGACGGTCGATCCCGCCATCATCATCCTCGCCCGTCAACTTAATTGTCAACCGTTTGTCAACTTCAACTTTGTCGTCAACATTATCATTACTATTCTTGTTGTCCACTTCTCACACTGATCACGTAATCCGGTGTCGGAAGATCTCTTACTCAAGCAGTACATAGTGGAAGCTTTTTTTGAGCTAGGCCCGTGTTTTCCCTCTTTTGAGATTTTCCAGTAAAATTTAGGTTTTTTTATTCTCTTTAAATACAGAATGTCTTTGGACTCTCCAAAGAAGCTAAGGCGTAAACTTTTACTCATTTCAACTGGTTTTCTAGCACGCAACAATTCTTAATATGCAAGTTTCTAATATCTTTCATCATTTGTTCTTATATTTACATAAAGCATACTTTATCTAAAAAATTATAATAATTTTCTATCTTATTTGCAATCATTTGACCGCCGTATGCTTTCCCATTGATCAAAATAAAGACATGCATATTAATACTAAATACATACACTTGATCAGACGAGTGCACCAAATGGCTGTGGTTATATATATCAATCACGAGAGGATTCGCTGAAAGAATTGCTCCAGACTATCTTTAGAAAAGATTTGCCGGATCACAACTAAATTAAATTAGAATTCGACTTAAAGGGAACTTGTCCGGAAAAAAAAGGTCTAATGAACTAGTATGCACTCCATGGAAGACTCACAGATTCAGAAGTGAAGCTCATCATGAACTCGCCAGGAGTATTCACAAAATGCTCAGCTAAGGCATTCAGTGTGGGCATAGCTTAAGCTTTCGATGGAGCACTTGGTTCATATGCTTGCCAAAAGCATACATCTCCGGAGTTCACTCTAGGCACTTAACCCAATCACTTCCTCTAGGCACTCGCCCTAAGCATTTGCCCACAATACTTAGCTCAGAGTCTCAAGCATCGCTCACAGCATCAACTAGGGCCACAATCATGACTAAGAAGGTACATATATTTGTATTATAAACAATCCGCCTATCTATAGTTGTAAGTCATTCATTTTTTTTATATCTCATTATAGTGTCACCTTTCCTATATAGCATAATTAACCACTCTATAAATAAAGAGTTTAAAAAAAATTCCACTTGTACTGACTATACATTCTAATATATTCTCAAATATCACACTAATATGATCCCAAATCCTCTAATTGCCAAATTAGAACATACAACAATAAGAATTACAAGGATAACAGACTCTGTACAGGAAAGAAGAGACCTGACCACAAATGATTGAAACACATTATCTAGAGACCAGATGATAGAGAAGAAAATATTACGGGATTACTAAATCGAGCATAAAACAACTCTGAATATTACATAATATAAATACAACATGTCCGAGGAATAGAACCAAAAAACCAGCGAGTAATAATAGGCCAACAAAAAACCCAAAGTACACCTGAAGGATACGAATCTGGATATTCCAGATAATTCAAGAAAATCTTGCACAATTAGTAGGCGGACCTCAAAGTGGCCACATCGGCATAACGAATACACGGAGAATGAAACGATGAGAATCTAGAAATCGATTCTGAGATGAAAGTCTTGCTCAAGAGAAAAGAAAACTATAAATAGAGGAAAGACGCAAAACAGATGGAGTAGTTAAGAAATCTCAGAAAGAACTTATCTCCTTCAGTCTCCTCCTTCGTCTCTTCCTCCTGCTCATGTTCTTCTAGGGTTTCCTCGCCGGAAACCACCGCCTTCCATCGGAGAAACCTCAGTTTCTCCTCCGATCCCAGCCGCAGCCCTAATTCCTCTCTGGAGCTCCTCGACGGCTCGAACTGTCGAGAACAAAAGAAAACAAAGCAAAGTATAAGGTTAGGTTATCTCAAAGCTTCATCCAGCGAGAAGCGACCACGCAAAGCAAAGGTTGGATCAAATTTCCGATCAAACCGCTCGAAGCAACATCGTAATCCATTAGAAGAATCAAGAACCGCGTGATCAAATAACACTTCCAAGGGACAAAGATAAATTCCGTGATCCTACGATTCCGATTATACCCAAGAAACACTCGATCTGAGGGTTAGCATCCAACTGAATTCAAAGAGGCCATCCAACGGACGATCTAGATGGGACCACTGTAGCAATTAGTATGTAGGGTTCATATCCCCGAAGGAGCGACTTCGATGAGTCAAATCAAGAATCGAGCTTAATTGGCGGATCAAACCAATCCTTCATGAACACTCGAGAAATTGTATCATTGGTGCACTTGTTGACTACAATACTAAGAAAATGGCAGAAGAAACAAGAAATACATCAAAAATATTAGAAGAATGTGTTACCAGATTAAACAAAAGCGAAGAGCAAATGACCTCGTCCATGGTATTGGCGAAATATCAAGATTGCCAGAAAAGTGGAAAATAACCTCAAATCCGTATGTGATGCATCCCCTTAATCCTATTCTCCAAACAGACACACACATGTCAATACCTCTTAAAATAGATATGCCCATTTAATGGAGAAGACCCTGAGGATGGCTCTTTAAAGCGAGCAATTTTTTTGATATAACTCCTCGAGAGGATCGAAATTTTAATATCCTCAATATACATGGATGTACCTGTTTGGTATCGATGGATCTGGTAAATAAACAATTGTATTCTTGGCCAGTTCAAAGAACAAATTATGTAAAGATTTGGCCCTTCCCTCTACAGAGATTTAAGAGGAGAACTAGCTAAGCTTCAACAACAAACCACAGTGCAACATTTTTATAATGAATTTGAAGACCCCTAACCAAATTTGGATATTCCACATGAATTGCTACAAAGTCTTTGAATCGGGCTTAGACCGAAATTAAAAGGGAAGTAAGAGCCCTACAACCTTCTTCCTTACAGAGCATTTCAATTAGCCAATAATGGAAGGCGATTATCGATGAAGCAATGCATAGAAGCGTAGAAATCACACTTTAATAAGTAAGCATTAATATCGAGTGCTCCAACTACCTTACTGCGGCCTCCCACAAATGCCACTCAACACATAACACAAAATATCAATTACAACTCAAATAAAGAGAAAAGAAGAATGCTTCTTCAATTGTGATAAGAAGTATATCACATGGAACAGTTATTTGCATTAATGGTAATTCATGATGATGACAACATCAATGACATGATAATCGGCCGACAAATAATGGGTACAAGAAGAAATATTAGCAACAAACTTCATGTATCAACCATTTAACCTAAGAAAACTATCTATCAGTATACATAATTATTAACCACATATCCTATATAGCTTAGTGTTTTGAGATAACACATCCTTACATTTACTCTACGAGAATTACCAATAAGCTATTCCCCTATAGAGTATAAGCGCAACCGGCTTCATTACATCTGACCACATCGATAGATGAGTCAGTTTAGGTAAATTCCCAATACAATATCCACTAGTGGTAATCCATTCTGAGGATCATGAGCATACAGAGGCAGAAACAAGTCTACAACAAGGGATAGAATTTTCGTTCTTATTAATAGAAACTAGTAGTCATTTGACAAAAGAATACTACTTCCAACAAACAATCAAATTGCTACTATCATAGTCAGTGGGAGGGAAAGTATCAGAGCTTCTGAGAAATGAATTGAAAGCAGAGAAGAGATGTTCAATTTTGACCTTGAGGACAAGGTCGGTGTGAGGAGTAATGATATGATCCCAAATCCTCTAATTGCCAAATTAGAACATACAACAATAAGAATTACAAGGATAACAGACTCTGTACAGGAAAGAAGACCAAATACAGCCACAAATGATTCAGAAACACATTATACAGAGACCACTGATGATAACAGAGAAGAAAATATTACAGGATTACTAAATCAGAGCATAAAATAACTACGAATATTACAGAATATAAATACAATATGTCCAGAACAGCAATAGAACCAAAAACCAGCTTGAGTAATAATAGCTGCAACAACACAAAAAAACCCAAAGTACACCACAGAAGGATAGCACAGTTGAATACAGATATTCCAGATAATTCAAGAAAATCCTGCGAATTAGCAACAATTAATTAGGACCTCAAGAAAGCGGCCACATCGACATAACAGAATACAGTGCAGAATCTAAGAAATCGATTCTGAGGGGTAGCTTGCTCCAAGGCAGAAAACTATAAAAAGAGGAAAGGCAAGCAGAGGGAGTAGTTAAGAAATCTCGAAAGAACTTATCTCCTTGATCTCCTCTTCTCTTCCTCCCGCTCATCTTCTTAGGGTTTCCTCAGGAAACCACCTTCCATAGAAACCTCGGTTTCTCCTCAGATCCAAGCGGCCCTAATTCCTCTCGGGGAGCTCCTCGGCGCTCAGGAGAACAAAAGAAAACAAAGCAAAGTATAAGGTTAGGTTATCTCAAAGCTTCATCCAACGACCAAGAAGCAGCCATGCAAACCACAAGCAAAGGTTCAGATCAAATTTCCAGATCAAATCGCTCAGGAAGCAACATCTGTAATCCACTAACGCCATTAGAAGAATCAAGAACCACGTGATCAAATAACACATCCAAGGGACGAAGATAAATTCCGTGATCCTATGATTCCGATTCTACCCAAGAAACACTCGATCCGAGCGTTAGCATCCAACAGCTGAATTCAAAAGAGGCCATCCAACGGACGATCCTACCCGATGGGACCCGTAGCAATTGTATCGGGGTTCATATCCCCGAAGGGCGACTCGGTGAGTCAAATCGATCGAGCTTAATTCAAGCGGATCAAACCAATCACTACTGCATGCAGAACCATCGAAATTAGGTATCACACTCTTCTCTTAACTCTTTTATATACTTGTTCTATTTTTGTTAGTCTCAAAGTAGACATGTTAAACATGAAGATAAAAAATAAATTTATCTAGCCAGCGTACATGAATCCATGAAAGAGCTAATGCAGGATTTTGGTCTTCCACTTTTAAAAGAGTGTTCTTGAGAGAGAGAGAATCTTCTTTTTACTGAAGATGAGAACACACCCTTTAGAATAGGGACCATGACCCTATTTATATTTGGATGAATTTCATTTTATTTTAGCCCATCATTAAAATAAAATAAAATATTTTGTCTCTACACATGATAA
This sequence comes from Cymbidium sinense, assembly GCA_021442155.1. Taxonomy (NCBI): domain Eukaryota; kingdom Viridiplantae; phylum Streptophyta; class Magnoliopsida; order Asparagales; family Orchidaceae; genus Cymbidium; species Cymbidium sinense. Next base: position 118,302,592 of record CM038225.1, read on the forward strand.
TTCTATTCAAAATTAATAAGATGTCTCAAAAATCTAAAATTAATTAAAATTTATTTGCTCACAAAATTAATAAGCTTAAAAATAAGATAGCACATAATATATAATTAATTTTATATGCGAGCCAACATTCAAAATTCCCAACAAGACATCTATCAAAAAATAATAATAATATTATGTGCGGAGTCTGAATGTAGAATGTACATTCAAACTCAAATAACATAATATCATGCGGTGTGAGGCAATACACAATTACTATATATTGATTATAAAGCATTGTGTATTATCAATAAATTTATTATATATAACTATGTATATAGATGATGTGTATTAATGCCTGAACATCACATGACGTTATGCTTTATTAGAGTCTGGATCTAAACTAAGTCAAGACTCTGCATGTAATAATCGTTGCTCTCATAAATATTTCTGAATTCAACAAATAATATGAAAAATACACATAAATATCAAGAAAAAAACAAACACATCAATAATGCTATTATTGATTAAGACCAACGAAAATCCCTCATGGGATAAAAATTAAGACCAATTGTTCTCTGATGTTATGCGAGAAAAACGTGGAAGTCATTGAAAAAACCTGCTGCTGTTATCGATGACTTTAATTAGAATCCAACCTCATCAGCTGTTTATAATAAATATATGTAAGTGCTTAGGTAACCATTGAGGTGGAGGCGTGATAGAGTTTAACACTTGTCAATTAATTTTGAAAAAAACAAAAAAAAAAATTGAGATTATTATGTGTGGAATTCAGGCAGAGAGGTGCGCCTGAATTTTTGCTATGTATTAATATATATAATGTGTATATTAACTTTTTTTGATAAATTTAGATAGTATTTTAAATATTTTTAACTCTCATATAAAGTATATATATATATATATATATATATATATATATATATATATATATATATATATATATATATATATATATATATATATATATATATATATATATATATATATATATATATATATATATATATATATATAAGTATTTTAAGAACTATTAGTGCTAGAATACCAGTTCGGTGAGTGAAAGTTTCTGTATGTTATGTGCTTATTTAAAGAGTGAAACGAAAACTTAATCTTTTATATGAAAAATCTGAAAGAGGGAAAAATCCGATAAATAAATATTCACTATATATTGTCTAGAGTACAAAATTTCCGCGATAGCGATTACAAAATTATATATGAAAGAATGATAAGAATCGTCAAAACAACCATATAGTCCGTTGAGGTTATGCGGTTGCTAGTGGTAGCAGATGATGATGAGCAGTGAAATGATGGCGGATGAAGGTCGTCATGATGGTGGCGACGGAGATTGGCAGAGGATGGTGGCGGTGGTTGACAATCAGTGGTAGCCTGAATTGTGCTTGGAGGATTTTCAAGCTTTAGAGCTCTCTCATCTCTCTTATTTGGGCTCCTTTCATATGAGGAATGAGGGGCTATTTATAGATTAGAGGGGTGGCATTTCTGTAAATACATGCAAAATCCGAATCACTCCTCCATCGGATGGCTCGTGATGATTCCCTTAATCATATGATATATTTTGTGTATTTGAATACTCAAATGAAGTCAGAATTATGAGATCTTGGGCTTGTTAGATCCGACTCGTCAAGACGCTCGATTTGACTATAAACACTCCATGTGTAAGAGTCGATTGATAATAAGCGCTTGATCTCGGTTAGTCTTGATTCAGAATTAGATTACTTTCGACATCAAGATTCGTGTTTCGACGAGTAGAGTTTTCAGGGTCATATCAGTTGTCCCCCTATTTTTGGATGACATTATCTCAATCATTCAAAAATATCTATGTCAAATACTTAAAAATGACAAATTCTTCAATGAAATTTGTGGGTCCATTAACCACACATTTTGAGAGAACTGATCTTCATTGAATCACAAGATTATGATCCGCAGCGGGTGCGAGCCGAATGTGTGTGCGGTATCTTGGATCAAGATTTTAGGGTTATGAACCATCCGGGACATTCTGAGCTCTTGAGCTGCGGCGTGATTTGAAGGGCGGGGCCGTGGTGTGAAGGTTTGGAGGAAAGTGGGCCAAGCGGCTTGTGGGTTTTGGATCGAAGCCCTGAGGCATTTCTGGAGAAGAACCGAATGGTGGTGGAATCAGCGCCAAGCGAGGCCAGCAGCTGTAATATGTCTGTCAGCATGGAAACAGTGGCGTTGCTCAGGTTGGAAACGGGCTCTGGGTAATGTGCAGGGCGTAGGTCCATGGCCGGGCTGTGGCCGGGAAGCGATCTGAACCCTGGCAGCACTGCTTAACCATCTTTTCATCCTCCCGTTTCCTCCCATTTTGATTTTGCGATTTTTCTTTGATTTTTACCTTTTGTCCCTATAGTCGATCGCTAGGCTAGAGAAGGCACACTCCTCATATGGAGTGTTCCTCTTCTTCTTAAAGAGGTCGTTGAAGGAGATCAAGACCCCAGTTCATACAGAGGCTCCGACTTTTCCTCGAAAGAGGTGTCAATGACCTCGTCGGACCGGCCGGGTTGAAGGTGATCAAGACCCGTAGTTCATCGACAAGGCTCCGATTTCTCTCGAAATAGTGTCAAGCCTCGTCGGATCAGCCGGGTTTAGAGCGATCATCGGCGATAACAGACGAGTTCAGCGATGCAGCGATGGTAAAGCGTCGATGGTCGATGGTCTCGGCAGCGGTGGTCAGCGAGATAACCAGCGGCAATCGCCGGCGGATATAAGGCGATGGTTGGAAGCGGTGGCAGCGGCAGTGATTCGTCAGTGGTAGCGGCGGTGGCGCGGTAGCCGGCGGCAGTGGTTCTGGCCGGAGGTAGTGTGGCAGCCATGCATGGTAATTAGCAAACGTTAATCATCCGGGATAATGAATGCTGATGTCAGCGGAGATCAGCGATAGTCAGCAGCGATACCGGCAACGAATGCAGCCGTAGTCAGCGGCGCAGCGATAGTGGCGATAAGCGTCGCGTAATCAGTGGGGATAACCAGCGATGGTGAGCGGTAATGAATGCGAAGCGATGTCAGCGGCGGTGGCGATGAGTGGTTGGTGCCAGCAGGGTATTCAGCGATAGCAGCGATATCAGCCAGCAGTAATCAGCGGATAATCGGCAACGCGTGGTAATCGATGGAAATTCAGCATGGGTGTGGTTGGCGGCAAATTGGGGTGGTCGACAACGGCAATTGGCGACGGTGATAGCCAGCTGGCGGCAACGCGGCGGCACGGTGGTTAATGGCCGATGGGGTGTGGCGGCGACAACGGTCCATATTTCTACTTCTTATTAGAAATTGGATTTCTTGAAACTTCAATGGATGGTTTAACATTGATACAAGATGGCGGCGTTAATTAGGCGTCATTCGAGCAACTCAGAAAGTATGATAGATAATTTCAAAGTATCATTCTCCATGATGTTACTTGATGTCGTTAACTTGCATGTGAGGGGTAGAATCGAATCCGCAGAGAATTTTTGACCCATCCGAGGTTGTTTATCAAAGTGTTACCCGATGACGTTAACTTGTATGGAAGAGGTCGAATTAGATCCGCTGAGGATTTTTGACCTATCTGAGATTGTTTGTCAAGGTGTTACTCGATGACGTTAAAAAGTAATGAAGAGATCGAATTGGACCCGCTGAGAATTTTTGACCTATCTGAGGTTGTTTGTTAGAGTGTTACCCGATGACATTAACCTGTATGGAAGAGATCAAATTGGATCCGTTGAGGATTTTTGACCTATCTGAGGTTGTTTGTTAGAGTATTACTCGATAACGTTAACCTGTATGGAAGAGGTCGAATTGAATTCACTGAGATTTTTTGACCTATCCGAGGTTGTTTATCAGTGTCTTTGCTCGATGAAGTTAACCTCTGTGGAGTAGGTGCGAAGTTTTGATCTATCTGAGGTTGTTTGTTAGAGTCTTTGCTCGATGACGTTAACCTGTATGGAAGAGATCGAATTTGAATTCGCAGAAGATTTTTGACCTATCCGAGGTTGTTTGTCAAAGTATTACTTGATGACGCTAACCTGTGTGGAGTATGTGTGAAGTTTTGATCTATCCGAGATTGTTTGTCAGAGTCTTTGCTCGATGACGTTAACCTGTATGGAAGAGATCGAATTGAATCCGCTGAGAATTTTTGACCTATCCGAGGTTGTTTTTCAAAGTATTACTTGATTACGTTAACTTGTAGGGAAGAGGTCGAATCAAAACATCCATTTGTGGTTGTAGCCAAAGTTGCTCCTTAACCTTGGTCTTATTTTTCTATGAGTATAATTGGAAAATCATAATTTGCAAAGCTATATCTCTTCTCAATGTTGAAATATACTCCAACTTTGACTTATTTCTTGGAATGGTAATCGATTAGATGCTTAACATATTAACATGGGCGATCTTCTGAGATTAAGAGTTGCCCCCCAATTTTTGATAAAATATGAAGGAACGAAGTTTGATGAATCTTCATTCTTCACTCGTGCTCTTTAAAAGCTTGAAATGCTCCACCTCAATGGTGATTTTGATCTTGTTGGAAAACTTGGTCGTCATACAAGATGAAATAATGGAAATCAATTTCCCACAGACGGCGTCAAACTGTTACATGTTAGAAAACCAGTTGCGGTAGAGTGAAAGTTTACGCCTTAGCTCTGTTGTGAAATCCAGCACACACACAGGTTTTTAAAGAGTGAACAAGAAAACTCCAGAATCTTTTACGTGGAAAACCTCAAAAAGAGGGAAAAATCACGGCGCCTAGCCCAGTAAGAATCTTCCACTATATATTTGTTTCAGAGTACAAAACTTTTCGATAACGAGATTACAAAATTGTACATAAGAAGGGCTGACAATGAGAATCCCAGAATCAGATAATAGCAGTCATATAGTCACGTTCAGGTTGTAACAGTTGCTAGTGGTAGCAGATGATGATGAACAGTGGGGATCAGTGACTGACGATGAAGGTCATCATGATGGTGACTGATAGAGATTGATGACGGTAAGGATTAGCGGCGGCGGCTGACGGCGGCAGCCGGCGGTAGTGGTTGACAACCGTCGAGTGGTGGCACAATTGTGCTTGGAAGATTTTCAAGCTTTAGAGCTCTCTCCTCTCTCTTGCTTGGGCTCCGTTCATATCAGGAATGAGGGACTATTTATAGATTATAGGGGTGGTGTTTCTATAAATACATGCAAAATCCGAACCACTCCTCCATCGGACGGCTCATGATGATTCCCTTGATCATATGATGTATTTTGTGTATTTAATGCTCAAATGAAGTAGGAATTATGAGATCTTGGGCTTGTTAGATCCGGCTCATTAAGACTCTTGATTTAACTATAAACACTCCATGTTTAAGAATTGATTGATAATAAGCGCTTGATCTCGGTTAGTCTTGATTCAGAATCAGATTATTTTCGACATCAAGATTAGTGCTTCGACTAGTAAAATTTTCAAGGTCATATCAAGAACAATTAATTTTTTTTTTATTTTTTTTATTTTTTTATTTAAACTTAAAATACTTATATATACATAGACAATGTATATGAGTTTAAGTGTTTAAAATACCTCTAAATTCTAAGAAAAAAAAGAGAAACTAGCGTACACACTGTACATCAATAAAAAATAAAAATCTAGAGATAGCTCGACATGTGAACTCCCTGCGTAATAATTTCTCCTTATAAAAGTCAAGGATAAGCAATGACCAACTCCAAACAATCAGTTAGATGGAGCTCATCAAAGCATCGGTGGAGGCAACACCTCACTCGACCGATGCTTGCAGCCTTCTTCTTCGCCGTCCCCACGCCAAAGTCAATGGCCACAACCGATCCGGTAAGAGGTCTCCCCAGCCGCCAACTGAAGCCATCAAGACAGCCTTGTAAATACAACATATATATACATTCGACTTAGTATTAGCTAACTATGAAATTGTACTAACCAAAATGATGCATGAATGCATTAATGCAGTTGAAGAGGAAGAACTCTACTGCAACAATTGTGGAATCTGCACCAAATCATTGCCTCCGCTACGGGTCTTGATCGCCTCACTACGGGTCTTGATCGCCTCCTAACCCGGTCGGTCCGACGAGGTCAGTTGACACCATTTTCGAGTGAAAACTTGAGCCTTGCAGTAGGAACTACGGGTCTTGATCGCCTCCAAACTCGATTGGTCCGACGAGATCAATTGACACCTCTTTCGAGGGAAAACTGGAGCCTTGCCGTATGAACTACGGGTCTTGATCACCTCCAAACTCGGTCATTAAGGTCATTGACACCTCTTCGAGGAAAACGGAACCTATCAGTATGAACTACGGTCTTGATCGCCCAAACCCGAGACGAGGTCGTTGACACCTCTTTCGGGAAAACTAGCTCATATATGAACTACATGCCTTGATCGCCTCGAAACGACCCTCACTCAAGAAGAAAAGAAGCATTATAGCGTTGAAGAAGTGTGCCTTTTCTCTTAGCCCTAAGGGGTTTTTATAGACCCCTTATAGGGGCAAAAGAGTAAAAAATCGTTAAAAACCGCTCGAAACCATCAAAAGCGCCGTACCGTGGCGTGTACCAGACATCGACTTCGCGCCGTTCGCTTCAACGCTACCACAGATGGTTTCGCGCCGCCGCCATGGACACGCCGACCCACCCGCCGCGGCGTTCCCATGCTGGAGCTTGCCGGCGCCGACCCACCGCCCACCCGCCGTCTGCCGAGTTGCTGTCGCGATCCGCCCGACCCGAACCCTCCACGGCGCGCCAGCGCTACATGCGCCAGAGGCAGCCAATGACTCGTAACCTCGAAATCTCATGCCTGTGCATACCTACACACATCCACGGCCCTGCATCTGCTTCTATAGTCATAATTTTGTGCTCCCATGAAGATCTGTTCTCTCAAATTTCATTATAGAATTTGTTATTTTCAAGTATATGACATATATATTTTTGGATGATTGAGATAATGTCATCTAAAAATGGTAATCGATACTAACAATTCAATAAGCACAAATCTTGACGTTAAATGCAAACTGATCCGAAGTTGAAACTGGTCGAAATCAAGAATTTAAAATATCATTGGAAACTTTGGGATATTAGTTAAACTCCTAAAAATCTCTCAAATATGGAGTGTTTATAATCAAATCGAGTGTCTTGATGAGCCGGATCTAACAAGCCCAAAATCTTAAAATTTTGACTTCATTTGAGCATTCAAATATTTAAAATGCATTAAATGATCAAAGGGATCATTTTAAGTCGTCCGATGAAGTGGAGTGGTACGGGTTTTGCATGTATTTACAGAGACGTCATTCCTCCAATCTATAAATAGCCCCTCATTTCTCATATGAGGGGAGTCCAAGCAAGAGAAAGGAGAGAGTCCTAAAGCTTGAAGATCCTCCAAGCACCGCGGCCACCACTGACGGTCATCAACCACCGTCCGCCGTCGCCGCCGATCCTCGCTTCAACCTCTCCATCTCCATCACGACCTTCATTGTCGCCGACCTCGTTGTTCACATCATCCGCTATCACTAAGAATTACCACCAACGCGACTACATAGTCATTGCTCCTTTCTCATATACAATTATGTAATCTCATTATCGGGAAGATTTTGTACTCTGAAACAGATACATAGTGGAAGCTTTTTACTAGGCTAGGCCCCATGATTTTTTCCCTCTTTTTAAGGTTTTCCACGTGAAAATTTCTGAAATTTTCTTGTTCACTTTTTAAATACCTGTGTGTGTGCTGAATTTCACAATAAGGCTAAGGTGTAAACTTTTACTCTACCGCAATTGGTTTTCTAGCACGCGATAATTCTTAATATGCAAGTTTCTAATATCTTTCATCATTTGTTCTTAGATTTACATAAAGCATACTTTATCTAAAAGATTATAATAATTTTCTATCTTATTTGCAATCATTTGACTGTGGTATGCTTTCCCATTGATCAAAATAAAGACATGCATATTAATACTAAATACATACACTTGATCAGACGAGTGCACCAAGTGGCTGTGGTTATATACATCAATCATGAGAGGATTCGCTGAAAGAATTGCTCCATACTATCTTTAGAAAAGATTTGCCGGATCACAACTAAATTAAATTAGAATTCGACTTAAAGGGAACTTGTCCGGAAAAAAAGGGTCTAATGAACTAGTATGCACTCCATGGAAGACTCACAGATTCAGAAGTGGCAATTTTTTTAAATTGAGTATGGTTAGAATCTGAATTAGCTAATTAAGTATTAATAAAAAAAATTAAGAATATGTATACGCTCACTAATGTATACGCAGCTTGGTTCGTGGCGCGTTGAGGCGGGCCGCTTAGTGGGCGACGGCGATGAGCTAGTCGCCCAATTAATGACCGGCCCGATATTTTTTTAGGGCGATCGACCCGATCGGCCTTATCTCGTTTTGCTTCGATTCAAATCCCTTCCTCCGCCAGAACTCCGACCAAACTCCCCCCCTCTCTTCTCCCGCCGGCCAGCCGACACTGCACGGCCTTATCCGTATTCGATAGAAAATTTTTATTTTTCCGCATTTGGATTCTTTCTTTCCACGATTAATTCTTCGTTGATTTGTTTTGGTTGGCTTAATTGGTTGTCCTCTTCCGGATGTGGGTTTGTTTAGTCTTCTATTTAGAGCATTCTATCACTATCTTCCAAAGTGGTCATCCTTCTCAAACTCCTAATCGGGCATTCGTTTTCTTGGCCGCCTCTCACTAATTCAACTCTACTACCATTTATTTAAGAATTTTTATAATTTTGATATAAGTTATGGTAAAATAATTTATTATTATTCATTCTTTTGTTGTGGTTTAAAAATCTCTTATGAGAATAAAGACAAAGGAAGAGATATTTTATGATGCTCTTTCTATTTTAGAAGAGCCTTTGGAGAGAATTGATTGAATTATTTGTATTATTGCTCATAGTTGTAATGGTGGTTTGATCATGTATAGCACTTTGTTGTTTTAGAAGATGACTACTGATCAATGTGTCAATGATCGCCGTGATCTTGAGAAGTGATGGAATATTCATCAATTCATACGAGAATAAAAACAGAAGGATCAATAGTCAAAGAAGATAATCATGGATCTACATAACTCATGGCATCTCGCATATCCCCTAGAAAACCTTAGTGACTCAACCCAAATCCTAGGCTAGATCGCCATTATTATATTTTTGTAAGCCTAAACTTATGTGACACTAAAACAAAAAATAGAAAACCCACATTTCTAACCCTTCTCAAAACATATAATTTAAGGCTTTAGATTGATATATTTGGATCAAGAAGCAAACTCAAGCATAGGTTTGCTATATCACAATTAAACAAGATATAACTCATTGCTATATGCACTTTTAAATCAAGTGTGAATTGTCATTGATATTTCTAAATGTGAATCTTAGTTTTATTATGTAAGTTCTTATGCTTCATATGAACTTTATGTTATTTAAAATTTATTTACAAAATTTCTTTTAATAAGTTAAATATAATTTAAATTGAGTGTCAAAATTAATCTATGATGATTATATAACTTACATAATAATTTTGGGAAAGCAAATGAGAATCCATTATTAAACTTGCAAAGATATTGCATACTCACATTTTGCTGAAACCTATTAGGAAAGAGCCCAAAAAGATTGTAAATAGAAAAAAAAGAGAGGGCTTCTTGGTTGCCTTTCAACATTAATCTAGTGTTGTTCTCTTTCTGCTTTTGATTTATTTCATTAATATATGAAGTGCATCATTTCTTTTTTATGTATTTTCTTTCAAGTTAAGATTTTGCTTATAGAACTTATTTGGAAATCGATAGATGTGTGCACACAAACTAAAAACTAATCTTCTACTTTTATTTTGTCCGATCCGTTATTTCGATAATTTGCGGTATGTAGCGTTGATTGTAAACCATAATCTTCTACTTTTACGTGCACGATGTGAGGAGCACCGCCCGCTGACGGCGACGGAGACATGCTAGGAGGCCCACACCATTGGAGGCTACACCGCCGAGGTTCATCCTAGTATTGCCTCCCTACGGCATCATCGTCGCCACCCCATACCGTAAGTGAATTTTATTTTTTAGAATGGGTTATGCCACCACCTTTTATTTCAAGCAGTACTTAGATTTTTTTTGAGCACTGCAGAGGCGCATCACACTTGCTTATGTCAAGGAGTGGCCCATTACATGCACGATTCATCCGCGGGCTAAAGGTGTGGGTCTCGATCGTGAGTCGGCCACGCTTCATTCATAGATCATCATTTGCGCCTTTTGAGAGATCCTGGTAGACCAATACCTTCCACCTCGCTGTAGGTGAGATGACTGTGATGCTCCAGGATGTGGCAATGATCCTGGGACTACGGGGTTGATGGGCCACCTATCATAGTCCCGATTGTGATTGGTGAGGAGAAGAGATGGGACACTTGGCCTAATTGCTGTGATGATTTATTGGGATGACACCTGCCGTGACGTGATGATCGTGATCCATGTCGGATCGATCGACGCTCGATAGTCGCACACGCGAGATACGCATGCCACTGAGGTGGCTTAGGTGGACTTTCTACAGGGAATCATACGACAGTTTGAGCATAGAGGAGTTATTCCGTCATTTGTGTGCTTATATTTTATTTGACGCTTCGCGCTCGATACTTAGAGGTCCACCTGATTTACCACTCTTGGAGGACCTGGATTCCTTTAGCATGATGTATATAGGTGGAGCGCTTTTAGCTCATCTATATGTGGACGAGTCGACCAGCTCAACGGACCAACATGGTCTTTGCCTACACCTCCTTCAGATTTGGGCTTGGGAACATATTCATGTGGGTAGGTCGACTTTACATGTTCCATATCCTGCAGAGCTTGCTGGTCTCAGCATTGGTTTGAGGTTTGTGTTGTTAATTATACTTTCAAATTATCGTTATATATATATATATATATATATATATATATATATATATATATATATATATATATATATGTTTAAAGCTCGTGGTGCGATGAAATGAGAAGTATGTACCAATGACAAATGTTGCGTAAATGAGCTAGATGGCTTACGGCAAACACATGTTGGATCTGCAGTTAAATATCTGTAATATAGATTATGTTTTAACATAATTTTACTCAGAAGGTGATCCTGGAGTCACATAAAGGGTGATCACATCTATCGACATGCTCAATGCTCGACATATGGCAAGACGAGTCCTCTTATCACCGGAAGATGGTTGAGTGGCATTTACCAGATAGAGTGCTACACCGGGCCTTATTCTGAGTGAGATAGCTCATGAATTTTCAAAAGGGTAGATGGTAAAGTGGATGTCGACCGAGTTAATTACCACCAATCACACACCGCTTGGGAGAGGAGGGAGTGCCTCGAGGCCTAGATGAGACGAGGGCAAGAAGACGATCGCCGACATGTGCTAGTTCGGGATCGGGCTTCTCAGATTTTCGGCCTGACAGATCCTCCGACCACTTACTACGCCAGAGCACCAGTGGAGCGTATTTATGTAAGTTCTGATATAAGTAAGTATTTAATATTTATGTAAGTGCTAATTTTACTTTCTATTTTTTGTGTAGGTGGAGCATATGTCAACTGGCGATATTCATATATACTTGTGGATGATCACCCATTCTGGATGGTCGATAAGTATGATACGAGCGAGACGATGATATATTAGTAACACATATTATGGATCGGTGCCTACAGAGGGTGTTGCACACCATGACAACCGCCATCTACTCAGATCCAGTCCTTCTATGATGTTGATCCGTGTCCTTCAACATATCGACATATGACTCGCATACCACCTATACTCCGCCACAGATGATATGCCGCATAATCGCCGAGGATCTTGCAGAGGGTCACCATCGATCGCCCATCCCGCATCCACTGCAGACACCCCAGAGTGCTATTCCACGCAGACAGAGGAAGGCGAGCAGGTAGGTTTAGACGATAGTATACTTTTGTGTCTGTACTACATTTTTTTTTATGTTTCATTACAAACTTCAGAGTCATGTACACGCTAACTTTGACTTGAGAGAGAAGCGAAAAAGGTGCCCTTTTTTTGTTTTTTGACTTGATATTGTGTTTTGTTTCATCGATTGATTTTGGTTAAATGTTGTGATACTTGATTCTTATGTTCTGTTTCTTCTTCTTCTTTTTTGGTAACAAGATATTAATCATAAGCAATAATAATACACACACACACACACACACACACACACAATACACACACACACACACACACACACACACACACACACACACACACACACACACACACACATAATATAAGAATATTGAAAATCACACTTGTTCACTCTAATTGAGACCTTTTAGTCGATTTTTTTTTTTTAAGGAGCTTATATAAGGTTTCTTTATGTTTTGAATCTATATATAAATATCACCTTCGATATGCCTTCGGAATGAAGAACTTGACCGTTGATGTAAATAATGAAGAGATGCATATATTGAGTATTTGCTGAACATTTGGAAGTCTATCCCGAAGTTAGGTATTGAATTAAGTTGCATTTGAGGAAGATATGTGATAGTTTGATTGCGAAGTTGTAGTAGTTCTTAGAAGGCACCAAATTCAACTTGAAGAAGGACTTCCTTGTTAAATTATCCATGCAAATAAGTAAACTTTAAGAGAAGCAATCGATTTCCAAATCAACCTATAACATGTAGTACCAATATCACAATTACTAAGGAAGAGAGATAGTCTCAATAAATATTTTGGAAGCATCATATGTTTTGGCATGATACTCTTAAGCCTATTGGAGATGGTCTTGATAAGGATTTTGAAAGCATCATTGAATAGACTGATATCCCTGAAGTCTCAAGATATTTACAATGCTCCTTAGGAATAAAACAAATAGTGAACTAGTCTAACAGGGGAAGCTAAACCAAAGTTACTTCTTCCACTCCTCCCTTATTAGCAGCAACTTAGAAAATCGATACACAATTTCCTCGCAAATATCCATCTATCAAAATCCAGACACATATTCAAAACTGACAAAAAATAAATATCTTAAAGATAAATAATGCTTCATAAGTAAACTTTAATAATCAAATTACCAAGCCGCCGATTAGTGGCTAATTCTGACTAATCAGCGATCGCTGTGATATCAAGCCAGTCACTAACCGGGCCAGTAATCTGAAGCTAGTCGCTACCGGGTGACTGCTTCGTGTAATAAACGAAATTGGAAAATATATGATGCTTGTAACGTGAACTCTAAACCTCTTGTTTCGCTATATATCTATATAAAAAATTTTATATATTTTTTTAAATTAGATGATTGAAGTGGAGAACTACATCTCTATATATATAAATTTAAGATACTATATATATTTTATTTCATATAAAAATAAAATATAAAATATAAATAATAAGAAAGTAATCCTAAACTACCTTTTATCAGTTTGGTGGGTATATCTATAGAGCCATTTTGATTATAGGATCACCAACTATATTAGATCGCTGTTAGCTAATTTGGTGGGTATATCTATAGAGCCATTTTGATTATAGGATCACCAACAATAACTGAAAAGTATGTCTGTCATTTTCATATGAAGTTAACCAATTCATTTCAGAATTTGACAAATAATAAAAAGTTCATTATGACAACTGTAATCCTAAACTACCTTTTATAAGTTTGTAATGATACAGATGAATAAAATGTAGTACTGACACAAAATTATACTATCCTAAACCCTAAACCGTGACAACTCTTCCTCCTGTCAGTCGGTCGCGGATGGACGATCAGCTAGCTGATGATGATGGCCTATGTGCTACGTCAGCAGGCGGTCCCTCTCATCGCATCACTGCCGAAAAGAATCTCAAATATAATAGTGCTAATATTGTAAAAATCTAAGTAGATGCAACCCGAAAGAGAAAAATAAGCATTATCCTATTGGAAAATGCCGACCGCCAATATTGTCATATGGGGGCATTGACTGCTTTTGTTGCATATGCTACAAGTTCTACTTGAACCTACATTTTCATCCATTGTTCAATCTATTTACGGATCGGCTTGACCTTCTGCGAAAGTTAGGTGGCTGCAATGTGACTAATCTATGTTCTGCACTGATAGATGGCCAATCAGAACGATCTGGTAGAGTATGAAATTCATTTATGTATGTCAACTTATACAGCTGTAGAGTGTAGTACTGTGACACACATGTGAGATGGTTCAACCGTCAAAATCCCAATGCGGCAATCACATGTGGGCATGGACAATGATATATGATCGTTCAGCCACAATTACAAACACATGGGCCATTATCTAATAAATCAACTCTGAATGATCGACCGGACTTCAAAACGCATCTCATGTGGGTTGATATTCTGTGTTCGGGAAATGCCTAGCCTCCTTTCGCCGTAATGGGAGATCCTATGAGTATAAATAGACAAGTTGACTTCCTCTTACTGAGTAGCAGTGGATAATCATTTCGTAAATGAAGCTACTAAGTTGTAGATAGTGATTAAAGCTGGAAAACCACGCGTCTGCTTTCAAGACACCATTAAAGCACTCGCATTCGTCGTCATTGTCCCATAACGCATACCACCATCGTACAAGGGACCATTTTATAGGGTCACGCCTACAAGCCAATGCGCTTTAACATTTTAATATCCAACATTAAAGAACTGATTAATATCATCGCTACCGCCATATACATCTTTTGACATAGAAACTCAATATCGAATCCCGCCACAACCTTTTAAAATTTTTGCAAATGGCGAAACAATGCCATGCGTGCGCCTAAAAAATCCCTTTGCATCCACGTAATGACCAAAGATGTTTATCAGATATTATGCACAAATCATGTCTACTAGACACTACGGGTAACACATCATGCAAGCACAGCAAAAATCACAACCACGAATCAACATTCTCTGATTCCACAACAGCAAAAGCTAGAGGAAACAACCCATTATCGTGATTCCTAATTATTAATAATGTATACTTGCCTACTAAAAGTAGTACTCTGGCTCAACGTCGAACAACTCCATCCCATTATTGAAGGTCCAAAAGCCCAAAAAAGTCTCTGGAAATGTTGCATAGTGGTAGATTGAATTCTAGATCGTAGTGTAAAGTACTAAACCGATTCCATATAAAGACCGAGAGTCCTATGACTATTCCCAATATTGCTTTTATTGCCTTTACGCATCCCATGCTTTCATATCTGAAACTTTAACATTGAATTTTGACTCCATTCTACCTATAATCTATCTAGGCTTCAGATCAATCCGGTGCTCGATCACGTGGGTATATGATGAAATTTGAACTACTATGACCGGATGCACTTATCGCACACACTTCGTCATTTTCACCAACTTTTGATATTCTCCAAGCACCCCCTAATCATCTGCTGCTGCTACAATGTAAACGCCACTTACAGGGCCTTCTAGGACTATCGTGCTGTACACATACAACTGTGTAGTTCTTCTGGTTAGAGGTAACTATTCAGAATTGAACATTATTTACTATGGACCACCCAACAATAGCAAATTGCATACTCCATTTACTTGCAAAACACGTACCTTCGGCAATGTCATTTAGAATTTCAATTTCATCTTTTAGCGGGATGGTCAAAGTAAACATCGTTGTCCCATCGTAGTTTTACATTGGACATACTCGTTGTGGACAACATATGACTCTCACCGTCAATAGTAAATGAGTGATTTTTAGATTATGACCGTATATTCTCAAGTACGGGTGGCTAACCCGACGTCATCATCACTAATACCCCGCCGACTCACTACTTGAGCCACTACTCATACCGATACTCATCTTCGACCGCAGACTCGAGGCACATACGATTCATCCGAACGGTAGACAGCATCATCATTGCCACATAACTTATAAATTTAGCAACTAATTATCATATTAATTATTACAAGTATAATCAGATAAATTATGATGATATACTACCTGGGAATCAACCCATCAAAGTTGTATCCCGAGGTGCTGCGATGAAAGCCTGTGTATCTGTTAGCGGTATATCTACTGACCTTACTATCGGATCAGCTGATGTGGATGCAATATTAACATCTTCCACTTCGACATACAACACCAATATCTGACGGGAAGCTTCGTCAAGTGTAACTTCACAAACGTCATCATCAGATATTACAGACGCTACAAATATGCTACCCACTGAATAACGACCTGCTAGAGTGACTGTGTGGCGCTCTCGATCAATGTGCAAGCTTCTCATAATTCGTTGCTTCAATTCTAATAAGGTGCTGTGATGCTGAACCTTAACTGGATGATTTTGACCTCCCACATAACTTGGACAGAATTGCTCATCGATATTCGCCTCCATAAAAAGAATCAAAAACAAATTCTTTATTCATTCTTGCAAAATAAGTTATATGAATAAGAAATTTAAATTAACCGACACCCTAATTAATTTACTTTTGCTACTTAACACCTAAATAAATTGATAAATAAAGTGATTTCTTGTGTTTCTGAAGAACCAGGATGTGTGTGCTAAAAAATGTAGAATCTGCCAAAGAAAATTTTCCTCAAATGAAATGGAGTTGCAAGAATCGTCACCGAAAGCTAAAGTTGACTTCCAACGGCTGGTAAATGAGAGAGGGAAGTAGTTAAATGGCGACAAAGTGGCTATCGGGAAAAACAAAAATTTTCTATCGAATACCGGACAACAAGAATGCGCCATCTGACGGCCGTGTTCCAGGGGGGGGGGCTGGAGTTTGGTCGAGTTCTACAGCGAGGAAGGGATTTTAGGGCCTGGATGCAAAACAGAGGAGAATGATCGGTTGATCAACCCTAGGGCTCGCCAGGATTAGGGCGACTGCTCAGATCACGCCAGCGACTCAGCTGCCGCCCAATTAGTGGTGGCCTCAATTCACGCAGACCACGCCACGTGAATCGACGTGATAAATCGCCTAATTGGGCATTATACCTATTCTTAAATTTTTTTTTTAATACTTAATTAGCTAATTGATTCTAACCATACTCAATTTAAAAAATTGCCTTGAGTCTCATCATGAACTCACCAGAGTATTCACAAAATGCTCAAAGGCTGGGCATAGCTTAAGCTTTCGATTGAGCACTTGGTTCATATGCTTGCCAAAAGCATACATCTCCTAATTCACTCTAGGCACTTACCCCAATCACTTCCTCTGGCACTCGCCTCTAAGCATTTGCCCACAATACTTAGCTCGAGTCTCAAGCATCTCTCACAGCATCAACTAGGACCACAATCATGACTAAGAAGGTACATATATTTGTATTATAAACAATCCGTCAATCTATAGTTGTAAGTCATTCATTATTTTTATATCTCATTATGGTGTCACCTTTCCTATATAGCATAATTAAACACTCTATAAATAAAGAGTTTAAAAAAAATTTCATTGATTCAGGCCACTTGTATTGATTATACATTATAATATATTCTCAAAGATCACACCCTTCTCTTAACTCTTTTATATACTTGTTCTATTGGCCTAGCCCAGTAAAAAGCTTCCACTATGTATCTGTTTCAGAGTACAAAATCTTCGATAACGGATTACATGTATATGAGAGAGGAATATAACTGTAACAATGATCGTTGTAATTGCATGATGGTGGAGATGCGGTAACCGGTGGGAATGCAAGGTACAATTAGATGACACGGTGGCGGTGGTTGATATTTGAGTGCGATCTTGCTTGGAGGATCCTCAAGCTTGAGCTCTCTCACCACAGCAGAGTCTGCTTTGGGGCGATCTTGCTTGGAGGATCTTCAAGCTTGAGCTCTCTCTTCCTCCTCACTTAGCTTTTCCTCTTCTTCCTCGCTGGACTCTTCCTTTTCTTCCTTACTTGGTCCTTCTTCCTTGCTTGGACTCTTCCTCTTCTTCCTTGCTTGGACTCTTCCTCTTCTTCCTTGCTTGGACTCTTCCTCTTCTTCCTTGCTCGGGCACCTCCTCTTCTTTACTTGTTTCAGCTCCTCTTCTTCTTTACTTGGCCCCCCTTCATGTGAGGAATGAAGGCCTATTTATAGATGGGAGGATGGACATTCTTGTAAATTCATGTAAAGCCCGTACCACTCCCCTCGATCGGACGGCTCAGGATGATTCCTTCGATCATTTGATGTATTTTGAGCATTTGGATGCCCAAATGAAGTCGAAATTATGAGATCTTAGGCTCGTTAGATCCGGCTCACGAGACGCCGATTTGACTATAAACACTCATATTTGAGAGTTTTAGGATTTAATTGATGTCCCAAAGATTCCAAATGATATTTTAAGATTGATCTCGACGGTTTGACTCAAAATCATATCGCACATCAAGATTTGTTTTTTTAGATTTTTTGAGAGCCATATCAATCAAGAAGATTTAATCGGAAACGTACATGAATCCATGGAAGAGCTAATGCATAATTTTGGTCTTCTACTTTTAAAGGGGTGTTCTTGAGAGAGAGAGAGAGAGAGCTTTCTTTTTACTGAAGATGAGATGTGAGTAAAATGAGAACACACTCTTTAGAATATGGATCATGACCCTATTTATATTTGGGTGCATTTCATTTTATTTTAGCCCATCATTAAAATAAAATAAAATACTTTATCTCTACATATGATAATTCCATACAGAATTAATAAGATATCTCAAAAGTCTAAAATTAATTAAAATTTATTTGATCACAAAATTAATAAGCTTAAAAATAAGATATCACATAATATATAATTAATCACTCTATAAATAAAGAGTTTAAAAAAAATTTCATTGATTCAGGCCACTTGTACTGATTATACATTATAATACATTCTCAAAGATCACTCTTCTCTTAACTCTTTTATATACTTGTTCTATTTTGGCTGCTTAGTTTCATCGAGTAAGACATGTTAGAAATATATAAAGATAAAAAATAAATTTATCTAGTTCGGATCTTATGTCAAATCATCAAGAATATTTAATCTGAAACGTACATGAATCTATGGAAGAGCTAATGCAGGATTTTGATCTTTCACTTTTAAATGGGTGTTATTGAGAGAGAGAGAGCCTTCTTTTTACTTAAGATGAGATGTGAGTAAAATGAGAATACACCTTTTAGAATAAATATTGTTTATATAGTGATTTCATTTTATTTTACATTAAAATTAAAATAAAATAAAATATTTTGTCTCTACACATGATAATTTCATACAAAATTAATAAGATATCTCAAAAGTCTAAATTTAATTAATATTTATTTGATCACAAAATTAATAGGCTTAAAAATAAAATATCACATAATATATAATTAATTTTATATGCGAGCCCACATTCAAAATTCACAACAAAACATCTATAAAAAAAAAAAAAATTATGTGCAGAGTCTGAATGTAGAGTGTACATTTAAACTCAAATAACATAATATCATGTGGTGTGAGGCAATACACAATTAATATATATTGATTAAAAGATAGCAAGAATAAATTTATTATATATAACTATGTATATATGTGATTAACGACAACATCACACGACGTTATTGTAGTGGATCTAAACTAAGTCGAGACCCTGCATGTAATAATCTGTGCTCTCATAAATATTTCTGAATTCAACAAATAATATTAAAAATACACATAAATATCAAGAAAAAACAAACACACCAATAATGCTATTATTGATTAAGACCAACGAAAATCCCTCATGTGATAAAAAATAAGACCAATTGTTCTCGGATGTTACGCGAGAAAAACGTGGAAGTCATTGAAAAAACCTGCTGCTGTTATCGATGACTTTAATTAGAATCCAACCTCATCAGCTGTTTATAATAAATATATGTAAGTGCTTAGGTAACCATTGAGGTGGAGGCGTGATAGAGTTTAACACTTGTCAATTAATTTTGAAAAAAAACAAAAAAAAATTGAGATTATTATGTGTGAAATTAAGGCAGAGAGGTGCGCCTGAATTTTTGCTATGTATTAATGTACATAATGTATATATTAACTTTTTTTTGATAAATTTAAAGAGTATTTTAAATATTTTTAACTCTCGTACAAAGTATATATATATATAAGTATTTTAAGAACAATTAAAATTTTTTTTTTGATTTTTTTGATTTTTTTTAATTACACTTAAAATACTTTAAAATACTTTAAAATACCTCTAAATTCTAAGAAAAAAAAAAAAGAGAGAGACACTAGCGTACACACTGTACATCAATAAAAAATAAAAATCTGGAGATAGCTCGACATGTGAACTCCCTGCGTAATAATTTCTCCCTATAAAAGTGGAGGATAAGCAAAGACCAACTCCAAACAATCAGTTAGATGGAGCTCATCAAAGCATCAGCTGGTGGAGGCAACAGCCACCTCACTTCGGCCCTGATGCTTGCGGCAGCCTTCTTCTTCTTCGTCGCCGCCGCCCACTCGCCAAAGTCAATGACCACAACTGATCCAGTGCAAGAGGTCTCTGTCCTTAAGCTGCCAACCGAAGCCATCAGTACAGCTTGTAAATACCTGTACAAACATATCTATACATTCTGACTTAGTCTTAGCTAACTATGAAATTGTACTAACCAAAATGATGCATGAATGCATTAATTCAGTTGAAGAGGAAGAACTATGCTGCAACAATTGTGGAATCTGCACCAAATCATTTCCTCCGCTATGCAAATGCATGGATGTGCTCAAGGAATGCCCTTCCTGGTGCAACTTATGCCAAAAAGTCGCCGGCGGCGAGAGGTGCTTGGACTTAAAGGCCAACTACTGTAAGAATAGCTGCAAGAAGAGGCGACAGCCGTGCTGCAATAACTGCGGAGCTTGCACCAAATCACTGCCTCCGATATGCTCTTGCAGGGATGTGCTCAAGGAATGCCCGTCTTGGTGCAAAGAATGCCAGATCGTTTACGGCGGCAAGATGTGCGTGGACAGGAAGATCAATTACTGTGAGAAAACCTGTCCTAGTTATTAATCAAGCCAGCTTCGATCAGCACAAGTATGGAGGTCATGATCGATCTGTGACTTCGATCTTTGATATTTGAATAAATGGATCTGCTTGTATGAATCGTCATGGAACTGATTGATCTGTGACGTTTATGCATATTAACTATTAAATAAATGATGAAACAAGCACCAGCAGCTTCTACATACTCTCTCTCTCACTCTCTCTCTCTCTCTATATATATAATATTGCTTTCAGATGATTAATTTCTTGCAAATTTGAAGTTAATATATGACTGATACAACTAATCAGAATAGAGAGAGAGAGCTTGGTATATGTTCTGGATGGGAATTGAGAGAGAAGTTAAGATTTAGATCTATATTGAGACTCTAATACAAAGGTGACATATTTTTTCATTTATTTTATAATTTAATGATTTTTAAAATGTTTAAAAATAATGGAGCTAGATCTTATCTAAAAGAGGAAATAAATAGCCTATGTGCTTTATTTCCTCTTTCATGCTGGTAGAGCTTTATTATTTTAAAACTTTTAAGATATTATCATTTTTTAAATATTAAAATATAAAATAGGAGAAAGATTATATTTAAACTTTACATTTAAGTAAGAATGTAATTATACATGAGAACTCTGTTCTTATGATTTGTTTGGGCTATATCATTATAAAAATATAGTGATAAAATTGTTGCAAAAGAGCGCGCTGTCAAAGAAAATTAAAATGATTATTACACATTTTTTTAAAAAAATTAAATCTTAAATTTTTGATAGTCAGCGCACTTTATCAAATCAGATTGAAAAATACAAAATTTTATCCTAAATTTTAGGGTTTCAAATGAACCAAGCATTCAACAAATTACTTCGTGACTTGGCTCGATCATAGCTCATTCATGATCGTATGATTAGATAATCAAATGAGCTTGAACACTTTTTGTAAATACTCGATTGCAAAATGAACAAACTTGAACAACTTGTTATTCATTTTATTTTGTCATCATTTAAAGCTCGCAGTTTCGATTAAGATTTCAGTAAACTACATCATTTAAAATTTTATTTTTAGACTTAATAATTTTTAATTGATGTAACTTGTATATATTTCTCGACAAGTTGTTGGTAAACAAGCTCAATTAAGGCTCGATTAAAGCTCATTTATTTCATTAAATGAGATGTTTATTAACAGGTTTGATAAGTCCAATCTCAACTGAGCTCAAAAACAAACTCGAGCTGAGCTCAAACAGAATTTCTTTTATCGCGCTCAAGCTTGAACTTGAACACCATCTTAAAAACTCAGATCGAGCTTAGCTCAAACTTGATAATGATAAACGAGCTTTAACTCGAACAAACAGATACTGGATTCGGCTCAGTTTAATTACAGCCCTAATAAATTCATAACATATAATCAAAATATAAATTTTCAGATACCTTTCGGTGCATGTGAACTGCATCACATCAATATCTTTACAGTTCGTTAATATTTTCTCTTTCTGGAGGTTCGCCACTGAGAACAGCATGA
The DNA here is from genome assembly GCA_021442155.1 of Cymbidium sinense. Classification (NCBI taxonomy): domain Eukaryota; kingdom Viridiplantae; phylum Streptophyta; class Magnoliopsida; order Asparagales; family Orchidaceae; genus Cymbidium; species Cymbidium sinense. Next base: position 118,324,957 of record CM038225.1, read on the forward strand.
GAAGCCCGTGAAGAGGTAGTTCTGAGTTGTGCGGTCTCAAATCGCCGCCTGAAACAAACACAGCTAATAAAGCTCATCCCAATTAAGATGCAACAAAGCCTGTGCACAATAATGTGGGCTAGTGAGATGGGAAAAGAAATAAAAAAAGTTGAAAGAGCTAGGGCTGCAACCGAGTCGAGTCGAGCTCAAGCCGTATTGAGCTTAAGTTTGACTTGAACCGTACACTGTGAGCTCTAGCTCGAGCTCGAAGCTCGACTGCACACATAAACTCAACTGCCTCGTGTGAAAATTAAGCTCGAGCTTGATCGGGCTCGTTTAGAGCTCTGGAGTAGCTCGATTTAGGCTAGTTTATAGGCTCCTTTATAGGCTCGTTTTGAAGATAATTTCATTAAAAAAGAGCAACAAAAAAATTTAAAGAGCAATTAAAATTTTTTTAAAATATTTATTAAATTAATTTGAATCTTTTGAGATATTTTTTATTACAAATATATGAAATTCTAAATTACAAAAAAAATGTAAACCACAAAAAATTAAATGAAGAAAAATGTATCTGTTTTATTACAAATTAATGTTTTTTATTACAAGAGGTTTTGTAAATTTTTTTTACTAATGAAAAGAAATTACAAAAAAAATTACAAAAATATTGAAAGAAAAAATTAAATGTTCAAACAAGAGAGGTACATATAAGTTACAGAGTCAAATATTCAATCTCTCATATTTTTACAAAAAAAAAAAAGGAAAACATAGAATTAAATTAAAATCAACATCTTTTATTGATCCATGCCGCAGTATGTTAGAGTCTTTTATGGAGAAGTAATTCAAAGCTCCTACTTGTACTCTTCGAGCATCCAACCACCTAATCAAAAAATAAAGACTAAGAGAAAATAAATTTATAAGCATCTTAAACGAGGCAATTACCCAATCATAAAAATATTCTACAACATACCAATGGAATGAAGGGCATAATTAAGTATGCATAAAGAATAAGAGAAAATAAAATGGATAAAGTTAAGAAAAAGGCTCAGGCTCAGTTATAAATTATAATCATCTTAAAGAGCAACATTATATGTAAGTATCCAAACTAAGAAGGGTTACAATTACATACAAGCTAATTAAAAAGAAATAGAGGGAAACATCATTGCCATCACAAACCAACATACCTCGTGTAGCCCATCATCAAGTCCATCATCAAGGTGAAAATCCTCTAAACAAGAAATACTGATACAAGAGAAGACATACCTCCATAAGGCCAAAATCGAGACAAAGAAATCAATTAGAGGCCATTTAAGATTGCTCAACAAGTGTTTCAATTCCATAAACTCCAACAAGGCAAATAATCAGCCAACCTTCACTAAGAAAGCAAGATAATTACAGGAAAACAAGTATACCCAATTATATAAGGCCAAAACCAGACATAATTATAGGATAAACAAGAAGCATTACAATCGACAAATGAGGACAATATAATTACAGAAAAACAAGAAGCATCCAATTATAAGGCAAAAATCGAGACAAAGAAGTCTTTTAGAGTCCACTAATGCTTGCTCAACAAGTGCTTCAATTCCACCTACTCCAATAAGCATATAATCAGCCAACCATCAATATGAATTAAGAAAGTAACATAATTACAGGAAAAACAGTAGACAGCAGGCAGCATCCAGCCACCATAAGGAAAAAATCGAGACAAAGAAGTCATTTAGAGTCCACTAATGCTTGCTCAACAACTGCTTCAATTCCACCTACTCCAACAAAACATACAATTAGCCAACCATCAATATGAATTAAGAAAGCAACATAATTACAGGAAAAACAGTAGACAACAGGTAGCATCCAGCCACCATAAGGCAAAAATCGAGACAAAAAAATCATTTAGTCCACTAATGCTTGCTCAACAAGTGCTTCAATTCCACATACTCCAATAAAGCATATAATCAGTCAACCATAAGGCAAAAATTGAGACAAAGAAGGCAACTAGAGGCATTGATTCAAGCAATGATGACAACAAGTCCACATATATACCATCATCCAACAACCCAGCCGAACAACAATTGAACCATAAACCATCAGAAAAATCATAAACAATAGAGGTTAAGCTGCACATTGAACCGAAGTTATTGAACCCTAAACAAAATTGATTTCCGTTGTTGAACAACAGCAACAACCTACAAGTTACATCAACAAATCCAAATAATTAACACAAGTTACACAACCGAACATAGCCATTACTCACTAAACACTAATCCAAAAGAACATCATAAGTTGATTCACAACCGAACATCAAAACCAAAGAACATCTGATTTTAGGTGACTGAAGTCCATCACAAATCTTACTTAAAATAGTTGGAAGAACCGAGATAATGACCATAAATGATAAAACTACTTAATAACTATTTCTTGCCATAAATCTGAAAGTTCATACATATTTGCCATCATCCCAAAGCCCAGCCGAACAACAATTGAACCATAAACCATCAAAAAAACTATAAACAACAGAGGATAATATGCACATTGACCAAAGTTACTGAACCCTAAACAACTGAGAATAATCAACACAAGTTACACAACCGAACATAGTCATTACTCATTAAACACATAATCCAAAAGAACATCACAAGTTGATTCACAACATATCAAAACCAAAGAACAACAAAACCTAATTTGAATGGCACACACACCTAATCTAAGCATCATCAAATCGAAATACCAGATGTGAGCATAAAGAAAATGAACCTAACCAACCAAGATCAAGTCGATCTTGCTATCGAGTGAGAAAAAATTTGAATCCAGGAAGATGAGGGAACTCAAACCAAGAACTTGAGAAGCAGAGGCTGCAGAGCGGTATGAGAGAAAGGAGAGAGTCGAGACTGAGAATGGGCAGAAGGTGATTGACAGCAACGAGATGAGAGGAGGCGACACTGAGAAGCCATAATTAGAGTCGGACTCGACTCGCAGAGAGCGGATATAAGTTAGGGTAGAATACTAGAATGTGAACCGACAGCCAAGTCAAGTTAATATTCTCATATCCCCTCGAGCCTCGAACAAAAACCGAAATCTTGAGCTCGAGCTCGATTAAATGAACAAGAAAATGAGCGGATTTCAAGTCGAAGCTCGAGCTCAGTAGTAGGCTTGACTCAACCCCTCAGACCAAAGGATTTGAAAACTCCTTGATAAAATAAATTCAAAATTTGCTTAGAAACTAACAAAGAGATGAATCCTTGAAGAGAGCCCATATAAACTATTGTGACAGCTCAGAAGAAGAGGATGTCAACTCCAATAAATTATCTGAATGGCTAACACTTGAGAAAAAATAGTGGATATTCTGCGTGCACTCATACTGCTAGCATATCGAGGGAAGTGAATAGTGGAGCCATAAAGGAGTCTAGGATTGGCAAAATTTTTAAAATAGGCACAATATTAATCATAATTAGGCATATGAATTTTTTTTTATGAAAATAGTAGCCGTGATCATAATCGGTGCCCATGTGGTTCCACCGGTACCATCCGCTGAACTGACGACGATGATTTTTTTATTTGCCTTTTTAGAGATATTTTTTTTTTTATTTGCAGTGAGAGAGAGAGAGCATTTTTTTATTTTATATGTTTTAAGAAATTTTTTTTTTTTTAAATAAATTAGATTAATGATATTTTTTTTGATTCTTTTGAGAATCATGTGTTTAATAAATAAATAAATATGTATATATATAAAATAAAAAAATTTTAATATCAAATATAAATTTGATTAAATCAAATTAAAATAATTAACTATTAAATAAATAATAAATATATAATTTGAATAATCATTATTTATAAACTTTTAAAATTAAATAATACCAAAAGTTATTATGAAGATTTATAAAAAAAAGAAAGAAAAAAAAGAAATAAGTCTAAAATAATAATAATATTAACAAAAAAATATAAATATATAAAAAATAAATAAGAATTCATCTTTAGTCATGTGAAATATATATGCATTAAAAATTATTATATATATATATATATATTTATTTATTTATTAAAAATTATTTATTTATTAATTTAATTATTAATGCATATATATTTCACGTGACTAAAGATGAATTATTTTTTTTATATTTTTTGTTATTATTATTATTTTAGACATTTCATTTTTTTCTTTTTCTTTCTTTTTTAATTTATAAATCTTTATAATTTTTAATAACTTTGATATTATAGTTTTGATTTAATTGAAGTTTATAAATAATGATTATTCGAATTATATATCTAATAATTAATTATTTTGATTTAATTTAATCAAATTTATATTTGATATTAAAATTTAATTATATTTCTATTTTAATTATACATTGATAATATTGATATATATACATATTTATTTATTTATTTATTAAATATGTTAGCTGCCATGGTTCTCACCAAAAGAATCAAAAAAATTTTATTGCAAGTGAATCTCAATTAATTTTTTTATTTAAATGAAAATCAGCCCTCCATTTTTTTATAAAAAAAAAATTTCTTATCTCTCTCTCTCTCTCTCTCTCTCTCTCTCTACATGATACCAAAAAACACGCAAATAAAAAAAAACAAAAAAAACAAGCGCTCTCTCTCTCTGTCTATACCAAAAAATACGTAAATAAAAATAAAAATGCTCTCTCTCTCTCTCTCTCTCTATGCATGCTACCAAAAAACACAAATAAAAAATCGTTGTGGATGGATTAACCGACGCCAATTGGAACCCATGTAAATACCATCCATCAGACGGACACACGCTTATTTTCTTAAAAAAAATTTTCATACCTAAATGCCTAATTATGATTAACATTATGCATATTTTAAAAATTTTACCTCTAGGATTTCACAAACTTGCCACAATGAAGAGTGGAGCCAATCCTTGGCTTCTCTTAATTCTTGCCTATGCTAACAATATTACTGTGTAAATACATGAATATTCCCTTGTTTAATGATTCATCAAGATTATCTTATTAATTTCTTAATTCATAAATGAAATTATTGAAGACAATAAATTCAATGCAATTTTTGTACATAATATTAATTTTAAATTTAAATTAATTTTGTCAATTTGTTTTGAATAAAAATTTTATCTTAAGTATAGTTTTTTAGGAGGTAATATGGCACCAATCTTGAGACACATCTAGAACTTTGAAGTCTCAAAATTATTAGCTCTTATTTTTTCTAATAAAAAATAATTATTTATTTTTAAATAAATTTAAATATTTTTTAAATTTTTTATGATGATATATATATTTTCTTTGATTGTCTTATAAATAGACATCGTGATCATGAAAAAAAAAAGAGAGCAATTAATGCAGCTATAAAAGCTAATATATCCCTTACACTCATATTCGCTTGATATTTAATCCATAAATTTAAAAGAGCAGACATGATCATATTTATTTACAGTAAAAAAATAATATTAAACCATTTCTCTCTAATAATATTTATTTACAACAGCTTGGCTAAGAAAGGGCCACGTTAACTTCTACAGTCACATAATTTCTTTAATCGAAAAAAAATATGCCCCATATATCCAGAAAATATTATGTCCGGAGTCCGCACGTAGCTTTACGCTAGACTAATCCCGACGCTGTCAGTAGTTTTTTTTCCCATTTTAGCGCTTTTAACGGCTAGACGGACGACGACCACGCGCTTATCCCTCCGACTCGCCTGCTCAAACAAAGACGAAGAAGCTCGCTAGAATCGGAGGAATTTAAAGAAATGTATATCTAGATTTAGTTTAGTGTATTTTTCGAACCGAGAGAAGAGAGATTTTCTCATTTCCTTTTAAAAGAACCATGAAGATGGAAAACGCGCCTGATAAATAGGCGGATGTATTAAATAAAATTCATCAATAATTTTTCTCAACCGTCAGATAATATAATTTTTTTACTTTGTTAGTGTTATTCCTTGAAATTATTTTATTTAGTGTATATTTCCTGTTTGGAGTTCTTTGCAAGACTTTGCTTATTTTGAGAGATTTTGCATCAGATTCTTTGTCTCTCATGAGAGATAATTTTGAATATTTTGCGTTTATTTTGCACGGATGGAGAGAATATGATCATTATATTCCATTGCAATTTTGTGATTGTTTGGTTAATCTTTATGGGAGATTTCCATCTGTACTCTCTATACTCTCTGTACTCTCCTGAGAGTATATAGCATTTTGGGCAATTTTTTCCACTTTGTGTGGCATGTTTGGAGAAAATATGTTTATTACAATCATTACAAAATTTGTTTGGTGATTTTTTAAGTATTATTTTGATCAGATCTCTGTACTCTCTTGAGAGTACATATAATTTTTGTCATTTTTTCGCTTTTGTCGATTATGTTTTTTATTACAACAAGCAATTTTGAGGGATGTTTGGATGGTTTCTTGAGGATTTTTGCATCTGTACTCTCTGTACTCTCCTAAGAGTGCAGAGCATTTTGGGTTATTTTTTTCACTTTCTGTGACCTGTTTGGAGAAAATATGTTTATTACAATCTATGACAATTTGAGGTCGCTGGTTATTTTTTTAGTGTTATTTTGCATAGAGTGCATATATCATTTTCATTTTCTTCAAACCTAGATTATTTTCATTACATGTACTCTCAGACTCTCAGTTTTATATATTTCAGATTTCTCAGACTGAGTACGAGTATTTGGTTTTTTTTTTGTCTGTTTTTGGCTTTAGAAAAAATATATTCACAATTTGGGTCGTTTGGTTGATTTGTTAGTGTTTTTCAGATCAGACTCATGTATTCTCATGAGAGTAGATATAATTTTGGTCATGTTGTCTTTCTTTGCTTGTTGAGAGTACATTCTGCTTTGAAGCAATTTGAGTTGGATGGTTTGGGATTTTGCATCTTTTGCATTCTATTAGACTCTTTAGTAATGATTTCATCTCTGCATCAATTCATTAGACCATGAAATTCAGAAGACTCAATAACCATTACCTCAATCTGTCTTGTTGGGACATAGAGAAGCTTTCTTTTGGGTGCATTCCTTTCCCATGAAGTTGCAAGAATTGTAGGGATGCCAAACAGAGGGAGAATATCTTATGAAATAGGTAATGTGTTATCATGAGGTCAAGACAGGAAGCCCTTAAAGAGCATCTTGAAGGTAAAAAACACAAAGCAAAAGAAGCCTTACATAGAAAAAGAAGCCTTAAAGAGCATCACGATGAAGTTGATGATAATAGGGATGCCAAACAGAGGGAGGTCTTATGACATGTAGGAATGTCTCATGGAAGACTTTCAGGAGGAAGCCCTTAAAGAGCATCTTGAAGGTAAAAAATACAAAGCAAAGTTTTAAGAAAGAAGAAGACGCCTCGTACTCTCTCTCCTCTCTCAGACTCTATACTTTATGTACTCTATACTCTCTGCACTCTCTCTCTCTCAGACTCTTCTCAACTCATGGGTAACTTGATATAATACTGTTTACATTTCTATAATGATTTATTTACTTGTTTGGAGGCTGTTTGGTTGATTTTTTAGTATTATTTTGTATTTATACTCTTTGTACTCTCTTGAGAGTATAGACGACTTTGGTCATTTTTTTCCAGTTTCTTGGCATGTTTGGAGAAAATTTGTTCATTACATTATATTGGAATCAATTTAGAGGGATGTTTGGATGATTTTTGCATTTGCACTCTCTGTATTTAGCTCATTTTTTTCACTTTCTTTGACCTGTTTGGAGGGAATATGTTTATTTGTGGAGCTATTTTACATGTCACATTTATGGATGCAGGCGGTGAATGCGGTCAAGCGCAATGACGTCAAGATGTCTAATGAACCAAATTTGGTGAAACTCGCACCACTATGTAATGAAATGAAATGGATGCATCAGATCGTGACTACGACATCAAACTCTTGGTGTTGAAAGGACCATACTTATTGGACAAACTCTAAGAAATTGAAATCAAAAGATTTTTTATGAAAAAAGCAGTCTAAGAAATGCCTAAAGCAAGCAAAATTAAAATACAAAGGATGGCTTGTCCCACCATGATTAGATTCTCTTGACTGAGGAACTAGATGGTTAAAAAATATATAGAAAGTCATAATCATTCGTTGGCCAAGCTTGCTGACCTACATCTTGTCAGATCACACAGATGCATTAGAGATGAAAAGGCTTTCGTGTTGAAGACAATGATAGAGGCCAGAATTTGAGCAACTGATGCATTCAGCTATCTAAGTGAGGAGGTTGGCGGTGTAGAGAATATTAGATTGACAAAAAAAGATGCTTTCAATTTTAATCAGAAAGAGAAAAGATTGATGATTATGAATGGTGACAGTAATGCATTAATACAGCTGTTCAAGAAAAGGCAAGCGGGCGGATGTTTGCGGATGTACAAGTTGATGAGTCGATTACTTAAGTAAGTTTTTTTTGGAGCAATGACATGCAGGATAAAATATGACTATTTTGGTGATGTGATAATTTTTTATACAAGTTATCGACTCAATAAATATAATCTTGTTTGTGCCCCTCTTATTGGAGTGAATCATCATTGGTAAAATGTGTTATTTGGAGTAGCCTTTTTATCAGAAGAGATGATTGAGTCATTCTCATGGCTATTCCAGACATTTTTTTGGTTGATGAGTGACAGACATCCTACAATAATATTCACTGATCAAGATTAGGCTATGACACGAGCTATCGAAATTGTATTATCGCATACTCGTCATAGATTGTGCCAATGACATATTTCGAAGAAATCTCCTTTCAAAGTTCACTACTTTAATAGTAATAAGAGTGTAGAAGGGATATTTTATGCATGCATGAGCAAATGTGACTCAGACGAAGAGTTTGAAGAAGCTTGGTCTGCCATGCTAGAAGAAGGCAATTTGCATGATCATCCTTAGTCTGCGAGCTTTATAAAATTAGATCCAAGTGGTCCATGATTCAAAGACTCATTCTCGCATGGACATCTTGTCAACGCAACGTAGTGAGTCAATGAACAACGTCATCGTAATCTCTAAACCAACAAGTTCGCCACGATTATTTCTTGGGGTTGGAAAAGGTTATGGAGACATGGCTAATAAAACATGACAGACTTCACCATCGATTATTCTTGTTGTTAAGACGAGTTCAATTCTAAAATAAGTCGCTATGTTTTATACAAGAAAAGCTATATATGAGGAAGAATTTTTGCATAGTTGGAGTCATCGAATCGTGTCGATGACAACCCCATGGAGTATTTGGTGAGAAACTTAGAGAATAAAAAATCATCCAAAATATGGACTGTCCATTTCGATGGGACTACCCTAGATGTAACTTGTACTTGTAAGAAATTTGAAATGATGAGATTATTTTGTGCCCATTGTATCAGAGTTCTTAGTCAGGAAGATGTAGTGTGCATTCGAATAAGTATCACGCGATGATCTAGCAAAGAGGGATATTCACATCGAAGTGCATATAGAAAATTAAGAGATGGAAGGCAATGATGGAAATGCTACCGGCATTATTTTGAACCACGCTAATGATATGCATATCAAATAAGTGTCGAGCGGGATAATAATAGAGGACTATATACTTCAATCCTTAAAACTATAATGACGATGTCAACTCTATAATAAGTGGAATTCTCTTGACGGAAAAAAAGAAGAAGTCAACCAAAGCAGATAAGGGAAAAGACATCTTGAAGGATCCAGTTAAGCAACGTCCAAAGGGTGTTTCCAACGCAAAGCTTAAGGGATATTAAGAGAGATCAAAGAAAGCCAAGAGTAATTCTCTATTTGCCTCTTAATTTATAATATTTAAAATATTGCTGCTGATCTTCAAACCATCATATTTTTGTTGTTACAGAAACCAAAGTTCAAACTGATAGTATCGCAGAACGTGTTGCCTCCCTCAACACCTTTCTCTATGCTGAGTGTTTTTTAGAGGTACGATATACACATCGATGCCGTTAAAAATCATTAACCGATCAATGATGTTCTATCTCGTGAATTCAACTCAAGCTCAACAATCCCGGTCAAGGGTACAAAGTTGATGATGGATATTATTGAGAAAATATTTCAATGCATGATATCATTTAGTTATGTATTCTTCGTGCAATCATTTAAAAGCTTTAGAGTCTCCAAGATGACTTTCTTTTACTTAACAAGCACCGAATTCTCACCCCATGGGATTTAGAAGATTGTGACAGGATGACCTTCTCATGCTCCAAACCTGAAATCATTTCTTTCATGATGACTTCTTTTCGACTTTATTCAAACATACTATTATTATAAAATGCTAAAGCTCAGTTCGTAGAGAGAAAGTATAGATGGTACATAACTTTATAATCCTTAGATTATGGCAACTAAATCTCTTATATTTTACCAAATTGTGATTCGATTGAGTCTACCTTGCTTACGAATGAGTGATTTTCATTCTGCACATTACATAGTTTGATATATGTACTCTATAAAGTACTCTATATTTTAAAAAAAAGAAAAAAAATCGTGATGACGATTATATTAATCGATGATATTAGTTTAGTAATTATTTATGATTTATCAATGATATTAATTTAGATAATACTTTTAGTTATTATATTATTTGAAAAAATTCATCATCTTAAAAATATATAATTTGCTCCACTTGCCTTCAAAATTTATATTTAATAAGGCGTTTAAGCGCATCATCGACAGATATTTATCTATTTTATGCACATGTTTGAGAAAGTAGGTTTTAAGAATGATTTGGTAGAAAGTAATCATATCCACTTATATTTTAGATAATGTAAATTTTAGCTTCACCTTTTATTGATCTAATTTAAAATATGATAAATTAAATTGAGTCTGAGAATCTGAGTCTGAGAGATTATACACATGCAAAATTGCTCAGAAAACTCATAAAAAGGAAACCCAAGAGCATCCAACTTGCTTTAGAGTTATAGTAAACAATTCATCTTCGTCCTGCAAAGCAAAAGTGGAAATGGGAAAAAATAAGCAAATAATTTGTACTATGAGGAGAATACAAAGAGTTAAGTTACATAACACTTAAAAATATTCTTATAATTGAAAACTACACTTGGAATAGAGTATAGTACAAGAAGAAGTATAGAAACAAAAGTATAGAGAGTCCAGATAGTACAGAGAGTACAGAGAGTATAGAGAGCATAGATAGCATAAACAACACAGAGAGTACAAACGAAACACATCTCAGTAGAGCAACCCAGCTTCAAATAGATTATTGTAGATGTTCTCTGCTAATCATAATTTATCCAAAATTGTCTAGGAAAATTGAAGAAAAATAGATGAAATATTGTGTACTCCCAGGAGAGTACACAGAGCATAGATGAAACACATCCCGAAAGCATTCCAAGAGCAACCAAATTCTGTGTTCTCTAATAATAAAAGATCCAAAACAATAATATTGAAAAATAAATAAATGAAATATCATGTACAATTATTTCCTACTTATCAAACTTTAAATGTATAGTTCTTAGCTTGGCTTTTCCATTCCCAAACAAAAGATAAGCGAAGATACTTTAAAGCAATTCATCTTCTTAGGCCAATCTTGGTGGTCACCAGTTAAGTGGAGATTTCTAATTCGCTCTTCCATGTACTTGCGACAAACATCCAGCATGTTATCTTGGTGGCGGCACTCACTATTTTTGATTGGTCATTTGTAAGATCGCTCACAAAAGGTCGATCTTCAACAAATAATTTGATATGAATAGCAAGAAGTATAGTCAATAAGGGGGTAAAAAAAGTTTATGAAAATAATTGAAAATACTTACAATCTCTAAAAGAATGACCTTTGGTTTTGATAATGAGTCATAAAATACCATCCCAGCTTAATATGCCCAAGTGTCAGTCTTGATTATATAATTAAAAGTAAGAGTAGCTTCGACCTTTGACTTCTGCTGATATCTTTGGATGAACATTTTGCTTTGCTTGTGTAGGCTATATTTTGCATAGCTCTGTAAGAAGAGAAGAGCACGTTTATAAATTATAGTTTCCATCTATACAAATAATGATTGAATTGTAATAAATATCACATTGGGGTAACTTAAGTCGTGTAGAGATGTACAAATAGGGGACATACTGACCCCGGGATGAGCTACTCCTTGGCTAAGAAGATGAAGGCATCAACGCATCATCGAGAGATATTGATCACAGAACTCATCGATCGCTTGCAATAATGATATTCTCGTACATCACTCACAGTGATAAATATTTTAAAGTGAGCTTAATTAAATGAATAGGTTATTTTATGTATGAAGGGCGATTGAAGATTGACTTACTTATGAATCGAGGAGCATGGCGTTAAATAAGATGGAGCGTTATATTTAAAAGAAAGTAACTTAATACCACATGCTTCTTCTTGAGTGGAGGCCACCACATCTTATTACTGTGACTTCTTGTAAGTGTGTGTGAAGGGGAACTCAACTTCTTCTTCTTGTCCTTAAAGCTTTCACGCTCAATGTTTAAAGGCTTGAGCATCTTCATGTGCATTGAGGCCTCCATAGCTTCCCCATGGTGGACTCAACAGGGGCTTCCCAGTGGAGTATCTGGCAGAGATCTTCCCAGTGGAAGTATCCAGGACCGGTTTGTGTTGCCTCCATGGGAAGCTCCTCAGCCTCCATGGGTCTCACAGTGCCTCCTCAGAGTTCACTGTGGTGACCTCCAGGGGCTTCCTGTAGGGATGGTAGGATCCATTTGCCAAAGAGAACCTCCTCGATAGGTAACCCATAATTAATCCCATCCATTCTCTATTGTTGCTTGAAAGAAGATATTATCTTTCAAGTCCAAAAGTATCCTCTCCATCAAAGCCTTTTGTGGGGGGTAGTAGAGAGAGGCGGTACAGATGAGGAGAATATCGAGGAGAGACATATGGAGATTTAATAGGGGCTGAACTCAGTGGACTTAGAATGAGATTGCTATTGGGTTCAACATGTATTGCATGTTGGGCATGAGAAAATGATTTAAGGAGCGGTCTCTCTCTCTATCCTCAATGAAAAGGACGTGTTAAGCGATAAAAAATATGATGACTACAACATAAATAAATACATAATTATATGAACTAAGTGATATTATTATATGTCATGGTGTCCTCAAACTGAAGGCTTCATTTGAAAACTTTATTTTTATATGTGACATATGTGACTTTGCAAATGGAGATGGCGGCCTCATGATGCTTATGTGCTCTGGGATCTACAATTAATATTTATGTAAGTTAACTTCAATGCATATTAAATACATAAGCAGAAGATATAAAATATACCATAAGAAGAGTGACAAATCCACTCATATACTCGGTGTCCCAGGTATGAATCTTTGATGTAATACCATCAAATTGTGAAAGAAGCTTGGGATACCTCACTTGGGTTGTATTTAATAAATTTATCTATGTCATAGCAATCAATTGATGCCACCACCTATAGTTGTGATATACAAAAAAAGATTTGGCAGAAAATATATGTATGTACAAAAGCGTAATGAGAGCTATCCGCATGCTCAAGCATAGTCTTATAGTCCCTGAAGCTGGGTGAGGATTTACGCCAGACCTTCTCTCCTCTGTTTGGCATCCCTATTATGACTTCATCGAGGGTGAAAGAAATGCCGCCCACCCGGCTTGCTTCTCATCTCCCAAGAGCGGATTGAGGTAATGGTAATGAGTGTCTTTTGAATTCGTGAGTCTAATGAATTGATCGGATGAAGCCTCTTTAAAATGTCAATGACTTCATCGGTAAATATGCAATATTATTGGTAATGGTGGTAGGCACCTTGAAGTTATCATTTTCAGACATGGTAAACTTCAAAATGAAAAATGTTAATGAAAGATGCAGATCACAAATGAAAAATAATAAGCTTCAAATTTTCCCAATTGATTTGTAATGAACATAATCTTCAAAAGAAACTAAAAAAAAATATTCCAAAATTGTTTGTACTCTCGAGAGACTGAAAGTACATATGCAAAATAACACTAAAAAAATCAACCAAACAGCCTCCAAATTATCCTTGATGGATTGTAATGAATATATTTTCTCCAATCAGGCCAAAGAAATAGAAAAAAAAATAACCAAAATGCTCTGTACTCTCATGAGAGTACAGATGTAAAAATCTCCGAGAAACCATCCAAATTAAATTCCATATAATGTAATGAACATAATCTCCAAAAGCCAAAAAAATTGAAAAAATGTCCAAAATGTTACTCTCAGAGAGTCGGAGAATCTGAATCAAAATAACACTAAAATAACTAACATCCAAATTATCACGATGGATTGCTGAATATATTTCCTCCAAAGCAGGCCAAAAAGAAAAAAATGACCAAAATACGTACTCTCATGCGAGTCTGAGAATATAAATACAAAAATCCAGAAACCATCCAAACATCCTCCAAATTGCTTGATGTAATGTGTAATCTGAAGCAATAGAAAGAAAAAAATTGTCCATAAAATTATTTGTACTCTGAGAGAGAAATGAATGCAAAATAATCTAAAAACTAACCAAAGCGGCCTCAAATTCTTGATGGATTCTATGAACATATTTCCTCAGAACAAGCCAAGAAATAGGAAAAAATGACAAAATGCTCTTACTCTCGTGAGTATGAAATCTGAAATCTAAAAATAGGAAGTAATCCTCCAATTACTTCCGATGTAAATGTAATGGATATAATCAATGAAGCAAAAATATTAATCTTACTCTCAAAGAGAGTACAAAAGAGTATGTAAAATAATACTAAAAAATCAATCAAACAAACCTCCAAATTATCTCGATGGATCAGAATGAACATATTTCCTCCAAACAAGCTAAAGAAAGAAAAATGAAAATGCTCAGATTCGAGAGTACAGATGCAAAAAATAGTTTATGAAAACCAAATTAAAAATAACTCTTACAATCTCTAGAAGAATGACCTTATGGGTTGGTTTTGATAATGAGTCATAAAAATACCATCCCTTAGCTTAATATGCCCAACCAGGAGTGTCCAGTGTTGATTATCTATAATTAAAAAAAATAGCTCTCGACACAATCATTCAAAGTGATACATGAACATTTTGCTTTCTTGAGAAGTATATTTTGCATACTGTAAGAAGAGAAGAGCACGCTTATAAATTATCCATCTATACAAATAATGATTGAATTGTAATACCCCATATAACTTACCCAAGTATGAGATAAATAAATAGAGACATACAAAACCCTGATGAAATAGTACTGGCCAATAAGAAGACGGCATCAACGTGCATCTAAGAGATATCGACCGTCAAAGAACTCATCGACCGCCAATAATAAGATATTCTCACCAAATCAGATCACCCCGCAAGTGATAAATATTTTAAAGTGAGCTTAATTAAATGAATAAAGTTATTTTATGTATGAAGGAGAAGATCGACTTACTTGTCCTAATCGAGCATGACGTCAATAAGATAACGGCCAGCTAAAAATTTGGATGAGAACTCAACAAAATGATGTGCTCACTCGCAATGAAATTATCGACGATGAAAGTTAGTGATAAAGAGATTCACTATGAATTAAGGATCGATCCATCGAGATAATTCATACCTCCACCGATGCTCCTCTACCACAACGATAATGTTCATCGACCTTTATTGGCTCATCTTTGAACCTATAAAGAATTTAGTGAAATCTATTTCTATTATCTCAAATTTAAAGAAAGTAACTTAATACCTATGTTATTTCTCATCTTGAGTGGAGGCCACCACATCACTTATTCTTACCGTGACTTCTGTATGTGAAGGGGAACTAATAACTTTCCTCTTCTTATCCGCCAAGTTTTCACACCACGCCAATGCTATCGACAAAGGCTTGAGCATCTTCATGTGCATTGGAGGCCTCCACAGCCTTCCATGGTGGACTCAACAGGGCTTCCCAAGTGGAAGTATCCACTCATCTTCCTAAGTGGAAGTATCCACAACAATGAAGAGCTACTGTGGGAAGCTCCTCCTGTAGCCTCCATGTGCCGCACTGACCGTTCCTCAAGAGTGTGCCTCCTCAAGAGTTCCCCAGGTGACCTCCACAGAGCTTCCCCACGATGATGCAGGACCTCACGCAACAAGAACCTCCTCGATAGTAGAACCAAATTAATCCCATCCATTCTCTCTCATTGTTGCTCAAAAGAAGATATTATATCTTTCAAGTCCCTAAAACGCAAGTATCCTCCATCGCAAAGCCTTTGTGGGGCAAGAAGAGGCGTGCTACATAAGATAGAGAATATCGAAAGACATATGGAGATTTAATGAACTGGGACTTAATAAGATCTATCGGCTCAACATGTATTGATGTTGGGCGGGAAAATGATTTGGACCCGTGTCTTCTAATATATCCTCAAATGAAAGGCAGACCTGTGTTAAACCGATAAAAAAATATGATGACTACAACATAAATAAATACATAATTATATGAACTAAGTGATATTATTATATGTCACATGGTGTCCTCCTAAACTAGTGAAGGCTTCATTTGAAAACTTTATTTTCGGCCATCGCAACATATATGACTTTGCAAATGGAGATGGCGGCCTCATGATGCTTATGTGCTCAGCGGCCCAGATCTACAATTAATATTTATGTAAGTTAACATCAATGTATCAAATAATACATAACCGAAGATATAAAATATACCATAAGAAGAGTGACAAATCCACTCATATACTCAAGTATCCCCTGGGTATGAATCTTTGATGTAATACCATCAAATTGTGAAACTAGAAAGCTCATACTCTCACTGTATTCAACAAATTTATCTATGTCATCTAGATAAGTAAGCAATAATTCGATGCCACCATATAATACAGATACAAAAAAGATTTGACAAAAAAAATATATGTAACGCATAAATTGTGCCACCAACGAAGCTATCCGCATGCTCAAGCATAGTCTTATACCACCAATCAATCGATGGATTTGCCATAAGACTTCTCCTCTTTGGCATCCCTACAATTATGCAACTTTATCGAGGGTGAAAGGAATGCCCACCCAAAGATGCTCATCTCCCAAGACAGATTGAGGTAATGGGTATAGTCTTGTCAATTGAGAATGAATTGATGCAGAAGCTCTTTAAAATGTCAAGAGTCTAATGAATTGATGCATGAAGCCTCTTTAAAATGAACAATGACTTCATCAAGAATCATGCAATATTAACATCATTTTAACGGTATCGATCTCAAGTTATCATTTTCCCAAATGATAAACTTCAAAATGAAAAATCAGTTAATGAAAGTACAGATGCAAATCAACCATGAAAAATAACCAATAAGCTTTCAAATTTTTCCCAATTGATTTGTAATGAACATAATCTTCCAACCAGGCCAAAGAAACTAAAAAAAAATATTCACAAAATTGTTTGTACTCTCAAGAGAGTACAGAGAGTACATATGCAAAATAACACTAAAAAAATCAACCAAACAGCCTCCAAATTATCCTTGATGGATTGTAATGAACATATTTTCTCCAATCAAAGAAATAAAAAATAAATGCTCAATTCTCATGAGTAAGTGATGTAAAAAATCGAGAAACCATCCAAACATCCCTCCAAATTACTTCCAATATAATGTAATGAACATAATCCAACCAGCCAAAAAATTAGAAAAAATGTCCATAAATCGATACTCCTCAAGAGAGTAGAGTACGATACAAAATAACACTAAAAAACTAACCAAAGCCTCCAAATTATCCCTGGATATCAGATAATATATTTCCTCCAAATGTGCCAAAGAAACAAGAAAAAAATGATTAAATGCTCAGACTCTCATGAGAGTACAAAGAGTATAAATGCAAAAATCCCCCAGAAACCATCCAAACATCCCTCCAAATTGCTTCCAATATAATGTAATGAACATAATCTGAACAACCAGGCCAAATAAACTGAAAAAAATGTCAATAAAATCGTTTGTACTCTCAAGAGAGTACAAAGAGTACAGATGCAAAATAATACTAAAAAACTAACCAAACAAAATTTCCAAATTATTCTTTCGATGGATTGTAATGAACATATTTCCTCCAAGCCAAAGAAATAGAAAAAAATGATAAAATGCTCAGACTCATGAGAGTATGAGAGTACAGATGCAAAAATCTTCCTAAACCATCCAAACATCCTCCAAATTTTCCAATGAATGTAATGAACATAATCAACAACTAAAAAAAGAATAAAAAATATCCATTAATCATCTTTTCCTCAAGAGACAAAGAGTATAAAATAACACTAAAAAATCAATCAAATACCTCCAAATTATCTCTCATCAATGAACATATTTCCTCCAAACAGCAAAGAAAAAAAATATGAATGCTCTCATTCTCATGAGAGTAGAGCGATGCAAAAAATATCCTAAACCATCCAAACATTCCTCCAAATTGCTTCTAATGTAATATAATGAACATAATCCTCCAACCAAGCCAAAGAAACTGGAAAAAATATTCATAAAATCGTTTGTACTCTCAAGAGAGTACAAATGCAAAATAATACTAAAAACCAACCAAATAGCCTCTAAATTGTCCCTGATGGATTGTAATGAATATATTTCCTCCAAACAGACCAAAGAAACAGGAAAAAAATGACCAAAATGCTCTGTACTCTACATATGTAAAAATCCTCCAGAAACCATCCAAACATCTCTCCAAATTGCTTCCAATGTAATGTAATGAATATAATCAACAACCGCGCCAAAGAAACTAAAAAATGTTCAAAATCATCTCAGATTCTCAAGAAAGTACGAGAGTACGATGCAAATTAATACTAAAAAACTAACCAAATAACCTCCAAATTATTCTATGGATCAGAATGAACATATATCCTCCAATGACAAAGAAATAAAAAATGACCAAATGTTCATTCTCATGAGAGTAGAGTACATGGTAAATCAAAGCCACTAAATTTTAATTTCATCATCAACATACTATCATCCCTAATCGCCACGTAATTCATTCAAACATGACCAAACATCCTACCATGTGATATACTAAACATTTCACAAGGCTAATCGCTCAAAAAAAAAAATAACTACCATCTGACAAGATGAGAGTACACATGCAAAATATCTCAAAACTACTAAAATACATCCTGCTCATTTAAAGAACTCAAATGTTCTAAAATGTTCACATACCTAAGAAGAAGAGAAAATCCTAAATTCATTAAAGTCTAACACAGCCAGAAATACCTCATGTACGCCAATATCTCAACAAGCTTATTCGCAAAATTTGCTAAACCAATCGATGGACGTCGATCGAGTGAGAACTAGCGAAAGCCCTAACCATAGGGAAGAACGACGTCCCGCCTGCTTTTTTCTTCTTCCACGTTGAACAAGATCGGGCCGATAAACAGCGCGACGCCCAGTTACATCATCGTTAAGCACTAAAACAGGAAAAAAATCATAATAAAAATGGAGCTCAAAGGAGTTCGTCCTCTTGCCCTTCTGCTCGCCGCTGCCTTCTTCTTCCTTGCCGCCGCAGCCACACCGCATTCAATGGCGACAACTGATCCGGCGCTCGAGTCCTCCGTTCTTAGGCTGCCAACCGAAGCCGGCACCACTGCTTGTGAAGAGGAAGAAGCATGCTGCGATAAATGTGGGGTTTGCGCTCGAGTGCTGCCTCCGATATGCACTTGCAGGGATGTGCGCATGGAATGCCCGTCTTGGTGCGGCGGATGCAGGGATGTGAACGGCGGTAAGGTGTGCACGGATTTCAGGCCCGGCTTCTGTGCGAAAAGGTGTGCCAACTGAGCGATCGAGCTTCGTTTAGTATGGATCTGTAGCGTCGATCTGTGATAACTAAATAAATGATCCAGCTAACGAGCCGAACTCATCTTGCAGCTTCGATCTTAGCTATGTATGGTTCGTCATGAATTTAACTGATCTGTGACGTCCATCTATGAAAATTAAATAAATGCAGCACTCCAGTTTTTAATTATTTTCTCTATATATTTTTTTCATGAAAAATATGTATTTAATTTTTAAAAAAAAATTAATAATGATATTTTTAATATGATATTTAACAGCTTCTTCAAAATAAATGAGATTAGTAGCTGTGAACATGGCAAGCTCCCTTTCATTTTTTTCATCAGAAAGTCCATCTCATGTTACATAATTTCTCATCCAAACAGGTGCTCTTCTAT
This sequence comes from Cymbidium sinense, assembly GCA_021442155.1. NCBI lineage: Eukaryota > Viridiplantae > Streptophyta > Magnoliopsida > Asparagales > Orchidaceae > Cymbidium > Cymbidium sinense. The sequence continues at coordinate 118,344,987 of CM038225.1, forward strand.
TGGTTGTACTTGAGTTTTGATGGTTGTATGTGCTCAAAATTAATGAATAAGTCTGAATATTTTCAGTATCAACACCGACTGCATTATTTCCTGCATTATCTTCAATATCAAGAATAGAGTAAGTTTCACTTCCTTCCATATTCTCATTTACTTCTTCATCATCACCCCATTCTAAGCCACATATAGTGACTTCTTCATACCTTTTATTCCAATCCCAATTCTTATCTTCTTCAAATACAACATCCCTGTTGATTATAATCTTTTATGAAATTGGATCATGCAATCTATAAGCCTTCGATTCTTCACTCACTCCCAATAAAACACAACTAACACTCTTATCATCAAGTTTAGTTCTTTTATTATCAAGCACATGGACATGAGAAATACATCCACACTCTAAAATAATCGGCTGAAGGCTTAATCTTACTCCAAGCTTCTTCTGGAGTTTTGTTCAACACTGCAAGAGTGGGACTTCGATTCAAAACATGTACATCACAATTAACTGCTTCAAGCCAGAATGACTTTAGAATTTTCTTTACAGAAAGCATACTTCGAACCATATTCATAATCGTTCTATTCTTTTGTTCCGCCACACCATTCTATTGTGGCGTATATGCAATGGTTAATTATCGTTGTATACCAATTCTATCACAAAAATTGATAAATTCTTGAGACATAAACTCACCTCCTCGATCAGTGCGTAGAATTTTTAAATACTTATTCGTTTCTTTTTCAACATGAGTCATAAATTTTTTGAAAAAATCAAAATTTTCCGATTTTCAACCAAAAAATAATCCCATGTTTTTCTACTAAAATCATCAATGAAAGTGAGTAGGTACCTTTTCCTGCTAGAGATAGGCTTAATCGGTCCACAAAAATCTGCATGCACCAAATGAAGAATTTTTTAGCTCTTTAGTTGGTCTTCTTAGGAAATGAGTTTATGTGTTATTTTTCTTTCAAACAATCCTTACAAAGCTTTGAAACATATTTGAATTTTGGCAAGCCATTCACAATTTCTCTATGTTGAAGTGTCTTCAATCTCTTAACGCTCAAGTGTCCATATCGATAATGCCAAAGCTGTTTAATGTCTTCTGTGTTTGTAGCAAAACATGTGGATGCTATAGGCTGGGATATGACATTTAGAACAAACATTCTATTGGAGGTCATTTTCATATCCATAATCAAGCCTTTTTTGGAGTGAAATACTTTACATTTGCCATGCTGAAAGAAAATACTGAGTCCCTTTTCTTGCATCTGTCCAATATTTAATAAATTTTTTTTGAATGCAGGTGAATAAAATACATCTGTAATGAGCTGGATCAGACCATTTACTTTAACCTGACATTTTCTTTTCCCAACACAGCCATGCTTATATTGTTGTTGAGCTTCACATAATCTTTAAAAGTACCATTATTGTTTGAGAAGTAATTTTTGTTTCCACACAAGTGATGGCTGCAACCAGAATCAAGAAAACATGTCTTCTTTATTAATTTTGTTAGCATCCACATATGCCATCAATAATATTTTACTTCTGTGTTCTTATTTGGACATTCCCATCCATAGTGCCCCAACTTGTGGCAATTATAACATTCAACTATGACTTTATCAAAAGACCTATTGTTGCGTCCTCTTCCTCTTCCTCTATAGTTTCCACGACCACGACCTCTTTCCCTTGAGAAATCTTCATGAGTAATTTTTAACGCATGTTCTCTTCAATATGTGAACTCATACACTGTTCGTGTACAATTAGATTGCTTTGCAACTCATCAATGGTTAAAGTATCGATATCTTTAGATTCCTCAATAGAGCATACAACATAATCAAATTTTGGAGGCATAGATTTTAAATTTTTTTCAATAATAGCAGTACTTCCTTTATCTTCTCCATTTGCTTTCATCTTGTTGGCTATGGTAAGAGTGTGAGACAAATATTCATTCACAATTTCTCCACTCTTCATGTGAAGTACTTCAAATTCTTTCCTCAGAGGTTGCAAATTTTCACGTTTCACCCGTGTTATCCCTTGAAATTTTTGTTTCATGGAATCCCAAATATCTTTTGCAGATTTTTTATTCAGAATTGTTTGTAGAATAGAACGATCTAATGCCTGGAATAAATAATTCTTAGCTTTCAAATATTTCAACTATTGATCTTCAAAATGCTTCTTCTGAGAATCAGTGAGAACAACGCCTTCTTCTATCACAGGAATGCCATTTTCAATCAAGCCCCAATATTCTTTTGAATGGAGAAAATTTTTCATAAGCATTGCCCAATGATCATAGTACCCATCAAACTTTGGAATTACAGGTTGTACGAATGAACCTTCTATCGTCATCCTAAAAACAACTTGGTGAAGACTGCTGCTTCTAAATTACCAAGCCCTTGGGATGGCTCTCATACCAAATGTTAGGAAAGAAATTGAAGAAACAAATAGAGGAAATTGTCTCAACTCAGGAAGAGGAAAATCAGGCAGCCAAAAAATGCTCCATATATTGCTTTGATAGAGTTTAAATTTTCCATAACGGATTATATTACATGTGAGAAATCCACAATGAGAATTAATCGAGAAACCTTTATATAAGGATCAGAATGTATTAGTTAGCCGCTTCCTTCCCCTTCACGACAACAATGATATTCTATTTATAAGATTCGAGAGGATATTTTAGTATCAGCCAAATTCAAAAAAACACTCCATCGGATTTATTCATATTAATTCATTTGATCATAGATAATTTTTTGATGATTTAACTATTTAAACGATCTTGATTTCGATCAGTTGAATTCGTTTTTCGTTCGCCGACACTATAAACACGATAAATCTAGAAGTCATTTTATCATTCAATTAAGATTCAAGCTTCATATTTAACTTTGAGAATCAGTCATTTGACTGAATCCGATTTTAAAGTGTTGACTTATATCATCGAATCATTTAATTTGATTATATACATGTTTTAACTTAAGATCCGTGCTTCATTTATATATTTTAGAGGGATGTATCAAAAATTTCAAATTATTAATTATTTATTATATTCATCTTAAATTAAATATTACAACGACAAAAAATCGACCAACTGGTTGGATCCGGTTCGGCCCTTACAACTCTCAAAGGCTCAAAGCATCGTAGCGAAGAATCAAATCACAGCGCTTATTCGACCGTATAAAACAACGCTTATAGCTACGTCCCTAAACCGATCATTGCCACCATTAATATTTTCGTACACATTATAAAAAACAATTTTGTTCCTCACATAATATTAATTATATTAAAATTTTAAAATATCTATTCAAAATGATAAATGATTTTATAAAACAATATAAATAAATAGAATTTTTCTTAGAAAATAGTATTGTTTAGTACCATTTTTTTACTAAATAATAAATTTAATATTTTATATCAATATATAATTTTTGTTAAATATCGTTTTTTTAGTAAATAGCTTGCCTTGCCCTCTTTCTTGTCAACACTTCTAAATATCATGTTTTTTTGAAAATTTAAAATGATAGTCATATCATAAAAATACAAGACATCTATTTAAAATTATAAAAAAATTAATAAAATTTTATCTTAAAGAAGTAATAATTTTGAATGCTATTTAAAATGTATAAATTTCATCTTCTAGTAATTATTTTATATTTATTTTTATGTTTTTTAAATATATATGCATGTATGAATGTTAGAAGTTATGAGTTACACAATTTTTTTGATTCTCTCACTTTAAACATTGATTCTGAACTCCATGCAACGTACAATCCCATGCATATTGACTCCATCCTATATCTCTACATATAGGAACCACTTACCCAAATCAAACCTAACTAACGCCATAATGGCAACCTTTTCCACCACCATTTTCACAACCAAATCACCATTCTTTCTCACCATGACGACCTTTCTCCTCACCCTCGCCGCCGGCGACTATGTCCTCTACAACAGTGAAGTCCTCATGCCCGGTCAGAACCTCACCAATGGCCCCCACCATCTCTCCATGCAACCCAACTGCAACCTCGTCCTCCACCACTCCGGCAAACCAGTATGGTCCACCAATTCCACCTTCAACTCCACCGACAACGGCGACCTAAACTGCTACGCCGCTCTCAAGCAGAACGGCGAACTCGTCGTCCGTCGTGACGTCCACTATATTTTATGGACAAGCGCTAAAAAGGCCAAAAAAGGGAAATACGTTCTCGTCCTCGACTCCACGGGCCGACTGGGGATCTACGGATCACGTCGATGGGTCAGCAACAACCCAAAGGAGCACGGTCCGCCGGCGTCCCGACATAGCTCGATGGTCGAGACCGAGTATGTATTGCACTCCGGCAAACGACTACTGATGGGGAAGACGTTGAAGTATAGGGAGTATGAGTTGGGTTTGAGTAAGTGCAATTTGGTGATAAATAGCACAAGGAGTGGGAGGACTCTGTGGCAAACTAATACGAAGGCTGCCACTTGTTTTTTGGAGCTGGAGAATAATGGAGAGTTGACGATAAAGCATGGAAGCCAGAGGATTTGGACTAGCAATAGGAAGGGAGATAAAGGGAGGTACGTGGCTGTGCTCCGGTTCGATGGCCGGTTTGCTGTTTATGGGCCGATTTTGTGGTTCAATGCCAAGTTCGATGACTCGACCATCAATGATTACTCGCCGGTTGATCTGATTAAGGAAGAGATAATGACGTGGGAAATGGATTAGTTGATACCTATATTTATATTATTTATAAATATGGCTTTTTTATAATTTACATATAATGAGTTTGTATAACAAAGATTTGATAATCATAATAGTCATTTTGAGAGGGTTGATTTGTCAAATTTTAAGGATTTATAATTTATAATGTTATGCTGATTTGATTTCAACAGCGTTGACCAATCAGATTGGTCAAAACATGAAACAATGTATTTAATGGTCAAATCAGTGAACTTATTTTTAATTAATTTTAGATTTCAGGTGTTTAACCGATTAGACTAATAGTTTGCATAAATATAATTATAAAAAAAGTGCTAATTTTTACACATAATTACATAAAATTTTTCTCAAATTTAAAGAGAGGTTTCACCACTATGAGCAAAAATGAATTAACATGTCACATAACAGCAACAACAAGTCTTTATCCCACTAAGTGGGGTCGACTACATGAATTTTTCGTCTCCATTGTGTCCTATTATGTGTCAAATTCTCATTTAATTCAAGTGTATTAAGCTCATTTTTTATACATCTTAATCGTCTTTCCAGGTCTACATCTACCTTTATTAACATAAGTCAAATCTAACGACCGCTTCCCAACTAAATCATCGACTCGACGCTTTATGTGGCCAAACCATCTAAGGCGATACTTTCTAATCTTATCTTCCACTAGAGCTACTCCAACTTTTTCCCGAAATACTCATTTCGTATTTTATCTCTAAGAGTAAAGCCACTCATCCACCTGAACATCCTCATCTCTGTAGCACATAACTTTGTCTTATGCTTCTCTTTTATTGGCCAACATTCTGCACTATAAGTCACTGCAGGTCTTACCACCATCTTATAAAATTTTTCCTTAAATTTAAGTGAAACTTTTCTATCACACAACAGGCCGGGCACATAATCACAATTAATCATCTCTAAATACTCAGATAATAATTATTTAATCATATGATCCAAATTAAATTAAAAATCCCCAAAAAACATAGTATATAGCACCACCTTATGGGTGTGACCACCATGGAATAAACAGAACAATCCACCCAGAAATATTAATATTGCTTTGACAAAGAGCCTTTACATGCATATAAGACTTAGAATCATGGTGCCTTACATATAAGTAGAGTGGTGAAATGAAGAAAACATACCAGTGATCACTGAACACCACTCCACCTGGCCCAATCAACAAATTGCATGCCACCATAGACATTATTAGCGAAACGAACGCCGACAGTGAAAGCCATAGCAACAAGCGGGATGCTTTTAGCAACAGGCGATGATTCAACCAATCTTTCCAGGCCATTGACTATCTGGTAGCGAGTGTTTGAAGAAATGGCCAGAAACACACCTGCAAATCAGCGAATATGTTCAAGTACCAAGAAATTATTGCATTTCATGGCTGCCTCAGGCTACAAATCTTGACAGGTGGTTGAAACGGTATGCATGAACAAGAACTAGTTATATAAGCCACAACCAGAACAGCATTCAACAAGCACAGAAGAATGTTAGAAAAGCAAACAACCGTAATGGAAATTGCAAAGCCAGCTTAGTGATGCCATTGACATCAGGGACTAAAATTTTAAAATTCATTCAGAACGCTGGAAGAAGGCAGACCCAATCCATTCAAAGTGTTGTTGGGGATGGCACCATTATCAATTTAAGACCAAGAAAATAAACTCAAACAAAAGAATAACAAACAAAGAGAAAGAAAAAGAAGCTAATCTGGGCAGGAGAGATTGGGATCTAAATTCTTGATGGAAATAAATGATGCTTAGTATGAAACAAACAAAATTGAATTTGAAATTTGCAGATATAACCGCAAACGAAAACAAGAACTAGTCCTTTTGATGTAGACCCAAAAATTCAAAAACTTCAAGCCAAATGATGATTTCATGATTGCCCAAATCAAAGAAATTCAACAAAACATTTAAAGACACCAAAATCTCTAGTTAAGATAGCAATTAATACTGTAATTTGAGAATTAGTCAATCATGCTTTCAAAACTAATATTGAATTATGATGATGTGAAGAGAAAAAGTGATGACATTCTTCTTGTTGATAAGACTAGAGAGGGAGTCCAACAGAAACTTGAATTATGGAGGTCAACTTTAGAGTCTAAAGGTTTTCGTTTAAGCAGATCTAAAACTGAATATATTGAGTGTAATTTTAGTTGTAGATATACCAATCATCTGCATTGACGGTCTATTCATTTAAAATTCTTCCTAGAGTTATTTTTAACATTGTTCTTGGTTTAATTGGTTTAATCACTAGCTTGTGTACATAGTTAGAATTTTGTGCCAAGTTTCCTATCATTGCAAGAATTTTAAATATGTTCATCATTTCAAGTAAAATTTCAGATTTTGATAACTATGAGAATATTATTTGAATGACAGAAATATGTTTAGTATTTTACAATAAAAGTGACTAATTTTTGCTTAAGTTAATAGATAATTATTGGGGGATTCTAAATTTTCATGTGATTCCATTGCATATCTCATCCAAGGTTGCATTAGTCATTTTATATCAGAAGTATTAGAGCTTAAGTTTGCTTAATTATGTTAACTAAAGTATGACATAATACCTAAATCAATCAAAATCAAGTAAGTCAAGGCTCTAAATAAATATAAAATAATTATCAAAAGGATCAAAATTACATTCCAACTTTAGTATGCCCTAGAGATATTTTCATAATGGATCGATAATTTAGACAATTTTTTTAAAGAGTGTCATTTATCTAACTATAAACAAGTTACAATTATTGAAAAAAAATTAGTTGGATATACTCCAACTTATTGGTGAAGTGTTGCAATCAAGGCTACCATGTTATCATTAATTTTTTTGTTAAAAATTTTATGTAAGATATTAGGATTATCTTAAGCTACAATTAACCAAAGTTAAGACTTAACCAAATCTTTGAACATAATTGAGCACCATTCTATCTGTGACCTCTACATATGTATAAGTCGGCCGTTCTACGAAATTCGACGACTGAGCGACATGACAAATCGGCTCAAAATGTACCTGACGCCACAAAATGATCGAAATGACCTCCAATCAACGAACGGACTTCGCTGTTGCGTTCAGAGCGTTGAAACCAAACCTATCAAGTAAGACTGTTCATACTTAATTCGGACAAGTCTGCACGAATGTCGAGCCCGCATTACACATTTTGAGCAAAATTGACTCAATTTGACGCCGACTAAACCAAATTCCGATCATAAACGACCGCTGCCAAGGCGTTGAATGTCAATAACCTTAAATTGATATATATATTCAACATGTGATTTTATCGGCGTAAAATTCACATTAAAGTAGTTTAATTCATTTAAAAATCAATTTAAAATAAAATAAACCTAACCTATATCCCTCTTCACGCGCAACACACGACCCAAGCAGAGCTTCCTCCTTCACGCACGATCAGGTCGCACTCTCCTTCACACAACCGAGCCCGCTTGTCTCTCCTGGTGGCCGAAGGAACTCCCGCTCATCCGCTCGAACAGCTCTACCGATTCCCCTCCGCACGGCTCCACAACTGTTCCCTCCTCCTCAAGCAAACCGCAGCCCTCCTCTCTCTGTAACCGCAGTTTTTTGCTTACTTCCCTCAAAATTGAACACTCAATTCTCAATTCGTTGAGTTCGTCTATCCCGAGGGCCTTTTTGGCGAATCACACGAGAGCCGCACCTGAGCCTTCTTCTTCCTCCTTGTTTCCTTTTTCTGAGTCTGCCTTTGTTCTTCGTTCCCATTACGCCCGTTTCCTTTTTCTGAGTCTGCCTTTGTTCTTCGTTCCCATTACGCCCATCGATGCGATGGAGAACGTGGTGTGGGAAGAGGAAAATGCCTTTCTGGACGGCAGATCGATTGCCGCCATAAGAATCGACGGCGGCGGGGTTGAGTATTGTCATCAGCAGGGAAGAAGCAAGGGATGGAGAGGACGAAGAAGCAGGATGAGAAGAAGCCATCGGCAGTTTTGGACGTCGGAGCATGGGCAATGAACGTTGTGAGTTTCATGGGGATCATCATGGAAAACAAACAGCTTATGTCCACTGCTGGTTACGCATTCACATTTGCAACTACTTTAACTGGTTTACACTTTGGTGTGACTGCATTAGTCAGATTAGTTTCAAATGCCACCCGATATTCTGCATCAAAGCGTGTTCCCTTGTGGGAGCTTCTCTAGTTCTCCCTTGTTTCCCACACATCCATTATAGGGGTGAACCTTAGCCTCATGCTTAATTTTGTAGGCTTTTACCAGATATCGAAGCTTAGCATGATTCCTGTGGATTTTGTGATGGAATGGATTCTTCATGACAAGCACTATTCAAAGGAGGTGAAGAGGTCTGCTTTTGTGGTTGTTATGGGTGTTGACATTTGTACAGCTACAGATGTCAAAGTTAATGGCAAAAGTTTGGTATGCGCGTGGATAGCAATGCTTTCAACATCTTGCAGCAAATTTTAATTGGCTCCTTACAGAAGAAGTATTCAATTGGTTCTTTTGAATTGCTTAGCAAAATAGCTCCTACACAGGCTCTTTCCCTTGTAATTTTGGGTCCCTCCGGGACTTAAAAGAAAAAGAGGAAGTTTAAATATGTGAAAATTATATATGTTTGCTACTTGCAGGTTCGAAGACCCCGCTAATACCCATTAAGATGTAATGGGTGTGAAGAGACGGCTGTGGTGTCGCAAGACACCACTCGCTACACTCATTAGAGCGTACCGAGCAAGCCAAACAAATTGTTAGATGTCGCTCCGCTATTCTGAAATGTTGCCGAAATTAAGAATATTTGCATATATATATTTGCTTTTATGCAGGTGATTGAAGGCCTCGTAATGCTCATCGCGATAAAGGATTGAAGGTCGGAGAGGTAACGCAACCCACGCCGTCATCGGACGAAGGCCAAAAAGCTCACGCATTTAGGGATGATGCCGATATCAAAGTTTCGTCGAAATTTTGAGCATAACAAATGTGAAATTACAATGCATAAAAGAAATACAAACACTTATAAGGAGTCTGATAGTTTGCTTAAAAATACAATCATACAACTTATCAATGAGCATGTTTCATAACCATTCAAATGAATGTTTAAACAACATTATAACATGTGTTTGAGCAATAGAAATAATTAAGTAAAATACACTAAGTCGTAAAGTGTTAGCTTTCAAATGATGATAAAATTCATATCATAGGGCTTCCTTTAATCAAAACTTAAGAAATTTTATTCTAATTATGATTTTCAAAATCAATGATTTCATTAATTAGATGAAATTAACTAAGCTATAAATTCCTGCATGTGCTCGAACATAGAGATTTCAAGTGCAAATTTTAATGTCTGGAAGGCTGCGCAGACTAAATTGGAATATATTAAATATTAATCTGAAAAATCTAATAAGATATTAGATTAATTTACAACGCCTTCTTCGCCACCAGATCTACAATTCTTTGTACAAGCAGACAGAATGCGACACTAAATTAAATGCTGCATGAATGAAAGAACTTTCCTTCAAAACAAAAATTAAGGAATTTCATTCTAATTACGATTTTCAAAATCAATGATTTCATTAATTAGATGAAATTCCATAAACACACGACGTCATGTAGATTTCAAGTCGAAATTTTAATGTCAAAAGACCGCATGACTAAAGTTAATTAAATAAAAATCAAATCAATCTCATAACTCTAAAATAAAAGCCAAAGTCTTAAATAAACCCAAGACTGCCCCAACACTATCTTTGAATGTTTAGATTCAAATTCAAGACGTTGTTTGATTTAATTTTAGGTAGGGTTAACAAAACCTAAAAATTTAATATAATAAGTCGTAGAATATCTCGATAAGTTGATTATGTATACGACAAGATCTAATCCTCTAAAGAGCTAAACAGAGTTAAGAATCTAAAATAAGTATTTTTAAATTAAAATCTAAATCAAAATGCCTTCTTGCCAATCAATCAGAACTTTCAGACAAATGAAAAACAATACTAAATCAAAATCTATAAAAATCACAGAGCTCTCTTCGATCAAAAATTAAGAAATTTTATTCTAATTATGATTTTCAAAATAAATAATTTCATTAATTAGATAAAATTAACTAACCTATAAACATGACGCACATGAGATTTGAAGCAAACTTTAATGTCAAAACAAGGCTAAATTAGAATCAAATGAAACTATAAAATTAATCTCATAATTCAAATACAAAATTACCTAAAATTCTATAAACTCAGATGGGACACTTGAATGCTTAAATTCTGTTGCAAGATGTTATAGCTTGTTTCCATTTAGTGACTGATCCGGTTAACAAAATCTAAAACCTATAATCAATTTCAAATCAAGAAATATCAGATTACTCTGATAAGTAGATCTAATCCGTTAGATAAACAGAGTTGACATGATCTAAAGATCTTAAATATATTCAAATTAATCAAATTTTCAAATCATATTAACTCAAATTGAGTGTCAATCTAAAAATCATCTAAATAAAATTCTATCATTAAAAGCTTAAAGCAAAACTTAATCTATCCACCTTCCGCAACTATTTGTCAAGGGTGATAGATTAAGAAAATTCCCACAGCGAGATATGAAAATCGTGTATGCATTCTCAATCAATCTTACAATAGGACGTAGCCCTCCGACCGGCTTCGGTTAATAGCACATGAAGTAGACACCGGTCTCCGATCGGGTGGTTTGGCCATCCATTATATTAATTTATCACGATGTCAGATGCTTCCCCGAATGCTGAGTCAGATACGGGAAAAGAACAACTCTCAACAAGATAGACTTAAGATTATCTTCTGACAAATGCCACCCTGATCTACAAAGATTTTTCGACGTAACTCGTGTGTTCATAAGGATCTTTCGTCGGCCGACACCTCCTCCGACTAAGTAGACAGACCGGACTGGATGATGGAATCATGGGATCTAGATCGGACAAGTCATCATTCCCCCAATCATCCGGTTTAAGTTGAAATGATAAATTTCATAATCTAAATTCTAAAACTCTATATGCTACTTTATACGCCACGATTCAAAGAATCTAATATTTAATCGAAAGTTCTCTTGGGAGGTAATTATATAGGGCTTATACTTATAGAAACCCAATCTATATCTAAAGTACTCATAAAATGAGGACGAAATCTCTTAGTAGTGTCTTATCTACTATCTCATCTGTCTTCTGAAAATTACACTGACACCTTAAATCACTCTCAATATCAAATTTAAAAAATTGTCGAGAGGTCGGTGGCGAATTTCGGAGCCCACATATACTTAACATCCCTAAAGAAAAAACTTTATCTTTTTCACTCAAACATTTCCAGCATACACCAAAATAATAAAAAAAAAATCTGAATATAAATCTTCATTGGAAATTGAACCTAAAATTATAACTGAGCCTAATGTAGAACACAATTTTGATTTTTATAGAGAATTTGAACTCCTAATTTAAATAGAGTCTATTATTGATTGTTAACTTAAACTTGTCATACAAACGCCTGAATATAAACATGAATTTATACTTTAAAAAGAGTAAAAGTTTCAAGCTGAAATTGAATGTAAGGTAGAACTAGAAATTAAATTTGGGCATGAGATTAACTCTGAATCTAAACCATGAATAGAAACCTAATTTGAAGCAAACCTTGAACCTTGGATTATAAGTAAACTTAAATCACACAAAATCTGAATATAAATCTAATCCAAATTATGAATATGCGCTTCTATGTGAAAATGAATCTAATACTAAACGTTGAACTAAACAAATTATGGTCATTGTGGTGCCGAGTAAATTGATCAAACTATGAAATGATTCTTGAATATGAAAATAAACATATAATGCCTATCAAACATTATAAATCAATTCAAACAGTTGATTTAGCTATTCCCAATGTTTTAACTCTAATAATAATCAAATTGAAATTGAACATGTTTTTAGCTCTTGATTTCTTGACTTGCAAGTTCATAAATAAAATCTTAGTAAGAATGTGAGATGATGCCAGCATTAAAAAAAAAAAATTTGTTAATGAGAACACTTAAAAAAACTCAAATTGTTAAAATTCCACTGTGTAAATCATCTCAATAAACTTTTAAACCATTTGAGGTAACTTTCTTCAAAGATCTCATTCACCCATATAGGCAAGAAAAAACTCATAACATGAGATGACCGATATATATGGATTCCAAGCAATAAAACTTTAAGACCTATATTGACATACCCCAAAGCGCAGCACTTTTGATAAGAGGTGGGACAGGTATGTCATCCTCAGATTTCTTTACACTCCTGAAAGGATAAAAAAACAAACAATGGACATAAGGAAAATCAATAGGAGAATACATTACAACATTAAAATTGTGAATATTAATCATCTTAATAGAAGTACCACCTAAAATTAGTGTCATTGTGCTATTAAGAAAAATCTAACAAAATATAAAGGTATTTTAATCCTTATTTTGAAATGTGTCAGAATATTAATCATCATTATCAGCGATAACTGGTGTAGATTGTGCCTTGTTATAATAGAACTTTGGTCAAATGATTATTTTCTTGGGCTAACTAGACAGGCCTGTCAAGACTAAAGTTGACCAAGGCAACTAGCAGTGACCCAATGATGGCCATCAACAAGATCACATATTAGCAAACTCAATATATACACTTTGTAGATCTTAACTCCATGAGTCAAATGGAAGTGGCAAATTAAAATTTTGGCAATCAAATTGACAAAAATAATTTCAAAAACATTTTTCATTCAAATTTAAAGTCGACATAAGATGCCTTTTTATGTGAAAAAGTTTGTATTTTCAAGAGTCATTAGACAGCAGTGATGGCTCCATATGTGCATTGTGAATACGAACAACAACAACAACAACAACAACAACAACAACAACAAGCCTTAATCCCACTAGGTGGGGTCGGCTACATGAATCCTTCGTCTCCATTGTGTCCTATTATGTGTCAAATTCTCATTTAATTCAAGTATACTAAGATCATTTTTTATACATCTTAACCAAGTCTTTTTAGGTCTACCTCTACCTTTCTTAACATAAGGCAAATCTAATGCATCTACTCAAGACTGATCAACTAAGCCGAAGTCAAGTCAATTCATCCTAGCTTGATAGGTTTAATCAATTTGAATGCCTCCAAACATCCAAATTACATGAATTTAATATTGTTGGATTTCTCGCAATGAGTTGTGGAGTGTTTTTGAATCAATTGGCAGTAAAATATGACCTCTAATTTAATTTATCAACTAAACTAGGTACAAGTTCATCTTTTTAAAATTTCCTAAAGAAATGTACTAAAAATTATGCTTCATTAAATAGAGAAATTTATGCCCCGAATGCATATATTGAGACATATTAATAGAAACTTGAGAACTAAAAGTATCAATCTCAATTACATGTTATCATTCTCAAGTAAAAGAAAAAAATATGAATTGTGGCATAACCGCACATTCAACGATTTTTCTTTTTAGTAATAAATTTGTTTAACATATGTTTCTCACAAAGTTGTTTATTTAGGATAGCTTTTTGTGCTTCAATGATCAAAAACTATAAACATCCTTACTTCACATTAAAAATAATGACAAATCAAAAGGAAAATGTCATTCACAATTTGTGCCAACAACTCGGTATGCTGATCTGCATTTTTTACTCCTTCAATGGTCCAATATATAAATCAAGGCAGCTTGTTACAGCTTAAAAAAATGCTCCTTAGCACATGGGATAAGCATGAACAAAATGAAATTCTGGAATAAATTTTTTTCCTCAAGAAGACCTTTCAGTTAACATGATAAAAGTCCTCCATTTATGCTCATTCAAGATGAAGCAAATATTTTATACATCACTTAACTATGAAATTTCCAAACAGAAAAATAAAGAGAATTGATATGCAAAGCACTGACCACCAGCAAAGAACAGAGACAATTATATCAGTAATGTACTCTGTGTTCATAAGTTGAATTACCGTTTGGCTGTCATAATCATATTTGCGATCCCTTGCCCAACAATGCCACATGCAAACCCAACTGACCCATAGAGAACTCCCTGAACATGAACATATGAATTACATCTAATGAACTGCTTCTGCAAATAGGGAATAACTGATGCTAACATTCAACAACTTGATGCAAAGTGTGAATACTAAATAATTGGAATTAAAACCTTATAAAAATATGTTCCAATCCTCTGCTGTAGTGAATATCTGAATCCTGGTCGCTCAGCCTCAAAAACACTGCAAGAGAATTTATCATCACCATATGAAAAAAAAAACAAACTAATGATGTGTTAAGTTCTCTGAAGGGGCATTGCCATTGAGGATGGAACTCAGATCAATGAATGTTCAGTAACAGTCTGACAGAATATAAAACAAGTTACTGAAAATGACAGAGATTCTCACTTAAGCCATAAATCATACTCTGATATTTTGGGTTCACAAGTTCAGGATCACTATTTTATAACCAAATAGTTTGCCAAATAGGATTTTCCAGAGATCCAAGAACCTAAATATCAGAATATTTTATTGGCAAATGGTAAATTGTTGACCCAACTAATTAAGAGAGAGTAAATGTTGCTGTTTATGCTGAAACGGTAATCAAATCTTCAGCCTTACACCTATCATTTGACTTTCCTGCCAAGTGTTTAGATATAAATTCAGCAAAAATCAGAATCACACTAAAATCATTGATGCAACAATGATCACTATCAAATTGGATTATTTTCTTATATGCTTAGCAAGCAAGTGTTAACTAAAGCCAGTCAATACCTGCTAGGAAGAGCTCCATACATTTGTGCCATGCGTCCAAAAAAGCCTTTTGCAGAAGATGGTTGCCCAAATCGTGCATATGGTGCTAACATACTGACCAAAGCTACATTAACCACCAAACCCACCAGAAGATCAGCAGCATACAATTCAAACTCTGCCCAAAAATCCTTGCCCCTCTTTTGAATTTCCGCAAACGTTGCACAGCAAGAATCAATAATAATCTGCAAAATGTTCAGGAGATTATTGAGGCTTTATAATGACTCGATGGTAATCTGATATCGTTCAAAAATTGAATAAATAAATCCCTGACCTCAGTTCCAATTTTAAAAAGAAATGAGGGATCAGCAAGCATTCTGTTTCGTAATAGTGAACAGGATTGCATTGCTATACCAATGGGCCATGCTGATGCCTGCAATTATCATGGAAGATGTTAGTCTACATGCAACTAAAATTCAATTGCAGCACTAAAAATAATTTGGTTGCACCAGGAAACAATAAAAAACCTGCATTTCCAGGTATCTAAACAGAATAACTTTCTGGATACCAACAGCCTTTGCAGCCTCAAGCATGTCTGAAGGTAGAACAGCATGCCTTGACTCTGTCTCTTTAATCACCTCCTCAAACTTCAAAACAGGTCCAAACTCATCCTCTTCATCGCCACCCTTTCCATGGTCATTTTTATCACCACCACCTCCAGGTGGAAATTTACCATTTCCACTTATGTGACCTCCATCTCCATTTCCATGATCAAGCTTCGGCGGAGATTCTAAGTCAAGTGCACCATTTTCCTTCTGAAAAGGAAAATCTATCTCTGCTTCTTTGATGGAAATTCTCAACTCACTTGAGTCTGCACCTGCCACCGGCTGCAATTCACTTCTTGCAACTAACTTGCATCTTTTGTTTTTGAAGAAAAAGTTAGCGCCCACAAGAAAGCAAGGAAGAGAAAAATTTTCCTTTTTCAAAACTAGAAAGCAATGACTACTTGGCCTTGTCCATACCCCAAATCCTCTGACATCAATAAAAAAATCTCTGCCATTGCATTTACTGATACTCGTCCGTACAAGAGAATCACACAGCGGCGACGACACACGCAACCTAATACTCGAGCAAGAAAACGCCATTTAAGTACCCGATAAATCACTTCCCTCTAACAGGACATACGCCAAAAAAAGACAACTTTTGCCGCAGGAAAGCAAGCAAATTTCCAGATAAACAGATTCAACAAACCATGAAAGAAAGCAGTGCCAATCAACGGATGAGAACTAGGTTTGAACAGCAAGAATCGCTGGAAAAGATAGGCAGCTCAAGCACATGCTTACTAGAAAAGAGAACTGCTAGAATTAATGGGGAGTAAATCACGCCCGTCCCAGAGAGGAGTGTATTTGCGAAGAGAGCTCGGCTTCACTCGAAGCAGCACAAAGGCCTAGAGAGAGAGAGAGAGAGAGACAGTCGCTTTTATAAATATTCAGAAAATCGGTCGCGTGAGATAAACCTCATGAACAGAAAGAGATCCCAGAAGAGAAACCCTAGCTTTTCTTCTAGTTTTCAACCAACCAATGAGCTCGCCGCCCGCACTCTTGACATTGATGGAAGACATACCAAAAAATACTGCATTTTTCCACGTGCTTCTGAACTGGCAGAAAGATTTGTTGCCGGCGGGTTTCAGACACGAAATTACAATTTACAACTATAGATAGACCGAGTTTGGGTCCTGGGATACGAATCGAATACTTCAATTCATTTTTTTATAATTTTTATTTAATAGCATAAGCTCGATTCATTCTATGAACAGAGAAGAAAAACATAATTTCTGTATCAGGAAGAACCAAATGCCCTACAAAGCAAAATCCCCTCCCAGCCAAAAAAATAAAAAAACAAACCCTGCAAATAACCAAAAGACAGATAATAAAAGTCGCCCAAACCCCAGTTGCTAAAAGTAGAACTCAGAAAAGGGAAAGAATCACACACATACACATATATATATATATATATATATATATATATATATATATATATATATATATATATATATATATATAATATCTAAGCTGCGTGGTAGTAATGATTAAATTTAAAAAAGATATTTTTTTCTTAATTTATTGATTTTATTCATTTAATATTATTTATTATGTAAAATTTAAATTTAAAAGTTTGATTTATTCTAGTTTTTTCATCACCCCTCTTTTTAAATTCTGTTATACGGCTATTTGGCAATGATGATTATGTGAGAACAGTCTGATAATGATAGTGAAAATATGATTATCAAGCGATAATAATAAACTGATGAAGATCATGCAATGATAGTCAAATGACGAGTCTAGCTAGCAATGATAATGAACTATGATCATAAGGCATGAATCTAAAATTTTCAAATCTTTAAGGTCCTTTCAATTTTATATCTATTGATTATTTTTAAGAGTGTCATATGATAATTTTAGTCAAAATCTCAAAACATAACATCAAATTACAGGTTATTTATTTAATTATAGATTTTTTTTAGCATTTAAGTATCTTAATGATCACATAAATTGATTATAGGGCTTCTTAGATTTTTCAAATTGACTTTAAAATATTAAAATTCATAATAAAAGCTCAACCCATATTTATCATTTTTGTAAAATGTCTAACGATTTAATCATAGCACATGTAAATACATAAGTTTGATGGTTCAAAAAAATAGAGAGGATGATTAAATTGTAAATACATATGTCTTAGGTGGTTGATTTGTAAATATCATGTGGTATTTATTTTTTGGGGTGTGGGACACCACGCAGATCTTAGGGGATGCTTATTGAAATGATCGGGTACAACATTAAGGAATGATGTACTATCTCAAAAGATAGGAATCACCACTATATAATGGACCTAATCACCTACTCCTACGCATGATGGGTCAATATACAGATCTTTCCCTACTTTAAAAAAGTAAAGTAGGTTTATTTTAAGCGTTCATTAAGTTCCCTATGGAGGCAAGCCCCATAGTTAATTACATCCTAAGGAATGAGAATTCCTTAAGAATACTCGATTAAAGTAGATAATTAAGGTCTCCAAAGATTTGGGTTAAGACTATCAAAGGATTGCTATTTTAGAAAATCAAATGAGATAGATCGAAGACTTATTCTTAGAATCCAAAAGGAGAAAGTAGAAATGCTCATGATACTAAGTCTAGTGAGCATCTGATCTACCCTATAGTTGGGCTTTATATTTTTGAAATTGATGAGAGTTGATTATTTGAGTTGGCATTTTATTATATTGTTAGGGCTTATAATTCCACAATATAAGATTGTGAAAATGCATAAGAGGTGAGGATTTATGCTTGTAGCCAGAAGGAAATAGCTACCTCAGATTCTTAAAGTAAGGAGCCTTGGTACAAAACAAAGGCACCACCTAAATCTAAGGAAAATATGGGTATATGGTTTACCTCCACAGGAGAGAAATAAACCACCCCATCACGGAATTTATTACACCAAGGCCTAACTCCTCATACGTTTTAAATCCATATAGGCAAGTCTTATGCTTTCCAAGATGGGTAGGTTATTGTTCATTTAGAGAGGAAACTAAGTCCTTAGACTCACTCCCTAAGAGATTAGAGCATGAGTGGTATAAATCCATGACTTAATCTAATGCAAATTTTATCAAATTTATTTGATTCTTTTGGACTTTTTGTTTTGATAGAGGCTATAGGATTTTGTATGCCTAAGTATATGAGAATTTGATTATAGGTCAAATCAAGAGAGAAATGAGTGTTTTTCACCAAAGGCTCTAATAGGTTAAGCCTTGATTCTCTGGCAAGGATGGAAACCCCCTCTTAACAAGAGTGAAAGAATATGACATGCATGATATTATACATTCATCCATACAGCTAAGGGGTTACTAAAAATTTTATTATCTCGATTTAATTCTTAGGCTTTTATGTGAGGTTATGAGTTGTTTAAAAATTTTAGTTATGAGTTATTAATTGGGATAGAAAAATTAATTTTTATCCTAAGAGCCTACCGCATCCAGGGCACACATTCAAGCATCAATCATAAATAAACTATGAAAAGCATGATGTTCTAATAATCTAAACACAACATCAAATAATTTTATAGACTCGTAAAAGAATAAAAGGCGGTCTTGGTCGTTCAGACACCCCAAAGAGAAAAGAAAAGATGGATAAACTCTGCCTTTATACAACCCGATTACAAAATAATATATATATCTTATGGGGTCTTCTTTTTCATTTCATTTTTCATTTCTTCATTTCTTTCTTTTGATTTGATTTGCTCCAAAGGCATCCAGGGCACCAGGGGTAAGCCTTCCACACGCTCATCCTAATCTCCCATAGCACTAATCCTAATTCCTAATACAAAATTACATTAAAATAGGAAAAGTAAATCTAGTACACAAAAATAAATGTTAGCTAAACACACCATATAATCCAAGCGTTATATGAATAATTTGGACTTAGCACCACACACATGGGTAACCAAGCCCTATCCTAACATGGGTTACACTTAGGGGCTAAGCAACCGCACGACAAAATATTTATATTTTTTTTATTATAGCACCCTTTAAGCAGTAGAAAATATGATTAGGTTAATAACCTTCCTCAAAACATACACCCTAACATCCAGTCTAAAATATTACATCACAAAACAAAACACAATATCATACATACAACTCTAACTTGCTAGAAGTAGTGACTTAGTATTCTAATGTGTGTGCTTAAGGCTTGTAGACTTTAGCTTCTTTAGTTTAAGTTCCAATTTGAAGTTTGAATTTAAATTTTACCTTTGGGTGATTTCAATATAAATGATTTAATGATTTGATTTTCATTTTATTTCGGTTTTATTTGGTTGAAATGATATTTAGGTTCTCAAGAATGAAGAGTAGGATGAATTCCATCTATGACTCATCTACTCACATCCCCAATTCTAAGGAATCTAACTAAAGTTCTTAAGTATCTTGATTAGCCCATTTGAATTTGTGTAATTCATTCGATTTAGAATTTTGAATTTGAGTTTATTTAAGTATTTGATTAATTGATTTTTTTTGGATTAGATGTTTTAGTTTAATTGCATATTGATAATTCAATATCCTTAATGTCTAATAGAGTTTAAGTTTGTTTAAGTTCATGTATTTTGATTGATTAATTTTAGATTAGGTGTTTTGATTTAATCGAATCTTGATAATTCAATATTCTTTTAAATATTTACTTCTTTTCTTTGATCATGGTTATGTGATTTAACTTTATGTTTATTTAATTCGATTATGGTTTATTTATTTGTAGTTTGATTTGATTAGATTAATTGAGATTTTATTTTGATTTTAATTGGGTTTGATTCTTTGTAATTAGGATTTTATTTTTTTAATCACATCCATTTATCATGTTCATCAAAGTTTGGTTTGTGTTTTGATTTCATACATTAGATAGTTGATTAGTTTATCTTATTTAAGTAAGTCGGATGAGATTTGATTTGATTCTATATTAAATTGATGAGAATCTTTCTTGATTTAACTTAATTTGATTCAATTTGATTTAATTAGCTTTATTGGTCTTATGGGTTTGCTTAGGTTCAATGTGATTATGTGATTTGTTTAATTAATAAGTGTATTTATGTTAATTATAAAGGTTTGCTTATTTTTTTTTAATCTAGTTTCATATTTGTTTAGACAAATGATGTAATTAATGACTTAATGGTTTAGGTTTAATTTATGTTTTGATTAATATTTAATTGCATTTTGATTAATTAAGTTTAATGTAATTAATTTGATTAACTTAATTAGTTTGTTTAAGAGGTATGATTAAACTAAATAAAGATTTGTTTAACTTTTAATTTGATTTCATGTTTATTTGAGTTAATGATGTTATTGATGAATTAATGATTGAAGTTTAAATTAGGGTTTGATTATCATTTAATCGCATTTTTATGTTTGATTAAGCTTGAGTTTAATATGATTAATGTAATTTACTTAATTAATTTATTTAATAGGTGTGATTAAATTAATTAGTAGATTAATTAAGTATTTAATTTGAATTAACTTTAATCTGATTTATAAAGTTAAATTTGGTTTAATAAGATAATGGATTAATTTATTAAGTTTGTATTAATTAGATGTTCGATTAATTAAGTTTAATTAAGGGGTCAATTAAAATTATTAGATTAATTAAATGTTTGTTTGATTAGAGATTAATGACTTAATGATTTAGGTTTAATTTAAGTTTTGATTAGTGTTTAATTGCATCTTAATTATGTTTGATTAAGTTTAGATTTCATTTGATTAATTTAATTAACTTAATTAATTTATTTAAGGGGTGTGATTATTTAATTATGGGTTTGCTTTAATCTTAATTTTAGAGTTAGCTTTAATGTGACTTATTTAAATTAATTTGATTAATTAAGATGATGGGTTAATTCATTAAATTTTCATTAATTAAATGTTCGACTAATTAAGTTTGATTAAGGGTAATTAGATTAATTAAAGGTTTGTTTTAATTAAAGATCAATGACTTAATAATTTAAGTTTAATTTATGTTTTGATTAATGTTTAATTGCATCTTAATTATGTTTGATTAAGTTTAGGTTTAATATGATTAATTTAATTAACTTAATTAGTTTATTGAGGGTGTGATTATTAAATTTAATTAGGGGTTTGATTTAAGCTTAATCTTAGAGTTAGTTGTAATGTAACTTATTTAAATTAATTTGATTAATTAAGATGATGGATTAATTTATTAAATTTTCATTAATTAAATGTTTGACTAATTGAGTTTGATTATTTATGATTAGGGTTTTACTTGATTTGATTTATTTATTATGTTTGTTTGATTTCATTAACATGTTCAATTTAGTTATTATGTTGAAATATTCAATGGTTATTTAATTATCTCATTCCAAATGAATGTGATTTAATCATAGTTTAATTAAGTTTGCTTTAATTTTATTTAGTTTAATTGATTAGTATCAAATTATTAAAGTTTTCTAAGTTTGTTGGATTTTGAGTTTGATTTAAGATTTAATCATTTAATTGAGTTTTATTAACTTAAATAGATTTAATCATATTTAATTTAATCTCCTTTAAATATGATATTTTTTTTATTTAAAGTTTGATTAATGATTTAATGAATGCTATTCAATTTCTGATTTTTGATTTAATATTTGTGTTATTTTTAGAATATATTTTAATTAACTTTTTAATTGTTTAAACTCTAATTTTAAATGTTTATTTGGGTTTCTTAAGATTCAGAAGATCAAATCATTTTTCTTAAGAGTCCTAGATGTCAATTGAAGTGATTTAGGTTATCTTGAAGATTTTTGTAAATTTCTGAATTTTTATTTAATTTATTTTATTAAAATAGATAATCTAAATTTAAAAATTTACTTTCTCCTAATCCAGAAGTTCTTTTAACTTGAAATTTTTATTGTAGATGTATTTTAACATCAATTTCAATATCTTAAAATCTAAACTTAATCTGACTTATATTTTTGGCTTAATTAATGAAATATAGTTTTTCATAAAACCTAAATTAAGCTCACAATACTCAGTAAATTTTGAGTATTTTAGATTTGTTGGATTCCTCTCGGATAGACAAATCCAACGAGTCCTTATTTGTAATTTTTTGTTAAGTATTTTATTTTCTATGAATTTTTGAATTTTCAAATGATTTAAATTATTATTATTATTATTATATTTTTTTATTATATATATATATATATATATATATATATATATATATATATATATATATATATATATATATATATATATATAGACGTGGTTTGGGTGGGAAAGAGTGACCCATGCCTTTCTACAGACCATCAGATCGATCGTAGATCAGCGCGATCATCGGCAGGCGGATCGGCGCGCGATCGAGCCGATCGCTAAACGACGATCGGATAGTCATTTCCGGTGATCTTGGATCGTCTCGCTTGGATCACGCATACCGTCCGAAAAACCGCCATCGACCGCCGGTCGCATCACGCCGATCGGCATCGCGTGATCCACGCACTGTATTCAACCGCGAATTGCGATCAATGCGGTCGTGCGTAATGGTGAACTGTTTTAGAGTATTTTGGAAAAATGAAAGTTTAGCCAAAACTTGTCCAAATGGATTGTGTGATTCGCAAAAAAAAATTATATTTTCTATTTGAGATGATTTAAAATAAAAGTGCTGGATTTTCAAAAGAAAATTCCTAGAATCGAGAAATTTAATACAAAATATGCAAAATCTAGGTGATTTAAAGTTACCTCACCGGGATGATTCGGTGAAGATCAGGGAGATCCTATGTGTGTGAGGAAGCTTTAGAGTAATCTTTAGCTCTTGCTTCTCTTCAGAACGCCTCCTTCTCCGATATTTACCGTCGTCTCACCGGAAGAGCAAATTCTTGTATTATTTGAGCTCAAAGTAGCTAAACGAAGTGGGGGATGGGTTCCCTTTTGCTTTGGAGAGTTTTTGGGGGATGAATAGTGGTGATAGGAAGAGAGCTCAAGCATCATCTCCCCCTCTTTTTATAATGGATGAAAATAAAAAAAAAAATTGAATTATTTTTGGCTCCAAATTGAATGCCATTTTGTTGGAGTGGTTAGGGCTAGATCTAGATTGATTGAGGACTTTGAATTTTTACTTCAAAGTCCTCTCTTGCTGTCATATGATCAAATTTGTTTAATTGAAATATTGGGGCCATGTGATGGGGGTTAAGTGCATGTGATGGGAAAATTAAATGAGGTTAGGTGGAATTCTATGTGGGGGATGATTCATGAGAGATTTAAAATGGGTTGGGTTTGTTTTGGACTGATCCCAAATGGGTTTGGGTCAATTTGACCAGCCCCCAATGGGTTTTGGCTTGGTTTCAAGGGATTTCACCCAATTTGAGTCATACGGGTCATTTTTAAAAATTGACCCATTTGACCAAATTACACCTGGTTATGGGTGATTCATGTTCAATTGACTAAAGATGAATGTGATCTTTGGTTTGAATTAATTTGGATTTAATTTTGATTTAGCCAAATTGAAGCTAATTTGGGCTAGGTTGAGTCAAGTTGACCCAATTAGGCTTGATTGATCAAATTGAGTTTAATTATGACTTTGGTTAAGTTCAATAATCAATTTGAAATGAACTTGAGCCATTGGTTGCAATCAATTTGGGTTGGATCATGATTTGACCCGATTTGGTTCTTTAGGCCAATTTGGGTCAATTTGGATTAAATGGCCAATTGGGCTTGGTTTGACCCAATTGATTGCAATTGATCATCCTAGGGTGATCAGCAATCATGGTGTAAGATTTTGGTGAGCTTGGTTCAATTCAATTTGGGTTGGATTAAAAGTTGACTCAAATGGGTCCTTTAGGTCACTTTAGGTCAAGTGCACCTAAGTGACACAATTTGTTTGGTTTTGGTTTGATTCGAATTTAGTTGAACTTATATATGAGCCCTAGATTGAAATATAAGTTCAACGGCAATCAATTTGAGTCTATTTTGGCTCATTTGAAATTTTAAGTAAAAAAAGGGCTAAGTTGGGTTTGACTTGGGTTGGTTTGATTTGATTTGAGGTTGTAAGTTTCATTTATATTTGGGTAGATAATTGAATGAATGATTGATTCAAGAGATAATTCAATAGTTTTAACTTGATCTGGATAGAATTTGGCTAAGTCCAAATAATTGGCTTAAAGGGTTTAGATTGAGTTTGATTTGATTTATAGTTTTAATTTGAATTTGGATTTCATTTATATTTGTGAATATAAATGAAGGAATAATGATTTATAAAGAGATCAATTGAGTTTGATTTGATTTAAGGAAAGTTTTGGCTAAGCTTATGAATATGGTTCATATGGCTTAGGAAGGGCTTTAGAATTTGATTTTGGGTTTCAATCATTTGGAGTCAAATTTTAAAATTAGATTTGGAATTTGAATTTTAATTTGAGATTTGATTTGAGAATTAAGTAATTTGAGAAAGTGTATCTAGATTAGGTTTAGCTATGTGATAGGTAATTTTCTTAAACCCAAGGCATAAATCTTTAATCTTATTTAATTCTAAGTCTCTAAAGCGTGTTCACCTAATCACTAGATGTGTCTTATGACTAAAGAAATCTTAGTGTCTAGAAGAGTCATAAGTTTAAGAAGATGTTAAGAGCTCACTCCAAAAGTGAGGTCAACATATCCCTATATATTTTGCAATAAAACTTTTGTATTCTTTTATTATTATTATTATTATTATTATTATTATTATTATTATTATTATTATTATTATTATTATTATTATTATTATTATTATTTTTGTAGAAAGGAATATTTTTTCATATTTAAAGTTATTATCAATGAAAGGAGTGATTAAATGATATACTAGATAAATAGAAATTAAGATAGAGAAAGTCAATCTCATAATCTAGGAGATATCTAAAATTTAGCATTTAAGTGAGTTTAAAAAAAATCATAAATTTATATGAGACCTTAAAATTAAGATAAATCTCATAATTGATTTGATATTTAATGTCTTTTAATTATAATTTTTTTATTTTTTTCATTTTTTATAACTTAAGACTAAGGAGCAAAATTTTTTATCCTTTTATAACCATTTGAACTAATATTAAACTTTTATTATGAAACCATTATAAATAAATAAATTGCACATCATCATAATTCATAATTCATAATTGGCGGCTCAACTAACCAACACACTAATTAATCTTGGATGCTTTATGATGATCATAAAATTATAATTATAAATTAATTTTATATATTAATTCTACATATTATTGTTTTAATTGAGCCTCTTAAGGTGTAACAATAATTTGACTAAATAATTTTAACTTTTAATGCATACTAAGTCAATACTATTGTCCACGATAATATAATAATCTCTTTTATAACATCATATCAACCACCATTTTTTAAAACATACTTAATGAAATGTTTAATGACATCATATTAAATTTTTTTGAATATGATAAGCTAGAGCTTCAATTGGAATCCATGGAAAAAAATAATTGCTAGCTATAATATATTTGACCCACAAAAATAACTAATAATAATGCCATTACATCTTGACTCACTTGGGACAATCGACCAAAACTTGCGAGGAACCCAAATTAGAACATGTACTTAACCAAAAGGCTCACATTTAGTTTGGACTAATAAATTGCACTGATAAAGGTACAAGCGAGAAGTTGATTATGCTCCAACTTATTCATTCATCACGAAAGAAGAATTATGATCCAATCTGACACCTCATTCTCATAGGATAATTATGAACAAACTTGGCACATTCTCTGACAACAATAATCCATCTTAGCCCTTCACATAACATTTCACCAATATAATTAACACACACTACCTTTTAATATGGATTATTTAAAATAGGGATGTAATGTAGTAAATGTTCTCCCATCATGGTTGTATAATCAATGCCATTTTATCATTGGCTTGAACTTGTGCCTATGAATAAGGGGCCTTAAGGCCAAACATGACACATATAAAGTTTCACAAATATATGGCTATAAAACACTTTTTAAAAGCTCATGTACTCCACATACAACTATCTCGCCATTTATGAGTCACATCAAAAAAGTTATCCGATGATTAATTCCATAAATATTGGCATTAGTTAGCCTAACACATCTCATGGCTTTTTTTATCACCAACGATCACCTAAAACCCCTTAAATGAAATCGGGTTTCACATCCTTCTAAAGATCTCTACATAGGTGGCTTATTTAATAGCCTCTATAATTTTTTTTGTTCTTTCAACCCATAATTATATTATGAAACTTGATATGACACTAAAAATTCTACTAGTTAAAGCATGAATCTTAATGTCAAAAGCAAGTTGATCCTCAGTTGAAACTAGTCGAGATCAAGCATTTAAAATATCCTTGAAAACTTTGGGATATCAGTTAAATCTATAAATAGCTTTTAAACATGGAGTGTTTATAGTCAAATCGGCGCCTCTTTAATCTAACAAGCCCAAGATCTCAATTCGACTTGCTTTGAGCATTCAAATACTTAAAATACATCAAATGATCAAAAGAATCATTGAACCGTCAGGGCGTGGAGTGGTTTAGATTTTGCATGTATTTATAGAGATGTCACTCCTCCAATATATAAATAGCCCCTCATTCTTTATATGAGGGGAGCCCAAGGAAGAGAGAGGAGAGAGCCCTAAAGCCTGAAGATCCTCCAAGCACAATCGTGCCACCACTCGACGATCGTCAACCACCGCCGTCACCGCCGCCACCATGATCTCACCAGTCAACTCTCGCCGCCAACGCCGCCACGTTGTTCACCTTTCACTACCCATCTACTACCACTTAAGGCATTACCAACGACTACATACCATTGTTCCTTTCATACAATTTAATCGACGGAAGATTTTGTACTCAAAACAGATACATAGTGGAAGCTTTTATTGCACCTGATTTTTTTCCTCTTTTCGAGATTTTCCACGTGAAAATCTCTGAGTTTTGTCCACTCTTTAAAACTGCGGTGTGTCAGATTTCACAACAAAGCTGTGAAACTTTAACTCTATCGCAGTTTTCTAGACAGCAGCTTTGACGTATGGAAAGAGAACCCTTCAATCACAATTTCTATGAACATCCTCGTATGACCAATAGGCACAACACTCGTAACAATGGGGCCTCCCGCTCCAACTTTCGTCACTCTCGAAACCAATCCTTAAACCAAGGATCTCTTCCCACACCCCCGTGACAGCGTGACCGTAGGAATGCTGCAGAATCTCTTTAAAAAGATCGTGTGAATGGAAGAGTCTTAAAATGAGATGATCTGACTTTTGCGAGGAACACAACAGCCACTACCATGGCAAACACATCTCCCCCAAGATCAATTATTAACCGGGGGAGGTCAAAACGTTAATCTCTTTGACGCTGAAGTTCCTCCGCATAGAGACTGTGATGTTGATATTCTTGACACTACTAGTTCTACTCATTCATCACGCGCAGCTCAACCAAATATTAATCCACCAATTATTGCTGGTAGCTTGACACATTCTCGCCCCTTGACACTTGTCATGTTATAATGTGGTAATTAGCTTAAGACAAATTTCACCTTCAAGACATAAATCATCTTCCCCCTTACTGCGACTATGAGGAATCCTCACCTTTAGCTGAAATTATTCTTCAACATCATATTCTCGTGGGTTTCAAGCTTCCAAGTATTGATGGATACCCACATGAACATTGACCGACCGGCCATGCATATCCAACGAGCTCGACACACCGCTTTTGTCTTTCCGCTACCCTCAAGGGACAAGCTCACACTTGGTTCTACTCCCTTCTAAATGAATCCATCCATACCTTTGATGAACTCATCAAGATTTTTGTAGAACAGTTCATTGCAAACTGGAGGATCATTAAAGATTCCTCCCATCTCTCCGGCATTCGTCAAAATGAGGGTGAATCACTTAAGGAATACTTCCAGAGGTTCTCCTTAGAAGCTCGCCAAATACCTGGAGTAGACCTTGAACTGTAAGATGAGTTTTCCCAGGGCTCCGCCCGTCTTTTTTTACACGCCACTAATGAGATACACCATATGCCGACTTAGTTCATCATGTAGAAGCACAAACCTTTACCGATGAAGCTATTAATGCCCATCACAAATAATTAGAATAATCTACAGGAAAATATAAGAGCACCCGGAATCTGAATGCAATCTCATCAAAAGAAGCAACAAGCAGTGATCTCCCCACGCCCATATCAACGACATGAACCATGACCAGAAAAGGAATACACGCCACTGAACACATCTCGTGTTAATCTCTTGATGACTATTCGAGATGAAAAAAATATCAAGTAGCCACATCCACTGAAACTAAATTCAAGAAATCAATAGTAATATTGTCACTTCCATTGAAGTCATGGACATACTACTAAGGCATGCAAACAACTCAAAGAAGAAATCGAGAGGCTCATTCAATAATGATATCTACGTCGATTTGTGAGGAATCAATCGACTCAAATAAACATACCTCCAACTGGGGGGCAACCGGGATAATCATCATAGAAATAACAAAATAATCATCAAACAGTTGGAAAAATTGAAACAATCGTAGGAGGACTAATACTATCTAATCAAGTTCTCGTTACCACCTCTGAAGAGCTAGTGTTAAAGAAATCTCGTATTGATCATTCCATCACTTTTAATGACTCGGACTTAGAAGGAGTCCATGTTTCTCATCAAGATCTACTTGTCATCAGCGCAGGAATCGGTGACCCATGCTATAATGTTAAGAAAATTTTGATTGACAATGGGAGTTATGTTAATGTCTTATTTTACTTCACATTTCTTAGCATGTGCTTGATTAGAGAAAAGCTCCAACACGCTGCAGGATTATTGTATGGGTTTGATAATCGCCATGTGCGAGTAGAGGGGACAATCACCCTTCATGTTGTCCTTGGTGAATTTCCTCGACAAGTGACTCATTTAATCCAATTCATGGTGATCAAGTCAGATTCGGCATATAACACTATCTTTGGAAGGCCCCTCTAATCAATTTTTGGTGCAATCACTTCAGTATCTCATTTTAAGATGAAGTTTCCAACTCTCGTTGGAGTTAGGGTGGTCTATAGAAATCAACAGATAGCGCAATCATATTACCTTAGACAAGCTCAACCACTTCTCGTGACCTTGATCAAGATTTTAATTTTCGAGATGAAGAAGTACCAGAAAGCTTCGCATGTAGAAGACTTGCTCTGTATTATCGATGACCAACCACTACTGCAAGTGGGATCCTCAAGAACAAATAAAAAAATATATAAACTTCATAAATCAAGACATCTTTGCTTGGAGTCCGACGGATATGTGGGGTCGACCCCAATGTGATGCACTCCTCAAGATTGATCCAACATTCAAACCGATCATCCAAAAGAAGCGAAGTTTTACACCCGATCTCCTCAAAGCTATTGAACAATAAGTTAACAAGCTCCTAGAAGCAGGATTCGCACGAGAGGTACATTACCCTACATGGCTAGCAAATATTATCATGGTTAAGAAAATAAATAGAACATGGAGAATATGTATTGATTATACTGACCTTAACAAAGCTTGCCCGAAAGATAGTTTTTCTCTTCCTCGAATTGATCATTTAGTTGATGCTACGTCCAGACATCAAATGCTTAATTTTTTGGATGCTTACTCTGATTATAGCCAAATAAAAATAAACCCAACGGATGAAGAAGCTACAATATTTCAAACATATAAAGGTTTATACTGTTACCAAGTTATGCCGTTTGGGTTAAAAAATGCTGGTGCTACCTATCAACGCCTTATGAATAAAATTTTTAAAGACCTATTAGGCCGCACAATGGAGGTATATGTGGATGACATGTTAGTAAAAAACTTGGAAGAATCATAGCATATTTCTGACTTAGAAATATGCTTTAACCTTCTTTGATGTTATAACATGCGACTTAACCTGACCAAGTGTGCTTTTGGAGTTACGTTGAAAATTTTTTTTGGATTTATGGTAACCCATTGTGGGATAGAGGCCAACCCCGAGAAAATTAAAGCTCTCAAAGATATGTCTCCTCCGAAGAATATCAAGGAAGTTCAACATTTAAATGGACGAATTGCTGCGTTATCCCGCTTCCTAGCCCGTTCTGGGTCTAGATACTTGCCATTCTTTAAAATATTAAAAGGAGCTAAAAATAATAATTTTCGATGGACTGATGAATATCAGTCTGCTTTTGAGCAACTAAAGGAGTATTTAGCATCTCCACCCTTACTATCCAAGCCTATCCAAGGAGAGATGCTATACTTATATCTCGCAGTCTCTTCCCACATGATAAGCTCAGTTTTAGTGTGAGAAGAAAATGGCATACAACAACCAATTTATTATGTCAGCAAAATTCTCTCTGATATAGAAAGTCGTTATCCACTTGCAGATAAGGTGGCTCTGGCTTTAGTTTTCTCAGTGCGAAAATTACGTTCATACTTCCAAGCTCATACTATCGGTGTTTACACTCATTTACCATTAAGGATCATCCTACATAAACCAGAAGCATCTAGGAGGTTAATAAAATGGTCTGTAGAATTGAGAGAATTTGATATAAATTTTCTACCTCGACCTGCTATAAAGTCTTAAGTACTAGCAGACTTTATAGTGGAATGCACTGCCACTCTAGAGGAGCTATCTACACGCCTTCGCTCTCAGACCCTCTATGTTGATGGAGCTTCTAAAAGACGTGTATCTTACTTATTTTCCCCCAGCAGAATACCTTAGAGTATGGACTTCGCCTAAAATTTCCTATAATTAATAATATGATTGAATATGAGGCTCTCATCGTAGGGTTGAGACTCGCCATTGATTGCGAAGCTCAAGACTTAGTAATCCACACTAACTCTCAGCTTGTAGCCTCCTAAGTTGAGGCAAACTTTAATACTCATAATCCTCAGCTGGTGCAATATCTCCACTTGGTAAAGTCTCTTCTTACTGATTTCAAGATACATCAAATCATTCACATACTGTGAGAGAAGAATACTCGAGCTGACACTCTAGCTAAGCTTACTACATCTACTACTGGAGATCTATTTTTAAAAAAAAACATACTGAAGAAATATATTTTCCTAGCATCCCAGGGTCGTGGGTAATACAAGCAATTAATGAGATAAAAAAACATTCATGGATGGACCCCATCATCTTTTCTACAAGAAGGAACCCTTCACAAGACCCAACTTCGCAACTCATCTCCAAGACAAGCTTCAAACTTTACTATTATCAAGGTGAACTATACAAACGAAGCTTGGACATACCTCAAATGCCTCTCACCTTCAGAGGCCGATTACGCATTAAGAGAGGTTCACTCAGGGATATGTGGAGAACACCTAGGAGGAAGGGCTAGCCCTTAAAATTATAAGGCAAGGGTTCTATTGGCCTACGATGAAACAAGACGCCTTGGAGTTCACAAAAAATGTGCAAGTTGTCAGTTGCACTCTAACCTCTTTCACATGCTGCATACAGAGCTCTCATCCCTTTAAAGCCCATGGTCTTTTGCTTAGTGGGGAATTGATATCATGAGACCTTTTCCGATAGCATCAAGGCAATGAAAGTTTATCATTTTAGCCATCGACTACTTCACTAAATGGGTGGAAGTCGAACCACTAAAAATCACGAGGCAAATGCTAAATAATTTGTTTGGAAAAATATAGTATGTCGATTCGATCTTCTAAAAGATCATCACAATGGAACCCAATTTACTTGGAAAAGTCTTTACCTTTTGCAAAGATCTTCACATTCAACATACGCTAAAGCACATCCTCAAACTAATGCGACGCTACCAAGGACTATACTCAAAGGACTAAAAACACGTCTTGAGAAGGTTGGGGGCAATGGGTCGATGAGCTTTCTAATGTCCTTTGGGCTTATCGCAATACATCGCGCACCCCGACTGATGGACATCTTATAACTTGTGTTTCAGCACAGAAGCTATTATACTAGTAGATATCGGGATTCCAAGTCCAAAAGTTCAATTATTCGATCATGACAGTAATGAAGAAAAACTCGCACTGGACCTACTCCCAAACTCATGACACCTGCTTTTATCACCAAAGGGTAGCCACTTCAACAAGAGTAAAACCTCATCCCATATCTGTTGGTGACTTGATCCTACTTCTCAGTGCAAGGCCTCAATGTAATAAACTCTCACCTCTTTGGGATGACCCATATGTGGTTATAGCTATGGTGAAGTCAGGTACTTTCAAGCTCAAGGATCCAGAGGGAAAAACTTTACCTCGAACTTGAAACACTGAGAATCTCTGAAAATATTATCAATAATTCCTCCTGCATAATTATTACAACTTTTATTTTGTCTCATTTATCATTTCCTCTTCATGTAGCCGACCCCACTTAGTGAGGTAAAGACTTACCGTCGTTGTCGTCATTTCTTCTTGAAACTCATATCTGTGTTAAAATCATTTTATGATTGTATCATCGAACTTATCAGAGTAATGAATTTATAACTTTTTTCTTACAAGCTTATTTCTTCTTCATTTAATCCTCCCACTTGAGAAATATACAACTCACGTTGTATCTCAATCGGGGCATAATCAATCCCAAGCGGACTTGATCGACCTCTTCCATACTGGTAAGAAGTCAAGTAACACTTTGGTGATACCTAGATAGGTCAAAAGGTCCTTGGTGGACATCCCACCTCTTCCATGTGTTAACATCATCAAATAATTTTCGATACCTGATAGGTCAAAAGGTCCTTGGTGGACATCTAACCTCTTCCACAAGTTAACTCATCAAGTAACACTTTGACAAACAACCCTGATTGGTCATGGATTCAATTCAACCTCAGATAGTTAGCGGGCCGTCAATAATATTCCAAATTACCCGAAAAAAATAAAAATAAGAGCTGCATTTCATCTAAAAATAATAATAATAAATATAAATAAAAATTTCATTGACAGCATTAACATGATGATATAAAAAAGAATTAAGATTCTGATATACACTATAACAATACATAGATAAAAAAAATGCATCCTCAAGTGACGCTACATCATATTAGTTGGTGATATCAACATCCTCCTCACCACTATGAGATGCTCCCTTGGACTCACTCTCAACTCCTTCATCTCCTGAATCTGAGGAAGAGTATTCAGATACTTGGTTGGGAGATAGACCCTCAATACTAGCTCTGGTCTTACGATGCACTAAGCGGATCTTTTTAGGAACCCTCAGATGAAGCCCTCCTCTAAACATTAGTGCTCCAAATCCGTCATTTCAACATCAAGAATATAATTATGAGTTTCCTGGACGTGGTCTTCGATGGTATCGCGATAAGCCAAGGAGTTCTTAAAGTTTTCCACTGCCTTCAAAGAGATTTCATTTGCTTTCGCTTCTGACATTATATGCTCCTTCTCAGAAAGATAATCTTATAATATTTTCTTCTCCAGTTCGAGAGCTCTCTTCTCCGCTGTAAGTGCCTTGAATCTTTTCTCTTTCTGGCGAGTCTTTGTCCTCACCTCAATTAGCTCATCACGAGTGTGCTCCATCTCCTGACACTGGAGAGAAAGAGAAGTCGACATGTTCGTTAACTCAGTTCTGCACCCGATTAGCTGATCCTCCAAAGTCGTCACTTTTTTGGCCTTAACACTCATCTTTCTTTCATACTCGCCTTGCACATATTTTACTTTCAAAAAATTCAATATTTCACTCATCTAAAGAGACACCCAAATGAGCCATCAACCCTAATGTTTGAGTTACCTATAAAAAAAACCATCACAAATATTACACAAAAGAAAAGAAGGAGAAAAAGAAGAAAAGAATAAAGAAGGTAAGACAACGTACCAATTCATTTGCTCGTTAACGTCCAGTACATATGTGATTTAACACCTCTTCAAAAATGTGCGCTTCGAGAAATGAACTCCCCATTATGATAAACAAATAAACTCGAGGTCAACCTAACATCTTCTTCACAGATATCTGAAGTAGTCACTTCAGCGCATGTCTTCTTTTTCTTTAGGAAAGAAATATTGTCACCACCCTGATTTTGTGACGGGCTTCTTGAAAGAATCTTATGAATATAAAGAGACCTTTCATTACCTTTACTTGACCTCTTCAGTGGAAAAGAATGAGATCTCCCTGCCTGGATGGAAAGGCCAACCTTGAACATTCTATCTTCAACTATATATTTGCTAATATGATGTAACTTATGTTGTAAGCTTTTTACATCAGGAACATTAAGAGTTGCCAAGATCTCTTTCAAAGAATGGATCGGAAGGTCATTCAATCTTCCCATCTCGTGAAGGCCCCACTCATTTTTCACAAAAAAGAATCAAGTAGACCAATTTTTAGAGGGATCCCGTGCTGAAAATTCTATCTAATTCTTTATAGTCCGATAAGAAACACATCTTTGAGTATCACATGTGAATCTACACATTCAGCACAAGTATTTGATGTTCAAAGTAACACCACACTCTCTAAAGAAGATAGTCAAACCAACAATGACCACTAAAGCTCGAAATAAAAATTATGACAAAGTTACACCACATATTTTGAAGATCTCAATCAACTCGGGAGCCAAAGAGAATCACAATCCCTCATAAAGTATCATCTCATAAACAATAAAGTACCCTGGTGGAGGTGAACGGGCTCGATCAGACTTTTTAGCAACAATGGTCATCAACTCATTAGGGAAGTAAAATTTTCTGCGGAATACCATTAAACTATCTGATGTGATAGTGGATGATATATCATCTGTAGCAATCATGTTATGTGTTTTCTTCTGGCCATCACCCTGTGAAAATACATGATAAATAAAGAGGAAGAAATGACAAAAATCTGAAAATTTTTTGAAGCAGCTTACTTACCCCAATACTTGAGCGTATCCTTTTTTGACTCTCTCTCTCACGGATAGCATGAGATAAAATTTTTTGCTTATGATTTGACGAAAAAGATACACATACATATGAGAGAGAGAGAGAGAGAGAGAGAGAGAGAGAGAGAGAGAAGATACTCCCTCTAATGATGCTCAGAAATTACCTGCCAAACTTTCTGAGTCATTCGAACGATGGTTCTTAGCTAACGCTTCTCCCCCACCTTGGTGGTTATCAACTGCTGAACCATCCATTGAAGTTTCAAAAATCTAATTTCTTACAAAAAGAAGTAGGAACAGCCTTGATCTCCAAACCGGGTCCGACAAGGGCGAACGCCTCTTTTGAGGAAAAGTTGGAGCCATGTATGAACCACGGCCGCCCAAACCCGGCCGGTCCGACGAGGTCCTCTTTTCAAGGAAAATGGAGCCAGTGAACTACGGGTCTTGATGGCCTCCAAACCCGGTTGGTCCGTCGAGGTCACACCTCTTCGAGGGAAACTGAGCATCGCGTATGAACGCTGATCTTCCAACCCTTGACGAGACACCTCTTCGAGGGAAAACTCTCACCAGATGAACTACGGGTCTTCGCCCAACGACCTTCACTCAAGAAAAAAAGAAGCACTATAGCACATGAGAAGTGTCTCCCGCCCCTGGGGATTTTATAGACCATAGGCAAAATGTCAAAAATCTAAGAAAAAAGGCTTAAAATCGCTCAAAACTATGGAAAATCGCAGAAAATAGACAAAAACGGACGAAAATATCCTCATTGGTTTACCATGCCACGCCTCATAATTTCCTTCTCCCTCAGTTCAGCCGCCGCCTTCAAGGCCCTTGCGCTCATCGGCTGCCATAAGCCGCTTCGCTGCTGGCTCATGCTTCATGGCAGCTCGCCTGTGGCCTCCAGCTGCGGCAGCTACCCATATCATGCTACCGCGAGCTCGCCGCCATACAGACGTATGCTGATACCAGAAGCGCAGAAGCGCCTGCAGCCAGGCGCGCGCTGAAGCCTCAGACTCAGAAGCCTATAAGTATCTAAATAGTCCATCCCTGTGACCGCTGCCTTGCCCGCTACGATCATAATCTACTCATGAAGATCTGCTCTCTCAAATTGTATGGTTAATGGACCCGCAAATTTCATTGAAGAATTTGCTATTTTTAAGTATATGACATATATATTTTTAGATAGTTGAGATAATGTCATCCAAAAAAATAGCAATATTAATCAAAAATCTACTAAAAGCACGAATCTTGATGTCAAAAGCAAGTTGATCCTCGGTTGAAACTATGAGATCAAGCACTTAAAATATCTTTGAAAACTTTGGGACATCAGTTAAATCCATAAATAGCTCTTAAGCATGGAGTGTTTATAGTCAAATCGAGCGTCTTGACGAGCCGAATCTAACAAGCCCAAGATCTCATAATTTCGACTTCGTTTGAACATTCAAATACTTAAAATACATCAAATAATCAAAGGAATCATTCTGAGCCGTCCGATGAAGTGGAGTGGTTTGGATTTTGCATGTATTTACAGAGATGCCAATCCTCCAATCTATAAATAGCCTCTCATTCCTCATATGAGGGGAGCTCAAGGAAGAGAGAGGAGAGAGCTCTAAAGCTTGAAGATCGTCCAAGCACAATCGTGATACCACTGACGGCCGAACCACCACCGCCGGGCCGATCCTCGCCATCGCCAACCTCGGTCTCCATCATGATGACCTTCATCAATGCTTTCCGCTGTTGTTCACCATCGCTCCTACCACTTAAGCTACCATTGACTACATCGTTCCTTTCTCATATACTATTCTGTAATCCCGTTATCAGGAAGATTTTGCACTCTGAAACATATATATAGTGGAAGCTTTTTACTGGGCTAGGCCCCGTGATTTTTTCCCTATTTTCGAGATTTTTCACGTGAAATTTTCTGGAGTTTTCTTGTTCACACTTTAAAAACCTGTGTGTGTGCTGGGTTTCACAATAAGACTAAGGCATAAACTTTTACTCTACCGCAACTGGTTTCTTAGCACGCAACAAAATATATTAATCTTTATAAGATTTGCGGCAAAAAATATTATATCATCGTTCTGTTCTTTGCATCAATAAATGTGCTAAAACTCTCTTTTTTTCATCAAATAAATATGTTGAAATATATTCAAAGTTCAAACAAATCTCCCTTTTTTTTCCACAGCATCACAATCAAAATTATACTAACTATACTACTTGGCCTTAAATACCTTAACTAGAGCTAGTAGAAACTAATAATCCAATTAATCAATAAAATAAAAGGAAATTTCACATTATGCCCAAATTGGTATTAAAAAGGTATCTCTTTATGATTAAGAATGACTTGGCGAAGTTAACCTTCTTTCATACTTTGAGAGTGTATCCCTCATGAAGACTAGTGAAAATCAAAGACTTTAAACACTACAAGAATGTGAAATAATGCCAATTAGATCAAACAATATAATAATTGAGATTTTAAGAATGCTAGAGAACTAAACATAAAATATAGTGTTGTGTGACACAACACTTATAAAGATTAACTTTTAAATGACCAAATCAACATTATTATTCTTTTTCGAGATGACATTGTTCATAGTTCATCGATCAGAAAGGTCACAAAGCTTTAATATAGTTGCTATAAAATGACGATCATAAGCTTAATGTTGATATGAACAATTATAGTGTTAAGATGCAAATATTAAAATGATACTCTTGTTAGAAATACTTGAGTGTCAAAAGAGTTTATTTTTATTTTTATTTTTTTGGGACGATATTTCAACACCCCACCCATCTGGGGATAATGAAATATTATCGTAGGTATAAGTGACACATTAAATCACTCCATCGTGTCAGTCACTTATTCCAAGCGCCTGCGCGGATCGAATATGGTCAGAAAATTTAGGTGCTTTCACCAACCGAACTAAGACACGGTGGGTACGAGTTTATCTTCTAATGATGACCTAGAAAATGATGCTACTATAATGAACGTTCTGTAACTACATCAATATTAATAATATTATTACTATTATCAAGAGAATAAAATATTTGGCGGTGAAGTTCATATAATGTTGAAAAGAGGGGGAAAGAATTTAGTAAACTCAGTTTACCTCCTTAACATTCATCCTCTTCTTCTCTTCTCTTCCAATGGGGACCTCTTACACACAACCATGCCTCCCTGCAGTTTCTTATTCTCATCCCCAATCCCACTACACCAATCCTTCTCCAACTCCCACAACCAACAACTACAACCACTTAATCCAATCTCTCTGCAAGCAGGGCAATCTCAGCCAAGCGTTCAAGCTCCTCCCCCATGAGCCCAACCCCTCGCAGCGCACATATGAGTCTCTCATACTCGCATGCACCCGTCAAAATTCCAACTTTTATGCTCCCGTCATTGATGGCCGCATCGCGGTCGACGGGTTCTACCACGACCCATTTCTCTCCACCAAGCTTATCAACATGTACTCCCATTTCAACTCTCTTTATGACGCTCGTCGCGTGTTCGATAAAACTCCTGAGAAGACCATTTTTGTTTGGAACGCTCTGTTGAAGTCTCTTATCATGGCGGAGGAGGTTGAGGAGACGCTCTCGTTGTTTAGAGAGATGGGCCGCAATGCAGTTAACTTTAACAGCTTTTCATACTCGTACGCGCTCAAGGCATGCCTTTCTTCCTCGTCAAATCTCTCCCTGGTACTCCATAGAGTGCGGCAGATCCATGGCCACGTGATTCGGCTCGGTTTCGACTCTAGGGTCCATGTAGCGACTACACTTGTTGATTCATATGCAAAGATTGGGAAGGTTACCTACGCACAGAAGGCGTTTGAGGAAATGCCTCACAGGAATGTAGTTTCCTGGAGCGCCATGATTGCTTGCTACGCTAAAAACGAGAGACATTTTGATGCGTTGATGATCTTTAGGGAGATGATGATGGCGCGAAACCCCGAAATTGCTCCTAATTCGGTAACAATGGTCAGCGTTCTCCAAGCTTGTGCTGGGCTGGCTGCTCTGAGTCAGGGGAAACTGGTGCATGGTTACGTTCTGAGGCGAGGGCTTGATACCGTTGTATCCGTGGCGAATGCTTTGATCGCATTGTACACAAAGTGCGGAAGTTTGGATTTTGGGCGCCGAATCTTCGATGCAATGATCATTCCCAGGAATGTTGTTTCATGGAATTCCATGATTTCAGGTTATGGCGTTCATGGTTTTGGAAAGGACGCAATTTTCGCTTTTGAAGAGATGATCAGTGTGGGGATTTCTCCGAGTCCAGTCACATTTGTGAGCGTCCTTGGCGCTTGCAGCCATGCTGGTCTTGTCGAGGAAGGCAAGAGATTGTTCCAGTCAATGGAGAAGGAGCACAATCTGAAACCTCAATCTGAACACCATGCATGTATGGTGGATCTTCTCGGTCGCGCCGGTCGATTAGACGAAGCCGCAAAGATCATAGAGGAGATGGAGATTGTTCCAGGCCCAACAGTATGGGGCTCCCTTCTCGGAGCATGTAGGATCCATGGAAACATAGACCTCGCAGAGAAAGCATGCTCTCATCTCTTCGAACTTGAGCCCTGGAATGCTGGCAACTACATTCTTCTAACTGACATCTACGCTGAAGCTAAGCTATGGGAGGAAGTCAACAGAGTGAAAAAGCTCTTAGAAGAAAGGGGTTTGCAGAAGTTGCAAGGTTGCAGCTGGATTGAGGTTAAGAAGAAGCTTTACTCCTTCGTTTCCGTTGATGAATTGAATCCACAGATCGAGCAAGCTCATGCCTTGTTGACTCATTTAGTGAAGGAGGCGAAGGAGATGGGTTATACTCCAAACACCAAAGTTGTTCTCTATAATCTTGAGCAGGAGGAAAAGGAGAAAATCGTGTTGGGTCACAGCGAGAAGCTGGCGCTGGCTTTTGGGCTCATCAGTAGCAGTAAAGGGGAGGTTCTTAGGATCACAAAGAACCTAAGGTTGTGTGAGGACTGCCATTCACTGACGAAGTTTATTTCTATGTTTACGAATAGAGAGATTCTTGTGAGAGATGTGAATCGCTTCCATTGTTTCAGAAATGGCTTGTGTTCATGCATGGATTACTGGTGAATTTATGCTTGAAAAATTTGTTAGTCTGTGAGAGATTGCAAAGCTTGTACAGCAACTGATTGTGATTATGATTGTAATATATTTATATGTAATATCAACCATCTATACCAAGTAGTTGTTGATAAATTTTTTTTTATAGAAAGATTTAAGTATATAATTTCTATGTATTTATATATGCAATACTTTAAGTACTTTTTGCTGATGACATTCTTCTTGTTGATAAGATTAGAGAGAGAGTTCAAGAGAAACTTGAATTATGGAGGTCAACTTTAGAGTAAAGGTTTTCGTTTAAGTAGATCTAAAACTGAATATATGAAGTGTAATTTTAGTTGTAGAAGTTCTAGTGATAGTGTTGCGATATTAAGTGAATAAGTTATTAAAAAGAGTGAGTGATTCAGATATTTAGGCTCTATTGTTCAAAACGATGGTGAAATAGATGGAGATGTTATTAGTAGAATTCATGTTGGATGGTTGAAGTGGAGAAATGTATCTAATTTGTTGTGTGATAGAAAAGTATGGCTTAGACTTAAGGAAAAATTTTATAAGATAGTGATAAGACTGAATGATTTATGAAAGTAACGCTACCAAGAAGAAAGCATAACACTAAGTTAAGTGTTGTTGAGATGAGGATGCTCAGGTGGATGAGTGGCTTTACTCTTAGAGATAAAATGCGAAATGAATATGTTCGTGAAAAGGTTGGAGTAGCTCCAGTGGCAAATAAGATTAGAGAGGGTTGCCTTAGATGGTTTGGCTACATAAAGCTTCGACCATCCGATGACCCGGTTATGAGAGTAGATGCATTAAATTTAATTTATGTTAAGAAAAGTAGAGGTAGACCTAAAAAGACTTGGTTAAGATGTATAAAAAATGACTTTAGTATACTTGAATTAAATGAGAATTTGACACATACATAAATGAGACAAAGGATTCATGTAGACCCATTTAGTGGGATAAAGGCTTGTTGTTGTTTTTGCATATATTTAATACTTACATTTTCATATTTACTCAAATATTTAATACTACATAAAAATTAATATAATGACTTTTTTTATTTTAAACTAACCTTTTCATTCACATAAAAGATGCTATAGTTGCAAATATTAAATTTTAAGTGTTAGATATGGAAATGTGTAGGAATTATGTGCAAGATATAATTTTTTCTAAATTTATTTGAAGATTTACATATATGTCACATAATTATATGTATATATATTTACATATATAATATCTAGCTTATGTTTGAAAAAGTATAAATATTTTTTTAAAAATAATAATAGTGATATTTTTGATGTGATGTTAAAAATTTAAATGCTATGAGTAAAAATATTAAAATTTAAATACATAAATATATAAGAATTATGTGGTATATATGTAATGCATAAAGGTTTTAGTTAAATAAAAAAATAAATTTTTTAAGTACATGTGTATAGTCATGAACTATCTATACTAAGTAATTGTGGATGAATTTTTTTATAGGAAGATTTAGGTACATATCTCATAGTTCTTATGTATTTACATATCTAATATTTTAATTTTTCATATTTATTCAAATATTTAATATTATATGAAAAATAACACCATCATTTTTTTTTAAGGAAATACACTTTTATTTAGAAATAATTAATTTTAGGTATTAGATATATAAATGTATAAAATGCAAGTGCTGCGGGCCCTAGATAGTATTTTGCTACCTGAACTGCTTCATGATCTATGATTATGATGTGATCCATGGATACATGCCAACAAATGACTTACTTTAAAATGATGTTAATGATGGCTAATATTTTTAATATGATGTTAATGATTTAATTGCTATGCATATAAATATAAAAATTTAGTTATTAAATATATAAATATATAAAATTATTTGGTATGTATATAAATGATCCTTTAATTAATTAAGAAAATTGTTTAAGTCAAATATAAATAAAATTTTAATTTAATTATAATGTTTTAATAAATAAATTTACTTCGCCCATTTGAATAATTGTCTGGGTGGTGTAGTTGGTTATCACGCTAGTCTCACACACTAGAGGTCCCCGGTTCGAACCCGGGCTCAGACAAATTTGTTTTATAATTTTATTTTTTTTGTTAAATATTACAATTTGAGGGTAAAATGGTAAATGCAATCCCGGGCGGCCGGGCTCTTTCGCAAACGCCTTCTCGAGGACCAGTTCTCAATTCAATTCCAGATTTTCTCTTTCTGCTTTGCTCGCTATCTCGTTATTTAGGGCTTCCGAACTCTTCTTCCTCGAGCTCCAATAGCCACAGATAGTTCGATCGAATATACGGAGAGAGGTGTTTTGCTGATAGCATCATCAACGATGGATTGGGGTAACGTGACGACCGAGGATCTCATCGATGCCCTTCGAGAGGTGGATTGGTCTACTCCTCCGCGTCCTATCTCCGAATTCTTCGGCAGATTCACCGTCCCCCGATCCTCCTCCAAGTGGGATAGTCGGTTGAAGTGCAACCTTTACTAGTGAGCTGGTTCCTTCTCTCTCAATCGTTTGCTTATCTTTTTCGTTAATTTCCTGCTAATTAGTTCTTAGATGTCTGTTTTTTTTTTTTCTGGGTTTTTTGAGATGAATGCTATGTGCTTTTAGGGCTCCGTTACTAATTCCTTTTCTGCATTTCAGCTACAGAACGAATTACTTCATAATGATCGTCCTCATTCTTGGTAAGAAAGTGCTTTTACCGGCAGATATTATAGAATTGA
Source organism: Cymbidium sinense (assembly GCA_021442155.1). Classification (NCBI taxonomy): domain Eukaryota; kingdom Viridiplantae; phylum Streptophyta; class Magnoliopsida; order Asparagales; family Orchidaceae; genus Cymbidium; species Cymbidium sinense. Next base: position 118,388,521 of record CM038225.1, read on the forward strand.
TAGTTGAAATATGTTTGATATACTGATGATCCCATCTGCGCTATGGATGTGTATTAGGGATTGGATTTATTCGAAAGCCACTTGCTATTATTGCTGCTGTTTTGACGACATTGAGTATCGCGTTCTTGAATGATAGGTATTCTACTTTATGCCTGAAAACTTTGTCCTTGATCAGTTAAATGTGAAGAAATGTCTGAGAAAATTTGTTATTGGTAATATCTTTCCTCCTTTTATTATTTTCTCCATAATAGAAGTAATGTTACTGTAGATCTCTTCTAAATTTTCAAAATTCTTAAAGAAACCTTTAAGCCGTGTGATATCCAACTGATTTTTAACAGATTTTCATGAATAGGCACTGTAACTCTAAATCTCCTATTTACTTCCATGCTGTTGAGATGAATGTCCCAATATTCTTATTCAGGTAAGTTCCCATTAAATGCTGAAATGGTGCCCACCCGATATATAACCAAACAATTTCAAGAAGTTAAAAATATTGCCATCAAGTTTATTATGTAAAAAAGAAAATTGATGCAGTCACTGAATTCAGATACAGGCAAAATGAAGATCACAATTTTCAATTTTCTTTTCTACTAAGCATCATAGCAAGCATCCAACGCTCTGTTTACCATTGCTATCTAGCCATTTGTTAGTGGTTGAGTAAAATTTAAATTTATAGTTCCAAATAGAGTCTATGATATTTCCAAATGCGTGGAACAAACTTATAAGCAATAGTGGATGGTAAACCATGTAATCTAATTAATTTCTTAAAAAAAGGCATCATCACAACTATTTTTATTAAAATTATGGTGAAATAACTGTGTTTCGTTTCCAAGCTTTTTAATCTTTGGTGATTCTATAAATGAGTTTCACATGAAAAATCTTTTTACTTTTCTAGGGAGGTCGCTGTGGGTAGTCTAATGGCAAAGATCCGTTAATTCAATAATTGACATGATCGATTTGAAAATTTATCTTTATGGTACTTTCTCTTCAACTACGGTTGAATAGGGTGAAACTTCTAAAAAAGCAACATCATCTCTAAAAGATGTCGTTGCACAGGAACCTGTTTATTTCTCTAAGGAATAAAATAGAATATTATTGAAATTAATCTCTCTGATTATTCAATAAATAATCCGTGGGCCTTATTTGAAAGATATTTGAGAAACAATCATTTTCCATTTGAATCTAATCTCTCAAGAGAAAATTATGAAAAAATCTTAATATAATTAAAGTGTGTTGAGATTAACCATGTTCGTGATCAAACGAATCATACTATTTTGTATAGCAAATGCGTTATACAAAAGATCTTTCATCAAAGTGAATGGGGTCTAACTCCATTCCAAGAGAAAAATGTATTTTTATTCTTCACTAATTTACAGTACAAAATTGACATAAATTATTGGTGTTATGTTCAAGCTATGATGAAAGCCTTTTTCTTTCTCAACGAATAGCGAAGACATTCAAGGATGTTCATAATGAACAAAGATATTATCAAAGATTTCCAAAGACGACTCTTCGTGGTGGAACTATTTTGGAGCAGAATTAAATATTCTTCCGGATCCAATCAAAGAAGTCTTTAATGAATTGATGGAAGCTGTTCCCAAAATGAGGGTTATTAATCCCAGAAAGATGATCCAAGGGCAAAATCTCGTCCACTTCTTTACAGACTGCCAAATCTCATGAATTTGGAGCTGGAACGTTATTCTTGGAAAAGACCCTTTTAATCAACCTAGATTTGACAGCTTTTAAAATTGGAATTCAATTAAGATTGAGGATAGTGAAATTAAAGTATCATCAAAGTTTTATTCACCAATGCTTTTCAAAACTCGATTTTGAATTATCTCATGATGATTGAGTATTAAAAGGCGTTATATGAGAACGGTTCGATAAAGAACGCCAAAAAAATTTGAGAATCAACTCGCCAAGGTGTTTAATCACTCTATCTACATCTGACGGACACTCTTTGATACGACGGAATCCACTGGAGAAATTTAATGGATTCCAGCTTCATACAGCTAAATTATTGCTTTCACTTTGCCTTTACAGCGCAAAAGGAAAGCATCATTATCTCCACCAGTAGAGAATCTACTTTACAACTCATAAAGCGGTCCCACTAGATGAAATAATTGCTACTTTTCAAAAGTAGCCACCTAAAGCGGTCCCACCAGATGAAATAATTGCTACTTTCCAAAAGTAGCCATCAAAAAAATTTACGAGAATCAACTCGCCAAGGTGTTTAATCACTCTATCTACATCTGCGACAGTGACGACTCTTTTGACGGTGTCGACGTGGAATCCACTGGAGAAATTTAATGGATTCCAGCTTCATACAGCTAAATTATTGCTTTCACTTTCTTCTGTATAAAAGGAAAGCGTCATTATCTCCACCAAGAGAATCTACTTACAACTCATAAAGCGGTCCCATGGATGAAATAATTCTACTTTTCAAAAGTAGCCACCTAAAGCCCCACCAGGATGAAATAATTCTTCTTTCCAAAAGTTACATTATTACCTCCACTTTGACGTAAATAATTATGTCAATAATTCTACTTCGCTCAGTTGCTTAATTTCTAAGAAAAGTTTCTTCTACCTCCACCTCTATATAAGGAGGCCTGCTCAGATAAAGCTCGGTTATCACTTCTCCTCTCCTCTTCTCTTCTATTCTCTTCTTGAGAAATGAAAAATTATATCAACTGAAAAAAAAAGAGAAATTTTATATAGGTTCACTCAATTGATATTTTCCGTTGTTGTAGTGTCACTATGTTTGATTGTGGAGAATTACACCCTAATTCTTTCAATATAATATAAAAATGGCGACCCATGGCTATGTTTGTGCAATAATGCATTTTCTTCATAAGTCAAAATATTGCTTTCAGAACGCAAGACATACTTCCACTTATATTATTGTTGATGCCCATTTTTTTTTCACTTTTCTTTTTAGGTAATACTTCACTTTTGAAAAGTGGAAATCAATAACCGGCTTGGTGATGTTCACATCTGAGACTTGTTTTGTTTTTTTATAATGAATATGGTATATCCATTATTTTCACATTAAAATCTATTTATATTTGTGCATTAAATGCCAAAGAAATTGCTCATTACCTGCAAAAAGATTCGTGCAAGCAGACAAACTAGATTTAATGTGGTGCTTCAACTTCTAAATTTTATACTCAAATTTCAATCCAACAAAATATTTGGCATAGTTAATTATTCCTTTTTATGCGGTAGCATTACTTATATTTCCTAACATAGTAGCATATGACATTTGTGATTCGTGGATTCATTGAAGTTATCTATACTACTAGTTTGCATTCGGGAATGTTTATTTATGAATGATTACTTGAATGGTGTCTTGAAATGTTTCACATATTGGCCATTCATTCTATAGTTTGCATGCAATCTTATGCTTGAGAGAACTTATTCTTTTTCGATTTGAATTGGAAGAAACATGATTCTAATTTTTTTGATATATTGCATGCATTGAATATTTTGTTAATTTTTTCACTAGTACTGTTATAATAAATCATATAGTGGGGCCTTGAAAAACATATAATTTTTTGTTAGTCATGTAACCTTTTATTTGGTAAATTTGGTTTCGATGAGATTCAGGAAGCTCTCAAAAATAGTTTTGTAATCTTTCTTGGAAGGATTGATTCTCAAATATTGGTCGAGTGTGTACTAAATTGGAAAGCTGCAATTTTAAAAATCAAATAAGGAGGGTTGGCTAGGAAAGACTAGAGAAAAAATATGTTGGAGAAAATAAAGAAAATCAACCTAAATTCTCTTCACAAAATTCACCTCATCATAAAGGTTGACTCCTTTTAAGGAAATAATATTAGCAAGCGTTAGTTATTTTTAGGGAGCAGTTCTTTTGTTACAGTTTCTTTTAAATTTGAATATATTTTTAGATATTTGTTGGATCATTATAAATAGAGGTCAAGTTGTAATCTAAATCAAGTGTTGATTGAATGAAATTTTAATTGCCACTTCAAAATTCGTCCAAATATTCACTGGCTTCCCCATCTACAAATAAGCTAATAAGGAGAGTATAAGGACAATTACATATTGAACTCTACATAAGAAACTAGCGGATATTAGTTAATGAAGGTTATTGCTTGAACTTGGACCTATAAGCCACTATTTGGGAACTAACTAGCATAATGCTCGAGTTTTTGACACAACTCGCTAATGACAATATTCAATATTGAATCATTTGATATGATTATATTTCCACTAATTGTCAGCATTACAGTTTTGCAGTTACTTTTAATGAAAAAGTAACAAGGACTGTGAGACAATTCTCTCCTCAACTGGCTGCAAAATTGAGGCCACCAATAGCGTGAGTGTGCTTAAATCCATTCATTGTTTTAATTATCATATCTATCATGTGATGTTATGAACTGAGGTTTGTTTTTCTCAATATTGCTTGTAGACCCGTTATCCGAGGGCGGCCACCTGCAAAGAGAGCTATTCATATATGCGGACACCCTCGGTGGGTGTTTGTCTTGATATTTTCTGCAGGTAAATAATATGTATTCTTTTAGCATGATGGATGTATTTCTTTTAATCAACACTCAAGTGTTCGCTGTTCATATTTTCAGCTAGTTGCATCTTGTGGTTCACTTCTTGTAGCCTTCTTACTGTACTCTGGGCTCTTGTTATTGGTCTTCTAGGTACAAAGTTAATCACATTCTGCTGTTTCTGCTTTCATGGCGTCTGAGCCTAATGTGTTTTTGACTTTTGGTGTTTGTATAACTTGCAGCAACAGTACTACATGCCAGCTTCAGAACTCCGAATTTGAAAGCCCGTTTAAATACGTTTCGTGAGGAGTTTCGTGCAGTGTGGCGCAATTACAGCGAGTTGTGACTGTTTCACTGATGTAAGTGCCTTACCTCTGCTGCAACTTCCTGTTGCAGAGTTTCTTGATTTGTTGAACTTGGCTTTACATGCTCTATAGATCTGGTTTGCCGATTGTACTTTGGAAAAGCCTATACTTTCACATACTTTGGCATATTTCTATCTTTTAGTGGAGCTTATCTGTTGTTCTTGATTTTCTATCATTAATTCATGAAATTAGAGGCACGTTGGCCTTTACAGGTGGAATTAATAGCTGCATATTTTATTACTTTACAAGAATAATCCAGATCAAAGCATTGGCGATCATTCTTTCAATGAGGTGGACTCTCAATAATATTTTTATGATGTCATGACTAACTACATGAATCTTTTAAATTTTTGCATAGATGCTTACCCCTTCTTTTCTTGTTGAGAAATCCAGTAAAAAAACTTTATTAGGTTCAGACTTTAATTATATGTTTCATGAAGTAATATGATATTTAGGATTCATTTGGGCAATTTTTTTTTACCATTTTATCTAGTTTTTATGAAGATATATCACACTTTTATTTGACTTTTTTTTAAAAAAAAAACTTCTCAGAAATAGTTTGTGAGAATGAGCTTTTTACAATCAAATATATCAGAATGTGATAGCTATAAGAAAATTATTTAACTTTTGATTAAAAAAAATTCTATAATTCATATATTAAAAATTATTTTTCTCACAATAATTCTATTAAGATGCAACTACTTGTGCAAATCTTGTGTTCTTCCAGTCCATTAATTTTTTGTTTCTCTCCACCAATTCAAATAATTTGATGAATGAGGGATCTGCCTGATGCCTTTTAAAGGAGGGGGCTGCGATTTATGCTGTTCATATATATGTATATGGAAAACTATATTTACATTTCATTAAATTTTGAAATTCCTGCAGTTATGCAGTTTACGTTTCTGCAAATAGTTTGCATAAATTTGTATTAATATCTGATCGAGTACTTGTCAAAAATGCACGGAGAAGAATTCATTAAACTGATTTCAAGAACATGTTGATCGGATTACAAGCTTGAGAGGAAAGTATAGTCTGCACTCGGGATATCTTTTCCATAGTTTAATTTTATAATAAAATCTATTTTACAGAGTCAGCCCCAAGGTCCATCATAGGGTGCAATTGTGGTAGTTTTTTCATAACTTTATTTTACAGGCTGAATTACAAAAAAATTGTTTGATGAAATAGTAGCTTTCTTAGTCATAGTTTTAAGAAAGTTATTATCTTTTTTATTTAAAATCTATTATAACCACACAAATTTTAAAAACTCTGTATTTCTAGAATTCTTACTAATTTGACAATCGTTTCAGCTCTCCTGAATGGATTCATGGGAAGAAAAATTAGTTTGGTCATGATCTGCGCGCCACCAAGGTTGCTATGCCATGAAAGTTATTATTATTACTAATTTTATTATTTTTTTTTGGCAGGATTATCAGATAGAAGGTGACGAATGGCGTGGAAGTGGTTGGTGTGCTGTTAATATAAAATCTCCATTATTTCCGGTGATGAAATCTCAACTTTGTCCGGTTGGTGCTTTAAACTTACTTAAATGGCTTAAGAACTAAAGCTGTATTCAAAATTGTTGGCGTTTATTGGTGCAATTAGTGTTTCAGATTCATCCTGTCCCAACACATGCATGCAATTCTAACATTCCTCCATGTTCGCATCAAACAGTAAAGATTGCAATGTGATTTTGTTGAACTATATCTTCAAATAGGAAGATGATTTAGGGTTGGCAGGTGATAGTCTAGCCGTACAATAACTATAGTGTAACTTACTGCTGGAGTGAATTCAGATCTAATCTTTTGATAAAAGTTGTTCTAATCTAGACAAGGAGTAGATCAACAGAACAAAAAAAATAAAAATAAAAATAAAAATAAAAAAATTAAAAAAATTAAAAACTTAAAAATAATAATAAAAAAATAAAAAAAAAATAAAAAAATGTATCCAGGAGCAGAATATTAATAATGTTCCTATCCTCTATTTAGAACAGTGTAATGCAGTGTGTATAAAGTTGGCAGTTATGGTGCAGTCAGATAGAAATTGGGGTTTTAGTGATTTTAAAAGAATTATAAAGCGTTGTCTTATCATATAAAATTAGAGGGGTAGTATTAGACAATGAGAAGATGGGTTGTCAGAATTGCTAGCCATTGTAGTTATGTGATGAAAAACTCTGATGGTAGAACTAAAACTTTGTATAATTTGTAGTAGAGATATGATATTTAAGATACATCGATACTTCAAAAAATAAGATGTGTAATATTTGACATATGTCGGACACAAATACGGTTTTGACACGCTTCAGACACGTGTCTCTGAATAAAATAATATTAAAAAAATTAAAATATAATAAATAAGATTTGAATTAAAATTATATAAAAAATATTTAAATATAATTTTTTATATTTTAAATTGTTATAGAGTTTTGAAAATTTTTTATATTTTAAATTGTTATAGAGTTTTGAAAATTTAAAAAATTAGTTTTAATTTTAATTATTGATTACAGTATTTTAAAAAATTATCAATAATAATAATAATAATAAAATGTATGAAACACTTTATGATGCATCATTTAACCCGATCTGATATGTCTTCCTAAACTAAATGAAAGTTTGATAAATGATTCTGAAAGCATTTATCATTTCTTGGTTGATTTATTTGGAAATATTAGCAGCTCTATCAGTGCCCTCGCGTATAATGCGCTGATCCATCGATCGAACTTGAACGTACTTGACATAAAATTATGGTATTTTGATTCAATGTCAATTATTCTTTTTCATTCAAAATAAATATAATATAAAAATAAAAAAGTAATCATATCTTCTACTTTTCTCGGTATAAATGTAATAAATGAAAAATTATTATAATTAAATTTAAGTCGCATGTCTTCATCTTCTAAAAAAAGACAAGCTTTTTAAAGAACATTGTGCACCCAAATGATCATTTTTAAGTTGATTTACTTGGGAACAACGCTAAGCTTAAACAAAAAGGAAGAATGCAGAAAGAGCCCAAAACTGTTCAAAAAAAAAAAAAATTAAAAAAACGGAAATTCACAATTCTCAAGTAAAGATGAAAATTTAGGTGTTAGATACGTAAAATATATAAGAAAAGTGTGCTATGATGTTAAAATGTCCCCCACCAAGAAAAGAAGATTTAAATCACCGAGGTTTTCTTTTCGTTACGGTTAAAAATACGAACCTGTCTCTACAATATCAAAGTATATAATTTACATTCTAAATCATCATCCAGCGTCACCAAAAAAAAAATTGATTGCTCTCATGAAATTTAATTGCATGGTTCTTGAAAATTAAATAAATAAATAGCTAATATCATACCCTAATTGGCGAAGAAAAGCTGCACAGAACTCAACGCAGAAGGAAGTCACCTGCAAATTTTGTTTCAAGTACCAAAGCATCGATCACCAGCATCTCCCAACCCCGGAACTATAAATCTGATAAATAGTACATGAAAATTGAGTTAAAAAATTGGAAAACAAAATCAAAGTAAGCATATGCTAATAGCTAGAAGAACATTAGAATCAAATCAGTGACATATAACCCTACCCATGCTCATTAACAACAGGGTCTATCATTCCAGTATAAACATGAAGTCTGAAAATTAAACCAAGACTCAGTTTTAGTAAACATGACAGAAGAAAATCACAATCAAATGTACAGTTTATACAAAAAAAAAAAAAAAAACAAAGCTTTTTAACCATACCCAGGGAACTTGGTGCTGAGCTTCTGAAGCGCAGGAGGGGAAGCAATAGCAGAAATCTGCAGCCTCAGTTGTCAACAAAATGATGCATGGAAACATGAAATGTATATAAGAATCATTAAACATTGGAATGAACATACGATTTTTATTTGCTTGTTGTTCAGACCACGATCTTTCAGTAAGTCCATTGCTTTCACTATTGTGCCACCTGCGATGGAGTTTGGATTAAGAGGTGTGGGTAATGCTCTTCCTAAACTAATTATATAAATGAAATTACTAAAACAAGTATGAGAGTTTTCTAAAAGTTCAAAAAGTAGTTGTTTCAGTATGTTGAATGTTAGTTAATACAGATAACTAAATTAGCTTCCACAGTAAAAAGTAAAAAGTAAAAGTTAGGGAAAGGAAAAGTTGAGAACAACCTTGGTGGAATGAAAAATAGTTATTTATCAAACTATTTAGAATAAATTTGATTAACCTTATGGAATTATCATATTCTGATTGTTGAATGAAATTTTACTTGGCATGCATGCCTCCCTCCTCCCATTGGGGCTGTTGTCCTTTTCCATAAATTGGTATCATAGCTCAGCATCATTAGCAATTCAACAAGATTGGAGAGCATGCCAACATATAACAAGGTGACCTAAATGGATGTAATAATAAGTTTGACACATAATGCATCATCATCATCATCATTAGCCTTATCCCAACTTATTTAGGGTTGGCACAAGAATCCTCATTTAGCACCTAATGAATCACTAAAATATAATGAATGAATTTAGAAAGTAGTCATTAAATAATTAAGATAAAGTTAACAGTAATGATGATAGGATGAGCCTAATGTTACTAATCACAATGCTACACTATGAACAGGAGGTCACATAATTGAATCTAGAAGGAGCTAATCTATTTTGATCTAAGTTCCAGTGCATTAAACCTACACAAACCTTCCACAAGTAATAGCCTATACACTGCACATGCCTAAGCCGCCCAGTTCTTATCTCACTATTTCAAGGGGGCATGCGTGCGCACATACACACCCACCAATATATCATAGTGTCTGCAAATAACCTGAATTTTTGGCGTTATTCTGGTTACTAAAATTATAAAAAAATGACATTCTGACTCATAACTCATTCTATATAAGAAATTAGTTTTTATATAAGACTTTTTCCTGCAACAAGAAGAATTTTCATTGCCAATTTTAACAATTAGAAATCATATTAGATTCTATTAGATATTATCTCAGAAATCCTTGAAGAAATTACATATATCTAGATTAATATAGAATATGAAATATGGATGAATAGAATAAAGGGAATACCAGTCGCAAGCATGGGATCCACGACAAGTACTCGAGAACCTTCAGGAAACTTCTCTGGCAAGCTGGAAAATGCAAGTGTAATTAAATCCATTTTTTGTGACAGAGAGCATGTTAGAACTCGTATGCTATATGAAGATGGAATCAATTATAATCAGTATACTCACATCAACGAAAAACTACTTTTCCAACAAAGAAGAGCAAGATCAAGTTAATTACAATTTGACCTCATTCTATAAAGAATATGCTTTCTACTCGAGTCCGTTTCTATCTCACAAATCATGCAAAATGTTTCCACAAGTTCCATTGACTAAGTTCGCTTAATCTTATGACATACAGCTTAGGATCTTTTTGAGAATAACTTAAATGTTTTTCAATTTTCAGGCCGCAAATGACCTCTCTTTTACCTTCGTGCATGATTAACATTCATCTAATCAATATCCATACCATATCCCCAACCTTATAAGCTTAACCCAAGATGCACATTACAGAATGAGCCATATATATATATATATATATATATATATATATGAATTTAAAAGAAGGCACACTTGAGGAATTTGAACCTACTGTAAAATATGCACATAAAAGAAAGAAGTCTTATTTTCATTTACAAATTGTTTAAGAAAATAAATTTCAAGATAAAATTTAAAAAGAAAAACTCTAAAGGAGAAAACTTGATTGGAGGTAGAATTGAAGCCAAAACTTTGGTGGTCAGACACGTGTATAACTCAACTAGGGCCAACTAGTAGAATATTTTAATTATTGGATGAGGGACTAAGTATTTGCATTTTACATAATTCACGCCTGAAATTCCCACTCCAGAGTGCTCTTCCATCTCTGCTCTCACAAATTCCCAGGTCAAAAAGCACTTAAAGCACACCATTGCTGAGCAGTCCCTGTAACCAGCTGTTCAGAGTGCGAGACACACATTAACCTAAGCTTAAGCCAATGAACAGGAGCAAAAAAACTAGTATATCAAAGGCCAGCTCGTTAATAAATTAATCTAAATGAAGTTAAAACTTTCACACTTCACGTTAACCTAAAAAAAGAAAAAGAATCCAAACATGATAAAAAACGTCTAGACTTCCTAACTTTCAATCATAGTTGCCAATATACGCATCTACACATCAGGATAAAACGATTACTTTCTAAGCATCCTAGCAGCTATGAAAAAAAAAAATCATATGCAACAGATGTTGGTCAAGAGAGTAAAACTGAAAATATCTTTAATAAGGCACCGCAAGAAATGTAAGAAAGTTAAACCTAAGCAAGTATTTTTCCCTTTTCAATGAAAAACAGATGAGCAAGTGGAAAAGTAGATAAAAACGCTCTTACTTGTTCAAATATATAGAAGGTTGGAGTGTTCTCTCATCCCTGCGCATGCCTTTTCAAAAGAAGGAACCTTCATCATTGTCTTCATTGGTAATACAATGAAGTGAAACAAAAATTTACAAAAATCATAAAAATCAATTGAGACAAAACATTACTCTTCAAAATATAACTACACTTATGGTCTATAGAAACTAATGGAGACCAGACAAGCATGTCTCAGCTCCACACGCAAAATAGCAGGTGGCAAATTGTAGTTTTAACATTTAAGAATGATCAAAGAATTAGATTGAGAAAAATGAAAGCCAACTATGCTACATGAGCTTAATATTTTTGATGTCAAAGCATTTTTGGAAAATGCTAACACTTCTTGAATGAAGAGCTATACTTTAAAATGACTAAATTATGTCTTGGTATTTTTCATAGATATTCATGATTTCTACACTGGAAAGAAAAGACATGAGAATAAAAAAAAGGAAGAAGCAGCCTTTCCTCACCAAGATGGTACGTTTTTGTCGCAGGAAGAACTGATGAAGCATGCTCTGCAAGAGCAAGACCAGCTCTCAAAATTGGAACAATCTGCTAGGTTAAAGCAATGTGTATAAGCAACTGACCAAGACAAAAATGAACCATCAAAACTCCCACAAATATTCAAATAACAAGTATATAATTGGTTCGTCTAATACTGCTTTACATTTGCAGAAAGTATAGTAGTAACAACACAATGGAGCACACTGCTATGATCGTATTTAATGAAAACTTGCAAAACAGAAAGTTGAATAAAAAACAAACCATCACTGGCTCCCTTGGATCAATAAATTCAACGGAAGCCACACCCATTGGTGATTGAATTTCTCCAGTGATTGTAGGCTGCCAGGAATTGTAAGCAATTCTTAGACCAATAAGCCCTAAATTTAGGAATGAGAAGATTATAATGTTGAATGAAGACCAAAAAAAAAAAGATTTCAAAGCCATCATCTTTAAGCGCCAATTTCTGTAAATCAACCATTTGCATAAATTATACCGCAAGAATAACTACCACGTGACAGAATAAGCACAAAACAAAGTTGTAGCTGCAAATGCTTTTCCACAAGAATCACCAAATGCCAACAGATAAGTACTAACGCAAACAACATGGTAGAAATGGTCACGTGTTGCCAGTAATCTACCAACATAGGCATCGGAATTTAGACCGTCCACCTGGAATGAATGCATTCTCTAGAGGATAATATCATGGCAGATGAACATTTAAAACTAAAGAATGAACATGTGGCAACCAACCCTTAAAATAATTTATCAACTGCATTATATAGCACTATAATGGTTTTTTCTAATGTTGATTGGAGCAAGAGTTTAAACAATATTGAACAACATTTTTCCAGAAAGAAACATTGAATACTGTTTAACTAGGTAGAAGAACATTGATCAACAATAAAAGCGAAGAGAAAATGAGCAAATGCAATGTCGATTCATATGATAATGAAGCTCAAAATTAGATAACTTCATGTACATTAAAAACTTGACAATTAACATGCCAGTCCTTGACGCCTAACCATGTAGTAAGGTTCAACAGAATATTATAAACAAAGACGGCTGTTTAAAAAAAATGATGTGCGATCCTACTTCTGATCAAAGGCCACAAAATTTTCTTGACTCAGATTGAATAGACTAATTTTTAGGAGAGAGCCTAAACCTATCAATTTATCATCATCATTAGCCTTATCCCAATTATTTGAAATTCTCTTCTGGGATGTTCGGTTTGATGTAAAAGAATTGTAATATATTCCAATTTCAGATGTTTTCTAAATTCAGATGTTTAGTTGGCTGCAAACAAAATGCAGGGAAAATTTTTGATGTTTTTGAAACTCAGCTTTTAGTTCATTCTTGTTGAATTCAAAACTCATTCAACTTGGTTAATTTCTAAATACATCGCTCGAGGCGCCACTGCTGCCCCCTAGCTCCAACCCGTCGCCAGTCACTGCGTTGTTAATCATCACTATCAGCCGGTCAACAGAGAAGCGTAATATCTCTTGTTTACACTCTCTACCTTGAGATATTCTGTTTAACAAGCAATTTCAATTTCAATTTCCTTAGCATGGATTTCTTTTAAATTTCTAAAGAGGAAAGCACAAGTAATGTATTATTCTTTCCATTGTTGAGTCACTAATTGGAAGAGAAAAGGATGGAAGGTCTATATTAAAAAATTCCATATTATTAAATCTTATTATGCACCAAGAGAATAGTGCAATGACATAACATTTTTGTAAAAAATCAACCTATAATTTGACCACATTTAACAGCTTAAAAAAATAAGAGTACCTTATGCATACGTAAACATCATATAAGAACTTATTCCATATCCAAATTAATAAATAATAAATGGAAACATGATAACTCTTCTATGAATTATTTAACTGTAATGCCACTTTTACTAAATATGCAAAATATAGTTAATTAATAGACACAGATTTATGTTTTACTGGAGGTGAATATTCACTGCAAACACAGAACTTACCAGCCAATCCCTTGAAGCCTCATAAATAAGTAATCTTCCAAGCTCAGCCATTGCACTCTCTAGCAAGAAGGGGAAGGAGAGTAATAATGTTTTCCACAAAGATAGTAGACATACAAACAAATCAGCCAGTAAATTGGTTCTGTAATTTAAAAATACATAGAAAATGCAATGGTTAACAAATTTAGATAGGATCAAAGGTGCAAATGAGAAGCTTCGGACTATTAATCAAACCACTAATCATAAATTAGTTTACACGTATTCAAAGTATTAAGTGATAGTAGTTTTGAGATAGCCGTATCAAAGCCAATGATAGCCAAACAGATGAAGACATAAAATGGTAAACTCTTTACTAAGTGGCACACAGTAGACTATTGTGCTAATGAACATCCGCAACCAATTCTTACAAGTCGGTAATATAAGTAATCTCGTTAGAAAGCCCTTAGAAACCCCTCAGAATTTATGATAGTAGAGCCTTAACAGATTTTTTGTGGTTTACTGCATACAACAATGTCCCCATCATTCATGCCAATACTTTTTTTTCTCAGAAATACAGAAGATTATAAAGCCAGATTCCACAATGTTGGAGAAGGTTTTGGCGACGAAGTAAAATTAATAAAACAACTGCTTCAAATTCAAGAAAAAATGTTTTATGGTTTTTTTAATTCATGAATAGATCGGAAACAGTGCAGTTGTGCTAATAAGATCATGAAAAAAGCACAGCCGGTCAACTAACAAGTAAGGAATATACAGTCTAGGGCCTACAATAATCATCTTCATTAGAAAATAATACAAGATTTGCATAATTAATCACTCACTGAAAATTGCACAAGGAGTCTGCTCATTCCTGAGAACAGAGATCCAATGCTTTATCAACGGATGCGGTGGCACCATGACCTGCATCCATCCGGATTGAATCAGAACCTAAGAAACAAAAGCCAACGCAATGCAACACAGACAAAAGTGCAAAAAGCAAATGAATCAACCCATTAAAACGACATCGATAATTAATCAATTGAATCCAACAAAACGGTGCAACGAAAACGAGATCTACCAGCATCCTATCTTCCGACATCGCTTTGTCCTCCATGGCTGCACCGGATCTTGCGGCGCAGGCGCCAACCCGAGGCCTAGAAGCGGAAATCTAGGTTTTCGAAGAGACTTAATGAGTCTGGAAACCAAGAATCGTTTAAATAGGGTTTTGGACAGGATGAAGAGCAACGGAAGCGTACCTTTAATGAGGAACAGTGTGTAGACAGGAGGCGAGGAGGACGGAGAAGAGAGTGGCGGAAACATCGGAGAGAATTGTGGGAGCAAAACGGAGACGAGCGCAGCGCATCTCGCGGGCGATGCGGTGGGGTTTTAATGGCAGTGGCAGCGGCCATTGAGAGGAACTTCAAAGAGGGCGAAGGATTCGGGAAGAAGCCAACGGTTCCAGAATCATTGCGCACGAGTTATCGCTCCCATTTTTCTTCGATTATTAGGTCGGGTTTGGCTTAAACGGCGAAGGGTACAAATCAACCCAGCGCAGTTAAGTAGACTCAATTAGAGCTGATTCATAATTATTTAATTAATCAATTGAATAAATTTGGATATTTTTATAAATATTTGATTATTTTTGTAAATATCATATTACTAATAATAATTTATCGTTTGATTCATTTATCGTTTTAAAGATTTCCATGCATTTTTTAGATTGGCACTCATGCTAACCTTAGAAGTTATTTAATATCAAATTTTCAAATATGATTCTTATATTAATTTAAAGTTTCATTGATAACCTTTCCTAGTAATTTCAATGATGATTATAACATTAATAAATTTTTTTATCAGAGTGAGCCACAGCTGGCCGCCATTGATCTCTACTGCCTTCAGCCACTTTACGCCGACTGACAACCGACCTCCATTGCCAGCGATAGCTGTGTATCGACAACTACTTTTATGTTTTACATTAATATAGCTTTAATCAAACAAAACATCAAAAACAATGTTAATATTGTAGTTACTTTGATTCACTTTTTAGATTCTTGTTAGCCATCTAGGATTCTTAAATTTGGCATTTCTTGTTTAATACATAAATTCCTACGAAATAGTATATAATCTTAGCTTCATTTTATAAACTCACCTTTTAGTCCCTATGATGCATTCTCATCACATAATAACCTTCAAATACTTTTTCATTGAAATCATTAATCTTTAACTCAAAAGTGATATCCTCATCTACATGGCATTTTTCTCTATAACATATCATTTGTTTTACATTAGAGGTAAAAAAAAAAAAATGAATTCAAAAGAATATGAAAAAAGAGTTAAAATTGAATAATATTACAATAAAGTTCATTTGATTAAATAATATTACAATAAAATTCGTTTGATCACAAATGCTCCCCAATTATTAGTGTGATTAAATGGTGCTTTGAATGCATGATGCTCCCCCAAGTGCAAGCTCGAGATGCTATAAGGTAGAAGTGGTTGTTTCCATGACAACATGGAGGAACTGAGGCAATTTAATCTCTACTTGAGGGTTTAAACGAGCTGAGCTTGAGCAAACTGAGACTTTGTTATTGTTTGGCTCGTTTGTATTAGCTCGTGTTCGAAATAGCCTGTGAACTCACTGTTTGTATTCAGCTCGAAAATATATTCGTGTTCATTAATAGTTCGTGTTCGGCTCAAAATAGCTTGTTTATATATATTTAAAATGATATAATAAAGGCATCAAGCTATATTTCTCACATTTAAAATCTACAAATCAAATAGCAAAACCCACAAACCATAAAAGTAATGAAATTTCGAAAAGCTTCCTTGAAAATTCAGAACCCTAAATCAGTTATATAAAATAATTAAACAAGGATTTTGAAAAGCCCCAACAAAATAAACAAATCAACATCTAGATGCACACTCTCAACTACAAATCAAACACCAAAGCCACAAACCCTAGAAGCTTTAAGAGTATTTCTACTTTTATCACGAAACTGAAGTAATCACCATATATTAATTACTTCACCGATCAAAAAGAAAAACGACATATTAAACAAAAATCTATAGATTATAAAAGAGAAGGGTGAAGAGAATGATGTTACATACAAAGTGGACCGAGTCCCAAGTGGAAGCCTGATAAAAAAAGAAAGTAATGGTTGATACCAAACCCTAGAAAACCAGAAATCGTGGTCGAAGGTTTGGCTCTTGTTATAAATAACAACATTGCAACTTGCAAGACTCACTCCTAGTCCCAGAACGCCAGAAGAGTAGAAAGTGACAGGGGATTAGGGCAAATGAAGCCAAATCAATCGAGTAAGTGACGACGTGTTAGGGCTCCTGAGTCGCGAGGAAAGGATTATATATGAGTAGGGTTTAGAAGGGTTTACATCACATCCATAGATAAAAAATCTGATGGCTATGATGTTATCATAACCAACGAATCACTTATAATTCATTATAATACCTTTTAACTTATTTGATTTAAAATTTTATTAACTAGTTTAATTATTTAAATAAATATAAATTTAAAAAATATTTAATAATATAAATTATATTTTATATAAAATTAATATAATTAATTATAATTTTTTATTTATTTCGAACTAGATCGAGCCGAACACGATCGAACAAAGGAATGTTTGTGTTCGGCTCGTTTATAAATCGAGCTTAAAATTTTTGTTCGTATTCGACTTGGTTGCTTAACGAACGATTCGAACATGAGCTGTTCACGAATAACGAGTTTTTTTGACAGCCCTATCCCTACTTGAAGAATGCCATCCAAGGGTTAGATGGTGAACATTTCATTTTGGGTGTTGGGATCAAATCAATCCTCTCTATTCAAGTTCCAAGATTTAGTTTGGTTATATGGCAACCACCGATGTCAGATGAATCAAATTAATCGCTACGAAGGACCAACTATATGATGCAATTAAAAAAAAAAGGAGAGAATTTGATCAAAACTTGACATATTCTTAGCATATAGCCATTAAAATAAAATAAATCGATAAAACATATGTACAAATCTCTTTTAAGCTTGGAACACTCACACTCAAAGACAAACTGGATAATATCAGTCAAATGGGATAAGATTCAAGCACTTGACGGAATTACAGTGCAACTAACATAGTGCGTATTAGTGAAACAAAGAATGCTTCTACCTTCACCACCTAAAGATTCTCTGGCGGTTGTAGATACACCTGAAATTAGGAAGCATTCTTTGACCCGGATCCAAAATCCAGCCTAACTTTTCACATTTTGGGCTATTTTTGACTATCATTATAGATCCAACAACTTATTTCATTTCAGAGATACATTTTCTGGAATAAATGAACCATAACTTTTCCCGAAAGATGCATCAGTGAAATAATACTGACCTGAGCCACTGTAGGAACAGACAATAAGAAGAATGGCATCCTAAAAATTTTGAGAATTGTTGCGTGCTAGAAAATCAGTCGCGGTAGAGTGAAAGTTTACGTCTTGCCGATTAAAAGACACACACGCGTAATTAAAGAATCCAAGGAGATACCCAATTTTAACGCGAAAACCTCGAAAGAGGAAAAACCAGCCCAAAAAAGTTTCCACTATGTATCTAAGAGTACAAAGTCTTCCGATAACGGATTGATGCAGAGAGGAATAACAACCGTGTGACAATGATCGGGCCAGTAATCATGGATGGTGGAATGCAAATACAATAATATTGACGTGTGACGGTGGTGGTTGATGCGATCTTTTGGTGCGATCTTGCTTGGAGGATATTCAAGCTTCAAAGTTCTCTTCCTCCTCACTGCTTTTCCTCGCTATTTTCCTTCCTTTTCTTCCTTGGACTCTTCTTCCTTTTCTTGAACTCCTCTTCTTCCTTGCTGACTCTTCTTCCTTTCGCTGCACCTCCTCTTCTTCACTTGAGCCTCTTCTTTTCTTCACTTCATTTGTTCTTCACTTCATTTGTTCTTCATTGACCCCTTCATGTGAAGGGCCTATTTATGGATGGAGGAGATTCTCAGAATTGGCCGTAGCCACTCTTCTCGACGGACGGCTCGGATGATTCCTTCGATCATTTGATGTATTTTGAGAATTTGGATGCCCAAATGAAGTCGGAATTATGAGATCTTAGGCTCATTAGATCCGGCTCGTCGAGACGCTCGATTTGACTATAAACACCCCATATTTGAGAGCTGTTTTAGGATTTAATTGATGCCCAAAGATTTAAAACGAAGTCTTGACTGATCGACACTCAAAATCATATAAACTTACATTTTGTGCTTTGGTTAGTGGTATTTTGAGAGCCATATCAAGAATAAACATGGTTATTAAAGTGAAGCTCTTAATCTGATCTGGCCAAAATGGCCAGCCAAATCTGATCTAGGGTATATTTACCAGGACAATGAGAACAGAAACAAGTGGCGATGTTTTTGATTTCTGATTCAACGAACCAAACAAAGGCAGGCTATAACTTTCTGCATGGAATTCTTCTTGACATAACTTCCGGCTTATGATAGATCAAACAAAAGACCTTATACTGGTACAATAAAAAACGATTAGAAAATTGAAAAAGCTTCCAGATTCCATCAACATAAAAATTATTTTGCACATTTGGATCCTCTCCAGCTACCAAGCTAATTGCATACTGTGCAATTATTTGTCTGAACAGATTCCGTACATAAAACCAGATTGATTATCATGAAAGGCACCCTGCTTTTCAAACAGAAGAGAAAAGCATGTAGTAATTTGCAATCAATAAACTAATCTAAAATCAGTGACGGCATTAACCACTAGAGTTCCAACTAATAGATCTACAGATCATGATTACCCAAAAGGAGGATTCGCAAAAGATACATTTCATCAAGTAGGATAACAAAAAAAAAAAAAAAAAAATTCTGCAAACTAACTGTTGACCTTCATATATGTGTCATAAATCAAGACAAGCCCATAAATCGAATTCGGCAGACTTCGGAGATGACAATGTGTAAATCATGGTCAAAATGCACTGGATGTCACTGAAAATGGTCGAAACGACCTCCGATCGATCAACGGACTTCGCCATCTAGTTCGGATGTCAAAATCGATTAGAATATTGATATTGCTAAAATCTAACGAATCGATTGTCCGTTTATCAATACGACACGACACGAGCCAAGAGGCGATGAGGATCAAACGACTCCATTCAAATTGATTACGTTATCGGCCAAACGCAAATCAATAAGACTTTCACACTCAATTTGAGGCCATAAAATCGGAAAGCGGCGATCGCATTCAGTGAAATTAAATTTCATTTAGACCAAAAAAACCTCCGATCAAAAACTGACAACACCATCAGATGAACAATGAAATTACACTAAATTAATATATATATTGATTATGTGCATTTACCGGCATAAAATTCACATTTAAACCGTTTAATAAATTCAAAATTTATTAAAAAATTCTCAAATTGATTCTCACGCATTAACCGTTCTCCCTATTTTCATTTTATCTAATTCAAAAAAAAAACTGAACAAATCACTCCTCCCATTATTTTTTATTTCTGACAGTTTCCCCATTCCCTCTCATTCTCCCTCTCATTTTTTAAATGCCACATTTTTCTCTCCCTGGCAGCCCTCTCTCCCGTCGGAAAGAGGTAAGAAAATAAAATGGCAAGTTAATTCCTCCCTGCTTTCGATTTTCTCAGTTCCACTCGTTCCCTCCAGCCAAATCTGCTCCGGCTTGCACGTCTCGTGCAACGAACCGCCGGTGCAAAATCCCACAAAACCGCACCGCCGCCGGCGCACCCGCTGCAATCCCATCTTCTCGCGTCCCGCGGGCCCCATCCGCCATCCCGCCGGCCAAGCCCGTACCCGCGCGCCGTCCCGCGGCATGCCGCTGCCTCGCGACCCGACCCGTCCCGCCGCACACTCCGCCTAGCCGCTGTTCCGGCCCGTCCCGCGTTCCGTCGTCTGGCCAGACCCGAAACTGACCCAGCCCGCCGTCCCGCAAGGCCTGATCCGACCCGCGCCAGCCAGCCCAAAGCCCGCGCACCAGTCCGTCGAACCCGCCGCCCGCGTCCCGCGCCGCGACCCGGCCCATTTCCGCCGATCCGCAAAACCGCGCGGTTGCCGCCGGCCCGCCCCACTGCATCCCACCAGCCCGAAACCGACCCGCTGCCTTCCTACAGCCCACGGCCCGTCCAACCTTCAAATTGACCCAAACTCAGCCCGTCCAGCAATCCCACCAGCCCGCTGTCCCACAAAACCACACTATTCCCTCTTTCTCTAATCCAAAATAGGAAATGAGATTTCAAAATATAATTGGTGGATGTGTATGAAAGTGTGTGAAAATTATATGTGTGTATATGTGTTTGATCTAATACAGGTTTGAAAATCTCGTTATGCTCATCAGGACGTGACGAGATGAAATTCGGTCGTAGTGTTTCAGGACACCGCTCGCTACACTCATTAGAGAGTGTCGAGTGATTGAAGGCCTCATCATGCTCACTAGGACTTGACGAGATGAAATTGGTCGTAGTGTTCCAAGAACTGCTAGCTACGCTCATCATGGTGTATCGAGTGATCAAGCGCCTATATTTCAACGCGACGAGATAAAAAAATATGGTGTCAGAAGACACCGCCGCTATGCTCAATGAAGCGCACGAAAAGCATCACTTATTAGATGTCGCCCTCCTGACGAATCTCAAATTTTGTCTAATTTCAAGACTTAGAAAAAAAAGAGAGAGGAGGAGTATATATTACATTATATGTATTATTTCAGGTTTAAAGACTTCGTCGTGCTCAACAAGGCGCCGACGAAAAACCGACTCATGGCGAAAGCACCACTTGCTACGCGCGGGCATACCGACCAAAGCCAAAACACCATCGATGACTCTACACCTGGGGAGGATTGGGAGGTCTAAATTGTGTCAAATATTTTAACTTAGAAAAAATAGAGGGAAGATAAAATGACATACAATAAACATAAAAGTAAAACAAAATAAAAGAAATATAAAAAAACACTTACAAAATTTATTGAAGCAGGATTAAAAGCCCACTAAAATTTCTAACCGCTCCCTTTCAAATATCCTAGCTCTAACCTTTTAAGTAAATGGAATAGAATAGACAACTCCCCTTAGCCTTATTTATAGAAATTAGAAGAAGTATAAAGAGGGGGAAAATCAAATTTGAATAAAAGAAGGGGAAATCAAATTTGAATAAAAAGAGAGAAATTAAATTTGAATAAAAGAGGGAGAAATTAAATTTGAATAAAAAGAGAGAAATCAAATTTGAATAAAAGAGGGAAATCAAATTTGAATACAAGATGAGGAAAATCAAATTTGAATACAAGATGGGGAAATCAAATTTGAATAAAAGAGGAGAAATCAAATTTAAATAAAAAATGGGGAAATCAAATTTGAATAAAAGATGATGAAATCAAATTTGAGTAAAAGAGGGGGAAAAATAAAAATTATCTTTAAGAGTAAACCTCCTTCTGAAAGTAACAAATTAAATTATCCTTTGAATAGATAGCTTCATAACACCTTCTTCACCACCGGATCTACAACTCTTTGTACAAGAAGACAGAAGGCGATACTAAATCCAATTCTACAAAAATCATAGGATTCCCTTTGATCAAAAATTAAGGAATTTCATTCTAATTATAATTTTCAAAGTAAATGATTTCATTAATTAGATGAAATTAGATATGCTATAAATACCTACATGTGCTCGGACATAGAGATTTCAAGTGCAAATTTTAATGTCTGAAAAGGTTGTGCAGGCTAAAATTTGAATTAAATTAAAAATCTAAAATCCAATCTCATAATTGAAACACAAAATTACCTAAAATTACTATACACCGCGATGGGCCATCTTATCTTTGAAGGCTTAAATTCAAGTGTTTGAGGATGTGGTTGCTTCTTAGTCTTGGTAACTGTTAACAAAACTAAAATCTATAAAAGAATTTTAAATCAAGAAAATATTTGGCCGATTACGTGGTGTAGATTCAATCTTCTAGCTAAACATAATTAAATCTAAAGCTCTTAAACATATTCTAATCAATCAATTTTCAAATATCAATCTGAAATTGCTTAAACGAAACTCTATCATTAAAATCTCAAATCAAACTCAATCTATCTGCCTTCCATAATTATTTGTCGGGGCGATAAATTAAGCAAACCCTACCTCATAAAAGAGTCAATATCAAATCAAGTGTTCTGTTATGTTCACTCTCAATCAATCTCACGCTAGTAAGGACGTGGCCCGTGTCCTCTGATTGCCCAGCTTGGCCAGTAAGCTCCACAGATGAAGCAGTTATGACCAGAGTCCTCTGATTGGGTGATTTGGCCAGTCCAGCTCTATTATATTATGATCACGCCGTAGCACGTATGCTCCCCAATGGCTCGGCCCTTTGAGTTGTGAATCATAGGATATACTTGATAGGGTAAATAGCCATCTATCAGTTAAGGTAGACTTAAGATTGTCTCCTTAGATAAATAACTAAGTTATAAACAGCCGCATGGGCCCCGACACTACGCTGAATACTTAAATTCAAGAGTCTGAGGATGTTGCGTGGGTTGTTTCCTGGTTTAGTCTTAGGATTTGGTCCGGGTTAACAAAAACCTAAATACCTATAATAAGAGTTTCAAATCATTAAAATATCTGAGAAATTAATTCTGTCAGATGACAGTAGATCTAATCCTCTGTTAGCAACTAAACATAGTCGACAAGATCTAAAGCTCTTAAACATATACAAATTAATCAATTTTTTAAATCAAATTAAATAGCAATCTAAAACTGTTCAAATAAAACTCTATCACTAAAAACTTAAACCAAACTCAATTTATCCACCTTCTGCAACTGTTTATTGGGGGTGACAAACTAAGAAAACTCTAGCTCACAAAGGAGCTAATGTCAAATAAAATATTCTACTATGTTCACTCTCAATCAATCTTTTGCCAGTAAGGACGTGGCCCGTGACCTCTGACTGCGTGGCTTGGCCAATAGGCTCCACAAATGAAGCAATTACGACCAGAGTCCTCTGATCAGATGGTTTGGCCAGTTCGACTCTATTATATTACGATCATGACCGTAGCCCGTATGCTCCCTAATGGCTCTGCCCTTTGAGTTGTGAATCATAGGGTATACTTGATAAGGCAAACAACCCTCTGTCAACTAAGGTAGACTTAAGCTTGTCTCCTTAGACAAACACCACCCCAAGTCTACAAGGATTTCTTGGACGACGTAACCCATGTGTTCCTGATGATGATTCTTCTTTCAGGTTGGGTCGACTACCTCCTCTGACTAAGTAGACTAGGGACCGCGACTGCCCGGGATGACGGAACCATGGGATCTAGATCGGGCATGTCATCATTCCCTCAACCATCCAGTTTAAGTTAAAATGATAAATTTCACAATCTAATTTTTGAAACTCTATATCTTTATATATCGCTATGCATTCCGATCTAAGCAGCCTTAATCGAAAGTTCTCTCTCACTTATTGGGAGGGGTAATTAACTATAAGAGCTTGTGCCTATAAGAAACCTAGAACCAGATCTATAGCCCTCACCAAATGAGGACGAAATCTTTGGGCAGTGTCTTATCTACTATTTCACCTGCCTTCTGAAAATTGCACCGACATAAAATACTCTTTTCATCGAAGAGGTCGGCGGCGAATTTTTGGAGCCCATAGATTTCTTGAGACTCCGCTGGAGACAGGATTCTCTTTCCATCTTTGGCTAGTCAAATTTGAGCTATAGTAGCAGTAAAGCATGATAAAAATTGAAATATAAAATCAATTATCAATGAAACTAAATTTAAGCTAATTATGTCATTTTGACTAATCTGCTTATTCTTTGTATCGATGGATCTTCAGAACACGTCGTTTATCATGCAGCTAGATCGCGGATCCAATATCCATCTGGCTAATATTGTAATCAATATTGGAGATGTTGGAGTTACCATTCAATTTGATAGTGCAGACTTCTCAGCCATCACCACTGCAAATAATCCTCCACCTGAAGCATCTACAGATTTTACACACCAACCTGTGCAATGGAGGAGGACAATTGGAATGGCCGCTACTACTATTGAGATTTGTCGAAAGAGAACCTAAGTGCTCGAAAGATTGGGTCATTCTGAGGTGTTAGTCATGAAGAGAACCTTCATTGGGCAGAAAGTTTCAATCATACATGTAAATGCGATCACTCTGCCAATTGAACCTTTCGCACTAGAAAGGCATGGTGCTGAAGTCTGTTCTTCTAGAAAAAAAAATTGAGTAGAAAGCAAAGGAAAAGAAATACTAAACTGTGAGCTCAGTAGTTGCTGTCTGAATCATAAGTCATACAACTGATCTTACAACCAAAAGCGAGTATTTTTACCCCACAATAAATTTAAAAATTTTGAGATGGGTGAAAAGGAATAGCTCTACTGGCGATGTTAAACGGTGTTTTTGAGCTCAACAACAGTCGGCTTCAACCTTTCTAAAGGAACAACATGAAACTCTATCCACTCGAGCACATAGGATTCTAAAGGTTGTTAAAAAAAATGTCTTATGAAGAACAGGTATCAAATATCAATTATCAAAGAAGCCAAAAAAATGCTCCACTACAAAACCTACAATCAGTGATAGTAAGAGCTCAAGACTGTCCTAAGCAATTCCTACATGGTGAGCATCGGAGCGTGACACCTGAACCACGTGTTTGGAAATCCGTTACAGAAAGGTCCCGATAGAAAGAAAAATAAATATGGAGACCAAAGCCTCGAGAGGAAGTAGCGATGTAGAAGCTCTTCATCTGGAAGTAAGCTAAACCAAAGACAACGGAGAAAGGGAAATGCTGGACTACGTGCTCGAGAGCCATTGTTCAAGTAGAAAATTGTACAATCAGCTGTGAACCAGAAGTGAGTGTTCCAACCCATAACATGTTTGACAGCCTAAGATGGGTAAAGCCAAAAAACTCTACTGGTCAAATTAAACAATCCTTCTGGACCCGATAACATCAGGTTTTAGCTTCTCCAGTGAGGAAACTCGAAGTTGTATATACAAGAGTACATCGGGTCCTCAAAGTTACTAAGGAGAAATGACTGGTGAAAATAAAATATCAAAGTCTAGTCATCAGGGAGGCTAGAGTCACTCCTCCAAAGAGACCTCCTCTTACAGCCTTAGCAAAATATCTACTAATTCAAGTCTCGCACGATGAGCATCGATGCGTGACACTTGAACTACATATCCCAAGAATCCATCTTTGAAAGGTCCCAGCAAATATGTGAGCAAATTTGGAGGCCAAAATCTCAAAGTAAAATTGTCTTACAAAAAGACAATAGCGTGGCATCTAGACTGCACTCTCACAAAAATCCAATCCTTAAGGGCTGAAGCAGTTCTATCACTTGAAGTTAAACTACCTTCACTTTGAGTAGCCATTCAACACAATCTTACTCAATATGAGAATATCAGTCTACTGATGGAAGAGCTTGATACGCTTGACGAGGTCAGGCTCCAAGCTCAATAAAATTCAAAAAGTTTATCAAGCAAGGATGACCATAGCATTCAACCGTACAATGCGGCCTCGAATATTCAAAAAAGGAGAATTAGTCTTGGTGCTAAGAAAACCTATTTTTCCTAATTGAAGTATTGGTGGAAAATTTGAGCATAATTGGGAAGACCCTTTTGTCATTGAAAAAGTATACCAAGGAGGGGCATACCAACTCATCAACCTAAAGGGTGAAAGACCAATGCCGTCAATTAATGGTCGATACTTGAAAAAGTACTATACTTGACGACCACATTCTCGAGGTACAATAAAAATTCCCCTGCAAGACATGAAGTATTTTTTTTTAGTATATCTATTTAGGTTGATATCGTGCTTCAGGCCGAGATCCCTAAATAAACATACTCCAGATGAAGAGCTTTTTCGTGAAAATTCTCCTATTACACAGGGGGCATTTCTAGATTTTTATATATAGATAAAATCAATATTGTATGTTAAAATCTCCTTTAGAATACATCAATTAAAATATGAATATATTTGTATATTTTGATCTTGAAAAATTCTCCTAAATGTACTTTAAAATTCCCCATGCAAGACAGGAGACATTTTTTTTAGTTTATATTAAGTCTATTTGAGTCGACATCGTGCCATAAGATGAAATCCTCAATATATTTTGATTCAGGATGACATCGAGCTTTATGCCAAAATCCTTGAATATACCTATAATTATCATTGTTAAGTTGCATAGTCTTGCAGGAACAAAAAAATATATTTCTACACATGAAAGGATAACCCTAAATGTCAAGAAATATATCTCTCAAATTTGCCAAATTTTGAAGGTTAAGTCAGAAGAACTCCCGATTTCGAAAGCTTCAATCAATTAAGTTGAAGAACATCAATCTCTACATCTTAAAATCTAGGACACGGATGGGTTCTAAAGGTCGGACTCAACAAGCCACAAATGGCCGAGTTGCTGGCGCTCTCCTCACTTAACAAGCCACAAGCAGGCGCGTGAAAGAGAGCCCCGTTGTGGGTCGATGAGAAAACCATCAACCCACTACAGCTCAAGTCGAAGACTCGAGTAAGTTCTAAAGGTCAAACTCAACAAGCCCAAATATGACTGAGTTGCTGACGCTCTCCTCACTCAACAAGCCGCAAGAAAAGACCACAGTGAAAGAGCCCCTGCTCATCAATCTAATGACGACAGCTGTTTAATCTTAAATCGTATCCAAACTTTGTGATTACAAGCAACCAGGATCCAAGAGATCTTTCTACTTGGTCGATAGATCAAGGCAATCTGAGGAAACACTCAATTCAGGGCTATCTCAAATCAATCTTCATATTACCTACAAGGTGATATTTCAATCTATTCTCAAATGATCTGATCAAGCTCAAAGCACAGATCAAAGTCAATCTCCTCATCGAGTCCGTCAAAGTAGCAAGCATAGGATTCATGGAGTGCATGCACTTTCTGACAAGTCAATAGGGACAAATCATGTCAATCATTCATCAAGTCCGTCAAGCTCAAAGCTAGGACAGAAGGAATTTCAAATCCAACCAAGCACGGATAAACCAATTCCACAGTAGAGTCCTTCATCAAAACAAGCAGATCAATTCCTTCATCAAACCCAACCAAGCACGAAGCTAGGGTTCGAGGAAGCTCAAATCTGCAATGACATAAAAGAAAGAAATCTTCAGCAAAGCCATTGAATCAGATAGTAGATGGTGCAAGAACTTTTATCTATCTGACAAGTCGATTCTGACAAATCGGTCAAGCTCATCATTTAGCATGTCTTGAATAGGGCAGCGTACTAATTATAAATCCTGTCAAAGTTCTATAAGCTATCGCAATCAAAGCCGAAATTATCCAAGTTCTATGGTCAGCCCAAAAAGTTAACCAATTTTTAACAAACGTGACTCGCTCCATGCGTGAATCACATTTGTTGGGGGGCATTTGTTGACCTCCATATATGTGTCATAAATCAAGACAAGCCCATAAATCGAATTCGGTGGACTTCGGAGATGACAGTGTGCAAATCAGGGTCAAAATGCACTGGATGTCACTGAAAAATAGTCGAAACGACCTCCAATCGATGAACGGACTTCGCCATCGAGTTCAGAAAGTTGAAATCGATCAGAATATTGATATTGCAAAATTTAATGAGTAATTGGTTAAGCGCTCGAGCTATCAATGTATCGACACGTATATCGAGGTCAAGAGGCACCGACAAGGATCAAACAATCTCCGTTCATAAAATTGATTACGCCATTGGCTTCGAAATGCCAAAATTTATCAAATAAGATTATTTTCATTCAATTCGGATGACTCTGTGTGAAAATCGAGCAAGCGAAAGCGGTGACGCGCATTTCAAGCTGAAATTGACTCAATTTGGCTTCGAACCTTGATCTCGAAAGCAGATTATGTATTGCATTCAAAATAATGAAATTATCCTAAATCAATATATATATTAACTATGTGCATTTACCGATGCAAAATCTACAGTTAAACCATTTAATAAATTCAAAAATTATTAAAAAATTCTCAAATTGTCCCTCACGCAGCAACCGTTCCCCCATATTTTCAGTTTATCTAATTCAAAAAAAAAAAAAAAACTAAAAAACCTCCCCCATTTTTTTTCATTTCTGGCAATTTCCCCATTCCCTCTCATTCTCCCTCTCATTTTTCAAATCCCACATTTCTCTCTCCCCGACAGTCCTCTCTCTCGTCAGAAAGAAGAAAAGATAAAACAAAGGGGCAAGTTAATTTCTCCCCACTTTCGGTTTACCCACCATACTCATGCCCGCGTCTCATGACCGGCCAGCCACTTCCATTCCATAAGCTGCATGCTCGCCCCTCTTGCATCCCACCAAATCTCTTTCCAAGGCCCACCATTTCGACCTTTTCTGCCTTTCTACGACCCGGCGTCAAATTTCAAATTGAAAACTCAGTCGGCAATCCCACCCAGTATCCACAAAACCACACTATTCCCTCTTTCTCTAATCCAAAATAGGAAATGAGATTTCAAAATACAATTGATGGATGTGTATGGAAGTGTGTGAAAATTATATGAGTGTATATGTGTTTGATCTAATACAAGTTTGAAGACCTCGTTATGCTCATCAGGGCGTGACGAGATAAAATTTAGCCGTAGTGTTCCAAGACATCGCTCGCTATGCTCATCAGGGCGTACCGAGTGATTGAAAGCCTCGTCATGCTCACCAGTACATGACAAGATGAAATTCAGCCGTGGTGTTCCAAGACACCGCTCACTACGCTCATCAGGGAGTACCGAGTGATTGAAGGTCTCGTTATGCTCAACAGGACGTGATGAGATGAAAAAATAGGTTGTAGTGTCGCAAGACACCGCTCGCTACGCTCAACAGGGCGTACCGAGTAAGCCAGCACTTGTTAAATGTCGCTCCTCCTAGACGAAATGCTGCCAAAATTTTATCTAATTTCCAAACTTAGAAAAAAAGTGGAGGAGTATATATTGCATTGCATGTCTTCTTTCAGGTTTAAAGACCTCGTCGTGCTCAACAAGGATTGACGAGATGAAAACCGGCTGCGGTGTCGCAAGACACCACTCGCTGCAGGCATCTTGAGTAGGGTGCAGAGTCGAGTGAGCTCGAGCCATGTCGCTCGAGCTTGACTCGTCATTCCGTGAGCTTGGGCTCGAGCTCGACTCGGCGTGTACCCTCGAACTCACGATGTAGTAAAATAAGCTCGAACTCGACTCAGTTTATTGGGCTCGATTAGAAGCTCGAACTTGGCTCGATAAGAAGCTCGAGCTTGACTCGTTTATAAGCTCAATTTGAAGTCAATTACACTAAAAAAGAGCACTAAAAAAATTTGAAGAGCAATTAAAATAAATTACCGAAAATTTATTAAATTAATTTGAGTCTTTTGGATGTTTTTTATTACAAATATATGCAATTCCAACTCAAAGAAAGTACAATAAAAATTATAAAATATTGAAAGAAAAGATTAAATGCTCAAACAAAAGAGCTACATACAAGTTACAAAATTAAACAGTCGATCCCTCATATATTTATAAAAAGAAAAATATAGAATTAAACTGAAATAAACATCTTCTCTTGATCCCTTTGAGAAATGCAGATGCCGTAGCATTTTAGAGTCTTCTTGGAGAAATATCACTCTGTTGAAGTAATCCAAGGCTCCAACTTGAAGTCTTCGAGTATCCAACCACCTAATCAAAAATTCTGCAAGATTCTAAAGAGAAAATAATCATAGTCTCATAAATAAGTAGAATAAAGATATAACATAAATATTTGGGGATAAAATGAAGATAAAAGGCAATCCCCAATCCCATACCTCCATCAAAGATAGTAAAGGCGATGAAAACAAGCAAAACCACCATAAGGCCAAAATCGAAACAGAGAAAATCCACCAAGAGGAAATAACAAAGTCGATGAATATAGCAGAAAAAAGCGCCAACACCACCCATCTACCAACCCATAAAAAAGAGAAACACAAGTGTTCAAATCTTCCACCATCAAAGTAAAACACCAGAACATAAGAGAGGAAACACATAGCGGGAGGAAATATGACAAAAGAAAGTGTATAGAAAAACTTGGCAACACACCACCCATCTAGCCAACCCACGTCAACCAAACAAGAGAAACATAAGTGTTCAAATCTTCCACCATCAAAGTAAAATACCCAAATTTGAGACGAGAGGAAACACATAGCGAGGAAATAATAAAGAAGTAATATAGCGGAAAACCTACCAACGCAGCCACCCATCTAAAAGACCCAAATAAGAGAAACACAAGTGTTCAAATCTTCCACCATCAAAGTAAAACACCCCACACAAAGAGGAAACACATAGCAGGACGAAATAACAACAACAAAGCCACTAATATAGCGGGAACAACCCATCTAGCCAACCCAATGACAAGAGAAACACAAGTGTTCAAATCTTCCACCATCAAAGTAAAACACCACCACAATAAGAGAGGAAACACATAAGGAAATAACAACATAAAGTCAATAATATAGCGAAAACTACATACCCATCTAGCCTGACTTGCCAACCAAACAAGAGAAACACAAGTGTTCAAATCTTCCACCATCAAAGTAAAACACCCAACAAATAAGGAAACACACATGCAGGAGAAAATAAAATACAAAGTCACTAATATAGCGGGAAAAACACCACCAAGATAAAAAAAGTAGCACAGCAAGCCATCAAGCCAAAACCACCCAAGATAAAAAAGTAGCATCCACGAACCCCAACCAAAGTGGCTAAAAATCTAATCCAGGTAAGGAGCACAACAAGCCAAAAATAAAAAAAGAAACAAATCCTAGTAAGACAGACTACAAGCCATTCATCAAGAATAACAGCAATACTACATGGACACCACCAAAGCCAACACCAAAAGAGAGGATACATGAGCATTGATTCAAGCTCAGAAAAATATTCAGAGGGCATTTGCGAGATAAGGTAATCCTGTGTTATCCAGATTAAAAATATTCAGAGGGCATTGATTCAAGCTCAGAAAATTTAGTAAAGTAGCTACAAATATGCTAGAGATACATGGGAAACTACAGTAAAGTATCTAGTTAGCTACCAGCACACATCTAAGAGATGGACAACTATAATAAAGCAGCTACCGACATCCAAGAAATATATGAGCAACTATCTAAATTTTAGATTTCAAAATCATGAGCATCATAGCTATCATCATCAATCTCCCTCTAATATTTCCAAAAATTTGCACTTTTGTAAAGATAACTATAATCAAAACATCCAAAAAAATATCTACTAAACAAAGAACTGCAAGTCTGGAAATTAGAAAGAGTTTAAATGTCAAAAAGAAACCACATAAGACCTACTATGTAAATATAAAGTCTATTAAAGAAAACATGTAAAGTCAATCTTCATCTTCATCCTCTTCTCCATTATGCTATCTGTAGAGGACCTAGGGGTATCTCAATCTCTTCATTTTCATCCTCTTCCTAATAAATATACAATATAGTATAATATTAATGTCATTAAAAATACTGTGAATCTGTGATAGTAATGAAAAAATGTTAAATTATAAACTAAATACCTTGATTCTCCCTTTCAAACCATGATGAGAGCGAACCCAGTTAGAGCCACATATTAGAGCTTGAACAGTTTCAACTCTAAGCTTTGAGCGATAAGTATCAACAACTCTCTCTCCTGCACTGAAGGTCGACTCGGAAGCAACTATGCTACTTGGAATAGATAAAATATCAGCTGCCATTCTTGAGAGTATACGATATTTTAGATGGTTGTTTTTCCACCAAGCAATCACATTAAAACTACGACCTTCTGGATTTATCTCTAACCCATCTTCAAGATAGTTATCTAGATCTAATTTTGTGGGCCTTCTACTTGATTTCTTTGATAGATAAGCAGTAAAGTCATGCCAACCACTATATTTTCTTGTAAGAGTATCCTGGGTTGACTTGCTACTGTTTCCTGTGCTACTTTTACCTCTAAATGTCCTACTACTTGTAGTTTTAGTTTCTGGTTCAAGGCATTCAACATATTCTTCATATAACTCATATAGTAAAGTACGAACATATGCAATATTCAATTGCTTTCATCTCCTTCATAGATCATAGGGTATGCAAACTCAATGATAATAAATTTCATTCTTGGGTCCATAACTGCACCAAATGCCATCAGAAGGTTACATTCATCCCAATAATTTTTCAAATTTTTCTTTCATTTTACTAGTCATGTGCTTGATGAAGTCATCAGAAGATAGTGCACTATCATTCAGTACTTTCTTTATAGTACAAATTTGAGAGAGAAATAAATTGGATATTGGGTATTCAGTGTCTGAAATGATATTGGTTGCCTCATTAAAAAAAACTCAGAATATCACAAACATTTTCTACTTTATTCCATTCATCCTCACAGGGGCGCAATATGTAATCTCTATCATATGAAAAGAAAGCTTCTTTTAGTTGAAGTGCAACAACAACATATATATTGAATTCCATTGTGTTGGACGATCCATGATAAGCTTTTTTGTTGGTAGTTGTAGCTTTGCAACATCGACAAATTTCATAAGTCAAACATTGATAATAACAATATCACGATTTTCTCAACAACAAATTCTATACATTGAACCCCATCCTTCATCATTAAATTCAAAATATAAAGCGCACATGAAATAGTCTTCCCCCAAAGAATAATTTCTTCCTTATCCGTAAATCATCTTTTAATAACTTGATAGCCCGATCATTATTTGATGTATTATCAACTAATAAGGTAAATATTTTATTCTCAAGACCTCACTCAGTTAGGCCCTTATAGAATGTGTCAACAATTTCAGAAGCCGTATGTGGAGGTGGTAGATGTAAAAAACCAAGAACTCTTTTTTGCAATTTCCAGTTTGAGTCCACATAATATGCAGTGACAGCCATATAAGATATCCATTGATTCTTTGATTTTCAAATATCAGTAGTAAAACTCACTCTATTTATACTATTCAATGTGTTCTTTAATTTTCTTTTCTCCTTTTCATATATTAGCATCACATCAGCACGAGCAGTTATTCTAGAGAATTTAGAGAAGTATGGTGACATGGACTTGAAAGATTAAATCCAAATTCCTCCACAATCAAAAAGGTTTTTCATTAATCAAAATATAATGAGCAATCATCTCCCTAACTTTTGTTTGATCAAACTTAAAAGTTGCCAAAGTTAATCCCTCCTGATTTATTTCCAATGAACTGTCATAATCTTTTGACTGAACTTTTTTCATTAATGTGCACTCTAGACATCGATCTAAGTGTCTCTAGTTGCACCGATACCTATAACAAGCTTTTTCTTGTAATGACAACATTCCCCTTTTTTCTGGCCATCAGGAAGAACAATATCTTTAAAATCTTCCCAAACACGTGATATTTTCTTTCTTTTTCTTAATTCAATTGGATTTTCAAGATCAACTTCATCATCACCCTTGTCAACCAAATCATTAATAACATCATTCTCCCCCTCATAATTATTACCATCTACATTGCTATTATGCTCCTCAATATCAATTTGGACACCCACAACTGGGTTATCACTGTTTACATCCAAAAATTCATCCTCTCTAAGTGGTGGTGTTGTCATTTTTAATCTAAAACAAAAACAATAAATGACAACTCAATGAATGAAGAAGATAATTGATTTATTAAATATTAAAAAATTTTAAAATACCAAATTGCTCACTGTATATTTGCACTTTGTAACAATCAAAAACCCAATACTCTGTCTTTTATCCAAGCATAAATACTCACAATAACTCTGTAATTCACTACAACATAGAAGCCAACACAGAAAATCATTTCATTGTTAGCAAACATAGCCAATATGACATAAAGAAAACAAACATAACATAAAGAGTACAATATTTCATAATCCAGCTGTAAATCGGTGATATAGCCACTACCACAACCTAGGAAGAGCAAGCAAAATCACGGAACCGCTCCAGTATTTCATATCCATAAATTACAATCCAATGTTCAATATAAGTAAGAGTGGCATAGGTTATGTTTGATATATAATCAAGAGTGGTATAGGTTATGTTCGATTTTTTTCCCAACTATAGTACAATGTATTTCCTAGAAGAATACATGAAGCTTTTGGAAAGTAATATAAAACCCATGATAAGAGCAATGTCATGGTCTACGTGTAGCCCTAAAATAATATTATCCAAGCCTCCAAGGTCGAATAGTACCCCAAAAATAATATTATCCATAATAAGAGCAATGTCATGATTATTATTATTGCATCAAGTTATTAAGTCAGCATCATCACCATTCTCATGCTACATAGCTTTAGAATTCCAACGTGAAGAATTCCAGCATAAAGAATTCCTTTAGATATAGAATGTCAGCGAGTATAATAGAATGCCAGCTTTAGAATTCCAAAAGTAAGGAAACCTTTTTTAGTCTAGGTTTATAATTTTCTTTCTATTATCAAGATTCAAGACTCAAGAATCAAGAGTATAACATATAACATACACACCGAACCAAAGTTACCAACCCAACATAAAAATTAATTCCGCTGTTACAACATCATCAAGTCTGAATCGTCATCAAAATCGAGCATACTCATTACACACCTAATATGAAAGATCACACATACGGTACACTACATAAGCCAAAATGTAAGATACACAGTAGTTGAATGCCCAGCAGAGGATAAGCACACTGAACCGAAGTTACTGAACCGCAATAAAATTGATTTTCGTTGTTGAACAAGCATAATATCATCAAATCCAAATAATCATCACAACCGAACATAGCCATTACTCAATAGACACCTAATCCAAAAGAACATCAAAACCGAAGATAGATATCACACACATAATCGGAATTATCATCAAATCGAAATACCAGATGTGAGCATAAAGAAAATGAACCTAACCAACCAAAATCAAGTCGATCTTGCTATCGACTTCGCACTCTACCGTCAATGATCGGGATTTGAAGCCGAAGATGAGGGAACTCGATGTGAGTGGGTCGAGAGTCGAGAGTCGAGTGAGAGCGAGCGTGAGAAAGAAAGGATAGTCGAGAGGTGAAGGCGATTGACGAGAGGCAAGAGCCGAGAGACGAGAGTCGAGACTCGAGAGGCTTGCGGAATTAGGGCAGACCAAAAGATATAACTCGAGTCTCGAGTCAATGTATTGCGGAATGCAGAACGCGTAATATCCCGAAATGGCCTCGAGCAGCTCGATGAGTAAATGATCCGAGCCTCTTTTTACTCGAGCTCGAGCTCGTTAAATGACTCGATCGTTCCTTTCAGCTCGAGCTCGACTCGAGAAACAAGAACGAGCCGCTTATCAAGTCGAGCTCGAGCCCGCGAGTAAGCTCGACTTCGGTTTAACCGCTAATATCGAGCGCCAAAACACTCGATGCACTGATGGGAACGATGGGAGGTCCAAATTGTGTCATATCTTTTAACTTAGAAAAAATAGAGGGAAGATAAAATGACATACAACGAATATAAAAGTAAAATAAAATAAAAGAATGATAAAAAACACTTACAAAATTTATTTAAGCAGGATTAAAAGCCCACTAAAATTCCTAACCGCTCCCTTTTAAATATCCTAGCTCTAACCTTTCAAGTAAATAGAATAAAATAGGCAACTCCCCTTAGCCTTATTTATAGAAATTGAAAGAAGCATAAAGAGGGGAAAATCAAATTTGAATAAAGAGGAGGGGGGATCAAATTTGAATAAAAGAGGGAAATCAAATTTGAATAAAAGAGGGAAATCAAATTTGAATAAAAGAGGGAGAAATTAAATTTGAATAAAAAGAGAGAAATCAAATTTGAATAAAAGAAGGGGAAATCAAATTTGAGTAAAAGAGAGGGAAATCAGATTTGAATAAAAGAGGGAAATCAAATTTGAATACAAGAGGGGGAAATCAAATTTGAATAAAAGAGGGGGAAATCAAATTTGAATAAAAAAGGGGGAAATCATATTTGAATGAAAGAAGCGGAAATCAAATTTGAGTAAAAGAGGGGGAAAATGAGAATTAATTTTAAGAGTAAACCTCCTTCTTAAAGTAATAAATTAAATTATCCTTGGAACATATAGCTCCATAACACCTTTTCGCCACGGATCTCAGAACTCAGACAAATGCATGTAAGACGGCTAAATCCAATTCTACAAAAATCATAGGGCCCCCTTTGATCAAAAATTAAGGAAATTTATTCTAATTATGATTTTCAAAATAAATAATTTCATTAATTAGATGAAATTAGCTATGCTATAAATACTTACATGTGCTCGGACAAAGAGATTTCAAATGCAAATTTTAATGTCTAAAAAGGCTGCGCAGACTAAAATTTGAATTAAATGAAAAATCTAAAATCCAATCTCATAATTCAAACAAAATTACCTAAAATTACTATACACCCGCATAGGTCCCAACACTATGTTGAATGCTTAAATTCAAGTGTTTGAGAATCTGCCGCTTTTTTAGTTTTAGACCTGTTAACAAAACCTAAAAATCTATAAAAAGAGTTTTAAATTAGTAAAATATCTGAAAAACTGATGTCAGTGAGATCCAACAGCCTAAACAGAAATCGACAGGATCTAAAGCTCTTAAACATATTCTAATCAATCAATTTTCAAATATCAATATGAAACTGCTTAAACGAAACTTTATCATTAAAAGCTCAAATCAAACTCAATCTATCCACCTTCCAAAATTATTTGTCGGTGGTAATAAATTAAGCAAACTCTAGCTCACAAAGGAGCTAATGTCAAATCAAGTATTCTGTTATGTTCACTTTTAATCAATCTCACGCCAAGATGACGAGTCCAGGTCCTCGAATTTGCCAAGAGTCCATAGATGAAGCACGCACGTAGTCCTCGACGGGTGATTTGGCCACCGGCCCATCATTTATCACAACTATAACCCGTATGCTCCTCAATGGCTCGCCTTTGAGTTGTGAATCATATACTGATAGGCAAATAACCTTCACGGCGGTAGACTTAAGATTGTCTCCAGATAAATAACTAAGCTATAAACATGCCAAACTATGCTAAATGCTTAAATTCAAGATTCAGAACGCCAGCAGTTGTTTCTCGCAAAAAACCTAAAAATCTATAATAAGAGTTTCAAATCAGTAAAATATCTGAGAAACTGATTTTGTCATGTGACAAAAAATCTAATCCTCTATTAGCAGCTAAACAGAGTCGACAGAATCTAAAACTCTTAAATATATTCAAATTAATCAATTTTTTAAATCAAATTAAATAACAATCTAAACACGTACTACAGCCCATAGATGAAGAAGATTCTGAGTCCTCTCGACGGGTGGTTCGGCTATTATATATAACACGCCGTAGTCAGATGCTCTTCAATGGCTCGCCATTTGAGGTGAATCATGGGTATCTTGATAAGACAATCTTGGCATAAGGTAGACTTAAGCTTGTCTCTGAGACAAACACCACACCCTGTCTACGATTTCTTAGACGTAACCCATGTGTTGCATGATCCTTCGTCAGTTGGTACCTCCTCAAAGTAGACTAGGACTGACGGATGACGGCAGAGATCTAGATCGAGCATGTCAGCATTCCCCCAACCATCCAGTTTAAGTTGAAATGATAAATTTCACAATCTAAATTTTGAAACTCTATATGTTGCTACTTTACGCTTGCATTCAATGATCTAATGATTAGGCTTAATCGAAAGTTCTCTCTCACTTACTGGGAGTGGTAATTAACTATAGGGGTTTGCGCTTATAGGAAACCTGGAACCAGATCTAAAGCTCTCATCAAATGATGACGAAATCTCTGGGTAATGTCTTATTTATTATCTCATATGCCTTCTGAAAATTACGCCGACATTTAAAACTCTCTTTTCATCGAAGAGGTCGGTGGCGAATTTTCGGAGCCCACAGTAACATCGAATGGGATTATAATTCCTCACCGCGGATGAAATCTTCTACGGTAGTATTGATGGAACAGATTGCATGACATTAGCCACAAAGATCTACAAAGCTGATCCGTAGATCTCGAAGGAGTCGGTTAACATAGATTCAAATAATCCATGATTAAGAAACTTAGATAACTAATTATTATTTCTGAATTTTATATTAATAATCAATATATAATCCAGAAACAAGAATTAAGCACGTTAGTTTCATGATAACATAGCTTCGAAAACCATCACCATCACGACCACAAATTTAATCGCATTTCTGCTCGATCACTCAAACAGGCATTAGATTAATCAGAATCTAAACCTATATGACGAGACAAGAACCTTACGAAACATTTCTCAAGTAAAGAAAAAGCAGCTAAATCGGCGGTGTCGGGCACCTGCGCGAGAAAAAAGAAGGTGTCCGTGCGGTCACCTGCGCTGGAAGGAAAACACGAAGAACAAGAAGGCACTGTACGGTCACCTACGCGCGAAGGAGATCTGCGGTGTGGTGAGGGTTCGCATCAAGACTGCAAGAAAGAGGGGATATCGGAAGCTGCCTTCTTCTGTCCCGTTTTATCCGTCTAATAAGATCCAATTGAGCTCTCAAAGCAAATTGAGGTTTTTCTCGCTTCTTTTAGTATATCAAATAACTAAACTAAAGAATAAATATTTTTTTCATAAATTGAAAATATAAAAAATATTATCATTTTTTAACTACATAGTGAAGTCCATCTCACTTAAAAATTTAATATGATTTGGTTTAGAGATGTCATCGCACAAAAAATTTATAATTATGGATTAAATCTCAACCATTAGATCTCATTTAAATGAGAAGATTGATCACAATTTCATTTTTCTTGCACGTTATAAATGAACAAGATGATTGGGTTAGCATTGGGTTGGCATGATTCAATATTGATTTGCACATTTATCTCTCAATAGATGACCTTTTAGGATAATTTGCTTATTAGTAACATAGTAAAAGCCTTCAAGGAGACAATCTTGACTTGGTCAACTGCAACCTAAGAAAACAGACACTCCAACTCATGTTAAAGCTAGCTAATATTTGAATTTATCACTTGCATGAGCTATTAATCTTGAAATTTTTGATTTATTATCTTTAGTAAAGTGAGAGGATGAAAACCCTCTTTTAGATGAGCACGAGACAATTTATCTTAGGATGGAGTACTCCAAAGTTTGAGCTCAAATATACCTTTTATGGTAGTTGTGATCTTCTAAGCAAGCTATAATGAATTTGAGGATGCTAGGGAGTTTCTAAGGACTTTAAGAAGCATAAGAGAGTGTTGGTTCCGAAGACTCGCTCCCGACCTCTCGATTGAACGAGAGTATTAGATTTCATGCCAAATGAAATTTTCAGAAGGTAGATGCAATTGATAGTGTAGATGAATAAGACACCATCCATATATTTCGCCCTCATTTAGTAAGGACTTTAGATATATTTACATGTTTTCTATAGTTGCAAGCACCTATAGTTAATTACCCCTCCTCAATCAATGAAAGAAAACTTTCAATTAAGGCTAGTCATTTAAGTTGTTAATTGTTTAACGTATCGTAGCAACATATTAAATTTGAATTTAATGAAATTCATCATTTTTTTATGCATGAAACATATAGTTGGGGGGAATGATGACGGGCCCAATCAAAATCCTATGATTCCGTTATCTTGAGCTATCATGATATCTGGTCCACTTAATCACAGTAAGTGGTCGACCCAACTTGACCGAATGACCTTTGTCAACAGCCATGGGTTTCATCGTCCAAGGAGACATTCTGGATAATGGTTGATATTTATTTAAGGGGACAATCTTAACTCCACCATAACTAATAAAGGGCTTTGTTCCCTATTAGATATACCCTATGATTCATAGCTCGAAGAGGGAAAAAACTTTTTGGAAATATACGGGCTACAGCCGTAGTCATAATATAGTGGAGCCTATTGGACAAATCTCCCGGTCAGAGGGCTTTAGTCGTAACCACTTTATATTTGGAGTCTACTAGTCAAACCAAGTGGATAAAAGACATGGGTAATGTCCTTACTGGTGTAGAACATTTTGGGTGTCAATGCAGTAGTATACTTTACATGATATTAGCTCCTTTTATGAGCTAAAATTTTTCTTAAATTGTCACCCTCGATAAATAAATGCGAAAGGCGGATGTATGAATGTTTCTTTTTTAAGTTTTTATTAATGATGAATTTCCATTTAATTAAAATTATTGATTTAATTTTTTATTATATATAATTGAATGGATTTTTAAATTTAAAATGATTTGATATTAAAGATTCAATATTTTTAATTAAAAAATTTATATAGTTGAAATTCTCAGTCAACACGGCCATCATCGAGGTAGATCTTGTAAACTCTTTTCTTTGCTCACAGATGATCGGGTCTATGGTTTGCATTATAAGTATTCAGATTTTGTTGACCTCCACATATGTGTCATAAGTCAAGTCAAGTCCAAGTCAAATTTGATGGACTTCGGAGGTGACAGTACGCAAACTGGGGCTCAAAATGCACTCGATGTCACCGAAAATGGTCGAAACGATCTCCGATCGGCAAACGGACTTCGTTGTTGCATTCAAAACGTCGAAATTAATCGAAATATAAATATTGCAAAATCCAACGATCAATCGATTAAGCGCTCGAGCTATCAATATGTCGACATGCATATCAGAGTCGGGAAGCTACAAAGATGACCAAACGACCTCCGTTCGTGAAACTAATTGCGCCGTTACCTTTTAAACATCGAAACTATCAAATGAGATTGTCCGCGCTCAATTCAAATGAGTCTGTGCAAATGTTGAATGATTTGAAATGACAGCGCAAATCGAGGCTGAAATGCACAGGACGTCGCCAAAATCAACTCAAATGACCTCCGATTGACAAACAGACTTTGCCATCGCGTTCAGAACGTCGAAACTAGTTAGAATATAAATATTGCATGACTTGATGATCAACACTGAGTCGGCCAACGCCCGCACCCATATCGAAGTCAAGACGACGATAAACGACGATCAAAATTGACACATCATAGTTAAAATATCAAAATCTATCAAGTAAGACTATTCGCACTCAATCCGGACGAGTTTGCACAAAAATCGAGTGGTCGAAAGCAGTGACACGCACTTTGAGCTGAAATTGACTCAATTTGACGTCGACTTGAACCAAACGGCCTCTGATCGTGAAACGAACTGCGTCGTTTGAAAATAAACCTAACTTAAATCCCCTCATTTTCATTCAACCTAACCGGCCCTAACCTCTTGACGTGATTGAACCGCACGAGAGTCCAGCTCTTCCTCTTCGATTCTCGAAAGCCTCTCCTCCTCACTTGATTGAGAGCCTCTATCATTGCAGATCTCCTCTTCGCTGACCAGACGCATCGTGTTTCCATGCAAACTAACTTCCTCCTTTAAACCGTGCTCCTTTTCTCCTCCGACTTTCTTCTCTAATCCTCTTCCTCCTCATAAACCAGGTGAACTCCTTTTCCCTTTTCTTCCTTTTCCATCTTCTCTCATTTT
Source organism: Cymbidium sinense (assembly GCA_021442155.1). Taxonomy (NCBI): domain Eukaryota; kingdom Viridiplantae; phylum Streptophyta; class Magnoliopsida; order Asparagales; family Orchidaceae; genus Cymbidium; species Cymbidium sinense. Next base: position 118,430,673 of record CM038225.1, read on the forward strand.
TCTAAACCAATCTGATTTTTTCCTTTTCTTTTCTTCCCTCAAAATCAAAATTTCATCTTACATTTCCTCTCATTTCTTAATCCAAAATTCTCTTATTTTATTAAACGAATTTCTTCACTTCATTTCTTCCCTCTTTATTCCAAAATTAAAATACCCTTTTTTTCAAATTTCTACTTGCAATCGAACGGAGAAGAACATGAGACGGTTCTTCTTCGGTGACGTCGTCCCCTCCTTGCTCACCTTTCCAATTTTGTTCACCGAATCGGAGAAGCAACACCGTCATGAGGCTTCGCTGCTTTTGGCATCGCCTCCTTAAAGACCTTTTCAATTTTGCTTCACACGAGAAGCAACACATGATCGGGTTCTTCTTTCGATTTTTGGCATCACCCTCCTTACATCATCTTTCCAATTTTCGCTTCCATCGAACTGAGAAGCAACATCATGTAGTTCTTCTCTGTTTTCGATTTTCACTACTCCCAGCCAAACAACTCCTCTTTTTTCTTTTCATCGAACCGGAGAAGAACGCCACAGACAGTTCTTCTCTTAGTTTCCGATATCCAACCCCATTTTTGTCGATCTAGCGAAAAAAATAAGTCGAACATGTGGGATGTGAATGTGGATATATATACATGCTTGTATTTCTTGTAAGTTTGAAGATCGGCTCACGTGGCGTGACGAGATGAATCGGTCGCGTGTCAGAAGACCCCGCGCCATGAGATCGAGTAAGCCAACATCCATTAGATGTCGCTCCCCCTAGATGAAATGTTGCCAAAATTTTGTCTAATTTATAGACTTAGAAAAAAAAGAGAGGGGAATGAATATATATATCAGATCAGTATGTCTTCAAGTTTGAAGGCCCTCGTGCGGCTCATGAGGACGAGATGAAAATTGATTGCGGTCGAAGACAATCCCGCTTCGCTCATGAGGCACAAATAAGCCAAAATACCCCGATGCACCCTTACACGGATGGGAGGATCGTCAAATTTAGACTAAAATTCAAGACTTAAATAAATTCAAATGAAAATTACTTAAACTTAAGTCAAATGAAAGGATAATATGATAAATATGAAGATAAATGTTAAATCAAAGAGAAATGGGGGAAGAACAGTTAAATAAAATTTTGGAAAGAATAGAACACTCATTTAAAATACAAGTATAATTTGAGGAGGCTAATATTAAACTCACAAACTCTAATTGCAATTCTTTATGGATTAAATTGAAGCGGTAAAGTGAGTTCTCTTTTATTCAGATTCTTCAAAATTAAACAAGTCTTAATTGAAACTTGGGGAGATAAATGTGAAACTCATAAGAGACTTACAATAAATTTGAAGTCTAGTTTTCAAATAAATATGTGATTATGTGTAGTTAAGGATGAATCTAAATTTGGTTTAATAATTCTTATATCAATATAGAGATGCTTACAATGCTAGTGAATAAGCATGAGTAAGGTTAAAGCAATAAACATTGAAATTGATATAACTTATTAAAAGTGATTTAAATTGAACATAATCAAGCTAGGAGAATAAAAAAAATTCAACAAGTAAACTAAGTGCAAGTAATATTTTAAACTACAATCTAAATTAAAATGCTTTTACGGATCGAATTCTTTTGTAGACAAGAGACGATCTAAACTAAATGCTTTAACGAAGGAGCTTTCCTTCAATACAGAAATTAAGAAACTTCATTCTAAATTATGATTTTCAAAATCAACGAAATCACTAATTAGGTGAAATTAACTAAGTTATAAACACTTGCATGTGCTCGGACATAGATATTTCAATTGCAAATTTTAATGTATGTAAAGGCTGCGCAGACTAAGTTTGAATTAAATAAAAATCTGAAATCAATCTCATAATTCAGAAATAAACACTACGTAAAGTCTTAAATACACCCGTATGGGCCCCGACACTATGTTGAATGTTAGATTCGAGGTGGAGGAAGCAATGCTTTAGTCTTAGATCAAGTTAACAAAACCTAAAAATCAATTATGAGAATTTCAACTTAGTAAAATATCTGGGAAGCTTAGTCTGTCATATGATAGTAGATCTGATCCTCTGTTAAGAGTTAAACAGAGTTGACAAGATCTAAAGTTCTCAAGTATATTCGAATTAATCAATTAACTACCCCGATAATGGCTGCGTTAAAGGGTGATTTTAACCGGATGGGATACTTTCTATCAAAATGTGATTCTAATTTAAACCAAATATCAATCTAAAAATGCTTAAATGAAACTATCATTAAAAGTTTAAAGTAAAATTTAATCTATCCACCTTCCATAATTATTTATCAGGAGTGACAAATTAAGAAAACTCTAGCTCACAAAGGCGCCAATGTCAAATCAAGTGTTAATGCTCACTCTCATTAATCTCTACAATAAGGATGTGGCGTGTCTTCGATTGCATTGTTTACAGTTCCAAGATGAAGCGATTACCGAGTCCTCGACGGTGGTTTGGCCAAATAAGGCTCCATTATATGCGATCAGATATCTCAGATGCCCCCAATCTCGCCATTTGAGTTGTGAATCATAGGATATTTGATAGGCAAAACCCTATCTGGACTTAAGCCTTTCTTACAAACACCACCCCATCTACAAGGATTTCGACGATGTAACACATATGGCGATAAGGATCCTTTCGTTGGGTCACTATCTCCTCCGACTAAGACACTAGAAACTACGGATGATGAAACCATGTGATCTAGACGCACGCCATCATTCCCCAACCATCCAGCTTTAAGTTGAAATGATGAATTTCAAATCTAAATTAAACTCCATATTGCTACTATACTTATGCATTGCATCTAACCCAAATTTTAATCGAAAGTTCTCTCTTACTTATTGGGAGTGGTAATTAACTATATGAGCTTGTGCCTATAGGAAACCTAGAACCATTACTAAAGTCTTCACCAAATGAGGACGAAATCTCTGGGTAGTGTCTTATCTACTATTTCATCTGCATTTTGAAAATTACACCGACATCTCAAACCATACACTCTTCAATTCAATTTGTCGAGAGGTCGGTGGTGAATTTTCGGAACCCATAGATTTAAGATAGTTTAGCATTAACATTTTTTAAAATTTGATATTGATGATCCCTTAGGGTTGAGATCTACAATCAACACGGCCATCATTAGAGATGACCTTATCAACTCTGCTCTTTTACTAGTAGAGGAATGGGTCTATAATTTGTATTCGATTATTCAATTTTAAAATTTTAATTATTTCATAGATTATGCCAACTCAAGCCCTGTTAGTAAAGGATCAGATCTAATATGAATGCTCGTAATTATGCTTAATGACTTTGTAATTGATTGCCTTTTGAATTTCAAAGAATATTAATATCTTGAAAATTTGATGATTAGCTCTCTGAAATATTTGTATTTCTAAAATATAATTATGGATTTGCACCATATTCTCAAATACAAAATAAATTTTAAATTTATTTATTTATAATCCTCATAGCATTCTCAGATATATGAATTTAAACATTCAATATTGTGTCGGGATTCATGCGGATGTTTTGAGATTTTAGATAACTCTATTTTCAAATTGAAAAAATGTACTATGAATCTCTTGTCTGAGTAGATGCATTCATTTTTAGCTTAGATAATTTTACCTAATTAATGAAATTTTTGATTTTATAAATCATAACTGGGATTGAAATTTTCTAATTTTGGATTGAAAGAAGCTCCAAAAATATGTACAAAATTTAATTTAATATCACTTTCTGTTTACTCTTACAAAGGAATACAAATATGTACATTTTTAGTTTGTTTATTGAATTTTCAAACTTCATTGATTATTTAGCTCGTGGTTGTTACTAAGTTCTTCAAATTCTTATCAACTCATCACATGAAGTTTTTACTTCTGCACAGACGAGCTGTTACATCTTCTTCCAACAAGCTTGTCTAAATTCAAGTTCCTTCTGAATATGATTCAATTATTCATTGAATTCAAGCTTCTTCGAGTTTAGTTGGGCTTCACTGCAAATTTCTCATGAATTTCACTTAACTCTTACTCTAGTTTAAAGATAGCATTCAACAGGTCTTACATGCCTCAAACTTGTACTTAATTAGAGCCCTCTCTACTTCATTTGAAATAAGATATTGTTATACATGCATTCAACAAGGAGGCTTGTCTTCAAGCTTCAATTGCAAAGCCGTCAACGATAAATTTGCAAGATGGCGAAGAAACTTTGTTGTTCTTTATATATATATATATATATATATATATATATAGAGAGAGAGAGAGAGAGAGAGAGAGAGAGAGAGAGAGAGAGAGATAGAAATGGTTGTAGACATTGAAGTGGAGTTATATAGAAGGTAGAATGTGGCTATTCTGTAATTAGAATAGGAAAGATTGAAGGGAATTCAAATGACATAACACAGAAAAGGCAAAATTTTTAAATTAGGCTTAATGCTAATCTTAATTAGCAATTTAGGCACAAATTTTTTTTTTAACATAATAGTCCAGAGAACGGACGATCCAACGTGGATGCCACGCTGTCGCATCGTCGGATGACTAGTTCGTTTGAAATTAGGATGAGTTAGTCGTCCGTTGAGTCAACGGACGAGTGGCTCGTCCTTGTTTCGGAAGAAAAAGCGAGAGGGGGAGGTCGCAGATCTGCATTTTTTTCTCCTAAAATCGCTCGACTTGTCCGTTCCACCACCGGATTTCCACCGCCCAAGCACGCCACCGGCCAAGGGGAAGGTCGCCGCCGGCCAAGGAGTGCGCCACCCCGGAGACCGTTTTTTTCGTCGTTCGTCTGCCGATTAAGGTTTTTTTTTCCTAAATGCTTAATTTGTGATAGATCTCGTTATATATTGCTTTGTGTTGTATGATTTGCTTATTTCCTTGTGTTGTTTGGCTAGATTTGTATGTTTTGTATATTTTGTAAATTTTAATGTGAAGTTAGGCTAGATTTGAATATGCCCGTCGGAGACCGCTCAATTTTTTGCTTTGTTATTGTGATGTCTACAGCTTTTTGGGTATGAGTTTGTCAAGATTTGCTAAGCATTATTGTTGTCGGTGGTGGTGTTTTCGATATGAGTCTTGTTGTAGTTGTAGGTGTTTTAGTAGAAATCATTGTGATGCTAATGTGAGGCCACCATCTAAAAATATCATTTTTAATAAGAAATGTGGCCTCTCATTATAAGTAAGATTCACCTACTCCACTTTCGTCCTTTATGAAAATGAAAATTCCTTCTAACTCTATAAATCTAGGTTTCTCCCATTTGAATGCACCTAATTTATATCTTCTTCATAATCTAACTAATAAGTAAAATCTCACACTCATACTTCTAGCTTTTCCCTAGCAACCTCTACATATCTCACATCCTGATATCCACCATGGATCACCTAATATATCATATTCATATTTGAACAGATTTTTTGAATAAACCTTTGGGCATAGACACCCCTTGGTGTTAGTATGCCCCCCCTCCCCTATGCTCACAATATTTTAAAAAAGTTTAGTCCCTTTGAGGCTTCGTTCTGGTTTGGATGACTTCCCAACGACTACCCTTATTTTCTTAGTCGAGTTCTGGTTGACCTTAATCAACTCCGATCTCTTCAAGTTTAAGCTCCTTTTATACTCTAAAATCATATGCTTCTATTGTTGGTATTGATATGTCATCTGATTTCCCTTCTTTTGTCAGTAAAAAATTTTTTTTTCATGACATTCTATTGTTGTTATTGTATATGTCAGTTTAATCGTAAGAAGATATTGCAATGGGTTTTGAAAATTAAAGATTTTGATTCACGAAATAGTTCCAACTGAAATGCAAAATTGTATTATATCTTGAATTGTTTTTTTTCTTTGACTAGGAGAGAGAAAGGAATCTTACTGTTTAGAGTTGTTATTAGTTGAAAATGAGTTCAGAAATTGTCTGCATAGTTCTTTATTATGATGGAAAACTGAATGTTAGTGACGATTTCTTTCCGACCTACATTGAAAGAAAAAATCGACCAATCCAGATCCCACAACGGATTAACTTGATGGGGTTACAAAAGCGAATTATGAGGTCATTGAAGTTGGACCAAGCAAAGTCATGTGTTAATCTTATAGGTCATTTCCCTATTGGTGCTGGATTCATCGCTACTCATATTAGTGACAACGGCGTGTGAATAACGCAACATCCGCAACGTAGTAATTTATGTTGAAGTTGAGGAATTGCATTACGAGAAAAGAGAGATTGAGAGTACTGAGGAGTGTTAGAGAACTCCAATCAGTACTGAATACATCACACTTGATTCTCAACTAACTGATCAAGTGGAAGCGCATCGCTCCGTACTCAATAAGCTACCAATGTAACGGAACAAATTCGATTTTGTGGGTGATCAAGGTGATCGGGTGATGGGTATGAAATTATGCCTTCGCAACACGAGAAAGAGGGGATGATAGTGATGCGAGGAGCTTTCTTTAAGGGTACAAATCCATCTAACGGTCGAGAGCTTATTTTGGACTACCGAATAAGCCAAACAGGAGCACTTATTATCTAACAATGAACACGCGTCGGCTCAAACAACTGAAGATGAAGAGCTTACATTTGATGAGCCTTCAGATGAGTCAACTTTTGAACTTGAAAGTTGCATTCCAGATGAACTAATAGAAGGTATGTGCTTTCATGACAAGAAGCAGCTGCAGTTTGCTGTTCAGGGTTGGTCTATCATCAACAATGTTGATTATGTGATCTACGCTTCAAACAAAACCAAGTTCACCGACACCCAACATGCAACTGCTACATTGCATGTATGCTTACATGCAAGTTCGAAAAGAGATTGAGAGGTGCATGGAGATAAAGAAGGCTCACCACATACATGTAGTCATTCGCTTCACGCCGGACATAAATGTACAACATATAGTTTATCAATTATTTCATTCAACCTGCAATTAAAGCGGAACCGGATTTAAAGCCGAGATTATAGGTCGTATTGAGTCCAAATTTAACATTCGGGTGTCCTACATGAAAGCTTGGGATACACGGCGCAATCAAGGTTATTTTCGGTAGTTGGGAGGAATCTTACCGATCGTTTGAGAGATTCATGTGTATATGCTCGTATGCCGATCGCCTACAGAGTAATCGTCAAACAGATTCCAACGATTATTTTGGTCATTTCAATTACCGGGCAATACATCCCGCTTTATGTCTTGATGGAACTTTTCTCCTAGTGGGGACTCTACTCTAGCTTGGAATTGATGTCAACAACGGTTTATTTCTCCTGGCCTTTGCAGTAGTAGAATCAAAGAGTATTGAGTCATGGTATTGGTTTCTATGGACACTCCAAGACTAAATTCCATTTATTTGTACTAGAGGTGATTTGTGCATTATTTCGACCGCACGGGTTTGGTACTTGCTGCGTGGAAATATTACCGCGTCGCATCGCTTTGCGCATTTGAGAGAGAATTTAAAAAAAGTAGTTAGACAACTTGGAGTCGGAGACGTTGATTTCATATGCCAGAAAATATATGTCGCAGGTAATACTGATATTCGCATTTTTATAAGATATATGACTGATATCAAGAACATCAAACAGGAGGCCTACGATTGACTTGTATCAAAGGATGTACATCAGTGGTCTCTAACCCATGATGATGGGTATAAGTATGACACTATGACCACAAATGCAGCTGAATGCTTCAATAGTGTACTTAAGCGCACGCGGGTTTGCCAATTCACTACTGCAATATATTATAACATAGTCGCCACTCATGAAACACCTAGACTCAAGAACATCGCAACCAAGACGACTCGTGTTCTCTCCGAGCTAAGGCAACTTTGAAGTCTAGTGAACATGAGGCAAGGAGATTTCCTGAGCCAGTACGAATAAACAGTAATGAGTACCAAGTGTTCGATAGTACCAGCAGAACATACAAGGTTAAGTTGTGCGAAAATCATATTTGTAGGTGTACATGCAGACAACCACAAGCTTATTACATGTCATGTCCTCACGTCATTTCTGAGGGTGACATATATAGCCAATGCTCGCGACGTGATCGCCTACTACACTTTGGACTACCGCAAAACCTACCGGAGGCTTTCATGTGATCCCTGATCGTGATGAGTGGCCAGAACACATAACTGCTAGGAACTTCCCAGAGTACTATCCACCACATATCAAGAGGAAGTCAAGTCGACCACGTTCAAATAGATTCAAAAATACTATGGATGAAAATACTATAAGAAGTAACAGGATTTGTAGTGTATGCAAAAATGGCCATAACAACGCGGCCCGCAAGCTTCGGCGTGGGATCTAATCGTGCAGCATCCCAACCTCTATTAAAGCAGCATATACTTCATTGTATGCCTTTTAGGGGTTTGTTCTGTAAGTTGTTTTAGATATTTCCGTAACATTGTGTTGGGATTACAAGGGGAGGGCTTCATCTATGCAACATTGTAACCATTGAGAAATGAGTGCTCTAATCACACTATCCTTGTTTGTTTGATCTTTATTTCTTATAGAAACCTGAGTTCACTCATTCAATTTTGTCTAATCATCTCCATGAGCTAATTTCCATCAAGTGGATATGATTTTTGTACTCATTATTCTGCTACAGGAAGTGAAAATCATGTATATTTTCTTTTCCCCATATATAATGGTAAACATGTATATTTACTTGAACCATTGTGAATGAGAAATTTATGAGTAAAATAAAACACTACTGAAGAAAGTAATATGTTCTATTGAACGTTTGAATCTATAGTTTAATAAGAAAATAAATTTGCGATTGTTTTTTTTGTTAATGCTAGTCCTGGCATTCGAGGCATGTGAAAACAAAGTTTTGAATATCATAGTGATTTTATTGATGTTTTAAAATGTCCCTTTTAGTAATTGTATTGATTGTGGTTTCATTGTACTCAACAGTGTTATTGTTGATTGTATGCATTGGATTGGACTTGTCTTGCTAGTTTGTCAGTTCAGGTAGTGTGAGTGCTGTTGTTGTATTATCTTTTCAGATTCTATCATCAATAGAAGTCTCCTTATTATAATCTCCATATGGTTGTTGTAGTTGGAGATCTGTCTCTCCATAATTAATGTTATCAGGAGATTGTAGCTGATTACTAGTCTCCAAATGTTCTCCTGGTATATTGTATGGCATGTTTGGTTCTGTGTTTACTACAAGTGTTCCATTCTTGGGTTGCTGTAATTCTGATGGGCGTTGGGGCTCTTAAATCAGGGTGTGCAATAAAGTAGTTCTCAAGCTTGTGGCAAAAAAATCTACATTTACCATAATATAGAGGTTTTGGTTCTATCTCCACATTTTCTTCAGTATCAATTTGCTTGGATTCCAATCCTAATCTCTTAATTCTTCGGTTCCAATTCTAATCTCTACATTTTTTTTCTATACAACAAACTTATTTTTCTGCTGTCCAAGTGCATTGCAGTGATGCTGTTGCATGGGCTGTTAGTGTAGGGAGTAAATGTTGTCATTTGTTTATGCTTGTGTTTAGAGTATAAAAACAGAAACTGCTGCTCATCAGGACCGAATCACAAATTTTACCCAACATAAAGGTTGTAGAAAATTTTGTTACGATTCCAACCATACAAATTTCGTTCAATTCAGATACCGTATGACTCCGATATGCGCAAAGTACAGTTGCTGCTCCCAACTTCACCACAGCGTAGCAGTTTTTGCGAACATTCGCAAAATCTGCTGCGCATTGGGCCGCAATCACAAATTTTATCCAACATGATAGTTGTAGAAAATTTTGTTATAATTCCAATGATATAAAGTTCGCTCAATTCCGATACCGTATGACTCTGATACGCGCAAAGTACGGTTGCTGCTCCAAACTTTCAGCATAGCGCAGCAGATTTTGCGCGCATTCGCAAAATCTGCTGCGCTTCGGGTCACAATCAGAAATTTTTTTCAACATAAAAGTTGTAGAAAATTTTGTTACAATTCCAACGATACAAATTTCACTCAATTCCGACACCGTATGAGTCCGATACGCGCAAAGTACAGTTGCTGCTCCGAACTTTTAATATAGCGCAGCAGATTTTGCGCACATTCGCAAAATTTGCTGCGCTTCGGGTCACAATCAGAAATTTTACCCAACATAAAAGTTGTAGAAAATTTTGTTCTGATTCCAACATTATAAATTTCACTCAATTCCGACACCGTATGTCTCCGATACGCGCAAAGTACGGTCGCTGCTCCGAACTTTCAACATAGCTCAGCAGATTTTGCACACATTCGCAAAATCTGCTGCGCTACGGGTCACAATCAGAAATTTTGCCCAACATAAAAGTTGTAGAAAATTTTGTTGCGATTCCAACAAAATAATTTTCACTCAATTCCCATTAATCAGACGACTGCACAAAAAGTACGGTTGCTGCTCCGAACTTTCAACATAGTGCAGCTGCGCTTCAGGTCACAATCAGAAATTTTACCCAACATAAAAGTTTTAAAAAATTTCGTTATGATTCCAACGATATAAATTTCACTCAATTCCGACACCGTATGAGTCCGATACAAAGTTCAGAAATTTTGCCCAACTAGTGGAATGAATAAGAATTCTTTGCTTATTTATTATGGCTCACAAAAATTGAAGAGTAGTAGTTGTAATGATGATTAAAATAATATATAATTACCAGGTAATTAAATAAAGTTGCATGAAATTGATGATCTAACTTTTTTCTTTCAAGTTTGGCTATGTTTTCTGATAGAATCATTCTAGGAATTTAGACAATATTGACCCCATGGTTCCATGATTGAAATCCTAATGAATCATATGATTTATTTACTTTATTCACTCTCCCTTAGTGTCATAAATTATATTGAGTATGGTTGCCTACGATAGTAGTGCCCTGTTATATTATTCCAGGAAAAACAATCTGTTGCATAATAATTTGTTAAGTATAAATTGGCTTGTATCAACTTCTGCTGGTACAATGTAATACTATCTCTACTTATTAATTTTGTTTTCCTAGTTATGAACCGATGTCATAACATAGCATTGCCCTACCTTACTGTATCCTCCAATGGTTTGATGAATCAATTTAACTTTTCTTAATGCGTTTTAATAAGCAGGGACCTGTGTGTTTTCTATTTTTTGTTGTCAAATTAGAAATTTTCTCTGGTTTGCTAGTTATAATCTTTGCAAAGACTTGTTGTTTCTCTCCTGATATAATTATTATCAATTTTTTTCTTGTTTCCTAGTTGTTAGATCTTATACATAATTGGAATTGCATGATTTTCTGGGAAGCCTACCTTTCTTGATGCAGTTGTATACAAATGTCAAAGCTAATGTTGATAAACATATGGAATCCCTTTGAAATTTGAATTTTAACACTTTGGGTCCATCACAACTAGAAAAAAAAAAAGACTAGTAAATAATTGCAGTAAATCAAATTAAGATGGAAGAAGAAAAAGAAATATTGGAATTGTCCATTAACATGTGTAGATATAACATTAAAATGAATTCCAGCTACCATCGTCTACTTCTAATGCAGCATAATATTCCAGGAATTCTTCAAGAATAAAAGCCCGCAAAGAAATTGGAGAACAATTAAAATTCACCCAAGAGATGCTTGGGAGTGTTAGGGATTGTTCTAGAAGCTGTTTTTACTCAGCGCTTTAGGGTTAAAGTAGGAGAGGTGTCATATGTTATGCATAGTATCGAACTGAATCATATATAAAATACTAACCTTGAGGATCAGCATCAAAATCTGAACTACATGGTTGCTTTTGAGTAAGTTTGTTTAATAAAATAATTTTTTTCTGCTTTAAGGTCATCAATATGCCACTGTGGAGGTTGTTTGTCTATTTATTGTTATAGTGAATAATGTGCATTAGATAGGTGTTTGGTATGGTTTTATGTTATTCAAATCCTTTTAATAAAACTGTGAATTCTGGCTTATTTGACATAACTTATTATTGTTAACTTCAAGATGTTGCAATCAACCAAAATGTTTTGTATCTCTTTTATATATTTATATCAAACATGTTGAATTCAATTGCTTTGCTGATTATAGCTTGTAAACAAATGTTGTCTTTGTTGTAGGTAGGATGTCTGCTGAAGAAGGTGCTCGCACGCAGAGGCGAAGACGCGAGGACCGTAGTGGACACCCTTCGTCAGAAGTTCACCATAGTATAGCGGCACTGTGTGGTCGGCACAGAGTAGCACATCCTAATTTGATAAGTTTTTTAAGTCAAACTGTGTATATAGATTGTCCTTATAGTTTTGTCTACTGAACTATAATTCCATACTGTGCAGGTTTCTATTCTGGATGCTGCATCTCATGTATTTATGTTCAAAGATTGACCAGTAAACTGTCCTAGATTAATGACCGCTTTACAAGCAGCTGGATTGGATTATGTGTCTCAGATGCAGTATATTCGCTTAGATCACCACCTTCTCACAACATTCGTGAAATGTTGGTCTTCCCAGACAAATACATTCCATTTGCCCATTAAGGAGATGACGATCACATTACAGGATGTTGCTATGATCCCGGGTGTTCAGATAGATGACCCGCCTATTATTGGGAGGAATGTTGTTGGTGGGGGAAAACGGTGGGCATCTTGACCAGATTGCTGTGATGAGTTGATAGGAGCACATCCAGAGCCACACACTGTCTGCCACGATTCGATCCAGCCTCATATCACAGCAGAGTTCAAAATAGGGCAGGCGCATGCACAGACCTGTTTGCCTTTATGGTGGCTACGTTGGACGTATTACAGGGATTCTTACTTAGATTTACCGGAGCTTCAGTTCAGTATGCATGTCAGAGCTTACATACTCTTTTTATCGCTTCCTTATGCTATACACATCTTCTTGAAGATTCACCGCAAAGATTTGCCCATACTGGAGGATCTTGACACATTTAGGGAGTTCTCATTAGGATCAGTTGTGCTTACTCATTTGTACAGGAGCTACGAGGAACAGAAGCACACTAATATGGTTTGCCTACGCATCGCAAGTATGCCGTGAGCATGTTCATGTATGCAGACCAACTTTGCATATTCCATACCCGACAGACATAGATGAGCTGAGTGTGGGTTGTCGCTGGAATGAAGGGTATGTTCGAGAGATGACGCCATCCCATATCAGAGTTTATAAAGATGAGCTAGATGGCCTACTGCAGAGTTAGATATATTACATGTAAGTTTATTTTTTAGGCCCATTATTGTATGTAGATAGCATAACTATTATTCATTTCAAAAAACACAGATGATCTGGGAGCCATACGGAGTTCAGATCCATGCACGTGTCACGGAGATATGCTTACGTGGGGACGACATATGTTTGACTAGAGTTCTTGATTAGCTGGAAACGAGTTGAGTGACATCTGCCCGATCGTGTGCTCAGGCAATTTGGCCTTCCATCTATGATTGAGATTGTACTGGTAGATTCTGCTTTTGTACGAGTAGATGGTCAAGGGAAAGTCGATGTGGACTGGGTCGATTACCACCAGACGTATATTGCGCAGTGGGAGAGCGACGAATTTAGTTGTGGTGGTAGACTCTTCCTAGGGGCATTAATCGATGAGATATGGTATCGTCTTGCTTATATATGTTGAAAGCACAATACCCCGGCACTCTCGAGCTCCGATGACTCATGGTAAACCCACATTTCATCACTGTAATAATAATTTTTTTTACTAATTTCATCATAATTAGAGTTCTGTCAACGCAGCGTGAGCACATATTGAATATCGATGACATATTCCAGTGATATTTTGGGAGGGATGAGGACACATATTTTCAGCAATCAGTCAACGAGTATGAGGGGTTGTGTAGGGAGCTACGACGCAACATGCATATTTCTAATAGCTAGTACGGGGACACTAGTATTCCAGGTACTTCATCGTCAGTGCAGCCGGATGGGCCGGTGATGGATATTGGTCCATCATCTCCACCAGTGGTTGGACCATCTACATATACATTCACACACCACGTATTCATAGAAGTATGTGATCACGATGCACTGTAACAACAGTCCTCCTACATATGGGCCTTCGTCATTCCATATGACACCCCCATATAAACTGTATCATATCGCTTCCCACACAGTCTTTAGTCGATGTACCTAGTACTACACACCTGGGTTACTCGCAACAGCCCTCCGAGCAGATTGAAGAGGAGGACCAGCAGCTGTGACATCATCTACGAGACCGGCCGCGACGACCACCAACCCATTACACGCCCGGTAGTGATGCGATACCGCATCGCAGGCATCATCGAAGATAGTTGTTTGTACTATTATCTTCTATTCATACAGGATTACATTTTATTGTATATGTACTTATCTTATTGTATTCTGTCTCGTAGGCATCGTCAGGAACTATTTTATTATTTTGGTTACCTTAATTTGTAAATATTCATATCTTTTTTGTGCTGCTTTATTTATACAGTTTTAAGTGTTTAGAAGAAGTTGTACATTGATGTATGTTTTCTAGTGAGGATATTCCCTGTGGTAGTAACAGTAAAAAGGTAGTTAATTTGTGTTCTAAACTTAGTTTGAGTTGGCTTCTTATCCTTGTTTGAAAATGGTTGCATTTCTAATACTAGCACATTCACTTCTCTTATATGAATGTAATCAATATGAATAATTATCTCCAAACAATAAGACTAATCATAACACTTGTTTATATGTCATGACTCTTAAAAACTTGTTAATTGCACTTCATTAAAAGTGTTTGTTTAGCGTGAGTTATTTGTGCATTTCATCATTGTTAATTTCTCAAAATCTGCTACGCATCGAGCCGTAATAATAAATTTTTACCAACATAAAAGTTGTAGAAAATTTAGTCACGATTCCAACGATATAAATTTTGCTCAATTAAGACAGATGACTGATGCGTAAATACGATTCTTTCTCGAACTTTCAGCTCGCTTCCACACATTCTCAAAATCTCGCGCGTCGCATCGTAATTCACCAACATGAAAGATGTATAAATTTTTTTTTCAATTCTAATGAAATAAAGTTCGCTAATTAGACAGATGACTGTCTCGCACAAAATCGATTGATGCTTGAACTTTCACCATTTACGCATTTGCAAAATCTGCTGTGTATCGAGCCGCAATCGTAAATTTTTACCAACTTTAAAGTTGTAGAAAATTTTGTTAATATTCCAATGATATGAAGTTCACTCGACCATCAGATGACTGATACATAAAATCGATTCTTTGCTCGAACTTTCATCTGGCGATAGTTTTCGCGCATTCGTAAAATCGCTTCTTCGGGCGTAATTAGACTAACATAAAAGTTGTAGAAAAATTTGTTATAATTTCAACGATATAAAGTTTACTTGATTTCAACAGATGACTCGATACGCAAAATCGACATTTTCTAAAATTTCAACTCCGCTTTTTTTGCGCATGCAAAATCAACGATGCATCGTAAATTTTGATCAACATGAAAGTTGTAGAAAATTTTGTTATGATTCTAGAGATACCAAGTTTGCTCAATTCTGACACTGTCTGACTCCGATACACGCAAAATACGAGAATTGCAGCCATTTTTTTTTAAAAAAAAAAAATTAAATTACATAATTTCGTGCATACAACGGCAACGAACTGACGCTCCGTCGTCGTTGGCTGAAACTAGCGCCAACGTGGCATCCTGATCCCGTTGTATGGATGACTAAGCTTATTATGTTAATATTTTTTTTGTGACTAAATTGTTAATTAAGATTAGCATTAAGCCTAATTTAAAAATTTTGCCCATAGAAAATAGAGCAAAAAGATCATTTTATTGGAATGACAAACCAACAAATGGGATCAGAGAAACTACTAGATGCTATTTTTGTGCAAAGAATTCAGATTCTAATAATAATAATAACATAAAAGAAGCATCATAAAATATCATAATTGTATATGGCTAATAATCTCATAGCATCCTTTAACATCATTGAATCCGTTTAAGATAAATGGACAATCGAGGGACTACAAAACTGCTTGTTGCTTGCTGCTTGTTGCTTTAGCATCATAAAATATCATAATTGTTGTTGCGTGCTAGAAAATCAGTTGTGGTAGAGTAAAAGTTTACGCCTTAGCTTCGTTGTGAAATCCAGCACACACACAGATATTTAAAGAGTGAGCAATAAAACGCTAGAATTTTTACGTGAAAAACCTCGAAAAGAAAGAAAATCACGGGTCAAGTAAAACTTCCGTATCTATTTTAGAGTACAAGATCTTCCCGATCTGGGATTCTGAGATGTATATGAGAAAGGAACAATAGCTATGTAACAACGTCAGTTATGATTCTTGTAGTGATGATGGTGAACTGTGGAGCAATCATCGATAAATGCTGAGAACAATTACGCGAAATGTAGGGGCAATCACGGTAGAAGTCATCATGATGGTGACGACCTCGGCAGCGAGGATCAACGGCGAGGGCGGCCGAGGCGGCGGTGGTTTGACCGTCGAGTGGCGACGATTGTGCTTGGAGGATCTTTAGAGCTCTCTCTCTCTCTCTTGCTTGGGCACCTCATATGAGGAATGAGGGATTTATAGATTGGAAGAGTGGCGTCTCTTAAATACATGCTCATTACCACTCCCCTTCACGTTCTGATGATCTTTTGATCATTTGATGTACTTTAAATATTTGAATGCTCAAATGAAGTTAGAATTTTGAGATCTTGGGCTTATTAGATCCGGCTCGTCGAGACGCTCGATTTGACTATAAACACTCTATGTTTAAAAGCTTTTTAGGGATTTAACTGATATCCCAAAGTTTCCAATGATATTTTAAGTGCTCGATCTTGACCTGTTTCAACTTGGGATCAGTTTGCTTTTAGCATCAAGATTCGTGCTTCACCTAGTAGTATTTTAAGTGTCATATGAGTTGCCCCTATTTTTGGATATCATTATTTCAATCATCCAAAAAAATATATATATAAATACTTGAAGATAGCAAATTCTTCAATGAAATTGACGTCCATTAACCACATATTTTTTAGAGAACGATCTTGGGAACACAATATTATGACTATAGAAGTAGATGTAGAATGAATGAGTATAAGTATCTTGTGAGCGAGATTCAGGTTCTGACTTTTCGAGGCCACTACGGGAGCTTATGGTGTATACATGCCTGGAAGCGCGCCATGGCGATGGCTCCTGGCGTGCCATGAGCGGGCGCCACAATGGTCCGCCGGCAATTCAGGTCGGCGGTCAGGCTGGTCGCGAATGATAGCGGGTTGGTGGAGTCAGGCGAAGCGGTAGCTGAAGGCGGGCCGGCAGTCTGACGGTCTGGCATGATAGCGGGTACATGAGACGGCGGTTCGCATGGCCATGTTGAGCGGTTCTGGTCGCGCCCCAACAGGATTTTAATAGTTTTGGCGATTTTGGCGATTTTAGGATTTTGATGATTTTACCCAGCCTTAGAAGGTCTATAAAACCCCAGGGCCAAGGAGATGGCATGCTTCTTGATACTAGTGCTTCTCTTCTTCTTGTGAGGTCGTTCGAGTCGATCAGGTCCATACTTCGTGTTGTTCGGTTTCCCGAAAGAGGCGTCAATCGGCCTCGTGACCATCCGGGTTTGAGGCGATCAAGACCGCGTACCGTCGTTGTTCCGGTTTTCCCTCGAAGAGTCAGCCTCGTCGGACCGTCCGGTTTGGGCCGATCAGAGCGGTACATCGTTGTTCTGGTTTTCCCTCGAAAGAGGCATCAACTGGCCTCGTCGGACCGTCCGGGTTTGGAGGCGATCAAGGCCTGCGGTATGTATGTCGTTGTTCCGGTTTTCTCTCGAAAGAGGCGTCAACCAGACTCGTTGGACCGTCCGGGTTTGGAGGCAATCAAGGCCCACGGTTCCAACTTTTTATGTTAGGAAATTGGATTTCTCACGACTTTAATGGATGATTCAGCAGTTGATAATTGCCAAGATGGCGAGGGAGCGTTAGCCAGGAACTATCGTTCAAACGACTCAGAAAGTTTGACAGGTAATTTATGATCATCATCAGAGGAGAATCTCTTCTCTCTCCTCTTTTTTTTTTATCTTTTTCTCATATGTGTGTGTATCCTTTTTGTCAGATCGTAGGTGGAAAATTTTATCGCAAGCTATCCGTGAGCGAGAGAGTCAAAAAAGGAGGTGCCTAAGCATTGGGGTGAGTGAGTTGCTTTTATAAAATTCTCAGATTTTTGTCATTTCTCCCTCTTTATTTATTATGTATTTTCCGCAGGTGATGGCGAAGAAAACCCATAGTGTGGCTACTGACGATATACCATCCAATCATCGATAGTTTAATGGTGTTCCGAAAGTTTTTCTTCCCTAATGAGTTGGTGGCCATTGTTGCTGAAAAGTCTAATCGAGCCCGTTCACCTCTGCCAGGGTACTTTACTATTTTTGAGATGATTCTTCGTGCGAGACTACGATTCCCTTTGGCTCCTGAGTTGATTGAGATATTCAAAATATGTGGTGTAACCAGTTTTCATTTCGAGCTTTAATGGTCATCGTCGGTTTGGCTATTTTCTTCAGAGAGCGTGGTGTTACTTTGAACATCAAATACTTGTGTCAAATGTGCAGATTTACATGTGATATATAGGGACGTGTTTCTTATCGGACTATAAAA
Source organism: Cymbidium sinense (assembly GCA_021442155.1). NCBI lineage: Eukaryota > Viridiplantae > Streptophyta > Magnoliopsida > Asparagales > Orchidaceae > Cymbidium > Cymbidium sinense. Next base: position 118,449,190 of record CM038225.1, read on the forward strand.
AATTGGATAGAATTTTCAGCATGTGATCAATCTAGAAATTGGTCTAATGGATTCTTTTTTATGAAAAATGAGTGGGGCCTTCCTGAGAGATGGGGAAGATTGAATGACCTTCCAAATTCACTGCTGATGTCGGAGAATGAGATCCTGGAAACTCTTAATATCTCTGATGTAGGAAGCTTGCAGCATGAGTTACGTCACATTGGCAAATATATAGTTGAAGATAGAATGTTCAAGGTTGGCCTTTCTATCCAGGCAGAGATATCTCATTCTTTTCTACTAAAGAGGTCAAGTAAAAGTGATGAAAGGTCTCCTCATATTCATAGGGTTCTTTCAAGAAGCCCGTCACGAAATCAGGGTGGTGGCAATATTTCTTCCTTAAAGAAAAAGAAGACATGCGCTGTAGTGACTACGTCAGATATCTACAAAGAAGATGTTCACCCCCAGTTAACCTCTGAGAGTTTAGCTGTTTTAACTCATGATGGGAGAGTTCATTTCTTAAAGCTGCACATTCCTAAAGAGGTGTTAAATCACATATGTACTGGGCGTCAATGAGCAGATGAATTGGTACGTTGTCTTCCCTTCTTTCTTCTTTTCTTCTTCTTTTCTTCTTCTTTTCTTCTTCTTTTCTTTTGTGTAATATTTGTGATAGTTTTTTTTCTTTATAGGTAACTCAAACATTAGGGCAGATGACTCATTTGGGTGTCACTTTAGATGAGTGGAATACTGAATTTTTGAAGATAAAATATCTGCAAGGCGAGTATGAGCTAAAGATGAGTATTAAAGCCAAAGAAGTGGCGACTTTGGAGGATCAGCTGACCGGGTGCAGAACTGAGCTGGCGAACATGTTGACTTCTCTTTCTCTCCAGTGTTAGGAGGTGGAGCACACTCATGATGAGCTGATTAAGGTGAGGACAAAGACTTGTCAGAAAGAGAAAAGACTTAAGGTACTTGCAGCGGAGAAGAGAGCTCTCGAATTGGAGAAGAAAGCATTACAGGATCATCTTTCTGAGAAGGAGCATATAATGTCAGAAGCGGAAGCAAATGAAATCTTCTTGAAGGCGGTGGAAGACTTTAAGAACTCCTTGGCTTATCTCAGTACAAGACCATGTTTAGGAAGCTTCATCATATACTTGATGTTGAAGTGAAGGACTTGGAGCACCAATGTTTAGAGGAGGGCTTCATCCAGGTTCCTAAAGGAATCCTCTTAGTACATCACAAGATCGAGCTAGTATTGAAGATCTCTCCCGAAATCAAGACTCTTCATCCGATTGAGATGAAGGAGTTGAGAGTGAGTCTAAAGGAGTATCTCCTAGTGGTGAGGAGGACGTTGATATCACCAACTGATATGATGTAGCATCACTTAAGGATGCATTTTTTTATGTATTGTTATTAGTGTGTATCAGAATCTTGATTCTTTCTTATATCATCATGTTAATGCTATCAAATTTTTTTTAAGATGATACGCTCTTATTTTGTTTTTACCTATCCGGGGTAATTGGTCAGAATATTATTCGACGATGTTAACCTGTACGGATGAGGTTGAATTGAATCCACTCAGGATTTTTGACCTATCCGAGATTGTTTGTCAGAGTCTCCGCTCGATGACGTTAACCTGTATGGAAGAGGTTGTGAGGAGTCCACCAAGGACCTTTTGACCTATCCTAGGTTGTTTGTCAGAGTCTTCGCTCGATGATGTTAACCTGTGTGGAAGAGGCCGTGAGAAGTCCACCAAGGATCTTTTGACCTATCTAGGTTATTTTGAAGTCTTATGATAATAACGTGTGAAAAGGTCATGGAAAGTCCCCTGGGATTGATCATGCTCGATTGAGATATAACGTGAGTTGTATATTTCTCAAGTGGGAGGATTAAATGAAGAAGAAATAAGTTCATAAGAAGAAAGCTATAAATTCATTACTCTGATAAGTTCAGTGATACAATCTTAAGACAATTTTAACACGGATATGAGTTCTAAGAGAAAATGATAACAACAACAATGTCTTTATCCCATTAAGTGGGGTTGGCTACATGAAGAGGAAATGATAAACGAGACAAAATAAAAGCTACGATAATTATGCAGTAGGAATTACTGATAATATTTTCGGAGATTCTCAGTGTTCCAAGTTTGAGGTAAAGTTTTTCCCTCTGAATCCTTGAGCTTGAAAGTTCTTGGCTTCACCATAGCTATAACCACATATGGGCCATCCCAAAGAGGTGAGAGTTTATTGCGTTGAGGGCCTTTGCCCGACTTGAGACTTGTGGGACAAAGTCGGAGATATGGGATGAGGTTTTACTCTTCTGTTGAAGTGATGAGCTACCCTTTGGTGATGAGCGGTCAAGTAGATGTCATGAGTTTTGGGAGTCAGGTCTTTGTCGAGTTTTTTTCATTACCATCATGATCGAATAATTGAACTCTTGGACTTGGAACCACGATATCTACTTGTATAATAGCTTCTATGCCAAAACACAAGTTATATGGTGTCTCACCAGTCGGGGTGCGTGATGTAGTGTGGTAAGCCTAAAGAACATTAGAAAGCTCATCAACCCATTGCCCCCCTCGAGATGTTTTTAATCCTTTGAGTATAGTCTATTGGTAGCTTGATGCGTTAGTTTGAGGATGTACAGAGTATGCGGTGAATGTGAAGATCTTTGCAAAAGAACGTAAAGACTTTTCCAGTAAATTGCATTCCGTTGTCAGTGATGATCTTTGCAGGAAGACCGAATCGACATACTATATTTTTTCAAACAAATTGTTTAGCATTTGTCTCCGTAATTTTAGCGAGTGGTTCTGCTTCCACCTATTTAGTGATGTAGTCGACGGCTAAAATGATGAACTTTTGTTGCCTTGATGCTATCGAAAAAGGTCCCATGATATCAAGCCCCCATTGAGCAAAAGGCCACGGGCTTTGAATGGATGAGAGCTCTGTATGCAGTATGTGAGGGAGGTTAGAGTGAAACTGACAACTTGCACATTTTTTCGTGAACTCCAAGACATCTTATTTCATCGTAGGCCAATAGAATCCTTACCTTATAATTTTAAGGGCTAGCGCCCTTCCTCCTAGGTGTTCTCCATATATCCCTGAGTGGACCTCTCTTAATGCGTGTCGCCTCAAGGTGAGAGACATTTGAGGTATGGTCTAGAGAAAGCTCGTTTGTATAGTTCACCTCCGATAATAGTAAAGTTTGAAGCTTGTCTTCGGAGATGAATTGCAGAAGTTGGGTCTTCAGGAAGAGTTCCTTCTTATAGAAAAGATAGGATGGGGTACATCCACGAATGTTCCTTTATCTCATCAATTGTTTGAATTACCCATGACCCTTGGATACTCAGAAAATATATTTCTTCAACATGCCTTCTCTTAAACAGATCCCTAGTAGCATGAAGCAAGCTTAGCGAGGCGTCATGAGCATTCTCTCATGATATGTGAATGATTTGATGTGTCTTGAAATGGGAAAGAGACTTCACCAAGTGGAGGTATTGTGCCTGGGATTATGAGCATTAAAGTTTCCCTCAACTTGGGAGGCGACAAGTTGAGAGTCAGTGTGTATCACTAAGTCTTGAGCTTCACAGTCAATGGAGAGTCTCAACCCTGCTATTGAGCCTCATATTCGATATTATTAGTTGCGGGAAATTTTGTGAAGTCCATACTCTAAGGTATTCAGAAATAAGTAAGATTTCCGCGCTACTAAGCTCCATCAACATAGAGGGTCCATTAAGGAGACGAAAGGCATGTAGCAGATAGCTCCTCTAGAGTTAGGGCAGTGCATTCCACTATAAAGTTTGCGAGTACTTCAGACTTTAAAGCAAGGTGAGGTAGAAAATTTATATCAAACTCTCCCAATTCTATAGACCACTTGATTAATCTCCCGGATGCTTACGGTTTCGTAGGATGACCCTTAATGGTGTAAACGATAGTGTGAGCTTGGAAGTATGGCCGCAATTTTTGCGCTGAGAAAACTAAAGTTAGAGCCACCTTATCGGCAAGTGGATAACGACTTTCTATATCAGAGATAATTTTGTTGACATAATAAATTGGTCATTGTATCCCACTTTCTTCTCGCACTAAAATTGAGCTTATTGCATGGGAAGAGACTGCGAGATATAAGTATAGCATCTCTTCTTGAATAGGCTTGGATAGTAGGGGTGGAGATGCTAAATACTCCCTTAGCTGCTCAAAAGTAGACTGACATTCATCAGTCTATTGAAAATTATTATTTTTAGCTCCCTTTAATATTTTAGAGAATGGTAAGCATCTGTCCTCAGAACGGGCTAAGAAGCGGGATAACACAACAATTCGTCCATTCAAACGTTGAACTTTCTTAATATTCTTCGGAGGAGTCATATTTTTGAGAGCTTTAATTTTCTCGGGGTTGGCCTCTATCCCACAGTGGGTTACCATAAATTTAAGAAATTTTCCCAACGTAACTCCAAAAGCACATTTGGTCGGGTTGAGTCTCATGTTATAATGTCAAAGAAGGTTAAAGCATATTTCTAAGTCAGAAATATGTTGTGATTCTTCTAAGCTTTTCATTAACATGTCATCCACATATAGCTCCATTGTGCGGCCTAATAGGTTAAAGATCTTATTCATAAGGCGTTGATAAGTAGACCAGTATTTTTTAATCCAAACGGCATAACTTGGTAACAGTATAAACCTTTATATGTTTGAAATGTTGTAGCTTCTTCATCCATTGGGTTCAGTTTTATTTGGTTGTAACTAGAGTAAACATCCAAAAAATTGAGCATTTGATGTCTAGACATAGCATCAACCAACTGATCAATTCGAGGAAGAGGAAAACTATCTTTCGGGCAAGCCTTGTTAAGGTCAGTGTAATTAATACACACTCTCCATGTTCCATTTTTTTTCTTAACCATGACAACATTCGCTAGCCATGTAGGGTAATGTACCTCTCGTATGAATCCGCTTCTAGAAGCTTGTTAACTTCTTGCTTAGCTGGGCGATCATGTGCAAAACTTTGCTTCTTGGATGATCGGTTTAAATGGGATCGATCTTGAGGAGTGCATGATCACAGTCGACTCTCGGCATGTCCGTGGGACTCAAGCGATGTCTTGATTTTGTGCAAGAAGTCTATGTATTTTTCCTTTTTTTATCTCGAGAGCAGATCCTTGCTTGTTAGTAGGGTTGGTCATCGATAATGCAACAAAAGCAAGTCTTATAGCGAAGTTTTCGGTACTTCTTCATCTTGAAAAATTAAAATCTTTGATGCTGAAGGTCACAGAAGGGCGTGGTTGAGCTTGTCTGAGATAACATGATTGTGCTATATGTTGATTTCCACAGACCACTCCAACTCCAATGGGGGTTATAAATTTTATCTTAAGATGAGATACTGAAGTGACTACACCGAAAATGGATTGGAGGAGCCTTCCAAAGATAGCGTTATATGCTGAATCTGACTTGACCACCATGAATTTGATTAAATGAGCCACTTGTTGAGGAAATTCACCAAGGACAAGGAAGGGTGATTGTCCTCTACTCTACAGGCGATTATCAAACCTGAATGGTCTACGGCGGGTTGGAGCTTTTCTTCCAGCCCATGTTAAGAAATTTGGAGTAAAATAAGACATCAACAAAACTCCCATTGTCAATCAAAATTCTCTTAACATTATAGCATGGGTCACCGATCTCTGCGGTGATGACAAGTGGATCTTGATGAGGAACATGTATTCCTTCTAAGTCTGAGTCATTAAAAGTGATGGAATGATCAGTACGAGACTTCTTTAACTCCGGCTCTTTAGAGATGATAATGAGAACTTGATTAGATAGTATTGGTCCTCCTGTGATTGTTTCAATTTCTCCTACTGTTAGATGATTATTTTATTATTTCTGTGATGATTGTCCTGGTTGCTCCCCCAGTTAGAGGTATCTTTGTTTGAGTCAATTAATTCTTCACAAATCAACGTAGATATTCTTGCTGAATGAGCCTCTCAATTTCTTCTTTGAGTTCTTTGCATGCCTTAGTAGTATGTCCACGACTTCGATGGAAGTGATAATATTACTCATGATTTCCTGAATTTGGTTTTAGTGGATGCGACCACTTGATATTTTCTTCATCTCGAATAGCCATTAAGAGGTTAACATGAGATGTGTTCAGCAGCGTGTATTCCTTTTGGTGGCGTGGTTGTCATTGATATGGGGTGAGGGAGATCACGCGCCTTGTTGCTTCTTTTGATAGGGATCAGTCGCATTCCTTGCTTTTATGTTTTCAGATTGCTCAAATTATTTGCGATGGGCATTAAGCCTCATTAGTAGAGATTTGCTTCCACGATGAACCAAGTCGATATATGACGTGTCTCGCATTAAAAGGCCTGGGCGAGTCCTCCAAGGAAAACTCCTCTTAATAGTTGGGTCTACTCAGTATTTGGCGAGCAGGAGAACCTGAAGTATTCCTTAAGTGATTCCCCTCATTTTGTTGAATCTTGGGAGATGGGAAGAATCTTTATTGATCCTCGGTTTGCAATGAATTGTTCTACAAAAATCTTGGCGAGTTGTCAAAGGTATGGATGGATTCCCTTGGAAGGGAGTAGAACCCGAGCTTGTCCGCGAGGGTAGCGGAAAGACGACAAAGCGGTGTCGAGGAGCTCGTTGGATATGCATGATAGTCTGTAATGGTTGATTTGTTCATGTGGTGATTCATCATAGAATCAATGTTGAGCTTGAAATCCACGGGAATAGGATGTTGAAGAATAGCTTCAGCTAAAGGTGAGAATTCCTCATAGCTGCAGTGAAGGGGAAGATGATTTCTATCTTGGAGGTGAAATTCATCTTGGATTAAGTGTCATAATTCTGCACATATAACATGACGAGTGGTGGCGGGGCGAGGTGTCATATCAATAATTGGTGGATTAGCGGTCGGTTGGTAGCGTGATGGATGAGAACTAGCGGTGTCGAGGAGATCAACATCACGGTCTACGGAGGAACTTCACGTCAAAATTAGCATTTTGACCTTCTACAACGATCAATCTTGGGGAGATGTGTTTTCGTGGTAGTTGTTCCTCAAAAAGTCGGATCATCTCATTTTGAGACTCTTCCATTCGATGCACACGAGATTGCCACGCTTCACACCGACAGGTGCCTATTGGGGAAGTGAGGCGTATACGCCCTTGGTTCAAGGATTGGTTTCGAGGTGAGTTGACGGAGGCTGTTGTTACGAGTGCGCTATTGGCCATAACGAGGGTGTTCAGAATTGTGATTGAAGGGTTCTTCACATCTGCCAAACTGGTATGCGTGCTAGAAAACCACGGAGAAAAGTTTACGCTTTACTTTGGGAAATCCACACACACAATGTATTTAAAGATGAACTCCAAAATTTTACTTGAAAACCTCAAAAGAGGGAAAACCACGGCCTAGCCCAAGAAAAAAGCTTCCACTATGTATCTGTTTGAGTATAAGATCTTCCGACACCCAGATTACATAATTATATGAGAAAGGAACAATAGCTATGTGATAACAATTGTATAGAGTAGCAGATGATGGTGAATGCGAGCAATCACCAGAAATGCGAACAATCAAATGCGGAAATAATCACCGCGTAAACACAGAAACAATTACGGTAGAAGTCATCATGATGGAGACCGACGACGAAGCGATCAATCAGCGGCGACGGGCGGGCGGCCGGGTGGTTGATGACCGTCAGTGGCACGACTTGGAGGATCTTTAGAGCTCTCTCTCTCTCTGTTTGGGCTCCCTCATAATGAATGAGGGCTATTTATATATGGAGAGGCATCTCAGAATACATGCAAAACACACCCACTTCATCTGGACTCACAATGATCTTTTTGATCATTTGATGTATTTTAAATATTTGAATACTCAAATGAAGTCAGAATTTTAAGATCTTGGGCTTGTTAGATCCGGCTCGTCGAGAAGCTCGATTTGACTATAAACACTCCATGTTTAAGAGCTTTTTAGGGATTTAACTGATATCTCAAAGTTTCCAATGATATTTTAAGTGCTCGATCTCGACCAGTTTCAACTTCGGATCAGTTTGCTTTTAGCATCAAGATTCGTGCTTTGCCTAGTAGTATTTTAAGTGTCATATCACTTGTATATGGCTAAAGTCAAGTGAAAAAGGAAAACTCACTGAACATATATATAAAACATTATCTTATGGCCCAACTTTTTATTTTAATAGTCTAAATACATATTAAACGTAATTAAAAGAATATAATTTGACAAGTTTTTATTAGTTAATATATTTATAATTTATGTATTTCCTTATAATATACATTTTTGGTAAAGTTTATTCTCTACCCAAAACCTATAAATAGGGTCAAAGGGGGTGCCTTTCAACATCAAGAATTGTCTCAAGATATTCACTTTTGAGAACAAAAAAATAAATAAATAAGACTTCTTCCCTCTCTCTCTCTCTCTCTCTAATTTTCTCTATCATCCCTAATTTTTTTGTTTTTCATAGCCAATATATTGAGATCGTAGATTTAATAATGAAAATGATTATATATTCTCAAATTTTAAATTTTCAAAATAAGATGCTAAGCATTCATCATACTAATCAACACTGATGCTACTACATAATAGATACTTGATAATGTTGTTGTTGACCTTCATATATGTGTCATAAGTTGAGTCAAGCCCACAAGTCTAATTCGACGGGCTTCAGAAGCGACAGTGCACAAATCAGGGCTCAAAATGCACTAGACATCACCGAAAATGGTCGAAACGACCTCCAATCGACGAACGGATTTTGTCTTTGCTTTCAGAACATCGAAATTGATTGAAATATAAATATTACAAAATCTAATGAGCAATTGATTAAGCATTCTAGCTATCAAAGTGTCAACGCGCATATCAGAGTCAGGAAGCTGCGACGATATCCGAATGACCTCCGTTCATGAAATTGATTGCATCGTTAGACTCAAAAAATTGAAAACTATCAAATGAGACTGTTCGTGCTCAAATCGGGCGAGTCTGTGCAAATGTTGAATGATTTGAAGTGACAATACATAAATCGAGACTGAAATGTGCAGGACGTCACCAAAATCAACTCAAATGATCTCCGATCGATGAATAGACTTCATCATCGCATTCAGAATGTCAAAATTGGTCAGGATTTAAATATTACACAACTTAATGATCAACTAATCAAACACTCGAGTCGTCAACATGCCTGCACACATATCGATGTCAGGAAGCACCGATAAGGATCAAATGACCTCCGTTTATGAATTTGATCATGCCATTGGCTTCAAAATATTAAAATTTATCGAGTAAGATTGTTCAAACTCAATTCAGATGAGTTTACACGAAAATCGAGCGGTCGAAAGAGACAATGCGCATTTTGAGCTGAAATGAACTCAATTTGACTCCGACTTGAACTAAATGGCCTCCGATCGCAAAACAGACTGTGTCATTGCGTTCAGAACAACGAAATTACCTTACATTGATATATATATTGACTATGTGCGTTTACCAGCATGAAATCTACATTAAAACTGTTTAATAAATTTAAATTTTATTAAAAAATTTCTAAATTATCCCACCATGCTCAACCGCTCCTCCCTATTTTTAGTTTATCTCATTCAAAATAAAAAAAAAAAAGAGAAAAGAAAAAAAACTGCCCCACTCTCCCCATTCCCTCCTCATTTCCTTTCAACACTTCTCTCTCTCATGCATCCCTCTCTCTCATCGGAAACGAAAAAAAAGAGGGGTAAAATTCTCCCCGCTCTCAGTTTCTTTCATCCCGCCTGGTCTCACGCACATGCATAATTCCGTTTAGACATCGTGCTCGGCCGCCCAGAAGCCTCCAGATCTCAGACACGAGCCATCTGCCGCCATGATCGCTTTCGCTGGCCAAACCAAGATCCTTTCTCGCTCATTGAAATCCACGACTGCGCCATTCATGCCTTCCACCGCTGGCCCCGCTTATTTTGCATCCAGTGGTTATCAGAGCTTCTCACCGGTAATTGTAATCCCGCTTTCGCTTCTTCTCGACCATTGTTCTAGACATCCTCGCGAAATCTGGTCGCTAGAAGAATCCATTCAGCATTAATGTGCGTTTGCCCCACTGTTTCAGAAATCCGACCGCTGCTTCCTGCGTCTTCGCCAAACTCTGCCAATCAATCCACCGTCACCTTCCTATAGCCATCGTTTACTCGCAGCCGAACCTCCTACCAGTATCTCATCTGTTTTGCTTCACAGAACCGGAAGAACATTATCAACAGAAATTCTTCTTTCATTTTGCACCCTTTTACTTTTACCATTTGCTTCACCGCAATCATGGGAATAACATCATCAACAGGCGAATTCTTCTTTCGAATTTCATCGTCGCACTCCTCGCTTTAGCCTTTCCGTTTTCGCTGTGCCGCAAATCGGGGAAGAATATCGTCAACAGACGAATTCTTATTTCAATTTTCGGTGCCGCATTCCTTGCATAACTCGTCCCATTTTCCATTCTCCGCAAACCGGGGAAGAACATCATCAACAGACAAATTCTTCTTTTGGTTTTCGGCATCGCACTCCTTGCCTTACATCTCCAGTGGAATCCTTCATCAAAATAAATAAGTCAATTCCTCCATCAAATCCAACCAAGTATGAAACTAGGGTTGGAAGAGACTCAAATCTACAATGACATAAAAGAAAGAGATCTTCAGCAAAACCATCGAAGTAGATAGTAGATGGTGTAAGGACTCCTATCTATCCGATAAGTTGATTCTGACAAATCGATCAATCCCCATCATTTAGCATGTCTTGAATAAGATAGCGTGCTAATGACAAATCCTGTCAAAACTTCGTAAGCTATTGCAAGCAAAGCTGAAATGATCCGAGTTTTGTGGCCAGCCCAAAGGGTCAAACAATTTCCAATAAATGTGACTCGCTCTATGTGTGAATCACATTTGTTAGGAGGCATTTGTTGACCCTCCACATACGTGCCATAAGTCGAGTCAAGCCCACAAGTCTAATTCGACGGACTTCAGAAGTAACAGTGCGCAAATTAGGGCTCAAAATGCACTGGACATCACTGAAAATGGTTGAAACGACTTTCGATCGACAAACAGACTTCACCGTTGCATTCAAAATGTTGAAATTGGTTGAAATATAAATATTGCAAAATCTAACAAGCATTTATTTAAGCGCTCAAGCTATCAAAGTATCGACGCGCATATTAGAGTCAGGAAACTATGATGATATTCGAACGACCTCTATTCATGAAATTGATTATGCCGTTAGACTCAAAACATCGAAAACTATCAAATGAGATTATTCGCGCTCAAATCGGGTGAGTCTGTGCAAATGTTGAATGATTTGAAGTGACAATGCGCAAATCGAGGCTGAAATGCACAGGACATCACCAAAATCAACTCAAATGACCTCCGATCGACAAACGGATTTTCCATCGCATTCATGATATCAAAATTGGTCAGGATATAAATATTGCATAACTTAATGATCAATTGATCAAGCCCTCGAGTTGTCAACATGCCTGCATACATACCGAGATCAGGAGTCATCGATACGGATCAAACGACCTCCGTTCGTGAAATTGATCACACCATTGGCTCCAAAATATCAAAATATATCAAGTAAGATTATTTGAATTCAATTCGAATGAGTCCATACAAAAATTGAGCCGTCGAAAGCAATGACGTGCATTTTGAGCTGAAATGAACTCAATTTGATGCCGACTCGAACCAAATAGCCTCCGATTGTGAAATGGACTGTACCATTGTGTTCAGAACAATGGAATTACCTTATATGAATATATATATATTGACTATGTACATTTACCAGCATGAAATCTATATTAAAACTGTTTAATAAATTTAAAATTTATTAAAAAATTCCTAAATTATCCCCCATGCTCAACCGTTCCCCCTATTTTCGGTTTATCCGATTAAAAAAAGAGAGAAAAAAACTACCACTCTCCCCATTCCCTTCTCATTTCCTTCACACGTTTCTCTCTCCTACATTCCTCTCTCTCGCCGAAAATGAAAAAAAAGACAGGTAAAATTGTCCCCGATCTCGATTTCCTCAGCCCCGGACGTCTGCCGTGAGAGATGCGTATCTTGTTTCACATGCACAACTTCCCTCGCCTAAAGCCTCCCGCGTGTCCTGTAATGAGCCCATGACGTTTCGCGCTTCGCTGAGAAACCCATGTCGCTGTGTCCGCCTCCAGCTGAAACCCATAAGATGCCACCGTGCTCTCCACTCAGGCCCCGCTCGCTGTTAATGATCCCACAAGTTTCCTGCCATTTTGCGTAATCAATCCGCCGCTTTCCGACCATGCTTCCTGCGGCGTGTCTATATAAAATCAAGGCCCGACAAGAATCTATTCACCCAAGATTCGCTGCTCATAATTCGCTGCGTAGTCCACCATTCAGAAATCAGATGACCCTCTCGTTTCAAAACCATTGAACCCTGCTTCTGCTTCGAATAAATCCAGCGGCCCTTTTCATGCATGCTCGCTTCCATACCGACAACCTCTTACCTGCACATCCCATCCTATTTTTTTCATCAGAACCGAGAAGAACATCGTCAATAGACGAATTCTTCTTTTGGTTTTCGGCATCGTACCCCTCGCTTTAGCCTTCTAACCTTCGCTTCGCCACAATCGGGGGGAAAAACATCATCAACAGGCGAATTCTTCTTTCAATTTCCAGCGTTGCACTCCTCGCTTTAGCCTTCCCGTTTTTGCTGTGCCACAAATTGAGGAAGAATATCATCAACAGGCGAATTCTTCTTTCGATTTTCGGTGCCGCATTCCTTGCATAACCCATCCCATTTTTGCTCACAAGAACCGGGAAGAACATCATCAATTCTTCTTCGATTTTGCTCGCACTCTTATCTTACATTCCAATTGCATACCTAACCCCATTCCTTTTTTGACTATTGCAGTGCGCCGAAAAATGCGTCAGAACATGTGTGATCTGTGAATGTGGATATATATATATATATATATGATTGTGTTTTTGTGTTTCAATACCTCGGCCAGGCTCAATAGTAATAACGATAAAATTTGGTCGGGTTATAAGACACCGCTCGCTACACTCAATAGGGCGTACCGAGTAAGCCAACACTTGTTTGATGTCGCTCCCCCTAGACAAAATGCTGCCAAAATTTTGTCTAATTTCTAGACTTAGAAAAAAAAGAGGGGGACGGAAGGGAATGAATATATATTGCATTTGTCTTCCTTCAAGTTTTAAGGTCTCATCGTGCTCAACAGGGCGTGACGATAGGAAAAAATCAGCTATGGTGTCAAATACCATTATCTCAACAGACATCAGTAAATCAAAACACCCGATCATTGCGGATGGCCAGGAGGCATTACATTAAATCTTTTGACTTAGAAAAAAAAGGAGAGAGTGAAATTAACTGACTTAAGAACGTTAATTAAGAGAACCTGCAATCAATTTTAAACTAAAAGCATCAAACAAGAAAAGGGGGAGCCTTTAAAGAAAATTTTGGAAAGAATAGAATACTCATATAAAATGCAAGTAAAATTTGGGGAGGCTAATATTAAACTCACAAGTTCTAATTGCGATTATCTATGGCTTAAATTGAAGCAATGAGTGAGTTCTCTTTTCTTGTAAATTTTTCAAAATTAAACAAGCTTTAATTAGAATTCGGAGAGACTAATACCAAACTCATAACAAACTTGTAATAAACTCAAAATCTAAGGATGAATCCAAATTGAGTTTAATAACTCTTATATAAATATGGAGTTGATTACTATGCTAGCTAATAAGCATAAGTAGGGCTAAAGCAATACTGAAATTAACATAACTTATCAAAAGTGATGTAGGTTGAACATAATCAAATTGAGAGAATTACAAAAAACTCAATAAGTAAACTGAATACAAGTAATATTTTAAACTACAATCTAAATCAAAATGCCTTCTTCGCCACCGAATCTGCAACCCGTCATGCAAGTAGATAGAAGACGATATTAAATCAAAATCTACAAAAATCATAGGGCTTTCTTTGATAAAAAATTAAGGAGTTTCATTCTAATTATGATTTTTAAAATCAATGATTTTATTAATTAGATGAAATTAGCTAAGTTATAAGCGCCTGCATATGCTTGGACATAGAGATTTCAAGTGCGAATTTTAATATTTGAAAAGGCTGCGCAGGCTAAAGTTGAAATTAAATGAAAATTCTGAAATCAATCTCATAATTCAGAAATTAAATTACCTAAATTTATACACTGACTCGCTACTATCTTTGAATGCTTAAATTCAAGTGTCTGAGGATGTTGCTCGGGTTGTTCTCGATTTAGTCTTAGGACTGGGTCCGGGTTAACAAAACCTAAAACCTATAAAAAGAGTTTCAAATTAATGAAATATCTGAGAAATTGATTCTGTCAGGTGACAGTAGATCTAATTTTCTATTAGCAGCTAAATAGAGTTGACATGATCTAAAGCTCTTAAATATATTCTAATTAATAAATTTTTAAGTAGCAATTTGAAACTGCTTAAATGAAATTCTATCATTAAAAATTTAAATCAAACTCAATCCATCCACCTTCTGCAACTATCTGTCGGGGGTAACAAATTAAGAAAACTCTAGCTCACGAAGGAGCCAATGTCAAATTAAGTGTTCTGCTATGTTTACTCTCAATCAATCTGTATGGATGGATGTGGCCCGTCCTCGACTGGCTTGGGCCAATAGGCTCCATAGATGAAGTAGTTATGACCAGAGTCCTCTGATCGGGTGATTTAGCCAGTCAAGTTCCATTATATTATGATCATGATCGTAGCCCGTATGCTCCCCAATAGCCCTGCCTTTTGAGTTATGAATCATAGGGTATACTTGATAGGGCAAACAACCCTCTGTCAGTTAAGGTAGACTTAAGATTATCTCCTTAAACAAACACCACCCCAAGTCTACAAGAATTTTTTGGATGACATAACCCATGTGTTACTGATGAGGATCCTTCGCCGTGATTATCTCCTCGATTAAGTAGACTAGGGATTGCGCGGCGGATGTGAAACCATGAGATAGATCGCAGACGCGTCATCATTCCCCCAACCATCCGATTTAATCTGAAATGATGAATTTCATAATCTTAATTCTAAAACCTCATATGCTGCTACTATACGCTACACATTTAGCGATCTAACGGCTAGCCTTAATCGAAAGTTCTCTCTTACTTATTGAGAGAAGTAATTAACTATAGGGGCTTGCGCTTATAGGAAACCTGAAACTAGATCTAAAGTCCTCACCAAATGAGGATGAAATCTCTGGGTAATGTCTTATCTATTATTCCATCTGCCTTCTGAAAATTACACCGTCACTTCAAATCACACTCTCTTCAATCAATAAAATTGTCGAGAGGTCGGTGATGAATTTTCGAAGCCCACAGTTGTATTAACAATTGATAAAGTTAGTGCAAATATTATAAACCTATAAACTCAAGTGTATACAACATCTCTTATATTCTTAACAATTGCATTTCCAAATTCATTAATCTTGCTTAAAGTATCAATTATGTGAAAGGAAAAATGATGCTCAAGAGCTACAATTTTAACCATAGAGAAATGTTAATAGGACCTCATATTTGACATTTTGTTCTTGGTATTTATAGATAGAGAGATAATGAATGATTAGGATTTTTTATCAACCTTAATTATTTATTTAGTTTTATAGCACATATTATTTAACAACTCTATGATTCAAGTGTTAGGAGACTTATATCAAATATAATATGGTGTAAATAAAAGTTTCATTTTAACTCTAACTAAATATTTGTTTCATAAATAAGTCAAATTAAAATATTTGAAGTTGTTTAGGCACTTTAAGAAGTTTTTACTTGAACATAAGTTCCCATATGTTTCTTTTACACGCTTGTCATTATTTTTGACAATATAAATTATTTTAAGAATGCAATATAAGTGACATGCAGCAAGTCCATATAAGTGAATGACTTATCCAAACTTCGTATCAAACTTGATCTTTTTTTTGAAGAAATTAAGGGTGTGAGCCCAATTCATTAATCCAAAATAGAATTTACATACTTGTCAAAAGACTATATGAAAAAAATATGAGAAAATAGAAAACAACAATTATAATTGAGAAAATCGACGTGAAAATAAAGAAGGAGACACTATCACAGCTAAAGATTCAGAGAAACAAGTTCTTCCATAAAGAGATAAACTCGCCCCTTCGTTGCTAAAGATGCCATGCAGGAGGGGTAAACATATTTGCAGAATGAGGGTCATCCGCTACAGCTGAACCACGATAGAACCAGAAAAAATTGGAGACACTCTTCAGTTGCTTCAGTAAGGAGTCATCTAGCCTAATCTGCTATACTAAGATTTTCAGCTATCTTCCCTACGTATCATAATGAGAATAACTATCGTAGAGATAAGCGCAACACTATGCTAGCCGCAAATGCCATCCAAAATAGCACAATAAGAGAAGGAGGGAGATGAGGTGGAGGAGGATGATTAGCCTTTTTTAAATTTTGATATTGATGATCCCCTCCAGTTGAAATCTACAATCAACATGGCAATCCTCTCAGGTTGAGATATATGATTAATAATCTCATATCATCCTTTAACATCAATGAATTCGTTTGAGATAATTGGATAATCGAGGAAATACAATCATGGATGCTGTTGCATTATGGGAGCAACTGCCAATCGAATGTTGCATTTTGCTGCATTTTGGTATCAAGGTTTGGTACCAAGCCCGATCATTTATTTATTTATTTGTTTTGGAAGAAATTAAGGGTGTGAGCCCAATTCATTAATCCAAAATAGAAATTACATACGTGTCAAAAGAATGTATGAAAAAAATATGGGAAAGCAAAAAATAATAATTGCAAGTGAGAAAATCGAGAACAAAATAAAGAAGGAGACACTCTCACATCCAAAGATTCAGAGAAATAAGTTCTTCCATAAATAGATAAAATCGCCCCTTCGTTGCTAAAGAAGCCATGCAAGAGGGGTAAACATATTTGTAGAATGAGGCTCTTTCGCTATAGCTAAACCACGATAGAACTAGAAAAAAATGGAGACATTCTTCAGTTGCTTCAGTGAGGAGCCATCTAGCATAATCTGTTATACTAAGATTTTCACATATCTTCCCTACGTATATATATACAGACAAAATTGCTATTACAATAATAATATTTAACTTAGCAACTGTTATAATCACCACCAAACTTATTTAATATTGGAGG
Source organism: Cymbidium sinense (assembly GCA_021442155.1). Classification (NCBI taxonomy): domain Eukaryota; kingdom Viridiplantae; phylum Streptophyta; class Magnoliopsida; order Asparagales; family Orchidaceae; genus Cymbidium; species Cymbidium sinense. The sequence continues at coordinate 118,466,347 of CM038225.1, forward strand.
GTCTCTCATCATATTCTTCTGATCGAGAATCTATACGTTATAAAATTTGAAGTGCCCGAGATTTTTGTATCATAACAATGACTTGTCTTCTTATGTATTCATCATCACTTCATTTATGTATCACCACTAAATAGAAAAGCATATGTTCTCTTTCATTTTGATCTTTATAATTTCAAGGGATTTATCTTGCTTCTCATAAATTAGGCAAGTATCTCCCTTAAATTGTAGAGAAAATCCTTTCTCGATCATTTGATCAATACTATGTTGACCTCCATATATGTGCCATAAGTCAAGTCAAGCCTACAAATCGAATTCGGCAGACTTCGGAGGTGACAGTGCACAAATCGGGGCTCAAAATGCACTGAACGTCACCGAAAATGGTCGAAATGACCTCCAATCGATGAACAGACTTCGCCATTGCATTCAAAATATCAAAATTTGTCAAGATATAAATATTACATAATCTAATGATCAACCGATCAAGAGTTTGAGTTATCAACGTGCCTACACGCATATCGAGGTTAGCAGGTGTCGATGCAAGCCGAACGACCTCCGTTTGTAAAATTGAGCATGCCGTTAGCTTCAAAACATTAAAAACTATCAAATAAGATTGTCCATGCTCAAATCAGACGAGTCTGTGTAAATGTCAAATAATCAGAAGTGGTAGCGCGCAAATCGAAGCTGAAATACATTGTACATCACAAAAATTAACTAAAATGACCTCCGATCGACAAACGGACTTCGCCAACGCATTCAGAATGTCAAAACTAGCAAAAATATAAATATTGCATGACTTGATGGTGAACAAATCAAGCGCTCGAGTCACCACGTGCCTGCACGTATATCAAAGTCAGGAGGTGCCGATACGAACCAAATAACCTCCGTTCGTGAAATTGATTGCGCCGTTAGCTTAGAAATATTGAAATCTATCAAGTAAGACTATTCGTACTCAATTCGAATGAATCTGCATGAATGTCAAGCGGTCGAAAGCAGCGACATGCATTTTGAGATGAAATGGACCTAATTTGACGCTGACTTGAACCAAACGTCCTTCGATTGCGAAATGGACAGTGCCGTTGCATTCGGAACATCGGAATAACCTTCAATTGATATATATTTTGATTATCTAATCATGTTAATGTAAAGTTCATATTAAAGAGGATTAACTACTAAAAATATTATAAAATGGGCTAGTAATTTAGAACCGGCTCAATCGACCGATCCTAAATCCTTCTCCACGAAGCAAACTGAGGCTTCGTTTGGCTAAGCTTTTTTAGTGCGTTTTGCTTTTGAGAGCGTGAATTTTTAATTTTGATACTCGTTTGAATAGTGTGCTTTTTGAAACTGTGTTTTAGCTCCATTTCACTGAAAGCTCCGTTTTAGCCCCTTTTCAAAAAGCAAAAGACAAATAGCTTTTCAGGAAATACTTTTAAAGCAGCTTTTCAGGAATCCAAAAAATTTAGCCAAACGAAGCCTTAAGCCTCCTCGCTCAACTACTCCCGCATCAATTCTCTCCAACCACTCCCGCTCTTCCTCTTCAATGGTTCCCCCCGTCTGATATTTTTCTGTTCGCAAGGAGAAAAGGGCATTTTTCTCACACGACACTTGGGCCATCTGCTTCCTCGCGACTCAGCCCTACATCCACCATCATCGAAGCTTCTCCTATTATCGCCTCCTCATCCACCATTCTAATCGATGACCTTATCCTGTGGCTTGGGCGACAACGGAGGAATCGGACACAGGTGCCGCCAATTACTCTCAGATGACTTGGATCTCACGGCCTCATTGATCCGCGTCCTAAAGCGCCACTTGGCCATCGATTCCAATAAAAGAGCATGCTCGATTCAATTCTTCACCAAATATAGCAAAGCTAGCAAATATCAAATTGGAAGTCATTGGGAGGAAGCTATGGAGCGTTGGTGTGATTGACACGCCTAGAGATGGTGGCTATTAAAAAGATTAATAATGTCTTCGAACATGTCTCGGATGCTACACAGATTTTGAGAGAGATCAAGCTGTGGAGACTACTTAAGCATCCAGATATTGTTGAAATAAAGCACATAATGCTTCCTCCATGATATGTCTAATTTCTGAAATTAAGTGAGATTTGAGAAAATGGGTCTGATCCGTGTTAATTCAGGTCTGGCTTGGTTTGAATTTGGGTTCAATGAGTTGACTCACTAGGGCTTGGAACCCGGCTGAGTCACTAAATCTTAGCTGTGATAACACGGGTGCCTTCTGGGATGTTGGATTCAGCGTCTTTATACTTGGCCGTCGGATCTGAGTCCTCGAATCGAGTCTCTCTTGGGCTGAATCTTGAGCCGTCAGATTGTCTTGTTTGTTACTGACCCTTGGATGTGTTTCTTTATCAGACGCTTCTGATGCTTTAATGGAGTGAGTGGATTACAGGTGTTGATCGGCGCGTAGGATGAGGAAGCTGAGGGAAGGTGGCCGTCTGATCGTGCTAATGAGCATCGATGGATCAGATGCCAACCGTTTGATGAAGCTTGCAGAAGAAGCTATTCGGTTCGAATTGGAACGTCGTTCCGGGTTTGGCCGTCAGTCTTCATTCGAGGTTTGAGACTCAGAGAGAGAGCTCTGGGGAAAAGGGGAGCCGGAGGGAGAGATCGTCGGTGCTTCACCACCGTGAGGAAAACTCAGAGGAGGAAGGAAAAGACTTGAGACAGAGAAAGAGGAGATTCTTGAGATAATTCTTCAACCTTTTCTTGTTTTTCTCCTCTCTATTTATAGTTTCTGATTGCTCTTCTAGAAGGTTCATCTGCTATGTCTCTTGTAACTAATTTCGGTTAGATTCAGTTATGGTTCTTGCCTGTTGAGCAAATTCTCTGTTGTATATGGTTCCTGGGGAGTTCTGTACTGTTTTGATGTATTTCTCTGTCTGTTCTTTGGGAGCTTTTATTGTTCTAGCTGTAATTATTTCTTGTTTTGTAATAATTTGCTAATATTTATTTCTTTATTCCTCTCTGTTCTAAGGCTATAATTTATTTTCTGTTTTCTATTTTCTCCATACCTGTGAAATCTTTTAGCCAATTCGGCCTTCTTCTATTTCTTTTGTTTTGTTGTTGGCTTGGGATATGGGTTCATATCATTACTCCCCTCCCCACGACCTTGTCTCGAGTCAAATTCGAAAAAATTTCTGCATTTCTTTCTCTGTTACCCAAGATGCATCTGCTTTCTATGTCCTTCCCGTATTAGTACTTCTTTGATTTGTTGATCTTTAGTATAGTTACGTGGTCAACTTTGATAAATAATAAGCATTTGTCCTTCTCGAATTGGGTTGATAATTGTCTTTGGATGGATAGTAGAATCTTGTCTATGGTTTTAATCGGATATATGAAATACATTATGTATTCTTGCTGTTGTAGGTAATTTGATTTTATAAGCCACATTTCCTATTTTCTGTAGTACTTTAAAAGGCCCATAATATCTTCTCTGTAATTTGGTGTATTGATTCCCAGTTACTGAAGTCTGTCTGTAGGGTTGGAGCTTAACTAATACCAATTCATTGACTTTTAATTGAAGCTCTCTTCTGTGTTTATCAGCCATTTGCTTCATCCTGTTTTGAGCTTCCTGTAAATTTGCTATAAGTATTTGTATGATTTTGTCCCTTTGTTGTAACACTGAGTCTACTTCTGGATTAGTAGCTGTAGAGACAGTATATGGAATGATTGTAGGAGGAGGTCTACCATAGACTGCTTGAAAAGGAGTCAGTTTGGTGGAAGTATTGATGGATGTATTATAGGAAAACTCTGCCCAAGGAATAAATTGTAACCAATTTCTAGGGCTGTCCATAACAAAACTCCTTAGATCGCTTAGTATTCTTGGTAACCTTAGGGTGATAAACTTCGTGGCTTAATGTAACCACTTAATTTGAAGATTTCTTGCCGTACTCATGAATAGAGGGTCTCTATCAAAATTATCCCAGGGTATACCATGCAGTTTGACAATGTCTGATACAAATAGGTGAGCTATGTAGGAGGCTGTAAAATTGGTTGGCAGTGTTGAAAAATGTGCATATTTTGACAATCTGTCTACCACCACTAATATAGCAGTTTTGTTATGAGATTTTGGTAGACCTGTAATAAAATCCATTAATACTTCCTCCCAAATGTTGGCTGGTATAGGCAGAGGTTGTAGTAACCCTGTAGGCTTTTGAGTGTCATATTTCACTTATTGACATATAGGACAAGTTGCTATGAAGTGTTGTATGTCTTTTTTCATGTGTTTCTAATAGAATTGTTGAGCAATTCTAGCCAAAGTTTTATGAATTCCAGTATGGCCTCCTGTTGGTGTTGAATGTAGTTCTCTGATAATTCTTTGCCTGATATCTGAATTCTGGTATATGACAATCCTGCCTTTATAATATATTAATCCTTTAATATTTTTATACTCTGGAAATAGTTCTGGGTTGTCTGCTATTTGTTGCTGCAGTTTTTGTAATTCAGTATTGGAATTAGTTTCCTCTTTAATCTGCTAAAGCAATGTTATGAACTGTTGAGTATAAGCATATAGATGTAGGACCATATGCAATTATTGATTTCGGTAGAATTTGTTTACATCTTGGGTTCCTTTCTGGATAGAGCATCAGCAACTTTGTTTGAAACTCCTGGTTTATACTCAATAGTATAATCAAATCCCAATAGTTTAAATAGGAATCTTTGTTGTTCAAGTGTTTGAATGGTTTGTTGTAATAATTCTCTAATGCTTTTTACGTCGATTCGATAGTAAGTTGGCACCCGGTAAATATTGTCTCCATCAACTGCCGGTGATAGCATAGAGTTCTCTAAGTTGAGGATTTTTTGCATTGTAGGAGGTAACTTTTCTTGAAAGCTATAAGGGTGATTATTATCTGACTCTATTCGTCTGAGGCATCTTTCTAGGATAAATGGTATAGTAAAATTGGGAAATGCTAGTCTTGGTAATGTTGTCATAGCCTCTTTAATTTTGTGAATCTTTGTTGTTGATTCCTCAGGTGAAAGCTGTTTGTGCAAGCATTGATGTTAGAGGGAAGCAATTTACGCATAGTTTTGACAAACTTTCTATAATATCCTGTTAATCCCAAAATCCTCTTAACTATTTCTTGACTTTGGCATAGTCCATGCTTTATGCTTGCTTGTATTTTCTTGGGATCCACCTCCCATCCCCTTTGATAAATATGTCCCAAATATTCTATTCGCTTTTGAATAAAAGAACATTTGGATGGTTTGACATATAAGGTGTGTTGCTTGATTGTTCCGATGCGACTTGTAGATGCCCTTGATGTAATTCAAGGTTTGGCGTATATGAGTATATCAAAAAAACTAGAACAAATTTTCTTAAGAATGGCTTAAGCCTTGAATTCATTAGTGCTTGAAAGGTTGAGGGTCATTGGTTAAACTAAAAGGCATTCTTATGAATTCATAGTGACCTTCATGTGTTACAGCGGTTTGTAAATGTCCTCTTCTGCCATTTTGATTTGATGATAACCTGATCTTAGATCTAGCTTAGAAAAAATAGTGGCTCCATATAATTCATCCATCAACTCTTCAGGAGTTGGTATGGGAAACCTATCAGGTATGGTGACTTTGTTTAAAGCCCTATAATCTACACAAAAATGCCAAGTGCCATCTTTTTTCTTGATTAGCAATGCTGGGGATGAGAAAGGACTGGTACTTTCCCTTATAATCCCTGTATTCATCATATCTTTAATCAATTTTTCTATTTCTATTTTTTGAAAGTGAGGATATCTGTAGGTTTTAACCTTGACAGGTTGAGTTCCTGGTGGCAGGTGTATTTGGTGGTCAATATCCCTTTTGGGAGGTAAGGTAAGTGGATCCTGAAACAGTTCTTGGTATTGTGCTAATACCTGTTGTATGCCTGCAGGTAAATGGCTGAATTCCTGATTAGGACAGCTGTTCTCTCAGTAATTTCTCTGATCTGTAAGTAAGAAATGATATCTTTCTTGTTGTGCAACTTGGTAAACTGATGGAATGTAATGTTGTCTACTTTGGTTGAAGTATCTCCTTGTAGTTGAATTAATTTGTCATTTTGATAGAACTTCATGGTGAGCTTTTTGTAATCCATTGTGCATTCACCTAATTGTTCCAGCCATTGAACTCCTAACACCACATCTGCCCCTTGCATATGAAGAAGGTAAAGAAAGTGTATCCTTGTAGAATAGGAATGTTAGAGCAAACTCCAGAACACTGTAGGGTCTCTCCATTCCCTACTAAAACTTTTAAAACTGAGACAGATGTCACTGTATGGTTTAGGAACTTGTCAAGTTTAGACTGAATAAAGTTGTGGGTTGAACCACTATCAATAAGCACCTGAACTTTTTTGTTGCCAATCATTCCCTGTAGCCTTAAAGTTGTGTAGGCAGCAGTGGGGGCTGTTTGTTTATAACAGGTTGTGTAGGAAATTTGGAAGGTCTGGTTGTAGATATGTCATCTTGTAATCTATCTTCCATTAACTTGGCTAATTGAAAAGCTTGTTGTAGTGAGTTTGGCTGCAGTGCTCTCACTTCTCTTTTAATGTTTTGCTTTAAACCAGATTCAAAACAACTCTGTAAAAATTCAGGAGGAATTCCTGAAATCTGGTTGGCTAGCTCTTCAAATTCATTGTAAAACTCCTGATGGATTGCTGGCTTAGCCCATTCACCCCTCTATAAAGGGAGGGTCCAAACCTCTGAATTACTTGTTCTTTGAACTGATTCCATGTATTTAATTGTTTATTTCCATGCATCCACTGATACCACTAAGTGTAGGGCCATCCATGTACACATAAGCAATTAGAACTTCGATCTTGACGTTATAATATTGGAAAAATTGATCTGCCTTAAATAGCCAACCCCTTGGGTTGTCACCATTGAATCTTGGCATATCAACTTTGACTGGTCTAGCTGTTTGAAATTGAGATCTAGTATGATTAGAAAATTCTGGTGGGTATGAGTTACATACCTGTGATTGTTGCTGATCTTGAGAGGATTTATCAAGTTTCTCCTCTATCTTACGGATAATCTTCATACTTAGTATCATAGTAATAGATTGCATTTGCTTATCATTTTGTTCACCGCTTACACATTCATCAATAGTTTTAGCTGTGTGTCTTGTGCCATCTGCCATTGTTTGAGTTGTGGTAATCAACGAGAGCACCAATGATATGTCTAATTTCTGAAATTAAGTGAGATTTGAGAAAATGGGTCTGATCCGTGTTAATTCAGGTCTGGCTTGGTTTGAATTTGGGTTCAATGAGTTGACTCACTAGGGCTTGGAACCCGGCTGAGTCACTAAATCTTAGCTGTGATAACACGGGTGCCTTCTGGGATGTTGGATTCAGCGTCTTTGTACTTGGCCGTCGGATCTGAGTCCTCGAATCGAGTCTCTCTTGGGCTGAATCTTGAGCCGTCAGATTGTCTTGTTCGTTACTGACCCTTGGATGTGTTTCTTTATCAAACGCTTCTGATGCTTTAATGGAGTGAGTGGATTATAGGTGTCGATCAGCGCGTAGGATGAGGAAGTTGAGGGAAGGTGGCCGTCTGATCGTGCTAATGAGCGTTGATGGATCAGATGCCAACCGTTTGATGAAGCTTGCAGAAGAAGCTATTCGGTTCGAATTGGAACGTCATTCCGGGTTTGGCCGTTAGTCTTCATTCGAGGTTTGAGACTCAGAGCGAGAGCTCTGGGGAAAAGGGGAGCTGGAGGGAGAGATCATCGGTGCTTCATCGGCTGTGAGGGAGGAATCCAGCTACTTTCACCGTGGGAAAGCTCAGAGGAGGAAGGAAAAGACTTGAGACAGAGAAGGAGGAGATTCTTGAGATAATTCTTCAACCTTTTCTTGTTTTTCTCCTCTCTATTTATAGTTTCTGATTGCTCTTCTAGAAGGTTCATCTGCTATGTCTCTTGTAACTAATTTCGGTTAGATTCTGTTATGGTTCTTGCCTGTGTTGAGCAAATTCTCTGTTGTATATGGTTCCTGGGGAGTTCTGTACTATTTTGATGTATTTCTCTGTCTGTTCTTTGGGAGCTTTTATTGTTCTAGCTGTAATTATTTCTTATTTTGTAATAATTTGCTAATATTTATTTCTTTATTCCTCTCTGTTCTAAGGCTATAATTTATTCTCTGTTTTCTATTTTCTCCATACTTGTGAAATCTTTTAGCCAATCCGGCCTTCTTCTGTTTCTTTTGTTTCTGTTGTTGGCTTGGGGATATGGGTTCATATCACTCCATCTCGAAGGGAATTTCAAGATATTTATGTTGTCTTTGAGTTGATGGAATCCGACCTTCATCAAGTAATAAAAGCAAATGATGTTCTTACGCCGCAACATTACCGGTATTTCTTATACCAGCTTCTTCGAGCATTGAAGTATATACATGCAGCTAATGTGTTTCATCGGGACTTGAAACCTAAAAACATACTTTGGGACTTGAAGCCTAAAAACATACTTGCTAATGTTGACTGCAAACTGAAAATTTGTGACTTTGGGCTTGCTCATGCATCATTTAATGATACTCCTTCAGCTATCTTCTGGACTGATTATGTGGCAACTAGATGGTACCGGACACCTGAATTATGCGGCTCTTTCTTCCCTTGCAAACAACGGAAACATAGAAGCAACACTGTCATGAGGCGGGTTCTTTTTTTAGTTTTCGGTGTCGCATTCCATGTGTTACCTTTCCAATCTTCACTTCACCTCAATCGGAGGAAGCAATACCGTCAAGAGATGGGTTCTTCTTTCAATTTATGGTGTTACGCTCCTTGCATTACATTCCCAATTTTGTCTTCCCCGTAACCGTAGAAGAAACACCGTCAAGAGGCGGGTTCTTCTCTTGATTTCTGGCCTATCCAACCCCATCTCTTTGCTGATTTGTGTAGCGCGCAGAAAAAATGAGTCATAACATATGGAATCTGTGAATGTGGATATATATACATGCTTGTATTTTTTTCCAAGTTACAAGGCCTTGTCGTGCTCAAGAGGGCACAACGAGATGAAAACCGGCCGGTGTCTGAAGACACGCCGCTACACTCAAGAGCGTCGAAAAGCCAACATCTATAGTCGCCTCCCTCTAGATGAAATGCTGTCGAAATTTTATCTAATTTCTAGACTTAGAAAAAGGGGGGGGAGATGAATATATATTGCATTGTATGTATTCTTTCAGGTCTGAAGGCCTGGTCGTACTCAAGAGGGCCGACAAGATGAAAAAAATTAGCTGTGGTGTGGCACGACACCACTCGCTAAGCTCATGAGGGCGTACCGAGAAAGCCAAAACACCCTCGATGTAGCCCCCTACACGGGGATGATGCCGGGAGGCTCTCAAAATTTAGACTAAAATTCAAGACCTAAATATATTCAAATGGAAATTTCTTAAACTTAAGTCAAATAAAAGGATATGTGATAAATATGAAGATAAATGTTAAATCAAAGAGAAATGGCGGAAGGGCAGTTAATGAAAATTTTGGAAAGAATATAACTCTCATTTAAAATGCAAATAAAATTTGGGGAGGCTATTATTAAACTCACAAAATCTAATTACAATTCTCTATGGCTTAAATTGAAAAGGTAAAGTGAATTCTCTTTTTAAAATTCCTCAAAATTAAACAAGCCTTAATTGAAACTTGGGGAGATAAATACTAAACTCATAAGAGACTTGCAATAAATTTGAAGTCTAATTTTCAAATAAATATGAAATTTGATATGGAGTTAAGGATGAATTTAAATTGAGTTTAATAATTCTTATATGAATATGGAGATGATTACTATGCTATCTGATAAGCATGAGTAGGGCTAAAGAAATAAATACTGAAATCGACATAACTTATCAAAAGTGATGTAAATTAAACATAATCAAGTTGGAGAAATTATAAAAAATTTAACAAGTAAACTAAGTGCAAGTAATATTTTAAACTATAATCTAAATCAAAATGCCTTCATCGCCACCAAATATGCAATTCTTCGTACAAGCAGATAGAAGATGATATTAAATCAAAATCAACAAAAGCCATAAGGCTTTATTCAATAAAAAATTAAAGAATTTTATTCTAATTATGATTTTCAAAATTAATGATTTCATTAATTAGATAAAATTAGCTAAGCTATAAACACCTGCATGTGCTCGGACATAGAAATTTCAAGTACAAATTTTAATGTCTAAAAAGGCTGCGCAGGCTAAATTGGAATTAAATGAAAAAATAAAATCAATCTCATAATTCAAATATAAAATTACCTAAAATTACTATACACGATGCCCAACTTCAAATAAGAAATTCAAGTGTCGAATGATGATACGTGCTACCAGTCATAGGATTGGGTTAAGAAAAACCTAAAACTTATAATAAGAGTTTCAAATCGCTGAAATATCTCGAGAACTGACTCGGGTGACGTAGATCTAATTCTCTATTAGTAGCAAAACAGAGTTGATAGGATCTAAAGCTCTTAAACATATTCTAATTAATCATTTTTTAAGTGGCAATCTGAAACTACTTAAATGAAACTCTACCAATAAAAACTTAAATCAAAACTCAATCTTTCCACCTTCCACAACTGTTTGTCGAGGTGACAAATTAAAAAAACTTTAGCTCACAAAGGAGCCAATGTCAAATCAAGTGTTCTGCTATGTTCACTCAATCTCAAAGGGCGGGTCTCGGTGTCCTGACTGACTTGGCTAGTAGGCTCCACTGATAAAGCAATTACGACTAGAGTCCTTTGATTGGGTGGTTTGGCCAGTCAGGCTCCATTATATTATGATCATGACCATGGCCTATAAGCTCCCCAATGGCTCAGCCACTGATAAAGCAGTTACTAGAGTCCTTTGATTGGGTGGTTTGGCCAGTCAGGCTCCATTATATTACAATCATGACCGTAGCCTGTATGCTCCCCAATGACTCTGCCATTTGAGTTATGAATCATAGGGTATACTTGATAGAATAAATAACCCTCTGTCAGCTAAGGTTGACTTAAGATTGTCTTCTTAGACAAACACCACCCCAGGTCTACAAGGATTTTTTGGACGACGTAACCAATGTGTTGCTGATAAGGATCCTTCTGTCAGGTTGGGTCGACTACCTCCTCTGACTAACTAGATTAGGCGACGCCTGTGATAACTGGGAACCATGGGATCGTGCACGTCATCATTCCCTCAACCATCTCGTTTAAGCTACAATGATAAATTTCATAAATCTTAAATTCTAAAACTCTACATGATGCTACTATACGCTATGCATTAAGCGATCTAACAACTAGCTCTATATTTTAATAGTTATCTTACTATTTTAACGCTTTTCTTCTTTTAAGTGAAAAGAAGGAAACACATTCAAGATGTGAATATTTTAAAGGTGAAATGGCATGCATTTACGGTTACTTTGGGATAATTTTATTTTACTTTTTATTTTTTTAATGTTTTAAATATTTATGATAAATAATAATCATTATCTCCCTCTATTTAAATCTGCTCCTTAATAAATAAATAAAAAATTTGCCATTGCATTTGTTAATGTTTTAATTAGTGTCCAAATTATATTTTATTTGTAATTATTTATTTTATCAGCCTCCTACTGTTAAGAGTTTCACGATTATATTCTGACTTGCTGAGCCATGTCCCTTTTGAATAAAGTCAAGTTTTGAGAATTAATGCTTTCTCTCGTGCTTGAGAATATCTGCTAAATTAAGGCTCACTAAAATATTCATATTGAAGGATAATTCTTTGCATTAGTCTATTAAATAAATACTAACATCTTAAGTTAAATATAGCTAGAGCTCTTTATTTTCAATCCTGCTAGAATGAAATTTTGACCTAATGTTGCTAATAGCTACTTTTTTTATTAACAAAACTCCATCACCAACCAACATAGGACACTATATGAACTATTTTATCAAACTACCACAAAATGCTTATTCACTTATCTATAAATTTCCCTACTCCCCTGTTGTATTCTTGCGAGTAAGAGAGAGAGAGAGAGAGAGAGAGAGAGAGAGAGAGAGAGAGAGAGAGTGAAATTATTAAGTGGAGAGCCTCAATGTAGCTCTATGTCCATCCGGACTCCAATAACACTGTATGCCATAAGTACATAGCATATGTATATAATATATATAGTGTACCTGTCACGTGGCATGACCTATGGATGTAGAACTACATCTCAAAGAAAGAGATGGAGTCTGTGTTTGAGAATGAGAGAGAGAGAGAGAGAGAGAGAATTCTCCGTCTTTGTACGAGTGAGTGAGAAGTGAGATGGAAAGCCCAATGCCAAATTATATATTTTTCTCTCTCAACTATCAAACCATTCACGACGTCCTCATCAACATCTCTCCCGTCAGCAGATGGACCTTGGAAGAGACCTCTTCAGTTGCAACCACCTTGACAATCACCACCCTCTCTTCACTATAGAACCCCTGTTGGTCTACGTCCACGCCCATTATGCATGTGTTATTTCCGCCATTAGGCTGCTGTCTTTCCTCACACATTTCACGATAATCCTTCTCCTTATAAATCGAGCTGAACACATTCGATCAAAGAATTATTCATATTCAGCTCGTTTATAAACTGAGCTTAAAATACTTGTTCATGTTTAAATCACTTGCTTAATGAACGAGCAAAATACAAGATACTTAATGAGCCAAACAAGATACTTATGAGTAGAACATAAGTTATTCCACGAATAATGAGTTTTTTGGCAGCCATATCTGCAGCTTGATTTTTACACATTGACAACATTGAAATATCATCTATCTGAATTGGTATCTTAGTATAAACAATACCAAATGGAACTTACTTGGTGATTTATTTGTCATCGAATTGTAAGCAAATTCTACACGGCTTAACATTTCACCTCATTATTTTGGCTGATCAGTGATGAAGCAACCTAACATATTTCCTAAAGTTTGGTTTACCACTTAGGTTTGTCCATCCGTTTGTAGATGATATGCATAACTAAGTCATAAATCAGTTTATAATTATTTCCACAATTTATGCCAAAAATAATTAATGAATTTTGTATCTCGCTTAGACGTGATACTACATGGTAATCCATGCAACCTAACGATTTCTCGGAAGAATAAACGTGCCACATGGCTAGCATTGAATGTTCTTTTGTAAGCTAAGAAATGAACCATCTTTCATAATCTGTCTACTACCACCATCATAGAGTCTAGGCCTTGTTTAATTTCCTATGTATGCGATGTTCCCTTATAGCTTTGATAGATAGGATAGAGTTACACAAAACAATTAAAATCTCGATGAAGTCAAAGGCCAAAAAAACCTAGTTTGCATTTGTTCATAAGTTTTATCTTGGCTAAGATGAGCTACTAAGCCTCCAACATGGATGTCTTTGAATAATTGTTCCAGAACAGAGATTTTTGAGATACAAATCTGAGTTCCTTTAAATAGGAATCCATGTTGAATGCTGAAATATACAATTGGTTCATGGTTTAAACATTTATTCCATACAATGGTAAAGTCTGGATCCCTTTACACAAATCAAAGTGCCCAAACCCAAATTTTTCATTTGTAATGCAACAAGCCGTGTGGATTTAAGAGCATCTGAAACTTTGTTAAGTTTTCATGATTTATATTTGAATACAAATGTGAATCTTTGAATGCAGATTGTCCATCGAGCATGCATCCGATTAAGGGTTTTATGAGAGTCTATCCGAACAAGAGCCTTAAGTTTGGAATAGAAAAAGAATCTATCCGAACAAGAGCCTTAAGTTTGGAAAGAGATAAAAGGCCTTTTGGTCTATCTAATGAAAGCCTAGGAAAGAATCTGCTCATATAAATGTGAGACCACAGAGAAAAATGTTTGCATTGAGATGATTAATATAACAGCCCGCAAAAGAAAGAATGCCTGTAGGTAAAAGAGAGAAATAATGAATAATATAATATAATTTAATATAATATAATTGTTGACCTTCATATATGTGTCATAAGTCGAGTCAAGCTCACAAGTCGAATTCGACGAACTTCAGAAGTGACAATGTGCAAAATCAGGGCTCAAAATGCACTGGACGTCATCAAAAATGGTCATAACGACATCTGATCAACGAACGGACTTCATCATCACATTTAAAATGTTGAAATTGATTAGAATATAAATATTGTAAAATCTAATGAGCAATCGATTAAGCGCTCAAGCTATTAATATTTCGATGCACACATTGGAGTCGGGAAGCTGCAACAATGTCCGAATCATCTCCGTACATGAAACTAATCACATCATTAGCTTTGAAACATCAAAAATTATTAAACGAGACTATCCGCACTCAATTCAAACAAGTCTGTGTAAATGTCGAATGATTTGAAGTGACAGTGCGTAAATCGAGGCTGAAATGCACATGATTACACTAAAATCAACTCAAATGACCTCTGATCGATAAACAGACTTTGCCATTATGTTCAGAACATTGAAACCGATCAGAATATAAATATTGCATAACTTGATGATCAACTGATCAAGCAATCGAGTCATCAACATGCTTGCACACATGTTGAGGTTAGGAGGCGCCGATGCAAACTAAACGACCTCCGTTCATAAAATTGATCATCTGTTAGCTCCGGAACATCGAAACCTATCAAATGAGACTATTTGCGCTCATTTCAGATGAATTTACGCAAACGTCGAACGGTCAGAAGCGATAATGCGCATTTTTGAACTGAATGTGACCCAATTCGACGCCGAAGTCACTCAAACGACCTCCGATCACAAAATGGACTAAGCCGTTGCATCCAGAATGTTGAAATTATCTAAAATATACATCCAATTTGACTAAAGTTGATGCCATTAAAATTTCATCAAGATTAGCACGCATTTTGAGATAAACCTATTTGATTATCTCTTAATCCCATCAAGTCAATGCTTTGAAACTCGCATCGGCACACTCTCATACCTCCACCTCCCATTAGACCAATAATAAATCGCCACTTCATCCCTTCCATGCAGAGAAATATTACGTTCGGAGTCTGCACGTAGCTTTACGTGCGGACTCCAACCCATGGCCGACGCGTGACCCAATTTTTTTCCCGCTTTTAGATTAACGAGAACATAACGACGATGTAGAAGACATTTCCCCCACCCTACCGTAAGCATCGTTCAAATGCACGGGAGGAATTTAAAGAAATATATAGATGCATTTAGGGTTAGTTTTTTCGTGCAAAACGAGCGAAGAGAAATAGAAAATCTCATTTCCTTTTTACAAAAGAACCATGAAGATGGAGAACGTTGAGGAAATAATAACCAATTTAGCTGATGATGTATTAAATAGAAATTCATTGATAATGTTTCTCGTGCATTTTTTCTACGGTTTGTTAGTGATATTCTTGTTGTCAAGAGAATATGTTCATTACATCCAATTAGAAGCAATTTGGATGCTTTTTTTATTTTTTAGTGTTATTTTGACTGATCGTGCACCTCTTTGGAGGATCTGAGCTTTTAGGACTTCTTTTCCGATATATTTTAAGCTTTCAGATAATGTTCATTACATTCCAATGGAAGCATTTGGAGACTGTTTGGATGATTTCTGGGGGGTATTTTGCATCTCAGACTCGGTACCTCTTTGGAGCTGATCATTTATGACCTTTTTCCGCTTTATTTTGCCTACTTCTTATGATTATGTTTAGGGCATTCCAATAGAAGCATTTGGAGGCGCTTTGGATGGTTTCGGTGGTATTTTGCATCACTGTACCCTCTTTGGTACTGATCATTTTGACCTTTATTTTCAATTTATTTTGCCTACTTCTTATGATTATATTTAGGGCATTATAATGGAAGCATTTGGAGACTGTTTGGATGGTTTTTGGTGGGTATTTTGTATCTGTACTCTGTGTACCTCTTTGGAGGGTACATATCATTTGTGACCTTTTTTTCTAGTTTATTTTACCTGTTTATTGAGATTATGTTTAGGGCATTCCAATGGAAGTATTTGGAGACTGTTTGGATAGTTTCTGGGGGGTATTTTACATCTGTACTCTGTGTACCTCTTTGGAGGGTACAGATCATTTTTGACCTTTATTTCTAATTTATTTTGCCTACTTTTTTTGATTGTGTTTAGGGCATTCCAATGGATGCAATTTGATGGCTGCTTGGATGATTTCTGGGTATTTTTTTGCATCTGTACTCTATGTACCTTTTTGGAGGGTACAGAGCATTAATAGACTTCTTTTGCGAGTTTATTTTGCCTACTTCTTTTGATTATGTTTAGGGCATTCCAGTGGAAGCATTTGGAGACTGTTTGGATGGTTTTTGGGGAGTATTTTACATCTATACTCTGTGTACCTCTTTGGAGGGTACAAATCATTTATGGACTTTTTTCCAGTTTATTTTGCCTACTTCTTATGATTATATTTAGGGCATTCCAATGGAAGCATTTGGAGACTGTTTGGATGGTTTCTGGGGGGTATTTTACATCTGTACTCTTTGTATCTTTTTGGAGGGTACATATCATTTTTGACCTTTATTTCTAGTTTATTTTGCCAACTTCTTATGATTATATTTAGGGCATTCCAATGGAAGTATTTGGAGGCAGTTTGGATGGTTTCTGGGTGGTATTTTGTATCTGTACTCTATGTACCTCTTCGGAGGGTACAGATCATTTATGGACTTTTTTTCCAGTTTATTTTGCCCACTTCTTATGATTATGTTTACGGCATTCCAATGGAAGCATTTGGAGACTGTTTGGATGATTTCTGAGGGGATATTTTGTATCTGTACTCTGTGTACCTCTTTGGAGGGTACAGATCATTTATGACCTTTTTTTCTAGTTTATTTTGCCTACTTCTTATGATTATGTTTAGGGCATTCCAATGGAAGCATTTGGAGATAATTTGGATGGTTTCTGGGTGATATTTTGCATCTGTACTCTGTGTACCTCTTTGGAGGGTACAGATCATTTATGACCTTTATTTCCAGTTTATTTTGCCTACTTCTTATGATTATTTTAGGGCATTATAATGGAAACATTTGGAGACTGTTTGGATGGTTTATGATGGGTATTTTGCATCTATATTCTTTGTACTTCTTTGGAGGGTACAGATCATTTGTGACCTTTATTTCTAGTTTATTTTGCCTATTTATTGAGATTATGTCTAGGGCATTCCAATGGAAGCATTTGGAGGCAGTTTGTATAGTTTCTGGTTGGTGTTTTGTATCTGTACTCTGTGTACCTCTTTGGAGGGTACAGATCATTTTTGACTTTTATTTTCAATTTATTTTGCCAACTTCTTATGATTATGTTTAGGGCATTCCAATGGAAGCATTTGGAGGCAGTTTGGATAGTTTCTGGATGATATTTTGCATCTGTACCTTATGTACCTCTTTGGAGGGTACAGATCATTTAGAGACTTTTTTTCCAGTTTATTTTGCCTACTTCTTATGATTATGTTTAGGGCATTCCAATGGAAGTATTTGGAGACTGTTTGGATGGTTTCTGGGGGGGGTATTTTGCATATGTACTCTTTGTACCTCTTTGGAGGGTACAGACTATTAAGGGACTTCTTTTGCCAGTTTATTTTGCCTACTTCTTTTGATTATGTTTATGACATTATAATGGAAGCATTTGGAGACTATTTGGTTTTCGGTGGCTTTTGCATCAGACTGTGTACCTCTTTGGAGGGTACGATCATTTTGACCTTTATTTCAGTTTATTTTGCGCTTTATTGAGATTATGTTTAGGGAATTATAATGGAAGCATTTGGAGACTGGATCGTTTCGGGGGGGGGGGATATTTTGCATCCGTACTGCACTTTGGAGGGTATAGAGCATTAAGGGACTTCTTTTGCCAGTTTATTTTGCCTACTTCTTTTGATTATGTTTAGGGAATTATAATGGAAGCATTTGGAGACTGTTTGGATGATTTTTGATGGCTTTTTTGTATCTGTACTCTGTGTACCTCTTTGGAGGGTACATATCATTTTTGACCTTTATTTCCAGTTTATTTTGCCTGTTTATTGAGATTATATTTAAGGCATTATAATGGAAGCATTTGGAGACTGTTTGGATGGTTTCTGGGGAGTATTTTGCTCATTCGTACTCTTTGAGGGTGAGCATTAGCGGACTTTTTTGCCAATTTATTTTGCCTACTTCTTTTGATTATGTTTAGGGCATTCCAGGAAGCATTTGGAGACTGTTTGGATAGTTTCGGGGTATTTTGCATCTGCATTTCTCATAATGTGGTGAAAAATTTGAAAAGCCTCTTAATCGTATTTACAATATTTATTATTAATTAAATGCTTATTATTAGAATTAAATTTTTTTCATATTGCAATGCGAAAAAAAAAATACTATTTTTTAATAATAAATTAACTTATTTTGAGAAAGTTAGTCTGATAAGGTTCAAGTTAATATTCAACTTCATTTCACTCGACCATGAGCATACTAAGAATACATATGAGTTAATTTTTTTAACTGCTTTATTTTCATACTAAAAAAACAACTAACAACAATCATAATCGTATTTTAATACATATCAGTTAAAATTAAAACTGTTAAAATATCATGATTTTACAATCAAAATTTACTTACACCAACCCCAATAATTTTACAATAAAACTTTAAAAAAAAAAGATAATCCCTAATGGCCAGTAATCCCTAATTTAATTTTATGCATTATGCTGGATAACATTTATTTTATGCATTCGGCTGCATTAATTTTATGCATTCGCTCATAACAAAATGATCATAACATAAAAATGATTTTAAATGCATTTCTTTCAAGAGTATAGCCCCAAAACCAAATCCATAAGATAAAAAATATGATTCTTTGGAGTAAAATATCATCCCGAGTAAAATATCGCTGAAATCAAACTATATGAAATGAGAGAAAAGAAGTTACAAAAGCGAGTAAAACATCATCCTGCATCCATAAACGATCCATGCACTTCAACAAAATAGCTTCTTCAAGCCACCAAACGATGCATTATAGAAAATCCTATATCAAACTAAATACTATTGTTCTCACTTTGGATTTTAAGTCCCAAACAAAATGTAGCGTAGTAACTCATTCTAAATATATTCATCTTCTTTGGCCAATTCTGGTGGTCTACCCAGTCCACTGGAGGTTTGCTGATTGCTGCCTCCATGTATTTGCAGACAAACATTCCACAGTCGACACTATTTTCTTGGACTGGTATCCCACTCACCATTTCGATTGGCCATTTTTTGGGATCACTCGCAAAAGACTGGCCAGCATCTTCAACAAGTAATTTGATCTGAATAGCCAGAACATAATCTCAATAAGTTGGCCCAGAAAAAAATAGTTAAGAAGAACCAAATTTGAAAATTGTTCTTACAATCTTAGGAAGAATGCTCTTATGGGTTGGTTTGGGTAATGAGTCATAAAAATACCTGACTTAATATGCAACAGAGTGTCCAGGTCGATTATCTATAACCGGCGAAGATTAACTCTACACACTGCTAGTGACATGTCGGATGAACATTTTGCTTTCCCTTTTTAGCACTGCATAACTCGAGAAAAGAAGAGAACGATTATACATTATAGCTTTTACCTAAACAAACAAGAACCGAATCGTAATACCCAACATTCCTGTGGGGTAACATACCCAATGCAAGCATGAAATGTACAAATAGGGACATACCCTCAAATGAATACTTCTACGATAGCGAAGGCATCAATGTGCATCGAGATATTGATCCGTCAACTCATCGACCGCCTGCAATAATGATATTCCCAAATCATCACCCCTACAAGTGATAAATATTTTAAAGTGATCTTAATTAAATGAATAGGTTATTTTATGTATGAAGGAGCTGATTGAGGATTGACTTACTTCTCCTCGAACTGAGAGCATGATGTGTAAATAAGATTGAGCATCGGCCAGGCAAAAATACGGATGAGAACTCAACAACATGAAGTGCCTCGATGCCTGCAATGAAATTACTGATGACGAAAGTTAGTGATGAAGAGCTAGATTTACTATGAATAAATGATCGATCTACTGAGATTCTCCGACCGATGCTCCTCCACCACAACGATAGCAGTCTGTGGGTCATCGACCTTTATTGGCTCATCTTTGCGAACCTATAAAAAAATTTAGTGAAATCTATTTATATTATCTCAAATTTAAAAGAAAGTAACTTAATACCTCTGTTGTCGGCTTCTCATCTTGAGTGGAGTCCACCACATCACTTATTTTTGCTCGAGACTTCCTATAAGTGTGTGTGAAGGGGAAGTAATGCCTTTCCTCTTCTTATCTCACGAGCTTTAACACCACGCCAATCACATTACTGTTTGAGCATCATCATGTGTAGTGGTGGCCTCCACAAGAACTTCACCTACGGTCAATTCCACATGGGCTTCCCCTTTTGAAGTATCCAACTCCACAATAGAAGCTCCTGTGGTAGCCTCCACAAGAGCTTCCTCTACGGTACCGTCCTTAGGGGCTTTACAAGTGGTAGCCTCCCCAAGGGTACCCTCCACAGGGGAAGCTCTTGTGATAGCCTCCTGAAGAGTTTCCCCTGTGGTGACCCCCATAGGAACCTCCCCTATATTTGGGGTGGTAGGACCCCGCTGCCTGGCAAGAACTTCCTCGATAGCAGCAACCCGCAAATCAAGCCCATCCATCCTCTCCGTCATTATTGCATGAATACATGCCTCTTTCAAGTCCTTGAAACTTGCAAATATCCTCTCCACCGCAAAGTCTGTGGGGTAAGTAGAGGCGTGCTAAACACCTGACGGGAGAATATCGAGGAGAGACATATGGAGAGTCAATTGTACTAATTGGACTTAAAATGGGACTGCTATCTCCACATGTGTAGATTGTTGGGACACCGACAAGGAGCCGTTCTCCTTCTAATATGTCCTCGAATGAAAGGCATACCTATGGTAAACCGATAAAAAATGTGAAGACTTACAACATAAATAAAGACATTCTTATATGAACTAAGTGATATTATTATATGTCACCTGGTGTCCCAAACCGGAAAGCATTTTTGAAAACTCTATTTTTGCCCATCGCAAAGATAATGGCTTTTGATTCATGATGCTTATGATGCTTATGTGCTCAGCCGCCCATATCTACAATGAATATTTTAAATAGTAAACTTCAACACATTAAATTACACAGTCCTGGAGATATAAAATATACCATCATAAGAGTGACAAAGACACTCATATAACCGGCTGCCCTCTGGGTCTGAATCTTTGATGCAATAATATCAAATTGGGAAACTAGAAAGTCCCAAATGGCTCCGCCTAGTATTCAAGAAATCTATCTATCTCATCTAGACAATCAATTCGATACCACTGTAAGATATACAAAAAATAGATTTGAGCTGAAAAGTATGTACAACCGCACAAATCGTGCTATGCAACGAGCCATCTCAATTCTCAAGTTGATTCTTGTAGTCAGAACCGAATGAGGTGGATTTCTACCATAAGACCTTCTCTCCTCTGTTTGGCATCCCTATCATCAATGCAACTTCATCGGGGGTGAAAGGAATGTACTGCCCACCCAACAAGAAAGCTTGCTTTTATATGTCCCAGCAAGACATGATCGATGTAATGGCAACTGAGTCTTGCTTAATTCCGTGGAGTCTAATGAATTGATAGAGATGAAGCCTCTTTAAAATGTCGATAAGAAAGCATGTCAGTAATATTATCGAACACGCTTCTACGTTGGTAGGCTCATCTCAAGTTATCCTTTTCCCAGACATGATAAACTTCAAAAAGAAAAGTCAGTAGATCATTAATAATCTATACCCTCCAAAGAGGTACAGAGAGTACAGATGCAAAATACCTCCCAGAAACCTTCCAAACAGTCTCCAAATGTTTCCATTGGAATGCCCTAAACACAATCTTAATAAACAGACAAAATAAACTGGAAAATAAAGGTCAAAAATGATCTGTACCCTCCAAAGAGGTACACATGGTATAAATATAAAATACCACCCAGAAACCATCCAAACTAACTCCAAATGCTTCCATTATAATGCCCTAAACATAATCATAAGAAGTAGGCAAAATAAACTAGAAAAAAAAGGTCAAAAATGATCTGTACCCTCCAAAGAAGTACACAGAGTACATATATAAAATACCACCCAGAAACCATCCAAACTGCCTCCAAATGCTTCCATTGGAATGTCCTAAACATAATAATAAGAAGTTGGCAAAATAAATTGGAAAAAAAGGCTATAAATAATCTGTACCCTCCAAAGAGATACACAGAGTACAGATGTAAAATACCCCCCAGAAACCATCCAAACAATCTCCAAATGCTTCCATTGGAATGCCCTAAATACAATCATAAGAAGTAGGCAAAATAAACTGGAAAAAAGGTCATAAATGATCTGTACCCTCCAAAGAGGTACAGAGAGTACAGATGTAAAATACCACCCAGAAACCATCCAAACTGCCTCCAAATACTTCCATTGGAATGCCCTAAATACAATCAAAAGAAGTAGGAAAAATAAACTGGAAATAAAGGTCAAAAATGATCTGTACCCTCCAAAGAGGTACAGAGAGTATAGATGCAAAATACCCCCCCAGAAACCATCCAAACAGTTTCCAAATGCTTCCATTGGAATGCCCTAAACATAATCTCAATAAACATGCAAAATAAACTGGAAAAAAAGGTCACAAATGATCTGTACCCTCCAAAGAGGTACACAGAGTACAGATACAAAATACCACCCAGAAACCATCCAAACTGCCTCCAAATGCTTCCATTGGAATGCCCTAAACATAATAATAAGAAGTTGGCAAAATAAACTAGAAATAATGGTCAAAAATGATCTGTACCCTCCAAAGAGGTACACAGAGTACAGATGTAAAATACCAACCAGAAACCATCCAAACTGCCTCCAAATACTTCCATTGGAATGACATAATCTCAATAAAGCAAAATAAACTGGAAAATAAAGGTAAAATGATCTCACTCCAAAGAGGTACAGAGTGATGCAAAATACCCCTAGAAACTATCCAAAATGCCTCCAAATGCTTCCATTGGAATGCCCTAAACATAAGCATAAGAAGTAGGCAAAATAAACTGGAAAAAAGTCCCTAAATGATCTGTACCCTCCAAAGAGGTACATAGGGTACAGATGCAAAATAGCTCCCAGAAACCATCCAAAGAGTCTCCAAATGCTTCCATTGGAATGCCCTAAACATAATCAAAAGAAGTAGGCAAAATAAACTGGCAAAAGAAGTCCCTTAATGATCTGTACCCTCCAAAGAGATATAGAGAGTATAGATGCAAAATACCCCCCAGAAACCATCCAAACTGTCTCGAAATACTTCCATTGGAATGCCCTAAACATAATCATAAGAAGTAGGCAAAATAAACTGGAAAAAAGGTCATAAATGATCTGTACCCTCCAAGGAGGTACAGAGAGTATAGATGTAAAATATCACCCAGAAACCATCCAAACTGCCTCCAAATACTTCCATTAGAATGCCCTAAATATAATCTCAATAAACAGGCAAAAGTTGCATGAAAAAAAGGTCATAAATGATCTGTACCCTCCAAAGAGGTACAGAGAGTACAGATGCAAAATACCACCCAGAAACCATCCAAACTACCTCCAAATGCTTCCATTGGAATGCCCTAAACATAATCATAAGAAGTAGGAAAAATAAACTGAAATAAAGGTCAAAAATGATCTGTACCCTCCAAAGAGGTACACAGAGTACATATGCAAAATACCACCCAGAAATTATCCAAACTGCCATCAATTTGCTTACATTTGAATATAATGAACATAATCTCAAAAAACAGGCTAAGGAAACTGAAATAAAGCCCTAAATGTTATGTACCCTCGAGAGAGGTACAGAGAGTACAGATACAAAATAACATATAAAAAATAGCCAATCTTTCACAAGGAGAAGAAGAGTAAACTCTAAATTCATTATTCAGAATGCATGTGTAAATACCTCATGTAGTCACCTACAATACCTCAATTTTGATTTGCTATATCATCGAGAAGACCGACGCCGATCGAGAGAGCGGAGCGAGAAAAAATTCTTCGTAAAGAAGGCCCTAAACCGTTTCAGGTATGGCGGAACGTCGGTAATTTTTCTCGTTCTTCTTCTCCGCTTTTTGAACAAGACGGGCAGGGTCAGGCCAGGGGAAGTGTAAACGGCGTCGTGAATACGCCATCCACGCTTACGGGCTGGGTCGGGCCAGGGGAAATGTCTTCTGGCTATGTTATACCCGCTAACCACTAAAACGGAAAACCGACACGCGGCCATGGTTGAGTCCACATAAAGCTAATGGACTCGGATGTAATATTTTCTCTTCCATGCCACCCTTACTTATCCCATCTCTCGATGTCTTGTCGGACAAAAAAAAAAAACGATACCCATTTCCGCCTCATTCGCAACTCCCATTTTCTTTTTCTGTCATTCCAAACGAAGGCGGCTTTCCTCCATTCAATCTCACCCCCCTCCTTCCTTCCTTTCTTGCTCCACCTCGAGATAGAGAAAAGCGGCTTCCAATCTCAACCGAGTAGCCGACAAGGATGCGTGCTCCTCTATCTCTCCGACATAGCGATTTATCATGAGATATACAAGCGAAAGAGGAGGTCATGTCGATCACCAACCAGGAGGACTAAACCATGGTCGCTTGCTCTTGAGCAGCTCAACTCGGAGGTTGCATTCTAATTCCCATCCTAATATAATCACGCTTTGTTGCAAAGATGCAAGAAACTTGCGTCAGATATCATCACGAGTATATGGTCGATGGTTCACTTAGAAAATTTCTCCATAAACAGAACAATTTTCTTGATGGCGAGATCTTGTCAAGTTTCGAAGAAGGATGTGGAGGCGCTTGCACTGCCATTGCACCTCATCCGTGCAATCACGCCGGAGGATCACCGCTTCTTCTCACTATGGTATTGATTTGCACTGACTTGCACACTCTTGTGATAAAATGAGGAGAATCGCCTCCGAGCTGGATTTTGAAGAGACTTGCTCAACTACTTGAAGGATTTCTAAATCAAAGAGATGCCTTAAGTTCCATAGCGCAATGGTTAAAAATAATCGTGAAATTGCCATGAAATTTACGTCTATTAGGAATGGAAAAGCTTTGAATGTCTTGACTGAGCTAATACATGATCGATATCCTAGAACAAGATATCTTGTGGGCAATTTTTTTTAAATAGGTACGGTTAAAACCGAAATTAGCTAATTGAGTATTGATAAAAAAAAATTTAAGAATACATAAATTAAGCGATCACTACCACGCCGAAGACGACGATGCGGGTGCGTTACGTGAAAGAGTAGCCGCCCGCATGATAATAAACCATCGGGCGACTTTCGTTGAACCGAGCCACTAATTGGGCGACGTCGCCGACAGGGCCGACGGCCGATCGCCCTAGCCTCAATTTTCCTCGATTTCTTCCTCGAACGCTCCTCAGAACGCCGACCGAAGTCCGACCGCCCACCGAGCACCGTCCTCCTCTCTCGAACTTCGGCCACGGTAGGTCTCACACCGCATGCGTTTTTTTCCACCGCTTAAATAGAAACTTTTATTTTTCCAGATTCACGACGCTTAACTACTTCCTCTCTTATTTAATGCCGTGAAGTCAACTTTAGTGCAAGATGAATAGAGAATTTGTTTTCTAATACTTTTCTATGGAGGCGAACTGAGTATCGATGAGCAATTCAGTCCAAGTTATGTGGGAGGTCGAAATCGTCCAATTAAGGTTCAGCGTCACAGCACCTTACTGGCATTGAAGCAACGAATTATGAGAAGCTTGCACATCGATCCGAGTGCCACATACTCTCTAACAGTCGTTATCCGGAGAGTAGCTAATTTATTATTATATCCGATGACGTTTGTGAAGTTACACTTGACAAGCTTCCCCGATGTTTGTTGTAAGTGGAAGATGTTAATATTGCATCCACATCGATCCTAGTAAGGTCGGTAGATATACCGCCAATAGCACGCAGATTTCAGACAAGAACATCCCGGATACAACGCAGCTCGATGAGTTTATTCCCGTATTTGTCATAATTTAAAACTTGTAATTAATATAGTTGTCGAACTTTTTTATGTGGCGATGATGTCTTCACCGCTCGGATGAACCGTATGTGAGAGCGCAGGAGAGATGAGTATCGACTATGAGTAGGCTCAAGTAGTCCGAAGGTATTGATGATGACGCTGTTAGAAGCCACACGAGAATATGACATCATACTCAGAAATCACTCATTTCGCAATGTTGACAAGTGAGAGTCAAATGTTGTCCACAAACGAGTATGTCGATGTGTAAAACTACGCTGCGGGGACAACGATGTTTACTTTGATCCCGACAAAACTTCTAAATGATGAAATTGAAATTCCAAATGACATTCCAAGGTATGTGTTTGCTAAACGAGTATGCAATTTGCTATTGTCGGGTGGTCCATAAAATAATGTACAATTCAATTACCTCTAACCGTAAGAACTACACGGTTGTAGCGACGATAGTCAAGGCCCGAATTGGCGTTTACATTGTAGCATCGCCAGACGATTAGGGGTGCTTGGAGAATATCAAAAGTTGGTGAAAATCATAGATGTGTCAATGCAAGAAGTTCATCCCCATCGGTAGTTCGTGTTTCATAGCATACTACATCAAACTGATGCACCGTGATTGATTTGAAACCCAGAGAGATTATTAGGATGGAGTCAAAATTTAATGTTAAAGTTTCATATATGAAAGCATGGGATGCAAGGCGAAAGGCAATAAAAGCAATATTCTGGTGGAAGAGTCCTACAGACTCTTATATGCAATCAATTTCTACTTTTACCCTACTACAATTCTCATACCAAGACGAACATTTTCGAGACTTTTTTGGGCTTTCTGACCTTCAATCTGGGATGGAGTCGCAGACTGCTTTGTTTTAGATGGTACATTTTGTTGGGCAATATCGTGGCACATTATTAACTCGCCAGAGTATCATAATAAGGGTTGTTTCCTTTAGCTTTTTGTGGAATCGAGAAAATGTTGATTCGCGGATTGTATTTTTTTGTGCTGCATGATATGTTACCCGTGGTGTCTAGTAGACGTGATTTATGCATAATATCTGATAAACATGGTTCGGGATGCAAAGAAATTTTTCCTGGGCAGCGAGCATTGTTTGCCCCATTTGCGTGAGAATTTTAAAAAAGTCGACGCCCGGGAATTGCCGATGTAGAGTTTCTATGCCAAAAGATGTACATGGGTAACACCGATGATATTCGCCGCTCAATTTAATGCTGACATTAAAATGTGAAAGAAGAAGCGCATAATCTTGTAGAGCGTGACGTAAATGGTCCCTTGTCGATGGTGGTATGCAATGACAATGACAACAAATGCACGAGTGCAAAATCAAGCACGCGTGGTTTACCGATTCAGGGTTTAATCACTGCTATCTATTACAACTTAGTAGCTTTGTTCATGAAACGATTATCCACTGCTACTCAGCAAGAGGAAGTAAACTTGTCTATTTATACCCAGAGGTTCTCCACACTTATACAGCGTACTGAAAGGGAGGCTAGGCATTTCCCTGAACCTGTTAATATAAACCCACATGAGATGTGTTTGATAGTCCAAATCGCTCGTGAGTTGATAGATAATGGCTCGTGTGTGTAATTGTAAACAATCATATATCATTGTCCATGCCCACATGTCATTGTCGGGATTTCGACGGTTAAACCACCTCACATGTCAAGACTACACTCTCAGATAAGCGACATACATAAATGAATTTCATACTCTACGTCTTGACCATCCTTCTGAAGATGATGGATTATGCCTCTAACTTTCAGAAGGTCGCCGACCACGAATAATATTCGAAACACAATGGATGACAATGTAGGTTCAAGTAGCAGAACTTGTAGCATATGCAAAACATCTGGTCACTACAGGTCATCGTGCCCCCATAACATTGACAGTCGACGGTACATTTTTTGATATGACAATGCTTGTTTTTCCCTTTCAAGATTTTACAATATTGACACTAATTTATTTGAGATTCTTTCGCCGTCCACGATGGTAGAGGGCCACCGCATGCTAGACGCCGACGACATATGTCAGCATGCACCAGGGACGTAGTAGTAATATGGTGTTGGTTTCAGGACAATGTTTGTACTACATTTTATTTTTTTGGTTTGATAACCAACTTCATAGTCATGTACAAGTTCACTGCAACTACGGCATAATGAACATTTGTTTATTGTCCATTTGTGAAATGAATTGGGTTATTAGTGTATGTTTATGTGCTCAAATTGGGAATTAAATGTGCCAACTTTGATAGGATGGAATATGCTTGCAAGGCTTCTAAAATGTTGTATGAAAAGAATTTGATATGATACAAAATACTAACTATTTTTGTTCTTATATACTTAAATCATTATCCAAACAAAACTCTTAAGCACAAATCGGTTCATTGATGAATACTCCAAAGAGATGATGTTTTCTCAAGGTCAAACGGACCGATTTTCGATAATCAAGCATATCTGAATGAAAGCCCCGCATGGGCGACCGCTTACCGAAGCGGCCGCCTAACGGGCGATGGCTCGACTTCATTTGGTCAGATAATGGCGATCCAGTTAACTACAAGGAGGGTAAAAAAGCTGTTTCATTTTATTGATATCTTTGAGCAGGTAATCTCACAAAAAAACTTTCCTATTAACTTATTTGGATTGTTGACTTAAATAGGCTAATAAATCAATAACTGCATATCATAATCAGCATCAACGATGAGTATTTTAAGTAAATACATTAACTGCTATGTACATAAAAAAAAATTTAGAAACAAAACTTATAAACATTTATTATGTCATAATCAAGGTTAACATGTACATGACTATGTCGTTTGTAATGAATCGAAAGGCAAATGTACGACACTTTCCTAAGCCCCGGAGACAACCGCCTTCCCGTCGTGTAGATTGCTCCACTCCTGTGTAATGCCAGACGAGATGGACGATCACGTAGTGATGCGCCTCTAGAACAACATCCTCGCACGCATATCATCCCGTGATGAATATAGTGGGTCGCGATGCACGACCTACCGATATGTACGGCCCCGATCGACGAATGGCACGATCAAGCGTAAGAACTAGCTCTCCGAAGAAGGACCTGGACCGAAGTAGATGGACCGGCGCTTCCCATGCCGTGGCGACACCCTCCGGTGTAACATCCGCAATATGTCGTTTTATATGTACACGCCGATCACCGTGATATCACCTCGATCTATCGACATCGCCGTAAGTGGTGATCATCGCCGAAATATGGAATAGCGCTGCCGATATGGTCCGCCATGCAAAAAAAAAAGGAATGTTAAATTATCACTTTAAAAAATATTGAATATTTCCTATATATCATAACCATATAAAGACGCCCACTGCTCGGAAGATGTGGTGGATCTATCGGGCGGCCCAATAAGTACAAAGAAGCCCATGATCTCAACCAACGATGTATGACGATAGAAAGATTGCCCACCTCATCTAACCCATCGACGAGGCAATGCCGCCGACTCTCCCAAAAAGCTATGTGTGACTGGTGGTACTCAACCCGCAGATGCTTACTCACCATCGACCCTTTGAAACTAGGGTCAACCGGGCTACATCTACTCAAGGCCAAACCGGCGCAAAGACTGTCGGTAAATACCACTCAACCCTCTTCCACCGAGCAGAGGGACTCGCTTAACCATATGTCGAGCCCACGAGCATACAATAGATTTGACCGCTTCATTGTACGGCTCCCAGATCACCTACACGTATGATAAAAGTATGTTAAAACATAATGTAAATAACAATATTAAGGCTACAATGGTAAATGCAGATTCAACCTGTGTGTCCCGCAGTTCATTTGTTCGCATTAATCGCAACATTCACTAAAGGCTGCCGCACATACTTGTCATTCCACCTGACACAGAAAACAGCTTTAAACATAATGATAAGTCATAATTTGAAATTGTAGTTAACAACACGCACTCAAACCAACGCCGACCAAAGAAGCTCGGGATATGGGACATGTAAAGTCGGCCTACCTACATGAATATGCTCCCAAGCCCAAATCAAGTGTGTAGGCAACCACCATGTTGGCCTTGGTGGGTCTAATCGACTCGCAACTCTATATAGATGAGCCAAGATCGCTCCACCCATAGACATCATGCTAAAATCATCCGATCCTCCAAGAGTGGTATCGTAGTGGACCTCCGAACTGACGATCGTGCAATAAGAAACAACAATCGAATAAAATATAAGCTGACGGAAGAAGTCTTCGTGGTTCGCCTATCATATGACTCTCTCAGAGAAAGTCCACCTGTTACTCGGCATGCATGTACATGCATGTCCGCCCATCCCGAATGTCGCCTGAGACTGATGGAGTCATGATACATCACGCCGTAATGGGTGTCGCCCCAACAAATCATCGCAAAGAATCGTGCCAAGTGTCCCATCTCTTCCCTCGCCAATCACAATCGGCCTATGATAGTGGTCCATCAATAGACCTAGAATCATCGCCAGAGCTGCCATCATCTCACCTACAAGGGAAGGTAAGGTATTGGTCCGTGAGACCATCTCTCAACCAAGCGGTAAGAACATGATCCAGGATGAAGGAATGACTCATGCAAGTGTGCCCATCTACGCCGGATGAATCTGCATGTAATGGGCCACTCCTTCAAAGATAAGCAAATGTGATGCGCCTACGCAAGGTGCTCAAAAGAAAAATGTTAGTGTCCCAAATAAAAGGTGGTAACACATTCCGCAAATAACAAATTCACTTACAAGATCGGTGAGCTCGATGTCGCCCATGGGAGGCAATACTAGATGAACCTCGAAGGTGCCCGCCCAATGGTGGTCGGCCTCCCTACGCCCACGCCGAAGTCAGCTGGCGCGGTTCTCCGCCATCGACCGCCAAAAAAGTAGAAGATTATTGTTTACAATTAGCTACATACCGCAAATTATGATAAATAATGGATCAACAAATAAATAAAAGCGGAAATTAATCTTAAGATAATGAGTGGGAAATCCACATGCATAAGTGCTTTTTTGAAGAATAATTCGACTACATGAGAAGTATCAACAATCTTATAAATTACAAATAAATTATTAATAAAATGAACTACTTAGTTAAAAAAAAGATTACTACGTAGATTTGGTAGGATAATTTTAAAACTATAATTTTCATTTTCACAAAAAATAGTTTGAAAACTGGTCTCATTATCCATTGATTCATCATCAAAAAAGTTTTCTCATCATTACGTAGATTTAGGAGAAGATCCCATTTGATAAGAAGACAAATCCTCTTTGTCTATTAAACGCGAATTATCACTAAGCGAAGTACCATCCAAAATAATAGTTAAAGAAGGGTAGAAACTAATTTATTAAGCAAAAAAACACTTTGCTGCACATTATCAAGAAGCTCCATACAATCATGCTTGCCCAAATTCAAAGAAGATATAACAAGATTTTCTTTTAAATATTTTATTAGGAAAAATAACAGAACCATTTTCTAGATTTTCAAAACACGAATCTCCTTATAATCTTAAAACAAAAAAATCATCCACTTGCAAATTTTCAGGAATAATACAAATAAGTAGCTGAAACTTGATTACTCTCCAAAATACTTCAACAATAATTTCACTACAAGCTTATCACTACAACTTACATTACATTGAGGACACCATTCGAAAAATTAGAGGAACATTAAAACACCAATAATATCATTCATAACACCATTACTATTTTCTTTTAAAGCGCTTTTCTTTTATCATAGTTTTATATTATACTAGAAACTTTAGTAGGATAATTTTAGTAGGATAATTTTAGTAGAATAAGTTTCTTGTATCATAAAAGTTTCAAGGTTATACCTATGCAACATCACCTAACAAAACTGAAATGCAAAAAAAGAAATAAGAAATCCAAATGTAGAAAATGACATTTCAAAATGGTAGAGACAAAGAAGCATATTTGATATTTGTGTTCGTAAGCATTATAAAATAAGAATAATATCAACTCCCCAAACAATGGCATGAATGTGGAACTTAAACTTATGCTATATGTTGAAATCTTTAACATGTTCTCTCGACTTAGTGCAGATCGAAAGTGATAGCAATAGTAAAATACCTAGAAGAAGTCGTGAAACGGTGGAAAAAACGCATAATCTGGTGGTGAGACCTACGCCGTGGCGTCGAGGCGGAGGGCGGTGCTCGGTGGGCTGGACTTGTCGGCGTTCCTGGCGAGAGCGGAGTTCGAGGAAGAAATCGAGGAAAACCGAGGCCTAGGGCCGATCGGCCGTCGGCCCTAAAATGTCGGCGGCCGGTCGCAATTAGTGGTGAAGTTCTGTCACAGCGCCCGATGGTAGGCGGCTAACGGCGCCCGATTCTTTCTTCACGCGTGTATCGCCACGTCGTCTCCGACGTGGGCGCCCGTGCATAATTGCGTATCTATTCTTAAATTTTTTTTTATCAATACTCAATTAGCTAATTTCGGTTTTAACCGTACCTATTTTAAAAAAATTGCCTATCTTGTGTGCATGTGTTTGATTGTCATTGGACAACTTTCTTGCTATGCACAAGATTTGCAAACTAAAACCAATCTGATGCTTGTATTTGTTGAACTTCTTGAAGATTCAGGTCAAGTTGGAGATGACTCTCGTGCGTGCACTTCTAGATATAATTACAGATAAAGAGTAATTGCAACTACAAGCAATTGTTATAAACATAGTCTAGAAGCTTTGCAACTACTTGGAAAAGAGTCCAATCCAACCAAGATGTCTCCGGAATATTGCTTGCATTTGAACTTTGCTTCAATTTAGAAATATGCATATGTCAACTAATTTCTTCTCAGGCATTTGAAGACCCCTCTGCGCTCACAAGAGTGTGGCGGGTTTGAAGATTACAGTCGTGATGTCGCAGGACACCGATCGCTACGCTTAGAAGAGCATGGTGGGTAGGTCAAAGCAGTCTCGATGCAGCCCCCCTATGCGGGGACGACGCCGGGAGGCTGCCGAATTTGGATCGGCATAAAGCTTAAAGAGAATCAAATGAAAATACTAATGAGTTTAAGCTCAACTTAAATGAAAATAATAATAAAAGTTAAATCAACATTTAAAAATATATGTTTGTATATATTATGCTATGTAGGTATATTTGAGGACCCCACTGTGCTTAGAAGAGCGTTGTGAGATTGAAGATTAAGACCGCGGTATCACAAGATACCGACCGCTGTGCTTAGAAGAGTGTGGTGAGTAAGTCAAAAAAGTCCCTGATGCAGCCCCCTACATGAGGATGACGTCGGGAGACTACCAAAAATTTGCAGATTATGGACAAAAAAAAATTCAAACCAAAGGAATTAATAGAATATTTGAAGTATAAATCAACGATTAAATTAAATGCAAACTCTTGAGATAAAAGAATTAACTTGCAAAAATAAAATAAAATAAAATTCAAATGAAATTTACAATTCAATGCTCATTTATGTGCATGAATATAACTTTTCAAAGAATTATTGAATTGTTGTATCTTATATATCAAAATATATGAAATTTGTCGCATACTTAAATGCACACCTTCAAGAAAGAAGAAAACTCAAACAAAATTTGCAAGGAGCTTGTAGTGGGGCTGTGTAGTTTGCCGATGAGCATGATTAGTTCTTCTTAATAAATGATTGAATCACCTTATATCATGAATTAAGCAATTTGAAGACAAAAAAAAAAAAAAAAGACTTGAACGAGATTCATAATAAACTTGAAGGCTTGATGAAATATTTGGATAAACATTTTATCGAGCAATTAAATTATGCGACTCATCATATTCAACACATTGAAGTGATTCAAAATGAAATATGAATAAGAATTGCTATGAGTTTGGAGGCTCATTGAAAGACAGAATAAGATTATAAATTAAACTTATAAAGAACTCACGAAGAACTTGATTGTTTATGTACATGAATGTCATCCATTACTGGACAATCTAATCCATAAGTTGAGCTCCAAATGAACTAGAATGATTTGAATGAAACATGCAAATAAATATGGTGATTACTTTGTAAAAAGGATAAATACTGAGTAGCTAGCTTACAAGCAAGAATGAACTAGAATGGCTCACTAATGAGTACAAATAAAACTATTTACCGAATGATTAGATATCATTGTATCTGATGAATTAAAGACAAAAAAGAAGAAGTCTAAAGCATAATTATAATGAGCTTATAAGCTAATCAATAAGCACAGATGAAACTTGTTGAATTTTCCAAATTCAATAAATAAAGAAACAAATGCAAATGATGGTATGATGCTTTGAATTAAATAAGAGCTAAAATAAAATGACACCGGATTCGCAACACATCGTACAAGCGAGCAAAAAGCGTTAATTAAGACTTCAATTGAACTCTTGCACACATTTTAAAGCATGATTAAAACTCAAATTTAATATCTCAAAAGTGTGCAAGCATTCTTAAATATACCCGCATGGGCCCCGACACTATGTTGAATGCTTAAATTTAGTGTCTAAGGATGCTGCGTAGGTTGCTTCCTGGTTAGGTCTTAGGAGCGGGTCCGTTAACAAAACCTAAAAATTAAATAAAGTTTATTATAATATCTTCAATCTAATAAAATATCTGAGAAGTTAATTATGTCATATGACAGCAGATCTGATCCTCTATTATTAAATTAATAGAGTCAACAGGATCTGAAACAGCGAAATAATAAATCATCCCGATGATGGTTGTGTTAAATAAAAATTTGAACCGGAGGGGATACTTCAATCAAAATATGATTATAATTTTAAAACAAATTAGCTTAGATTGAATATCAATCTAAATACAGAATTTAAAATATCATTAAATTACAAATGTCTAAATGAAATTCAATCTAAAAGCTTAAAACAAACTCCATTCAATCCACCTTCCACAATAGTTTGTCGAAGATGACAAATTAAGAAAACTCTAGCTCACGAAGGAGCCAAAGTCAAATCAAGTACGCAACTATGTTTACTCTCAAACAATCTCATGCCAGCAAGGATGTGACCCGTGCCCTCATTTGCATGGCGAGTGCTCTACATGATGTAGTTGCGACCAGTCCTCTCGACGGTGGTTGCCAAATGGAACTAATATATTACGATCACTTATAGCAGATGCTCCCCAATGGCTCGCCTTTTGAGTCGTGAAGGATACTTGGTTGGGTAAAAAGCTCTCTTAGCTAAGGTAGACTTAAGCATGTCTCCTGACAAACACCACCCCTTCTACAAGGATTTCTTGGGCGATGTAACCCATGTGTTGTGATAAGGATCCTTGTCGGTTGGGTCGACTACCTCCTCCGACTAAGTAGGCAGGACAAAACAACCCGATGATAGAACCATGGGATCTAGATGGGCCATCGCTCCCCAACCATCTTTAAGTTAAATATAATAAATTTCAAAATCTAAATTCTTAAAACTCTACGCCTATTATACGCCTACCAACGACTTGCCTTAATTAAAGTTCTCTCGATTGAGAGGGGTAACTATAGGTGCTTGCTTTAGGGCCTAGAACTCAAGTCCTCCCAAAATGAGGAGAAATCTGCAGGTAGTGTCTTATCCATTCCATCGCCGGAATTTTCGGAGATCACAATAATATGATAAATACTTAAAATAAACTCAATAGATCAATTAGCAATACATCCAACTATAAAATGCCCACCAGTTCATCTATATGTGAGAGAGAGAGAGAGAGAGAGAGAGAGAGAGAGAGAGAGAGAGAGAGAGAGTTTTCCATCTATCTGTGGGAGTGTGTGAGAGAGGTGGGAAGCTGAATGCCGAGAGAGATATTTTTCTCTCTCAACGGTCAAATCATTCGAGCCGCTCTCGTCGACGACCCTCTCGGCGGCGGATGGACCTTGGAGGAGATCTGTTTTATTTGCAACCATCACCTCGTCAATCACCCTTTCTTCACCACAGAACCCCTCTTGGTCTACGTCCACGCCCACTGTACTTGTGCCGTCGCCGTCGCTGCTGCTGCTGCTGTCTCTCCTCGCACATTTCATGAGAATCCTTCTCCTTATAGTTATCCCGAGGGATACCATAGCCCTTATAATCAACCTCGTCCTCCTCCTACTCTTCCTCCTGCTGTGCTATTTTGGATGTCATTTGGGGCTAGCTTAGTACTGCGATTATTTCTACAATGATTGTTCTCATTATGATAGGTACATACAACCTATAATTTCTCTATTCTGAATTCCACTATAAAATAACCATATTATTACATTTTTTATGTCAGTACTCTAAAGCAAAAAGTGCAGCGTACCTACTAGATTATTTCTAAAAGAAATTTTTGGAGGTTTAATTTAACTTCTTCATCTGCTAGTCTTTTTTCCAAGGTGATGTTGTGCCGCCTCAATACATGCGGATCAGCTGGAACAAAGTGATCATTTCTCCTTATATATATATTTTGGCTTGCAGAGCTTCTTCTGTACTCCGGAAGGATTTGCAAACCGTACCATTACCTACATGCCTTGTTGTTTGTTTGTTTGTCTGATGATATATAAATGTATGTATGTATGTATCAGTTGATATTAATTAATTATGTGTATTTGAACCAACAGTGAGCATACGAACATGTATATCATTCACCACTAAGCAATTAAATCAAACAATATATATGAAAATAAATAAATAATATATCATTATAGTGATTTACATACATAAATAATCTTTTTGTGGTTCGATCAACCCTACACTTAAGATGGCATACTCACTACTACCGTACTTGTCATGCAAGTCCCACATTAATAACAGATAAGTTAATACCAATATACTCATCTTTTGAGCAAGTTCAATTCAATACGTAAACCAATAAAATTTGTTCGTCGTTGATAGCAATGCAAGAACGGGCAATGGGGAAATTTATAGGTGAGTGAACATATGATGTCTTATGTTGAATAGTTGTTGATGGAGTTCTGTTAATAAATACATTAAGTCCAAAATTTCATCAGTATACTTGATAAATACTAAATATAGATAGAGCTATATATTTTGGACTTAAATGTATTTATTAGCAGAACTCCATCACCAACTATTATTCAACATAAGACATCATATGTTCACTCACCTATAAATTTCTATGCATGCGCGTCAGAGTGAGAGAGAGAGAGAGAGAGAGTGTGTGTGTGAGAATTCTCTGTCTGTGCTAGTGAGAGAGAGCGAGAGAGAGATGGGAAGCTGAATGCCAAAGAGAGATATTTTTCTCTCTCCACAATTAAACCATTCATGCCATTCTCATCGACGATGCTCCTGCCTGCGGCTGGACCTTGGAGATCTGTTCCATCTGCAACCAACACATCGACAATCACCCCTTCTTCACTATAAAACACCTCTTGGTCTACGTCCACGCCCACTATGCTTGTGCCGTCGCAGTCGCTGCTGCTGCCGTCTTTCCTAGCACATTCCATGATAATCCTTCTCCTTATAGTTATCCCGAGAGATATGATATATCTTCTAATCAACCTCCTCCTCATCTTATTGTGCTATTTTGGATGGCATAGTGTTATTTCTATGATGGTTATTCTCATTGATATATATATATATATATATATATATATATATATATATATATATATATATATATATATATATATATATATATATATATATAATCCAATTAAAGTCCCTTAGTTTCCCAACACAATTACTATGAACTCTTTAATGATATAACCACTCACTCCATATCTGATTTTTATTAAAAAATACAATTAGATATTTTCTTATTTTAGAAATAAAACATCTTTTATGATTATGGCAACCATATTATATTAAATTTGTCTAATAGAAAATGAGAAGAAATGAACTTAATAATCACATAATGTTTTTTTTTATTTCAAATGAACTTCTATGTGCTTTCTCAATCCGTTATTCTTTCCTCCTATCATAATAATAAATAAATAAATAATGTAAAACGTGA
Source organism: Cymbidium sinense (assembly GCA_021442155.1). NCBI lineage: Eukaryota > Viridiplantae > Streptophyta > Magnoliopsida > Asparagales > Orchidaceae > Cymbidium > Cymbidium sinense. The sequence continues at coordinate 118,504,186 of CM038225.1, forward strand.
ACTAGTTTAACTCAAATATCATAACTTGGAAGCGTTAAACAAAAAATGTTCCTATTAATGACTAGACTCGAAATTCTCTCTCATTTAAGAGTAGACTTCTAATCAAGCTCAAGGCACTTGGGAAACCAAAAAATAAAGAGAGAGAGAGAGAGAGAGAGAGAGAGAGTATTTTGGCTTAATTACTTTCAAAGGCTAGTATAAAATAATATATCAGAAGCAAAATCATGATCATAAATAATGCTTTCGAGTAATACAACATAACAAGAAGAGATACATTAAAAAAAGTAAGAACATAAAAAAAACATATAATAAATTTTATGCAAAAACCCCTTAAAAAGGAGAAAAAATATTAAAAAAAGAGAAAAATGCACTAATCAAAGTGAGATTATAGAAGAAAGAAGCGATAACTCAAGAATGAACTAAAAAATACTCTCTCAAAAATCAAAAATAAATCTCAGAAAGAAAGGGTTAAAACCCTTAAAGAAAGTGAGAGGTATTTATAGATTTTAGCAAGTCCCTCTAGAAGGAAATACTCAAAAGGCACTGATAAAATAAAAGCACATAGATTTCAATCTTAAGTCTATAATAAAATTAATCCAAAGGTAGAGAGGCTCGATCCGTATGCTTATACTTTCCAACTAATGTCAGAGCACATGATTATAATCTCAAAGTTATAATAAATTGAATCTAATGATAAATACTTTTAATCTCTATGCCCAAAATTTTCTAATAAGATAAGTGAGATCCGAAAAAATTCAAAGTCACAAATTAACACAGGCAATTTCTTACTTCAGAAATGATTAGCAAATGAATATTTTTTCATTCTTTACCACTTGGTCAATCAATCCAAAATTGAAATATATATCTTTAACCAGGTACTGGTGGAATTTTTGAATGGACGATAATGAGACATATGCTGCTGGTCTCTATACCTTTCTGCAGCTTGGTACTCCTTCTGGATGGACTGCATCTGCAACCTGGAATAGTTTGCTCTACCCTACAGGGCTCCCTCTCAATTATTATGGATCCGGGTTCCACTGGCGGGCATATGCCGTCAACCGTCGGTAGCATCTTTTTGGCTAATTGAATTGGATGTTCTTCTTGCCTTCTATTGTAACTGATATCTGAGTCCATTGAGCTAAAGCTCTTTTTGCTTAGATTGTTCGTCTGTTATAGTTCTCCTTTGACCCCTATTTTTTTTTCTTTCCTTGTAATTGTTATTCTTTATCTTGGAATGAATTGGGCATTGCCCTCAAATTTTCCAAAAAAAAAAAAAACCAGGTGCTTTATTTACATGAAAATTAAAGATATTCTAATCATTTGGACTCAGAATTTCATACAAAGTGGTGCCATTAACACATTCAAGACTCACAAAAACGATAAAATATCGTCATCATCAATAGAATAAGACAGACAGGCAATAACGCATCAGAGTTACAGTGCTAGTTTGCAATTCTTTCAGAGAATAGAAGAGCCATCACGCCACCTGTTACACTTGATCCCCATAGGTACAGAGGAGCCACCACGCCACCTAGAAGAAGAAAAAAAAAAACTAGCAGAGAAAGAAATTATATTTATTTTATTTAAAACAAATTTGCCATAAAAGAGAAACCTATGTGTGAATGATAATGTTATCTTCTAGTGGATGTTTTAATGGATATAGCACAGAATTAAAAAAAAAAAAAGTAAAGGTAGTATTTATCATGTTGAGAATAATGATGAGAACAAGGATTGCAGAAGCGGCTCCAGCACTGTGCTCACTGCTAAACTTATCCAAACTGGCGGAGAAGGAGGAGGAGGAGGGTATTGATTATAAGAGAGATGATATCCTCCTGGATAATTATAAAGAGGAGGATAGTTTTGGTATAATTGGCTGTAATAATAATTAGGTGGTGGTTGATAAGTTTGATAATTAAAACCATAATTATAAGATTGATTTGGATAGCTATTATTATAAGATTGATGTGAACTGTTTGAAGGTGGAGCGCTGGAAAAGTATGCGATGTGGCGGCTTTTATCGCCGGAAAGATGGGGGCTTTGGAAGGCGGGAGGATAGGCGGCGACGGCGGCGGCCCAGGCACAGTGTGCATGAACGTAGACCAAGAGAGGGTCCGTAGTAAAAAAAGGTTGATCACCGAGGGGATGGTTGCAAATAGAACAGATCTCCTCCAAGGTCCAGCCGCCGGAGGGAGGATCGTCGACGAGAATGGCCCGAATGTCTTGACCGTTGTGAGGAAAAGATATCTCTTTCGGCATCCTACTGCCCATTTCTCTCTCTCTCTCTCTCTCTCTCTCAAATACGCAGCTTAGAGAAATGGACAGAGGCTCAATTTCACGGGCATTTCTTGAGGTTGCTGATGAGTCAATTTTATTTATTTATTTATTTTTTTTGGGAATGGGGGTATCCACCTCGGTCCTGATGCAGCCATAATGACTCTAAGGATTTAATGGTTCTTCTCCACTTATTTTCCCCACGGATGCACCCATCCTGAGGTCCTGAGTTAGTTAAAGCTGCTTCTACCAAATGAGCTAAGTGCGGTGGGTCTGATGAGTCAATTTCATTATTTTGCATTTGTTTTTTCAGTCTTCCATCAGCCTCTACGATTGTTACATTACATAATCGAAAGTTTTAATATTTTATAATTACAATGATTCAATACATTTGCAATAATATAGAAAATCTATTAAAGGGAAGCACTAAAAAAGAATAAATTGGTTATCTCAATTTTAATTTTTTATTTATTTTCTTAACATCTGTTACTTTATTCTATATGGCATGAACGATTATTTACTCTATTTTATAAGCTGCATATAATACTGAATCTGTAAAGTCTTAAGTTGTCCTCATCATATTGTTTTGTTGAAGTAGTCAAGGATGGGATAAATTAAATCTTCCTTTCCTGTTAAGCAAGACGAAATTTCAATCACTGCAACAGTATGTCGGTTAAGCTATAAAAGAGTCAAAAAACAAAAATTAAACGTAATATTTATTAAAATTTTATAATATAAATTAAATATGAATAAAATATATGCAAGAATTAATACTAAAAAATGACTTGAATGTCAAATTAAGCTATTACACTCAACTGTATATTGAAGTGATAGCTGATATAGTTAACCTCACTTTACATTTAACTGTATATTTTAAATTCATCAAAATTTTACAAATTCTAAATTCACATAATTTAAACTAGAAAATATATTTTAAATACATTCTTAAAATATATTGTATTTTAAATATAATTAATTAAATTACAAAATTATAAAAAGATATTTACATACATAATATATAATTCTTATATAGTTTACATATCTGAGCTTCATATTTATAAAAAATTATCTAAATTTTTAATATCACATATAAAATAACAGTATGGTTAATATTTTAATTTTTAATATTATTGTTTAGAAAAAATTCTAAAAAGGAAATTTTAAACAAAGTGATAATTGCAATTGGAAATACACTCAGTGGGCTTAGTTTCGATGGAATTATCGTCGGAGACTTGCACGTAATGGGTGGTTGGGTCAACGTCGGCTTAATTTACAAATTAAACTTAATTAAAATTGTAATTAACTAATTAGGTATTTAAAAAAAAATTTAAATAGTGCCGTCGTCGATCCAGCGCATTGACTGGACTGCCTTCAGTCCGTTGGCCGGCGGCTCTACCCTAAAATTCGCCCCAAATCGAAACCGAGAGCCGAAACCCATTTTTTTATTTTCTCAATTCCTTTTCGTCCAAGATCGCCATACCGCGCCTCATCGCCGCCGTGCCGCCAAGCGAGCTCGCCATGAGAGTCGCCACCGGACAAGGAAAAGCTTGCAGCATATATTCTTGTTTTTTTTCACCGATTTAGATATTTCTAACCCTAAATGAAAAATGTGTGTTAGATCTCATTTTATATGAGTTTATTTGATATGATGAACTTATTTAGTTTGATTTACATAGAAAATGTGTGTTAGATATCATTTTAAATCTGGTGTTTATTTGGAAGTACGATGTACTTGTTTAGTTCTTGTCGGACGAGATCTCTTTCGTAGTTGTATTTTCAGAGATTTCACTTGTAAGATAATTATTGCTTTTGTTGGTCCTCTTTTTCCATATTTAGTTTTTTTTTTTGATGAATTGATGGCTATCAACTATGAGAGTAATTTATGTCTTTTAATGAAATAAGGAATATTTGGATTGAACTAGATGATTTATTTCTTATATGTTATATTAATTCTGATGAGAAGGGTAATTCAAAAATGTTTTACTTGATTAATAATGTTAGAAAGCTCCTTTCTTCCTTTAATTACAAGATCTCTCATATGTCGAGAGCAGATAATATTTACGCTGATTTTATTTTGGCTAAAATAAAGGTGATTTAGATGTTTTTCATTGAATTCAATCATAAAAATATTCTCATACAACTTTGTGGGATAATGTATCGTAATAAAATTTGTATTATTTTATATTAGATACAATTAGCTTGTTGTAACTCTGATGAACTCTATGTCTTTATACAGATGAGATGTTACTAGTTATTTAAGTAAACTTTTTTGTTGTGCTGCTATTTTTTTTGGGAAAAATGTTGGATGTTCCCCTCAAATATTTTGTTATTCTATCGATCTTATATTGCATTTGATGATATATTAATTAGTATGAGTATGAATTAATTTTCACCATCATATATTTTAAACCTTCATTTGGATGCTAATTATAATTTAATAGGTGAGCCTCACTCAGCTATTTATTTTGCATATCATTAATATAAGAATCATTTATATATAACTCTTTGCTCAAGCTTGCATTATATTATTTTAAAGACATTTTACTTCAATGCAAATGTCATTATTATTGGGTTTAAAATTTATGAGAAGAGTTTTTGTAGTATCGATTATATTAAATGGTGGAATATTAATAGCCTATGATTAATTAACTTTTGAATTTGGTCATTAATCCTTAACCCTATGAGATGAGTTATTTTATTATATGATTAATCATTAACCCTATGACCAAATAAATTTTGAATTGTTGGATTTTGCTTTCTATTAAGATTTGACTGATTATTTGCTTTGGTGGAGAATGTATTTTGTGAATGCACATTAGGATTTAGGATTTATGATCTCCTAAATTGAATTATGTACATTGAGTAGGTGATTACCGGTGTCAGTTATTATTACTTAGAAATGAGTTCGACATCGTCAGAGTTCTCTATTATGGCGGTGAACTCAATGTAAGCGATGATTTCATTCTAATGTATGTTGGTGGAAAAATTCGTCCAGTCTAGATCCCATGGTAGATTAAATTCGAGGAGTTAGAGAAGCGAATAATAAGGTCATTGAAGGTAGATCCAACAAAGTTCTTCGTTAATCTCGTTGGTTATTTTCCTATTGGTGCTGGATTTATTGCAATTCACATTAATGATGAAGAAGTCGTAATTAATGCAGCGCGTCACTTGTGATTTATGTTGAAGTTGAGAACCGCCCCGTGAAGATGAGAGGTGAACAAGATTGAGGAATGTCGAGAGCTCGAACCGATCGAAGAGTATATCACACCAACTCGCAAGTAGTGGAAGATTATGGGTCCGCACCAACAGAGCATGCTTATTTTGTTGGGACAAGCTCTGCTACAATGGGTGACTTAGACGGTGATCACATGAATCCACTATCTGTTGAAGATGTTAGATATGAAACTATGTATAGTGGATCTAGTAGTGATGATGATGACGATAATGATGCGAAAGCGTGCTATTTTAGCCACGTAATCACCCCACGGTCGAGACCCACCGTAATACTCAATTAGAATAAGTCATACTGAAGAGCAGTTGATATGTAACAATGAATACATGCGTAGTGCTCAAACAACTAGAGAATGAGAAGAGGAGCTTACATTTGATGGCCCGTTAAATGAATCAACCTTTGAGCAAGAGAATTGCATACTAGATGAATTGCTTGAAGGTATGTGTTTTCATGATAAGAAGCAGTTGCAGTTTACTGTTCAGGGGTGATTTATCATAAATAATGTTGAGTATGTAATTCATGCTTCAAACCAATTAAAATTCATTGTACCATGTAACCACCATTCTTAGCCAGCTAGACCACTAAACGACTCAATACATATAAGCTCAAGTAAGAGATTGTGTGATGCTTGGAGGATTGGTAGCATTGGCTCACCTCATATATGTAGTCATTTAGTGCTTAATGCTGAACACAGGCAATGTACATCATAATTCATTAGTTATTTTATCCAACCTGTAGTAAGACGTCAACTAGATTTAAAAGTCCAGAGAAACTGTAGGCCATATTGAGTCCAAATTTAATATAAGAGTGTCTTTTATGAAGGCCTGGGATGCACATCGAAAGGCAATTAAGGCACTATTTGATAGTTGGGAGGAATCTTATTGATCATTAAGGAAATCATGACTACTGTATGTTCTACTATGTCAGGCTCAATATATCTGGTGCACTCAACATAATTGAATATGTTCTAACGACTATTCTGGTCATTTGAGCCTTCAATTAGAGGTTAGCAATACTTTTACCCGATTTTATGCCTTGATGGGACTTTTCTCCTAGGTAAGTACAGAGAAACTCTACTTAGTACAATTGGTATCGATGCCAACAATGACTTGTTCCCACTCGCCTTCGCAGTTGTGGAATCAGAGTGTATTGAGTCGTGGGTATGATTTTTGTATACACTACAGGACTTGATCCCACTGGTGTCTACAAGAGGTGATCTCTGCCTCATTTCAGATAGGCATGCATGTCTAGTTTCGTGGCTATAGAGAGATCTTCCCCTGGGCTGCACATCGCTTCTGCCTCCATCATTTTAGAGAGAATTTCAAAAGAGCTGTTAGACAATTCGACATAGAAGATGTTGACTTTATATGTCAGAAGATGTATGTTATAGGAAATACTGATGACATTCTAATTTTTAAAAGGTACATGATTGACATCAAGAATGTCAAGTAGGAGGCCTACGATTGGCTTGTTTCAAAGGATGTTCAACATTGATCTCTAACTCACGATGGTGGCTATAGATATGGTACAATGATCATAAATGTAGCTGAATGCTTTAATGGGGTGCTTAAGCGAGCATGTGGTTTATCAATTCAAACCTTGATTATAGCAGTGTACTACAATATAGTATCCCTGTTCATGAAATGCCTTGAATCAGCTACAACTCTGGCAAACCAACAGGAATCCATATTTTCTCCAAGCGCTAAGGCAACACTATAGTCTAATGAACGAGAGACAAGGAGATTTCTTGAACTAGTAAGGATAAGCATGAATGAGTACCAAGTGTTTGATATAGCTAGCAGAACCTTCAAGGTTGACCTCTTAGAAAACAATGAATGTAGGTGTACATGTAGACAACCATAATCTTATCACATGCCATGTCCACACGTGATTGTTATTTTGGGTTAATGACATATAAGGCACGTGCAATATGTCTCGGCCTACTGCAGTTGCAGTACTACAGTAGCACCTATTAGGGTGAATTCCATGTGATACCTGATCGTTAAGAATAGCCAGAACAAATCATTGCTAGCACATACCTAGGGTACAATCCACCAAATGTTAAAAGAAAGTTTGATCGGCCAAGGACAAACAGATTCGAAAATACTATGGACGAGAACACTGCAAGAAATTCAAGGGTTTGTAGTGTATGCAAGACTGTTGGACACAATAAATTGATGTGTAATCAAACTCGACCATGTAGATTGTAATATGGTTTAGTGTGTTACACTGTTGAGTTTCCCAAATGTTGTCTGGGCTTCCTGTGCAATTGAGCTATGAATTCTGCATTGTTTGCATTATTTTGTTAGGCTATAGTCATGTTTTAGAATTTTGTGTTGGTTTTAGGCAATATCAAATTGTAATGTGGACTAATTTTGTGTTATTTAGGCTTCTACTACAAAATTCTAGTTATTCTGTGTTGCTTGAGTTATTTTATTAGTAGATAACTTGCTTAGGAAGACTTTATGTTTGTTAAGTATAATGTAATTTTGTTTGAAAATGTCACTTTCTATAAAGTACTGTATTTTTGTGTTGTATAGGCTTCATGTACAATTGAGCTATGAATTTTGTGTTGTTTGCATTGTTTTTAGTCAGTCTTTTTAGAATATTATGTTGGTTTGAAACAGTTACAAATTGTAATGTAGACTAATTCAATGTTATTTGGGCTTCTAGTATAAAAATCTAGTTATTCTGTATTGTTTGAGTTATTTTGGGTAAATTCTGCCTAATCTGAAGCAAATGTACTTTTCTATTCTTATATATTATTGCTTGTTATTTAGCTATTAATATTGTAGGAGGGATGTCCACTGATGAAGCTCCTCGTCCTGCATGCAAATGGAGACGACGAGCAGAGGAGACAATTGTGGACTACGACCCTCCACCGGCTGAAGTTCATCGTATCATTGCTGCGCTACGTGGTAGGCATAAAGCAGCGCATCCTGATTTGGTAAAGTCTCATTTAATAAAAGATTCGTACACATGTATTTGCTATACTGTTACATACTAAGCATAATTTATTATCTTTATAGGTTTCAGTACTTAAGGCTGCTTTACATTTATTGATGTTTAGGGAATGACTTGTTAACTGTCTAAGATTTATGGGTGCCTTCCGAGCTGCGGGCCTAGATTTTGTCTCATAGATGCAGTACATTCATCTGGATCACCACTTGCTCACAGCAATCGTGGAGTGATGGTGTTCTCAGACCAATACCATTCACTTGGCCACTATAGAGATGACTATTATACTACAGGATGTTGCGATGATTCTGGGTGTTCAGATAGATGGCCCGCCTATGCTTGGCAGGATTGTTGTTGGTGGAGGAAAACGGTGGGCTTATTGGTCAGATTGCTGTGAAGAGTTGATTGGAGCACATCCAGAGCCACACATCGTGTATCATGACCTGATCCATCCTCATGTCAAATCAAATTTTTGAATGGGACAGACTCATGCACGGACTTGTTTGCCCCTACGATGGCTACGATGGACATACTACAGAGATTCATACATAGATCTCCTAGAGCTTTAGTTTGTTATGCATGTGAGGGCATACATATTGTTTGCTATAGGTTCTTTTCTTATGCTAGACACATCGGGTTCTGAGGTTCACCTACAGTATCTATCATTACTTGAAGATATTGATACATTCAGGGAGTTATCGTTGGGTTCAGTAGTACTTACTCATTTATATAGGGAGCTTCATGAGGCAACCAAACCGAAGCACATGAATATGGCTGGATGCATTCATTTACTGTAGGTATGGGCTTGGGAGCACATTCATGTGGGAAGACCAACATTACGTGTGTCATATCCTACAGACATTGACAGGCTTAGTGTAGGATGTCGGTGGAATGAAGGGTTCGTACGGGAAATGCAGCATCCCACCTCAGAGTATATAGAGACGAGTTGGATGGACTATTGCAGAGCCAGGTATGCTGCATTGATATAATTTTTGATTACTTACTCATTATGTGCTTACAATCAAAATAATAATTTCTGCAATATTTACAGGTCATATGGGAGCCATATGGACATTAGATCTGTGTACGTGTCACAAATATATGCTTATAGGGAGAAGATATATGGCTAGCTAGAGTACCTATGGTTTGTTGGAAGCAGGTAGAGTGGTACCTGCCAGATCGCGTGCTAAGACAGTTCGGAATGCCACCTATGGTTGATGTTGCACCAATAGATTCATCGTTCATACGAGTCGATGACCGAGGAAAAGTTGACGTCGATTGGATCGATTACCACCACTCTTACGTTGCTCAATGGGAGCGTAGATGTGAGTCAGTTATAGTGGTAGATCCATCACAATAAGACCGGGAGCCAGTGATCATCTGATACATGAGGTGGTATCATTCTTGGGCTTCACTCTACATATTGAAGGCTCCAACAATTCCTCCTGACACCTATTACCCTCGAGCGCCTGGAGAACGATTGATGGTTAGTCTGTATGCAAAGTATTACAATTTGGTTTTCCTATAACGATTAAATCCTGATCTAAATTTTTTTATTTGCAACGTGAGCACATCTTGAATACTGAGGATATATTTCAGCGTTATTTCGGGAGATATGATGATACAAAATTTCAACAATCTATCAACGATTATGAGGGATTGTGTATTGAATTGAGGCGCAACATGCATATCTTTGATAGTAGATACAAGGATATTGACATTCCGTGTACAAAGATCGGCCAGCCGATTGCGATGGATGTTGCTCCATCCTCTACACCAATGGTCGGGCAATCTGCGTATATATTCACATAGCCACCCTAGTATTCATATCAGGAAGCTATATGGACTCAGATGCACCCATGACAAGCACCAGTTCCTCCCACATATGGTCCACCGCCATTCCATATGATACCGCCGTACAGAGTGTACCACGGTTATTCACTGCCTACTTAAGCTTCGGCTGATGTACCTCCTGTTACACACTTTGGATATTCGCAACAACCTATTAAGCAGTTGAAAAGGAGGAGGAGCACCAAAAGTATCATCTACGCGATCAGCCACGGCGACCACCAGCCCATTACACTCTTGATAGTGATGCGATTCTACCACGTAGGCATCGATGAAGATAGACGTGTTATTTTTTTTATATAGTGGATGACATGTACCTGTGACTATTTTTTATTTGTTGTGGTTACTCATTCAGTTTCACAGTTCTATAACTCTTAATTGTATAATCCTGGTGTTGTTTATTATTTGCTTGTTTTGGTTGGATTACATCAGAGATCAGCATTCGGTTCATATGGATTTGCTTAAATTCAATTTGTTCACATCACATATTGAAATGAGGTTGTGCCTTAATGTATACTTTTTTTATGATGATATGTCTTGTCTCTTCAGAGCTTTATTGCAGTGAGATATAACAAATTATGTAATGTTTCATTTAGTTGATTTTGAGAATAAAAAATTCCCTTGATTTCACTATTTTATATAATGTTACCACAAAACTGCGGCTACCCGGGTGAGAATCGTCACAATTTTCCAACATGAAAGTTGTAGTTTTTTTATTAGGTTTTGAATGACACTAAGCACTTTGAAATCGGACACCGGATGAGTCCGATACGGCCAAAAAACCGGAGCTGCCTTAATATTTTTTTCTGCACCTTCAATATTCATACATTTGCAAAAACTGCGGGTAGCTGGTCGAGAATCGTCCCAAGTTGTCAAAATGAAAGTTATAGATATTTTTATTCCATTTCTAACGATACCAAATACGCTAAAATCCAACAGTGGATGAGCCCGATACGGCCAAAAAATGGGGGTTGCCGCAATATTTTTTTTTCTGCACCTTAAATATTCATACATTCGCAAAAACTGTGGGCACCCAGGCGAGAATCGTCACAAGTTGTCCACATGAAAGTTGTAGAAATTTTTATTTCATTTTCAATGATACCAAACATGGTAAAATCCGACATCAGATGTGTCCGATATGGCTAAAAAACAGAGGATGCCGCAATATATATTTTTTCTGCATCTTGAATATTCACACATTCGTAAAAACTGCGGTTACCCAGGAGAGAATCGTCGAAAGTTGTAAACAAGAAAGTTGTAGTACTTTTTATTACCTTTTGAACAATACCAAGCACGCTAAAATCTGACACCGGATGAGCTCGATAGGGCTAAAAAATGCGGGCTGCCGCAATATTTTTATTTTCTACAACTTAAATATTCATACATTCTTAAAAACTGCGGCTATCCAGGCGAGAATAGTCGAAAGTTGTCAACATAAAAGTTGTAAAATTTTTCATTACCTTTCCAAGAATACCAAGCACCCTAAAATATGACACTAAATGAGCCTGATATGGCCTAAAAAATGACCGCTGTGTTTAACTTTTTTTAAAAAAAATAATTTAATCGCCGGCCGACTAATACGACGGCAGCGGGGCCAATCGGTCGCTGACCGCTGACGCCTATTTTAAATTTTTTTTAAAAATATCTAATTAGTTAATTAAAATTTTAATTAAGTTTAATTTGAAAATTAAGCCGTCAAGAAAGGCTTGGATTTTTTTTGAAATTGCCGGCATTTATTATATGATTGGATTAGTATGCAATTAGCCACAGAGAATACTTTTCTTGTTCATTTATGGAAGGTATATTTATTTTTAAACAGTAATTATGCATTTTTAAAAAATAAATTTGAATTTAATATGTACTTTTTTATTTTATAGCTTCATATGTAAATTAATAAAAAAAGTATTAATATATTTTTTTTCATTTTGATTGATTTCAAAAGATTTTGCAAAAATTCTGATATTTGGATGAAATTTAGATTGCCAAAATTATTAATTAATAATTTAAATATTATCAGGTAATCCATTTTATTGCAAATTTTAAAATTTTAATATTTTATAAGAAAAAATATTGAAGTAAAAAAAATGAAATTAAATTTTATGATGGATTAAAATTGAGTTTTAAAATCTAAAATAGCTCTTCACAAATATCACTTAGAGATTGTTAGAATTAATCTTAATAGATTTAGAGAAATATAATATAAGCCATGATTTAATTTTTTATTACAAGTGACAGCATCCCTTAACTACAGTTATTAGGAATTGGCATATTAAAGTCTTCGAAACAGGATGGCATGTACAAGTCAAGTCTTCCTAAAGTCTAATGTGTGATGACACTCATATTATAAATTTTCTCATTTTAAAAAATGCCATTAAATATATACCATATTTAAAGAAAAAAAGCCAAATAACAAAAAAGTTATTTTATATGTTTTAAATTTTCACGTGTTTAATTATAAATAAATTAACTTTGACTAATATTTTAAGAAATTTAAAACATCTTTTATTGCCCATTTTTATTATATTTGAAATTTTCTCAAATATAAAAAATGTTGAAAAAATAATATTTAATTTAGTTTGAATTTATAAAAAATTAAGATTAAGATAACTTAGCAATATGAATATTTGAGAATATCCTCCCCCATCAAATCCCCCCTCCAAAACCATGCGCTGATGTTCCTCCTTCACACATCCCTCCTTAGACTTTATTACATGACCTTTCTCTTATTTTTGAACCAGAAGTTTCCACAGACTACATTCACCCCCACCCCCCAATCCACCTCAGTCATAAATGACCTCAATCAACTTCCAACTTCCTCCCCTACTCATGATGATTTCTCATATCCCACCTCTGAAAACCATATGGCAAACACCTCCTCTGATCCTCTTCTAAACTCCTCTCACTCGTCGGGGATCACCACCCGATCAGCTGCAGTTTCTCCAAATTGAACTCAGATCTCCAAGAATTCGGAGAACATAACCAAGACCTTTGGGAAGACTTCCCAAGAAACAAATCATTCTAAATGACCAACTAACCAAATCTTACCAAACAGATCTTTGTAGGAAGTTCCACCTTCTCATCAGGTGTACCCAGCACTTCTTTTATAGGATCATCGGAGTCGGATGACTCCAAATCAATCTCAAGAGGTGAACCTATGTGATTTAGAAATGGGAAATCCATTTCTAAATCAGAAGAAGAATGATCGGAACTAGGGTTTTCATTATTATTTTGTAGACTTAAAGAGTTTTCGAGAGGAATAAAATCTAGAGTATCAGAAGTGGGTAATAGCTACCAGCTTTCTTCATTGATTTCTTCTTATATGGATGTACATGATAAAAATCTAATAAAGTAAGCAGGATAAGAGGTATAGTGCCATTGTCCGCTGATACAACGCTCCTATTGGCAAAAGAGGAGCTAGTGGTGAAAGAAGTAGTCGCACAGGGCCGAGTGTTGGGCTTGACGGTGGTTGTCCGCTATGCTATCCGTAAGGCAGTCGCTACTTGTCGGGCTCACACTTTCTTCAAGTTGTCTTTGACAACTTGCAAACCTATCTTGTTGTTGGAGATTTGAGTTACTTTAGACACCTGTAAAGAAAGCTTCTTGATCTTAGAGACCACTTTTTTAGTGGTTCAGGGTAAGTCAGTATCCCAACCTTCATTTGTCTTAAGAGAATCACAAGTATCCCCAAGAATTACTCTGATAGAACTGGAGAGTTATTCTAACAAGTATTCCTTAGGGATAACAATAGCTCCTGGCTTGTAGCTGTGCTCAAGCCAGTCCTTACAGGTGACACAATCCTCCAAGACATGACTAAATATGTGATGGTAGGGGTAATAGTTAGGATCATTACTCTTGCTCACATCGTTCGGCCTCTTGGGCTCAGGTAACTGAAAGTCATGTTTCTTTAAGAGATTCTTAAAGATCTTTCTAACTATATCCCTCTTGAATGAATATGGATTATTCAATCTATCGGCAAGAGTAAGTGAGTAATAGCTACCTGGCTGTGGATATGAGTACCGTTGTTGAGTATACTATGGAGAAGGCGGCCGAGGTTAATGTGACAGCTGTGGTGGTCGGTATGCTGGCCGAGGTGGTGATAGAGGAGGTGACAATGGAGGCTGTTGTGCACAAGGTCTCTCATATTGAGCTCTGGTTGGCTGCTTCCCTTTATCTACTAACACTACTACCCCTGGCTTCATTTCAAATGCTTTCTATGGCTTGGGCTTAAATGATTGGTCTTGAAAAGGTAACTATTTGGCTTTCTCTTGTAAGCTAGACGTCTTGTTGATTAATTTCTCAAAAGTTTTGATTGTAAATCCCTTGAGCATGAAAACAACCGTGCCATGAATATTCTTGAGAAGAATTTTTACAGCATGTTGTTCGGACAGCTGTGGTTCGCATTTCATACTCAGGTTTTGCCACCTGAGAATATAATCAAAAAGGGACTCATTGGGATTTTATTGTGCAACAACGAGGTCACCCATAGTTACCCTTTACTGGGCTCCAGCAAATCTCATGATGAAGAGGTGCTCCAACTCAGCAAAGGTCTTCACCGAACGGCGCTTTAGCGTAATCAAATGCAATCTGATCGCTAATGAAGAGTTGAAAGAGAAGTACATCACTACCTTTGATGTTACAACAGCCTACTATAAAGTGTGCTATATGCTGTCGAGGGTTTCCACTGACATCAAAGATCTTGAAGGATGGTGGTACAAAACCCTTGGGATATTGGACTACATCTAATTCCTCTAAGTAGGGTCTACCCTTTGGAATAGATGAACTACCTCGGGCTTGCGCCAATGCTTCCTTCACTTGATGTTCCACTATATGTTTTATATCTCTTTCAGGCATGGAGGTACTATCTGTGACCTTCCTATGTAGACTACCACTATCCTGGTCCATGGGAGATGCACTGTTGGGCTGATCTAGAGCATGTAACAACCCAGGGTGGTCGGCCTCTAAGGGAGTAGGCTGTACTGATAGAGCTTGGCCTTGAAGTGTTAGGACTGCTGCTAACAAGTCTTCAACTCTTTTCTCCATCTTACTGATATGCTCATCTCTCTGCCTCAATTTCTGACGAAGGTGTTAAGTTGAATGAGCTGTGTCTTCTTCCTCAACTACAACACCCTCCCAGCTATGCTGATCCCTAAGGAGAGAACTTCTAGTGTCGACCATATGAACTTTCGCTGAGTCCTCTACGAGATCATCCTCATCTAGATCAAGGCGGAATGAATTTCATTTCTTCTTGAGTCTGAAGATTTATTTTCTTGCTTTATCCATAGACTTGACTTAGTATTCAACTTTTGAATTTAGCCACCCTATCGAGCAAGTCCTGGAATATTGCAATCGACGCCATGCATAGAAATGGTGCCATTTTATCATCCATATTGCCCATTAGCAATTGGATTGCATATTCTTCTAATTGTTGCTCACACTTCATACTTAGGTTGCGTCAATAACTTATGAATTTTGTCACTCACTCATCTTTCCTCCTTTTCAGTATGGAAAGATCAGCGATTATGATTTTCTCGATTGCACTGGCGAACCTAATCACAAATATGGTCTCCAATTCATCAAATATTTTAACTGAATCATTTGATAATTGTGCATACCATTCGAAAGACGAGGTCGCTCACAATTGACGAGTAGTGCATCGTTCTCTCCTGTGTTACCATAAGTAGCCTTAAATTGGGCCTGATGTTGCTTTGGATTACCAAGCCCACTAAAAGTATTAAATTTTAGCACTTAGTAACCTTTTGGGTACAATACTTGATCATATTCAGCTGGATAAGGGCGACCCTTACTCACCAGCTTTTCAGCCTGCTCTGAGGCTATGACTGCCTTTATCTTTTCATTGATTATCATTTCTAGCTGAGCAACTATTACCATTCCAGGTGTGCTAGCCAGATTTTGAATTATCGGCTGGAGAGGTAGTGGGTTAACTTCATTACTCGCTTCATGCATAGCATGTACTGTAGGAGCATGAGGTACCATAGTGGCTGGTGATATAGAAGTTACATTATTAGCTACCTGTTGATTAACAGACAAAACATGTGTTGCACTTGTTGTGATATTCTTCGGCAACATCTCCATCATGATGTTCATTTATACCATCATATCATTCATTTTGGTACCAAGTTGTGCAATCTCCTTATCTTTGACCTCCATTTGACGATGCATTTCTCTTTGCTTTATAGCTAGCGCCATGGCGTCAATCAGTACAGGCTCTTCTTCTTCTTCTATTTTTTTTTTGCTATTCTGTTCCTTGCTCATTTTTAGAGGGAGAACTTGACTGTCCTTTTCTTTGTGCATTTGCAGAGACAGCTATTGCTAGGGTTGTACGACGATGCTGATTATAAAAGTGTGTACCAGGATGATCATTTTCTGGTTCAATCATATAACAGCTTCGACACCATGATCTCTTTCTCATTTTGGTCTTCTTCTTCTTCTTCATCTTCAACAAAGATCGAAGATCCATACTCTATTTGCTTCTGTGAAGACTCTTCTTCATAAATGTCAAAATCAGTTCAGTTCTGAGTTGTCAGCCGATGGTGCCGAGGTGGAGTTCATCTATATCTATGATCATATAGACAACTTCCACTTCCATAGTGTTCTCTTCATTATTTTCTTCCTACACACAAATTTCTGATCAACATTTCCAGTGGATCTCTGGTTCAATGTGTGGAACAAATACTTCTTCGATTAAATGACTGTGATCAAAGCCAACCTTCTCTTATGGGGGTGAACTTGATCGATGATGGGATCCCCTAGAGGATTCTCCAAGGTGTCAACCATCACATCTTTCATTAGTGATATCCTTTCTTTTGGGTATCCACTTCTGATGAGTTAATTTTTTAGGCATATTTCTAAGTATATATATTAGATGTCACACCTCTTCTATTACTCAAAGTTTCATTATGGGGCCTTGGCCTCCATATTTTCTTATCTTTTCGTCGGGACCTTTTGACAACGGATTCTTGGACTCGAGGTCCAAGTATCACACTTCGATGCTCACTCTATGAAGCGTACTGGGCTTGCTGGCTAGTTACCAAAAGAGATGACAACTTTCTTGGTGGTGCTTCAGTATTTTCCATCACCACAGGCCTCTGAAATCTTCTGTCCATTAGGCATTTGTCCTTGGCTACTTTGAGAACTTTATATATCCTGACAGACAGTGTTTTAGGCTATCTCCTCTGTGGTGGTGGAGCTTAACGTGGTTGGTTCTTCTAAAAAGACTGTTGTACTTCACCAATAGAGCTATTCCTCTTTACCCACTTTAAGTTATCAAAGTTATTGTGTGTAGGGATACTCGCTTTTGGTGGCAGTATAGCTTGTTCATTAGGTCATTCAAAGGGGATCTGCTGAGCCCTCAGCTCAGCGTTTCTCCTTCTTCTTTATGTTCTCGTTAATTTGCTTCCTGATGAGGAAGCTTCATGATCATGCTTTTTCGGTACAAAAGGTTTAGTCGGCACAACAGCTGTACCACGAGGAATTAAAGACACAATTTGCCCCTTGATGATTCTTTTCATCACGTGAGCTTTAGTTTGACGTAATCTTTTAAAAACTGAAGTTCTCTATCAGGAGAACTCCTTGATAGTGGTTGGATGTTGAAGCTGGTATACATGGCTAATGAGCTTCTAACTTGAGGCCTTCCAAAGATGGGCTCGAATGTACCATGGGTGTGGTGATTTGCATTTTACGCCTGAATTTCAAGCTACCAAATTGAACATCTCCTGTGTTGATGATGATTGGCTGGCGGATGTTCACACCCACCTAGACGGTGAAAGGAGTGCTTTATAGATCCATCAAAGTGAAAGATGGGGATTAGTAATTAGCAATTATTATTTCACCCCATACTTTCAAGATGCAGAGGTACTACACAACAAAATAATGGTGTAATAAAGATATACTTTATGGAATGATTCATTCTACATAGAGCCTCATATTGAATTTCTTACACACTTAAACCACTATTTTGTTATTTTGAATTTTTAAAAAAAAATTATTGCTACCATAACACATATATGACTAGCCAAAGATGGAAAGAGAATCTTGTCTCTAGTGGAGTCGTCAGAAATCCGTGGGCTCCGAAAATTCACCACCGACCTCTCGACCATTTATTGCATTGAAGAGAGTATGATTTGAAGTGTCGGTGTAATTTTTAGAAGGCAGATGAGAGAGTAGATAAGACACTACCCAGATATTTCACTCTCATTTGGTGAGAACTTTAGATCTGGTTCTAGGTTTCCTATAGTCACAAGCCCCTATAGTTAATTGCCTCTCCCAATAAGTGAGAGAGAACTTTCGATTAAGGCGAGTCGTTAGATCACTTAAAGCATATCGTATAGTAGCAACATATGGAGTTTCAGAATTTAGATTATGAAATTCATCATTTCAGCTTAAACCGGATGGTTGGGGGAATGATGACGTGCCCGATCTAGATCCCATGGTTCTATCATTTCGGGCAGTCTCGGTCCCTAGTCTACTTAGTCAGAGGAGGTAGTCGACCCAATCATTTATTGTCATAATATATTTTAGTAGTATTCTACTATTTTGTTCTTAAATTAATTATGAGAACTTAGATTCACAAAAATTGCTACATAATTCCTTAGATAATTATCTTTACCTTATCTAAAATCTATGTGCCCAATAAACTCCATTATTAGCTTAATTTATATTATTCATGTTTTTTTTACTTATTTACAAGGTTGAATACTCTTCGTGAATTGAAGCATGTGATTGTGGCTTTCAGCATGACAAGCAGCTTCATGAGAATTATGAGCTCTTAATTAGCATATGCTTATCCACGTACAATTTATTATTATCTCAACATTAATACAATATCTCTTGTGATCTTGTATATTGATTTAATGTACAACTTTTTTAATAATCTTACATTAGATAAATCGACTAAGTTGAACAACTTAGATAGGCCTGGGTTAAGCTTAAAATGTTTATATTCAAATCGATTCATGTGTGTAGAATAGGTTGTTCGAAATATTACATAATCTTTTGAAATCAAGTGATCAAAGTAAAATTCTGGATGTTATGCGCTTTTAGAGAAATGTATTAAATATGAGGGTTATTCTTATCATCAACAACATTCTCCATAAAATTCAAATCATGGAGTTTGATCGCATGCTTGGTTAGCCCCCTCAGTAGAAGTATACATATGTTGAATCAAGTATGATTTGCTTCCCTTATAAGTGTTGGTCAATTCCACTTCATTTTTTGTCTGAATAAGCTGTGTTGAAATTAAACTTCAAATCAACTTCTAAATGTGCAAAGGCATTGATCCTTCTCTCTAAGAAAGATCAAGATTTGAAATCAAGGTTTTATTTATTTATTTTAAACTTCCCTTGTATGACTTGGTTGATCCCCCATGAATGGAGAAATTTGATTCTTAGCCTTTGTCAGAAAGCTAGAGATCAGAACCCATTTAAAAGTTTGTAGAGAAAAGAATTAAACTGAACCCAAATATAATATAAAGGAAAAGAAATGACAATATCAACAATTGTTTAACAAACTATATTGTAAAGTTGAACATTTGGATGCATTATTATTAGCAATTTTCTATGCCCTTTTTTAAAGAAGATGAAGCACAACGTAATTGATAATCATACTTTAAATTGACCTCAATAATATAATTGTTGTTATTACATTGTATGCTTATAGGTGACATATGCTAACTTTGAAATGATTGGATTAATGCAGAGCCAGATATTAAAATATAACCAAGATAGTTTAAATCTTAACACAAGTCCATTATCAAAATGGAAACCTACATTCACTCATCTTGCATAATATTTACCTAAGTGTATGGACTTGCTTAATCGCGATTGTAACTAAAGTAAGCTTCTGAGGTTTATTGCATGCGCCATAGTCGGGTTATTGAAATCTATGAATATATATATATATATATATATATATATATATATATATATATATATATATATATATATATATATATATATATATATATATATATATAAAGAGAGAGAGAGAGAGAGAGAGAGAGAGAGAACTATGTCAAGAAACTTACTAAAAATGGAAGATTTAATTGCCATATAAAGATATTTGGTGTGGGCTCCCAAAATTCGCCACCGACCTCTCGACAATTATTGATATTGAAGAGAGTGTGATTGAAGGTAGGGGTGTCAAAAATTGACCCGACTCGATAACTCGACACGAACCCGACTCGAAAAATTCGGGTTTGGGTTGACCCGAAAAATTTTCGTCGGTTCGGTTGAAGAAATTGACCAAAATTTTTGAATTCGTTGACCCTCCAACCCGAAATTGACCCGGTTTTGACCCGCCAACTTGAACTTGACCCGAAATCGGCCTGAAATTGACCCGAAAATCGGGTTCGGGTCATTTCAGGTCAATCGGGTTGAAATCGGGTCAGGTTCGGGTTGAATTTGACCCGCTTCCAAACCGGTGTCGGTCACCTGTGTCAATAGGTTGACCAAGACCAGACAATTGACACCCCAATCAGGAGTGTAATTTTCGAGATGAGATAGTAGATAAGACACTACCCAGATTTTGCTCTCATTTGGTGAGGACTTTAGATCTGTTCTGTGTTTCCTATAAAGCGTAAGCTTATGGTTAATTACCCTCTCAATAAGTGAGAGAGAACTCGACAAAGGCTCGTTAGATTAAAGTATATAGTGACAACATGTAGAGTTTTAGAGTTTAAGATTTATGAAATTCATCATTTCAACTTAAACCGGATGGTTGGGGGAGTGATGACGTGCTCGATCTAGATCCCATGGTTTTGTCATCCCGGGCAATCGCGGTCTTTAGTCTACTTAGTCAGAGGAGATAGTCGACCCAACCTGATAGAAGGTTCCTCATCAGCAACACATGGGTTACGCCGTCCAAGAAATCCTTGTAAACTTGTGGTGGTGTTTATCTAAGAAGAAAATCTTAAGTCTACCTTAGCTGACAGAAGGAAATTTGCCCTATCAAGTATACCCCATGATTCACAACTCAAAGGGCAGAGCCATTAGGGAGCTATGCCATGATTGTAATATAATAAGTCTGACTAAACCACCATCGAGGACTCTAGAATGCTTGTCTGTGGAGTTTATCGTCATGCCACGCGGTGAGGACACGGACCACGCCCCATCGGCGTGAGATTGATTAAGAGTGAACATAGCGAATACTTGATTTGACATTAGCCTTTGTGAGCTGAGTTCTCTAGTTGTCCCCCCAAAACAAGCAAGGTGAATGGATTGAGTTTGATTTAAATTTTTAATGATAGAATTTCATTAAAGCAGTTTCAGATTAATATTTAATTTGAGTTAAAAAATTGATTAATTTAAATATGCTTAAGAGCTTTAGATCCGCTTGCTTAGTCATAACGAGGATTAGATCTCGTCATGACGTAATCGCCGATATTTCACCGATTTGAAACTCTTATTATAAGTTTTAGGTTTTGTTAATCCAACCGCCTCTTAAGACTAACGAAACAACCCACGCAAAGATCTTGAGACACTTAAATTTAAGCTTTTAGCATAGTGTCAGGGTCCATGCGGGTGTATTTAGGAATTTAGGCAGTTTTTATTTTGAGTTATGCGATTGATTTGAGATTTTCATTTAATTTTAACTTTAGCCTGCACAGCCTTTTCAGATATTAAAATTTGCACTTGAAATCTCTATGTCCGAGCACATACAGTTGTTTATAGCTTGGCTAACTTTATCTAATTAATGAAATCATTGATTTTGAAAATCACAATTAGAATAAAATTTTAAATTTTTGATTGAAGGAAACCCTATGATTTTTATATATTTTGATTTAATATCGCCTTCTGTCTGCTTGTATAATGAGTTACAGATCTGGTGGCGAAGAAGGCATTTTGATTTAGATTGTAGTTTAACACATTACTTGCACTTAGTTTATTTGTTGAGTTTTTATAATTCTCCCAACTTGATTATATTTAATTTACATCAATTTCGATAAGTTATGTCGATTTTAGTGCTTATTGCTTTAGCCATACTCATGCTTATTAGCTAGCACAGTAATCACCTCCATATTCATTTCAGAGTTATTATATCCAATTTGGATTCATCCTTAAATTTTAAGTTTATTGCAAGTTTGTTATTAGTTTAATATTAGCCCCCCCCAACCCAAATTCCAATTACATCTTATTTAATTTTGAGGAATTTGCAATAAAAGAAAACTCACTTTATCGCTTTAATTTATCCTGTAGATAATTATAATTAAAGTTTGTGAGTTTAATATTAGCCTCCCTAAATATTACTTGCATTTAAAATGAGTGTTCCATTCTTTCCAAAATTTTCTTTAAAGGCTTCCGCCCTTTTTTTCTTGTTGGCGCTTTTGATTTAAAATTAGCTGCAGGTTTCCTTACTTAGCATTCTTAAGTAAGTTCATTTCACTCTCTCATTTTTCCTAAGTCAAAAGATTTGACGCTAATTTGCCCGACATCATCCTGTGTCAGACGGGGGTATTTTGGCTTACTTGATACCCTAGTGGTGTCTTCTCAGATAATTTTTATCTC
Source organism: Cymbidium sinense (assembly GCA_021442155.1). Taxonomy (NCBI): domain Eukaryota; kingdom Viridiplantae; phylum Streptophyta; class Magnoliopsida; order Asparagales; family Orchidaceae; genus Cymbidium; species Cymbidium sinense. The sequence goes on from CM038225.1 coordinate 118,527,016, forward strand.
GTCCCTACCCTCTTAAGCATGATGATGCCTTCAGACATGAAAGAAGACATACAATGCAATATATATTCATTCCCCACTTCCCCCCTTTTTTTAAGTCTAGAAATTAGACTTCTAAGCATTGCCAGGGGAGTGACATCTAACAAGTGTTGGTTTACTGCACTCTGAGCATAACAAGGGTGTCTTGCACACCACACCAATTTTTTCATCTCATCGCGTCTCTTGAGCACAGAGGACTTTAAACTTGAAAGAAACATAAGCATGCATATTTTATATATATATATATATATATATATATATATATATATATATATATATATATATATATATATATATATATCCACTCATAAATCTCACATGTTCTGGCTCATTTTTTGGTGCGCTGCAATGCTCAGTAAGGGAATAAGGTTGGGTATGCAATTGAGAATGTAAGGCAAGTGAAGTGATGCCGGAAACCGAAAGAAGAATTCGCCTTTTGATGATGTTCTTCCCCGATTTGTGGCAAAGCGAAAATTGGATGGGTTATGTAAGGATTGCGATGCCGAAAACTGAAAGAATAATTCGCTTCTTGACGATATTCTTCCCCCGAATGCAGCGAGGCGAAAATTAGATGGTTAAAGCGGGAGTGCAATGCCGAAAATCGAAAGAAGAATTCGCCTCTTGACGATGTTCGTCCCTGGTTTACGGTGAAGCAAAAATTGGACGGGTTATGTAAGGAATGTGATGCCGAAAATCGAAAGAAGAATTCACCTCTTGACGATGTTCTTCCGTTCTACGAAGAAAATTAGAGTGTTGTCTGTAGAAGCTCCCGTCAGCAGAAGCTGTCGGATGATTCGGAACGGGCGCTTTATCTGGGCTATGAGTAGGTTTTGCACATGCCGCAGAGATCTTGAGGCGCACACCAGATGCGCGAGTAAACAGTTTTGCGGGTCGGTCACACTAACATCTGGAAGCATCTAACGCGCTGAGAGAAGGCTCAAGTGGGTCTGAGCACGAGCCTACCGAAGTGAGGAGGCCGGGTGTGGTTTCAAGATTTTGCATCAACGGGTTGGTCGCGGCCGTTTCAATGAGATCTGACTACGGAGTGCTCTGAGGATGGTCAGGATGGATGCACCCAATGAGTGTACGGAATGGTGGAATGCCGAGATCGATAAAAGGAATTTTACCTGTGCAGAGAGGGAATCGAGGAGGAGACTTGGAACATAGGAATGGAGGAGAGAAGAGAGGAATCGCTGGAATGGAGGGATAGAGGAACCATTTTTTTCTTTTCTTCTTTTTTTTTAAGAACCAGCCAAACCGAAATTAGGGGGAACAATTGAGCATGGGGGAGGGTAATTTAGGGATTTTACATAAATTTTAAATTGATAAAACAATTTTAATTTGAATTTTGCGTCGGTAAACTCACATAGTCAATATATATATCCTGGGGTACATTGTATGTCATAGAGGTATTGAAATATATCCTGCTAAAATCAAGACAATCATGGTGATGCCTCTAGCGAAGAGTTTGCGTTAGCTCCATTCTTTACAAGGAAAGCTTGCATTCATCGATCGATTTATATCAAACTTATCATGATGCTATCAACCGTTTGCAAGGTTAATGAAGAAGGATACTCCATTCAAGTGGGATAAGGAGTGCCAAGAAGCCTTCAATAGCATTAAAAGCTACTTGTTAAATCCACCAATCCTTGCAACACCTACTCCCGGGAAGCCCCTCATTCTTTACACAACTGCATTAGAAGAGTTTCTTGAAGCATTATTGGCACAACACAATGAAGGAAGTAAAGAGAATGTTCTTTATTATATCAGTTGGAGGCTGATTGGAGCAGAAATGAGATACTCTCTGATAGAGAAGCACTGCTTAGCATTGATCTTTGCAGTCCAAAAGCTTCATCGTTATATGTTATCTCACAAGATTACCCTCATCTCGAGGATCAATCCGCTGAAGTACTTGATCACAAGACCAGCGTTGATAGGTCGCTTGGTAAAATGGGCAGTATTGCTTTTGCAATTTAATATCACATATGTTTTACAGAAAGTAGTGAAGGGACAAGTCTAAGCAGATTTTCTTGCTGCACATCCCATACCGGCAGACTCTTCTCTTAATGATGATTTTCTTGATGAGCAAGTTATGCTCATTCTTGAAAGAGAAAAATCACAAATTTGGGAAATGTACTTTGATGGAGACTCGTCGATCAAACAAGTCTAACATCTAAATTTTCCTAGAGCAAGAGCAGGAATCGACATTATCTTCATAACACTAGAAGGAGGGATAATGAGATGATCATATGGATTGATCGAGCCAAGAACTAATAATGAAGCTGAATATGAGGCATTAGTGGCCGGTCTAGAAGAAGCTATTTTCATAAGCATTCAAAACCTGCACATTTTTGGTGATTCTCAACTTATTATAAATCAAGTACTTGACATCTATAGAATCAATCCCTGCAGGTAGAGGGGTTACCAAATTTGACATAGTAGGATGCAACTCAGGTTGCTCCTCATACTCTCCAAAATCAATAAGAAGTTGTACCAAGAAGAGCAAAGAATGACATTACCTCAGAAAAGTAGTGTGAAGCCTTTGTTGTAGAAGAGTCACGTGATTGGAGGTAAGCCTTCATCGACTACTTTAAAGAAGACAAATTATGAAGTAATAAATCACTGTTAGCTCAAATTGAAAAGAGAATGCTACGCTATGCTTTTGTCAACAACATTTTATATCATAGATCCTTTGAATAAATATGGCTATGATGCCTAGGTGTAGATGAAGCTAGAAAAGTGATGGTTGAAGTTCATGAAGGACTTTGTGGTGCACATCAGTTAGGTCCTAAGATGACAGTAGAGTTCAAAAGGATGGGTTATTATTGGCCATCTATGGTGAGAGACTGTATTAATCATGCTAAGAAGTGTCATGAGTGTCAAGTACATGAGAATCTCATCCATCAACCTCCAAATCCATTACACCCAACAATAGCATCCTAGCCATTCGAATGTTGGGGCACAGATGTAATTGGACCAATTGATCCACTATCGTCAGCTGGACATCGCTTCATCCTAGCAGCGACTGACTATTTCTATAAGTGGGGTGAAGCTACCCCATTTAAAGAAGTTACTGACGATCGAGTGATTAGCTTCTTTATGCATAATGTGATCTATAGATTTAGAGTGTCGCGCCAAATAATTTCTGATAATGACACAACTTTCAAATATATAAACATTTATAGATTCATCGATCGACACAAAATTGATTAACAGTACTCTTCAATATATAATCCAAGAGCAAATGGTTTGGCGGAGGCCTTCAACAAGACATTAGTCAAACTACTCAAGAAAATTCTCACTAAAAATAAGAGAGAATGGCATACCATGCTAGTAGAGGCTTTATGGGCATATTGAACTACCTATAAGACGCCGACTAAAGCCACTCCTTATTCATTGGTATTTGAAACTAAAGCAGTTCTTCCGCTTGAAGTTGAGTTGCCTTCACTTTGAGTAGCCATCCAATACAATCTAACCAAAATGCTCAGCTGAGAATGGTGGAAATCGACGTGCTTGATGAAGTTAGATTACAAGCTCATCAAAATCTGAAAGTCTATCAAGAAAAGATGTCCAGGGATTTTGACCATATGGCGTGGCCTCAAACATTCTAAAAAGGAGAATTGGTCCAGGTGCCGAGAAGACCAATTATCCCCAATCAAAAATTTGGTGGCAAATTCGAACCTAACTAGGAAGGCCATTTTGTCATTGAAAAAGTATACTAAGGGGGGGTGTACCAACTCATCGACCTAAAGGGTGAATGCCCAATGCCGTCAATTAATGTTCGATAGTTGAAAAAGTACTATACTTGATGACCACATTCTCGAGGTACAATAGAAATCCCCCTGCAAGACAGGGGGCATTTTTTAGTATATTTATTTAGGTTGACATCGTGCTTCATCCTAGATCCCTAAATAAACATACTCCAGATGAAGAACTTTTCTGTGAAAATTTCCCTGTTACACAGAGGGCATTTTTCAATTTTTATATACAGATGAAATCAATGTTGTATGTTAAAATCCTTTTTAGAGTACATTAATTCAAATATTGATGTATTTGTGTATTTTCATCTTGAAAGTTCTCCTAAATGTACTTTAGAATTCCCTCTGCAAGATAGGGGCATTTTTTTAGTTTATATTAAGTTTATTTGAGTTGACATTGTGCTATAAGACGAGATCCTCAAATATATTTTTATTCAGGTTGACATCAAGCTTTACACTGAAATCCCTGGATATATCTATAATTGTTACTGTTAAGTTGCAGAGTCTTGCAGGAATAAAATGAATCTATTTCTATGCATGAAAAAATAATCCTAAATGTCAAGAAATTTATCTCTCAGATTTGCCAAATTCTAGAGATCAAGTCAAAATAACTCTCGATTTCGGAAGCTTTAATAAATTAAATTGGAAAAAATATCAACCTCTACATTCTAAAGTATAGGACATGAATAGGTTCTAAAGGTTGAGCTCAACAAGTCCACAAATGGTCGAGTTGCTGATGCTCTCCTCACTCAACAAGCCGCAAGAAAAGACCGCAGTGAAAGAGCCCCCATTCGTCAATCTGATGACAAAACCACCAACCCACTACAGCTTAAGTTGAAGACTCGAGTAGGTTCTAAAGGTCAAACTCAACAAGCTCAAATATGGCCGAGTTGCTGATGCTCTCCTCACTCAATAAGATGCAAGAAAAGGCTGTAATGAAAGAGCTCCCGCTCATCAGCCCAATGACGATAGCTATTCAATCTCAAACTAGATGCAGCTTAGTGATTACAAGCAGCCAGGATCCAAGAGATTCTCTACTTGATTGTTAGATCAAGGCAAGCTGAGGAAATGCTCAATTCAGTGCTACCTCAAATCAATCTATATACTACCCGTAAGGTGATATCTCACTTTATTCTCAAATGATCTGATCAAACTCTAAGCACAGCTCAAAGCCAATCTCCTCATCGAGTCCATCAAAGCAGAAAGCACGGGACTGAGAAAGGAATTCCATAGTTCAAATAAAGTCGATGGCTGAGCTAAAGAAATTTCATGGTTATTCAGTATGTTAAAGCACACGTTGCTAGACTAATAACTCAACATTGACCCTATATAAGCCGGAAGTTTGGGTCTTCTATATGTGCCCTCCAAGGAATCCGTCAAAGCAGCAAGCATAGGGTTCATGACGTACATACACTTCCTGACAAGTCAATATGGATAAATCAAGTCAGTCCTTCATTAAGTCCGTCAAGCTCAAAGCTAGTACAGAAGGAAATTCAAATCTGACCCAGCGAAATCACTCATCAAAATAAATAAACCAATTCCTCCATCAAACCCAACCAAGCACGAAACTAGGGTTAGAGGAAACTCAAATCTGCAATGACATAAAAGAAAGAGATCTTCAGCAAAACTATTGAAGTAGATAGTAGATAGTGTAAGAGCTCTTATCAATCTGATAAGTCGATTCTGACAAATTGGTCAAGCTCGTCATTTAGCATGTCCTAAATAAGGTAGCATACTAATGACAAATCCTATCAAAGCTTCGTAAGCTATTGCAAGCGAAGCTGAAATGATCCAAGTTTTGTGGCCCGCCTAAAGGGTCAACCAATTTTCAACAAATGTGACTCACTTCATGCGTGAAACACATTTATTGGGGGGGGGGTGGGATTTGTTGACCTCCATATGTGTGCCATAAGTCAAAGTCAAGCCTACAAATCGAATTCAACAGACTTTGGAGGTGACAGTGCATAAATTGGGACTTAAAATGCACTGGACGTCATTAAAAATGGTCAAAATGACCTCCAATCGGTGAATAGACTTTTCCATTGCATTCAGAACATCAAAATTAATCAGAATATAAATATTGCAAAATCTAACGAGCAATTGATTAAGCACTCGAGCTATCAAAGTGTCCATGCGCATATCAGAGTCGGGAAGCTATGTTAATATCTAAACGACCTCCGTTCATGAAATTGATTACACCGTTAGACTCAAAACATTAAAAACTATCAAATGAGATCATCCGTGCTCAAATCGGATGAGTCTGTACAAATGTCGAATGATTTGAAGTGACAGTGGACAAATCGAGGCCAAAATGCACTAGACATCACTGAAAATGGTCGAAACGATCTCCGATCAACGAACGGACTTTGCTGTCATGTTCAGAACGTCAAAATTGATTGAAATATAAATATTATAAAATCTAACGAGCAATTGATTAAGCGCTCGAGCTATCAAAGTGTCAATGCGTATATCGGAGTCAAGAAGTTGCGATAATATTCGAATAACCTCCGTTCATGAAATTGATCATGCTGTTAGGCTCAAAATATTGAAAACTATCAAATGAGACCATTCATGCTCAAATCGAATAAGGTTGTCCAAATGCCGAATGATTTGAAGTAACAGTGTATAAATTGAGGCTAAAATGCACTGTACGTCACCAAAATCAACTCAAATGATCTCCGATCGATGAACAGACTTCACCATTACATTTATAACATTGAAAATGGTCAGAATATAAATATTGCATGACTTCATGATCAACTGATCAAGCATAGTCAACGTCGCATCGTATATCGGTCGAAGAATGACATGAGAGCCAAATAACCTCCGTTCAAGAAATTGATTGCGCCGTTAGCTTCGAAACATTGAAATCTATCAAGTAAGACTGTTCGCACTCAATTCGAACAAGTCTGCACAAAAATTGAGTGATCGAAAGTAGCGATGATTATTTTGAGTTGAAATGGACTCAATTTGACGTCGACTTGAACCAAACGACCTCCGATCGCGAAATGTACTGCGCCATTGTGTTCAAAATAACGGAATTACCTTTAAAATCCAAATGATTTATATATTGACTATGTGATTTTACCAACCAAAATTTAAATTAAAACTATTTAATCAATTTAAAATATATTTAAAATCACTAAATTACTCTCCCCCATGCTCAATCGTTACCCTTATTTTCGTTTGGTTGATTCTAAAAAAAATAAGAAAATAAAAACAGTTCCTCTCTCTCTCCATTCTAGCGGTTCCTCTCCTCTCTCCTCTATTCTTACGTTCCAAGCCTCCTCCTCAATTCCCTCTCTGCACAGGTAAAATTCCTTTTATCGATCTATGCATTATTCCATTCACAACTGTCAAATTCAGATCTCAGACTGCTAATCCGGCCCTGCCTGCGATCATGATCCGCCAGATCCGCTGAAACCCACGTTTCTGTTTTGCTTGAAAACCATGAAACTACACTCATACACGCCATCGTTGGCTCCCTCAGATTGCTGACCTGGGCTGCTCGCTTAGTGTTCACTCAGATCTCCTGCCATGAGACCCACCCTGCTTATCTTCCGCCAGAACTTGTTTTGGCTCCAGACGATCCCATCGCCCATTTCGCTTATCCCACCTGGCAAGTGTAACCTGCTCCGCCACTACTAGTGAAAACTAAACAAGACATGCTCGCTTTTCCACGCCAGGTCTCGTCCTCCGAGTTCTGTCCGGCCTCTAAACTTCAGCTTCCTACAACCTGATCCTTCCTCTTCCTAGCTTCACCTTTTCCTACGAACCGGCCCAATTTTTACTCCGTCAGAACCGGGGAAGAACATCATCAAGAGTAATTCTTCTTTAATTTACGTGATTCCTCAGATAACCCATCCAATTTTTGCTTCACCGTAACGTCGCACTCCTTGCCTTATATTCCCAATTGCATGCTCAAGTTTGTTCCTTTGCCGAACATTGTAGCGCGCCGAAAAATGAGTCAAAGCATATGGGATCTGTGAATGGATATATATATATATATACATGCTTGTGTTTCTTTGCAAGTTTGAAGGCCTCGTCGTGCTCAAGAGGGCGTGACGAGATGAAAAATCGGTTGTGGTATCGCAAAACACCGCTCACTATGCTCAAGAGGGCGCACCGAATAAGCCAACACTCGTTAGATGTCACTCCCCTTAGACGAAATGCTATCGAAATTTTGTCTAATTTCTAGACTTAGAAAAAAAAAGGGGGGAAGGGGGGAATGAATATATATTACATCAGATATCTTCTTCGTGTTCAAGGCATCACATGCTCAAGAGAATGACGAGATGAAAATTGGTCGCGGTCGCAAAGACACCACTCACTATGCTCAAGAGGGTGTACCGAGTAAGCCAAAATACCCTCGATGCAGCCTCATACACGAGGATGATGCCGGGAGGCTGCCAAAATTGTGTCAAATCTTTTGGCTTAGAAAAAATGGGAGAGTAAAATGAACTCACTTAAGAACGCTAAGTAAGAAAACCTACATCTAATTCTAAACTAAAAGCGTCAAATACGAAAGGGGGAGGGGGGGGGGGGAGCTTTTAAAGAAAATTTTGGAATGAATGGAACACCCATGTAAAATGCAAGTAAAATTTGGGGAGGCAAATATTAAACTCACAAACTTTAATTGTAATTCTCTATGGCTTAAATTAAAGTGATAAAGTGAGTTCTCTTTTCTTGTAAATTTCTCAAAATTAAACAAGCTTTAATTGGAATTTGGGGACTAATACTAAACTCATAACAAACTTGCAATAAACTTAAAATCTAAGGATGAATCCAAATTAGGTTTAGTACTCTTATACGAATATGGAGGTGATTACTATGCTAGCTAATAAGCAAGTGTAGGGCTAAAGCAATAATCACTGAAATCGGCATAACATATCAAAATTGATATAAATTGAACATAATCAATTTGGGAGAATTACAAAAACTCAACAAGTAAACTAAGTGCAAGTGATGTTTTAAACTACAATCTAAATCCAAATGTCTTCTTCGCCACCGGATCTGCAACTTGTCATACAAGCAGACAAAAGGTGATATTAAATCAAAATCTACAAAAATCATAGGGCTTCCTTTAATCAAAAATTAAAGAATTTTATTCTAATTATGATTTTCAAAATCAATGATTTCATTAATTAGATAAAATTAGCTAAGCTATAAACACCTACATGTGCTCGGACATAGAGATTTCAAGTGCAAATTTTAATGTCTGAAAAGCTGTGCAGGCTAAAGATATAATTAAATGAAAATCTGAAATCAATCTCATAACTCAGAAATAAGAACTGCTTAAATTCTTAAATACACCGCCATGGGCCCCGACACTACACTGAATGCTTAAATTCAAGTGTCTGAGGATTCTGCGCTGGTTGTTTTTTGATTTAATCTTAAGACTGAGTTCGGGTTAACAAAATATAAAAACCTATAATAAGAGTTTCAAATCAGTGAAATATCTGAGAACCGATTCGTCAGTGACATCTAATCATCTGCAAGCGCTAAATAGAGTGATTTAAAGCTCTTAAACATATTCAAATTAATCAATTTTTCAACTCAAATCAAATATCAATCTGAAACTGCTTAAATGAAATTCTACCATTAAAAATTTAAATCAAACTCAATCCATCCACCTTCCGCAATAATTTATCGGGAGTGACAAACTAAGAAAACCCTAGCTCACAAAGGAGCCAATGTCAAATCAAGTATTCTGCTATGTTCACTCTCAATCAATCTCATGCTAAGGATCCCGTGTCCTCGACTAGTTAATGCTACAGATGAAGCATTTACTGAGTCCTCCGAGTGGTTTGGCCGTTAGGCTCCATTATATTATGATCAATGCGTAGCGTATTCTCCCAATGGCTCGCTCTTTGAGTTGTGAATCATGTGGTATACTTGATAAAATACCTCTCCGCCTAAGGGTAGACTTAAGATTATCTCCTGACAAATACTACCCCAAGTCTACAAGGATTTCTGAATGTAACCCATGTGTCATTGATAAGGATCCTTCGAAGTACCACTACCTCCTCTGACTAAGTTGACTAGGGATCGCGACTATCCGGGATGACGAAACCATGAGATCTTAATCGGGCACGTCATCATTCCCCCAACCATCCGGTTTAAGCTGAAATGATGAATTTCATAATCTAAATTCTGAAACTCCATATGTTGCTATTATACGATACACATTAAGTGATCTAATGACTAGCCTTAATCGAAAGTTCTCTCTCACTTATTGGGAGAGGTAATTAACTATAGGGCTTGCGCCTATAGGAAACCTGGAACCAGATCTAAAGTCCTCACCAAATGAGGGCGAAATCTCTGGGTAGTGTCTTATCTATTATCTCATATGCCTTTTGAAAATTACACCGACACTTCAAATCATACTCTCTTCAATTCAATAAATTGTCGAGAGGTCGGTGGCGAATTTTCGGAGCCCACACATTGATAGTCTTACCTACTAATTTCAATGATGGTTATAACTTACTAAAAAAAATTTCAAATTAATTTCAGACAAAATCATCAATGCATAGAAGTTTAATTAAATTTCTAAAATAGTTCAAAAAAAAAAATTTTTGTGAGAACTAAGAGGCAATTTGGTTGGCTAAAAAAGGAATGTATTTTAGTGAAAAATTAATTTTTTACATTTGGTTGGCTGAAAAAACAATGCAATGTAAAATTTCAATGCATTATTTTTTTAAGCCATTAGCAAATTTGGTGGAAAATTATTCCGTCAATTTTACTTTACACCCAATATAAGTTGGCATTCCGACCTCCATTGCTTTCACCGTCTTGAATCAATATCCACCTCCATTGCCACCGGCCGCCACCCACCACCGCCCCCGGCTGCTTTCCACTGCTATCAACAATCACTTTTGAATTTTACATTAATATATTTTCACTAAAAACCAAATATCAAAAAAATAAATTTTTAAATTTAATTTTACGTCCAATCAAACAACCACAAAGTATTCCAAATTTACTATATTACTTTTACATTAAATTCTTTTTAAACTTCATTTCTTTTTTAGTCAACCAAACAACCCCAAAAATAAAATTTAGAATGCTTCTATTCTCTATTCTTATTCTCTCCACTATTATCTTCATTGCTTTCAAACAACTTTGTTTTTTTATTTAAGGAGCAGATCTAAATTTTAATATACAGAAAACAATAAAAAAATCATAATAATACACTAAACTTTGCTCTCAAGATTCATTCTTTTTCTTTCTTGGTTTTGTTTTCAAAAACGAAAAAGAATAAATATTACACCAACAAATTTTATTTTGCTGCAACTTTCATTTGAGGGCGTGAGAATAGATTTGATGTTTATTCTCTCAAAAGCCAAATCAAATGAAAGTCAAGTAAAAAAGGAAAACTCACTGAACATATATATAAAACGTTACCATATGGCCCAACCTTTTATTTTAATAGTCTAAATACATATTAAACGTAATTAAAAGAATATAATCTAACAAGTCTTTATTAGTTCATATATTTATAATTTATGTATTTCCTTATAATATACATTTTTGATAGAGTTTATTCTCTACCCTAAACCTATAAATAGGGCCAAAGGGGATGCCTTTCAACATCAAGAATTGTCTCAAGATATTCACTTTTGAGAACAAAAAAATAAATAAATAAGACTTCTTCCCTCTCCTCTCCCTCTCTCTCTCTCTCTCTCTCTCTCTCTCTCTCTCTCTCTAATTTTCCCTATCTGCCCTAATTTTTCTGTTTTTCATAGCCAATATATTGAGATCTTAGATTTAATAATTAAAATGATTATATATTCTCAAATTTTAAATTTTCAAAATAAGATGCTAGACATTCATCATACTAATCAACACTGATCCTACTACATAATAGATACTTGATAATGTTGTATTAACAATTTATAAAGTTAGTGCAAAAATAATAAACCTATAAACTCAAGGGTATATAACATCTCTTATATTCTTAACAATTGCATTTCCAAATTAATTAATCTTGCTTAAAGTATCAATAATGTGAAAGGAAAAATGATGCTCAAGAGCTACAATTTTAACCATAGAGAAATTTAATAAGAGCTCATATTTGACATTTTGTTCTTAGTATTTACAGATAGAGAGATAATGAATGATTAGGATTTTTATCAACCTTAATTATTTAGTTAGTTTTATAGCACATATTGTTTACCAACTCTATGATTCAAGCGTTAGGAGATTTATATCAAATATAATATAGTGTAAATAAAAGTTTCGCTTTAACTCTGTCAATTTTTTTTTTTTTTTTTTTTTGTTTAAAACTTAGAACTTACTCAGCTCTCTAACTAAATATTAGTTTCATAAATAAGTCAAATTAAAATATTTGAAGTTGTTTAGGCACTTTAAGAAGTTTTTACTTGAACATAAGTTCCCATATGTTTCTTTTACATGCTTGTCATTGTTTTTGACAATATAAATTATTTTAAGAATGCAATACAAGTGACATGCAGCAGGTCCATATAAGTGAATGACTTATCCAGACTTCGTATCAAACTTGATCTTTTTTTTGAAGAAATTAAGGGCATGAGCCCAATTCATTAATCCAAAATAGAATTTGCATACTTGTCAAAAGACTGTATGAAAAAAAAAATATGAGAAAATAGAAAACAACAATTGCAATTGAGAAAATCGAGGAGAAAATAAAGAAGGAGACACTATCACAGCCAAAGATTCAGAGAAACAAGTTCTTCCATAAAGTACCCACCGTCTCTTAGCTCGGTTGGTGGCGCCGGGAACCCCGACGAAGTTCGATTCCTCTCGCTGGCGCTATGTAATAGTGAAATCAAGTGAGACACGCGTGGGTGATGAAGCCAGCCGTGGATTAATATTAACGACATCCCCACCCACAAGATGGGTGGGGTGTTGGGTGGATACCCATTCCAAAAAAAAAAGTTCTTCCATAAAGAGATAAACTCGTCCCTTCGTTGCTAAAGAAGCCACGCAGGAGGGGTAAACATATTTGCAGAATGAGGGTCATCCGCTATAGCTGAACCATGATAGAACCAGAAAAAATTGGAGACACTCTTCAGTTGCTTCAGTAAGGAGTCATCTAGTCTAATATGCTATACTAAGATTTTCAGCTATTTTTCCTACGTATCATAATGAGAATAACTATCGTAGAAATAAGCGTAGCACTATGCTAGCTGCAAATGCCATCCAAAATAGCACAATAAGAGAAGGAGGAGGATGAGGAGGAGGAGGAGGAGGAGGAGCATTTTTTTTTAATTTTGATATTGATGATCCCCTCCAGTTGAGATCCAATCAACATGGCAATCCTCTCAGGTTGAGATATATGATTAATAATCTCATACCATCCTTTAACATCATTGAATTCGTTTGAGATAAATGGACAATCGAGAAAATACAATCATGGATGTTGTTGCATTTTGGGAGCAACTACCAATCGAATGTTGCATTTTGCCGCATTTTGGTATCAAGGTTTGGTATCAAGCCCGATCCTTTATTTATTTATTTATTTTGGAAGAAATTAAGGGTGTGAGCCTAATTCATTAATCCAAAATAGAAATTACATACGTGTCAAAAGACTATGAAAAAAATATGGGAAAGTGAAAAATAATAATTGCAAGTGAGAAAATCTAGAACAAAATAAAGAAGGAGACACTCTCACATCCAAAGATTCAGAGAAATAAGTTCTTCCATAAATAGATAAAATCGCCCCTTCGTTGCTAAAGAAGCCATGCAAGAGCGGTAAACATATTTGTAGAATGAGGCTCTTTCGCTACAGCTAAACCACGATAGAACTAGAAAAAAATGGAGACATTCTTCAGTTGCTTCAGTGAGGAGCCATCTAGCCTAATCTGTTACAATAATAATATTTAACTTAGCAACCTTTATAATCACCACCAAACATATTTAATATTGGAGGGTCTCTCATCATATTCTTCTGGTAGAGAATCTATAGGTTATCAAAGTTGAAGTGTCCGAGATTTTTGTATCATAACAATGACTTGTCTTCTTATGTCTTCATCATCACTTCATTTATGTATCACCACTAAATAGAAAAGCATATGTTCTCTTTCATCTTGATCTTTATAATTTCAAGGGATTTATCTTGCTTCTCATAAATTGTGCAAGTATCTCCCTTAAATTATAGAGAAAATCCTTTCGGGATCATTTGATCAATACTATGTTGACCTCCATATATGTTCTATAAGTCAAGTCAAACTACAAATCAATTCGGACTTGGTGGCGATGCACAAATCGGGGATCAAAACGCACTGAACGTCACCGAAAATGGTCGAAATGACCTCCGATCGATGAACAGACTTCACCATCGCATTCAAAATATCAAAATTTGTCAAGATATAAATATTGCATAATCTAATGATCAACCGATCAAGCGTTCAAGTTATCAACGTGCCTACATGCATATCGAGGTTAGCAGGTGTCGATGCAAGCCGAACGATCTCCGTTCGTGAAATTGAGCATGTCGTTAGCTTCAAAACATTAAAAACTATCAAATAAGAGTGTCCATGCTCAAATCAGATAAGTCTGTGTAAATGTCGAATAATCAGAAGTGGTAGCACGCAAATCGAAGCTGAAATACATTGGACATCACAAAAATTAACTAAAATGACATCCGATCGACGAACGGACTTTTTTAACGCGTTCAGAATGTCGAAACTAGCTAGAATATAAATATTGCATGACTTGATGGTGAACAGATCAAGCACTCGAGTCATCAATGCGCCTGCACGCATATCAAAATTAGGAGGCGCCGATACGAACCAAATAACCTCCGTTCGTGAAATTGATTACGCCGTTAGCTTCGAAATGTCGAAATCTATCAAGTAAGACTATCCGTACTCAATTCAAACGACTCTGCATGAATGTTGAGCGGTCGAAAGTAGCGACATGCATTTTGAGATGAAATGGACCCAATTTGACATTGACTTGAACCAAACGTCCTTCGATTGCGAAATGGACAGCGCCGTTGCGTTCGGAACATCGGAATAACCTTAAATTGATATATATTTTGATTATCTAATTGTGTCAATGTAAAGTTCCTATTAAAGAGGATTAACTACTAAAAAATATTATAAAATGGGCTAGTAATTTAGAACCGGCTCAATCGACCGGCCCTAAATCCTTCTCCACGAAGCAAACTGAAGCCTCCTCCCTCAGCTACTCCCGCTTCGATTCTCTCCACCCGCTCTGCTCTTCCTCTTCAACGGTTCCCCCCGTCTGACATTTTTCTGGTTCGCAAGGAGAAAAGGGCATTTTTCTCACACGGCACTTGGGCCATCTGCTTCCTCTGCCGACTCCGCCGCCGCCTACATCCACCATCGTCGAAGCTTCTCCTATTATCGCCTCCTCGTCCGCCATTCTAATCGACGACCTTATCCTGCGGCTTGGAGCGACAACGGAGGAATCAGACCTGGGTGCCGCCGTCAATGACTCCGATGACTTGGATCTCACTGGCCTCCGATTGATCCGCGTCCTAAAGCGCCACTTGACCGCCATCGATTCCAATAAAAAGAGCATGCTCGATTCTGAATTCTTCACCGAATATATAGCGAAGCTAGCAAATATCAAATTCTGGAAGTCATCGGGAGGGGGAAGCTATGGAGCAGTTGGTGCTGCGATTGACACGCACACGGGAGAGATGGTGGCTATTAAAAAGATTAATAATGTCTTCGAACATGTCTCGGATGGATGCGGGGAAATATTACGTCCGGACACCGCACGTAGATCTACGTGCGGATCGCCCAAAATAAAGAAGAAATCAGGAGGATGCAGAAGTGAGGTAGGAGTGCAGTACGAACTCTTTTTCTGATCCGTCCGCGGTGTCCGGACGTAATATTTTCCCCTCGGATGCTGCACAGATTTTGAGAGAGATCAAGCTGTTGAGACTGCTTAAGCATCCAGATATTGTTGAAATAAAGCACATAATGCTTCCTCCATCACGAAGGGAATTTCAAGATATTTATGTTGTCTTTGAGTTGATGGAATCCGACCTTCATCAAGTAATAAAAGCAAATGTTCTTCTTACGCCGCAACATTACGAGTATTTCTTATACCAGCTTCTTCGAGCATTGAAGTATACACATGCAGCTAATGTGTTTCATCGGGACTTCGAGCATTGAAGTATACACATGCAGCTAATGTTCTTACGCCTAAAAACTTACTTGCTAATGCTGACTGCAAACTGAAAATTTGCGATTTTGGGCTTGCTCGTGCATCATTCAATCATACTCCTTCAGCTATCTTCTGGACTGATTATGTGGCAACTAGATGGTACCGGGCAGCTGAATTATGCGGCTCTTTCTTCCCTTGCAAACGCGAAAATTGAGAAGCAACCGTCGTAGGCGGGTTCTTTCAGTTTTTTAGGTGTCGCGTCATTCACCTTTCCGATCTTCACTTGTCGAAGCAACCGCGTCAGGCAGCGGGTTCTTCTTTCGGTTTCCGGTGTCGCACTCCTTGTATTACATTCCCAATTTTCTCTTCGACGTAACCGGAGAAGCAATACCGTCAAAAGGCGGGTTCTTCTCTTGGTTTCCGGCATATCCAACCCCATCTCTTTGTTGATTTGTATAGTGCGCAGAAAAATGAGTCAAAACATATGAGATCTTGGATATATATATATATATATATATATATATATATATATATATATATATATATATATTAGGCGTCGTTCGAGAGAGACGACGAGATGAAAGTGGTGTCGAAGACACCGCCACTACGCTCAAGATATTAATAAGCCAACATCTATTAGATGTCGCTCCCCCTACACGAAATGTTGCCAAAATTTTGTCTAATTTCTAGACTTAGAAAAAAAAGGAGGAGGGATGAATATATATTGCATTCTATGTCTTCTTTAAGGTCTGAAGGACTGATCATGCTCAAGAGGGCGCGATGAGATGAAAAAAAAATTGTTGTAGTGTCGCAAGACACCACTCGCTACGCTCATGAGGGCATACCGAGAAAGCCAAAACACCCCCGATGTAGCCCCTACACGGGATGATGCCGGAAGGCTGCCGAAATTTAGACTAAAATTCAAGACTTAAATAAATTTAAATGAAAATTACTTAAACTTGAGTAAAAAAAAAGGATATGTGATAAATATGAAGATAAATGTTAAATCAAAGAGAATGGGAGAAGAACAGTTAAAGAAAATTTTGGAAATAATATAACACTCATTTAAAATGCAAGTAAAATTTGGTGAGGCTATTATTAAACTCACAAACTCTAATTGCAATTCTCTATGGCTTAAATTGAAGTGGTAAGGTGAGATCTCTTTTTGAAATTCCTCAAAATTAAACAAGCTTTATTTGAAACTTGGGGAGACAAATACTAAACTCATAAGAGACTTGCAATAAATTTGAAATCTAATTTTAAAATAAATATGAAATTTGATATGGAGTTAAGGATGAATCCAAATTGGGTATAATAACTCTTATACGAATATGGAGGTGATTACTATGCTAGCTAATAAGCATGAGTAGGGCTAAAGCAATAAACACTGAAATCGGCATAACTTATCAAAAGTGATGTAAATTAAACATAATCAAGTTGGGAAAATTACAAAAAACTTAACAAGTAAACTAAGTGCAAGTAATATTTTAAATTATAATCTAAATCAAAAAGCTTTCATCGCCACCGAATCTACAATTCTTTGTACAAATTGACAGAAGACGATATTAAATCAAAATATACAAAAGTCATAGGGCTTCCTTTAATCAAAAATTAAAGAATTTTTTCTAATTATGATATTCAAAATCAATGATTTTATTAATTAGATAAAATTAGCTAAGCTATAAACACCTGCATGTGCTTGGACATAGAGATTTCAAATGCAAATTTTAACGTCTGAAAAGGTTGCGCGGGCTAAATTGGAATTAAATGAAAATACAAAATCAATCTCATAATTCAAACATAAAATTACTTAAAATTACTATACACATGAGTCGCCATACTACGCCGAATCAAATTCACCGAGAATGTACGGGTTGCTTCGATTTAGTCTTAGACTGCCCAGTTAACAAAACCTAAAAATTTATAATAAGAGTTTCAAATCAGTGAAATATCCAAGAAACTGATTCTGTTAGGTGATAGTAGATCTAATCCTTTGTTAGTAGCTAAACAAAGTTGACAAGATCTAAAGCTCTTAAACATATTCTAATTAATCAATTTTTTAAGCGGTAATCTGAAACTGCTAAAATGAAACTCTACCATTAAAAACATAAATCAAAACTCAATATATCCACCTTACGCAACTGTTTGTCGGGGGTGATAAATTAAGAAAACTCTAGCTCACAAAAGAGCTAATGTTAAATCAAGTGTTCTGCTATGTTCACTCTCAATCAATCTCACCAAGAAGTGACGGGCCCTGTCCTCCGACCGCTGGTTTTGGCCAAGAAGCTCCATGTGATGAAGCAATACGAATGTAGTCCTCCGATGGATGGTTTGGCGCCGACCATTATATTACCATTACGACCGTAGTCTCAGATGCCCTTCCAATGGCTCGGAGTGGAATCATGTGGTATACTTGATAAACAACCATTTCACGCCTAAGTAGACTTAAGATTGTCTCCTTAGACAAACACCACCCCAAGTCTATAAGAATTTCTTGGACGACGTAACCCATATGTTGCTAATAAGGATCCTTCTATCAAGTTGGGTCGACTACCTCCTCTGACTAAGTAGACTAGGGATCGCCGGATATGAGGAACCATGGATCTAGATACGCGTCATCATTCCCCCATCCATTTGGTTTAAGCTGAAATGATAAATTTCATAAATCTTAAATTCTAAAATTCTACATGCTACTACTATACACTATGCATTAAGCTATCTAACAACTAGCCTTAATCAAAAGTTCTCTCTCACTTATTGGGAGAGATATTTACTATAGAAGCTTGCGCTTATAGGAAACTTGGAACCAGATCTAAAGTTCTCATCAAATGAGAATGAAATCTTTGGGTAGTGTCTTATCTACTATTCCATCTGCCTTCTGAAAATTACATCGACACTTTAAATCATACTCTCTTCAATTCAAATTATCGAGAGGTCGGTGGCGAATTTTTGGAGCCCACATACTAAGTAGATTTTGATCAATATCAAAGACTAAGAGCGATATATCTCTTCTCTTTTTGTGTTAATAACAATGATGCCTTTGCCTGTTACCTCCATGAAGTCACCACTTCCTTTTTTGACTTTTGTTTTAATTTTATCACTATTATAATTTTTTTATATTTTTTATTATGTGATTGTTATAACCACTATCTAGATACTAAGTATCCTTTTTTTTATGAATGCAACTTGGTAGGCATATATAAGAGAGAGAGAGAGAGAGAGAGAGAGAGAGTGAAATTATTAAGTGGAGAGCCTCAATATAGCTCTATGTCCGGACTCTAATAACACTGTATGCGACAAGTATATAGCATATGTATATAATATATATAGTGTACCTGTCACGTGGTGTGACCTCTGGATGTAGAACTACATCTCAAAGAAAGAGATAGAGTCTGTGTTTGAGAATGAGAGAGAGAGAGAGAGAGAGAGAATTCTCCGTCTTTGTACGAGTGAGTGAGAGAGTGAGATGGTAAGCCCAATGCCAAGTTAGATATTTTTCTCTCTCAACGATCAAACCATTCGCGACGTCCTCATCGACATCTCTCCCGTCAGCGGATGGACCTTGGAGGAGCCTCTTCAGTTGCAACCACCTTGACAATCACCACTCTCTCTTCACTATAGAACCCCTTTTGGTCTACGTCCATGCCCATTATGCATGTGTTATTTCCGTCGTTGGGCAGCTGTCATATTTCCTCACACATTTCACGATAATCCTTCTCCTTATAAATTGTGCCGAACACATTCGATAAAAGAATTGTTCATATTCGGCTCGTTTATAAACTGAGCTTAAAATACTTGTTCATGTTCAAATCACTTGCTTAATGAACGAGCAGAACACAAGATACTTAATGAGCCGAACAAGATACTTATGAGTAGAACACAAGTTGTTCCACGAACAATGAGTTTTTTTGGCAGCCATATCTGCAGCTTGATTTTTACACATCGACAACATTGAAATATCATCTATCTGAATTGGTATCGTAGTATAGACAATACCAAATGGAACTTACTTGGTGATTTATTTGTCATCTAGTTGTAAGCAAATTCTGCACGGCTTAACATTTCACCTCATTATTTTGGCTGATCAGTGATGAAGCAACCTAACATATTTCCTAAAGTTTGGTTTACTACTTCGGTTTGCCCATCCGTTTGTAGATGATATGCATAACTAAGTCATAAATCGGTTTATAATTATTTCCACAATTTATGTCAAAAATAATTAATGAATTTTGTATCTCGCTTAGACATGATACTGCATGGTAATCGATGCAACCTAACGATTTCTCGGAAGAATAAACGTGCCACATGGCTAGCATTGAATGTTCTTTTGTAAGCTAAGAAATGAGTCATCTTTGAGAATCTGTCTACTACCACCATCATAGAGTCTAGGCCTTGATTAATTTCCACTGTATGCGATGTTCCCTTATAACTTTGATAGATAGGATAGAGTTACACAAAACAATTAAAATCTCAATGAAGTCAAAGGCCAAAAAAACCTAGTTTGCATTTGTTCATAAGTTTTATCTTAGCTAAGATGAGCTACTAAGCCTCCAACATGGATGTCTTTGAATAATTGTTCCAGAACAGAGATTTTTGAGATACAAATTTGAGTTCCTTTAAGTAGGAATCCACGTTGAATGCTGAAATATACAATAGGTTCATGGTTTAAACATTTATTCCATACAATGGTAAAGTCTGGATCCCTTTATACAAATCATCAGGCAGTTCCAAATCCAAATTTTTCATTTGCAATGCAACAAGCCAGGTGGATCTTCGACTGAGAGCATCTGAAACTTTGTTAAGTTTTCATGATTTATATTTGAATACAAATGTGAATCTTTGAATGTTGATTGTCCATCGAGCATGCATCCGATTAAGGGTTTTATGAGAGTCTATCTGAACAAGAGCCTTAAGTTTGGAATAGAAAAAGAATCTATCCGGACAAGAGCCTTAAGTTTGGAAAGAGATAAAAGGCCTTTTAGTCTATCTAATGAAAGCCTAGGAAAGAATCTGCTCATATAAATGTGAGACCACAGAGAAAAATGTTTGCTTTGAGATGATTAATATAACAGCCTGCAAAAGAAAGAATGCCCGTAGGTAAAAGAGAGAAATAATGAATAATATAATATAATATAATATAATATAATATAATATAATTGTTGACCTCCATATATGTGTCATAAGTCGAATCAAGCTCACAAGTCGAATTCGACGAACTTCAGAAGTGATAGTGCGCAAATCACGGCTCAAAACGCACTGGACATCATCGAAAATGGTCGAAACAACCTCTGATCGACGAACGGACTTCGTCGTCACGTTTAGAACATCGAAGTTGATTATAATATAAATATTGCAAAATCTAATGAGCAATCGATTAAACGCTCGAGCTATTAATATGTCGATGCACACATCGGAGTCAGAAAGCTGCGACGATATCTGAACGACCTCCGTACATGAAACTGATTATGCTGTTAGCTTCGAAACATCGAAAACTATTAAACGAGATTGTTCGCACTCAATTCAGACAAGTCTGTGTAAATGTCGAATGATTTGAAGTCACAACGCGCAAATCGAGGCTGAAATGCACAGGATGACACCAAAATCAACTCAAATGACCTCCGATCGACGAACGGACTTCGCCATTGCGTTCAGAACGTCGAAACTGGTCAGAATATAAATATTGCACGACTTGATGATCAACTGATCAAGCGCTCGAGTCGTCAGCCAACGCGCATATATGGTCGAGGCGGCAAAACCAAACGACCTCCGTTCATGAAATTGATCACTCTGTTAGCTCTGAAACGTCAATACCTATCAAATGAGACTATTTGCGCTCATTTCGGATGAATTTACGCAAATGTCGAACCGTCAGAAGCGATAATACGCATTTTTGAACTGAAAGTGAGCCAATTCGACGCCGAAGTCACTCAAACGACCTCCGTTCACAAAATGGACTACGCCGTTGCATCCAGAACTTTGAAATTATCTAAAATAGACATCCAATTTGACTAAAGTTAATGCGATTAAAATTTCATCAAGATTAGCACGTATTTTGAGATAAATCTATTTGATTATCTCTTAATCTCATCAAGTCAATGCTTTGGAACTCGCATCCGCCCACTCTCATACCCCCACCTCCCATTAGACCAATAATAAATCGCAACATCATCCCTTCCATGCCACCCTTAGCCTTATCCCATCTCTGATGTCTTAGTCGGACAAAAAAAAAAAAAAAAACGAAACCGATTTCCAACCTCATTCTGGCAACTCCCATTTTTCTTTCTCCTGCTGTCCGAACGAGCAGCTTTCCTCCATTCGAATCCTGTCACTCCCCTCCGTCCGTCCCTTTCTTGCTCCACCTCGAGATAGCAGAACAAACTGGCCTCCAATCTCAACCGAGTAGCAGCGTCGGACAAGGATGCAGGCTCCCTCTATCTCTCCGACATAGCAGCATTTATCATGAGATATACAAGCAGAAAGAGGAGGCTGTCAAGCTGATCAGCCAACCGGAGGAGGACGAAACCATGGCTGCTGCTCTTGAGCAGCAGTTCAACTCGGAGGTTGCATTGCTGCTTCAACTCCAGCATCCTAATATAATCACGTTTGTTGCAGCATGCAAGAAACTTGCAGTTTTCTGTATCATCACAGAGTATATGGCTGATGGTTCACTTAGAAAATTTCTCCATAAGCAGGAACAATTTTCTTGATCGGTGGCAGCATCTTGTCAAGATTCAGAAGAAGGATGTGTAGGCTTGGCTTGCACGGCTGCCATTGCACCTCATCCAGGCAATCACGGCTTCGGAGGATCATTGCTTCTTCTCTCACTATGGTATTGATTTGCACGGACTTGCACACTCCTGTGATAAAAATGAGGAGCAGAATGCGCTCTCCGATGCTGGATTTTTGAAGAGACTTGCTCAACTACTTGAAGGATTTCTAAATCAAAGAGATGCCAGCTTAAGTTCCATAGCTGCAATGGTTAAAAATAACCG
The DNA here is from genome assembly GCA_021442155.1 of Cymbidium sinense. Taxonomy (NCBI): domain Eukaryota; kingdom Viridiplantae; phylum Streptophyta; class Magnoliopsida; order Asparagales; family Orchidaceae; genus Cymbidium; species Cymbidium sinense. The sequence continues at coordinate 118,549,925 of CM038225.1, forward strand.
TGAAATTGCCATGAAATTTACGTCTATTGGGAATGGAAAAGCTTTGAATGTCTTGACTGAGCTAATACATGATCGATATCCTAGAACAAGATATCTTGTGTGCATGTGTTTGATTGTCATTGGACAACTTTCTTGCTATGCACAAGATTTGCAAACTAAAACCAATCTAATGCTTGTATTTGTTGAACTTCTTGAAGATTCAGATCAAGTTGGAGATTACTCTCACGCGTGCACTTCTAGATATAATTACAGATAAAGAGTAATTGCAACTACAAGCAATTGTTATAAACATAGTCTTGAAGCTTTGCAACTACTTGGAAAAGAGTCCAATCCAACCAAGATGTCTCCAGGGAATATTGCTTGCATTAGCTGAACTTTGCTTCAATTCAGAAATATGCATATGTCAACTAATTTCTTCTCAGGCATTTGAAGACCCCTCTGCGCTCACAAGAGTGTGGAGGGTTTGAAGATTACAGTCGTGATGTTGTAAGACACCGACCGCTACGCTTAGAAGAGCATGGTGGGTAGGTCAAAGCAGTCCTCGATGCAGCCCCCTATACGGGGACGACGCCGGGAGGCTGCCGAATTTGGACCGGCATAAAGCTTAAAGAGAATCAAATGAAAATACTAATGAGTTTAAGCTCAACTTAAATGAAAATAATAATCAAAGTTAAATCAACATTTAAAAATATATGTTTATATATATTATGCTATGTAGGTATATTTGAAGACCCCACTGTGCTTAGAAGAGCGTTGTGGGATTGAAGATTAAGACTGCGGTATCGCAAGATACCGACAGCTGTGCTTAGAAGAGCGTGGCGGATAAGTCGAAAAAGTCCCTGATGCAGCCCCCCTACGTGGGGATGATGTCGGGAGGCTACCAAAATTTTGCATATTATGGACAAAAAAAAATTCAAACCAAAGGAATTAATAGAATATTTGAAGTATAAATCAACAATTAAATTAAATGCAAACTCTTGAGATAAAAGAATTAACTTGCAAAAAATATAAAAAAAAATTCAAATGACATTTACAATTCAATGCTCATTTATGTGCATGAATATAACTTTTCAAAGAATTATTGAATTGATGTATCTTGTATATCAAAATATATGAAATTTGTGGCATACTTGAATGCTCACCTTCAAGAAAGAAGAAAACTCAAACAAAATTTGCAAGGAGCTTGTAGTGGGGCTGTGTAGTTTGCCGATGAGCATGATTAGTTCTTCTTAATAAATGATTGGATCACCTTATATCATGAATTAAGCAATTTGAAGACAAAAAAATAAAAATAAAAAGACTTGAACAAGATTCATGATAAACTTGAAGGCTAGATGAAATGTCTGGATAAACATTTTATCGAGCAATTAAATTATGTGACTCGTCACATTCAACACATTGAAGTGATTCAAAATGAAATATGAATAAGAATTGCTATGAGTTTGGAGGCTCATTGATGACAGAATAAGAATATAAATTAAACTTATAAAGAACTCACGAAGAACTTGATTGTTTATGTACATGAATGTCATCCATTACTGGACAATCTAATCCATAAGTTGAGCTCCAAATGAACTAGAAGGATTTGATTGAAACATGCAAATAAATATGGTGATTACTTTGTAAAAAGGACAAATACTGAGTAGCTAGCTTACAAGCAAGAATGAGCTAGAATGTCTCACTGATGAGCACAAATAAAACTATTTACCGAATGATTAGATATCGTTGTATCTGATGAATTAAAGACAAAAAAGAAGAAGTCTAAAGCATAATTATAATGAGCTTATAAGCTAATCAATAAGCACGGATGAAACTTGTTGAATTTTTTAAATTCAATAAACAAAGAAACAAATGCAAATGATGGTATGGTGCCCTGAATTAAATAAGAGCTAAAATAAAATGCCACCGAATTCGCAACACATCGTACAAGCGAACATAAGACGTTAATTAAGACTTCAATTGAACTCTTGCACACATTTTAAAGCATGATTAAAACTTAAATTTAATACCTCAAAAGTGTGCAAGCATTCTTAAATACACCCGCATGGGCCTCGACACTATGCTGAATGCTTAAATTTAGTGTCTGAGGATGCTGCGTAGGTTGCTTCCCGGTTGGGTCTTAGGAGCGGGTCCGGGTTAACAAAACCTAAAAATCAAATGACGTTATTATAATATCTTCAATCTAATAAAATATCTGAGAAGTTAATTCTATCATATGACAGCAGATTTGATCCTTTATTATTAAATTAATAGAGTCAACAGGATCTGAAATAGTGAAACAATAAATCATCCCGATGATGGCTGTGCTAAATAAAAATTTGAACCGTAGGAGATACTTCAATCAAAATATGATTATAATTTCAAAACAAATTAGCTTAGATTGAATATCAATCTAAATACAAAATTTAAAATATCATTAAGTTATAAATGTCTAAATGAAATTCAATCTAAAGCTTAAAGCAAACTCCATTCAATCCACCTTCCACAATAGTTTGTCGAAGATGACCAATTAAGAAAACTCTAGCTCACGAAGGAGCCAAAGTCAAATCAAGTACACAACTATGTTTACTCTCAAACAATCTCATGCCGGGCGTGACCGTGTCCTCACATGGCTTGACCGAGGCTCCACATGATGTATTACCCGAGTCCTCGATGGAATGGTTGTCGCCAAATGGAACCATTATATTACGGTCACGACTATAGCCCGTATGCTCCCTAATGGCTCTGCCCTTTGAGTCATGAACCATAGGTATACTGGTTGGGCAAAAAAGCCCTCTGTTAGCTAAGGTAGATTTAAGCATGTCTCCTTATACAAACACCACCCCAGGTCTACAAGGATTTCGCGGACAACGTAACCCATGTATTGCTGATAAGGATCCTTCGGTCAGGTTGGGTTGACTACCTTCTCTGACTAAGTAGACTAGGGACAAAGACAACCCGGGATGACAGAACCATGGGATCTAGATCGAGCGCGTCATTGTTCCCTTAACCATCCGCTTTAAGTTAAATATAATAAATTTCATAATCTAAATTCTTAAAACTCTACATGTTGCTATTATACGCTACGCACTAAGTGACCTAACGACTAGCTTTAATCGAAAGTTCTCTCTCAGCATTGAGAGGGGTAATTAACTATAGGTGCTTGCGAATATAGGAAACCTGGAACCAGATCTGAAGTCCTCCCAAAATGAGGGTGAAATCTCTGGGTAATGTCTTATCTACTATTCCATCTGCCTTCTGAAAATTACACTGACACTAAATCACTCTCTTCATTGGAGAGGTCAGTGACAAATTTTCGGAGATCACAATAATATGATAAATACTTAAAATAAACTCAATAGATCAATTAGCAATACAGCCAACTATAAAATGCCCACCAGTTCATCTATATGTGTGTGTGTGTGTGAGAGAGAGAGAGAGAGAGAGAGAGAGAGAGAGAGAGTTTTGTCTATCTATGGGAGTGTGTGAGAGAGAGAGAGATGGGAAGGCCAATGCGAGAGAGATATTTTCTCTCTCAGCGGTCAAATCATTCGAGCCGCTCTCGCCGATGACCCTCTGGTGGCGGATGGACCTTGGAGGAGATCTGTTTATTTGCAACCATCGCCTCGGCAATCACCCTTTCTTCACCACAACCCCTCTTGGTCTACGCCCACGTCATGTACTTGTATCAGCCGCCGCTCCGCCGTCTCTCTTCGCACATTTCATGAGAATCCTTCTCCTTATAATTATCCCGAGGGATACCATAGCCCTTATAATCAACCTCCTCCTCCTCCTACTCTTCCTCCTGTTGTGCTATTTTGGATGGCATTTGGGGCTAGCTTAGTACTGCGATTATTTCTACAATGGTTGTTCCCATTATGATAAGTACATACAACCTATAATTTCTCTATTATGAATTCCACTATCAAATAACCATATTATTACATCTTTTATGTCAGTACTGTGAAGCAAAAAGTGCAGCGTACCTACTAGATTATTTCTAAAAGAAATTTTTGGAGGTTTAATTTAACTTCTTCATCTGTTAGTCTTTTTTCCAAGGTGATGTTGTGCCGCCTCAATATATGCAGATCAGCTGGAACAAAGTGATCATTCCTTCTTACATATATTTTGGCTTGCAGTGCTTCTTCTGTTCTCCAGAAGGATTTGCAAATTGTACCATTACCTATATGCTTGTATGTATGTATGTATGTATCAGTTGATATAAATTAATTATGTGCATTTGAACCAACAGTGAGCATACAAACATGTATATCATTCACCACTAAGCAATTAAATCAAACAATATATATGAAAATAAATAAATAATATATCATTATAGTTATCTACATACATAAATAATCTTTTTGTGGTTCGATCAACCCTACACTTAAGATGGCATACTCACTACTACCATACTTATCATGCAAGTCCCACAATAATAACAGATAAGTTAATACCAATAAACTCATCTTTTGAGGAAGTTTAATTCAATACGTAAACCAATTAATTTTGTAAGATAATTATTTCTTTTGTTGGTCCTCTTTTTTCTTATTTAGTTGTTTTTGCTGAATTGATGGCTATCAACTATGGGGGTAATTTATGTCTTTCAATAAATATAAGGAATATTTGGATTGAACTAGATGGTTTATTTCTTATATGTTATCTTGATTCGGATGAGAAGGGTAATTCAAAAACGTTTTACTTGATTAATAATGTTAGAAAGCTCCTTTCTTCCTTTAATTACAAGATCTCTCATATGTCGAGAGAAGATAATATTTACATTGATTTTTTTTTTGCTAAAATAAAGGTGATTTTGATGTTTTTCATTGAATTCAATCATAAAAATATTCTCATACAACTTTGTAGGATAATGTATCCTAATAAAATTTATTTTCTTTTATGTTAGATACAATTAGCTTACTGTAACTCTGATGGACTCTATGTCTTTATACAGATGAGATGTTACTAGTTATTTAAGTGAACTTTTTTGTTGTGCTGCTATTTATTTTGGGAAAAATGTTGGAAGTTCCCCTCAAATGTTTTGTTATTCTATCGATCTTATATTGCATTTGATGATATATTAATTAGTATGAGTATGAATTAATTTTCAATGTCATATATTTTAAACTTTCATTTGGATGCTAATTATAATTTAATAGGTGAGCCTCACTTAGCTATTTATTTTGCTTATCATTAATATAAGAATCATTTATATATAACTCTTTGCTCAAGCTTGCATTATATTATTTTAAAGACATTTTACTTCAATGCAAATGTCATTATTATTGGATTTGAAATTTATGAGAAGTGTTTTTCTAGTATGAATTATATTAAATGGTGGAATATTAATAGCCTATGACCAAATAACTTTTGAATTTGGGTCATTAATCCTTAACCCTAGGAGAAGAGTTTTTTTGTTATGTCATTAATCATTAACCTTATGACCAAATAAGTTTTGAATTGTTGGAATTTGCTTTCTATTAAGATTTGACTGGCTATTTGCTTTGGTGGAGAATGTATTTGTGAATGCACATTAGGATTTAGGATTTAGGATTTCTCCTTAATTAAATTATGTACATTGAGCAAGTGAGGCGAATGATTACTGGTGTTGTGCTTTTGTTACTTAGAAATGAATTCATATTCTGTCTGTATAGTTCTCTGTTATGGCAGTGAACTCAATGTAAGTGACGATTTCATTCTAACGTATGTTGGTGGGAAAAATCGTCTAGTCCAGATCCCACAGTGAATTAAATTCGAGGAGTTAGAGAAGCGAATAATGAGGTAGTTGAAGGTAGATCCAACGAAGTTCTTCGTTAATCTCGTAGGTCATTTTCCTATTGGCGCTGGATTTATTGCAACTCACATTAATGATGAAGAAGTTTGTGAAGCTGTAATTAATGCAACATGCGTGCAACCTCTTGTGATTTATGTTGAAGTTGAGGAACTGCCGTGTGAAGATAGAGAGGTGAATGTTATTGAGGAATGTCAGAGAGCTTGAACCAATACTGAGTACATCAGACCAGCTTCTCAGCTAAGTACTCAGGTGGAAGACTATGAGTCTGCACCAACAGAACATGCTTATTTTGTTGGGACAAGTTCTGCAGCAATGGGTGACCCACAAGGTGATAACATGAATCCACTATCTCCTGAAGATGTTGGATATGAAACTATGCCTAGTGGATCTAGTAGTGATGATGATGAGGAGGATGATAATGATGTGGAACAGTCTATTTTAGGGGCCACAGAACCACCCCCACAGGGTCAAAGACCTAGAATACTTAATTAGAATAAGTCATACTGAAGAACAGTTGATATGTAACAATGAATACATGTGTAGTGCTCAAACATCTAAAGAATGAGATGAGGAGCTTATATTTGATGGCCCGTTAGATGAATCAAACTTTGAGCAAGAGAATTGCTTGAAGGTATGTGTTTTCATGATAAGAAGTAATTATAGTTTGCTGTTCAGGGGTGGTCTATCATAAATAATGTTGAGTATGTAATTGATGCTTCAAACCAATTAAAATTCACTGTACCATGTAACCACCATTCTCAACCAGCTAGATCCTGTTTGTGGCATTTACATGCAAGCTCAAGTAAGAGATTGGGTGGTGCTTAGTGGATTGGTAACATTGGCTCACCTAATATATGTAGTCATTCAGTGCTTAATGCTGGACACATGCAATATACATCACAATTCATCAGTTATTTCATCCAACATGCTGTAAGATGTCAAACAGATTTAAAGCTCAGAGAAATTATAGGCCGTATTGAGTCCAAAGTTAATATAAGGGTATCTTTTATGAAGGTCTGCGATGCACATTGAAAGGCAGTTAAGGTAATATTTGGCAGTTGGAAGGAATCTTATAGATCATTAAAGAAATTCATGGCTGTTGTATGTTCTACTATGCGAGGCTCAATATATTAGGTGCACTCAACAGAATCGAACATGTTCTAAAGACTATTCTGGTCATTGGAACCTTCAATTAGAGGTTGGTAATACTATCACCTAGTTTTATGCCTTGATGAGACTTTTCTCCTCGGTAAGTACAGAGGACTCTACTTAGTGCAGTCGGTATCGATGCTAACAATGGCTTGTTCCCACTCACCTTCTTAGTTATGGAATCAGAGTGTATTGAGTCATGGGTTTGATTTTCCATACACTACAGGACTTGATCCCACTGGTATCTACAAGAGGTGATCTTTGCCTCATTTCAGATAGACATGCAAGTCTGGTTCGTGGGTGCAGAGAGATCTTTCCCAGGAATGCACATCGCTTTTGCCTCTATCATTTGAGGGAAATTTCAAAAGAGCTGTTAGACAATTCGTCATAGGAGATGTTAACTTTATATGTTAGAAGATGTATATTACAAGAAATACTGATGACATCCAAATTTTTAAAAGGTACATGACTGACATCAAGAATATCAAGTAGGAGGCCTACGATTGGCTTGTTTCAAAGGATGTTCAGCATTAGTCTCTAACTCACGATGGTGGCTATAGATATGATACAATTATAATAAATGTAGCTGAATGCTTTAATGGTGTGCTTAAGCGTGCATGTGGTTTTCCAATTCAAGTCTTGATTACAATAATGTACTATAATATAGTATCCATGTTCATGAAATGCCTTGAATCAGCTACAAATCTCGCTAACTAACAGGAATCCATATTTTCTTCACGTGCTAAGGCAATGCTGCAGTCTAATGAATGAGAGGCAAAGAGATTTCCTGAGCCAGTAAGGATGAGAATGAATGAGTACCAAGTGTTTGATATAGCTAGTAGAACCTTCAAGGTTGACCTCTTAGAAAATAGTGAATGTAGGTGTACATGTAGACAACCACAATCTTATCACATAACATATCCACATATGATTATTATTTTGGGTCAACAACATCTAAGCCACATGCAATATGTCTCGGCCTATTACAATTTAAAGCACTATAGTAGTACTTACTATGGTGAATTCCATGTGATACCTGATCGTGAAGAATGGCCAGAACAAATCATTGTTGGCACATACCCATAGTACAATCTACCAAATGTTAAAAGAAAGTCTGATCGGCCAAGGATAAACAGATTCAACATTACTATGGACGAGAACACTACATTATTAGATGAACAGTATTTTTAGGCTTTTTTAATGGGAAAAAATGAGATTTCTAAATGAAAACATATCCAAATGGACCCATTTTCATGTCGATTCGCATAAAAAAATTCTGTTTTTTTAATTAGGATGATTTAAAGTAAAAATGTGAGATTATCTAGGGAAAATTCCTAAAATTACAAGAAAATTAACACAAAATACGAGAAATTCTAATGTCGGCTAAAGTTTGGTAAAATTTACCTCACCGGGGATGGTTTCCATGGCGGTGAAGATTCGAACAAACTACTAGGTATGTGAGGAAGCTTTGGAATAATTTTCAACCCATGTCTCCCTTCGGAATGTCGACTTCTCCGATGTTTACTATCGTATCGCTGGAAAAGTAATTATTTGTATTTTTGAGCTCAAAAATGGCTCAAAGAGGTGGGGGATTGGTTCATTTTTTGCTTTGTGGAGCTTTTGGGGCCTGAATTGTGGTGGGAGGAAGAGAAGTGAAGCCTCATTTCTCCCTCCTTTTATAATTATCGAAAATCCATTCTTTTTGATCTTTTTTGGCTCCAAATTATTTGTCATCTTGCTTGGGGTGGTTGGGATGGATGATGATTGATTGAGGACTTTTAATTTTTGCTCCAAAGTTCTCTCTTACTGCCATATGATAAGCTCTATTTATAGCAAATATTGGGGGAGGATTTAAATGCATGTGATGGGGGAGAATTAAATGAGGTTGGGTGGAATCCTATATGGGGAAGGATCTATGAGGGCGTTAATTGTGTTGGATTGATTTTGAGTTGATCCCAAATGGGTTTGTGTCAGGTTTGATCTGCCCCCAATGGGTCTTGGCTTGGTTTTAAGGGATTTGGCCCAATTTGGGTCATATGGGTCATATTGGATCAAGTTGACCAATTTGACCAAAATTGGCTAAATTGGCTTGGGTTATGAGTTGATTCATGTTTAATTAGCTAACCGAAGATAAATGTGGTCTTTGGTTTGAATTAATTTAGATTTAATTTGGATTTAGGCCAAATTGATCCTTTGGCCAATTTGGGCTAGGTTGGGTCAAGTTGACCAATTGGGCTTGATTGATCAAATTGGGTTTACTTATGGCTTTGGTTAAGTTCAATAATCAATTTGAAATGAACTTGAGCTATTCGTTACAATCAATTTGAGTTATATCATGATTTGACCTGATTTGATCCTTTAGGCCAATTCGGGTCAACTTGAATCAAATGACCAATTGGGCTTGATTTAGCTCAATTGGTGGTCAAGTCATATTTAAATATTGATTTTGGGTTGATTCAAATTATTGATTTCAATCAATTTAGTGTAGGATGAGTTTCTGCTAGTTTTGATTTATTTGGCCTAAGGTTTGACTTGGTCAAATGACTAACTTGACTTGGTTTTTAAATTTAATTTTACATCCAATCAAACAACCACAAATTATTCCAAATTTACTACATTACTTTTACATTAAATTCCTTTTAAACCTCATTCCTTTTTTTTAGTCAACCAAGCAACCCCAAACCAAAATTTAGAATGCTTCTATTCTCTGTTCTTATTCTCTCCACTATTATCTTCATTGCTTTCGAACAATTTTATTTATTTATTTGAGGAGCAGATCTAAATTTTAATATACAAAAAACAAAAAAAAATCATAATAATACACTAAAATTTGCTCTCAGGATTCATTCTTTTGCTTTCAAAAATGAAAAAAAAATATTACAGCAACAAATTTTATTTACAACTTTCATTTGAGGACGTGAGAATAGATTTGATGTTTATTCTCTCAAAAGCCAAATCAAATGAAAGTCAAGTGAAGAAGCAAAACTCAATGAACATATATAAAACATTACCTTATTGGTCAACCTTTTCTGTTAATAGACTAAATACATATTAAACGTAATTAAAAGAATATAATATTACAAGTCTTTATTAGTTCATATATTTATAATTTATGTATTTCCTTATAATATACATTTTTGATAGAGTTTATTCTCTACCCTAAACATATAAATAGGGTCAAAGGGGGTGCCTTTCAACATCAAGAATTGTCTCAAGATACTCACTTTTGAGAACAAAATAAATAAATAAGACTTCTTCTCTCTCTCTCTCTCTCTAATTTTCTCTATATGCCCTAATTTTTTATTTTTCATATCTTTAATGAATGATTAGGATTTTTTATCAGTCTTAATTAATTTATTTAGTTTTATAGCACATATTATTTACCAACTCTATGATTCAAGCGTTAGGAGACTTATATCAAATATAATATGGTGTAAATAAAAGTTTCATTTTAACTTTGCCATTTTTTTTAATTTTTTGTTTAAAACTTAGAACTTGCTCAGCTCTCTAACTAAAGATTTGTTTCATAAATAAGTCAAATTAAAATATTTGAAGTTGTTTAGGGACTTTAAGAAGTTTTTACTTGAACATAAGTTCCCATATGTTTCTTTTACACGCTTGTCATTATTCTGGACAATATAAATTATTTTAAGAATGCAATATAAGTGACATGGTCCATGTAAGTGAATGACTTATCCAGACTTTGTATCAAGCTTGATCTTTATTTTTTTTTTTGAAGAAATTAAGGGCGTGAGCCTAATTTATTAATCCAAAAATAGAAATTGCATACTTGTCAAAAGACTATGAAAAAAAATATGAGAAAATAGAATACAACAATTGCAATTGGGAAAATCGAGGAGAAAATAAAGAAGGAGACACTATTACAGCCAAAGATTCAGAGAAACAAGTTCTTCCATAGATAAACTCTCCCCTTCATTGTTAAAGAAGCCATGCAGGAGGGGTAAACATATTTGCAGAATGAGGGACATCCGCTATACTGGACCATGATAGAACTAGGAAAAAATGGAGACACTCTTCAGTTGCTTCAATGAGGAGCCATCTATCCTGATCTGTTATACTAAGATTTTCAGCTATCTTCCCTATGTATCATAATGAGAATAACTATCGTAGAAATAAGTGCATCACTATGCTATTTTTAGTTTATGTTAAGTTTATTTGAGTTGATGTCATGTTATAAGACGAGCTCCTCGAATATGTTCTTATTCAGGTTGACATCGAGCTTTACGCAAAAATCCTTGAATATATCCATAATTGTTACTGTTAAGTTGAAGAGTCTTGCAGGAACAAAAAGTATTTATTTTTACGCATGAAAAGACAATCCTAAATATCAAAAAATTTATCTCCTAGATTTGCCAAATTCTGGAGATCAAGTCAGAAGAACTCCCAATTTCGGAAGCTTCAATCAATTAAGTTGGAGAAACATTAACCTCTATAACCTGAAGTCTAGGACATGGATGGGTTCTAAAGGTTGGACTCAACAAGCCCAAATGTGGTCGAGTTGCTGACGCTCTCCTCACTCAACAAGCCGTAAGAAAAGGCTGCAGTGAAAGAGCCCCTGCTCGTAAGTCCAATGACGATAGCTGTTCAATCTCAAATCATATCCCGCTTAGTGATTGCAAGCAACCAGGATCCAAGAGATCTTTCTACTTGATCGATAGATCAAGGCAATCTAAGGAAATGCTTAATTAATGGCTACCTCAAATCAATCTATATATTGCCCACAGGGCAATATCTCAATTTATTCTCAAATGATCTGAGCAAGCTCAAAGCACAGATCAAAGCCAATCTCCTCATCAAGTTCGTCAAAATAGAAAGCGCAGGACCAAGGAAGCAATTCCATAGTTCATACAAAGCCGATGGTAGAACTAAAGGAATTTCAAGATTATTCAGTTTGTTAAAGCGCACATTGCTAAATTGAAACTCAACATTGACCCTATATAAGTCAGAAGGCTGGTCATCTGTATGTACCCTTCAACAGGTCCATCAAAGCAGCAAGCATAGGATTCATGGTGTACATACACTTCCTGACAAGTCAATATAGACCAATCAGGTCAATCCTTCATAAAGTTCGTCAAGCTTAAAATTAGGATAGAATGAATTTCAAATCCGATTAAGCACTGATAAACCAATTCCCTAGCAGAATCCTTCATCAAAATAAATAAATTAATTCCTCCAACAAACCCAATCAAGCATGAAGCTAGGGTTGGAGGAAACTCAAATATGCAATGATATAAAAGAAAGTGATCTTCAGCAAAGTCATTGAAGCAGATAATAGATAGTGTAAGAACTCTTATCTATCTAACAAGTTGATTCTGATAAATCAGTCAATCCCGTCATTTAGAATGTCCTAAATAAGGCATCATACTAATGACAAATCTTATCAAAAGCTCTGTAAGCTATTGCAATCGAAGCTGAAATGATCCAAGTTCTATGGCCAGCCCAAAGGGTCAATCAATTTTTAACAAATGTGACTCGCTCCATACACAAATCACATTTGTTGGGGGGGGGGGGGCATTTGTTGACCTCCATATATGTGCCATTAGTCAAGTCAAGCCTACAAATCGAATTCGGTGGACTTCGGAGGTGACAGTGCACAAATTGGGGCTCAAAACGCAATGGACGTCACCAAAAATGGTTGATATGACCTCCAATCGACGAACAGACTTTGCCATCGAGGTTTAGAATGTTAAAATTTGTCAATATATAAATATTGCATAATCTAATGATCAACCGATCAAGCGCTCAAATTGTCAACGATCCGCATATGCATCGATATATAACCGACCTCCGTTTATAAAATTGAGCATATCGTTAGCTTTGAAACATTAAAAACTATCAAATAAGATTGCCCATGCTCAAATCAGATGAGTTTGTGCAAATGTTGAATAATCAGAATTGACAGTGCATAAATCGAGGGTGAAATACACTGAACTTCACCAAAATCAACTCAAATGACCTTCGATCGATGAATGGACTTTGCCATCACGTTCAAAATCTTAAAATTGGCCAGAATATAAATATTATATGACTTGATGGTCAACAGATCAAATGCTCAAGCCGTAAATGCGTCTGCACCCATATCAAAGTTAGGAGGCACCGACACGAAACAAACAGCCTCCGTTCGTGAAATTGATTGTATCGTTAGCTTCAAAACATCAAAATCTATCATGTAAGACTATTTGTACTCAATTTGAATGAGTCTACATGAATATCGAGTGGTCAAAAGCGGCGACATATATTTTGAGCTGAAATGGACCCAATTTGACGCCGACTTGAACCAAACGGCCTCCGATTGTGAAACGGATAGCACCGTTGCATTTGAAATATCGGAATAACCTTGAATTGATATATATTTTGATTACATAATCATGTCAATGTAAAGTTCATATTAGAAAGGATTAACTAATAAAAAATATGATAAAATGGGCTAGTAACTTAAAACCGGCTCAATCGACCGAGAAAATATTATGTCCGGAGTCTACACGTAGCTTTACGTGTGGACTCCAATCCTAGCTCGACGTGTGTCCAGTGGTTTTTTTCTATTTTAGCGCTTAACGGCATTGTAACTGGACGAACGGCGATCATGCCGTTTATCCTGGCCCGACCCGGCCTGACCTGCCTCATTCAAACAGTGGGAGAAGAAAAATGAGACGGGCATCATTCGACATTCCTCCCGCGTATGATAGTTTAGGGCTTTCTCCACTAGCTCAGCTCCCGCTCTCGATCGGCGAACGTCTGGCCGTCACTCAATGGTTTAGCAAATCTTGCGAATAACTTCCATTGAGGTATTATAGGTAACAACATTAGGTATTTACACCTGTGTTCCTGAACTTTAATGAATTTAAGGTTTTCTCTATTCTTCTCACCATTCGGTATGTGAATATTTTAGAATATTTGAGTTCTTTAAATGAACGGGATGTATTGTAGTAGTTTTTGGAGATGTTTCGCATGTGTACTCTTTGTACTGTCAAGATTTTACACGCCGTTATTTTCAAATTTTGAACCTGACAAATTGTGAAATGTTTAGTATATCACATGGTAAGATGTTTGGTCATGTTTCAAGATGAATTCTGGCGATTAGGGATGATAGTATGTTCAATCGATGGAATTAAAATTGCTAATTTACCTCAAGATCAGATTCTCACTCCTCATGAGAGTACAGAGCATTTTAGTCATTTCTTTCTTATTTCTTTGGCCTATTCAAAGGAAATATGTTCATTACAATCCATTAGGAACAATTTGGAGGTTGTTTGGTTAATTTTTAGTGTTATTTTACATCTATACTCTCTGTACTCTCTTGAGAGTACAGATGATTTTGTGGACATTTTTTTCTTGTTTCTTTGGCCTAGTTTTTCAGATTATGTTCATTACATTCTAGTGGAAGCAATTTGGTGGCTATTTGGATAATTTCTAGAGGATTTTTGCATCTATACTCTCTGTACTCTCATGAGAGTACAAAGTATTTTGGTCATTTTTTTCCTGTTTCTTTGGTCTGTTTGGAGAAAATATGTTCATTGCAATCCATCAGGAATAATTTGGAGGCTGTTTGGTTGATTTTTTAGTATTATTTTGCATCTGTACTCTCTGTACTCTCTTGATAGTACATATGATTTTATGGACATTTTTTCCAATTTCTTTGGCCTGGTTATTCAGATTATGTTCATTACATTACATTGGAAGCAATTTAGAGGGATGTTTGGATGGTTTCTGGGGAATTTTTGCATCTGTACTCTTTGTACTTTCTTGAGAGTACAGATAATTTTGTGGATATTTTTTTCCAATTTCTTTGGCCTAGTTGTTCAGATTATGTTCATTACATTTGGAAGTAGGTCGCTTTGGATGGTTTCGGGGATTTTAAATCAGACTCTGTACTCTCATGAGAGTGAGCATTTTGGTCATTTTTCCTGCTTTCTGGAGGAAATATCTTCATTGTAATCCATCAGGAATAATTTGGAGGCTGTTTGGTTAGTTTTTTAGTGTTATTTTGCATATGTACTCTTTATACTCTCTTGAGAGTACAGATGATTCTGTGGACATTTTTTCCAGTTTCTTTGGCCTAGTTGTTCAGATTATGTTCATTATATTACATTGGAAGTAATTTGGAGGGATGTTTAGATGGTTTCTGGAAGATTTTTGCATCTGTACTCTTTGTACTCTCCTGAGAGTACAGATAATTTTGTGGACATTTTTTTCCAGTTTTTTGGTCTGGTTGTTCAAATTATGTTCATTACATTCCAATGGAAGTAATTTGGTGGCTGTTTGGATAGTTCGGGAGATTTTCAGATTCTCTCAGACTCGTGAGAGAGTATTTTGGTTATTTTTTTCCTATTTCTTTGGCATGTTTGGAGGAAATATGTTCATTGCAATCCATCAGGAATAATTTGGAGGCTGTTTGGTTAGTTTTTTAGTGTTATTTTACATTTGTACTCTCTGTACTCTCTTAAGAGTACAAATGATTTTATAGACAATTTTTTCAGTTTCTTTGGCCTGGTTGTTCAGATTATGTTCATTACATTACATTGGAAGCAATTTGGAGGGATGTTTGGATAGTTTCTGGGGGATTTTTGCATCTATACTCTCTGTACTCTCTTTAGAGTACAGATGATTTTGTGATATTTTTTTTCTAGTTTCTTTGGTCTGGTTGTTCAGATTATGTTCATTACATTCCAGTGGAAGTAATTTGGTGGTTGTTTGGATGGTTTCTGAGAGATTTTTACATCTGTACTCTCTACTCTCATGAGAGTATAATTTGGTCATTTTTCCTATTTCTTTGGCCTGTTTGGAGAAAATATGTTCATTGCAATCCATCAAGAACAATTTGGAGGCTATTTGGTTAGTTTTTTAGTGTTATTTTGCATCTGTACTCTCTATACTCTCTTGAGAGTACAGATAATTTTGTGGACATTTTTTCCAGTTTCTTTGGCTTTGATTGTTATTATGTTCATTACATTACATTGAATTTGGAGGGATGTTTGGATGATTTAGGGGAATTTTTGCATCTCTATACTCATGAGAGTCTGAGCATTTTCATTTTATTTCTTTGGTCTTTGGAGGAAATATGTTCATTACAATCCATCGTGACAATTTGGAAGGCTTTAGTTAGTTTTTTTAGTGTTATTTGCTGTACTCTCTTGAGGAATCTGAGGCATTTTAATGGAGATTTTTTCCAGTTTTTTTGGCCTGGTTGGAGGATTATGTTCATTACAAATCAATTGGGAATAATTTGGAGGATGATTGATTATTTTTCATGGTTGATTTGCATTCTCATTAATACTTTTCATTTTGAAGTTTATCATGTCTAGGAAAAGGATAACTTCGAGATGCAGGCCTACCACCGTTAGAATGGTGTTCGATAATATTGTAGCATGATTTACTGATGAAGTCATTGACATTTAAAGAGGCTTCATCTGTATCAAATCATTAGACTCCATAGAATTCAGTAAGACTCAATAGCCATTACCTCAATCCTATCTTGCTGGGAGATAGAGAAGCAAACTTTCTTTCTGGGTGAGCAGTGCATTCCTTTCACCCCATGAAGTTCATTGTAGGGATGCCAAGCAGAGGGAGAAGGTCTTATGAAATTCCCGTGCATTAGTTCAGTGGACTATAAGACTATGCTTGAGCATGCGGATAGCTCATTGCCTATGGCATAGTTTGTCAGTTGTACATACATTTTCTGTTGTCAAATCTTTTTTTTGTATATCACAACTATAGGGTGGCATCAGAATTGATTGCCTACACCAATGACATAGATAAATTTGCTGAATACAATGGCGAGAGGCCATCCGGGCTTTCTTAGTTTCATAATTTGATGGTATTACATCAAAGATTCATACTGAGGACACCCGTACGAGTGGATTTGTCACTCTTCTTATGGTATGTTTTATATCTTGTATGTATTATTTGATGCATTGAAGTTAACTTACATAAATATTCATTGTAGATCTGGGCGGCACATAAGCATCATGAGGCCGCCATCTCCATTTGCAAACCAATATCGCGATGGCCAAAATAAAGTTTCGGATGAAGCCTTCTTGGTTTAGGAGGATACAGGTGACATATAATAATATCACTTAGTTCTTATAATTATGTATTTATTTATGTTATAGTCATCACATTTTCTTATACTTTAATCGCCTTTTATTTGAGGACATATCGAGAGGGGACGGCTCCTTGAATCATTTTCTCCTTTAATATGTTGAGCAGATAGCAGTCTCATTCTAAGTCCACTGAGTTCAGCCCTCATTGAATCTCCATATGTCTCTCCTCGATATTCTCCCCCATCTAATGTATCTAGCCTGCCCTCTGCTACTACCCTCATAGAAGGCTTTGCGGTGGAGAGGATACTTGCAGGTTTTAGGGACTTGAAAGATATAGTATCTTCTTTTCAAGCAACAATGACATAGAATGTATGGGATTGATTTGGTTACTATCGAGGAGGTTCTTGTTGGGGCGGGTCCCTACTTCCTGAAGCTCATGGAGGGGGAACTCTTGAGGAGGCAGTCACAGGGGGAACTCTTGAGGAGGCAGTCACAGGGGCAGCACCTATGGAGGCTACCAGAGGAGCTTCCTCTGTGGAGGCTAGCACAAGGGAGTCTCCTATGGAGGCAACTACAGTTGATTCCCCTGTGGATACTTCCACTTGGGAAGCTACTGCCCCTGTGGATACTTCCACTTGGGAAGCCCCTGAGGTAGCCTCTACAAGGAAGCCCATGTTGAGTCCACCATAGGGGAAGCTATTGTGGAGGCCTCCAATGAACATGAAGATGCTCTGAAGCCTTTAATCAGGCATTGAATGGCTCGACAGATAAGAAAGAGGAAAGCTATTAGTTCCCCCTTCACACACTATAGGAAGTCACGAGCAAGAATAAGTGATGTGGCCTCCACTCAAGATGATAAGTTACTTTCTTTTAAATTTTTAGATAAAAATAGATTTCACTAAATTTTTTTATATGTTTGCAAAGATGAGCCAATAAAGGTCGATGATTTTGCTATCATTGTGGTGGAGGAGCATGTCGGTATGAATCATCTCAGTAGATCGATCCTTAATTCATAGTGAATCTAGCTCTTCATCACTAACTTTCATCGTCAGTAATTTCATTGCAGCCAGCAGAGGCACATCATTTTGTTGAGTTCTCATCCAAAGCTGTTCTTCCTAAGCTGATGTTCCATCTTATTGACAAGTCATGCTCCCGATTTGAGGACAAGTAAGTCAATCTTCAATCAGCTCCTTCATACATAAAATAACCTATTCGTTTAATTAAGCTCACTTTAAAACATTTATCACTTGCAAGGATGATACAATATTCATAGCTGGGAATATCATTATTGCGAGGCGGATGATGAGTTCTTCGACGGTCAATATCTCACGGATGCAGCGTTGATGCTTCCTTCTTATAGAAGGTACTCATTCTGTCATGTATGTCCCTATTGTACATCTCATGCTTGCACTGGGTAAGTTACCCCAGAGATATGCAGGGTATTACAATTCAATCATTATTTGTATAGATGGAAACTACAATTTATAAAGCGTTCTCTTCTTTTCTTATAGAGCTATGCAAATATGGCTACACAAGGAAAGCAAAATGTTCAAGATGTCCGCAGACAGTGTGTCAGTGAGCTACTCTTACTTAATTATAGATAATCAATGGACACTCGGTTGGGCATATTAAGCTAGGGGCCTCGTGTTTTTTATGACTCATTACCAAAACCAACCCATAATGCCATTCTTCTAGAGATTGTAAGAGTTATTTTCAATTTGGTTTAAACTGGTTTTACCCCTTATTGACTATACTTCTTGCTATTCAGATCAAATTACTTGTTGAAGATGCTAACCAGTCTTTTGTGAGCAATCCCACAAAATGGCCAATCAAATGAGTGGTACCTCAAGAGATAATAGTGTTGACGTGAGATGTTTGCAGTACATGGAGGCGAATTAGAAATCCCCACTTAACTGGGCTGACCACCAAGATTGGCTTAAGAAGATGAATTACTTTAGGGTTGAGTTCGCTTACGCTATCTTTTGTTTGAAATGAAAATCCAAGCTAACTGCATTTAAAGTTTGATAAGTAGGAAATAATTGTATGCAGGTATTTCATTTTTTCAATATTATTGGGTAGTTTAAATCTTTTATTATTAGCAGAGAACACACGAATTTGGTTGATGCTTTTTCGGATGTGTTTCATTCTATGTACTCTCAGAGTACATGTATTTCATCTATTTTTCTTCAATTTTTCTTGGCGGTTTGGATAAATTATGATTAGCGGAGAACATCTTAGCTTTGAAGTGCTCTACTAAGATGTGTTTTCTTCCTCTGCTATTTATGCTATCGTGTCTCTATACTCTGTACTCTGTACTATTTAGACTCTCTACTTTTTTTGTACCTCTATACTTCTTGTACTCTCATACTCTATTCAGGTCTGTAGTTGAAGGTTGACTATAGGACTATTTGAGGTATTATGTAGCTTAACTCTTTGTATTCTCCTCATAGTACAAATTATTTGCTTATTTTTTTCCCATTTCCACTTTTGCTTTGCAGGACGAAGAGGAATTGTTCACTATAACCTTAAAACAAGTTGGATGCTCCTGGGTTGCCTTTTTATGAGTTTTTTGAGCAGTTTTGCATGTGTATACTCTCTTTACTTACTCTATGTACTCTCTGTAATCTTTGTACTCTCTCTCTCTCTGTACTCTCTGTATTATTTGTACTATCTGAATTTATATCATATTTTAAATTCAGATCAACTGAAAAGGTGAAGCTAAAATTTACATTATCTAAAATTTACGTTATACTCAGCCACATTCAGAATACCTCAATCTAAAAATATACAAGAGATGCAATATAAACTACTTAGCATGTGAACGTAATATAAGTGGGTACGATTACTTTCTACCAGTTGAAATCATGCTTCTTAAAACCTACTTTCTACTGAAACATATGCATAAAATAGACAAATATACTGTCGATGATGCGACTTACCAACGTCTTATTCACAAATATAAATTTTGAAGGCAGTGTGGAGCAAATTATATATTTTAAAATGATGAATTTTTTCAAATAATGTAATAACTGAAAGTATCATCGGAATTAAATTAATATCATTGGTAAATTTATAAATAATTACTAAACTAATATCATGACTAATATAATCGATCCGATTTTTTTCTTTTTCATAAAATGTAGAGTACTTTATAGATTACATATATCAAACTATATAATGCACGTGGAAATCGCTCATTCTCGTGAAGGTAGACTCATCAATCAAATACTACAATTTGATAAAATATGAGATTTAATTGCCACGTCTAAGGATTACAAAGTTATGTACCCTATACTCTCTGTACTCTCATGAGTACGAGAACTTCAGGCTTTTATAATAATAGTATGTTTCGAATAAAGTTCAAAAGAAGAAAGTCATCGATAAAGAAATGATTGAGTCACGGAGCATGAGAAGGTCATCCTAATGTGCGACTCGAGGCGTCTTCCTAACGAATCCCATGGGTGAGGCTAGCGTGTACTGTTAAGTAAAAGAAAGTCATCTTGGAGACTCTAAAGCTTTGCAGAAATGATTGCACAGTCGAAGAACACATAACTAAATGATATCATGCATTGAAATATTTTTCTGTAATAATATCCATCATCAACTTAGTGTGCCCTTCAGCCGACTGACTGATTATTGAGCTCGAGTTGAATTCTTGAGGTAGAACATCATATCAGTTAATGATTTTTAACAACATCGATGTGTGCTATTCTATGCGTACCTCTGAAAAACACTCTGGCATAACAGAGAAAGGTGTTGCAAGGGGTGACGAAACACGTTCCAACGATCTTTGAACTTTGGTTTCGTAATAATAAAATATGATGGTTTGAAGATTAGCAATGATATTTTAAATACTACAAATTAAGAGGCAAATAGAGAATTACTCTTGGCTTTCTTGGATCTCTCCAAATATCCCTTAAGCCTTGCATTGGAAACACCCTTTGGACATTGCTTAAGTAGATCCTTCAAGATATCTTTTCCCTTGTCTGTTGTAGCTGACTTCTTCTTTCTTTCTATAAATTTGGAAGAAATTCCACTTATTATAGAGTCGACATCATTGTATAGTTTTTTTAAGGATTGAAGCATATAGTCCTCAGCTCTATTATTACCCTGCGTCCTAACACTTGTTTGATATGCATATCGACTAACATAGTTTTGGAAAATAATGCCAGTAGCATTTCCATCTGTGCCTTCTACATCTCTTAATTTTCTATATGCACTATCGATGTAAATATCCCTCTTTGCTCTGGTAGACCATCGCATGAGCAGATACATATCCGGAATGCGCATTACATCTTTCTGACTAAGAACTCTGATACAATGGGCACAAAGTAATCCCATCATTTCAAATTTCTTATAAGTACATGTTAATCTAGGGTAGTCCCATTGAAATGGACAGTCCATGTTTTGGATAATTTTTATTCTCTAAGTTTCTCACCAAATACTCCATGGGTCATCGATGATTCGATAGGCCTCCAACTCCATGAAAAATTCTTCCTCAAACATAATTCTGACTTTCTTGTATAAAACATAGCTTTATTTTAGAATTGGTGTCTTAACAACGAAATAATTGATGATTATTTGAAGTCTTTCATGTTCATTCATGTCTCCATAACCTTCTCCAACCCCAAGAAATAATCTGTGAGCGAACTTGTTGGTTTAGAGATTCTGTGACATACATTGTTCATTGACTCACTACGTTGCATTGACAAGATGCCCATGCAGAATGAGTCTTTGCTGAATGTAGTGGACCACTTGGATCTAATTTTATAAAGCTCAGACAGCCAAGGATGATCATGCAAATTGTCTTCTTCTAGCATGGTAGATCAAGCTTCTTCAAACTCTTCCTCTGAGTCACATTTGCTCATGCATGCATAAAATATCCCTTGTACCCTCTTATTATTATTAAAGTAGTGAACCTTGGAAGGCTTTCTTGAAATATGCCATTGGCACCTATCTGAGTATCGATGTAATAATTTTGATAGCTTGCATAGCGATCTTGATCATGAATATTATTGTAGGATGTTTGTCACTCATCAACCGAAGAAATATCTAGAATAGCCATGAGAATGACTCAATCATCTCTTTTGATAAAAATGCTACTCCAAATAACATATTTTTCCAGTGATGATTCACTCCAACAAGAGGGGCACAAACAAGATTATATTTATTGAGTCGATAACTTGTATCAAAAATTATCACATCACCAAAATAGTCATATTCTATCCTAGACATGTCATTGCTCAAAAAAAAACTTACTAAGCAATCTGACTCATCACTTTTACATCCCATACAAACATCTGTCGTTTGCTTCCTCTGACAATTTGTATGCATTACTATCACCATTCGTAATCCTTGATCTTTTCTTTTTCTGAATAAAATTGAAAGTATCTCTTTTTGTGAATCCAATTCTCTACACTGCCAACCTCCTCACTTAGATAGCTGAATGCATCAGTTGCTCTAATTCTGGCCTCTGTCATTGTCTTCAACACGGAAGCCTTTTCATCTTGCTGTGCTGATGTGAGAAGATGTATGTCGGAGCTTTGCCGAATGATTATGACTTTCTATATATTTTTTAACCATCGGTTCCCATCAAAGTCAGAGAGAATCTAATCATGGTGACAAGCCGTCCTTGTATCGATTCGAATTTTGCTAAGCCATTTAGAGGATTTCTTTTGACCGCTTTTGCACATAAAAATCTTTTGATTTCAATTTCTTGGAGTTTGGAAAATAAAGTATGGTCCTTCGAACACGAAGCCGGTTTGATGTGCGTAGTTACAATCTGATGCATCGCCTCATTTCATTAGTGTGAAGGAGTTTTCAAATTTGGTTCATTAGACATCAACTTCATCGCATTGCTACCGCATTCATGCAAAAGCTCCACATGAATGTGACATATAAAATAGCTCCACAAATAAATATATTCCCTCCAAACAGGCCAAAGAAAGGAGAAAAAATGAGCTAAATACAGAGAGTATAGATGCAAAAATCATCCAAACATCCCTCAAAATTTCTTCCAATGTAATGTAATGAACAAATTTCCTCCAAACATGCCAAAGAAACTGGAAAAAAATGGCCAAAGTTGTATGTACTCTCAAGAGAGTACAGAGAGTACAGATACAAAATAATACTAAAAAACCAATCAAACAGCCTCCAAATAAGTAAAGAAATCATCATAGAAATATAAACAATATTATATCAAGTTACCCATGAGTTGAGAAGAGTACAGAGAGAGAGTAGAGTGAGAGTGCAGAAGCGAAAGTACAGAGAGTCTGAGAGGAGAGAGGCGTCTTCTTGCTTTAAGGCTTCTTTTGTATTTTTTACCTTCAAGATGCTCTTTAAGGGCTTCCTCAGTGCTAATCTCACTGAGATAGCACATTCCCTATGTGCCATAAGACCTCCCCTATTTGGCATCCCTATTATCAACAACTTCATCGAGGGTGATGCTCTTTAAGGCTTCTTTTTCTTTTCAGAGGCTTCTTTTGCTTTGTGTTTTTACCTTCAAGATGCTCTTTAAGGGCTTCCTCACTAAGTGCTGACCTCACAAATAGCACATTACCTCTATTCCATAAGACCTTCTCCCCCCTATTTGGCATCCTACATAATTACTACAACTTCATGGGGTGAAAGAATGCCACCCAGAAGAAGCTTGCTTCTCTACAAGACAGCGATTGAGGTGGTATTGAGTCTTCAATTTTGTGGAGTCTAATGAATTGATGCGATGAAGCCTATAAAATGTCAATGACTTCATTATTAAAAAGTCTTTAGCAGGAATGTCTCTGAAGATGCAAAAATCCCAGAAATCATCAAAATTTCTTGTGTAGGGCTCTTTCAACAAAGCCAAATGGGACAACATGACCCAAAAAATACTAACAAATCAAACAGCCTCCAAATTGTGCCTAATGAACATATTTCCTCCAAATAGGCCAAAAAAATAGACAAAAAATGACCAAAATGCTCTGTACCCTCAGGAGAGTACATAGAGTTCAGAGAGTACAAAGAGTACAGAGAGTACAAAGAGTACGAAGAGTACAAATGTAATGAAAATAATCTCAACAACTAGTCTGAAGAAACTGGAGAAAATGACCAAAAATCATCTGTACTCTACAGATGCAAAATAACACTAAAAAATAACCAAACAGCCTTCAAATTGTTCCTCATAGATTATAATGAACATATTTCCTCCAAACAGGCCACAGAAAGTTAAAAAAATAACCCAAAATGCTCTGTACTCTCAGGAGAGTACAAAGAGTACAGAGAGTACAGATGCAAAAATTCTTCAAAAATCATCCAAACATCTCTCAAAATTGCTTCCACTGGTATGTAATAAACATAATCTAAACAACCAGGTCAAAAAAACTGGAAAAAATAGCAAAAATACTCCCTTAGTTTCTCAAAAGTAGACTGACATTCATTATTCCACTAAAAATTATTATTTTTAGCTCCCTTTAATATTTTAAAGAATGACAAGTATTTATCCCCAGAACGGGCTAAGAAGCGGGATAACGCAGCAATTCGTCCATTCAAACATTGAACTTCCTTGATATTCTTTGGAGGAGTCATATCTTTGAGAGCTTTAATTTTCTCGGGGTTGGTCTCTATCCCACGGTGGGTTACCATAAATCTAAGAAATTTTCCCGACGTAACCCCAAAAGCACACTTAGTCGGGTTAAGTCATATGTTATAACATCAAAGAAGGTTAAAGAATATTTCTAAGTCAGAAATATGCTGTGATTCTTCTAAACTTTTCACTAACATGTCATCCACATATACCTCTATTGTGCGACCTAATAGGTCTTTAAAAACCTTATTCATAAGTCGTTGATAGGTAGCACCAGCATTTTTTAACCCAAATGACATAACTTGGTAACAATATAAACCTTTATATGTTTGAAATGCTGTAGCTTCTTCATCCGTTGGGTCCATATTTATTTGGTTGTAACCAGAGTAAGCATCCAAAAAATTGAGCATTTGATGTCCGGACGTAGCATCAACCAATTGATCAATTCGAGGAAGAGGAAAAATATCTTTCTGCAAGCTCATAAGGGTAATCAATACACATTCTCCATGTTCCATTTATTTTCTTAACCATGACAACATTTACTAGCCATGTAGGGTAATGTACCTCTGCATGAATCCCGCTTCAGAGCTTGTTAACTTCTTGTTCAATAGCTTGGAGGCGATCGAGTGCAAAACTTCGCTTCTTTTGGATGATCGGTTTGAATGTTGGATAAATCTTGGGGGAGTGCATGATCACATTGGGGTCAACCCCCGGCATATTCGTCGGAGTCCAAGCGAAGATGTCTTGATTTCTGCGCAAGAAGTCTATGCATTTTTCCCTTTGTTCTTTTGAGAGCATGGATCCCACTTGCATTGTTCGTAGTGGTTGGTCATCTGATAATACAATAGAGAGCAATTCTTCTACAGGTGAAGCTTTCTGGGGTACTTCTTCATCTCGAAAATTAAAATCTTCGATGCTGAAGGTTACAGAAGGGCGTGGTTGGGTTTATTTGAGGTAACATGATCAGCTTATTCGTTGATTTCCTGACACCCCAACTCCAACGGGGTTGAAAACTTCATCTTAACATGAGATCAAGTGATTGCACCAAAATTGATTGAGGGCCTTCCAAAGATAGTGTTATATGTCAATATGACTTGACCATGAATTGGATTAAATGAGTCACTTGTCGAGAAATTCACCAAGGACAACAGAAGGGTGATTGTTCCTTCTACTGCATGGCATTATCAAACCCGCATAATGGTCGCAAATGGGTTGGAGCTTTTCCCTAACCAGACCCATGTTAAGAACTGTGGAGTAAAATAAGACATCAACAGAACTCCCATTGTCAATCAAAATTCTCTTAACATTATAGCATGGGTCACCGATCCCTGTGCTGATGAAAAGTGGATCTTGATGAGGAACTTGGACTCCTTCTAAGTCTGAGTCATTAAAAGTGATAGAATGATCAATACGAGACTTCTTTAACTCCGGCTCTTCAGAGATGGTAATGAGAACTTGATTAGATAGTATTGGTCCTCCTGCGATTGTTTCAATTTCTCCAACTCTTTGATGATTATTTTATTGTTTCTGTGATGATTGTCCTAGTTGCCCCCCAGTTGGAGGTATGTTTATTTGAGTCGATTGATTCTTCACAAATCGATGTAGATATCCTTGCTGAATGAGCCTCTCAATTTCTTCTTTGAGTTGTTTGCATGCCTTAGTAGTATGTCCATGACTTCGATGGAAGTGACAATATTTCTCATGATTTCCTGAATTTGGTTTCAGTGGATGCGTCCACTTGATATTTTCTTCATCTCGAATAGCCATTAGGAGGTTAACACGAGATGTGTTCCGACGTATTCCTTTCGTCGTGGATTCACATCGTTGATATGGGGGCCATGGAGGGAGATCACGACTGCCTTGTTGCTTCTTTTGATAGGACTGTCGGTCCACATTCCTTGGGGTGCTTTTACATTTTCCTGTAGATTGCTCAAATTATTCGGGCGTTATATCGAAGAGATTTGTGCTTCCACATGATGAACCAAGTCGGCATATGAGCGGACCGTGTCTCGCATTAGTGACGAGTAAAAAGGCCCTGGACGGAGTCCTCCAAGGAAAAATCCTCTCAATAGTTCAGGGTCTACTCCAGGTATTTGGAGAGCTTCTAAGGAGAACCTCTGGAAGTATTCCTTAAGTGATTCACCCTCATTCTGACGAATGCCAGAGAGATGGGAGGAATCTTTAATGATCCTCCTATTTGCAATGAACTGTTCCACCAAAATCTTGGCGAGTTCATCAAAGGTACGGATGGATCCTCGAAGGGAGTAACCGCGCGAGCTTGCCTCGAGGGTAACTGGAAAGACCGACAGCAAAGGTGTCGCGAGCTCAATGGTGTGATATGAGCAATACGTAACTGAACGAAGTACATCAGAATTAGCCCCATCTTGAAACCCACGGAATAGGATGTTGAAGAATAGCTTAATAAAGGTGAGATTCCTCATAGCGTGGTGAGGGGAGATGATTTCTGTCTTGAGGGTGAAATTCATCTTGCATTAAGTATCATAATTACGCATATAGCAGTGGGGTCAACAGATGAGAATGTGTCAAGCTAGTAATAATTAGTGGATTAGA
Organism: Cymbidium sinense; assembly: GCA_021442155.1. NCBI lineage: Eukaryota > Viridiplantae > Streptophyta > Magnoliopsida > Asparagales > Orchidaceae > Cymbidium > Cymbidium sinense. The sequence continues at coordinate 118,577,040 of CM038225.1, forward strand.
TGGTTGAGCTGCGTGATGGATGAGTAGAACTAGCGGTGTCGAGATCGGCATCACGGTCAGCGGAAACTTCATTGTTAAGGAGATCGACATTTTGACCTCCTGCAGTAACGATCGATCTTGGGGGAGGTGTGTTTGTCGTGGTAATGGCCGTTGTGTTTCTCTCAAAAGTCGGATCATCTCATTTTGAGACTCTTCCATTCGGCGGACACGATCTTCTAAAGAGATCTCTATCGCACCTTCACTAATAAGGTCACATCTATTAGGGGGGAGTGAGGCAGAAGCTTGGCGTCCTTGGTTCAAGGATTGATTTTGAGAGTGACGGGAGTTGGAGCGGGAGGCTCCGTTGTGATGGGTATTGCGCCTATTGGCCATAATGCGGGTGTTCACAGAAATTGTGATTGATGGGTTCTTTTCCCACAGACGGTGCCAAACTGTTGCGTGCTAGAAAACCAGTTGTAGTAGAGTAAAAGTTTAGCCTTATTATCAGGCACACAATTATTTAAAGAGTGAACAAGAAAACTCGAAATTTTCACATGAAAACCTTGAAAAGAGGGAAAAATCACGGCTAAAATAAAAAGCTTCCACTATGTATCTATTTGAGTACAAAATCTTCCCGATACGGATTACTGAAATTATGTATAGAGAAAGGAACGTATGTAGTCGCTCAGTGATAACAATTGCTAGTGGTAGATGATGGCGAACAATGAGAACGGCGATGAAGGTCGTCATGATGGAGACCGATAGAGGTTGGGCGGCGACGCGGCAGCGCGATGGAAGCGAGGCGGCGGAGGCGACGGCGTGGTTGACGACCGTTGAGTGGTGGCATGATTGTGCTTGGAGGATCTTCAAGCTTTAGGGTTCTCTCCTCTCTCTTGCTTGGGCTCCCCTCATGTGAAGAATGAGAATAGATTGGAGGAGTGGCGTCTGTAATACATGCAAAATCAACCACTCCACTTGGACTGACTTAGAATGATTCCTTTGATCATTTGATATATTTTAAGCATTTGAAAGCTCAAATGAAGTTGGAATTGTAAGATCCTGGGCTTGTTGGATTTGGCTCGTCGAGACGCTCAATTTGACTATAAACACTTCATATTTGAGAGCTATTTAGGGATTTAACTGATATCTCAAAGTTTCCAAGGATATTTTAAGAGCTTGATCTCGACCAGTTTCAACTTCGGATTAGCCTGCTTTTAACATCAAGATTCGTGCTTCGACTAGTAGTATTTTAAGTGTCATATCAATTATAAAAAGATATTTACATACATAATATATAATTCTTATATAGTTTACATATCTGAGCTTCATATTTATAAAACATTATCTAAATTTTTAATATCACATATAAAATAATAGTATGATTAATATTTTAATTTTTAATATTATTGTTTAGAAAAAATTCTTACAAGGAAATTTTAAACAAAGTGATAATTGCAATTGGAAATACACTCAGTGGGCTTAGTTTCGACGGAATTATCATCGGAGACTTGCACGTAATGGGTGGTTGGGTCAACAGCGGCTTAATTTACAAATTAAGCATAATTAAAATTATAATTAACTAATTAGGTATTTAAAAAATAATTTTAAATAGGCAAAGTCGTCCGATTAACGAGCGACGGGCGCTGACTGGGTTGTCCTATTAGCGCCAGTCCCCCGTTGACCAGGTGACCGCTCTACCCTAAAATTCTGCCCTAAATCAAAACCGAGAGCCGAAACCCATTTTTTTTATTTTCTCAATTCCTTTTGTCGCAAGATCACTCGCCTTCGCGCCTACTACGCTCGTGCCGCAGATAGCAGAGCTCGCCGCCATGGAGAGTCGCCCGGCCAAGGAGAAGCTTGCAGCATATTTTCTTATTTTTTTCCACCGATTTAGGTATTTCTAACCCTAAATGAAAAATGTGTGTTATATCTCATTTTATATGAGTTTATTTGATATGATTAACTTATTTAGTTTGATTTACATAGAAAATGTGCGTTAGATCTCATTTTAAATCTGGTGTTTATTTGGAAGTACGATGAACTTGTTTAGTTTTTGTTCGACGAGATCTCTTTCGTAGTATTTTCAGAGATTTCACTTGTAAGATAATTATTGCTTTTGTTGGTCCTCTTTTTCCATATTTTGTTTTTTTTGCTGAATTGATGGATATCAACTATGAGGGTAATTTATGTCTTTTAATGAATATAAGGAATATTTGGATTGAACTAGATGGTTTATTTCTTATATGTTATATTAATTCCGATGAGAAGGGTAATTCAAAAACGTTTTACTTGATTAATAATGTTAGAAAGCTCCTTTCTTCCTTTAATTACAAGATCTCTCATATGTCGAGAAAAGATAATATTTACGCTGATTTTTTTTTGGCTAAAATAAAGGTGATTTAGATGTTTTTTATTGAATTCAATCATAAAAATATTCTCATACAACTTTGTGGGATAATGTATCGTAATAAAATTTGTATTCTTTTATATTAATATAATTAGCTTGCTGTAACTCTGATGAACTCTATATCTTTATACAGATGAGATGTTACTAGTTATTTAAGTAAACTTTTTTGTTGTGCTGCTATTTTTTAATTGGGAAAAATGTTGGATGTTCCCCTCAAATATTTTGTTATTCTATCGATCTTATATTTCATTTGATGATATATTAGTCAGTATGAGTATGAATTAATTTTCAGCATCATATATTTTAAACCTTCATTTGGATGCTAATTATAATTTAATAGGTGAGACTCACTCAGCTATTTATTTTGCATATCATTAATATAAGAATCATTAATATATAACTCTTTGCTCAAGCTTGCATTATATTATTTTAAAGACATTTTACTTCAATGTAAATGTCATTATTATTGGGTTTGAAATTTATGAGAAGAGTTTTTCTAGTATCGATTATATTAAATGGTGGAATATTAATAGCCTATGGTTAAATAACTTTTGAATTTGGTCATTAATCCTTAACCCTATGAGATGAGTTATTTTGTTATGTGATTAATCATTTACCCTATGACCAAATAAATTTTGAATTGTTGGATTTTGCTTTCTATTAAGATTTGACTGGCTATTTGCTTTGGTGGAGAATGTATTTTGTGAATGCACATTAGGATTTAGAATTTACGATCTCCTGAATTGAATTATGTACATTGAGCAGGTGAGGCGAAGGATTACTGGTGTTGTGCTATTATTACTTAGAAATGAGTTCAGATACTATCTGTATAGTTCTCTATTATAGCGGTGAACTCAATGTAAGCGACGATTTCATTCTAACGTATGTTGGTGGGAAAATTCGTCCAGTCCAGATCCCATGGTGGATTAAATTCGAGGAGTTAGAGAAGCGAATAATGAGGTCATTGAAGGTAGATCCAACAAAGTTATTCGTTAATCTCGTTGGTCATTTTTCTATTGGTGCTGGATTTATTGCAACTCACATTAATGATGAAGAAGTCTGTGAAGCTGTAATTAATGCATCATGCGTGCAGCCTCTTGTGATTTATGTTGAAGTTGAGGAAGGTGTGAAGATAGAGGTGAACGATAAGGAATGTCGAGAGTTCGAACTAGTCGAGTACATCACACCGTACTCGTGGAAGATTATGGGTCCGCACCAACAGAACATGCTTATTTTGTTGGGATAAGCTCTGCTGCAATGGGTGACCTAGAAGGTGATCACATGAATCCACTATCTCTTGAAGATGTTAGATATGAAACTAGGTATAGTGGATCTAGTAGTGATGATGATGAGGAGGACGATAATGTGCAGAGCAGGCTATTTTAGGGGCCACAGAATCACCCTATAGGGTCAGAGACCTAATTGCAGAATACTCAATTAGAATAAGTCATATTGAAGAGCAGTTGATATGTAACAATGAATACATGTGTAGTGCTCAAACAGCTAGAGAATGAGATGATGAGCTTACATTTGATGGTCCGTCAGATGAATCAACCTTTGAGCAAGAGAATTGTATACCAAATGAATTGCTTGAAGGTATGTGTTTTCATGATAAGAAGCAGTTACAGTTTGCTGTTTAGGGGTGATCTATCATAAATAATTTTGAGTATGTAATTCATGCTTCAAACCAATTAAAATTCACTGTACCATGTAACCACCATTCTTAGCCAGCTTGACCCTATTTATGGCATTTACATGTAAGCTCAAGTAATAGATTGGGTGATGCTTGGAGGGTTGGTAGCATTGGCACACCTCATACATGTAGTCATTAAGTGCTTAATACTGAACACAGGCAATGTACATCACAATTCATCAGTTATTTCATCCTACCTGCAATAAGAAGTCAACTAGATTTAAAGCCCAGAGAAACTGTAGGCCGTATTGAGTACAAATTTAATATAAGAGTGTCTTTTATGAAGGCTTGGGATGCGCATCGAAAGGCAGTTAAGGTACTATTTGACAGTTGGGAGGAATCTTATCGATCATTAAGGAAATCATGACTACTGTATGTTCTACTATGTCAGGCTCAATATATCAGGTGCACTCAACAGAATCGAACATGTTCTAATGACTGTTCTGGTCATTTGAGCCTTCAATTATAGGTTAGCAATACTGTCACCCGATTTTATGCCTTGATGGGACTTTTCTCCTGGGTAAGTACAGAGAAACTCTACTTAGTGCAATTTGTATCGATGCCAACAATGACTTGTTCCCACTCGTCTTCGCAGTTGTGGAATCAGAGTGTATTGAGTCATGGGTTTGATTTTTGCATACACTACAGGACTTGATCCCACTGGTGTCTACAAGAGGTGATCTCTGCCTCATTTCAAATAGGCATGTAGGTCTAGTTTCGTGGCTACAGAGAGATCTTCCCCTGGGCTGCACATCGCTTCTGCCTCCATCATTTGAGGGAGAATTTCAAAAGAGCTGTTAGACAATTCGACATAGAAGATGTTGACTTTATATGTCAAAAGATGTATGTTACAGGAAATACTGATGACATTCAAATTTTCAAAAGGTACATGACTAGCATCAAGAATATCAAGTAGGAGGCCTACGATTGGCTTGTTTCAAAGGATGTTCAGCAGTGGTCTCTAACTCATGATGATGGCTATAGATATGGTACAATGATCATAAATGCAGCAGAATGCTTTAATGGGATGCTTAAGAGCATGTTATCAATTCATCAATTGTTACACAAGTGTACTATAATATAGTATCCCTGTTCATGAAATGCCTTGAATCAGCTACAACTCTGGCAAACCAACAGGAATCCATGTTTTCTCCATGCGCTAAGGCAACGATGTAGTCTAATGAACGAGAGGCAAGGAGATTTCCTGAGCCAGTAAGGATAAGCATGAATGAGTACCAAGTGATTGATATAGCAAGCAGAACCTTCAAGGTTGACCTCTTAGAAAATAATGAATGCAGGTGTACATGTAGACAACCACAATCTTAACACATGCCATGTCCACACGTGATTGTTATTTTGGGTTAACGACATATAAGCCAATGCGTATGTCTACCATCTGCTTACAAAGAAGACCTATTAGGGTGAATTCCATGTGATACCTGATCATGAAGAATGGTCAGAACAAATCATTGCTAGCACATACCCAGGGTACAATCCACAAAGAAAGTTTGATCGGCCAAGGACAAACAGATTCAAAAATACTATGGACGAGAACACTGCAAGAAGTTCAAGGGTTTGTAGTGTATGCAAGACTGTTGGACACAACAAATCGATGTGTAATCAAACTCGACCATGTAGTTTGTAATATGGTTTAGTGTGTTACTACTATTGAGTTTCCCAAATGTTGTCTGGGCTTCCTGTGCAATTGAGCTATGAATTCTGCGTTGTTTGCATTATTTTGTTAGGCTGTAGTCATGTTTTAGAATTTTGTGTTGGTTTTAGGCAATATTAAATTGCAATATGGACTAATTATGTGTTATTTAGGCTTCTACAACAAAAATCTAGTTATTCTGTGTTGCTTGAGTTATTTTATTAGTAGATAACTTGCTTAGGAAGACTTTATGTTTGTTAAGTATAACGTAGTTTTGTTTGAAAAAGTCACTTTCTATAAGGTACTATATTTCTGTGTTGTATAGGCTTCATGCACAATTGAGCTATGAATTTTGTGTTGTTTGCATTGTTTTGTTAGGCTGTAGTCCTATTTTAGAATATTATGTTGGTTTGAAATAGTTACAAATTGTAATGTAGACTAATTCAATGTTATTTGGGCTTCTAGTATAAAAATCTAGTTATTCTGTATTGTTTGAGTTATTTTGGGCAAATTCTGCCTAATCTGAAGCAAATGTACTTTCTATTATTATATATTATTGCTTGTTGTTTAGCTATTAATATTGTAGGAAGGATGTCCACTAATGAAGCTCCTCGTCCTGCACGCAAATGGAGACGATGAGCAGAGGAGACAATTGTGGACTACGACCCTCCACCGGCTAAAGTTCATCGTAGATACCGCTAATGCAGTGTAGCATAAAGCCGCATCCCGAGGTAAAGTCTCATTTAATAAAAGATTCGTACACATGTATTTGCTATACTGTCACATACTAAGCATAATTTATTATCTTTACAGGTTTTAATACTTAAGGCTACTTCGCATTTATTGATGTTTAGGGAATGGCTTGTTAACTGTCCAAGATTTATGGGTGCCTTGCGAGCTACGGGCCTAGATTGTGTCTCATAGATGCAGTACATTCATCTGGATCACCACTTGCTCACAGCGATCGAGGAGCGATGGTGTTCACAGACCAATACCATTCACTTGGCCACTAGAGAGATGACTATTATAGTACAAGATGTTGCGATGATTCTGGATGTTCGGATAGATGGCCCGCCTATGCATGGCAGGATTGTTGTTGGTGGAGGGAAATGGTGGGCTTATTGGTCAGATTGTTGTGATGAGTTGATTGGAGCACATCCAGAACCACAAACTATGTATCATGATCTGATCCATCCTCATATCAAATCAAAATTTTGAATGGGACAGACTCATGCACGGACTTGTTTGCCCCTACGATGGCTACGATGGACATACTATAGAGATTCATACATAGATCTCCTAGAGCTTTAGTTTGTTATGCATGTGATGCTGTTTTTTCCTATGCTGACACATGAGGTGGTTCACCTACGATCTTCCATTACTTGAGGATATTGTGAGTTATCGGTTCGAGTACTTACTCATTTATATAGGGAGCTTCATGAGGCAACCAAATCGAAGCACACGAATATGGTAGATGCATTCATTTACTGTAGTTATGGGCTTGGGAGCACATTCATGTGGGAAGACCAACATTACGTGTGTCATATCCTACAGACATTGATGGGCTTCGTGTAGGATGTCGGTGGAATGAAGGGTTCGTACGGGAAATGCAGCATCCCACCTCAGAGTATATAGAGATGAGTTGGATGGAATGTTGCAGAGCCAGGTATGCTGTATTGATATAATTTTTGATTACTTACTCATTATCTGCTTACAATCGAAATAATAATTTTTGCAACATCTACAAGTCATATGGGAGCCATATGGACATTAGATCTGTGTATGTGTCACAGATATATGCTTACAGGGAGAAGATATATGGCGGCTTTATGGTTTGTTGGAAGAGTAGACATCTAGATTGCATGCTCAAACAGTTCGGAATGCCACCTATGGTTGATGTTGTACCAATAGATTCATCGTTCATATGAGTCGATGGCCGAGGAAAAGTTGACGTCGATTGGATCGATTACCACCACTCTTAAGTTGCTCAATGGGAGCACAGACGTGAGTCAGTTATAGTGGTAGATCCATCACAACAAGACCGGGAGCCAGTGATCATCCGATACATGAGGTGGTATCATTCTTGGGCTTCACTCTACATATTGAAGGCTCCAACAATTCCTCCTGACACCTATTACCCTCTGAACGCATTGATGGTTAATCATGCAAAGTATTACAATTTGGTTTTCCTATAACGATTAAATCCTGATCTAAATTTTTTTATTTGCAACGTGAGCACATCTTGAATACTGAGGATATATTTCAGCGTTATTCTGGGAGGTATGATGATACAAAATTTCAGCAATCTATCAACGATTATGAGGGATTGTGCATTGAATTGAGGCGCAACATGCATATCTTTGATAGTATATACAAGGATATTGACATTGTGTACTTCGATCCATCGGGATTGGATGTTTCCATCATCCTCTACACCAGTGGTCGGGCAATCTGCGTATATATTCACATAGCCACCATAGTATTCATATCAGGAAGCTATATGGACTCAGATGCACCCATAGCAAGCACCAGTCCCTCCCACATATGGTCCACCGCCATTCCATATAACACCACCGTACAGAGTGTACCACGGTTATTCACTGCCTACTTAAGCTTCGGCGGATGTACCTCCTGTTACACACTTTGGATATTCGCAACAACCTATTAAGCATTTGAAAAAGAGGAGGAGCACCAAAAGCATCATCTATGCGATCAGCCACGACGTCCACCAGCTCATTACACTCCTGGTAGTGATGCGATTCCACCATGTAGGCATCGATGAAGATAGACGTGTTATTTTTTTTATATAGTGGATGACATGTACTTGTGACTGTTTTTTATTTGTTGTGGTTACTCATTCAGCCACATATAAACTCTTAATTGTATAATCCTGGTGTTGTTTATTATTTGCTTGTTTTGGTTGGATTACATCAGAGATCAGCATTAGGTTCATATGGATTTGCTTAAATTCAATTTGTTCATATCACATATTGAGATGAGGTTGTGCCTTAATGTATACTTTTTTATGATGATATGTCTTGTCTCTTAAGAGCTTTATTGCAGTGAGATATAACAAATTATGCAATGTTTCATTTGGTTGATTTTGAGAATGAAAAATTTCTTTGATTTCACTATTTTACAGAATGTTACTGCAAAACTGCGGCTATCCGGGTAAGAATCATCACAATTTTCCAACATAAAAGTTGTAGGTTTTTTTATTAGGTTTCCAATGACACTAAGCACGTTGAAATCGGACACAGGATGAGTCCAATACGGCCAAAAAACCGAAGCTGTCTTAATATTTTTTTCTGCACCTTCAATATTCATACATTTGCAAAAACTGCGGGTAACTGGTCATGAATCGTCCCAAGTTATCAAAATAAAAGTTGAATATATTTTTATTCCATTTCCAATGATATCAAACATGCTAAAATCCAACATTGGATGAGCCAGATACGGCCAAAAAATGGGGGTTGCCGCAATATATATTTTTTTTCTGCACCTTGAATATTCATACATTCTCAAAAACTGCGGGCACCCGGGGGAGAATCGTCACAAGTTGTCCACATGAAAGTTGTAGAAAATTTTATTCCATTTCCAATGATACCAAACATGCTAAAATCCGACATCAGATGTGTCCGATATGGCTAAAAAACAGAGGATGCCGCAATATATATTTTTTCTGCATCTTGAATATTCACACATTCGTAAAAATTGTGGTTACCCGGGCGAGAATCGTCGAAAGTTGTCAACAGGAAACTTGTAGTAGTGCTTTTTATTACCTTTCGAACGATACCAAGCACGCTAAAATCCGACACCGGATGAGCCCGATAAGGCTAAAAAATGCGGGTTGTCGCAATATTTTTATTTTCTGCAATTTAAATATTCATACATTCTTAAAAACTGCGGCTACCCGGGCGAGAATAGTCGAAAGTTGTCAACATGAAAGTTGTAGAATTTTTCATTACCTTTCCAAGAATAACAAGCATCCTAAATTTCGACACTAGATGAGCCTGATATGGCCAAAAAATGACTGCTATGTGTTTAACTTTTTTTTAAAAAAAATAATTTAATCCAATCGTAGGTCGGCAGGCGACTACGGACAGGCGTCAGGTCGCGTCGGTCAGATTGAACCGACTATTTTAAATTTTTTTAAAAAAATATCTAATTAGTTAATTAAAATTTTAATTAAGTCTAATTTGAAAACTAAGCCGTCAACAAAGGAGGCTTGGATTTTTTTTGAAATTGATGCCATTTATTATATGATTGGATTAGTAAGCATTGAGCCACTGAGAATACTTTTCTTGTTCATTTATGGAAGGTATATTTATTTTTAAACAGTAATTATGCATTTTTAAAAAATAAATTTGAATTTAATATGTACTTTTTTATTTTATAGCTTCATATGTAAATTAATAAAAAAAGTATTAATATATTTTTTTCATTTTGATTGATTTCAAAAGATTTTGCAAAAATTCTGATATTTGGATGAAATTTAGATTGCCAAAATTAATAATTAATAATTTAAATATTATCAGGTAATCCATTTTATTGCAAATTTTAAAATTTTAATATTTTATAAGAAAAAATATTGAAGTAAAAATATGAAATTAAATATCATGATGGATTAAAATTGAGTTTTAAAATCTAAAATAGCTCTTCACAAATATCACCTAGAGATTGTTAGAATTAATCTTAATAGATTTAGAGAAATATAATATAAGCCATGATTTAATTTTTTATTACAACTGACAGCATCCCTTAACTACAGTTATTAGGAATTGGCATAGTAAAGTCTTCGAAACAGGATGGCATGTACAAGTCAAGTCTTCCTAAAGTCTAATGTGCGATGACACTCGTATTATAAATTTTCTCCTTTTAAAAAATGTCATTAAATATATACCATCTTTAAAGGAAAAAAAATCAAATAACAAAAAAGTTATTTTATATGTTTTAAATTTTCACGTGTTTAATTATAAATAAATTAACTTTGACTAATATTTTAAGAAATTTAAAACATCTTTTATAGCCCATTTTTATTATATTTGAAATTCTCAAATATAAAAAATATTGAAAAAATAATATTTAATTTAGTTTGAATTTATAAAAAATTAAGATTACGATAGCTTAGCAATATGAATATTTGAGAATATCCTCCCCCATCGAATCCCCCCTCCAAAACCATGCGCTGATGTTCCTCCTTCACACATCCCTCCTCAGACTTTACTACATGACCTTTCTCTTATTTTTGAACCAGAAGTTCCCACAGACTACATTCACCCCCACCCCCCAATCCACCTCAGTCATAAATGACCTCAATCAACTTCCATCTTCCTCCCCTACTCATGATGATTTCTCAGATCCCACCTCTGAAAACCATATGGAAAACACCTCCTCTGATCCTCTTCTAAACTCCTCTCACTCGTCAGGGGTCTCCACCCGATCAGCTGCAGTTTCTCCAAATCGAACTCAGATCTCTAAGAATTCGGAGAACATAACCAAGACCCTTGGGAAGACTTCCCAAGAAACAGATCATACTAAATGACCAGCTAACCAAATCTTACCAAACAGATCTTTGTAGGAAGTTCTACCTTCTCATCAGGTGTACCTAGCACTTCTCCTATAGGATCATCGGAGTCGGATGACTCCAAATCAATCTCAAGAGGTGAACCTGTGTGAATTAGAAATAGGAAATCCATTTCTAAATCTGAAGAAGAATGATCGGAACTAGAGTTTTCATTATTATTTTGTAGACTTAGAGTGTTTTCGAGAGGAATAAAATCTAGAGTATCAGAAGTGGACAAGATGTAAGTGAAAGCTTTCTTCATTGATTTCTTCTTATATGGATGTACATGATAAAAATCTAATAAAGTAAGTAGGGTAAGGGATATAGTGTCATTGTCCGCTGATACAACGCTCCTATTGGCAAAAGAGGAGCTAGTGGAGGAAGAAGTAGTGGCTGCAACGGTGGCTGGAGTGTTGGGCTTGGACGGTGGTTGTGCTGCTATGCTATCCAGGGCAAGTAAGGTAGGCTGCTACTGTTGCTGGGCTGACACCTTCTTCAAGTTGTCTTTGACAACTTGCAAACCTATCTTGTTGTTGGAGGTTTGAGTTACTTTAGACACCTGTAAAGAAAATTTCTTGATCTTAGAGATCGCTTTTTTAGAGGTTCAGGATAAGTCAATATCACAACCTTAATTTGTCTTAAGAGAATCGCAAGTATCCCTAAGAATTACTCTGATAGAACTGGAGGGTTGTTCTAACAAGTATTCCTTGGGGATAACAATAGCTCCTGACTTGTAGTCGGCCGCCCCACCAGTGACACAATCCTCTAAGACATGGCTAACCATGTGGTGGTAGGGGTAATAGTTAGAATCACTACTCTTGCTCACATCTTTCGGCCTCTTGGGCTCAGGTAACTGAAGGTCAGGTTTCATTAAGAGATTCTTAAAGATCTTTCTAACTATCTCCCTCTTGAATTAATATGGATTATTCAATCTATCGGCAAGAGTAAGTGGGTAATAGCTACCTGGCGATGGATATGAGTACCGTTGTTGAGTAATGGAGGAGACAGGCCGATGTGACAGTGTGGTCGTAGGCCGGTGGGTGGTAGAGGAGGGCAATGGAGGTCTGCACAAGGTCTCTCATACTGAGCTCTGGCTGGCTGCTTCCCTTTATCTATTGACACTATTACCCCTGGTTTCATTTCAAATGTTTTCTTTGGCTTGGGCTTAAATGATTGGTCTTGAAAAGATAACTATTTGGCTTTCCCTTGTAGGCTAGACGCCTTGTTGATTAATTTCTCAAAAGTTTTGATTGTAAATCCCTTGAGCATGAAAACAACCGGGCCATGAATATTCTTGAAAAGAATTTTTATAGCATGTTGTTTGAACAGCTGTGGTTTGCATTTCATACTCAGGTTTTGCCATCTAAAAATTTAATCAACAAGGGATTCATTGGGATTTTATTGTGCAACAATGAGGTCACCCATAGTTACCCTTTGCTGGGCTCCAGCAAATCTTATGATGAAGAGGTGCTCCAACTCAGCAAAGGTCTTCACTGAACCATTGGGCAGTTTAGCGTACTAATCAAATGCAATCCCTAACAGACTGCTAATGAAGAGTTAGAAGAGAAGTACATCACTACCTTCGATATTACAACAGCCTGTTGTAAAGTGTGATATATGCTGCCGAGGGTTTCCACTGTCATCAAAGATCTTGAAGGATGGTGGTACAAAACCCTTGGGATATTGGACTACATCGAATTCCTCTAAGTAGGGTCTACCCTTTGGAATAGATGAGCCACCTTAGGCTTGCGCCAATACTTCCTTCACTTGCTGTTCCACTATATGCTTTATATCTCTTTCAGGCATGGAGGTACTATCTATGACCTTCCTATGCAGACTACCACTATCCTGGTTCATGGGAGATGCACTCTTGGGCTGATCTAGAACATGCAACAACCCAGGGTGGTCGGCCTCTAAGGGAGTAGGCTGTACTGATGGAGCTTGGCCTTGAAGTGCTAGGACTACTGCTAACAAGTCTTCAACTCTTTTCTCCATCTTACTGATATGCTCATCTCTCTGCCTCAGTTACTGACGAAGGTGTTGAGTTGAATGAGTTGTGTCTTCTTCCTCAACTACAACACCCTCCTAGCTATGCTGATCCCTAAGGAGGGAACTTCTAGTGTCGACCATATGGACTTTCGCTGAGTCCTCTAAGAGATCATCCTCATCTGGATCAAGGCGGCATGAATTTCGTTTCTTCTTGAGTCTGAAGATTTGTTTCTCTTTGCTTTATCTGCATAGACTTCAGACTTAGGGCGATTCAACTTTTCGAATTTAGCCACCCTATCGAGCAAGTCCTGGAATATTGCAATCGATGCCATGCATAGAAATGGTGCCATTTTATCATCCATATTGCCCATTAGCAATTGGATCGCATGTTCTTCCAATTATTGCTCCGACTTCATACTTAGGTTGCGCCAATGACTTATGAATTTTGTCACTCACTCATCTTTCCTCCTTTTCAGTAAGGCAAGATCAGCGATTGTGATTTTCTCGATTGCACTAGTGAATCTCTTCACAAATATGGTCTCCAATTCAACAAATATTTTAACTGAATCATTTAACAATTCTACATACCATTCGAAAGCGACTGAGGTCAGGCTACTGATAAATTGATGGAAAAGTAGTGCATCGTTCCCTCCTGTGTTACCATAAGTAGCCTTAAATTGGGCCCGATGTTGCTTTGGATTATCAAGCCCACTAAAAGTATTAAATTTCAGCACTTAGTAACCTTTTGGGTACGACACTTGATCATATTCATTTGATAAGGCATAAGACCCTTACTCACCGCTTTTCACCGCCTCGAGGCTATAACTGCCTTTATCTTTTCATTGATTATCATTTTTAGTCGAAAATATTACCGCTTCATAGCTAGATTTTGAATTATCGGCTGGAGAGGTAGTGGGTTAACTTCATTCCTCGCTTCATGCGTAGCATGCACTGTAGGAGTCTGAGGAACCATAGTGGCTAGTGATATAGAAGTTGCATTGTTAGCCACCTGTTGATTAGCAGACAAAACAGGTGTTGCACTTGATGTGATATTCTTCTACAATATCTCCATCATGATGTTCATTTGTACCATCATATCATTCATTTTGGTACCAAGTTGTGCAATCTCCTTATCTTTGACCTCCATTTGATGCTGTATTTCTCTTTGCTTTATAGCTAGCACCATGGCGTCAATCAGTACAGGCTCTTCTTCTTCTTCTTCTATTTTTTGTTGATGTTCTATTCATTGCTCATATTTAGGGGGGAGAACTTGATTGTCCTTTTCTTTGTGCATTTACAGAGACAGCTGTTGCTAGGGTTGTACGATGATGCTGATTATAAAAGTGTGTACCAGACTGATCATTTCCTGATTCAATCATATAGACAGCTTCGACACCCATGATCTCTTTATCATTCTAGTCTTCTTCTTCTTCTTCATCTTCAGCAAAGATCAAAGTTCTGTCCTCGATTTGCTTCTATGAAGACTCTTCTTCATAAATGTCAAAATCAGGTTCAGGTTTCCTGAGTTCGCGTTGTTGCTGATGGTGCTGAGTGGGGAGTTCATCTATATCTATGATCATATAGACAACTTCCACTTCCATAGTATTCTCTTCATTATTTTCTTCATGCACACAAATTTTTTATCAACGTTTCCAGTGGATCTCTGGTTCAATGTGTGGAACAAATACTTCTTCTATTAAATGACTGTGATCAAAGTAAACCTTCTCTTATGGGGGTGAACTTGATCGATGATGGGATCCCCTAGAGGATTCTCCAGGGTGTCGACCATCACATCTTTCATTAGTGATATCCTTTCTTTTGGGTATCCACTTCTGATGAGTTAATTGTTGAGGTAGATTTCTGAGTATATGTATTAGATGTCACACCTCTTCTATTAATCAAAGTTTCATTACGAGGCCTTGGCCTCCATATTTTCTTTTCCTTTCGCCGGGACCTTTCGACAGTGGATTCTTGGACTCGAGGTTCAAGTATCACACTTCGATGCTCACTCTATGAAGCGTACTGGGCTCATTGGCTAGTTACCAAAAGAGATGACAACTTTCTTGGCGGTGCTTTAGTATTTTCCATCACCATAGGCCTCTGAAATCTTCTTTTCATTAGGCATTTGTCTTTGGCTACTTTAAGAACTTTATATATCCTGACAGACAGTGTTTCAGGCTATCTCCTCTGTGGTGGTGGAGCTTGACATGGTTGGTTCTTCCAGAAAGACTGCTTTACTTCTCCAGTAAAGTTATTTCTCTTTACCCACTTTAAGTTATCAAAGTTGTTGTGTGTAGGGATACTCGCTTTTGGCGACAGTATCGCTTGTTCACTAGGTCATTCAAAGGGGATCTACTGAGCCCTCAGCTCAACATTTCTCCTTCTTCTCTATCTTCTGGTTAATTTGCTTCCTGATGAGGAAGCTTCATGATCATGCTTTTCGGGTACAAAAGGTTCAGTCGGCACAACAGCTGTACCACGAGGAATTAAAGACACAATTTATCCCTTGACGATTCTTTTCGTCACGTGAGTTTCAGTTTGACGTAGTGTTTTGAAAACTGAAGTTCTCTATCGGGAGAACTCCTTGACAGCGGTTGGCTGTTGAACTGGTTGGCACACATGGCTAGAATGAGATTCAGTAACTTAAGGCCTTCCAACATGGCCTCGTGATGAATGTGTACCATGGGTACTTGAGTGTCACGATGGTAGGAAGTTTAAGCTACCAAATTGAATGGTAGCCACATCTGTGTTGATGATAGCGTTGGCAGATGCGACCACGCACCTAGAGCGGTGAAAGGAGTACTTTATAGATCCATTCTGTAAAAGTGAAAGATGGGGATTAGTAATTAGCAATTATTATTTCACCCCATACTTTCAAGATGCAGAGGTACTACAGAACAAAATAATGGTGTAATAAAGATATACTTTATGGAATGATTCATTCTACATAGAGCCTCATATTGAATTTCAATGCATTATTTTAGTGAAAAATTAATTTTTTGCATTTGGTTGGCTGAAAAAACAATGCAATGTAAAATTTCAATGCATTATTTTTTTAAGCCATTAGCAAATCTGGTGGAAAATTATTCTGTCAATTTTACTTTACACCCACAATTTAAAGTCGGTACATCGACCTCCATTGCCTTCTCGCGACCGAATATCCACCTCCATTGCCACCGGCCGCCACCCACCACCGCTACCGCTACCATCGCTATCAACAATCACTTTTGAATTTTACATTAATATATTTTCACTTAAAACTAAATATCAAAAAAATAAAATTTTAAATTTAATTTTACGTCCAATCAAACAACCACAAAGTATTTCAAATTTACTATATTACTTTTACATTAAATTTCTTTTAAACTTCATTTCTTTTTTAGTCAACCAAACAACCCCAAAAATAAAATTTAGAATGCTTCTATTCTCTATTCTTATTCTCTCCACTATTATCTTCATTGCTTTCAAACAACTTTGTTTATTTATTTAAGGAGCAGATCTAAATTTTAATATACAGAAAATAATAAAAAAATCATAATAATACAGTAAACTTTGCTCTCAAGATTCATTCTTTTGCTTTCTTGGTTTTGTTTTCAAATACGAAAAAAAATAAATATTACACCAACAAATTTTATTTTGCTGCAACTTTCATTTGAGGGCGTGAGAATAGATTTGATGTTTATTCTCTCAAAAGCTAAATCAAATGAAAATCAAGTGAAAAAGGAAAACTCACTGAACATATATATAAAACATTACCATATGGCCCAACCTTTTATTTTAATAGTCTAAATACATATTAAGCGTAATTAAAAGAATATAATCTGAATGAAAAGAAATATGAGAAAACAGAAAACAACAATTGCAATTGAGAAAATCGAGGAGAAAATAAAGAAGGAGACACTATCACAGCCAAAGATTCAGAGAAACAAATTCTTCCATAAAGAGATAAACTCGCCCCTTCGTTGCTAAAGAAGCCATGCAGGAGGGGTAAATATATTTGCAGAATAAGGGTCATCGGCTACAGCTGAACCATGATAGAACCAGAAAAAATTGGAGACACTCTTCAGTTGCTTCAGTAAGGAGTCATCTAGCCTAATATGTTATACTAAGATTTTCAGCTATTTTCCCTACGTATCATAATGAGAATAACTATCGTAGAAATAAGCGCAGCACTATGCTAGCAGCAAATGCCATCCAAAATAGCACAATAAGAGAAGGAGGAGGATGAGGATGACGAGGAAGAGGATGATTAGCATTTTTTTAATTTTGATATTGATGATCCCCTTCAGTTGAGATCTACAATCAACATGGCAATCCTCTCAGGTTGAGATATATGGTTAATAATCAGCAAAATTTTTAAAATAGGCTTAGTCCTAATCGTAATTAGTAATTTAGGCACGAAATTTTTTTTTAGCAAATAGGCCCTTCTCAACGGACGACCTGTGGCACCATGTCAAAGTCATCCATTGAACGGACGACTGGTTTTTTTTTTAATTTTTTTAATTTTTTAATTTTTTATTTTTAAAAATTGGGGAAGCTTTTATATTTTGCTCATATCGGAGTCATACGGTGTCAGAATCTTACAAACTTGGTATCGTTGGAATCGTAACAAAATTTTCTACAATTTTCATGTTGGTCAAAATTTAATATTGTGGCCCGATACGCAGTTTTTTCGCGCAAAACGCTGAAGCTGAAATTTTGGAGTACATTTTTTCGATCGAGTCATGATCGAAATCTAAATTGGTATCGTTAAAATCATAACAAAATTTTCTACAACTTTCATGTTGGTTAAAATTTACGATTGTGACCCGATGCACAACAGTTCTCTTATTACAATAATTTTTTTTAATATTTTTTTTTGTTAATTATAGCACCATTATTACTTTTCAACATTATTAGATTATTCTTATTGAGGTATTTGATTCTACTATAATTTTTGTTGAAATTATAAATTTGATATAATCAAACTTTAAATAATTTTATTTTTTATTTTTAGAAATATTTAACTAAAAAATTATATTAAGATTCACACTTAGTTGGATAGTTTCTTTGGTTTATATAAAATTGATTAAACTCAATTACATAATTTTATTAAAAACATTAATTATATTGGATAAGATGATGGAGAGTTTTGGATAAATTTATTTATTAATTATATTGGATAAGATGGATGATGTTAGAATAACGTAAATAATTAATCTTTAAGAAATTTTTGAGAATAGTTCAGATAGTTTTACATTTTTCACATTGTCATCCTTAAAGATATTAAAATATATTTTTTAATTAATCATATCATAATTAGCATTTACAATGAAGAAAGAAAGCTCAGATAATTATATTAATAGTTAATATATAAAAAATTAGAATAATTGTGCTATAATTAACAAAAAAAAATATTAAAAAAAATACTTGTAATAGAACTGCTGTGCATCGAGTCACAATTGTAAATTTCAACCAACATGAAAGTTGTATAAAATTTTGTTATGATTTCAACGATACCAATTTCGCTAGATTCTGATATCGTATGTGGCCAATAATGAAAATATGACAAATGCCCAAATTTCAGCTTTTGCAATACATTCAAAATTGCTACGTATCGGGCCACAATCTTAAATTTTGACCAATATGAAAGTTGTAGAAAATTTTGTTATAATTCCAACGATACCAAGTTTGTAAGAAGATTTCGATATGACTCATACGAAAATATGAAAGTTGCCCCAGCTTTTTTTTTTTTTTTAAACGTCCTGAGGACGATCGGCGACGATGCGTAACGTCAGCACTAGTCGTCCGTTCAACGGACGACTAAGCCTATTTTGCTAAAAAAAAATTCATGCCTATACTGCTAATTACGATTAGGACTAAGCCTATTTTAAAAATTTTACCTTAATAATCTCATACCATCCTTTAACATCATTGAATTCGTTTGAGATAAATAGACAATCGAGGAAATACAATCATGGATGCTGTTGTATTTTGGGAGCAACTACCAATCAAATGTTGCATTTTGCTGCATTTTGGTATCAAGGTTTGGTATCAAGCCCTGATCCTTTATTTATTTATTTATTTTGGAAGAAATTAAGGGTGTGAGCCTAATTCATTAATCCAAAATAGAAATTACATACGTGTCAAAAGAATGTATGAAAAAAAACATGGAAAGCAAAAAATAATAATTGCAAGTTGGAAAATCGAGAACAAAATAAAGAATGAGATGCTCTCACATACAAAGATTCAGAGAAATAAGTTCTTCCATAAATAGATAAAATTGCCCCTTCATTGCTAAAGAAGCCATGTAAGAGGGGTAAACATATTTGTAGAATGAGGCTCTTCCGCTACAGCTAAACCACGATAGAACTAGAAAAAGAATGGAGACATTCTTAAGTTGCTTCAGTGAAGAGCCATCTAGCCTTATCTATTATACTAAGATTTTTACATATCTTCCCTACGTATATATATACACACAAAATTGCTATTACAATAATAATATTTAACTTAGCAGCCGTTATAATCACCACCAAACTTATTTGATATTGGAGGGTCTCTCATCATATTCTTCTGGTGGAGAATCTATAGGTTATAAAAATTGAAGTGCCTGAGATTTTTGTATCATAACAATTATTCATCTTCTTATGTCTACATCATCACTTCATTTATGTATTACCAGTAAATAGAAATTATATGTTCTCTTTCATCTTGATCTTTATAATTTCAAGGGATTTATCTTGCTTCTCATAAATTGTGCAAGCATCTCCCTTAAAATGTAAAGAACATCCTTTCTCGATCATTTGACCAATACTAAGTAGATTTTGATCAATATCAAAGACTAAGAGTGATGTATCTCTTCTCTTTTTGTGTTAATAACAATGATGCCTTTGTCTGTTACCTCCATGAAGTCACTACTTCCTTTTTTGACTTTTGTTTTGATTTTATCACTATTATATATATTTTTTATATTTTTTTATTATGTAATTGCTATAACTACTATCTAGATACCAAGTATTTTTTTATTTTTTTTTATGAATGCAACTCGGTAGGCATATAAAAGATTTCATCATCTTTTTTCTCTTTGATAATTTTGGCTTGATGATTTTCATTATATAATTCTTATAATTAATTTTCCATTAAATTTTTTATCAAGTAGTTTTTTCTTTTGTAAATACAGCATGGAGAATATTTGTCACTTTTTTTTTATTATTTTTATTTCTAAAATTTTCTTGTGAATTTTTCCTATTTGATTTATGAGATTGTAAATTTATTTTAAGATTGAAAGTCATTTTTTTAGGATTTTTTACTTCACATATTCAATTTTTTTTAATGTGCTTCAAGAGAACCCATTGATTATATCGGTGATACAATTTATATATCATTTAATTTTTTCGGTGAAATATTTTATATATTATTTTCATAGTTTTAGATTAATATATATTCATAGTTTTGCATTTAATATGGTGTATTATTTCTACAGAGCCCAATGAATAATCGGACAAAGCTTTGATACCAAATGCTATAAATTTTTAGAAGAAGAAAGATTGTTGGGTGAGCAATGATAAAAGATTTTTAATGGGAGAATTGAATGAGAGAATGAAGAATTTTATTACAAATATTTGTTGAATAGTTTTCAGCTTGACTTATAATACATTGGCTTTAGTTATTTATAGACATGAGCATCAAATCTAAAGACTTTTACAATATTACAATTATTTTCATAAAAGTATACTTTAGAGTTTTCCTTTGAATCTTCTACGTTATTCTGATAATCCATCATATTCTTCTCTTATACAAAATTTGTAATATTATGTATTGTGTACTCATCACATACAATGATATTTGCATATATGAAGAGGATGCAAATAAAAAAATAAAAAATATATATATAATTAAAATATAAATAAGCTAATATTAAAAACATCTATATCTTCAATTTAAAATATGATTGATATTGTATTATATTTGTGAATTTATCTTCCAGGTAGCAAAATTTTCAACATTACATATATATTTTGAGAATTTTATTACATTTTAAAGAGAGGGAGAGAACGATTATTATTTTTTTATCATAATTATTTAAAACATTAAAAAAAAATAAAAGTGAAATAAAATTATCCCAAAGTAACCGTAAATGCAATCCATTTCACCTTTAAACTCCGTGAAATATTTACGCTACTTTAAAATGTGAATCCTTCTTCAGTTCCTTGCGAACAGAAGAAAATAGGTTAAAAACAGTATAAATGAAATAAATCAAAAGGTGAAACACATTTAATTTCATTTATACTGTGAAATATTTACGCTAAACAGTCGTATTGGCTGGCTTTTGATTTATTTCATTTATACTGTTTTTAACCTGTTTTCTTCTTTTCGCAAGGAACTGAAGAAGGAAACACATTCTGAAGAGGCGTGAATATTTTAAAGGTGAAATGGCATGCATTTACGGTTACTTTGGGATAATTTTACTTTACTTTTATCTTTTTAATGTTTTAAATATTTATGATAAAATAATAATCGTTATCTGATATGAACCCATATCCCCAAGCCAACAAAAGAAAGAAAGAAGGCGGATAATAAAGGATTTCAGTCCTCCCAAATATTAAACACAGAAAATTAATTACGTGAAGAATGAAGAATATAAGAAAATAAGACCAATATAAGGTACAAGAGTGAGTAGTAGGATAATAAATCATATAAACAAGATAATATCTCCAAGGCAGACAGAAAAATACATATACGAAAGAACTTCATAAACAGATATTAGCGGAAGTCAAGCTTCTGATAATCAAAAGAACAAATGATAACAAGATAACTCTGCATCATACCTCAAAAGCGAGCTCAAAATAAAGCAAATTACGGCGGAAGCATAATAATAGGTAATAACAAGAATCAAGAATCATGATTACGAGGAGAAGCGTAGAATCATTTAAGTTAAAAGCACAGTCAAAGGAGAAGGATAGTATAAATAGAGAGGATGAAAAATTATCTCAAGAATAGCCTCTCTTTCTCCTCCATCTCTTCTTCCCACAGTAGTTCACGGTGGATCTCCTGAGTATCCTCCTCGGCATCACCAGAACTCCCTCGGTTTCTCTCTTCCCCGCTTTCTCTGAGCAAGTACGGCTGAGCGTCGAGCACCCAGAAGAATAAGGCAAGTGATAGGTTAGTAATTCAAAGCGGATCCGATCGTCACCATTATCGATCAAGGGCCCCGATTCAAGATCAAACCAAAACCAACATCACGGAATCCACTCAATCCGGACAATTCACGCATGATCAAGAAACGATCCAGGATCGACATCAAAGCAATCCAAGCGCACAAATTCACTCCAAAGAGCTCAATCCGATCAAGTGCATCCGGCCGGTTAAGCATTTAATCCGGCGGCGTGGAGATCCAATCCTCCAGTGGATTGTAACTCAACTGGGTTCCAAGCACGCAGGCGAAGTCAACTCGCGCATTTAGTCTAAACCAAGCGGTCGACCGGATCAAGGAAAACAACTCAACACGCGAATAGAAGAAAGAAGCGAATTAATCACTCAAGTTTATCGGATCAATTTACAGAATTCAGGATCTCACCGTGAAATTAAACCTATCATTGGTGCTCTTGTTGATTCCCACAACTCACACCACACTTTCGAAAATGGCGAAGGAACCGAAACAATGCCAAAACACTTGAAGCATGTGTTGCAGATTGACAACAATGAACAACAAATGACCTCAATCATATGGCATTGAATGAAATATCAAAGAGATTGACATCAATAGAAAATAGGTTAGAAAGCGGGTATGATGCATCCCTTTATGAATCCTATTCTCCAAACATACCACATACACACCATATCAATGCCTCTTAAAATAGATATGCCCGATTTAAGGGAGAAGACCCTGAGGATGGCTCTTGAAAGCGAGCTTTTTTAGATTCTAACTCTCGAGGATCGAAATTTTAATAGCCTCAATATACATGGATGGACGCTTTGGTAGTATCAATGGATGCAAGTAAATAAACAATTGTATTCTTGGCCCACAATTTAAAGAACAAGTTATATCACGAGATTTGGCCCATCTTTATTCGGAGATTTAAGAGGTGAATCAAACTCATTACCAACACCCAATATGCGAATCAGCTGATGATGTAACAATGCCAAGAAACTACAAGATCAGACCTCCAAAGATTAAAACAACAATGAATGCGCCTCCTCCCCCAAACACCAATCAACAAAACAACAATCCAAATAACAATGACCAACAATTGAGACTAACTACACAAATGGAAGAGAGAAGAAAGAAAGGATTGTGTTTCAATTGTGAGAGAAGGACCATAAAGAGCATATATGTAAGTCCAAGTTATTGGCATTAGTATCTCAATGATGACCCATCAACTACCACATCGGCCCGACAATGGGTGCAAGAAGAAAGCAAGTAGCAACAAGCTTCATGTATCAACCATTCAATCCGGGGATAAGGCATAAGTACCTAATTATAAAATAGTAAATAGTTATCAATAAGTTTGACCATAGAATTAGCCTAGATATATAAGTCGATATAGCCAATTCCATAAAGCAACTAGCGATGGAATCGAATGTAATCAATCAAATCTCAACCCAATTGGCATTGATCGGACATAACTTCGGAATAGAAACAAGCTCCCAATATCAAATAAAGGGCCACAAAAGAATACTACTTCCACCACACAAATTGCTACTTTCATAATGTGGGAGGAAAGTATCAATATAAGATTAAAGAAAAAGATTCAAGAAAGCGAAAAAGCAAATTTTCAATTTTGACCTTGAGGACAAGGTCGGTGTGAGGGAGTAATGATATGAACCCATATCCCCAAGCCAACAAAGCAGAAGAAGGCGGATAGGCTAAAGGATTTCACAAGTCCTCCCAAATATTAAACACCGAGAAAATTAATTACAGCAAGAATGAAGAATATAAGAAAATAAGACCAATATAGCAGTTGGTACAAACAACAGTGAGCAGTAGGATGAATAAATCCAGCTATAAACAAGATAATATCTCCAAGACAGACAGAGAAAATACATATAACAGTAAAGAACTTCCCAATAAACAACAGATATTGCAACGGTCCGGTGCCAGAGAATTATTGAAGCACTACAATAATCAAAAAGAACAAATGCTTGATAACAAGATAACTCTCTGCATCATACCTCAAAAGCCAGAGCTCAAAATAAACCAGCGAAATTACGGCGAAGCATAATTAATAGACTAATAAGAAGTGCAACGATTACAGTGAACGAGCGTAAATGTTACAAGTTAAAGAAAGCCTGAATCCAAGACAGAAAGGATAGTATAAATAGAGATCAGAGGAGAAAGAAAAAGGGATGAAAAATTATCTCAAGAATAGCCTCCTTTCTCTGTCTCCATCTCCTTCTTCTTCCCTGAAGTAGTTCCACGGTGGATCTCACTGGAAGTATCCTCCTCCGGCGACATCACCGGCAAACTCCCTCTGGTTTCCTCTCTTCCCCCTGCTTTCTCTCTGGAGCAAGTCGACGGCTCGAACGTCGAACGAAACAACTGAAACCAAAATAGCAAGGCAAGTATCATATTAGGTTAATTCAAAACGGCATCCAACGATCCAGAATCAGACGCGCATTTCTCAGTCAAAGGTTCTGATTCAATTTCCCGATCAAGCCGCTCATCAGGTAACAGCTGTAATCCACTCAGATCAGAAAGAAGTAAAGCCGCTTGATCCTAACACCGATCCAAGGGCAAACAGTGAATCAATTCCATCTGACGGCTAAGGAAACAAATCAAAAGAAACACAATCCAAGTGAGCCCATCCAACGGTAGAGCAAAAGAGCGCTAGATCCAACGGATCGTGACTCCATAAGTGCTTATAACTCAACCGGGTTAACTCGATTGAAAGGGTTTAACTCATTGTCTTGACTCAAACCAAACCATGATCAGCCCAATTAAGGAATTCAGACCCAACCTTCCCTATTTGTGACTCAATTTGATTCTTTCGACTGATTTAATCAAACAGAGGCAATTTGAGAACTATGAATTTATACCTTATCATTATCTCCCTCTATTTAAATCTTCTCCTTAATAAATAAATAAAAAATTTGCCATTACATTTGTTAATTTTTTAATTAGTGTCCAAATTATATTTTATTTGTAATTATTTATTTTATCAGCCTCCTGCTGTTAAGTGTTTCACTTCAGTACTATATATGCTGATTGCTGAGCCATGCCCCTTTTGAGTAAAGTCAAGTTTTGAGCTAGAATTAAAGCATGCTTCGTTTCTTTTCAGTTCTCTCGTCTTCTTTGCTCTCACGAATATCTCATTAAGGCTTACTAAAATAATCATATTGAAGGATAATTCGCATTAGTCTATTAGATAAATACTAACATCTTAAGTTAAATATACTAGAGCTCTTTATTTTCAATCCGCTTCGATGAAATTTTGGTGAATGTTGCTAACCTACTTTTTTTTATTAACAAAACTCCATCACCAACCGGTCAACATAGGACACTATATGAACTATTTTATCAAACTACCACAAAATGCTTATTCACTTATCTATAAATTTCCCTACTCATTTCTTGGTAAGAGAGAAGAGAGAGAGTTCCCCTGATGCGAGAGGAGAAATTATTAAGTGGAGAGCCTTGAATGTAGCTCTATGTCCGGACTTCAATAACACTGTATACGACAAGACATAGCATATATACATTATATATATAGCGTACTTGTCACGTGGCGTGACCTCTCGATGTAGAACTACATCTCAAAGAAAGAGAGAGTATGTGTTTGAGAATGTGAGAGAATTCTCCATCTCTGTACGAGTGCGTGAGAGAGTGAGATGGAAAGCCCAATGCCAAGTGAGATAATTTTCTCTCTCAACGATCAAACCATTTGCGATGTCCTCATTGACATCTCTCCCGTCAACGGATAGACCTTGGAGGAGATCTCTTCCATTGCAACCACCTTGACAATCACCACCCTCTCTTCACTATAGAACCCCTTTTGGTCTACATCCACGCCCATTATGCTTGTGTTGTTGTCGTCGTTGGGCTGCTATTATCACTCCTCACACATTCCCCGATAATCCTTCTCCTTATAAATCGAGCTGAACACGATCGAACAAAGAGTTGTTCATATTCGGCTCGTTTATAAATTGAGCTTAAAATACTTGTTCATGTTTAAATCGCTTGCTTAATAAACGAGCAAAACACAAGATACTTAATGAGCTGAACAAGATATTTAATGAGTGGAACACAAGTTGTTCGTGAACAATGAGTTTTTTTTACAGCCCTATCTGCAGCTTGATTTTTACACATCGACAGCACTGAAATATCATCTATGTGATTGGGTATCTTAGTATAGACAATACCAAATGGAAACCTACTTGGTGATTTATTTGACATCAAGTTATGGGGGAAATATTACGTGCGGACGCCGCCGTATCGTCGGGATAAAGAAGAAATCGGGACAATACCTCTGTGCCTTCCTGCACTGCGTACCTCCCCATTTCTTCTTTATTTTGTTTGTCATACGTGGTCCGTCGCAATATTTCCCCAAGTTATGAGCGAATTCTGCACGGCTTAACATTTCACCTCATTATTTTGGTTGATCAGTGATGAAGCAACGTAACATATTTCCTAAAGTTTGGTTTACCAATTCGTTTTGCCCATTCGTTTGTAGATGATATGCATAACTATGTCGTAAATCAGTTTATAATTATTTCCACAATTTACGCCAAAAATAATTAATGAATTTTGTATCTCGCTTAGACGTGATACTGCATGGTAATCCATGCAACCTAACGATTTCTCGGAAGAATAAACGTGTCACATGGCTAGCATTGAATGTTCTTTTGTAAGTTAAGAAATGAGCCATCTTTGAGAATCTGTCTACTACTACCATCATAGAGTATAGACCTTATTTAATTTCCTGTGTATGCGATGTTCCCTTATAGCTTTGTGGATAGATAGAGTTACACAAAACAATTAAAATCTTGATGAAGTCAAAGGCCAAAAAAACCTAGTTTGCATTTGTTCATAAGTTTTATCTTGGCTAAGATGAGCTACTAAGCCTCCAACATGGATGCCTTTGAATAATTGTTTCAAAATAGAGATTTTTGGGATACAAATTTGAGTTCCTTTAAATAGGAATCCATGTTGAATTCTGAAATATACAATAGGTTCATGGTTTAAACATTGTTGACCTCCATATGTGTGCCATAAGTCAAAGTCAAACCTACAAATTGAATTCGACGAATGATCAGAAGTGGCAGTGCGCAAAATTGAGGCTCAAAATGCACTGTATATCACTGAAAATGGTCGAAACAACCTCCGATCGGCGAATGGACTTCTTCGTCGCATTCATAACGTCGAAATTGATCAAAATATAAATATGGAAAAATCTAACGAGCAATCGATTAAGCGCTCCAGCTATCAATGTGTCGACGCGCATATCGGAGTCGGAAAGCTGTGACGATGACCAAACAACCTCCGCTCATGAAATTGATCACGCCGTTAGCTTCAAAACATCAAAAACTATCAAATGAGATTGTTCACACTTAATTCGGACGAGTCTGTACAAATGTCAAATAATCAGATGTGGCGGAATCGAGGCGAAATTCGTCCGAAAATGGTTGAAATAACCTCGATTGGGCGAACGCCATCACATTCAATAGCCGTGATATAAATATTATACAACCTGATAATCAACCGATGAAGCGATCGAGTTGTCAATGCGCTTCACGAATATCGAAATCAGAAAGCTACGATGATATCCGAAAGACATCCTTTCATAAAATTGATCACACTGTTAGCTTCAAAACATCAAAAACTATAAAATGAGACTACTAGATGAGTGCATGCAAATCGAATGATTTGAAGTGGCAGCGTAAATCGAGGCCAAAATTAACTATGCTCGACCTCGATAGATGACTCGTAGCATTCGATGTCAAATTAATCGGATGTAAATATTGCGTAACGATGATCGATCGTGCTGAGTCATCAACGGCGTGTCCGCACATATCAAAGTCAGTCGACATAAGCCAAATGATCTCCATTGGCAAAATTGATTGCCATTAGCGAGCATTAAATATATCGAATAAGCTATTCACTCAATTGACAGTTTGTGAAAATCGAGTGGAGCCGGCGACATTTTGGTGAAATGGATTGATTTAACGTCATTTGACTAAAGCGGTTTTATTCGGCAATTTGTGTGTGCGTAACGTCGTAATAATTTGATTGATATATATATTAGTATCTTTATAAACATAAAATTCATTTTAAAAGTGATTAATTGCTTAAAAAATTAAATAAACCTAAATCTAATTGTTCCCTCACTTTTTTTTTGTGTGTTTCCCTTAATCGAAAAAAAAAAATTACTCCCTCTCATTCTGGCTGGTTCAAAAAAAACGGTTCCACTCCTCTCTTCCATGATTCCCAAGCTCCAACCTCCCTCTACACAGGTAAAATCCCGTCCCTCTCCCCTCTCCCCTCTCCCCTCTCCCCTCTCAATCTCTTCCTGCCGACTCGTCCCGCACCGATCGCTTCGCCACAAATCCTCTCCGCAAATCCACTCTGTCCCGCACCCACTGCTCCGGCCCGCAAATCCGCTCTGCAAATCCACTCCATCCCGCACCCGCCACTCTGGCCCACCGTCCCACTCCTCCCGCGCTCAGCTGTCCGCCCGCGTCTCGCCGCACCAGCCCGCAAGCACGAGCCCGCGTCCTGCCGGCCCGTTCTGCCGCGCTCCGTACTACACGAGCCCGCCGCACCGGCCCCCAAGCACGAGCCCGTGTCCCGCACTCCGACCCGCCACAGGCCAGCGCCTCCGGCCCGCATCCCGCATCCCGCCAGCTCGCTCCACTGCGCACGTCTCACAAGCCCGCTCCGCTGTGCCGACCCGCTCCACCGTTCTGAACCCGCTCGGCGTTCCGTCGTCCCATCCCGCTGACCCGTTCTGCTGTGCGGGTCCCGCCAGCCCGCTTAGCAAGCCATTCCAGGCCGTCCTGCAAACTCGCTGTCCGGCCCGTCTCACAAGCCCGCGCCGCAGCAGCCTTCTTCCGCCCGCAGCGCGTCGTTTTTTGGCCGAATCGAGGAAGAATATTGTCGATCGATGAATTCTCTTTCGATTTTACGTCGCTTTATCCCCCTTTTAAACCATGGTGGGAAGACGTCGTCGAATTCTTCTTTCGATTTTCGTCATTCGCGTTATACCTTCTCATTCCCGCCGGAGAGCGCAAGTCAAGAATTCTTCTCTTGGTTTCGCGCATACCCAACCTTGTTCTCTTCCAGAGCGTGCATAGCAAAAATAGTCGCATGAGATCACGTGAATGTGGATATATATTTACTTGCTTGTATTTCTTTACAGGTTTGAAGGCCTCGTCGTGCTCAAGAGGATGCAACGAGATGAAAAAATTGGTGGTGTCGCGCATACTTCGAAGGCGTCTGAGTAACATCCGTTAGATGTTGCTCATACGAATCTTTAGAAATTTTTTATAATTTCTAGACTTAGAAAAAAAGGGGGAATGAATATATATTGCATTTATCTTCTTTCAGGTTTGAAATCCCCGTCATGCTCAAGAAGGCACGACGAGATGAAAACTTAGTTGTGGTGTCATCAAGCTCGTTCCTCAGAGGCGTAAGCAAAATACCGATCTGACCCATACGGGGATGGCAGGAGGTTATAATGCGTCAAATCTTTTGACTTAGGAAAATGGGAGAGTGAGATGAACGTGCTTAAGAATGCTAAGTAAAGAAACACGTAGCTAATTTTAAATTAAAAGCGTCAAATAAGAAAAAAAAAAAGAAAGTAAAATGACATATAATAAACATAAAAGTAAAATAAAATAAAAAGAATGGTAAAAAGGATTTACAAAATTTATCTAAGTAGAGTTGAAAGCCTACTAAAGTTTCTAATCCCTCCCTTTCAAATGTCCTAACTCCAACCCTTCAAACAAATGAAATAGAATAGGAGACTCCCTCTTGGCCTTATTTACAGAAATTAGAAGAGGAAGTGAGTGGTTTGCTTTCAAAAGAAAAAGAGGGGGGAAAACGAATGTAGGAAAATTTAAATAAAAGAGAGGGAAAATGAGAATTACTTCGAGGGATAAATCTTCTTTTTAAAATAATAAACTAAATTATGCTTTGAACCTCTTTAAACAAAATCATCCGGATCTACTCTTGGCAGACAAGGTGATACTAAATCAAAATCTACAAAAATCATAGGACTTCCTTCGAACAAAATTAAGGAATTTCATTCTAATTATGATTTTTAAAATCAATAATTTTATTAATTAGATGAAATTAACTAAGCTATAAACACCTGCATGTGCTCGGACATAGAGATTTCAAGTGCAAATTTTAATGTCGAAAGAAAGAGCAAATGAAATAAAAAATGAAAATATAAAATCAATCTCATAATTGAACACAAAATTATCTAAAATTACTATACATACACATGGGCCGAACCTTATCTTTGAATGTTTCAAGTGTCGAGGATCTTGTGGTTGTTTCCGATTTAATTTTAGGGCTGAGTCCAGGTTAACAAAACCTAAAAATCTATAATAAGAGTTTCAAATCAAGAAAATATCCAATTTAGACAAGATAATCCTGTTAGTAATAGGGTGTGCATTATTTGGTTTTAACCAAAAAAACTAAACCGAACCAAAGTTTTTGAGTAATTTGGATCAATTTTGAACTTAGTAATTTGGATTTTGGTTTTAATTAATGAAAACTTTGGTTTTTGATTTTTGGATCGGTTTGTTAAATAAAATTTTGGAAGAAACTAAATAAACCAAAGTGATTATATGTAATACGATATTATTAATTTATGTATAATAGGCTTATCTATTATATACTTATTTTTATTTATTTTTGAATACTTAGTAGGTGCTTTTTTGGAAGATCATTATCCAATTTTCTAAAATATTTTGGTCTCATAATATGATAATATGGTTCCATCAACTTCTAAGTTCAAAACATTATTTAGGTAAGTAAAAATTAGTTTTAAATATTTTTTAGCCCATGAAGTAGTTAATTGCATTTTGATTATATTTATATTATTTTGCTTATTGCTTATTCATTATACAATAAAAAAATTATGCAAATAATTTTTTAAATGTAATAACTTCTTATCCAAACCAACAAAATAATCGAACCAAATTATTATTTGGTTTGTTTGATTTTGTATTTTATTTGGTCGATTTGGTTCAATATTTTTAGGAATCCAAAACCAATCGGTTTTAAAAATTTATCTTCCACTCCATCCAAATCAACCAAACGCACACCTCTAGCAATTAAACAGAGTTGACAGGATCTAAAGCTCTTAAATATATTTAAATTAATCAATTTTTTAAATCAAATTAAGTAGCAATCTGAAACTGCTTAAATGAAACTCTATCATTAAAAATTAAAATCAAACTCAATCTATCCACCTTCCGTAATTGTTTGTTGGGAGGTGACAAATTAAGAAAACTCTAGCTCACAAAGGAGCCAATGTCAAATCAAGTGTTCTGCTATGTTCACTCTCAATCTCATGTCGATGGGGCGTGGCAGTGTCCTTTGACACGTGGCAGGGCTCCAGATGAAAGCGATTACAACCAGAGTCCTCTGATCGGGTGGTTTGGCTAGTCAAGCTCTATTATATTACGATTACGACCGTAGCATGTAAGCTCCCCAATGGCTCTGTCCTTTGATTGTGAATCATAGGGTATACTTGATAGGGCAAACAACCCACTGTCAGTTAAGGTAGACTTAAGTCTATCTCCTTAGACAAACACCACCCCAGGTCTACAAGAATTTCTTAGATGACGTAACCCATGTGTTGCTGATAAGGATCCTTTGGTCAAGTTGGGTCGACTACCTCCTCTGACTAAGTATAGACCGGGGACAGCCCAGGATGAGAAACCATGGGATCTAGATCGCGTCATCATTCCCCAACCATCCGTTTAATGAATTTCATAATCTAAATTTTGAAACTCCATATGCTGCTACTATATGCTACACATTTAGCGATCTAACGACTAGCCTTAATCAAAAGTTCTCTCTCACTTATTGAGAGGGGTAATTAACTATAGGGGCTTTCACGTATAGGATACCTGGAACCATATCTAAAGTCCTCACCAAATAAGGATGAAATCTTTGGGTAGTGTCTTATCTACTATTCCATCTGCCTTCTAAAAATTACACCGACACTTTTAAACTATACTCTCTTCAATTCAAATATTTGCGAGAGGTCGGTGGCGAATTTTTGGAGCCCACAGATTTTTGGTGACTCCGCTGGGGACAAGATTCTCTTTCAATCTTTGGCTAGTCATATACATGTTATAGTAGCAATGAATTTTTTTTTTTGAAAATTCAAAACAAAAAATGGTGATTTAAGTGTGTAATAAATTTAATATAAGGCGCTATGTAAAATGAATCATTCCGTAGAGTTTATCTTTATTACACCATTATTTTGTTCTGTAGCGCCTCTGCATCTTGAAAGTAGGAGGTGAAATAATAATTGCTAATTACTAATCCCCATCTTTCACTTTTGCAGAATGGATTTACAAAGAACTCCTTTCCGCAGTTCACTAGGTCATGTGCGAACATCACCTTGGCAATCTTTGTCATCATGTGATGTGATGTACCATTCAATTTGGTAGCTTGAATTTTCTAGCTATCATAGCTGTAACTCCTGAAGTACCCACTCGTGGTACATTCGTCCGAGGCCATGCTCGAAGGCCTCAAGTTACTGAAGCTCCTTCTAACCATGTGCACCAACCAGTTTAGTAGCCAACCGCTATCAAGGAGTTCTTTCGATAGAGAACTTTAATTTTCAAAAGGCCAGGTCAATTGGAAGCCTCTGTGATGAAAAGAATCATCAAGGGGCAAACTGTTTCTTTAATGCCTCGTGGTATAGCTACTGCATCCATTGAACCTCTTGTACCTAGAAAGCATGATCATGAAGCTTCCTCATCAGAAAATAAATTGATCAGAAGACAGAGAAGAAGGAGATATCTTTAGGCGACATATCCCCTTTGAATGACTAGCAACAAGCAATTGTGGGCAGTATTCTACTCACAATAACTTTGACAATCTAAAGTGGGTAAAGAGGAATAGCTCTACTGGCGAAATAAAGCAGTCCTTTTGGAACTAACCATGTCAATCTCCACCATCACAGAGGAGACAACCTAAAACACTGTCTTCTAGGATACATAAAGTTCTCAAAGTAGCCAAAGACAAATGCCTAATGAAAAGAAGATTTTAGAGGCCTGTGGTGATGGAAAATACTGAAGCTCCACTAAGAAAGTTTTCATCTCTTCTGGTAACTAGCCAACGAGCCCAATACGCTTTGCATGGTGAGCATTGGAGCGTAACACTTGGACCTCGAGTCCAAGAATCTGCTATCGAAAGGTCCTGGCGAAAGGATAAGAAAATATGAAGGCCAAGGCCCCGTAATAAAACTTTGAGTAATAGAAGAGGTGTGACATATGATATATATACTCAAAAATTCACCTCAAAATCAACTCATCAGAAGTGAATACCCAAAAGAAGGGATATCATTGATGAAAGACATGCTGATCGACACCCTGGAGAATCCTCTTGGGGATCCCATCACCGATCAGATTCACCCTTACAAAAGAAGGTCGCTTTGATCACAGTCCTTTAATAGAAGAAGTGTTTGTTCCGCACATTGAACCAGAGATCCACTGGAAACGTCGATCAAAAATTCGGGTGCAAGAAGAAAATAATGAAGAGGACATTATGGAAGTCGAAGTTGTTTATATAATCAGAGATATAGATGAACTCTCAACACCATCACCATGGTAGCGAACTTCAGAAAATTGAACAACATCTATGAAGAAGATTCTTCACAGAAGCAAATAGAGAATAGATCTTCAATCTTTGCTAAAGATGAAGAAGAAGAATACCATAATGAGAAAGAGATCATGGGTGTCAAAGCTATCTATATGATTGAACTAGGAAATGATCAGCCTGGTACACATTTTTATAATCAACATCATCTTACAGCCCCAACAACAGCTGTCTCTGCAATTGCACAAGGAGAAAGACAGTCAAGTTCTTCCCATGAGGATGAGCAAATAGCAGAATAGCAATAAGAAATAGAAGAAGAAGAAGAAGAGCCTGTACTGATTGACTTCATGACGTTAGCTAGAGAGCAAAGAGAAATACAATGTCAGATGGAGGTCAAAGATAAGAAGATTGCACAGCTTGGTACCAAAATGATTGATATAATAGTACAAATAAATATCATGATAGAGATATTACAGAAGAATATCATATCAAGTGCAGCACCTATTTTGTTTGTTAATCAATAGGCAATTAATATTACAACTTCTATATCACCTGCCACTGTGGTACGTCAATCTCCTGTAGTACATGCTACGGATGAAGTGAGGAATGAAGTTAACCCACTACCTCTCCAACCCAAAATTCAAAATCTAGCTAGCACACCTGGAATGGTAACAACTGCTCAGCTAGAAATAATAATCAATGAAAAGATAAAGGCAGTCATAGCCTCGAGCGGTGAAAAATGGTGAGTAAGGTCCCCACTGAATATGACCAAGTGTCATACTCGAAGGGCTACTCAGTGCTGAAATTTAATACTTTCAATGGGCTTGGTAATCCAAAGCAATATCTAGCCCAATTTAAAGCTACTTATGGTAACACAGAGAGCGATGCCTTTAGTTTATTATTAGTAGCTTTTTTGCTTTTTAATTGTCAAATGATTCGTTAAAACCTTTCTTGAATTAGAGGTTATATTTAGAGGTTCATGACAGAAAATCCTGATGGACCTTGCTAAAAGGAGGAAAGATGAGTCAGTGACAAAATTCATAAGTTGTTGGCGCAACCTAAGTACGGAGTGCAAGCAATAATTGAAAGAAGAACATGCGATCCAACTACTAATGGGCAATATGGATGATAAAATGGCACCGTTTTTATGCATGATGTCGATTGTAACATTTCAGGACTTTCTCGATAGGGTGGCTAAATTTGAAAAGTTGAACTGCCCTAAGTCTGAAGTCTATGCAGATAAAGCAAAGAGAAATAAACCTTCAGACTCAAGAAAAAATGAAATTCATGCCGCTTCCTATAGCTCAAATGGTGAAAAGTGGGTGATATATAATGTAGATAAAGGAAATCAGCCAATGTTCAATGATGATAAGGGAAAGAAGTCTGTTTATTCTAATACATAGCCAAAATTAGTATTTGGAGGCAATGACAAATCTCATACTTTCCAAGTGGCGGGGAACGTCCAAAACAAGCAACAAGAGATGATAAGCGAATGCGGCCATCTC
The DNA here is from genome assembly GCA_021442155.1 of Cymbidium sinense. NCBI lineage: Eukaryota > Viridiplantae > Streptophyta > Magnoliopsida > Asparagales > Orchidaceae > Cymbidium > Cymbidium sinense. The sequence goes on from CM038225.1 coordinate 118,612,594, forward strand.
TCAAAGAAAAGATGAACAAAGAATATTCTTTTAGAAGGGATAGTGTGGCTAAATTATTTCGACAAGCAGTCAAAGCTGGTCTACAGTTACCAGAAATCAAAATGCCTGAAGAAGCTGATCAAGTCAGTAATCCAAATTATTGTCCCTATCATCGAATGATCAGTCATCTTATCGAAGAATGTTATGTCTTCAAAGATTAGCTAGAAAGGAAGTATCGACGAGGTGAATTTACACTATCCAACAATGTTCTAGTCAACCCAAAAAAGAGAGTCTACAAGGATGATTACGTCCTCTTCTGTATCATCCAGCAAAGACAAACAGAAGGAGAAATCAGTTCAGATTGAAGAATGACAAACAGTAGTCTCCAAAAGAGCATAAAATATTGAAGAAGCTAAAAATGTCTAGTGTTGGAAATCACCACTTAAACTTATATTGGACTTAAGAGAGATGCCTAAACCAAGTATTTGGGCTTCTCAGTAGCATTCTGATAAGGCTACTTCATCACAGCATGAGAAACAGTCTATTAAGCATGGGTCTCATAAATCAAAGAAGCTGGCTAAGAAAAGGAAGATCAAGAAGAGAACTACAACTCAAAATATCATTAACAATCTAGAGGAGTATCACCAGCCTGCAAGACAACCATTTAAGCTTGCATACTTCATGCCTAAACTTTGCATTGCTGAATCAGATGAAGAAAATAATGGTGAATCTTGTCTAGTAGAGATATGCTGAATTATTTGCATGATGTCAGATGTTCTTCAACACCAATTACTCTAAAATGACAAAGGAAGTAAGACAGACTCGACCAACCTGTCAAAATTTTTATCAAGAAAGCAAGAAGAGCTGAGGAGCTTATGTCTGAATTTTGTTTAATGACTCAAAAAGGCAATAACAGTTCAAATGAACATCTATATTTTTTCGATGGAGAAGAGTCAGACTCATCGATATCATCACGTATGAAACGTATGACGTTGAAAAATGAGTCTAGCCCTTTTGGCCAATCTTCTAGAATAAGAAGGGAACTTGAAGAAACTACCTCTTCAGAAGAATCTGAGCAAGATAAGGTGATTCAAGTTCAGTTGAGAAGTGAAAAAGTCTTACCACCTTCAAGAAAGAAGGGAAATGCAAATAAAGACAAAGATAAACAAATTGAAGTCAACGAGGATATCATTCCCAGAAATCTTAGAGTAAAGCCTAAATCAAGCGAGAAGATAGATTATAATATTCTATCACATCTGAGAAAGATCCCTGCACAACTGAGTGTGTACGAGGCTCTGTTGATGTCAAAAGTCCTTCAAAAAACTTTGATACAAGCTCTCAAAGAGCCAGAGAGTTATGAAGCTTATTTTGCTAAGAAATGCATGATTGAAGCATTGCAAACTCAAGATCTCCCATTAATCACATTTTCTGAATAAGATCTTATGTTGGGAATGGTAGATCACAATCGTCCTCTTTATGTTACTATAGAGAGTGATGGCATATCGATCAGTCGAATATTGATTGATCCAGGTTCTTCTATTAATCTTATGAGTCTAAAGGTATTAAGAGGATTATCACTTGATATCCAACATCTTGGGAGAGATAAGTTGATGGTTCATGGTTTTAATGAAAAGGGGCAGAAAACTCTGGGTTCTTTTATTCTCGCTCAAGTTCAGGGATTTATATACAGAAGCCAAGTTTCATGTAATCGATCGATACATCATTTAGAGCTCTCTTGGGCGGTGGTATGAGTATGACATGGTCCCATCAACTATGCATCAATGTATGAAGTATCTGAAAGATGGAGAAAAATTTAGAATTCCCAGTAACCTACAACCATTCTCCGTTAATGAAGCAAAATTCTATGAAGATGCAAAATATTTCATCCTCAAAGAGCCTAAGCTAGTAGAGCCTCTTGAAGCGGTAGCATCCACTTCAAGAACTAAAAAGTAATTTCATAAAGTGAAAGAGCAAAGAGGAAGAAAGAAAAGCGTCGACTCCCTAAAAGCACTTGATTCTACACCTAAGTCAAGCAAATTAGTTCTTCATTTGGGGAGTAACACAGAAGAAGAAGAAGATATTCCTGTCAAACTTAAGGGAACTTATAAGCTCTCAAGAAAGACAGAGTATGAAATAAATGATTCTAATTCATACTATAATTTTGAATCTACTTATGAAAATATAGTTCAAATGGCTGGATCAAGGAGGATAGCTCACTTGGCAGAGTCAGATGACTCACTCAAAATTATACCCATCCCTCAACAGTGTTTCAAAGAAATCACTCCACTGGAGGTTCATGATATTGAAGAATTAATAACATTCTATGTGTCACCGTTAAGTGAGAGTGGCAGAACAGGAACTCTATTTTACAAATCTGAAGAGTCTCGACCTCAAAATTTGAGCGACCACTCAACATGAAAATTCTGATGAGATAGTACCAATAAGAATACCAATATACTATCCATAGAAATTACGAAGAATGATGCATAAGCTTGGAATTCATATTGGGACTACTAAATATAGAACTCAAATCTTTAACAAGATGTGGAGCCAAAGAAGTCCTCAAGCATCGCAAAGAAGTGATAAGTTTATCACTAAAGGTTGGGTTCATCCATAAATCTCATCAAAATAGAGCTTGTTATAATATAATAGAAGTTGAGATAGAAACTCATAGTGATGAAGAAGATGATTCTCATGAAATTCTTCTTAAAAATGATGAAGAAGTAGAAGCCAAGCCCGCACCTGAAGAACTTGAAGAAGGTGGACAAATAACTACTATGGATGAACTTAAAGAAGTCAACCAAAGAGTTGAGGATGATCCCCGTCCAACTTTCATCAGTGTCCTTCTACCGGATGAGAAAGTTGAAGAGCTAAAAATATTACTTTATGAATTCAGGGATTGCTTTGCCTGGACATATTCTAAAATACCAAGCTTATCCCCTGATGTACCAGTTCATAAACTAGCTATTAAACCAAATGCAACACTCAGTAAGCAAGCTCCTAGGCGAATAAGATTGGAGATTGAAGAAGCAATTAATTGCAAACTAAAAGCTGATCAAGCGCTTCATCAGGAGAAGTATGCAGATATATTGTCCTAGTTAGGAAGAAGAACGGATAAATCCGTCTCTGCATTGACTTCCGGGACCTAAATAAGGCGTGCCCAAAAGATGACTTTCTGCTTTCAATATCAGAACTATTAGTGGACAACACTTCTAACTGTGACATGTTCTCATTTATAGACGGACCGTCAAGATACAACCAAATCAAAATGGCACCTGAAGATAAAAAATATACATCATTTAGAACACTTATTGACATCTATTGTTACACGGTCATGCCCTTTGGCTTGAAAAATGCTGGAGCTACATACCAAAGTGCCATGACGCATATTTTTGATGAGTTGATCCATCAAAAAGTGGAATGTTATGTTAACGATCTAGTAGTGAAATGCTTAAATCATGAAAATCACTTTGAAGACTTAAGAATTGTATTAGAGAGAATCAGGAAATATGATCTCAAGTTGAATCCTCTAAAATGTGCATTCGAGGTATCCTCTAGAAAATTTCTTGGGTACATTGTACGTCATAGAGGTATTGAAATTGATCCCACTAAGACCAAGGCAATTGTTGAGATGCCTCCACTGAAGAGTTTGGGTCAGCTTCATTCTTTTCAAGGATAGTTCACATTCATCCATCGATTCATATCAAATCTATCAAGATGATCTCAACCATTTGCAAGGTTGATGAAGAAGGATGCTCCATTCAAGTGGGATAAGGAGCGCCAAGAAGCCTTCAATAGCATTAAAAACTACTTGATAAATTCACCAATCCTTGTAGCACCTACTCTTGGGAAGCCTCTCATTCTATACACAGCTACGTTAGAAGAGTCCCTTGGAGCATTATTGGCACAACACAATGAAGAAAGCAAAGAGAATACTCTTTATTATATCAATCGGAGGCTGACTAGAGCTGAAATGAGATACTCTCCGATAGAGAAGTACTGTTTAGCATTGATCTTTGTAGTCCAAAAGCTTCGTCACTATATGTTATCTCACAAGATTACTCTAATCTCAAGGATCAATCTGCTGAAGTGTTTGATAACAAGATCAACATTGACAGGTCACTTGGCGGATGGCGTCTTGCTTTTGATTTGATATCACATACGTTAGCGATGAGGGACAAGTCTTAACAGATTTTCTAGCTGCACATCCCATCCCGGCAGAGTCTTCCCTTAACGATGATTTTCCCGATGAGCAAATTATGCTCATTCATGAAAGAGAAAAATCACAAATTTGGAAAATGTACTTTGATGGAGCCTCATCGATCAAATAAGCTAAACCTCTAAATTTCCCAAGGGCAAGAGCAGGGATCGGCATCGTCTTCATAACACCAGAAAAAGGGATAATAAGACGATCATATGGATTGACCAAGCTAAGAACTAATAATGAAGCTGAATATGAAGCATTAGTGGTAGGTCTTGAAGAAACTATTTTCATAGGCATTCAAAACTTGCATATTTTTGGTGATTTTCAACTTATTATAAATCAAGTACTTGACCTCTATAAAATCGACAAGCTTAAGTTAGCTTTCTATCACAAGCAAGTTCTCGCGCTTATGAAGCAAATACCAAATATCACACTAACTTGAGTCTCGCGATCCGAGAATAGCAAAGTCTACTGCTTAGCAAAACTAGCTAAGGAAATGAAAAGTATGAATGATGATTATGTCATGATCGGCATATTTACTCGACGAGTTCTAGAGCCAGTAAAGTATCAATCCCCACAGGTAGAGGGGTTATCAAATCTGACCTAGCAGGATGCGACTCGGGTTGCTCCTCATACTCTCTAAAATCAATAAAAATTATACCAAGAAGAGCTAAGAATGATATTACCTCAGAAAAGTAGTGTGAAGCCTTTACGGTAGAAGAGTCATGTGATTGGAGGTAACCCTTCATCGACTGCTTTAAAGAAGGCAAATTACTGAATAATAAATCACTGGCAGCTCAAATTGAGAAGAGGATGTTGCGCTATGCTTTTGTCAACAACACTCTATATCATAGATCATTTGAGCAAATGTGGCTATGATACCTAGATGTAGATGAAGCTAGCAAAGTAATGGTTGATGTTCATGAAGGACTTTGTGGTGCACATCAATCAGGTCCCAAGATGACAGTAAAGATCAAAAGGATGAGTTATTATTGGCCATCTATGGTGAGAGACTATATTTTATGCTAAGAAGTGTCATGAGTGTCAAGTACATGGGAATCTCATACATCAACCTCCAAATTCATTACACCCAACAATAGCATCCTGGCCATTCGAATGTTGGGGTACAGATGTAATTGGATCAATTGTTCCACTGGACACCGCTTCATCCTAGCAGCGATTGATTATTTCTCTAAGTGGACTGAAGCTATCCCATTTAAATAAGTTACTGTCGATCGAGTGATTAACTTCTTCATGCATAATGTGGTCTATAACTTTGGAGTGCCACGCTGAATAATTTCTAACAATGACATAGCCTTTAAAAGTGCAAAGATTTATAGATTTGTCGACGACACAAAATTGATTGGTAATACTCTTCAATATACAATCCAAGAGAAAATGGCTTGGCGGAAGCCTTCAACAAGACATTAGTCAAATTGCTCAAGAAGATTCTCATTAAAAATAAGACAGAATAACATACCAAGCTAATAGAGGCTCTATGGGCGTATCGACCACCTGAGGCCATAAAACCTTCCTATTTGGTATTTGGGCAGTTCTTGTGCTAGAAGTTGAGTTGCCTTCACTTCGAGTAGCCATCCAATACAATCTAACTGAAGATCAAAATGCTCATCTGAGAATGGAGGAACTCGATGCGCTTGATGAAGTTAGATTGCAAGCTCATCAAAATCTGGAAGTCTATCGAGCAAAAATGCCCAGGGTTTTTGACCATACGGTGCGGCCTCAAACTTTCTAGAAAGGAGAATTGGTCCTGGTGCTGAGAAGGCCAATTACTCCTAATCAAAAATTCGGTGGCAAATTTGAGCCTAACTGGGAAGGCCATTTTGTCATTAAAAAAAGTGGGAGGGGCATACCAACTTATCAAGGGTAAAAGACCAATCGAATTAATGGTCGATACTTGAAAAAATACTACATGATGACCACATTCTCGAGGTAAGAAATCCCCGAGGAGCATTTTTTTTAGTATATCTATGTAGGTCGACACCATGCTTCATGTCGAGATTCTTAAATAAACATACTCCAGATGAAGAACCTTTCTGTGAAAATTTCCCTGTTACACATGGAGCATTTTTAGTTTTTTTTTTTTATATATAGATTAAATCAATGTTGTATGTTAAAATCTCCTTTAGAGTATATCAATTCAAATTTTGATGTATTTGTATATTTTCAACTTGAAAATTCTCCTAAATGTACTTTAGAATTCTCCCTGCAAGATAGGGGGCATTTTTAGTTTATGTTAAGTTTATTTGAGTTGATGTCATTATGATGAGATGAATATACAAATGACATTACAAGATCAAATAAAAGCATCTTTGCGGGAAATCTAAATAAAAGTTTATCTCCTTTTACCGAATAAGAATCATCTGACAAATCCCAAAATCTCCATGCTTGCAGCTAAAATGATCCAATTTTAAGCTTCAACCAATTTTTTAACAAATGTGACCCTCTCACATTTGTTGACTCTATAGCCATCAAGTCAAGTACAAATCAAATTGACGAATGATGAGTGGCGGTCATGAAACTAAGGCTTAAAATGCACTAGATGTCACTGAAAATGGTCGAAACAATCTCTGATCGGCGAACGGACTTCGCCATCGTGTTCAGAATGTCGAAATTGATCAAAATATAAATATTGTAAACTATAACGAGCAATCGATTAAGCGCTTGAGTTATCAATGTGTCGATGCATATATCGGAGTTAAGAAGTTGCGACAATGACCAAACTCAGTTATGATCACCTTCAAAATATCAAAACTATCAAATAAGATTATTCACACTTGATGAGTCCAAATGTCGAATAATCGGAGTGAATCGTGCAGACTAAAATGCCGACATCACTAAAATGATAAATGACCCTCGATGATGCAGACTTTGCCATCACATTCGAATATTGAAACTAAAGATATAAATATTGCACGATAATTAACCAATCAAGCAATCAATTGCTTTGCGTATATCATTAGAAATGCGATAATGACATCCGTTCATGAAATTGATTGTGATGTTAACTTTGAAATATCAAAAACTATCAAATGAGACTGTTCACGTTTAATTCAGATGAGTCTATGCGAATGTCGAATGATTTGAAGTGTAAGTGCATAAATCAAGACTGAAATGCACAGGACGTCACCAAAATCAACTCAAATGACCTCCGATAGATGAACGGACTTTGCCATCATGTTCAGAATGTCGAAACTGGTCATGATATAAATATTGCACAACTTGATGATTAACTGATCAAGCGCTCGATTCATCAATGTGCCAGCACACATATCGAAGTCAAGAGGCATCGACATAAGCCAAACATTCTCCGTTTGTGAAATTGATTACACTGTTAGCTTCAGAACATCAAAATCTATCGAATAAGACTATTCACTCTAATTGACAAGTCAGTGTGAAAATCGGGGTGTGAAAGTGGTGCACGAAATGGACTCAATTTGTCGACTTGAACCAAACGGACTCCAATTCAAAGCATATCTTTGTTTTGACACCAAAATAAGCTAAGATTGACATATATATTTGCTATGCAATTTTATTGGTATAAAATTGATTTTAAAGGTGATTAATTGCTTAAAAAATTAAATAAACTTAAATCTAATTGTTCCTTTTTCTTTGTTTTATGTTTCCCTTAACTGAAAAAAAAACTGCTCCCTCTCATTTTGGTTGGTTCAAAAAAAAAAAAGGAAAAAACGGTTCCACCGCTCCTCTCTTTCTCGATTCCCATGCTCCAACCTCCCTCTGCACTAGTAAATTCCCATCTCTCTCCCTCTTGATCTTTTCAGTCGTCGTCGGTCTGTCCATCCCTACAGTGCTCATTTGGCGTCCACCATACCGGTATGAACATCCGTGGCATTGCCTCCATCTTGCATGAGCCTCCGACCAGTAAGCATGAGCACATTCAGATCCCCTCAGGGCCAAAATTCCGCTGCATCCATCAGACCCACTCATTGCGCGTATCCATAAATTCGCTTATTCGACTGCTCACCGCTTCCAGATTCAACAGCCTCGCATTCTGCTCCCCGACCCATTCCTATCGCGTCCGCTGGCAGCTCATGAGATTCGGCCCATCCAGCAGCTGGCCAGAACCTTCTTCCTAGCCATGACCGTCCAATTTTCGCCCAAGCGGGAAGAACATAGTCAAGAGGTGAATTCTCCTTTCGATTTTCAGCATCGCACTCCTCACTTTATCCTTCCAATTTTTTCTTCGCCGCAAATCGGGGAAAAATATCGTCAAGAGGCTTCTTTTCGATTTTGGCATTACTCATTACCTCCTCAATTTGCCAGAGCAGAAGCAACACCATCAAGAGGAGGGTTATTCTCTTGAATTTCAGCATACCCAACCTTATTTCCTGAGCATTACGACGCCAAAATGAGTCGACATGTGGGATCTGTGAATGTGGATATATATATATATATATATATATACATGCTTGTGTTTTTTTGCAGGTTCGAAGGACTCGTTGTGCTCAAGAGGGTGCGACAAGAAGAAAAACTAGCTGTGGTGTCACAAGACACTGCTCGCTACACTCAAGAGGGCATACCGAGTAAACCAACTTCCGTTAGATGTCGCTCCCCCTAGATGAAATGTTGCCGAAATTTTATCTAATTTCTAGACTTAGAAAAAAAATTGGGAATGAATATATATTGCATTTATCTTCTTTCAGGTTTGAAGGCCTCGTCGTGCTCAAGAAGGCGCGATGAGATGAAAACCTGGCTGTGGTGTCGCAAGACACCACTCGTTATTCTCAAGATGCAAGTAAGCTAAACACCCGACCTCTACGGGGATGGCAGAGAAATAGCCAAAAATCAATCTTTTGACTTAGGAAAAATGGGAAAGTGAAATGAATAGGCTTAAGAACATTAAGTAAGGAAACCTGCAGCTAATTTTAAACTAAAATTGTCAAACAAGAAAAAAAAGGGGAAAAGTAAAATGACATACAATAAACATAAAGTTAAAAAAAAATAAAAAGAATGGTGAAAAGCATTTACCAAATTTATCTAAGCAGAGTTGAATGCCCACTAAAGTTTCTAACTGCTCCCTATCAAATGTCCTAACTCCAACCCTTCAAACAAATGGAATAGAATAGGAGACTCCCTCTTGGCCTTATTTACAGAAATTAGAAAAGGTAGTGAGTGATTTGCTTTGAAAAGAAAAAGAGGGGGGAAAACGAATGTAGCAGAGTTCGAATAAAAAAAAAGGGAAAATGAATGTAAGAAAATTTGAATAAAAGAGGGGGAAAATGAGAATTACTTTGAGGGGTAAATCTTCTTTTTAAAATAACAAACTAAATTATCCATTGAACCTGTAGCTTAAAAATAAAAAATTATCATCGGATCTGCAACTCTTTGTACAACACAAGAAGCATCTAAATCAAAATCTACAAAATCATAGCTTCCTTCAAAAAAATTAATTTCATTCTAATTATGATTTTCAAAATCAATGATTTCATTAATTAGATGAAATTAGCTATATAAATGTGTGTCTCAGAGATTTCAAGTGCAAATTTTAATGTCGAAAAGGTGCTTGTAAATTGAAATAAAAAAGAAAATACAAAATCAATCTCATAATTCTAACATAAAATTACCTAAAATTACTATAAAGATGGGCACACTATCTTTGAATGCTAAAATTCAAGTGTCGGATAATGGGGTTGTTTCCCGGTTGATTAGGGTTAACAAAACCTAAAAATCAGTAAGAGTTTCAAATCGGGTGAAATATCGAAATTAATTACATTAATGATAGATCTAATCCTCTGTTAGCAACTAATAGGGGTGTACATTATTTTGTTTTAACCAACAAACCAAACTAAACCAAAGTTTTTGAGTAATTTGGATCAGTTTTGAACTTAGTAATTTGGATTTTGGTTTTAATTAATGAAAACTTTGGTTTTTAGTTTTTGGATCGATTTGTTAAATAAAATTTTGGATGAAACTAAATAAACCAAAGTAATTATATATCGATATTATTAATTTATGTATAATAGACTTTATTTATATACTTATTTTTATTTATTTTGAATACTTAGTGCGTCTTTTTGGAGGACCATTATCCAATTTTCTAAAATATTTTGGTCTCATAATATGGTAATATGGTTCCATCAAAGTTCAAAACATCATTTAGGTAAGTAAAAATTAGTTTTAAATATTTTTAGCGCATGAAGTAGTTAATTGCATTTTGATTATATTTATATTATTTTGCTTATTGCTTGTTCATTATACAATAAAAAATTATGCAAATAATTTTTAAATGTAGCCAACTTCGGTGTATCCAAAACTGAATCAAAATAATCGAACCAAATTATTATTCGGTTTGTTTGGTTTTGTATTTTATTTGGTCGGTTTGGTTCAATATTTTTAGAAATCTAAAACCAATCAGTTTTAAAAAGTTATCATCCAATCCATCCAAATCAACCAAAGGCATACCTCTAACAACTAAACAGAGTTGGCAGGATATAAATCTCTTAAACATATTCAAATTAAAATTTTTTTAAATCAAACTAAGTAGCAATCTGAAACTGCTTAAATGAAACTCTATCATTAAAAATTTAAATCAAACTCAATCTATCCACCTTCCACAATTATTTATCGGGAGGTGATAAATTAAGAAAATCTAGCTCGCAAAAGAGCCATTGTCAAATTAAGTGTTATGCTATATTCACTTCAATCAATTTCACGCTAATAAGGACATGACCCGTGTCTTCTGACTACATGGCTTGGCCAGTAGGCTCCATAGATGAAGTAGTTATGACCAGAGTCCTCTGATCGGGTGGTTTGGCCAGTCAAGCTCCATTATATTACGATCACTACCGTAACATGTATGCTCCCCAATGGCTCTACTTTGAGGTGTGAATCATAGGGTATACTTGATAGGGCAAACAGCCCTCTGTCAGTTAAGGTAGACTTAAGTCTCTCGCAAACACCACCCAGTCTGAGGATTTCTTGGGCGACATAACCCATGTGTGTTCGATAAGAATCCTTGGTCGGTTGTCTCTACCTATCTAAGTAGACCGGGGGCATGACGCGGGATGATGGAACCATGGGATCTAGATCGAGTACGTCATCATTCCCCCAACTATCTGGTTTAAGCTGAAATGATGAATTTCATAATCTAAATTTTGAAACTCCATATCCTGCTACTATACACTACACATTTAGCGATCTAACAACTAACCTTAAGTTCTCTCTTATTGAGAGAGGGTAATTAACTATAGGGCTTGCTTTAGGAAACCCGAACTAGTTCTAAAGTCCTCACCAAATGAGGATGAAATCTCTGGGTAATGTGTTATCTACTATTCAATCTGCCTTCTGAAAATTACATCGACACTTTTAAACCATACTCTCTTCAATTCAAATATTTGTCGAGAGGTCGATGGTGAATTTTTTGAACCCACAAACATTTATTCGATATAATGGTAAAGTCTAGATCCACTTTATACAAATCATTAGGCAGTTCTAAACCCAAATTTTTCGTTTGCAATGCAACAAGCCAGGTGGATCTTCGACTGAGAGCATCTGAAACATTGTTAAGTTTTTCTGATTTATATTTGAATACAAATGTGAATCTTTGAATGTAGATTGTCCATCGAGCATGCATCCGATTAAGGGTTTTCTGAGAGTCTATCGGAATAAGAGCCTTAAGTTTGGAATAGAAAAAGAATCTATCCGAACAAGAGCCTTAAGTATGGAAAGAGATAAAAGGCCTTTTGCTCTATCTAATGAAAGCCTAGGAAAGAATCTGCTCATATAAATGTGATACCACAGAGAAAAATTCCTGCATTGAGATGATTAATATAACAGCTCACAAAAGAAAGAATGCCCGTAGGTAAAAGAGAGAAATAATGAATAATATAATATGATAAATACTTAAAATAAACTCAATAGATCAATTAGAAATTGAGCCAACTATAAAATGCCCACCAGTTCATCTATATGTGCGAGAGAGAGAGAGAGAGAGAGTTTTGTCTATCTGTGGGAGTGTGTGAGAGAGAGAGATGGGAAGCCGAATGCCGAGAGAGATATTTTTCTCTCTCAATGGTCAAATCATTCGAGCCGCTATCATTGATGACCCTCCCGGTGGCGGATGGACCTTGGAGGAGATCTGTTTTATTTGCAACCATCGCCTCGGCAATCACCCTTTCTTCACCATAGAACCCCTCTTAGTCTATGTCCACGCCCCCTGTACTTGTGCCATCGCCGTCGCTGCTGCTGCTATTGTCTCTCCTCGTACATTCCATGAGAATCCTTCTCCTTATAGTCATCCCAAGGGATACGATAGCCCTTATAATCAACCTCCTCCTCCTCCTGCTGTGTTATTTTGGATGTCATTTGGGGCTAGCTTAGTACTTCGGTTATTTCTACAATGATTGTTCTCATTATGATAGGTACATACAACCTATAATTTCTCTATTCTGAATTCCACTATCAAATAACCATATTATTACATCTTTTATGTCAGTACTGTGAAGCAAAAAGTGCAGTGTACCAACTATATTATTTCTAAAAGAAATTTTTGGAGGTTTAATTTAACTTCTTTATATGTTAGTCTTTTTTCCAAGGTGATGTTGTGGCGCCTCAACATATGCGGATCAGCTGGAACAAAGTGATCATTCCTCCTTATATATTTTTTGGCATGCAGAGCTTCTTTTGTTCTCCAGAAGGATTTGCAAATCGTACCATTACCTACATGCCTTGTTGTTTGTCTATTTGTCTAATGATATATGTATGTATGTATGTATCAGTTGATATAAATTAATTATTTGCATTTGAACCAACAGTGAGCATATGAACATGTATATCATTCACCACTAAGCAATTAAATCAAACAATATATATGAAAATAAATAAATAATATATCATTATAGTGATCTACATACATAAATAATCTTTTGTGGTTCGATCAACCTACACTGGAGAGAAAATATTACGTCGAAGTTGACGTAGCTTGCGCCGACAATAGCACATATCCATTATAAAAGAAAAGGCATTTTTTCACTTAACAATGTTGTCACTTGACGGTGCTTAACGATGCCATTTACGTAAACTCGGGCCAGGCCCGGCTCATCCTGTTCAAATAGTGGGAGGAGAAAATATTACGCGTGTTGTTCCATATTCTTCGGTACAGACCAATTTAGGGATTTCTTTTTTTAAAGTATTCTTTCATGACTCTCTCTCTCTTAGACCTTCTCGAGATTTGCTAAATCTTGGGCATTAAAATTGTGAGGTATTTCTTCCTACATTCTTGAACTTTAATGAATTTAGGGTTTTCTCTGTTGCTCTCACCGTCAAATAGGAGAACATTTAGAACATTTGAGCTCTTTAAAGGAAAGGGACATGTTTTACTGGTATTTGCATATATTTTGTATGTGTACTCTCTGTACTCTCATGATGATACATGCCGTTATTTTCAAAATTTTGAACTGTGGGGCTTGTCATATGTTTAGTATATCATATTGTAGGATGTTTGGTGCTATTTCATGAAGGATTTAATGAAATGTGAAGCTTGTTTAGATATAATATGTTTAGTCGATGGCATTATAATTTGTTTAGGGTTGCTTGATGGCTATTTGCTTCAGTTTTATATGTGTACTCTCTGTACTCTCAGGAGAGTACAACCCATTTTATCATATTTTTTTAAGATTTCTAACACTGTTTGGATATAATATGTTCAGTAAATGGCATTATAAGTAGATTGAATGGTTATTAGTTAGTTTCTAGGGTTATTTTACATGTGTACTCTCTGTACTATCTTGAGGGTACACCCCATTTTCTAATTTTTTTCCCATCTTTTAAACTATATTTGTAGAGAATATGTTTATTAGATTCCATTAGAAGCAATTTGGAGGCTGATTGATTAATTTTTAGGGGAGATTTACATTTGTACTATTTATACTCTCATGAGAGTACAAAGTATTTTGCCATTTTTTCTAGTTTTTTTGGCCTGTTTAGAGAGTATATGTTTATTACATTCCATTAGAAGCAATTTGAAGGCTAATTGGTTAGTTTTTAGGAGAGATTGACATCTGTACTCTCTGTACTCTCATGAGAGTACAGAGCATTTTGTTATTTTTTTCTAATTTCTTTGGTCTGTTTGGAGAGAATATATTTATTACATTCTATTAAAAGTAATTTGAAGACTGATTGGTTGGTTTTGGAGACAGATTGACATATGTACTCTCATGAGAGTACATATCATTTTCTCTTTTTTTTTCCAATTTTTTTGGCCTGTTTGTAGAGAATATATTTATTACATTCCATTAAAAGTAATTTGGAGGCTGATTAGTTGGTTTTTAGGGGAGATTTGTATATGTATTATTTGTACTCTCATGAGAGTACATAGCATTTTTTTTCATTTTTTTTAGTTTCTTTGGCTTGTTTGGAGAGAATATGTTTATTACATTCCATTAAAAGTAATTTGGATGCTCATTGGTTAGTTTTTATGAGAGATTGTCATCTGTACTCTCTGTACTCTCATGAGAGTACAGAGCATTTTCTTTTTTTTTTAGTTTTTTTGGCCTATTTGGAGAGAATATATTTATTTGATTCCATTAGAAGAAATTTGGAGGCTAAGTGGTTGGTTTTTATAAGATATTTACATCTGTACTCTCTATACTCTCATGAGAATGAATTTTATATTTTTTTGGTTCTTTGCTTTGTTTGGCGAGAATATATTTATTCCATTTAGAAGCAATTTGGAGATTGGTTGGTTTTAGGAGAGATTTATATCACTCTCACTCTCATGAGACTATTTATTTTGTCATTTTTTTTAGTTTTTTGACCCGTTTGGAGAGAATATATTTATTACATTCTATTAGAAGCAATTTGGAGGATGATTGATTTGTTTTGGAAGCAGATTTATATGTAAACTCTCTATACTCTCATGAGAGTACAGAGCTTTTTCTCATTTCTTTCTAGTTTCTTTTGCCTGTTTGGAGAGAATATATTTATTATATTCCATTAGAAGTAATTTGGAGGTTGAGTGGTTGGTTTTTAGGAGAGATTTGCATCTGTACTCTCTGTAATCTCATGAGAGTACAAAGCATATTTTCATTTTTTTTTCCAGTGTCTTTGGCCTGTTTAGAGAGAATATATTTATTACATTCCATTAGAAGTAATTTGGAGGCTGATTGGTTGATTTTAAGGGGAGATTGGTATATGTACTCTTTGTACTCTCATGATAGTGCAGAGCATTTTCTCATTTTTTTCAATTTTTTTTGGCCTGTTTGGAGAGAATATGTTTATTAGATTCCATTAGAAGTAATTTCGAGGTTGAGTGATTGGTTTTTAGGAGAGATTTACATCTGTACTCTCACGAGAGTACAGAGCATTTTCTCATTTTTTTTCCCCAATTTCTTTGGCCTGTTTGGAGAGAATATGTTTATTAGATTTCATTAGAAGTAATTTCGAGATTGAGTGGTTAGTTTTTAGGGGAGATTTGTATCTGTACTCTCTGTACTCTCGTGAGAGTACAGACCATTTTGCCATTTTTTTTCCAATTTCTTTGGCCTGTTTGGATAGAACATATTTATTACATTCCACTAGAAGCAATTTGGAAGCTGATTGATTAGTTTTTAGGGGAGATTGATATCTGTACTCTCTGTACTCTCATGAGAGTACAGAGCATTTTGTTATTTTTTTTTCTAGTTCCTTTGGCCTGTTTGGAGAGAATATATTTATTATATTCCAATAGAAGTAATTTGAAGGCTGATTGTTAGTTTTTATGGGAGATTGGCATCTGTACTCTATGTACTCTCATGAGAGTACAGAGTATTTTGTCATTTCTTTTAGTTTATTTGGCCTGTTTGGAGAGAATATATTTATTACATTCCATTAGAAGCAATTTGGAGGCTGATTAGTTAGTTTTTATGGGAGATTTGCATATGTACTCTCTATACTCTCATAAGAGTATAAAGTATTTTTTTTTCATTTTTTTTCAGTTTCTTTGGCCTGTTTGGAGAGAATATGTTTATTACATTCTACTAGAAGTAATTTGGAGGCCGATTTGTTAGTTTTGGAGGTAGATTGGCATCTGTACTCTCTGTAGTCTCATGAGAGTACAAAATATTTTTTCAATTTCAGTCAAATTTTTTGACCTGTTTGGAGAGAGTATGTTTATTACATTTCATTAGAAGCAATTTGGAGGATGATTGGTTGGTTTGCAGGTAGATTTGCATGTGTACTCTCTGTACTCTCATGAGAGCACAAAATATTTTCTCATTTTTTTCCAGTTTTTCTGGCCTGTTTGGAGAGAATATGTTTATTACATTCCATTAGAAGTAATTTGTAGGCTGTTTGATTTGTTTTTAGGGGAGATTTGCATATGTATTCTCTATACTCTCATGAGAGTACAAAATATTGTGTCATTTTTTTCCAGTTTCTTTGGCCTGTTTGGAGAGAATATATTTATTACATTCCATTAGAAGCAATTTGGAGGCTAATTGGTTAGTTTTTAGAGGAGATTGGCATCGGTACTTTCTGTACTCTCATGAGAGTACATAGCATTTTCTCATTTTTTTTCAATTTCTTTGACCTATTTGGAGAGAATATGTTTATTAGATTCCAATAGAAAAAATTTGGAGGCTGAGTGGTTAGTTTTTAGGAGAGATTGACATCTGTACTCTCTGTACTCTCATGAGAGTATATAATATTTTTCTCATTTTTTTCCAGTTTCTTTGGCCTGTTTGTAGAGAATAGATTTATTACATTCCATTAGAAATAATTTGGAGGCTGATTGGTTGGTTTTTAGAGGAGATTTACATCTGTACTCTCATGAGAGTACAAAGTATTTTTTTTCATTTTTTTTTCAATTTCTTTGGCCTGTTTGGAGAGAATATGTTTATTACATTGCATTAGAAGTAATTTGGAGGCTGATTAGTTGGTTTTTAGGGGAGATTGACATCTATACTCTGTGTACTCTCATGAGAGTACCTAGCATTTTCTTATTTTTTTCTAGTTTCTTTAGCCTGTTTGGAGAAAATATGTTTATTAGATTCCATTAGAAGTAATTTGGAGGCTGAGTGGTTATCTTTTATGGGAGATTTTCATCACATTCTCTCTCATGACTGATGAAACTATTTTATCATTTTTTTTGAGTTTGTTTGGAGAATATGTTTATTACATTCCATTAGAAGCAATTTGGTGGATGATTGGTTGGTTTTGGAGGCAGATTTGTATGTGTACTCTCCGTACTCTTATGAGAATACAGAGCATTTTTTCATTTTTTTTTTCGAGTTTCATTGGTCTGTTTGGAGAGAATATGTTTATTATATTCCATTAGAAATAATTTGGAGGCTGATTGGTCGATTTTGGAGGTAAATTGGCATGTGTACTCTCTGTACTCTCATCCTGAGAAGACCAATTATTCCCAATCAAAAGTTTGGTGACAAATTTGAGCCTTATTGGGAAGGCCCTTTTGTCATTGAAAAGTGTATCAAGGAGGGGTATACCAACTCATTAACCTAAAGGGTGAAAGATTAATGCCACCAATTAATAATCGATACTTGAAAAAGTACTATACTTGATGACCACATTATCGAGATACAATAGAAATCCTCTTGCAAGACAGGGGACATTTTTTTAGTATATCTATTTAGGTTGACATCATGCTTCAAGCCAAGATCCCTAAATAAACCTACTATAGATGAAGAACTTTACCGTGATAATTTCCTTGTTACACAAGGGGCATTTTAGATTTTTATATACAGATGAAATCAGTGTTGTATATTAAAATCTCCTTTAGAGTACATCAATTCAAATATAGATACATTTGTATATTTTCATCTTGAAAATTCTCCTACATGTACTTTAGAATTCTCCCTGCAAGACAGGTGGTATTTTTTTTAGTTTATATTAAATTTATTTGAGTTGACATCATGCCAAAAGACAAGATCGTCAAATATATTCTTATTCAGGTTGACATCGAGCTTTACACCGAAATCCTTGGATATATCCATAATTATTACTGTTAAGTTGTAGAGTCTTGCAGGAATAAAAAGAATCTATTTTTATGCATGAAAAGTTAACCCCAAATGTCAAGAAATTTATCTCTCAGATTTGTCAAATTCTGGAGATCAAGTTAGAAGAACTCCCGATTTCGGAAGCTTCAATCAATTAAGTTGGAGAAACATCAACCTCTACATCCTAAAGTCTAGGACACGGATGGGTTATAAAGGTCGAACTCAACAAGCCCACAAATGGTCGAGTTGCTGATGCTCTCCTCTCTCAACAAGTCACGAGAAAAGGCCGCAGTGAAAGAGTCCACGTTCATCTGTCTGATGATAAAATCACAAACCCACTACAACTTAAGTCGAAGATTCAAGTAGGTTCTAAAGGTCGAACTCAACAAGCCCAAATATGGTGAGTTCGGCTCTCACTCAACAAGCCAGAAAAGGTAGTGAAAGAGCCCCTCATCAATGGCGATAGTTGCTCAATCTCTCAAACTTAGTGATTACAAGCAAGTGGGATCTAAGAGATCTCTCTACTTGATTGATAGATCAAGAAAATCTGAGGAAACTCTCAATTCAGGTTACCTCAAATCAATCTTCATATTACCTGCAAGGTGATATTTCAACATATTCTCAAATGATATGATCAAGCTCAAAGCACAAATCAAAGCCTATCTCCTCATCAAGTCCGTCAAAGCAGAAAGCACAGGACCGAGGAAGCAATTCCATAGTTCAAACAAAGTCGTTGGCCGAACTAAAGGAATTTTATGGTTATTCAGTTTGTTAAAGCACATGTTGCTAGGCTAATAACTCAACATCGACTCTATATAAATTTGGAAGGCTGTCATCCATGTATCCTCCAACAAAGCGCGCAAACAGGGTTCATGGCATGCATACACTTCCTGACAAGTCAATATTGACAAATCAGGTCAATCCTTCTCCAGTCCGTCAAGCTCGAAGCTAGGACAGAAGGAATTTCAAATCCATTCAAGCACGGATAAACCGATTCCCGGTGAGTCCATCAATTTCCATCAAAGCGGTATGGGCGGGGTTCGCTCAATGACATAAAAGAAAGAGATCTTCAGCAAAGCCATTGAAGCATATAGTAGATGGTGTAAGAGCTCTTATCAATCCGACAAGTCAATTTTGACAAATCGATCAAGTCCGTCAGTTAGCATGTCCGGAATAGGGCAGCATACCAATGATGAATCCTACCAAAAAGTTCCCTAAGCTATTGCAATCAAAGCTAAAATGATCTGAGTTCTGTGGCCAGCCCAAATGGTCAACCAGTTTTTAACAAACGTGACTCGCTTCATGCGCGAATCACATTTGTTGGGGGGCATTTATTGACCTCCACATATGTGTCATATATCAAGACAAGCCCACAAGTTAAATTCGATGGACTTGAATAGCGACAGTGCACGAATCAGGGTTCAAAATGCACTAGACGTCACTGAAAATGGTTGAAATGATCTCCTATCGATGAATGGACTTCGCCGTTGCGTTCAGAATGTTGAAATTGATTAATGTAATAAAATCTGATCGATTCGCGCGGAGTCGTCAACATGCGCATATATCGAGCTTCGGGAGGCCGCGAAAGTCAAACAATCTCCGTTCATGAAATTGATCATGCCATTGGTTTCGAAACGCCGAAATCTATCAAATAAGACATTATCAATTAAGTCAGCGCAAAATCGGCGCGCGATTTGAAATTGATTTAGTACGAACAAAAAGCCCATCCTAAAGCAATTTATGCATTCAAAATGATGAAATTATCCTAAATTGATGATATATATATATATATATATATTGACTATGTGCATTTATCGGTGCGAAATCCAAAATAAAATAATTTAAATTAATTTAAAATTAATTTAAAAAAATTCCCAAATTGCCCCTCACGTAGCAACCTTTCCCCCCTATTTTCAGTTTTATGAAAAAGAAAATAAAAAAAAATTAAAAAAATTAAAAAAATAACCACTCCCCCCATTTCTCTCAACTTCCTCTTCATTCTCTCCCACTCTCTCATGCTCCCCTATTCTGAAAAAGTTCTCTCTCACTTACTGGGAGGGGTAATTAACTATAGGAGCTTGCGCATATAGGAAACCTAGAACCAGATCTAAAGTTCTCACCAAATGAGAATGAAATCTATGGGTAGTGTCTTATCTACTATCTCATCCGCCTTCTGAAAATTACATCGACACATTTTATTTTAAAACCTTTGAAGAGGTGGGTTAATTTTAGCTCACAACATAACAAGAAGAGATACACTAAAAATGTAAGAACATAAAAAAGTATATAATAAATTTTATTCAAAAACCCCTTAAAAAGGGGGAAAAAATACACAAAAAGGAGAAAAATGTACTAATCAAAGTGAGATTATAGAAGAGAGAAGCGATGATTCAAGAATGAACTAAAAAATACTCTCTCAAAGATCAAAAATAAATCTCACAAACAAAGGGTTAAAACCCTTAAAGAAAGTGAGAGGTATTTATAGATTTTAGCAAGTCCCTCTAGAAGGAAATACTCAAAAGGCACTAATAAAATAAAAGCACATGGATTTCAATCTTAAGTCTATAATAAAATTAATCCAATGGTAGAGAGGCTCGATTCATATGCTTATACTTTCCAACTAATGTCAGAGCACATGATTATAATCTGAAAGTTATAATAAATTGAATCTAATGATAAATGTTTTTAATCTATATGCCCAAAATTTTCTAATAAGATAAGTGAGATCCGAAAAAATTCAAAGTCACAAATTAATACAGGCAATTTCTTACTTTAGAAATGATTAGCAAATGAATATTTTTCATTCTTGCGAATTTTACCACTTGGTCAATCAATCCAAAATTGAAATATATATCTTTAACCAGGTACTGGTGGAATTTTTGAATGGACGATGATGAGATAGATGTTGCTGGTCTCTATACCTTTCTGCAGCTTGGTACTCCTTCTGGATGGACTGCATCTGCAACCTGGAATAGTTTGCTCTACCCTACAGGGCTCCCTCTCAATTATTATGGATCCGGGTTCCACTCCGGGCATATGCCGTCAACCGTCATTTCTTTTGGCTAATTGAATTGGATGTTCTTCTTGCCTTCTATTGTAACTGATATCTGAGTCCATTGAGCTAAAGCTCTTTTTGCTTAGATTGTTCGTCTGTTATAGTTCTCCTTTGACCCCTATTTTTTTTTCTTTCCTTGTAATTGTTATTCTTTATCTTGGAATGAATTGGGCATTGCCCTCAAATTTTCCAAAAAAAAAAAAACCAGGTGCTTTATTTACATGAAAATTAAAGATATTCTAATCATTTGGACTCAGAATTTCATACAAAGTGGTGCCATTAACACATTCAAGACTCACAAAAACGATAAAATATCGTCATCATCATCAATAGAATAAGACAGACAGGCAATAACGCATCAGAGTTACAGTGCTAGTTTGCAATTCTTTCAGAGAATAGAAGAGCCATCACGCCACCTGTTACACTTGATCCCCATAGGTACAGAGGAGCCACCACGCCACCTAGAAGAAGGAAAAAAAAAAAAAAAACTAGCAGAGAAAGAAATTATATTTATTTTATTTAAAACAAATTTGCCATAAAAGAGAAACCTATGTGTGAATGATAATGTTATCTTCTAGTGGATGTTTTAATGGATATAGCACAGAATAAAAAAAAAAGTAAAGGTAGTATTTATCATGTTGAGAATAATGATGAGAACAAGGATTCCAGAAGCGGCTCCAGCACTGTTCTCACTGCTAAACTTATCCAAACTGGCGGAGAAGGAGGAGGAGGAGGGTATTGATTATAAGAGAGATGATATCCTCCTGGATAATTATAAAGAGGAGGATAGTTTTGGTATAATTGGCTGTAATAATAATTAGGTGGAGGTTGATAAGTTTGATAATTAAAACCATAATTATAAGATTGATTTGGATAGCTATTATTATAAGATTGATGTGAACTGTTTGAAGGTGGAGCGCTGGAAAAGTATGCGATGTGGCGGCTTTTATCGCCGGAAAGATGGGGGCTTTGGAAGGCGGGAGGATAGGCGACGGCGGCCCAGGCACAGTGTGCATGAACGTAGACTAAGAGGGGGTCCGTAGTAAAAAAAGGTTGATCGCCGAGGGGATGGTTGCAAATAGAACAGATCTGCTCCAAGGTCCAGCCGCCGGCAGGAGGGTCGTCGACGAGAATGGCGCGAATGTCTTGACCGTTGTGAGGAAAAGATATCTCTTTCGGCATCCTACTGCCCATCTCTCTCTCTTTCTCTCTCTCTCTCTCTCTCTCTCTCTCTCTCGAATACTCTATTTTATAAGCTGCATATAATACTGAATCTGTAAAGTCTTAAGTTGTCCTCATCACACTGTTTTGTTGAAGTAGTCAAGGATGGGATAAATTAAATCTTCCTTTCCTGTTAAGCAAGACGAAATTTCAATCACTGCAATAGTATGTCGGTTAAGCAATTCTTAATTAGTTAATTAATTAATTGCTTTCAAGTGGAAAGTGGAAGAGCAAACAAAAATAAATAAATAAAAAAATGTCTTTAAATATATATCATCTTTAAAGGAAAAAAAATTCAAATAACTAAAAAGATATTTTATGTTTTAAATTTTCTCGTGTTTAATTATAAATAAATTAACTTCGAATAATATTTTAAGAAATTTAAAACATTATGTATAGCTCATTTTTATTATATTTGAAAATTTCTCAAATATAAAAAATGTTAAAAAATAATTTATAATTTAGTTTGAATTTAAAAAAATTAAGATTAAGATAGCTTGGCAATATGAATATTCAAGGGTATCCTCCCCCGTTGAATCCCCCCTCCAAAACCAAGCGTTGATGTTCCTCCTTCACACATCCCTCCTCAGACTTTACTAGATGACCTTTCTCTTGTTTCTGAACCATAAGTTCCCACGGACCCAGTCCAACTCAACCATAAATGACCTCAATAAACTTCCAACTTCCCCTCCAAAACCAAGCGCTGATGTTCCTCCTTCACACATCCCTCCTCAGACTTTACTAGATGACATTTCTCTTATTTCTGACCAGTTCCCACGGACCCAGTCCACCTCAACCATAAATGACCTCAATAAACTTCCAACTTCCTCTCCTACTCATGATGATTTCTCAGATCCCACCTCTGAAAATCATATGACAAACACCTCCTCTGATCCTCTTCTAAACTCCTCTCGCTCGTCAGGGGTCACCACCCGATCAGCTGCAGTTTCTCCAAACCGAGCTCAGATCTACAAGAATTCGGAGAACATAACCAAGACCCCTGGGAAGACTTATGTTGACCTACACATCCACCCCATAAATTGAAACGAGTGAATATTATAAGATCGATACACAACAAAAGGATAATATAATGTGAAGCAAACTCAAAATATCTCAATTGCGACCGAAATCGTTCAAACTATTGTGCGAATAAAATAACGCAAATTCAACATAAAATGAGGATATATATATATATATATAATATAAATTTTGAGCTCGACAAACGACAAAATATAAAACTTTATTTCAAAAAAAAAAGGGGAAAGAGAGATTACTCTTTTAAGGTAACTTACATATTATTCAAAAAAAAAAAAAATAGAGAAAAGTAACATAACTTGAATTATACTAAAAAAAAAGAGAGGAAGGGAAAAGAAGAAGTTAACATGTTCAAATAATCCATTAAAATTATACATGGATATTATCATTTTGGAGGCATAATTAGTATTAATGAAAATAAAATAAGCTAAATTAAATCAAATCACATAAGTTGTGAACAAAAATAAATTAAGACCAAGAAGAAATTAGATTAGATTATGCATATGAGTATATATATATATATATATATATATATATATATATATATATATATATATATATATATATATATATATATATATATATATATATATATTCTCATTTAGTGATGTAATTATTATCATTATAAATAAAAGAGGAGAGATAAATTTTTTTTTAAAAATTTGAGAAAAAAAGAAGAAGTCAAAATTATAATGAATAATTATGCCAATTATTTATTTATTTATTTTATTTATATTTTGATTTGAAATAAAATATATTTTATATTAAAATTATTTTAAAAAAAATACCCCGGATATTTAAAATAGTTTAAATATTTCAAATTTAATGTAATTCATATTTTATTTTGTCTAAAAAATTACATATTAAAAAGTTTGAAAATGTGCTAAATAAATATACTTTAAAAAATAATATATAACAAAATAATAATAAGAAAATTCATCCCAAACGATATGCATTCAGAACCACCGAATTTGTGTTCGATATCCGTGCCGTGCATTTTAGGCTTTGATTTCTTATTTCTTGATTCCATTAAGCAGATTACTCTACACAAACAAACCTCACTCCTATATTAGTTAATCTACTTCAAAAAGATAACTGAAGTACTTAGTTAAGCACATAGACCATTTAAATATAGGCAAAATTTTTAGATTAGGCTTAATATTAAACATAATTATCAATTTAGGCACAAAAAAAAATTTAGCATTTGTCTCTCAGATGCATAAACGACGATCTGACGACGCTCCTCCTTATTTCTGAAAACCGCGGAGGCGATCATAATCGCCCTTTCTCTTCTACCTCAAACCCGTTTCTTCTCGTTCCGCGCCGGATTTCCACCGCACCGCCGGTCAAGGGTGAGCCCGCCGCCAGCCGTCGAGTGAGCCACCGCTGGAGACGCTTATTTCTTCGTTCGTCTGCCGATTACGGTAATTTTTTTTCTAAATGCTTAATTTGTGATAGATCTCGTTATATATTGCTTTGTGTTGTATGATTTACTTATTTCCTTATGTCGTTTAGCTAGATTTATATGTTTTATATTTTTTGTAAGTTGCATGAGTAAGTTGCAGGTTTTGAAAAATGGATATCAACAGATTTGTATGCTTAATTTCTAAAATAGATTTGAAAAATGGATATCATCAGATAAAGATTAAACTACGTGATTAATGGAAGATATCATTCAAAACTCCCAATGATCTTTATGATTGGTTAGTCATGTCGTTTGGGCTTTCCAACATCCTTAGAATATTAATGAGACTAATAAATACTATTTTGAAATCTTTTATTGGTTAAATTCTTATAGTCTATTTTGATGATAATCATATCTATAGCTTAGATGAGAAGTCCTATCTTCATCATTTAAAAATGATCTTAGAGAGTCAAGGTTAGCTAAATTACATGCAAACCATAAAAAAATAATTTTTCTATTTTTGGGAAGTTATTTTCTTAAGATTTATTATATCTGTTGATGAATTAAAGGCTAACCCATCAAAAATTAAATCTATTTTTGAGTGTTCAACTCTAAAATATTTTGCAAATGTTAAAAGTTTTTATGGATTAACAACTTCTTATAGGAGGTTATCAGAAACTTTAGTGCTATTGTAGCTTCTATCATAGACATTTTAAAGAAAAAATAAATTTATGTGGACCATAGAAGCCAAAAAGCGATGTAATGAATTAAAACTCCTATGACTTCCACACCTATCTTAAGACTTTCTAACTTTAATAAAGCCTTTGAAGTGACTTACAATGAATCAGGTATTATAATATGTGGAATACTAAGTCAAGTAAATCATCTCATAGCTTTCTTCAATGAGAATTTACATGGTTGCGAGGGTTGGGGTAGTTGCTAATTGACAATATCATTCATCTTTATGAAAGCTATGATTAGAATCTACTCTCCCTTCGTCCTTTATGCGTTTGCTAAATATCTTCAACTGAAATGCACAATTGAATTATATCTTGAAATATTTTTCTTCTGTGACTAGGAGAGAGGAAGGATTCTTACTGGTTAGAGTTGTTGATAATAATACGAGGTAAATGCATAGTTCTTTATTATTACGAATCAATGTTAGTGATTTATTTTCCACCTACATTGGTGGAAAAAAATCAACCAATTCAGATCCCACGAAAAATTAACCTGATGGGGTTACAAAATCAAATCATGAGGTCATTGAAGTTAGACCATGCAAAGTCATGTGTTAATCTTATAGGTCGTTTCCCTATTGGTGTTGGATTTATCACTACTCATATTAATGACGTGTGTGAATCTATACTCAACGCAGCTTTATAGTAATTTGAAGTTGAGGAATTACATTGCGAGAAAGAGATGTTGACGATCGAGGAGTATCGAGAGCTCCAATCGATCAATACAAAGACATTTGATTTCCAACAAACCGCCGCAGAAGCTGACGTCAGACAAATGTAATTGTAGGGACAAGTTCTGATTTTGTGGGATCTACCGGGTGATGGTGATGGGTATGAAACTATGTCTTATGCAACAAGTATCGACGATGATGATGATAGGGATGCGATGAGGAGCCTTCTTTAAGGGGCAAAGATCCATCTAACAGAGTCAGAGATCTTATTAGAGACTACTCAGTTAGAACAAGCTAAACATATGAGCACTTACTGCCTAACAATGAGTACATGTGCCATGCTCAAACAGATAGAGAATGGGATGAAGAGCTAACATTTGATGGGCCTTCAGATGAGTCAACTTTTGAACTTGAAAGTTGCATTCCAAATGAACTGCTAGAATGTATGTGCTTTCGGAATAAGAAGCAGTTACTGTTTGTTGTTCAGGGTTGATCTATCATCAACAATGTCGACTACGTGATCTATGCCTCAAACAAAGCCAAGTTCATCATTGCACTCAATATGCGAACTGTTTGCGCGCATGCTTACATACAAGTTCAAGTGAGAGACTGGGAGGTGCAAGGAGAATTGGCAATATAGGCTCACAACATACATGTAGTCATGCCCTCGGGACATAGCAATGCACATCACGCTTTATCGCTTATTTCATTCAACCCGCAAATTAGCGCCGATTTGATTTAAAGCCCAGAGAGATTATAGGTCATATTGAGTCCAAATTTAACATACGAGTGTCCTACATTAAATCCTAGGATGTGCGTCGTAAGGCACTAAAGGTTACTTTCGATAGTTGGGAGGAATCTTATCGATCGTTGGAGAGATTCATGTCTGTTATATGCTTAGTAATGCCAGGATCGGTCTACAGAGTGCAGTCGTCAGAGTTATATAGATTTCAACGATTATTCTGGTCCTTCGAGCCTTCAATTACTTGTTGGCAATACTTTCGCCCAGTTCTATATCTGGATGGGACTTTCCTCCTAGGTAAGTACAGGGGGACTCTACTCAGTGCAGTTGGAATTGACGCAAACAACGGTTTATTTCCATTGGCCTTTGCAGTAGTAGAAATATAAAGTATTGAGTCATGGTGTTGGTTTCTACGGACACTCCAAGACTTAATTTCATTTATCTGTACTAGAGGTGATTTGTGCATCATTTCGACATGCGGGTTGGTACGCAGGGGAAATATTAACATTAAAGACATCGCTTTTGCCTGAGACATCTAAGGGAGAACTTCAAAAAAGCAATTAGACAACTAGGAGTCAGAGACGTTGAGTTCATATGCCAGAAAATGTATGTTGCATGTAATACTAATGATATCCGCATTTTTAAAAGGTATATGACTGATATCAAGAACATCAAACAGAGGCCGATTGGCTCGTCAATGGATGTACATCTGGTCTCCATGATGATGGGTATGCATGGACTGACCACAAATGCAATGCTTCAACAGTACTTAAGCACGCTTTGCCAATTCGTGCAGGTGTAATATATTATAACATAGTCGATACGTTCATGAAACGCCAACGCGAACATCGAATAACCGGCGACTCCACGTTCTCTCCCCGGGCTAAGGCAACTTTGCAGGATAGTGAACATGAGGCAAGGAGATTTCTTGAGCCAATACGAATTAACAGTGATGAGTACCAAGTTTTTGATGCCAGCAGCATAACATACAATGTAAAGCTGTATGAAAACCATATTTGTAGATGTATATGCAAACAACCACAAGCTTATCACATGCCATATCCTCACGTTATTTTAGTGACAGAACATATAAGCCACGCTTCGATGGTCACGCATCGACTCTACTCAAAACCTATCAGGGAGCATTTTATGTCATCCCTGATCGTGACGAGTGGCCAGAACACATAACTGTTGGGAACCTCCCAGAGTATAACCCACCAAATATCAAGAGGAAGTCAGGTCGACCACGTTCTAATAGATTAAGAAATATTATGGATGAAAGTACTACAATAAGTAACAAGATTTGTAGTGTATGTAAAAAGGTTGGCCATAATAGAACAACGTGCACGTAAGGTTGGCATAGTGTGAGCTTTTAGTGGTTTGTTTTGTAAATTGTCTGTTTGGCCATTGTGTTGGGATTACAAGGGTAGGGTTTCATCTATACAACAATATAACTACTGAGAAATGAGTGCTCCAATCACACTCTCCTTGTTTGTTTGGCTTCATCTATACAACATAAGTTAATAAGGTAAAATTAACATGCTGCCTAAAGACAAATCCGAAACAAGGAAAAACCATGCAGAAGGTAAAACTACCAGCAAATAATAGAATCCTGAAGGTAAAACTACCAGCAAATAATAGCAAGGAAAAACCATGCAGAAGGTAAAATTAACAGAAATATGACTAGCCTATGGAAATATCATTTATTTATGCATGAAGTTAATGGATGATATTTGATGATTGCATCATGCCTTTGATTTTATCTTTCTTCTTTTCTAATTATGTGATCATTGAACCTTAAAGCATATTGGCATAACAAGCATACAAAGGGCTGTTTTTGAAGCAGTTACCATGTTGTCTAAGTAGAACTCTATGGCCAATTTAGTTTCATTCACTTGCATTGTATTTTTGAAATAGAAACTACCCTTTCACATTTTTGAAATAAAAGTAAAAACTGCTGCGCATCAAGACTTACTTGCAAAATTTGGTCAACATGAAAGTCGTAGATAATTTAGTTGTGATTCCCACAATACAAATTTCGCACAATTCCGCCACCGTTTGACTCCGATACGTGCAAATTAATTCTACTCACATTACTTTCAGCTTGCGCCATCATGGGAAAAATCTTGCGCCCACATTCATAGATTGTGGTCAACATGAAAGTCATAGATATAATTTTCTGTGATTCCATACATAGACAATTCCGCCACCGTTTGACTGCAGCGCAAATTACGGTCGCCGCTGCGTAGCACATAGTAGCTTTTGTGCACATGCACAAAATCTGCTGCGCTTCGGGCCACATTCACAGATTGTGGTCAACATGGAAGTCGTAGATAATCTTGTTGTGATTCCAGCGATACAAATTTTGCACAATTCCGCCACCGTTTGACTTCGGTACGCTCAAATTACGGTCGCATGATATTTCAGCGAACAGCTTTTGCGATACGCAAAAATCTGCGGCCGCCACATTCACAGATTGTGGTCAACATAAAAGTCGTAGATAATTTCATTTTGATTCCAGCGATTCAAATTTCGCACAATTCCTCCACCGTTTCTGAACTCACTGTACATTCATATTTTTAACTTGCTGACTAGGTGAAGATGATAGCAGGTTTGCTAGTACTGTAATGATATAAATGCTTCTTGGATGCTAGTGACAGAGATTTTCTCTTATTTATTTTTGGCAATGCACATTCTTACTTTTATTTCCATTTTGAATATTAGAAAATTTTAGATGAAGCAAGCCATATTTCTGATTCTGATCTATGAATAATTTAAACATTTTTGGTAGTGGTAAAAAATTCCATTTTGCAATCCTTTTTTTATTGTCATGTTGATTTTGGCCGTGGGAGTTACTTGTTTAGGGAAAGAAAAAAGATCAATCCACTGTCGTGTTCTCTTGTACCCTAACTTTATTTTGTTTCAACAAAAAATTTAGACCTTCCAAAGCTCATATACCATCATTACTTGCTGGATTTACAAGCTTGTGATTTTTTAGACCTGTTGTAGGGATATGATCTCATTTTTCCTTAAATCATTACTCAACAGTTCGCTGATAAGGCCTTTGTGTCATTGCTTGGACTGATAGAAACTTCTCTTTTCTTGGTCCTGCGAATAGGTATCATGCACAATAAGCTATTCAACTTTTTGCATATATTATCATTGTGTATATAGCGTGTCCGTCTATGTCGTGCAGAATAGGTTATTCAGCAAGAGTTTTAACTTTTATCTTTCCCCTTGACAGCCAGTATTATCCTTTGTGTCGGTCATCACTGTTTCTGAATTTTCTGTATTTTGATTTCCTAATTATCGTCAGCTATTTATTTATTTGTTCACCTTCTTTTTTGTTTTTTTACTAGAATGCTTTTGAAGCTTTTTTTTTTAATTTCTGAATAATTTTATGTTTTCTTAATTATCTAACATATTGAATTCAATTGATTTGCCTTTGTTATAGGTAGGATGTCTGCCGAAGAAGGTGCTCGTCCCGCACGCAGGAGGCAAATACGTGCAGAGGAGACTATAGTGAACTAAGGTCCTCACCAAGTTCAAGATTCACTACGCAGTGTACGAGCACATCCTCGACTTGGTAAGACTTTTTAAGTGTAATGTACGGATTATTCTAATATTTTATTTACCGTAATCATCATACCGTAGGTTTCGCTGGATATGTCATCTCATGTACTTATAAGAGTTGCAAAGAACTTGTCTAGATTGATGACCGCTTTACGAGCAGTTGGATTGGATTGTGATCTCGATGCAAGATATTCGTGATAGATCACCACCTTCACAAAGATTCGTGGAACGCCGGTTATGCAGACAAACTCATTCCATTTGCCATTGGATGTGACGATCACATTGCGGATGTTGCTATGATCCTGGGTGTTCGGATAGATGGCGCCTATATTATGTTGTTGGTGAGGGTGCGGCATCTTGACCGATTGTTGTGATGAGTTGATGAGCACATCGAGCGCATTTAATCGCCTACTACCGATCCGACCTTTTATATCACATCATAGTTCGAATGGGGCAAGCACGCATACGCTTTTGCTTACGGGGTCGCGTACATGAGATTCTTACTTAGATCTACCGAGTTTCGCCGCATGCATGTCAGAGCTTACATACTTTTTGCTATTGGTTGTTTCCTTATGCCAGACACATCTTGTTCGAAGATTCACCTGAAGTATCTGCCCCTACTGAAGGATCTTGACACATTCATGGAGTTCTCATTAGGAGCGGTTTGCTCATTTGTACTGAGCTCATGAGGCAACGGCCGGGCGATGAATTTGGTTGCTTACGCATCGGCAGTGGGGAGCTTGTTCATGTCTGCGGAACGTTATATTCCATACCGGCTGCATAGATAGAGTGGGTTGTCAGGAATGAAGGGTTTGTCCGAGTGATGGTCCATATCGAGTTTACGAGAGAGATGGCTACTGAGTCGAAATATTTTTTGTAAGTGTATTTTTTGGGCCCATTTTTGTATGTAGATAACATAGCTAATAATCATTTCAAACAACACAGCTGATCTGGGAGCCATACGGAGTTCAGATCCGTGCACGTGTCGTAGAGATATGCTTACATGGCGATGACATATGGCTGGCTAGAGTACCCTTGATTAGTTAGAAATGAGTTGAGTGGCACATGCCCGATCGTGTGCTCAAGCAGTTCGGCCTTCCACCTACAACCGACCGGTATATTCTTCTTCGTAGTGGATGGTCGAGGAAAGCTAACGTGGGATCGATTACCACCGCATATATATTGTGGGAGAGTGAAGCGAGATTTACTTGTGGTGACTCTTCCGAGTAGGGGGGTGCGAAGAATACATGAGATGGTATCAGTCTTGGGCTTCATTATATATGCTGAAGGCACCTATAATACCCCTATATACTTATTACCCTCAAGCTCCTAGAGATCGACTCATGGTAAGCCAGCAGTTCTTAACTGTAATAATAATTTTTTTTACTAATTTCATCATAATTCGAGTTTTGTCAACACAGCGTGAGCACATATTGAATACCGAGGACATATTCCGACACTATTTTGGGAGGGAGGAAGACGAGTTTCAAAGAAATCAATCAACGATGAGGGTTATGCGACTTGCGCGACATGTATATTTAAATGCGACGACACTAAGATTCCAAGTACTTCATCGTCAGTGCAGCCGGATGGGTTGATGATGGATATTGGTCCATCATCTCCGTGGACCATCTACATATACATTCACACAACACCACGATATCGTACTGGGAGCTATGTGGTCAGATGCACTGACAAGAACAGTTCCTCCTACATATGGGTATCCTCATTCCATATGACACCACCGTATGGATCAGATCATGGTTTTCGCTGACGCAGTCTTCGCCGAGGTACCTAGTGCTACAGGTTACTAAAACAACCATCCGAAAGCAGTGAACAGGAGGACAAAGCACGGAGCATTATCTACGAACTGGCCCCGACGACCACCTACCCATTACACACCCAGAGTGATGCGAGCATCGTATCGCATATCGCTTTGAGATGAACTTGAAATTTTTTTTTTTTGAGATGATTGTGATATAGAGTTGATGAGAAGAAAGTGGTGGTGCAGGAGTAGCTTGTAATACACTTTTTTCAGATTAGAAATACTCTAACACAAGATGTCTGTAATACATGCGATCATTAGGGTTTCATTGCAACTTGTTATAGGGACTTGTACATGGTATTTAAGGTTTTGAGTGGCTGTCTTTATAAAAAATTGGGAGGAAAATCAACTAATCTCAAAGTTCACCTCATTATGAGTAGCGCTTGGCTCTAATTATGTGGTCATGTAATTGTTAACATATATTTCAATTAGATTGAAGAGCATACAAGGCTTGTTGTGCCACACAAATTACATTAATTTGTATGTTGTTTAACTTAAAATGTTCCTCATGACAAAAGGAGTTGAACAATGTACTGTTCTAACTTTCGTCCAATGCAGCCATTTTCTGCTATGGATCGGGCCGCAATCGTAAATTTTAACCAACATGAAACTTTTTGATAATTTTGTTATGATTCCAACGATACAAATTTCGCTCAATTCACAATCAGATGACTCGCACAAAAATGATTGTTGCTCTTCGACCGCATTCAGGTGCATTTGCAAAATATGCTGCGCATAGAGCCGCAATCATAAATTTTAACCAACATAAAAGTTGTAGATAATTTTGTTACGATTCCAACGATATAAATTTCGCTCAATTCAATCAGATGACTGAGAAAAAAAATGACGTTTCAAATTTCAGCACATAGTCACATTGAAAATCTGACGGGTCGAATCGAAATTTTGACCAACATGAAAAATTTACGATTCTAATGATACAAAGTTCGCTCAATTCCGACACATTCCGATATGCATAAAATATGAGAACTATTTCACATTTTTAAAAAAATAAATAAATTACAGCCAGTCGTCCGTATGACGGACGACTATGCTTATTTTCCTAAAAATTTTTTGAAAAAATTTTTAAATTAAGCATGATTAAAACTTTAATTAGCAGAATACGTTTTTTTGAAAATTAGGCGCCCGTTTAATGGGCGACTGTGCGCATTAGTCGCCCGTTAAACAGGCGACTGGACACTGGCTAAAATAATTTTTTTTAAAAAAGGGGAATTTACATACAGATCACACAATTTTTATATATTTACATATCTATCAATAAATGGCAGGGAACGACGGAACGTCTTCCCCTCTCTCTCTGTCTCTCTCTCTCTCTCTCTAGATCAATAAATGGCAGGGAACGGTGGAACGGCAGAATTTTCTATTAATTTTAGGTTTTGTTTGCATTTAATTTCTTTTGTTGTGCTATGATGCTGAATAAATGATGATTGTTTAAAAATTATTGTTAATAATTTAGGGGTTGTTTTTAAATTTTTATTTTATTTTTTAATTATTTGAAGTGTTTTTTTATCATTTTATTTTTTTTAAAAGCATATCAAGTAAGTTTTAAAACATTTGTAATAATATTAAGTGTTTAAAGTTCTTTTAAATTTTTTTTATAATAATGATCACTACTGGTCACAATTATCAGCTTCCGCCACCATTGATGGCAGGCGACCACCTCCGATTGGATATCGTTGAGACCAACTTAGCTGTCTAGGGTCAGCCACAACAATCTAAATTAATTTGTATTAAATGAAAATAAACTTATATTTAAAAAAAAACACGAAATAAAATAATATAAAAACTATTATGCATATTTTATTTCATATCAAAATAGAGAGAGAGAGAGAGAGAGAGAGAGAGAGAGAGAGAGAGAGAGAGAGAGAGAGAGAGAGAGGAAGACGTTCCGTCATTCCCTGTGCCATTTAATAATAATAACAAAAAATATATAAAATATAAAAATATAAAAATATAAAAAAAAATAAATAAATAAATTTTAATAAATAAATAAAGAAAGGAATAAATATATAATAAATAAATAAATATATATATAAATAACTAAATATTTTCTAAATATATAAATAACTAAATATTTATATAATTTAAAATTATTTATTTATTTAACTAATTATATATATTTTAAATAAATAAATAACTAATTATATATATATATAACTATTTATTTATTTATATATTTTAAATATTTTTAAATTATTTATATAACTTAAAAAAGATTTATATAATTTAAATATATAAATAACAAATAAAATATATAATATATATATATATATATATATATACATATATATATATATATATAATATATATATATATATAATATATATATATATATATATATATATATATATATATATATATATATATATATATATATATATACTTTATTTATATAATTTATAAAAATATTTATATAATTTATTTATTTACTAAAAAATTATTTATTTATATATTTTAAATATTTTAAATTATATATTAACAAAAAATTGAGGAGAAAATAACGAAGAGAGAGAGAGAGAGAGAGAGAGGAAGACCCGTCATTCCTGCCATTTAATAATAATAACAAAAAATACAAAAAAAATATAAAAAATATAAAAAAATAAATAAATAAATAATTTTTAATAAATAAATAAAGAAAGGAATAAATATATAATAAATAAATATATATATATAAATAACTAAATATTTTCTAAATATATAAATAATTAAATATTTATATAATTTAAAATTTTTATTTATTTATTTAACTAATTATATATTTTAAATAAATAAATAACTAATTAAAAATATATATATATAACTATTTATTTATTTATATATTTTAAATATTTTAAATTATTTATATAACTTAAAAAATATTTATATAATTTAAATATATAAATAATTAAATAAATTTATATATATATATACTTTATTTATATAATTTATTTATTTACTAAAAATTATTTATTTAAGGAGAAAATAACGACGAGAGAGAGAGAGAGAGAGAGAGAGGGGAAGACGTTCCGCCGTTCCTTGCCATTTATTGATATATATGTAAATATATAAGAATTGTGTGATCTGTATGTAAATTCCCCTTTTTTAAAAAAAAATTATTTTAGCCAGTGGCCAGTCACCCGTTTAAAGGGCGACTGGCGCTGACTGTACACCAGTCGCCCGTTAAATGAGAGACTGTGCTTATTTTGAAATTTTTTCAAAAACGTGCTTATTCCGCTAATTAAGATTTTAATCATGCTTAGTTTAAAAATTTTGCCAATTTTTTTTTGGTTCCTAAATTGCTAATTATGATTAGGATTAAACTTATTTTAAAAATTGTCTTAAATATATAATCATGAAAATTATATAGGTAGATAGTCTAATCCAGAGGAAATAGAGACGTAGTTTTACGGCGGGACTCCACGACGCATGTCCCGCTTTTTCCGTTTACATTAACGAGCAAAGTTAACGGACGGCTTTCCTCGACCCAGAACGCCGATGATGATTAACGACGGCTATAAATAATTTCCCGGCACCCGCCTCGCTATTGCTCGGAGGAATTTAAAAGAACTATATATGATTTAGGTTCGGGTTAGTTTTTTTAAACGAAATGAGAAGAGATACAGAATTCTCATTTCCTTTTACAAAAGAACCATGAAGATGGAGAACGTTGGAAATAACAACCATTTTACGAGGATGTATTAAATATAAATCCATCGCACGCTCGCATTTTTTTTCTACGGTTTATTAGTGATATTCTGTTATCAAAGAGAATATGTTCATTACTTCCAATTAAAGCAATTTGGATGTTTTTTTTTGTCGAATATTTAATTTTGAGTGTTATTTTGCCAGACTGTACCTTTGAGGTGCACCATTTTGACCTTTTTCCCAATTTTTTTGCAAACTCCTTATGATTATGTGGCATCAGGAAGCATTTGATCTTGCGGTTCGATGTGATTCAGACTCTCTTTGGAGGGTACCTTTTGATCTTCTTTTCCGCTTTTTTTGCCAACTCCTTGATTATGAGGCATTGCAGCTTGATTGGATGGGGTGGTTTAGAGACATCTGACTGTACTTTGAGAGTACTGACCATTTTTGACCTTTTTTTCCATTTTTTTTGCCAACCCTTATGATTATGTATGCCATCAAGGAAGCATTTGATGGCATTTTGGGTATTTTCTGGGTTTAGTGCATTCAGACTGCACCTTTTGAGCAGACCTTTTACCCTTTTTCAAGTTTTTTTGCCAACTCCTTAGATTATGTTTAGAACATTATAATGGAAGCATTTGATGTCGCTTGGTGATTTTGGGTGTGGTGATTCAGACCATGTGTACTCTTTGAGGGTAGATCATTTTGACCTTTTTTTCCCAATTTTTTTGCCAACTCCTTATGATTATGTAGTGCATTGCAAAGGAAGCATTTGATGGCGCTTTGGGTGGTTTGGTGGTTTAGTGCATTCAGACCACCTCTTTGGAGGGTACTGACCATTTTACCTTTTTTCCGTGTTTTTTTTGCCAACTCAGATTATGAACATTATAATAAAGCATTTGATCAGGATTTGTTTTGATCAGATTACGTGATTCTTTTGAGGGTATGACTTTTTGAATTTTTTTGCCAACTCCTTATGATTATGTGCATTGCAAAGGAAGCCAGGTTCAACCATTACCTTTATCTTCTTTTCCAGTTTTTTTTTGCCAACTCCTTATGATTATTAGGCATTGCAAAGGAAGCATTTGATGGCGTTTGGGTGGTTTCGGTGGTTTAGTGCATCCAGACCTGTACCTCTTTGAGGGTACCTCTTTGACCTCTTTGACCTTTTTTCCCATTTTTTTGCCAACTCCTTATGATTATGTCAGCAAAGGAAGCATTTGATGTCGGTTGGGTGATTTTGGGTGGGTATTTTGCATCTGTGTACCTCTTTGGAGGGTATCAATTGACCTTTTGATCTTTTTTTTTTTTGCCAACTCCTGATTATGTATGCATGCAAAGGAAGCATTTTGATGCTTGCTTGGGTGGTGGTTTAGTGCAATCCTACCTCTTTGAGGGTATATAATTTTGACCTTTTGATAGTTTTTTGCCAACTCCTTATGATTATGTATGGCATTACAAAGGAAGCATTTGATTCATTTTGTGGTTTAGTTCATTCAGACTGTTACCTCTGAGGGTAGACCATTTTAATTTTTTTTTTCCTAATTTTTTTGCCAAACTCCTTATGATTATGTATAGGCATTGCAAAGGAAGCATTTGATGGCATTTTGGTGATTTTAGTGCATGATCAGACTGTACCTCTTTGAGGGTACAGACCTCTGACCTCTTTTGACCTTTTTTTTTTTCCATTTTTTACCAACTCCTTATGATTATGTTTAGGCATTATAATGGAAGCATTTGATGTGCTTTTGGTGGTTTC
This sequence comes from Cymbidium sinense, assembly GCA_021442155.1. NCBI lineage: Eukaryota > Viridiplantae > Streptophyta > Magnoliopsida > Asparagales > Orchidaceae > Cymbidium > Cymbidium sinense. Next base: position 118,650,412 of record CM038225.1, read on the forward strand.
GGTGGTTTAGCATGCATCTCACCTCTTGGAGGGTACCATTTTGACCTTTTTTCCCATTTTTTTTGCCAACTCCTTATGATTATGTATAGGCATTGCAAAGGAAGCATTTGATGGCATTTTGGGTGATTGGGTATTTTCCATCCATATTTTCTAACATATTTTTGTATCTGCTCGCTGTAAATGTAATGACCCATATTTGGAGAAACTCCTCATAATGAAACATAACATATATATCAGATCTATGCACATCAAATTGGCTTCGTTCAAGGACCATACTAGCTAGGGCCAAACTCAAAGAAATTGAAATCAAAAGATTTTCTATGTGCAAAAGTGGTCAAGAAGTCCGCTCTAAATAGCTTGACAAAATTCCGTAAGGTTGATACAAGAATGGATGTCCACCATGATTAGATTCTTGATTTGAGGGGAATTGGACGATTAAAACATACGTAAAGTCATAATCATTCTTTGGCGACACGACCTACATCTTCTCGCAATGCATGAGCGATTAAAAGGCGGAAGACAATGACAAAGGCGGTATTAGAGCAACATGTATCGCCTATCTAACTGAGGAAGTTGGTAGAGAATATCTGCACCAAAAGAGATGCTTTCAATTTTATTGAAAGAGAAAAGATCGAGGATTGCAAATGGTGATGGTAATGCATTAATATGCTTGTTTAAGGAGAGGCAAGCATCGGATGGGATGTTTGCTTGGGATGTGCAAGTTGATGATTGCTTAGTAAGTTTTTTTTTGTAATGGCATGTCTAGGATAGAATATGATTATTTTGGGGATGTGATAATTTTTGATACAAGCTATCGACTCAATAAATATAATCTCGTTTGTGCCCCTCTTGTTGGAGTGAATCATCACTGGCAAAATGTATTATTTGGAATAGCCTTTTTATCAGAAGAGACAATTGAGTCATTCTCATGGCTATTCCAAACTTTTCTTCTGTTGATGAATGAAAGACATCCTATAATAATATTCACTGATCAAGATCAGGCTATGGCGAGAGCCATTGAATTTGTATTGCCGCATACTCATCATCATAGTGCCAATGGCATATTTCAAAGAAAGCTCCTTCCAAGATTCATTGCTTTAATAGTAATAAGATACAAGGCCTATTTTATAAATGCATGAGTAAGTGTGACTCGAGGAAGAGTTTAAAGAGGCTTGGTATGCCATGCTAAGAAGGCAATTTGCATGATCATGCTTTGTCCGAGCATTATAAGATTAGATCCAAGTGGTCCACTGCATTCAGCAAGGACTCATTCTGCATGGGCATCTTGTCAACGCAGCGTAGTGAGTCCACGAACAATGTATGCCATGGAATATCTAAACCAACAAGTTCGCTCACATATTATTTCTTGGGGTTGGAAAAGGTTATGGAGACATGGCTTTGGAATGAACATGACGAAGACTTGTGTGTACCATCGATTGTTCTTGTTAAGACCACCCAATTAAAAATAAATTTTTATACAAGAAAGGTTTACACTATGTTTGAAGAGGAATTTTGCATGGGGTTGGCCACTAAGTCGATGACGACCATGGAGTATTTGGTAAGAAACTTAGAGAATAAAAATGCATCCATGGGTTGTATTTCAATAGACTACCCTAAGTGACTTAGTTGCAAAAAATTTGAGATGATGGGATTACTTTGTGCCCATCAGTATGAGTTCTAAGAAGATGTTGTGCGATTCGGACAAGTATCTTCTGAATGTGATGGTCTACTAGAGCAAAGAGGGATATTTACAATGATAGTGCATACAGAAAATTAAGAGATGTGGCAAGCATAGATGGAAATGCTTCTGGCATTATTTTCTGAACCACATAAGTCGATATGCATATCAAGCGTCGGCATGTGGCAAGAGAGGGACTATATGCTTGGATCCCTAGAAAACTATATGATGATGTCGACTCTATAATAAGTGGAATTCTCCAACCGACAAAGCTTAGGAAGAAGAAGTTAACCACGATAGATAAGGGAAAAGACATCTTAAAAGATCCAAGCAACGCCCAAAGGGTGTTTCCAACTCAAGGCTTAAGGGATATTGGGAGAGATCCAAGAAAGCCAAGAGTAATTTTCTACTATGTATTTTTTGGTATTTTAAATATTGCTTAATCTTCAAACCCTTCTACTTTTTTGGTTGCGAAACCAAACTACTACCGATAGGGCAAGGTGCTTCCTCACAAGTTGCATCACCTTTCTCGCTATGCTAAAGTGTTTTTCGAGGTACACATAATATCACATCGGCGTAAGAAAGTATCAACTAATACGATGTTCTACATGCAGGAATTTAACTCGAGCTCCACAATGAAACAATCGGCGGGTACACTCGATGATATTATCTCGTGAAAACATTTTGATACATGACATTATCCGCTTTTGATTGGTTCGACTAGATATTTTTTGACTTGTTTGTAGCTCTTAAGCAATAGTGAATGAGTTAATCCCTGCTATGGAAATTGTAATCATTGACAAGATCAATAAATATGTATCATAATAGATCAATCTTGATATTTTTTTCCATTTTTTGCCAACCTTATGATTATGTATGTTGTAAGGAAGCATTTGATGGCTTGGGTGGTTTCGGGTTTAGTACATCTCAGACTGTACCTCTTTGAGGGTACTGACTTTTGATCTTTTACAATTTTTGCCAACTCCTTATGATTATGTATAGAGCATTATAATGGAAGTATTTGATGGCGGTTTTTTTTGGGGTATTTTGCATTGTACTGTACCTCTTTGAGGGTAGATCATTTTGATTTTTTCACATATTTTTTGCCAATTTCTTATGATTATGTTTAGAATTGCAAAGGAAGCATTTGATGGGTGGTGGTTTCTGGTTTAGATGCATCTGGTACCTCTTTGGAGGGTACATACCTCTTTTGACCTCTTTTTCCAGTTTTTTTTTTGCCAACTCCTTATGATTATGTTTAGAACATTACAAAGGAAACATTTGCTAGCGCTTTTTTAGATTCGGTGGTTTAGATCAGACTCTTTGAGGGTACGATCAATTTTGATATTCTTTTCCATTTTTTTGCCAACTCCTTATGATTATGTTTAGAACATTGCATAGGAAGCATTTGATGGCATTTTGGGTGGTTTCGGTTTAGTATCATCTCCTGTACCTCTTTGAGGGTCTGACCTTTTGACTTTTTCCTTTTTTTTGCCATCTCCTTATGATTATGTTTAAAACATTGCAAAGGAAGCATTTGATGCTTGTTTAGATGGTGGGTATTTTGATTTGTACTCTGTACCTCTTTGGAGGGAACTTTTGACCTCTTTTGCGTTTTTTTTGCCAACCCTTCTTATTATGTTTAACATATGGGAAGCATTTGATGGCATTTTGGGTGATTTGGGTGGTTTAAGACTCACTCCTCTTGAGGTACCATTTTGACGCTTTTTTTCCAACTCCTTATGATTACATGGCATTGCAAATGAAGCGTTTGATGGCGCTGGTTGGGTATTTTGCATTTGTACTGTGTACCTCTTTGGAGGGTACAGACCTCTACCTCTTTTGACCTCTTTTGCCAGTTATTTTTTGCCAACTCCTTATGATTATGTTTAGGGCATTGTATAGGAAGCATTTGATGGCATTTTGGTGGGTATTTAGATTCTGCATCTACCATCTCTTTGAGTGGATCAATTTTGACCTTTTTCACATATTTTTTCCAACTCCTTATGAGATGCAAATGTGAAGCGTTTGATGGCGGTTGGGTGGTTCGGTGGGTATTTTGTATTTGTACCCTCGTACCTCTTTGAGGGTACTGCACTTTTGACCTCTTTTGCCGCTTATTTTTGCCAACTCCTTATGATTATGTTTAGACATTGCAGGAAGCATTTGATGGCATTTTGGGTGGTGGTTTAGTGTATCTCAGACCTGTACCTCTTTGAGGGTACGCACCATTTTGACTTTTTTGCGCCAACTCCTTATGACATATGGTATTGCAAATGAAGCGTTTGATGGCAGTTTGGGTGATTTTGGGTGGGTATTTTGCATTTGTACCCTCTATACCTCTTTGAGGGTAATGCACTTTTGACCTCTTTTTTTATTTTTGCCAACTCCTTATGATTATGTTTGAACATGCATGGAAGCATTGATTTTGGTTTTCGGGTGGTTTAGTGCATCTCACTGTGTACCTCTTTGGAAGGTACAGACCTTTTTTGATCTTCTTTTCCTGTTTTTTTTTTGCCAACTCCTTATGATTACGTATAGGGCATTGCAAATGAAGCATTTGATGGCATTTTGGGTGATTTTGGGTGGGTGTTTTGTATATGTACCATGTGTACCTCTTTGGAGGATACAGACCTCTTTTGATCTTCTTTTCCAGTTTTTTTTGCCAACTCCTTATGATTATGTTTAGGGCAGTATAATGGAAGCATTTGATGTCAGTTTGGGTGATTTTGGGTGGGTGTTTTGCATCTGTACCATGTGTACCTCTTTGGAGGGTACAGACCTCTTTTGATCTTTTTTTACAAAGGATATATTATAATCTATTATAAACAATTCAGACTTTGTTATCAAATAAATTAAGCCTCTAAAGCCAATAAATTAATAAAAAATTTATTATACATAACTTCTTCAAATCATTGAACTAATATTTAAATTTTAAAATATATATGCACATGAATAATAGAAATTCTCAATATTTCGAGTTACCATAAAATGAAGTTTTCTTAAACTCGAATAGATTCATAAGAGGTTTAATTTGTATAATTGTTCAGATCAACGATTTCGATTTTGATTTAACTAAAAAAAAAGCCCCACTCCAAAATGTATTAATCATTAACTTCACAGTCAATACCAATCCTAATGTGACAAAGCATAAATTCAAAGCTCATAAATATGTTCAAAGTCAGAATAAAGTACGACATGTTAAGCACAACTAAGCAACAATCTATCCTAGTAAATAGAATTACTAATCAACATTTACCTCACAATCGAAATATAAAAAATATATACCGCAACAAACCACACTACTTCATTAAATCATCACGTATAACTACACTACATATCAACTAAAGATATTTAAATCATTAATCATAAAACAAACAACGAGCCATTTCCGTGAGCAAAAATCTAAGCATTTATTTTGAAAAGTTATTTTTATAGATCCATCTCATAGAACTAAACGGGAATTATCAATCATCACTATCAAATACAAATAGATCCATATCATATGTGAAAATATACAATGCGAATCACTATTCATGACAAGGAAATGCTCCATATTCAAGGAAAATATACAATGCGATCAATCACACTTTATTGCGTGGAAATCACTCTTTATTGCATTCACCTCCATGCCAAGTCATCTTCTTCTTCTATTGTGTGACTTGCTCGAGGAAAGTCAGTTAGAGAGATGAGTTCTCTTCACAAGACTTGAAGAAGAGCTCTTGGAATTAGCTTTGGGAGCTTCACTGATCAGATGCATGCACTTCAACAGCTGAGTCTTCAAAGTAGAATAAAATATCATCCCAGGTCCATGCACTTCAACTATATGAGATGAGAGAGGAGAAGTTAAACAAAGCAGAGTAAAATATCATCCCAGGTCTATGCACTTCAAAAAAAAAAAAAAAATAGCTCAGTCTTCAAAGCCACCTAACAGATGCATTAAACAAAATCCTATATCAGACAAAATAATATTGTTCTCACTTCGATTTTAAGTCCCAAACAAAATGTAGCGTAGTTTAACTCAAATAAATATTCATTATCTTTGGCCAATCCTTGGTCTACCCACAATCGGAGGTTATCCGCTCCATGTATTTGCACAAACATTCCGCGACACTATTTTCTTGACTGGTATCCCACTCACTATGTCGACCATTTCCTTGATCGCCGCAAAGCCCCGCCAAAGATCTTCAACAAGTAATTTGATCTAAATAGAAAAAAAATTTTAAGTTGGATCGGAAAAAAAAGATGAACCGAGATTTGAAAATAGTTCTTACAATCTCGTGAAGAATGCTCTTATGGGTTGGTTTGGGCAATGAGTCATAAAAATACCAGCCTCGATTTAATATGTCCAACCAAGAGTGTCCAAGGTCGACATCTATAATCGGCATTAAGCGTCCGCAAATGATATGTCGGATCTTGCTTTCCATCTTCGTGCCGCACCATAACTGCAGAGAAAGAAGAGAACGATTACACATTACTTTCATCTAAGCAAACAAGATAATCAATATAACATTCTCGGGTAACATACCCAATGCAAGCATGAAATGTACAAATATGGTTCATGCTGCGAGCATTTCCCTAGGAAGGCGAAGGCATCAATGTGTGCATCTCGAGAGATATTGATCCACAAGAACTCATCGACCGCCTCGTAATAATGATATTCCCGCTGAATATCAGACACCGCAATTAATAAATATTTTAAAGTGATCAATCAACCAGTAGGTTATTTTACATGGAAGGACCCGAAGAGGCTTGACTTACTTGTCCTTGAACCGAGCACGACGTGTCAATAAGATCGAGCATTCGCAGGCAAAAACCGATGAGAACTCGACAACATGAAGTGCCTCTGATGCCTGCAATGAAATTACTGATGACAAAAGCTAGCGATGAAGAGCTACATTCACTATGAATAAATTCTCGATCTGCTGAGATGATGCATACCTCCGACTGATGCTCCTCCACCACGACAATGGCAGTCTGTGGGTCATCGACCTCTATTGGCTCATCACTAACCTATAAAATAATTTAGTGATGACGAGCTAGCTAAATATGACTTTGATCGAGATCGAGATTATTAATACTCGATGCTCCTCCACCACAACAGTAGCAGCCTGTGGGTCATCGACCTTTATTGCATCATTGTATAACCTATACAAAATTTAGTGAAAGACTATTTCTATTATCTCAAATTTAAAGAAAGTAACTTAATCGATGCTCCTCCACCACAAGATCACCGAATTTTATTGCATCATTGTGCAACCTATACAAAAATTTAGTGAAAGACTATTTCTATTATCTCAAATTTAAAAGAATTTTAATACCTCCGATGCTCCACCACCACAACAAGAGTACTGGGTCATCGACCTTTATTGCATCATCTGCTAACCTATATAAAATTTAGTGAAAGACTATTTCTATTATCTCAAATTTAAAAGAAAGTAACTTAATGCCCTGATGCTCTCCACCACAACAAGAGCTGGTCATCGACCTTTATTGCATCATCTGTGCTAACCTATACAAAAACTTAGTGAAAGACTATTTCTATTATCTCAAATTTAAAAGAAAGTATCTTAATACCTCTGCTGCCGGCTCTGCAGCTTGAGTGGAGGCCACCACATCATTTGTTCTTGCTCGAGACTTCTTGTAAGTGTGTGTGAAAGGGGAAGTAACAATTTTCCTCTTTCTTATCTGCCGAGCTTTAACACCACGCCAATGTCGCCAATCACGTTTCACATGTGTAGTGGTGGCCTCCACAAGAACCTGGTCAATTCCACGGCTTCCCTTTGAAGTATCCAACTCAAGAATGGAATCTCCTCGTGGTAGCCTCCACAAGAGCTTCCTCTATTGTACCCTCCTCGACACGCGGATAGTCTCCCTGGGTACCATCCACGTGGGGAAGCTACCGGTAGCCTCCTCAAGAGTTTCGTGACCCCAGAACCTCCCGCATTTGGGGTGGTAGGACCTCACGCCTGGATAGACATCCTCGATAGCAAAGAACCCAAAATCAAGCTCATCCAACCTCGCCATTATTGTATGGAAAGACGATATCCTCTCGTGTCCTTCAAACCTCAGAACATCCTCTCCACCGCAAAGTCTCTGGGGGGTAGAGGGGCGTGCTAGAAACACCGGCTGGGAGAATATCGAGGAGAGATATGGGAGAGTCATGGGGCTTGAATTGGACTTAAAATGGGACTACTATCTGCCCACATGTCTAGATTGTTGAGGACTCGAATGAAGGAGCCAATTCTCGCCTTCCAATAAGTCCTCGAATGAAAGGCATCTGTAAAAGGATAAAAAATTTTGAAGACATACAACATAAATGGATACATTCTTATTTGAAATAAGTGATATTATTATATGTCACCAAGGCCCTCCCAAACCAAGGAAAGCATTTTTGGGAACTCTATTTTAGCCCATCGCAAAGATAATGGCTTTGCAGTTTAGATGACGGGCTTATGATGCTTATGTGCTCAGCCGCCCATATCTATAATGAATATATTAAACAGTAAAATTCAAGACATTATATTTCACATTAATGGAAATATAAAACATACCATCATAAGAGTGACAAATCCACTCATGTAGCCACCGCCTTCCTGTCAATCTTTGATGCAATATTAAATCGGGAGTACTAAATGGCGCTTCATTCAAGAAATCTATCTATATATCAAGAAGCAATCAATTCCGATGCCACCTGTAATTGTGATATACAAAAATAGATTTGACGTAAGAAAATGTATATACAACCGACAAATCACGAGTAACGAGCCATCTCAATTCTCAAGTCGCTCAGAATCGATGAGCAATGGGATTTCGCCATACAACCTTCTCCTCTCGTTTGGCATCCCTATCATCAATGCAACTTCATCGTGTGAAAGGAATGTACCGCCCACCCGCAAAAGCTTGCTTTTTTTATGTCCCATCAGACAGATCGATGTAATGGCAACCGAGTCTTGCTTGATGGAGTCTAATGAATTGATGGAGATGAAGCTTCTTTAAAATGTCGGGTTTTCATCAAGAAAGCATCGTAATATTATCGAACACATTTCTCAGCAGTAGTCGACCAAGTTATCCTTTTCGCACATGGTTAACTTCAAAGACAAGTAATAGGTCAAAATGGTTTGATTCTCCAAAGAGGTACACTGTGGTACGTGATGCACTAAACCACCCAAACCACCCAAACCGCCATCAAATGCTTCCTTTGCAATGTTCTAAACATAATCAAGGAGTAAAAAAATGAAAAAAAGGTCAAAATTCAGACTCCAAAGAGGTACACAGGGTACAAATGCAAAATACCCACCCAAAATGCCATCAAATGCTTCCATTATAATGCTCTATACATAATCATAAGGAGTTGGCAAAAAACTGTCAAAAAAGATCAAAAGAGGTCCCATCTCCAAAGAGGTACATGTGGTACGATGCACTAAACCACCCGTAACCACCCAAACCGCCATCAAATGCTTCCTTTGTAATGTTCTAAACATAATCAAGGAGTTGGCAAAAAAATGTAAAAAAGGTCAAAATGGTCTCAGATTCTCCAAAGAGGTACTGTGGTACAAATACAAAATACCCACCAAAATGCCATCAAATGCTTCCATTATAATGCTATACATAATCATAAGGAGTTGGCAAAAAAAAAAAAGATCAAAAGAGGTCTCATCTCCAAAGAGGTACACAGTGTGATGCACTAAACCACCCGTAAACCACCCAAATGCCATCAAATGCTTCCTTTGCAATGTTCTATACATAATCATAAGGAGTTGGCAAAAAAATTATAAAAAAGGTCAAAATGGTCTCAGATTCTCCAAAGAGGTACATGTGGTACAAATATAAAATACCCACCCAAACCACCCAAACTCCAGCCATCAAATGCTTCCATTATAATGCTCTATACATAATCATAAGGAGTTGGCCAGAAAAACTGAAAAAAAATGATCAAAAGAGGTCTGTACCCTCCAAAGAGGTACACAGGGTACAGATGCACTAAACCACCCAGAAATCACCCAAACTGCCATCAAATGCTTCCTTTGCAATGTTCTAAATATAATCATAAGAAGTTGGCAAAAAAACATGTGAAAAAAGGTCAAAAATGATCTGTACCCTCCAAAGAGGTACACATGGTACAGATGCAAAACACCCACCCAAAATCACCCAAACTGACATCAAATGCTTCCATTATAATGTTCTAAATATAATCCTAAGGAGTTGGCAAAAAAACCGGAAAAAGGGTAAAAAAATGGTCAGACTCTCCAAAGAGGTACACAGAATGCACTAAACCACCCAGAAACCACCCAAACTGCCATCAAATGCTTCCTTTGCAATGTTCTAAACATAATCATAAGAAGTTGACAAAAAAATGTCAAAAATGATCTGTACCCTCCACAGAGGTACACAGGATACAAATATAAAATACCCACCCAAAAAAACCCAAACTGCCATCAAATGCTTCCATTATAATGCTCTATACATAATCATAAGGAGTTAAAAAAAAAACCGTAAAAAAAGATCAAAAGAGGTATGTACCCTCCAAAGAGGTACACAGGTACAGATGCACTAAACCATCCAGAAACCACCCAAACTGCCATCAAATGCTTCCATTATAATGCTCTACACATAATCATAAGGAGTTGGCGGAAAAACTAAAAAAGGTCAAATTGATCAGAATTCTCCAAAGAGGTACATGGTACAAATGCAAAATACCACCCAAAACCACCCAAACCGCCATCAAATGCTTCCATTATAATGCTCTATACATAATCATAAGGAGTTGGCGAAAACTAAAAAAGATCAAAGAGGTCTCCTCCAAAGAGGTACACTGGTACGATGCACTAAACCACCCAAACCACCCAAACCGCCATCAAATGCTTCTGCTTGTTCTAAACATAATCATAAGGAGTTGGCAAAAAAAGCGGAAAAGAATATCAAAAGGTCGTACCTCCAAAGAGGTACACGGATACGATGCACTAAACCACCCAAAACCACCCAAAATGCCATCAAAATGCTTCCTTTAAATGCCCTATACATAATCATAAGGAGTTGGCAAAAAAAAAATGTAAAAAATGGTCTCAGACCTCCAAAGAGATACACGGGGTACAAAATGCAAAATACCCACCCAAACCACCCAAACCGCCATCAAATGCTTCCATTATAATGCTCTATACATAATCATAAGGAGTTGGCAGAAAACGTAAAAAAGATCAAAAGAGGTCTGAATTCTCCAAAGAGGGTACAGATGCACTAAACCACCCAGAAACCACCCAAACTGCCATCAAATGCTTCCTATGCAATGTTCTAAACATAATCATAAGGAGTTGACAAAAAATAACTGGCAAAAGAGGTCAAAATTCCCACTCTAAGACAGAGACATACAAAAATAACATATAAAAAACAGCCAATCTTTCATTGTATACTCAGAAGAATAGAGTAAACCCTAAATTCATTCAAGTTCGGAATGCATGTAAATACCTCATGTAGTCACCTTACCTCAATTTATGATTTATACCATCAGCGCGACGCAACCGAGAGGCGAGAAAAATCCTTCGCGGATGAGGAATGTCAACGCCGGTAATGTTTCTCGTTCTTCTTCTCCCGCTTTTTGAACGACGCTAACGGTGGGCTGTGAAATGTACGCCGTCCACACGCCATCGACGCTACGCCGGGTCGGGCGGGAAAGCCGCAACTCCCGAATCGGTAAACGGGAAAACCGACACGCGTTCATTGAGTCCGACGTAAAGCTACGTGCGGACTCCGGACGTAATATTTTCTCCTAATCCTAAACCACCCTCCTCAGTCCCCATATCACTCACGTGAAAGCCCATCTCTCTGTCCTTACTGTGCATGCAAAGAAAATAAAAAAAGGGGACGAACCAGCTCTCTCTCGATCCCTCCAATTTTTTTCGAACTCTTTTTTTTCCCCTTTCGCACGAGTTGCTCTCTCGACTCCCATCACGCGAGCTCCTCCTTCCAAAACCGAGGGCTTCCCCCACCTCCCTCTCTCGTCTCCTTCCTAAGCCGTAACTCTTCTCCAAGGCCGACGCTCTCTCCCCACTTCCGGTGAGCCGCTATTAATCTCACTAAAAATGCTGCACTGTTCTTCCCAACTCATACCAACATCTCCACGACTCCACTCCATTTCGGTTATCTGCCGAAAAAAAGAGATCTCCATCTTCTTCTTCTTCTTCTTCTTCTCTCTCTCGAATTCACAGAACACAAAAAAAGAAGCAAAGTTTATATATATTTTTTCTTTCTTTCGTTTCTTCCTACAGCAAACTCCCTCCTCTTCTCCCTCTCTCTTTTTCGTTCTGTCTCTCTCTCTCTCTCTCTCTCTCTTCCTCTCTTCCCCTCTTTCTACTCTCTCTCTCTAGGTTTCACCGAAAACAAAAACAAAAAAAGAGAGAAGGTTGTTTTATTTTTTATTTTATCCACTTACAGCCAACTGTCTCTCTCTCTCTCTCTCTTTCTCTCTCTCTCTCCAAACCGAGAGAGAAGGATTTTTTTAGTGTTTTACTCTCTTCTCCCTCTTAGCTAGTCCTGTCAAAAAATCTCATTATTCGGCGAATAGCTCATATTCGACTCGTATGTATGATTTAGCTTATTAACTAACCAGCCTAACAGAATGACATTTAGATATAAACCATAACATGAACAATCATTTGTTCGATGTTCGCCGATTTATTAAAAAATTATATTATATTATTGTATGCGAAAAATCGAGAGTGAAAGTTTGATTGTCGACAGTCAGATATACAGCGTAATTAAAGAGCAACGAGACACCTGAATTTTAACGTAGAAAATCTTAAAGAGGGAAAACCACGGCTAGCGAAAAAAGCTTCCACTATTTATCTGTTTAGAGTACAAAGTCTTCCCGATAACGGATTACAATGCATAGAGAGAAAACAAGCGTAATAACGATCGCCAGAATATATGCGGAGATGCGGGTAACTTTCATGGGAATAGTACAATTAGACGATGGTGGTGGCTGGTGGTTGATGGTGAGTGATCTCTGCTTGGTGCAATCTTTCTTGGAGGATCTTCAAGCTAGAGCTCTCTCTTCCTCCTCACTGCTTTTCCTCTTCTTCCTCGCGACTCTTCCTTTCTTCCTTGCTTGGACTTTCCTCTTCTTCCTTGTTTGACTCTTCCTCTTCTTCCTTGTTGACTCTTCCTTTTCTTCCTTGCTAGACTCTTCTTTCTGACTCTTCTTCCTCTTCTTGCTTGACTCTTCCTTCTTCCTTGTCAACCTCTTCTTCCTTGCTGACTCTTCCTTTCTTCCTATTTGACTCTTCCTCTTCTTCTTTTTTTTCCTTTTTTGCCTCTTCTCTTCTTTTTTACTGTTTAGCCTCTTCTCTTCTTCATATGTGGAGAAGGCTATTTATAGATGGGAGGAATTCTAGAATTCTAGGCTCGACCACTCTCCTCGACGGACTGGATGATTCCTTGATCATTTGATGTATTTTGAGAATTTGGATGCCCAAATGAAGTGAATTATAAGATCTGGCTCATTAGATCATGAGACGCTTCGATCTATAAACATTCCATATTTGAGTTTTGGGATTTAATTGATGTCCCAAAGATTCCAAATGATATTTTAAGGATGATCTCGATCGATTTTGACTCAAAATCATATCGACATCAAGATTTGTGTTTTGGTCATATTTTGAGTCATATCAATTATATTATATTATTATTATTATTATTATTATTATTATTATATTACTATTATTTTATTATATTATTATTATTATTATTATTATTATTATTTATTATTATTTTTATTTATTATTATATTTATTATTTTTATTTTTATTTTATATTATTATTATATTTATTATTTTTATTTTATTTTTATTATTTTTATTTATTATTATTATTATTATTATATATACATACTAAACACATTTATATATCATAATTCAAGCGCTTAGTTTAAAACTTTATGCAAGATTAGTGCGCTCAATCATCATCTTCAAAAAAATTGATTCATTAAACTGCTTAGTTAAACGAGTAACACGAAAGAAAATAAATTTCAAATGAGCCGAACACGAATAAGAGTTATGTTCTCGTTTACACCCCTACTCTCAGCTAACTCTCTCACTCTCTCTCTCTCTCTCTCTCTCTCTCTCTTTCTCTCCCTCTCTCTCCAAACCGAGAGAGAAAGACACAATTTTTTATTTAATGTTTTATCCTCTTCTCCCTCTAGCCAATTCTCTCTCTCTCTCTCTCTCTCTCTCTCTCTCTCTCTTTCTCTTTCTCTTTCCAATTTCGGTAAAACAAAAAAAAGGAGAGAAACAATAAAATAAACATTATATATATATATATATATATATATATATATATATATATATATATATATATATTATTTGATTCGGTGCTCGCTTTCACAAAAATATAATATGCTGTGATAAATTATATTATTATGAAATTATGTACATGTACTCGATTTTCTTGGCGCGGCCGAGAAATTGTGAGTTTTTTGAAGGTACGAAGACCTCATACGCGTCTTTCTTGACGTGGTGGGGAAGACGGGAGTTTCATGGTTGTTTACACCTACACACTCTTTCTAGCGTAAGATTCAAGTAGTCTCTACATGAGACTAATCAAAAAACTGCCGAAATTTTCAAAAATTCCACACTAGAGAGACTCAAATGAGAACTGAATGGAATTAATTTGACGATTAAAACTTGTTTACTTAAACTCAAATTTAAATTAAAGAAAGTATAAGCTTATAAGTGATAAACATTTTTAAATTAAGTTATACTAGAATATGAATAGGAAGCTACCCAAAGAAACGAAAGAATCTTTGAACTAGAACCATGCACCTACAACTTTCGTAATCTAAGAATCGAATGGATCCGAATGAAAATGCATTGAACTTGCCTCATATTTATAATTTTCAGAATACCTAGAAATATTATTTTGTTCTAATTTTTATATACATTTTTCTACTCTCTTTTTTTTCTCACAGAAGTAAAATATGTTTAAAATTCATGAAATAAATTATAAATTATAAACCATTTCACAAAGAGCAATATGGACATCTTAGCCCAAATACATATTTCTAAATGTCAAAATAATCCCTAGCCTTAACTATGTAAGTAGGACTCGATGATGTTATTTAAGAAGAAACTTGATTTCCTTTTTTTTTTTTTTCCATTTATTTAAGAAAGTTTTAGGAGTGTAGGGGATCCTCTTACTTAGGGGGCTATTTGTTTATAGCTAAAAAGGAAATAATGTTAAAGAAATATAATATAAAGTAACATTAATATATTTAAAATATTTTCTTATTATTTGGATGAAAATATTATAAAGGTTTGAGCTTCTTTTTTTTTTTGGTAAAGTAAAAAAATTTAAAGAAAAATAGTGGCAATGATTGACAATGGATTGCAATAGGGCAAGCAACTTAAGACATCAATGATAGCTACCAATGATGAGGGTAGTTGGCCATACCACAACAATTACAGAGAATTTATAGTGCTTTGACAAAAAGTTCATTTTGATTGAACTTCAAATATAGCAAAAATAAATAAAATGATGAATTTCAAATTAATTGATAATATAAATTAGATTTAAAATTCAACAAATCAAATATCTTAATTCTAAAATATAGTATATTTACTTTACACATTCTCTTGATTTTTTTTTTTTTTTCAAACTTAATCTGAGCAGTCATGTTAATTCCTACTTTTAAAGAGTACTTCTCATATGGGTTTCAGAAGCTCGTAGCTCACAAATAATAGGTTCAACTCTTTCAATAAATATTTTAATTTTTTTTGAAAGAGTCAAACACAAATAAAATTATATATAATCGCATTTTATGTTGAGCTCGTTAACAATTATATAAAATAAGATTTTTTTCCAAGATATTTGAAAAATTTTAATTTCAAACTCACACACATTATATATATATGCTAAAATTTAAACCCAAAACTTTTTTATTAAAAACTTAAACTTTGAACTACAGACTAAGATGACTTACACAAACTAAGATTAATTGACAATAACATAAAATAAAATGAATAAATAAAAATTATTATTAACATACATAATATTCTTAAAATGATGATTTATCCACAATATAAATTAGACTCATATTATTTAATGGTACTAATTCTTCATATTTCTTTTATTTTATTCGATGATATTTAATAATAATATGAATAAATACTATCAAATTTGTAAGAATAATATTTCTTAAAAATATAGTGATCGAATAATACTATAGCACCAAAATAAATATATAATTAAATAAAATGACATTTTTTTCTCAATTTTATTTATCCACAATTTATACGATATATATAAGCACGAATGAAGAGAATCATCTCAAAAAAGAGCTACTAGGTCCAAAAGCTATATATATATATACATACATACGTGTGGATAATCAATCAAAACGTTACACACAACTATGCACGTCAGAATTGATTATACACTCGCTCTTATCGATCGGCACCTAATAATTTGTCCACGGTAAAAGAATTTAGGTTAAAAAGTGGTGGACTTTCGCCGGCGCCGCCTGTCGTGGGAGGCAGCGGAGGAAACGGAGAGGTGAAAAGTTTTTGAACTATCGCAGAGACTCGATATCTCTCCGAGACCGAGTCGTCGGCGGACGGCAACCGCCTGTAGGAGTATGAAGGGGACAAGGAAGGGTCCCCAAGCCATGAAGTAGTGCGACTGCTAAGTGAAGGCTGTTCTCCCTTTCTGCTATGGATGAAAGTTCTGTATAAATAAGGGATTAAGCCTTCCATTTGTATGTATCTAGACTGCACTATATAGTTGTTATTTGAAGAGAGAGAGAGAAAGAGAGAGAGAGAGAGAGAGAGAGAGAGAGGAAGAAGAAGAAGAAGATTGTTAAAGCGTTGGTGGAGGAAGAGGAGAGAAAGGATTGGGATTTATATTAAGGGAAGGGGAGGGAGAAATGCGTGGAGGGAAGTGCAATATACATGTCGAATTAAAGCTAAGCAAAGGGAGGGAGAGGAGACTTTAAGATAAAGAATGGTTACCTTCGTCTGCTTTAATTCAAGAAAATTCATGTGATATATACTTCATGAAAAATAAGTGTACCACCGAAATGAAGCAAACTGTTTTTTTTTTTTTTTTAAATAATATATATATATATATAAGCATATAACGCCTATGTAATAAATATTAAATAAATAATCAAACATCCGAATACCTTACAATCATAATTCAATTTGCATATGCTACCTATCAATCAATCAAAATATAATCATAATACAATTCTGGAATTAAACTCAAACCTGAATGAAATAACCACTAAAATAAGAGCCTTTGGAAGACTTTGCTTGTAAGAAAAATGCTGTGATCGATCAAGCTATGAACTTAGGTGAAAAATTTGGCAGGCAGGCTTGTATGAGATCTCAGCTGCAGCCTGCTCAAACTTCTTTGCTACAGCTTCATTCTCCTCTAGACTGGCCGAAGAGAAGTACCTTAGCCACCAAGAGGGGCTCCTTGATTTGGCCTTTTTGAGGTAATAGTTCAGAAATATTAGAAACAATTTTTTTTTTTTTTTGGACATTATAAATAAATAAATACTAGATTAAATAATCAGGCATATTATGAAAATAAAATAATAAATAAATGAATCAGGAAGATTAGGTCATACCGGCCTTCCAAATTTTGGTAGCTCAGAAATTTTAGCTCTGTGATGACTTGGATAGCCTAAACATCAAAAAAATGAATGAATATAAGAAGCATCTCATGATGTATTAAAAAAATGAATATAAATGACATTAGAGTTGAAATGAATTTTCTTCAGCAAAGATGTATAATATATATAGTAATTGATATTCAGTTCAGATGACACATTGGCATCTACACTAAAATGCTGAAAAGTCTGTTTTAGATTTGATTGGATTGAATGAAAGTTAAAGAAATGAGAAGAAATTCACACAATGTATAGAGAGTTTATGAATCAATAGCCATTGATTAGAGTTTTTCAACCCCTTTTTGTTTTTTTTGTTTCCTTTTGCTCAAACGCTTAATAAAACTCTCAGCCCAATCTATCCTGCAATCTTCTTTCAATTAACAAATTAGCCACTAAAAATCCTACTCTCTTTCAACACATCTAGCTGCAATAATGGCCTCTACCCAATTTGTTAACCCCCTACATCCATTGTCCTCCTCTACAACACTCATCGCTGTTAACTCCACTGCAAGCCAATGGCACAACAGTCAAACCTCCTCAAGCCAACAACTAACTCCTGTAATCCTCTAGCCACCTTCTCAAAAACTAACAACTATATTTACTTATAGTATTCATAGTTCTACACCTTTAGAATGTATGGAGGCCTTCTCCAATCATTTCAATACAAGATTATAAATATAATGTTTCTCTCATGAATGAATGACTGCTCTCACTATAGTTAGATAACATCCTATGGAAACCAAAACTGAGACCGCGAAAGAGTTTATTAGTTCGAAGATAATGGTTAAATGAAAATTGAATGAACTAATCAAACTCTTATGCTTCGACAGCAACAACTCTAATGCTAATCACCACTCTTCACTCTCATCTATGGGCTAACTTTCTTCTTATGACCATTTATCTCATTGACAAGCTCCCTTCTCCAACTGCAAATAATATTTCCCCCTATCAACTGCTACATCAAAAACCTCTTCAATGCCCTCACCTTAAGAACTCCTGATATCTAGGCTCCCCTTAGTTACAACCCCTCACAGCAAATATACTATTTCCTTATTCAATGTCCTATGTTTTTCTTGGGTACACACCTTTTCATAAAAGTTATAAATGCACAACTCTCTTACAAAATAAACCTACATATCTTAACATATCCACTTCAATGAATCAAACTTCCATAGTTACCAAAACATTTTAGAAAATACTTCCATAACTATGTCAACACCAAATATAGCACAAATGACATTTGTCCAAACATCTCTCACTCATTATTCCCTGCAACAAGAATAAACCTTCTCCCTCTCCCCAACACCACTTGTGGCAGTATACACACAACTAGCTTAATTCCACATTCCCACCACATCCAACTCACATATAAACACAAAAAATTCATCACATTCCTCAGCCACACCTGATTGTGAACAACCACAACACTCCATCCATCCCATAATAACTCGACACAAAAAAGGAAATTTAAAACTCAACCAAATTTTTTATCTCCATACCACTCTTGCTACTCCACCGAATCCAAATTGCTAGTCTGTAGCAATAAAAAAAATATGAACTAGAGAAAAGTCATGTCAGATGAATTCCAAGTATTTCTTTGAAGGAACCTCAATTCTTGTTCCACCACCATTCCCAGACCAAAACATTCTCGGAAGCAAATAAACTTATCAAACCAAATTTAACCATTGCAAGATACAAAGCATGCTAAGTTACTCAAAGATACAAATAGAAATATGGCATCAAATACACAAAGACATTCAATCCTATCACTAAGATGACTAACTTCAAAGTTTTACTCATCATTGCCACCCAACATTGTTAGTTGGTCACTCATAGATATCTCGAATGAATTTTTGCATGATACCCAAAATGAGATTGTTTATAGCTTAGCCCCAAGGATTTTGGGATCCACAATGCTCGCATTATGTCTATCTTCTCAAAGCGATGCAATAAAAATGAGTTGGCCATCTGCTATCTTCATCTGAACTCTGATGCTTTCATTTACTTCTCACAATCTTCCTTATTACTTCTTCAGCGGAGATATTTACCAAAATATTGATACACCTCCAATAGTTCACTGAATCAAAAGATTAATCCAGCCAAGGGTTGAAGCAACTAGGCTACGGGTTCTACTGTTAAGGTAATTAGGTTACATTGAACAAAAAATTGAAATTAATAATATATTATGAAAACTTAACTATAAATTACTGCCCTACAATCAAGAAGGTTTGAACATACCAGCAAATATAACCAGACCATCTGTAGATACCCTTGCAAGATCTGGGATTGTCTTGTTTAAATATTTTGGAGTTAAATAATCCACAGTATCAGAGGTTATGACCAGGGAAAATGATTTTGGCCTATAAGGCAAAGAAAATTTTATATCTGCTGCACGCACAAAGCCCTTCTGAACAAGGCTCTTGCAGTTGTTGTCAGCATCTTCCAAATCATATGGTTCCACACCCCAGGCTTCTGTGCCTTCTTCCTTCAACAACTTGGTAACTACTGAACAAGTGTCAAGGCCAACATGTAAAACTTTACGCATGCTGTCTCCATATACTTTCTTTAGGATAGGAATTGCACGTTGAACTTCCACGGTACATGAAGCGACTGCAGCAAAAAGAAAATGTTAGAGTGCTCTGCCTCAAATGGACAAAAAATGTAGATTTTTTCTGTAAAAAGCTAACTTGAAGACTGAAAAAAATTCATTTTATTCAACTGTTAAATACGAAATATGTAAAAGAATTAGTGTACATGATATCTTTACCTAGACACAAATGAGAAGAGCAGGCTCTAAAAAGCGCTGCTAAGTTTGTGGTGTGATCTTTTGGTTTTTTTTTCCACACCTTTGTAGCATCATGTATAAAATATTAACTTACAACGAGTTTTCAAGAGTAGACAATTTCACTTTTTCAGATATCTTGCCTAGACAACATTGTGGATCATCCAATGTTTATATTAGATATAAGGGAATAAAATTTCTCATGGGTGCAAACTCCCATTATTAAGGATATCTTGAATGCAGTGCTTAATATCGTTCAAGGATATTGATGTGCTTTGGATTAATAATTGGAAGTTACGTTTATATATGTGGGCATAGATGGAGATAGATGGATAACCTGATCAATAACCATGGTTCTGACATCCTAAGATCAACCTCAAGGATCAATTACCAATGATGGAGCGTGAAAAGACCTCATAGTCCAAGGAGACTGATTAACAGCTATAGTGCCTCCTATCAAATATCCCAAGTAGATTGAGGGTTAACTTATATATATATATATATATATATATATATATATATATATATATATATCTGTAAGTAAATTTTCATCTTCATGCTTAGTACAAATGATCTCAGATCTGAAGCAATGTATCTAGTACAGATGAGGCTTAAAAGTTTTAGGATTTGAATAAACAAGAACTTAAATTCATTTACTTAGATAGGAAAAGCCCATTAAGACTAAAGATTCATTAATTTGATACAAACTTTGCTAGAATAGTATGGGACTTACTAATTCTTTTGTAAAATAATCTTGTATTTTTAATGGCTTTTGTGCAATCTTGAAGAGGATCTGTCTCAATTTGATACAGATGATTAAAAAAAAAAGACTGAAGTAATCTTATTAGACTAAGAAGAGAGGTCTGAAATCATTAATTTATTAGTTAAAACAGTTATGGGATAATGAGTCCTATTAAATCATGAAAAATTGAGCCTTAATATAAATTTCCCCATTTTCTCGGGGTTTGTATCCTTCTTAATAATTCTTTAGAATTTTTAACAAGGTGTTTATATTTTTTGAGCCAAAAAACAGATGTGTGCGAGGAAAATGAGTGCAAGAATGCCAAGATATGTTTTATGTATTTCTTTTTTTTTATCATATTTTAGTATTTTTCAATGCTTTTCTTCTCCTTCTCTTTTGAAAACATCTCACGAAATTAAGAGAATTCCTTGGCCTCTTAATTTACTCGACTATGTGCACATGCAAAGTGATAACTTTTATTCATAGGATATATTCACACAATTTTTAGATGATTTGCATACTTTTTAGAGCAAAGTGATTTAAGTCCAACTTTTCTAAAACAACCTTAATATTGCACTTAATTTGATTCACTTTTAGATTCTTGTTGGCCATCTAGTTCTTATTGAAGTGTTTGTGAGGTTTCACAGCTTGGCACCCTTGTGCATGTAGCATGCTCACTTTTTAGTGCACCATTTTATTCATTTTTGATGTGGGCTTTGGTTGTGTTATATAGAAATTGGGTTCCTTATGCAAGCAGAATATCATTGACCATCAAAGCACTGTATTCCAAGTAGGAGCATACAGATTCAAAAATATAGCATGAAAAATACATATAATCTAATTATATCGCACACCAACTTTCTTTTTCCATTCCACTCTTCTTGAAAATAAGGAAACGATTATTCTAACTATTTTTTATTCTATTTTATGAACCATTCTTCTGCATTCATTCTTATTAATTGGTGCAAGAGTACTTATATTATTTTTATACTTAAATTATTGTTTCCTCAAGTTTTCTTTCCTAAGTTAATCTTTCACTTTTACTTTCTATTCCATTAATTTGTTTCCCCATCATATTGATGCATCTTTGCTTTTTTCTATATATCCAAACCACCACCAAAATCTATTAAGAACCTACATTTTAATAGATTTCACTTCTAAAGGTTATGAAAGACAGTCTTTTCACACAGCTATCATTCCTAATTTTATTGTACATACATTTTAATATTCTCATTTCTATCACACTCAACTTCTTAAATATGACATTTGTTGTTTAATACATAAATTCCTAGAAAATAGTATATAATCTTAGCTTCATTTTATAAACTCACATTTTAGTCCCTATGATACCCTCTTATCACATAATAACCTTCAAATACTTTTTCATTGAAATCAATAATCTTTAAGTCAAAAGTGATATCCTCATCTACATGCCATTTTTATCTATGACATATCATTTGTTTTACATTAGAGGTAAAGAAAAAAATGAACTCAAAAGAATATGAAAAAGAGTTACAATTGAAAGTTCAACGACTTCGAAGGTGGACCTACGACATACAACCAGGCTTTCACTTTGGAAATTATTAAGATTTAAAAAAACTTCCCAATTAAAGCTTAGAATAATAAGAATCTTTGTTTTGCGTCATAACTTAAACAGAAAAAAACAAAGATAATAACAATAGTAAAGATGTCGAACAACGAATATATCCATGAGAGGAATACAACAGCGTTACACTACAAAAAGTGTTAGAAAATATCCAACAAAAGTTAAGATTATTAATCTACTCTTTCAAGTTTTTCCTACGTTACCTAGGATTAATCAATGAATTAATAGGATATAAGAAAATAAATAGTAAACCTCTCCTTCGCATTACTAAGACTTTCACTGCTAAAGCAAAGAAAACACCAAGTGACAGTAAATAAGTTCCTAGAATAGCCATTTATCTTGAATAAAATAATTAGCAAGCTTCAAAGCTCTATCCTGGGCAGCCATGACCAAACCATCAAATTGCAAGCGGCTAACATAAGAAAACAACATTTTATAGAAAAGAGTAAGCAGATCCCAAGACTGGAAAAACAGAGCACCTTACAATAAAATAATTAATCGCAAAGAAGTAATAAGGGATGGAATCTGTATAATAAACAAGGCCTAGGAAAACTTATTAATTAAAAAAAGTATAATACCAAACTGGCCACCCAGTGAAAACAAGAAATTTTTAGCTTTTTCCTTAATTTCCAAGAGCTTCAGTTTGTTAAGGTAATCCGCTAAATAATACTTCTAAGATGCCATTGGACCTCAGGTATTTAAGAAATCATAGGAGGGGGTTTGTGCAGTAGTAAGGAACAATTCTGTAGAAAATTATGAACATAATCTAGTGTCATATTGATTAATAGACATTCAAAAGAAATTAGCATGAAATCATAAATGCTTGAATCAGCTGATTTTGTTGACACTAAAGCAAAAGAGGAGACAAGCACATGCACAAAAGAATAATATGGCTTTAATATTGTTTGCATTCAGAAAAAGGCTCAGCATACTTCTCCATATTCATATTTAGTTGGAGGCGCTACCTTTTTCTCTTTGAGGAGAGGGAAGCAAATGTACCTTAATAATATTACAATAAAATTGGTTTGATCAGAAATGCTCCCCAATTAGTAGTTTGATTAAAGGGTGCTTTCAATGCATGAAACTCCCCCAGTGCAAGCTCGGGATTAATTGGTGTATGCAGCCCTACTCTATAAGGTAGAAGAGGTTGTTTCCATGACAACATGGAGGAACTGAGGCAATTTAATCACTACTTGAAGAATGCCATCCAAGGGTTAGATGGTGAACTTACCATGCATTTCATTTTGTTTGGTTAAATGCCAACCACCAATGTCAGATGAATCAAATTAATGGCTGCGAAGGACCAACTATATGATGCAATTAAAAAAGTAATAGGAGAGAATTTGATCAAAACTTGACATATTCTTAGCATACAGCCATTAAAATAAAATAAATCAAGAAAACATATGTACAAATCTCTTTTAAGCTTGGAACACTCAAAGACAAACTGGATTATAACAGTCAAATGGGATAGGATTCAAGCACTTGATGGAAATACAATGCAAATAACATATTGCGTCTTAGTGAAAACAAATAATGCTTCTACCTTCACCACCTAAAGATTCTCTGACGGTTGTAGATACACCTGAAAACAAAAGAAAGCTCGAATTAAGTTCATATGGAGTTCCTGTAAGGTGATTTTAACCAGAAATTGAGGATAAAAATCAGGAAGAAGTAAGCTTAAGCAAGTATTCCAAAAGATAAGAGATCCCTCGGCACAGCAATGAGATTAATCAAGCAGCTTTCACTATATAAGAGAAATTAGAACTTTAAGCTAAACCAGAAATTCGGAAGCATTCTTTGACCCTGATCCAAAATCAAGCCTAACTATCACATTTTGAACTATTTTTGACTATCAATATAGACCCAACAACTTATTTCATTTCAGAGATAAATTTTCTGGAATAAATAAACCCTAACTATTTTCCTGAAAGATGCATCAGTGAAATAATACTGACCTGAGCCGCTGTAGGAATAGACAATAAAAAGAATGGCACCCTGAAAATTTTGAGAATAAACATGGTTATTAAAGTGAAGCTCTTAATCTGATCTGGCCAAAATGACCAGCCAAATTATGAAAAACAAGTCAGATGTGAAATCTAGGATATATTTACCAAGACAATGAGACCAACAGAAAGAAGTGGCGATGTTTTTGATTTCTGATTCAACGAACCAAACAAAGGCAGGCTATTACTTTCTGCTGGGCGTCGGGATGGAACTCTTCTTGACATAACTTCCGTCTTATGATAGATCAAACAAAAGACCTTATACTGGTACAATAAAAAACGATTAGAAATTTGAAAAAGCCTCCAGATTCCATCAACTTAAAAATTATTTTGCACATTTGGATCCTCTCCAGCTACGAAGCTAATTGCATATTGTGCAATTATTTGGCTGAACAGATTCCGTACATAAACCCAGAGTGATTATCATGAAAGGCACCCTGCTTTCCAAACAGAAGAGAAAAGCATGTAGTAATTTGCAATCAATAAACTAATCTAAAATCAATGACGGCATTAGCCACTAGAGTTCCAATTAATAGATCTACAGCTCATGAATACCCAAAAAGGAGGGTCTCGCCAAAGATTCATTACATCGAGTAGGATAACAAAAAAAAAGAAAAAGATCTACCAACTAACATCGAATGGGACTATAATTCATCACCGCGGATGAAATCTTCAACAATAGTACTGATGGAACAGATTGCATGACATTAGCTTGCAGTTTCAAAAGTGTCTCAAACGGAGACCGATGAGAATGTGGCGTCAAAGATCTACAAAGCTGATCCGTAGATCTCGAAGGAGTCGGTTAACATAGATTCAAAAAATCCATGCTTAAGAAACTTACATAACTAATTATTATTTCTGAATTTTATATTAATAATCACAATATAATCCAAAAACAAGAATTAATCACGTTAGTTTCGTGATAGCATAGCTTCGAAACCATCACCATCTAACCACCAAAAATTTAATCGCATTTCTGCTCGATCACGCAAACATGCATCAGATTAATCAGAATCTAAACCTATATGACGAGACAAGAACCTTAAGAAACATTTCTGAAGTAAAGAAAAAGCAGCTAAATCGGCGGTGTGCGGGCACCTGCGCTACAAGGAAGAAGGCGTCCGTGCGGTCACCTGCGCTGGAAGGAAAACACGAAGAACAAGAACGCACTGTACGGTCACCTACGCGCGAAGGAGATCTGTGGTGTGGTGAGGGTTCGCGTCAAGACTGCAAGAAAGAGGGAATATCGGGAGCTGCCCTCTTCTGCCGTTTTATCCGCAGAATCAGAAGATTTTAGTAGAGGGGGGAGGGGGTAAAACGGAATTTATAAAGTGATTTTTACAAATTAACCACTCAATTTTATATACTTATAATTCAACCATTTTTTCTTTTTTTTTAATTTAATTATTCAAAATAGGAAAATTTATATATATATAATATAATTTTTATGTATTTATATATCTAATATTTAATTTTTAATTTATATATATATAATCTTAATCTTAAATATCACATAAAAATATCACTTTATTTACTTTTTAAAAATGATATGCATCTTTTTAAACTTAAAAAAATATTAAATAAATAAATATCTAATTTTAGATATTAGATATATAAATACATAAGAATTATGTGATATGTATCTAAATTCTCCAAAATAAAAATATGAATTGAATTTTTATACGAATGTCAAATTGAAAAATTAAATTTAAAAATACTGGTTTTGTAAATATGTAAAATTAGGTGACTGTTTATTTAAAAGTCCCATTTAGAAAACCGAGTCATTCCATTTCTTTTAAATTAAATGTAATATAATAATAATAATTAATTCCATTTTTTTTATTACATTTCATCTCATAATTTTGAAATTTATAGTAGTTAAGTTTTAATAAAAATATTTTGAGTTAATTTTCATTTATTATTTTTAAATAATTTTAATTCATATTATAATGTTTTATTTTAATTTATGGCAAGCGGGCTTAATTCAACTGTGACATAAATTTGTCCCCCCACTATTTCTTAATAAAGTTAATATGCAAAATACAAGAAAATTTTGGCTTGATCAATTTTTTAAAGAATTTATTTTAAAATATTTAAAAATAATATTACACTAAATTCAATATAAATCTAATGAATTTGAGATATATTTAGAGATCTAATTTGTATATCTTTAATCCAAAAATATTTCTAAAATAAATTGAGAGATAAAATGAACCATTTTATTAATTGCATTATAATCAAATATAAAAATTACTTATTTTATTTTATTTTTCTATTCATTGCTTCATTTTGTTACACATATATATGATATGTTTATTTCTATTACTCAAATTGATTATAAGTTAACTAAATGGCAATATATGTGGCAATATATGTGATAGGTATTAAAAAGATAAATATGTGGGCATACTAGCCTATAGCCTACATAGGAAAATTGAATAGAAATCTTAAAAGAATTATTTAAACCATTGGCTATCTATTCACTATTAATTTGATACAATACTTAATGAAATTAGATAATCATATAAAGATATTATTATAACTAAGAAAATATTTAATAAAAATATGAAAGTATAGTTGTAAGAAATAAGTTATATTATTCAATATGTTTACTTCATCTTAAGATTTTTTCAATTTTTTAAGATTGATTCCTACATATTACATCATATAGCTTCCTTGAGCTGAGCTAGTCAATGAATTTGGCTTATTAACGAGCTTAGAAATCAAGCTTATGAAGTAACTAGTTTGAGCTCAAACTCAACTTACAACTTGTATGGCATACAAGCTAAAGTTTAAACTTGATATAACTCATCTCGTTTGAGTGTGAGATAGCTCAATTAAATGCCACAATTAGATTTAAGGATTTTTTTGCATTAGATTTAGATCTCATTGTCGCATCCTCCAAATTCTCCAATGAGCTCTCGACGGTCCATTATCCAATGAGCTCGTGTAGGTCCCATTACAGAGTTTCTAGTGAGCTCCCATAGCTACCTGCTTTAATGAACTCTTTGTTGCTATCATTCTCAAACAAGCTCTCATGTGTCTAATCGCAACATTGTCTAATAACCTACCATTGCTATATCCTTTAACAAACTCTTACCATTATCGTTCTCAAGTAAGCTCGTGCATAAGTCCGACTGTTGCATCATTCTGGGAGCTCTAGTCATTGTGTTCTCCATTGAACCCACCAGTTGCAATCTAGCCAAATGATTTTCAAACAAGCATTATATGAGCTCCACTTAATCTCATGCTTGAGTTTGACATTGTCATTTAATAGACTAAATAAACTCTAGTAAGCCCTGAGTCAAGGTCAACTCATTTCATTTACACCACTAAGTGGGAGAATTAAAAAACTCAATTTTTTTATTAGGTATTTGAGGATTCTAAGAATTTCTAATTTAAAATTTTTATGAGTATATATAAGAAGATCAAGGCAAGTAAATTATTAAACATTGTGTTAAAATAATATTAAATTGTTATGCCTAATGTTAGATTTGTATTCTTTCAAAACTTTTATGAGTTGTTGATGGCTATTTTTAAGGACTACGACGAGCATTTTTAGTTATTGAGATTGATGAACTCATCATAAATATTATAAAATGTGTTGAACTTAAATGATTTTAAGATGAATTATTTAGCAAAAAAATTAATAGAGAGAATATGTGTTCTTATATGATGATGTATTAATTACACCTAAAAATGACAAGAGTTACATAATGTGTGTGATAAATAAAATCAATATGAAATATTGGCATCTCAAACTAGGGTCAGATGATGTGCAAGATATGATAGACTAGGCACGTGATTTTCTCAAAAAATGATTTGAAGAGAGATTATCATCAAATAATTATGAAAGAATGGGATAATGAAAAATTGATTTTACTACATAGAATGAATTTATGAATGGTTAGTGTTGTCTATCTTACTAATAAATGTCTTGAGTGCTTTACCAAGAAATATGAATTATGTTTTGAGATCATTTCTAAAAGAAATTTTAATTATATGCTTTGATGATATTCTAATTTATATAAAAAAAATTGAATTTAACAAGGAGCATATGGTATCAATAATCACATAAAGATGCCACCATTAGAATTAAATTAAATCTCTCATATTATAATATTATATTAAACATTAGCCACCCTAAATTTAAATATATTCTTGTAATTTAATGTCATTCATTTTTTTAAGGCTAACTATCAATCATACCTATTTTTCTTAATATTAGTTGATTTATCATATTTTAATTATATGTAAGTATCATACTTCTATGTATTAATTCAAATATATCTTTCCTTCCCTTTACCTTCTCCTCTTATTCTCATGTGCTCTTATTTTACGCCCAAATTTTGACAATCCTCGACTCTTAATTTTCACATACAAATTCTTGAAACCCTCGAGAGTTGAGGCGTCCATGAGACCATAATAAAGAAAT
Source organism: Cymbidium sinense (assembly GCA_021442155.1). Lineage (NCBI taxonomy): Eukaryota > Viridiplantae > Streptophyta > Magnoliopsida > Asparagales > Orchidaceae > Cymbidium > Cymbidium sinense. The sequence goes on from CM038225.1 coordinate 118,679,325, forward strand.
GATGATGAGCTTAGAACAAGATGACAAGAATTATATTGTGTTAAGATCTAACTCGAAAGTTTGAAATATCAAGACAGGAATGGACGGTCAGACGGATAAAAAAAATTTCACTTGAACACATCTAACAGAATATAACTACACAATATTTTTCACGTTCATAAGAGCCACTACAAATCCGAATCACTACAATGAAAATTAACATAAGAAATTATTACAATTGATGAACTAGAGTCTAGTAAGGGGCAAAATAAAGTAGGCATCTTGAAGTTATGAAGCAAGGAAAAACATCAAGTCAAAAAAGTGAAACTAAAGGAGCAAATGATGTGATTAATATTCACCCACACTTCAACTTTATTTTCATTTTGCATCTTATAATAAAGACTTTGATAATCACATATGATCTTTACAAAAAATTGCAAAGAAAATCACAACACATTGAATGCAATGTATTTGATATCAATAACTTGATATCTTCTTCAAAAGCTAAGAGAATGAGGATGAGATTCTTTGCTCCCAAAAAAGTTATTTTATAAAAAGTGATGGATACATATTTTAGATTTAAATAATCAAAGGATACTCTCTTCAAAGAAAGGATATTGTTGATACTTTCATATCAATTTTATATACATAATTGATGATACTTTAATAGCAATCATTCAAAATTGATCATATCAACTAAATAAGCTGGTTAACAGCAAGCAGCTACGCCCCACTGAATAACGAGACAAGATAGAGATTTGGAATAAAAGAAACGACTACTGAGCTATCAACTAAACTACAGACAGAACAGTTACAATGAGAGAAGATTATTCATTAAAAAAATTTAAAAAATTCAAACAATTCTAGTGAGAAGACACTTTCCACATGAAGAATGACACAACAGCAGAATGATTTGATTTGATTCTCTTAATGAAGGAGGCGGCTACAGAATATTATATTATAACTACAGACAGACAGACAGATAGACCTACCTACCTGGTGGTTACAGATGTTATGTCTTGATTGTTAGCTAAAACCGCCTCCTTGTTCGCCTCCCACCTGAATCTGCACCATCCATCAAAGTAAGGCAAAGGTTGCTGCTACAGCACCTTTTTCTACTAGCATGGCTCGAGTCCTCATCTGCTGCTACGGTCGACAGAATATCATACAGAAGCGACGGGCATGACTGCTCCAAGTATCCGAATCCTTCAGTCTGCAGCACAACTGCCAGAATGGCATGATCTGAATAAGAGAAATATAATAGAACAGCAGGAAAGATTTTTTTTTTTTTTTTAAAGTACATTTCTCGAACATATAACTCGCCGGACGACATTTTGAACGAGCTGGAAATGTGTTCAAAATTATATAAATAAAAAGATAACTATTTGCATATGACACCTATTGTTGAAATTGTTAAAAAATGTCCCTGCAACAGTGTCTCTAAAGAGTTTGCTTTGTCAAGGATAGAGTGGAATTTATTGGAAAAATAAGAGGGTTTACTTACATAATTCTTAAATCTTACCTATTTACACGTCTTACACCTAATGCTTGCTTTTTAACTCATCTGCCAATTTGGCTAGTAAGCTTAGTTTCATCTATTTTTCTTTGAGAAAAAAAAAACATGAAACCCATCCTACCTTATGAACCTTCTCCTCTCCCTTTCACAGCTTAAATACCAAGCAAAACACATTCATCCCTTTGCCTCACTTTTAGACACCACCACCATCTCTATTCAACACCTTGCCATTGCCCATATGAAGCTTCCTCCCACCAGAGCTCGCAAAAAATAAAATAAAATAAAATAAAAATCCCACAACTATCAACACCATATTTGAAGAAAAATATGGACAAGACAGAAGTTAGGCTTATTAACAAAAGTGTTAATAAGTTATTTTTAATATTGCTTAAATAACTGAGTAGTGAGTTAGTAAATAGAAAGAATCGGGTGTTAGATAAATAAATAGAAAATATTTAAATATGTACAAAGATCTCCGAAAAATTAATTATATTGCCCATAATTTATTGAATAATGAAGAAAACTTCTGAAGTTAAAAAATGACAACATATAAAATTATATTGAAAAAATTGAAATTTTAACCAACATTGTATTTCAAATCTAAAGCTTGCTAAAAAATGGGATAGGCATTTATTAGGGAACGGAAAGTGACAAGATAGCAGGAGAGTGGCATATATGATGTATTAAAATTTTTAGGGTGTTAGAAGTGTAAAATGGGAGGTTTAGATGTTAGATATGTAAATAAGAAAGTTTGAAGTATTATGCATGTAAATCCCCCAAATTTTAAACAATATATTTCACTTATGCATAACCTAAGAATAATCTAATCTTCATTGCTATTTATTCCATCTTCATCACAATCCACGAACTCTTCTAAGTCATCTCTATTATTGCAAATCTAAAACCCTGCTTAAATAACTCTATCTCTTATTTTGTTTTCTTAGGTTGGACCCTTAACATTTAATATTTATTACATTAAAACTTAAGCTCTTGCACGTATAGTTGATCAATTTGTTTCAAACTCTTGTACTCTTTTCACATCATCACAATCACGTTGTCATAATCATCAAAAACTAACTCGTCTTCCATATTCTAGCTATTTGCAACCATAAACCGTATCAAACCAAAATGTTCACCACATTGCCCAGTACTATAAGATGAAATTACTAAAAAAAATATAAAGCTTCCCCAAGCTATGAGAGTAACAAGAAGCCTCCCCACATCGTTGGAACACAAATGGCAAACGCTATAAGATTTTGCGCATTGAGCTACTAAAAGAAAACTACGACTGATAAGGTCTTTGGGCGTTTACAATCAATTTATCTAAACATTAAAGACTACACTATGACTTCATATAAAAAAAATCATTCATTACCACAACACCGATACAGATAACCCCTATTCCATAATTTCTCTTTAAATTCAGTAAAAGTATAACAAGGATACTAATCATGAACGCTCTTTCTACAAAATACTGTCGAAGTTCACAAGAAATTACCCAACACTTCATTGATGCCTTAAGTATACTATTGAGATGCTACAAGAAACCAATAGTTTCCACTAAATATGAGAGTGCATGTTTCTGTTGAGAGAAAAACGAATAATATAGATTGAAATCAAGAAGATGCAAAGCTAAGATGTCGAGATCATACCAACCTCCTAAATTTTCTCTAGCTGCAGTAAATTTTAGGCAGACAGACTTCAAATGAGCACACTGATGCTGTTCTGCTAGCGTCATTGTGGATGCTACCGTATCTGCAGTGATTTCCTGACATAATTTTCCTTCACATAGTAATTTCAGCCGCTCTAATCCATATCTATCAGCGGCAGCCAATAGATGTTGCACCATATTTATTGATGTGCATATTGAAACTGATCCACTCAGTTCTACAACGTCAGGAAGCTCATCAGAATACATGAATATAAGCATAGCCTGAAAAGAAAAAAAAACAAGTTAAATCCCACAAGTTGAAGGCACTTCACTTCCCAAATAAGCATAACCCTCAATGCAAGAACTACAAGAAAAACAACGAAACTACCAGCTTGAATGGAAAAAAAGAGAAACAAATCAGTTCAATTTTTAAAAAATTTAAAGAAAAAAATAGACAGCAGAAAATACGTCTAAATTAAGGCTATACATTAAAACTTATTTCAAAAACTAATCCGATATTAATTTATCTTTAATAAGCATTAATGGATGTTTACGTTTCAAATGTTGAAAGAGCACAGAGAATTGACCTCATTCACTACGAAGAAAAGGTCATAAGTCTTCATCATAATAATTAGCGACATACCAACTGTAATAACCGAAATCCAAAAAAAATAATAATAATAAAAATAAAAAATAAAAAAATATCCGCCACAGTCGTAGATAGAAAAAGAAATTCGAGAGGGGTGTCGGTTTCGATAGATCGAAATAGAACCCCCAAAAACACGCGAGAGAGGGAAAGAAGAAGGGAGAAGAAGAGGAGACTCACCTGCATGCCCTAGACGTCGACTCGAGGAGGAGGAAGGAGGAGGCGAAACCCTTGGTGTCATCAGCCGAGGAAGAGGAAGAAGAGGGCGTGCCCCCAAGTGTAACATGTCCGAGGAAGAAAAGAAAGGAAAGCTCTTGCGCGAGGGAGGGATCAGCCAGGAGGAAGGGGATTCAGCGTATGCTGCGTGAAGAAGTCGACGAGGGACCCGACCAGGCGCGTGTCATTAGGGTAAACCGAGAGGTAAGTAATAAGTTATATAATTATTTTAATTTAAATGTTATGATAATATTATTATCTCAAATCTTTTTGATTTAAGATTTATAATTGTAACTTAGGGTTTACCGATTTCAACAATAAATTAATTCAGGAATATGTATGATGAATTAAAGTTAAGTAATTTAAGTATTAAACTCTCACATATGAAATATGATTTCAAATTTAATAAAACATTGAACCTATGCCAAGTTATATTATCATTAATTAGAAAAAAAAAATCATTTTAAGGGAAATGCTAAACACTAAATGAGAATAAAATTTATCTATAGTATGTTAATTAAATTAGAATCATTTTAAGGGGTATGATAAACATTTAATGAAATATATTAAGTTATTATAACACTTAATATTTTATTCTATAGGAATTTCAATTAAGGAAGGAAGCATTAAAGAAAAGGAGGTTCAAGAAAAAACTGTAAATTAAAGTGAGTAATTATGTTCTTACATATATTTTTAAATTCTTGTGATGAACTGCATGTTATATGATTTGATTTTTTCTTGTACCGCAAATTGTGATGACTTTTCTGCTTATTCATAAATTGTGATATAGTTTATTGTTTCTTCATGTTGGATAATAACTTGAATCTAAATTATATCATGTCGCCATCACGTTATAAAGTTAACCGATGCATCGTTAGTTATAAATTAACGCAACAACCGCATAATCAGATGTATGAATACAGATGTTGAAAGTCGAAGCCATTTACGACTTTAACGTAATATACCCGCGCGTAATGATAAAAAAAGGCCAATGATTTGGCAATAAGAATGTAATGACTACTGTCCTTCGGATGAGATTGAGAAAGTTTTAGCGACCAAAGACGGATGATAAATATAAAAGTAAAGTTCATATGAAAAGTTTATGATACCTCTACCTCACATATGTTTGATTGTTTGAGCCTTTTACGTATATGTAACAAAATCACATTTATACTCTTCTACCTTCGCTTACTATAGAATAAAGATAATTGACCTATTAAATTATATTCATTTATTAATTGAAATTTTTTCGCTTAATCATCCCAATTAATAATGATGAAAGTCACGTTTATCGCCGGTAGAGGACTTGGGAGGTAGTATTTACGTCTATATGTATTATGTTTAAAGTGTATTTCATAAACATTGTCGATATATATATATGTGACAAATTAAATCTTTTATGAATTGTAGTTTTCAGACGATTGGAGATTTTATTTAAGATTGGAATATGTAAATTTTTCTTTATCCGTCCAATGTCTGTTCACCGATATTCCAAAGGCCGTGCCGCCATTGACACTAACTATTTGGGATCATTAGCCTAATACCAATTATTTGAGTTCGACTCAAAAAGCTAAGAAGGAAATCCAATCAATAAACAAAGGTCAACATGTGTAGTTGTACTCCTAAAAAGATATATATGTATGTATATGTCTATATACATACATATATACATACACACATGCATACATGCATACATACACACAGATGCGAACATACACACCTAAATACATATATAAAATAGCCTTTCATGTTTATCCATATTTTTACTTATAAGTTTTAAATATTAACATCATATTTAAAATGGTGTGCACCACGCCATGCATTATACCCCATTATTTTAAGAGGAGCTTTGCGCTATGGTGCATCATTTCCCTTTGACAAATATGGTTTCAAGATTAAAGAAATAAGGTTGGGAAAGAAGGTTAAGCTTTACATTATGAAATTGTAAATTTTTCTAGTGACCAAGAAATAACATTTGTACCATATTGTATCTGGAGAGTATCCAATAAAATATCCTTAATAGATTTATGATAAAATTTGCTCTGATGTGAAAATAAATTCGAAGAAACACCAAAAAATTTTTGGAAAACTGGTTTCAAAAAATGAATGGAGTTGAATTTGAACATAGGTTTGGAATTTAAGTTCTCGCAAGAATGAGATATATAATGGTTAGGACTACCACTACCCAATCATACTTAAATATCTTTATGGAGAACAATAATGATCTAGTCATCCCTAAGAGATGTTTGTTTTTCATTTCAAATTTTTAACAATACCATTTTGTTGAGAGGTGTCAACATAAAACCTTTGGTGGATAATCCCTTAATATAAGTGGTACAGATTTGGAATGCGAGTAAACCAAATGCAAGAATTTTAACTTTTTGTGTTTGGTCAAGAAAGAAATTTTCAATGAATGTAATGTATTCCAAATACATTACAAAGATCATTTTGTGTATTTGGAATTCGCTCGTATAACGAAAGTGAAGACGCCGCCGCCGACAGTACCAATGCCGCCACCCACCGCCATTCGGCCACTCACCACCAATTCACCAACTACCCGCCGCCCGCCACGATCGCCATCATGCCGTGCGTCAAACATTCGAATCTTACATTACATTTTTCAACCAAAAAAAGAAAAAATATGAATTTGTGTAACTCACCCAAACAATCAGAAATAATCCTTTACATCAATTCTTTACATCGATTCCAAATGACGCAAAACAAACACTCTAAGAGAAAATTTCATAAGACCAAATCGAAGTATTCTTTAGTATTTTTAATTATTAAGGCTTTGATTTTAGACTAAAATTAAGTGTGGAACATGATCTTGAAATATCTAAAAATTTATAGAGCATCAATTTTTTTCTGTAAAAAAAAAAACATGTGGAATTAGCATGATTGTTAAAAAAGAAAATAAATCATCCAAGTCCAAAAAATTGCTACACTTTTGATGACCACCACACATCACCGTGGGTTTGATTGGGATAGAACTTACTAGTATGTTTAGAAATATGACAAATTTCACACTGAAAATCTTTTGAATTTCAAAGTTTGGGCGTTCTAGCTTATAATTCAATTTCAAACATTAAATCTCTTAATTGAAGTGTGTTGAAATTTTAAATTAGGTTTTCCATTGATTCGTAGCCCATTGTTTGAGCTTGTACCATGCTTGAGGGATAATTTTTACGCATATCTGCACTATAATCACCCTTCCCGACTTTGAGTAAATTTGTTGATTGATAATAAGTTGCAATCTAATTTTGACAATACAAGCATAGAATCAAGTGTCTGATCTATGAAGATAATGACAACTTATTTCAAGTAATTTTGATAATATGACCCATCATCAATTAGAACATTATATTTTCATATCATGGGCTATAATTATAAAACATATTTGTCTCCTATCATATAATTTGAGAATCAAGAGTCCATTAATTAGTAGCTTTCTTTTTATTTGCAATAAAGATATCCAATAATTTATCATTTTCAGCACCGAAGCTTATTTGAATGATGCCCAAAATAAGCTTCTAGTGGGAGAATAATTGGTTTATCTTTGATTTGTTGTTTAGATGCTTGAAAGAGAAATAAAAGCATTGTTATGATTTGTCTATGTTGTTTTTTGTTTTAAAATTTTTCAATTCAGCATTTCATGTTTTAGACCTAAAAAGACTTGGTTAAGATGTATAAAAAATGACCTTAGTATACTTGAATTAAATGAGAATTTGACACATAATAGGACACAATGGAGACGAATGATTCATGTAGCCGACCCTACTTAATGGGATAAAGGCTTGTTGTTATTGTTGTTGTTGTGGAGTTGTTAAGCTCTTTACAACTGATTTCTTTGTGATCGTTCTCAATGTCTTGTTTTCAAAAAAATCATTCACATATGATTTTGTCATCCTTATTGAACGAAGATTAAATTTTATTGTTAATGAAAGATCTATTGACTCGGAGGACAGCCTATACATTAAAGTGTCCATTGACCTCAGAACTTTTGTGTCAGAGAAAATATTGAACACATATTTTGTGACCAAAAATAAAATCAAAAGATATAAATAAATAGCTGAAGAAATAAATGTAAAAGGAAATACATTTAGAAATAGGTTTTAAATTCTAGAATGCAAAATTAAGTACACAATAGAAAATGGAATATTGTTCTTGGATCGATGAATTGCTGTAGATAGAAAGCTATGTAATTTTCCAAGAATCCCCAAGTTTGGATATTGGTTTCACCACAGAAATGAAAACTTGTTTAGACAAATTACAAAACACCTAAAATATGTAATGCAAAGACAATAAAAGAATTAGAGATTAAACATGGATGAGGATGAAAAGTAGAAGTAAATGGGAAAGAATAATAAAAAGAATCAGAGATCAAAGAAACGAGGAGAGATACAATGAGCAACATAGAGAGTAGGGGAAGAAATATTTCAATATCGAGTAATAATATATAAAATTAGACTAACATTCCTTTTATAGCATGGTCCTTGCCCAAAAGTAACATGAAGCATATGGAGTTTCGGTAGCTAATGGGTACTCAAATCATGAAAAATTTCTCAAGTTAAGTGCAAGCAATTCAATCAATTAAATAAGAGCTGCGAAAACTAGTAATTTTGAATCAGACAAAAAGTAAACACATAATTAAGTGCAAAATATTAAGAAATGAATATTCTTACCTTGAAAACAGGAGGTTCCACATCTTCCACAATAATCTTGTCCGCATTTGGGTTCCCAATGGGGCCAAAAAACTGGGCTTTGAACACAGGAGAACGAGCAGCGAGAACTAGCTTGTGGGCCTTAAATGTCTCATCACCAACCACAAAAACAATATCTGAGCCAGTGCCGAATTTCAGCAGTTCTCTAAAAGAACTTCCCATATCTGCTGGCGGTACAGGGATGGAAAACTGCCTTGGTGTCTCAAGACGATTTCTAACAACGCCCACAGTACAGTTCATCACAAGACAGTCATCTTTAAGGTAATCAGATGTTTCCAACGATGTTCTTCTGTAAAATCGTTTGTAACCCCTGGCAATGTCATTAATCAATCAAATGCTGATATATTCATCGTTTACAAAAACATAAAACTGTGGATAAGTGCTGTGAAAAAAGTATCTTCCAGCATATATTAGTCTTGAACAAAAAGGCGAAAAATAAATAATCATGTCTGAAAAGGGAAGCAGATTCTCTAGCAACCCGACCATTCAAACAGATAAAAGGAGGATGAACAATTTCTCAACATCAACATACTTTTCAGACATTTCATGCATGAATTAAAAACCTAAAAATGTTTGTAAAAAAGATCTTAGAGGTGTCCTTGAGATGAAAAAAGGAGGATAGTTCAGCATCCTATTATTCAAATATTTGGTCCAACATCTTTGCCAGAGAAGCATGGATCATTATAATAAACGAAATTATTTGGCTGATTCAAGAAAGTATTCCCTAAGTATGAAGTCATCAAAATCTTAAACTGGCACAACAGATACTTATGAAGAATCATATAATTAATAAACTGTGCCATAATATCACATGTTTAATTAGGATAAGTTCAGACAGAGCACATCTAAGAAGCACATCAAAGACCCAAACCACATCTGATAAACTACATGAAAGAAATCTTTATCCAGTCTCACACAAACACTGGTAGAACTTCCAGTCAAGTATGACAAGGCTAATTCCATGCAAACAATCATAGGTAATAACTAAAATCCCAAAATGAGAACAACAACAACAACAACAACAACAACAACAACAACAAGCCTTAATCCCACTAGGTGGGGTCGGCTACATGAATCCTCCGTCTCCATTGTGTCCTATTATGTGTCAAATTCTCATTTAATTCAAGTATACTAAGATCATTTTTTATACATCTTAACCAAGTCTTTTTTAGGTCTACCTCTACCTTTCTTAACATAAAGAAATCTAATGATCTACTCTCCTAATCGTCATCGGACGGCTTTATGTGGCCAAACCATCTAAGGCGACTCTCCCTAATCTTATCTACCACTGAGCTACTCCAACTTTTTCCAACATACTCATTTTGCATTCTATCTCTAAGGGTAAAGCCACTCATCCACTGAGCATCCTCATCTCTCAGTAACTTAACTTAGTCTTATGCTTCTCTTTATTGGCCAACATTCGCACTATAAGTCATTCCACCACTATCTTATAAAATTTTTCCTAAGTTTAAGAAACTTTTCTATCACATAATAGGCCAGATGCATTCCTCCACTTCAACCATCCAACTTAAATTCTACTAATAACATCTCCATCTATTTCACCGTCATTTTGAACAATAGAGCCTAAATATCTGAATCGCTCATTCTTATTAATGACTTGATCACCTAAAGTCACAGCACTACCACTAAAACTTCTACAACTAAAATTACACTCCATACATTCAGTTTTAGATCTACTTAAACGAAAACCTTTAGACTCTAAAGTTGACCTCCACAATTCAAGTTTCTGTTGGACTCTCTCTCTAGTCTTATCAACAAGAAGAATGTCATCAGCAAAAAGCATACACCAAGGTACATCTTCTTATAAATGCCTCATAAGAACATCCATAACTAAAGTAAAAATCCCAAAATGAGAACAAATAAAATTATTAGGACAATGAAGAGTTCGAGCAAGAAAAACTCATACCACCATATAGAAAATAAAATTGATGAAGCATAATGCCAACAAGTTAAAAACACTTGAACTCATTCAGGAAGCCTTCTTACTAAAACATTGTTCTGAAAGAGTTTTAGAAAAGTAATTTATATAGAAAATTAAAACAAAAACACTTTGTAAGAATACCATGAATTTTTACAAAATGTGGAGTTCACAAAGATTGCTAAACAACCATACATCCTCAGGGTGATATGACAAACCAATGCAAGAGCACCAGCTTACGGCTAAAGGGCTAAAAGAAAAGATTTATATCAGAAACTAAATATAGTTTAATTATGAGAAATAATTTCAAACAATGTGAAATGATAATCATCATATCAAATTATAATGTGCAAATGTTAATATTTCAATTCATTGCATACCAAGTTTTAAAAACTTGCTAAAAAGATTATCTAAAAAATCACAATTAAACAACATCTTGTTATAACATTTATATCATAGAGACACCCAAATCTTTACTACAATCTATTTCATTTTAATTTTCATCCATACTCTCTTCTCTCTCAACAGATTTGTAATCATACAAATCTTCTTTTATCACATCGAACTCATCCTTGTCATCCATGAGATTTATATATTTTTGAACTTGAAATCATTACAATTAAGATATATAACTTGTTTCCTCATGCATGTCCTTATTTCTTTAGCTCTTGATGCTTTTCAAGATTTGGAAATTTATGACTAGTTTCTCCAATCAAGACATACTGCTTTCCCTACTACATGGAAATTTAAAGTAAACCCCTAGGAACACCTTAGAAATGACACCCACTTAGAAGGTGTGAAGCCCTATGACGACACCTCACCTCATTCAAGTGTCCAACTAAAAACACAACTTTCCTTTAATAACACTGAGGTAATTTTTGAAATTAATGCATAAAACTATAAAGGTAAAGCAATAATTTTTCTAAAAAAAAAGCCCATTAAGACAATGAGAATTGAGGGGACAATGAAATAAAAAGGTTACATTTTTTAATTGAAATCCAAAAAATAAAATAGCTACTAAAAAATATTAAGATGGCTTGCATATGTATGATAAATGGTGAAAGAAGCACAAATAGTGTGGGTAATTAGAAATTTGAATGAAAAAAGTGGAAGAAATGTAACATGGCTAAAAGTTATGCAAAAGCAAGCAAACTAAAGTTCAACAACGTATAGAGCACAAAGGCTGGTACATGAAAAAAAAAAGTATTAACAAGTATTTTTTGATAAGCTAGTTAATTTTAGATCCTATAAACTAATGCTAACAATATGGCAGATACAAAATTGATGTATCTAGCAACTTATCAACATTCATTTTATGGATTTAAATTGGCAATATTGAAGACTCAATAGTTTTAGTAATATTATGGCTTTACTAAACTTTACATTTGAAGATCAAATACTAATTAAATTTAGAATTTATAACGAACTTTCTATTTTTAGTATTTTAGGTCAAAACTCCTAATTATGAATGATTAGAAATAGGAAACACCTCAATCTATTTTAAAAAACAACAAATAAAAAGGTTATTTACCATCTAAGATAGAAACCATACAATGGCTGCCACTAGTTAAAGATATAGAAAGAAAAAAAAAATCTCTTCTTAAGTTCTTCCACATAGCACCAACACTCATCATCCTTGACATCTTCTTTTTGCTTCATCTACTTAAGTTCTACTTCTCCAAAAATAGAAAAAAAAAGTATGAGATTATCTGTTTCCAAATCTAAGGTCGAGCACAAAGTTCCATAAGCCTTGCATATCCATCTAGTCCTCACCACCTTGAAAATGAACACTTGAGTAAGTATCTTCTTTATCATACCTTTTCTTGTTATCCTCATTTCTCAAAACTAACATATTTCCCAAAAAAAAAGTATTGGGCATAACAATTCCTTATAAATCTTTAGCCGTCATCATTAAAAGAAAATCAACAGAGTATATATTAATTATTGAATTTAATATTAGGGGGTCTCTTAAAAATTGCTTGTTGATGAAAATGACGTTTTGCTTAATTGTGGTTGATTAAGTTTTTTTGTGCTTACAAACATGTAAACTTCTTTATTTTATTTGCATCACAAATTGCTAGTGGGTCAAACTATAGATGAACCACATCTGATTCAATGTAATCAAAGTTAATCATGTGCATTACAATAAGATTTGGCTTAGAGGAATTTCATTGACATCCATTTTAAATAGATGAAATAGACTAACGAGAAAATCAATTTTTCAAAAAATTCAGCACCATCTAATTCTACAATCCACTCTAACCAAACAAAATTGCAAATCACAAATGCCAACAGAATAAAGATTTAAACTCTAACACAATGTGGGAGTTATGATATCATGAATGAAAAGTTAACATCAATAGCCTGGCTGAAAAGAATTTGATCCCTTTTTAAGCAATGAAATAGACTACTAAGAAATATTAAAATATCTTTCAGATATATTCATTTACATATGATATCCAAATGTTGGAATTATGAACACCCTGATTGTGTCATAGGGAAATTAATTGTCATGATTATGTTAGATCTCCGAGCAAAATTGCAATGTTCAATCTATTATGCATTTTATTCCCTTTAGTTGCAGTCCACATGGTAAACAATTACTTAATTGGAACTTAACAATAACATGCACTTGGAGCTAAAGCAGACATGTTCCAATCAATAGTAGGATGTGTCATGGTTTTTCTTAGGGGGTGTTTGGCAACGGATTTACTAAGGATTTAGCTCGCTAAATCCCGTAAATCCTATCAAATACCATCGGAGGATTTAGTAAATCCGCGATGCCAGAAATCAAATCAAAGACGCGATAAATCGGATTTGTTAAATACCCGATTCGGCGATTTAACGGATTTTCTGAGCGGAACCTCAGGTATGGCGAAGCGCTCATCTCAACTCCTCGATCGTCTATTTCTTCGCCGCAGACGTTTTGGTCACTCTTCTTTGCCCTAGCCGCATGCATCGCGCATATCTCTTTGCTACTGGTAAGTTCGTTCTTCACTACGTCGTTCTTCTTTTCCGTATACCGCTTTTAAGCATATCTATGAACAACGCTTCTTTGCTTTCCTTTGGCATATCAGATCGATTGAACTTTTGAAACCACAATTGTCATCTAGTAATATGCATATTTGAACAATGCTTCTTGCTTTTTTTTGTACCGCTTCGTCATGTCATCATCTTCTTTCATTTTGGATAATATCCCTTTAAGTTTTGGATGTTATACAATGAACTAGGTTTATTGTTTTGAAGTTCTAATCAAATCTTTGTGAGAATCAGATATTTATAGTAGATGGTCAGTTCTTCGTGAAGACACCTTATAAATTTCAAAATAATGATCTTCAGTAGTATGTTGGAGTTAATTGTAGTCATAAATTTTTGAGAATTAATTTTAATATTTTATTTATTTATTTTTATATTTTAAAAATATTATTATTTAATTATAATAGACTTAAATCCTCATATAACTTACCAAAACATCTTTTTGGATTTAGCAGGATTTAATAAATCTGTTACCAAACACTTTTCAGGATATAACACCTCAAGATTTACTAAATCCAATTATTTTGGATTTCCTAAATCCTACTTGAAATAAATCCAATCCGTTGCCAAACACCCCCTTAGTTGGCCAAGTAGTGGCACCTTAAAAGTAAGTAAATATAGAGAACCTATCGTTGTATTAGAAATGCCTCTATAACTAAGAAGTTATATTCCAGGGAGAAGGGATCAATCTTTCAAACACTAAGACTCATACCCTCACGGCTCCCGGTTGAACTGCCTATTTCTAAACCTCGCTATGTGATGACAAGAAGTCATGCTACTGCCCCTTCCACCCAAACCAGTTCACTCCTAATTCTTGTCTTCTCTTTCCCCATCTTTCCTACCCTGTAATATTTTCTTGATTAATAATATTCAGATTCCATGATTGCTAAACCAATTGATCTTCATGGCCTAATCCTTGACTCAATAAAGTCTCGAGTATTTCAGAACCGTAAGCAACAAGTCTTCTCAGGATTCAACAAGAAGTTTAGCATCGTCCGAATGCAAGCAACTGGCGACATCATCAATAAAAGGGATAGCAATAAAAAAGGTAAATGAACTGACTAATGATACAAAAGAACAAAAAACAAAACAAGCTAGTCAGAGAACTTATACAATGCAATGATTTTTCAACCCAGACAAATAAGTAGCAAGAGCCAACTAAACCCAAGCACCCAAAACAAAAAAGAAAAAAAAAAGAAAACGTACCACATGCTCCCGCGATATTTAAGAGTGTAAGGACCACTCTCTAGCGCCCGATCAAAGTGGCTATGGATTTTGTGCTTCCCCTTTCCGCTCTGATCAAGTAGCGTGAGCTCAAACAGTGCCCTCACGTCCGTTCCTTCACTAGCCAACGCAATGAAGACCGAAACATAAAGCGAGTTGTCCTCCGGATTCTTCCCGTCAGGATAGAAGTAGACCGCCCACTGGTATCCCCCCACCGTGAACATATCGCTCGTCATGTACTTTCCCGGACCCATTCCCTTCGCCAAGGAGTACCCTTTTATCGTATACTGGTGCGAGCCGTTCACCGTCTCAAACAAGGACTTGGATCGCGAGAGGTTCTCCCCTACAACCCCTCCAGACTCTCCACCTTTCTTCTCCATCTCATCCGCTAATGCCACTTGAAAAAGTTAGTTCAAAACCACCTGTATTCTTCAGCAAAATAATTCAAAGCTCGCCAAATCTAGCCCAATCAACTGATCACTCCTCCCAAAACTCACGCAACAAAATCGAGAGGCAGGACCGTCTCCCAAATAGACGCAATAAGTACGGCGGTGCAAGTAGATAGCCTCTTCCCTAACAAAACCCTAGCATGATAAAGTCAGGTTTCTCTGCTTCACTCCATCGACAAATATGACAGATCACCGAGTCCTAACCCTAGCAGCGATCCTTCTTAGTTCTTACCATAGAATCCGGCGATTTCAAGTTCTAAAGATCTCGCTCAGCGATATTCAGAGGAGACCAAATACACAAAACCGCCGGTGGAGGAGAAGCCCGTGGCAGAAGCAAGAAGAGGAAGAAATGAAGAGAGAGAGAGAGAGAGAGGTAGAGAGTAAGAAGCAACGAACGCAGGAGTTAATAATGATCTGGGGTTGTTGGTGGGCATTTATAGAGCATGGGCTGAGGCGCGTCAGTGCGATGAACCGGACCACCGGTTCACGATGTGCGGCCACGGCCTTGCCGCAGACACGCCGTTACGGCTCAAACAAGCTTCGGTTTTTGAGATTCCGTGATATGTTGTTTTATTCGTTGGAGTGCAAATCAGTGAGAGAGGCTGTGGGTCCTGAACAGAATCGTTTTTGTGCACAAAGCCATCAAGCGAGTGAGGCTCAGGCTGATCAGTTACTTTTATTTAAATTTTAATAAAACTAATAAAAATGTATGTTAATATATATTTAAAATATGTGATGCATTTTATGAATTGTGTATAATATTTTTGACACTATATAATAATTCTATTTTACTTAAACAAATTCGTAAATTTAATTTAATTACATCTGTCTGCAGATTATATAATATAGTTCATTTGAAATTATACTTGGAGATAAATTACTTCACTTTTTTCGGAAGCAAGCGCAACTCTTATTGCTTGATTATTTCCAAGAAGATTAAAGAATTAAAGCTTTTGTGGGGTATCTTCTAGACAACTTCAATGGATTTTTAGCAATATGAGTTATAATCAAAATGTGATGGATGGGAAAATAAATATCATAGTTCGATAAATCTTAGAATCTATTTGGGATAGCTGCAGCTTTTTGAAAAACGAGTTACAAAATTATTGTGAGGAAAGTAACTTTTAAAAATCTATTGTCTGTTATAAATATATTTTTTAAAAAAAAAATTCAAACAATAACTTTCTAACGATCACGACACTTTAATAATTCTAGCTCTCAAAATTAACTTTTCATCACAAATTTTTTTAAAAAATAACAAAAAAATTGGTAGTCTGATATGAACCCATATCCACAGGCCAACAAAAGAAAAAGAAGACCACAATGGTTAAAGGATTTCACTGATATTCCCAAACTACCATAAGAGATGCAAAAGAAGAGAAAACAAAGAAGACCAAAACTCTATTACAATAACAGGGGAATAAAAGATTACAGATATTACAAATAAAAGATCGACTTTACAACATATAATATACTCATTCAAGAAAGAAGTAGAATAAATGTAACAAGGCTAGAATGATTGTAGCCAAAGAGTTGGTTACAAGACGCTAAAACTAATGATCCATAAAGAATAACTACGAGGAAGCATAACAACACGATGATAAACAATGAAATCAAGAAAGACAAAGAATATACGATAGAGGCAAGACAGACGTAAATTAAAAACAGCACAACCTAGAACAAACACGATCCAAGGAGAAAGAAGAGTATAAATAGATCGAGGAGAAAGAAGGGATATAAGAAATTATCTCAAGACTCCTCGTTCTCCTTTCAAGTCTTCTCCCTCTTTCTCAGTCTTTCTCTCCTCAGAAGCAAATCTCACGGTGGAAACCGCCGGAAAAACCCAAACAGACGGCGCAAACCTCCCGGAACTCCTCCAAAGTCTCTCTCAAGCTGGTTCCGGCATCCTCAGGACATTCCTACGGTGGATCTTCACCGGATAGATCTTCTCCGGTAAGAATCTCCGGCTATCTCCCCCTAATCTTCTCCATCTTCCTCTTTCCCTAGAAACCCTACAGAGCCAACCGAGAAGGCGAAGGAAAACAAAGAAATGAATTAGGGTTACGCGATCCAATCCGGTAAATCGAATCGCAGATCACAGACACCTGTTTTCCACTCCAACCATCCGACGATCCTTGATCGAAAGACCGATCAAACCGATCAGAGGCCAACAGCTGTTTTCCACTCACCTCAGAAGGAAAGGAAACCACGTGATCAAAACAAAGATCAAGCGGCGAGAGAAAGACCATCGACGGCTCAAGCAAGAAGCAAAGAAGAACACGATTCAAGGGAGCCCATCCAACGAGAAGAAAAGGCTAGATCCAACGGATCTAAAAGCTCAACGCTTTCCTTATTAACTCGGTTTGACTCAATTGGAAAGGATTTCACCTTGTTTGACTCACCACACCCAATGTAACTCAATTGGAGCGCAGAGCGAATTCAATCCAGAAAGATTTAATCACTCAAGCTCACTGTCTCAAGCTAATTACAGAAATTAATCATCCTCTCAGCTGTAATTACAGAAAAAGAATCATATCATAGTCAAATGCAGTTGTGATCACTTTCTAAAAGGCAAAATAATCAGAAAGCTATCTTAAATGTATCCTAAGAGTCTCTTTAATGTAGTTGTAATTTTTTTGTGAAGATGATTATAAAAATATTTTTAAAAAAAATTATATTTTTAAAATTTATCATAGATGTTATCATGTTATAAATATTATATTTTTTAATGAATTCAAATAATTTTTTTTTTTGGCAACAACCACACTTTAATTATTCTAATTTTTAAAAGTATATTTTCACCACAAAATTTTTAAAAATCAACCAAAAAATTTGAAGAGAAATATAGTTATAATTAATTTTTTGAAAAAATAAAGTATCCAAAAAACTTACCCAAATCTGCCCTAAATATAAAATAGGGAGGAAGAATGAAGGATTTGGAGGAATCGTGGATTAACAAAGGAAAAAGTTCAAATTAGTAGACTATAATAATCGAATAATTCATAATTTATGTGCTTGCAAAGCAAGAAGAAGTTTCTTGCATCTTCAAACTCTCAACTAAATAGTGTAGATGTGAGAGAATATATTTTAAAGACAAAACGACAAGCTTTTCAAGGTTTCACCAACTTTAGGTGTTAGTTATATAAATATATAAGAATTTTATGGAATGTAGGTAAATCTCTCGATTTTAAATATAAGATATATAATATATTTGAATTATGGATGTATATCTTCATATTAATTTAAATCTTGTAAAATTTTTTTATTATAGTTTCTTTTTTTCCAAAGCATACCTGTACCATCCCTCCATCAACTCCCGCCACTAACCACGCTAAGTTTCGGGCAGCTGGCTATTTTTTTTTTCAACGGATATTCATTTAATATCTCATTTATTTTATGAGTAAAATATTATTGTGATTAATTTTATGAGAATCTAGTGTCATATTCAACACTCATATATATCGAGTTCCTATTTACTTTTTTTCATCTTAGATATATACGCTTTCGCCCTAAAAAAAATTTGAACTCGATCTACCAACTGAGCTAAGAGTTGATGAGTCAGCTGGCTATTTCGATCATGAGCCGACTATTTTGTTTTGATTTATTTATTTGTTTTTATTAATTTGCAGAGTTCCGGCGGAGTCACTCTTCCGAGCATCAATCTCGCATCCGCTCTCTGGTCTCAGAAGGCATAAAAAGAATCAACGGACGGTAGTGAAGCGGTGGGGGGAGAGAGAGAGAGAGAGAGAGAGAGAGAGGTAAACAAGCATGAAAGGTCTTGGAAAGTTAAGCGAGATGGTGAAATCGCCACTACTTATAAGGATCGCCTCGATTTTTCTTGGTTGCATCGCTACCTTCTTCCTCGGCATGCATTGGGCGAACGAATCCCAGCAGTTCATCTTCTCCTCGCGCAGTAGTGGGGTCACTGAAGGCGGACGCGGGCACTACGTTGCCATTTCTCCCAATGCAAACCGCACATTTGACATATCCTCGCTCATCTCTAATGCCTCTACTTCATCGCCGCCTCCGCCACCCCCGCCTTCTCCGTTGTCTTCGCATCCCCCGGCTTCCCTGCCGCCGCCGACGTTGCCGGAGAGGTTTGGGGTCGTAAACGATAACGGGGCGATGAATGATAGATTTGATACGGGGGCGTTCAATCCAGATCTGTGGGAGAATTTGGAGATGGGGAACGGTACTGAGGAGGTAAGCGGAGAGCAAAAGGGCACTGGTAGGGTTATTAGGATTGAGAAGTTCCAATCCTGCCCTGCAACTATGACCGAGTATATTCCTTGCTTGGACAACTGGGAGGCGATCAAGAAGCTCAATTCAACGGACAGGGGGAAGAAATTCGAGCGGCATTGCCCAGTGGAGGGGAAGGGGTTAAATTGCTTGGTTCCGGCACCAAAGAACTACAAAACTCGGATTCCTTGGCCAAAGAGCAGAGACGAGGTTGGTTGAGTTAAACTTCAGCTTTTGTTATTAATTCTTAAGTAAAAAAACCCATTCGTTTATTGGTTCCAGCATTTGTGTCTGACTAAGACCCATGACCTGAAAAATTTGTAGACAGTGAGTGCAGATGCATCGGCTTTATGCTCTCTAACTGAAAAACTGTCAGCATCTATCATTGTTATCTCCTCATTCTGTTTTTCCTTCACTTTTTACCGATAGTTGTTTTAGCCATTTCACATGAGCACTGAACCTATGCCGTGGATTAAGTGAATGTATGTACATGCCTGAACTCTCAACGAGGTATTGTTCATTTTGGTCTAATGGCCTTATGCTTTGTCCCCTTGGCGTAAATTCCTAGTGACTCACCCATCACAGGAGTGCTACATGCATATTTAATTTTGGAGTTTTTAATGAAATTTGAACTGTTACACCATGGGAATCTAGATATTTAAGAGTTCATTTTTATCTCACTTAAGGGATTTTACACGCTCCTCACTTAAGTAATTGTCACCCTTGTCATTATTTTTATCCCAAAATCATTTACTAGATAGATATAATTGTAGAGGTGGCTCGTGTCATATAACATTTTATTCCAATCAGTATTCAAGAGGTAGCTCTCATAGCATAGCACTTTATTTTAAAAAGCGTTTTAGGTTCTTTATTTTTGTTGGGGAAATTAAGATATTTGGATTCATTATGACACCATGTGAAATGATGGATCCAGCTAGTTAGAAGTGGTGTTTGAAGGTTTCGAGTATTCTTTGTGGTCTACCCCAAACGAAGGCATATGATTAGGCTAGTTTTCATAGGGCTTGTTATACATATCAATACTGCAAATGACACGTGCTATGGTACATGACATGGCATAGTGCATTCCTAATTCCATTTGTATTGTTTGGGGGTTAAAAGGGTACACTCTTTTTATGCTATTAATCAGCAATAACACATGACACATTACCCTTATAGTTCACGTTATTTTGATTATGTTTAAAATTAGTTATAATATTATGTATATATTATTTATTTATTTTATTTAATTTAGGGTTTAGGGTTTATTTTTATTTTATGAATTTACTTGCAAACTTACATAGAAGTTTTTTTTTATTATTTCTTTTTTTGTCAGCAAAATAATGGCTGTGAAATTTGATATTCTTTTCTCTAAATTTGGATCAAGTATTACAGGAACTATCATGGATTAAATTTTTTAATAACTTTGAGGTGTTAAATAATTAGAAATGTTAAGTGATTAAGAGTGTTATGTTATTAAAAAAATAAATAATGTTACTTGATGTTGAACATGTGCTTATCAACCTTTTTAATGACTTTGAGATGTGGCTTCCAAAAAGTTCACTAATTTTTTTCTTATTTATATTATTAATTTCTATTGGTTGAGGTGTTAAACACTTGAACTTAAGCATCATTTTAGTTATTTTCACTATCATTATAGTTTATCTTTCAATTTAATAGTATTCCATATTTAATTATATTTTTATTTATAAGTTTTAAATATTTTATGTCATATTTAAAATAGCACACACCGTGTCATGCATTATTGTGTGCTAGCCATTGACAAGTATGAGGCTTTCTTTTCCTTCCTATAATGCTAGACCGAGCTAGACATATGCTATCTACTTCTCAAGCCTAGCTATGCATATTCATCGAAAGTGTTGATGAACATTTAGGTATCATTCCTTCTCTTCTTTCGTTGATATCTTTTGATCAAATTTTTGGACTTTTTGTAGGATGCTTCTCTAAGAGCCCTTGTTTTGAGGGGTATTATATAAAAATTGCATTTGCTTAATAGTTGGATTCATTGGAGGAAAAAGTTTTAAGTCGAGACCTAATTTTATTGTGTTATTAAACATCTTGTATTGCCAGCAACACTTTGACCATGTTCTTTTACTTTCTTTAGGTCAAATAACTTTCTATTCTTTGTTAACCTTTTGTTCCTCTTTCTTCTTGTTATCTTATAATGCTGTGGGCAATAATTTAGATTATTAGTTCTATCATCTCCTCTAGGCATTCGGATTGTAGAAGATGAAACCCCATATTTAAGGTTTGCTGTATTATTTTTGCTATTTAATCTCTTTTGAAAGAGTACAATTTACTCATTTGCTCTTGAAATGTTGGGACTTTCTTTTTCTCCCCTTTTGATGTTGGGCTAGTTTGTTTTTAAGCAAACATTCCGCTTCTCATTTTGCTCTATGTTGAACGTGGAGGCAATAGTAACTTCACTAAGTTTTGCGCCAAATTATATACTTGTTGATGCTCTCATCATTCCTTGTAATGAATGCGAGGTTGATTATCACCACTTTTATTTTTGGCATGAGTATTAAATGCGGTTCCCACATCATATTCGACGCGCAAAGAAGTTAGTCCAATAAACTAATTGCAGATCTTGGAATATAAAGTTTTCATGTAAATAATGGAATTAATAGATATTATGGCTCATGAAAAGATAAATATTTTATGTGTTCAAGAAAACTAAATGGGTTGGGGAGAAGGCCAGGAGATTGATAGTTTAGGTTTTAAACTTTGGTATTAGGTAAAAGTCGAACTTGAAATAGTGTAGGTGATGATTATAGATGTTTGAAGGATAATGTTATAAATATTAATAAATGTGGAGATAAAATTATACTTTAAAGATTATTGGATACCAAGATTATCAATGTTATAAGTGTCCATGCCCCTCAGTAGGTTTGGAGTTAAAAAAAAATTTTGAAATGAATTAGAGGATTAATTCAAAATATATCTCTTGAAGAAAAAAATATTTATTGGAGGAGATTTAAATAGATATGTATAGAGTGGTAGAAGATTTTAAAAATATTCATGGTGGTTATGAATTTGGAGTGATTAATGAAGGTAGTGACTATATTAGATTTTGCTTTAAATTTTTATGATTAGTTTTAACACTTTAAGAAAAGAGATGAACATATTATTACTTATAAAAATGAATCAAGTAAAATATATATTGATTATTTTACGATAAGAAAAATAGATCATTTGGATCAGAAAGATCAGTATTCCAGTGAAAATCTAAATACCCAACATCGATTGTTAGTTTTAAATTTTAAGATGAAGAATAGGAGAAAAATAAATCAAATTATTGTCAGAATTAGATGGGACACTTAAAGAACATAAATAAAAAAATATTTTAAAAACAAAGCTAGAATTTGGGATGTTCACGGGGCTAATATTATGTGAGAAAATAAGAAAAAATTAAGCAAGTTGTTAAAAGATGAGAATGGAAAAAAAGCTCTTTTAATATAGTTGATGAGTGAGAAGAAAAGATAAACAATAAGAAGATTATTATAAAACTTAGTTTAGATGTAAATTGGGAATTGGGAAATATATAAAGTCTAGAGATTAAGAAAGCGATATATGATGAAAAAAATTTAGCTTTTAGTAATTTATATAATAGATTAGATACCAAAGAAGGTGAAAGATGTATGTATAAGTTAAACCAGAGATAGGAGAAGAAAAGACATAGAGTGAGGAGATTAAGGATGAAAATAATAAAATATTTTTTTAGAAAGAATATTGAAAATAGGTGGATGAGGTATTTTGATAAAGAAGAAAGATCCGAAAGACGATTGATTTTAGCAGAACCTTAACTAAAAAAATAGAATTTCATTTTATCGTCAGATTAGTAACCGAAGTTAGAAGCTTTAAAGAAAATGAAATGTAGAAAGCAAGAGGACCGGATGATATTCTAATAAAAGTGTGGAAATGTTTAGGAGATCAAGAATTTCTTCTTACAAATCTTTTAATGTCATTTTAAAGACTAAAAGATGTCGATAAGTGGAGAAGGAGTTTGTTGGTTCTATATTTAAGAATAAAGGTGATACAAGAGTGCAAATTATAGAGAATTAAGTTAATGTGCCATACATTAAAATTATGGGAGAGTAATTGATACGTGATGCGTAAGTTTCTTACAATCACTTTAATGCCGTAGATCTTGGATGTATGTTATACATTTGTTAAGGGAGAAGAATAGAGAAAGTAAGGAGGATCTACATATGATATTTATTGATTTAGAAAGCTTATGATAAAGTTTCAAGATATTTTTTGGAGAACAAAATGAGTTAATATTAGTTATATTCAAGTCATTAAGGATATGTATACTAAAGTATTTACTTGTGTCCAAACACAAGGAGGATTGACAAAATATTTTCCTATTTTTGGATTACATCAAGGATCGCCTTTAAGCCCTTATCTTTTACTTTAGTTATGGATGTTCTTGGCATTTACAAGAAGATGTACCTTGGTGTATGCTTTTTTGATGACATTCTTCTGATAAGACTAGAGAGGGAGTCCCTTGAAACTTGAATTATGGAGGTCAACTCTAGAGTCTAAAGGTGCTTAAGTAGATCTAAACCGAATATATGGAGTGTAATTTTAGTTGTAGAAGTTATAGTGGTAGTGTTATGACATTAGGTGAACAAGTCATTAATAAGAGTGGCGTTTATATTTAAGCTCTATTGTTCAAAATGATGGTGAAATAGATGGAGATGTTATTACTAGAATTCAAGTTGGATGGTTGAAGTGGAGGAATGCATCCGCCTATTATGTGATAGAAAAGTTCCATTTAAACTTAAGGAAAATTTTATAAGATGATGGTAAGACTTAAATGACTTATGGTGCATGTATAAAAAAAAAGAAAGCTAAAGTTAAGTTAGAGATGAGGATGCTTAGGTGGATGAGTGGCTTTACTCTTAGAGATAGAATGCAAAATGAGTATATTCGGAAAAAGTTGGAGTAGCTCAGGTGGTAGATAAGATTAGGGAGAGCCTTAGATGGTTTGGCCACATAAAGCGTCATGATGATTAGGAGAGTAGATGCATTAGATTTCCTTATGTTAAGAAAGGTAGGTAGACCTAAAAGACTTGGTTAAGATGTATAAAAAATGATCTTAGTATACTTGATTTAAATGAGAATTTGACACATAATAGGACACAATGGAGACGAAGGATTCATGTAGCCGACCCACCTAGTGAGATTAAAGCTTTGTTGTTGTTGTTGTTGTTGTTGTTGTTGTTGTTGTATTGATAAGAATGTATTGAACAAATTATTGTGTAACTCAACATAATACTCAAGGGTAATATTGAGTAGGCTATTGATCAATTGATGAAGTTGTAGAGTGTCATTGTCTCTTGTGTTATTGTAGGTGGCTTTGAATTGAACCAAATACTATTTGAAATTTTAATTTTTTTGAAAACTATATAATTTTGGTATAATGTACCCTTTACCCCACGTAGTGGGATAAGGGTTTGTTGTTGTTGTTGTTGTTATTGTTGTACCCTTTTGGGGTATTGCACCTAGTTGTATTCATCATAGGTGATTGTCATTTGCTTATGACATTTTGGTAGTTTTTGATGACCCTTTGATGTATGAGATTTTCAACTACTTTCTATTCAAAAGTTTAGAAGTGGTTTGATATTTTTAAACTGCAGCTTAGACTCTATATATTGCTTAAATATCAAGGGCATTTGTAGATGAAACCATTTTCAAGTTGCTTGCTTCTATTGGCTTCCTCCTTCATTAAGTCACCTAGTTCCTCACTTAAGCTCCTATAAACTATAGTTGTGGCCTCTAAAAACAATGATGAGTTATACTATGCGCATTGCTAATTTTTTATATAAATTTTAGAATTAATGTAATCAATTTATGCATGTTAACATGCATTATTTTGAAAAAAAAAATACACATAATTATTTGCTACTAACAATGAAAATAGAAATCATATGAAATCCAATTCCACAATAAAAGTTTTGACCTTCTCATAAAAATTAACAAAAAAATTAGAAATCACAAAAGCCTTGGAATTGATTTAAGTTTGTCTACTAAAAGGAAGTGGACTAATTGCACTTTAATCAATAGTTTAAAATGAAGTGAGAAAAAGAGGGAGGGAGGGAAGAGAGAAAAAATTAACTAATAATCAGCCACATACTTGAAAGATGAGCTTGTCTCTTTTAAGGTCTCACATCTCATCAAGTATAATGATACCAAAATAGATGATGAAGACATATTTGACATCCAATGGAAGACTTTTATCATGTTATTGATTACTTTTGATATCTCAAAATACAAATGTGCATGAGCTTTATTCGATAGGCATTGCTAGATAATTTCTTAATAGAACTGCAAAGGTTCATCACCGAGTAGGATAGAAGGAATAGGATAGAACCTGGTGAATAGGATATTTGAGATGAGAAAATTTTGCAGGAATTAAGTGTAGATAAACAATGACAATAGTGTTGGTAGAATAAGAAGCCAATAAAAAAATAGTCGTTGTTATAAAAAAGATAGAATGCCAAAAAAAGAGGAACAGAGGATCCACATCCAATTGTTCATTCTAACTGATTCAGCCATGTATTATAATTTAAAGTTCAAGATTTAACTTTCAATTCAAAATGATATTTTGCATTTTCAATAATTATAGATTGTGTTGTATCACTTGGCTTGAACATTCCTAATGAGGTGAGAGTGAAGATGCACGTTGTTTTTGAGCATGGGAATGCTGTTGATGAGGGAGAACAAATTCACCTTTGAAGAGCTCAATTACAACCATGTATCAAACATGAACCTAGGATCCACTAGCCTTAAAAATTAGTTTTGTTCTATTTGATTGAATATGAAGATTATAATTCAAAGTTAAAAAATTTTAAATTTTAAATTCAAATAACTTTTTTTTTTTTGTATTTTCAGCAATCATTCATTTTAAATTTGCATCAGTAGGTGTTGACAAGCTTAAGGAGGTGAGAGGAAGATTCAACACGAGTTTAAGCATTGGAAATGCTGCTGATATAACGAGATCAAAGTCACCATTGATGGATTTGTTGCGGTAAAATTTTTGCCATGAATCAAACACTGAAAATAAATATTATTTGTTTAATATTGTTCTTTAAGAGGATAGGAATTCCTTATTATCCTCGGTGGAGACAACATGGACTTTCTCTATGGCTGCTTGTTTTACTCGGATTATTTTGGATATTCAACTTGGGGACTGTGCTGAGCTATGAGCTTGGTTAAATTTGAATTGTTTAATAAAGTTTATTTTTTTCTTTTTGTGTTTTGGTTTTAATTGGGCAATTGATTAATTGTTCAAGTGATGAAAATTTCGAATTTATATTCAAATTGTTTTCAACATGAACTTATATCTAAGAATTAATTTCTATGTAATTTCATTGATATCTAGTGGAAATTTTTTAACCGACACCATGATTATAGGTTTGGTTCAACAATGTTCCTCCTAAATGTTTTGGGATGATTTTAGGTATGGTTTAACAATGTTCCTCATACACGTTTGGTTGAAGATAAAGGTGGGCAAAATTGGATCACAAGGGATAAAGATAAGTTTAAGTTTCCTGGAGGAGGAACCCAGTTCATACATGGGGCAAATCAGTATTTAAATCAGATCTCCGAGGTATTTTAATATCTTCAAAGATTCACTCTTATATAGATTGAGATTACTATTTTATGGCACATAATTGAATCATGCAATGTATGTATCATTTGATGAATTTTTTCTGCAGATGGTTCCGGATATTGTGTTTGGTTCACACACTAGAGTTGTTCTTGATGTTGGATGTGGTGTAGCAAGTTTTGGTGCATATTTGTTTTCGAAAAATACAATCACCATGTCAATTGCTCCGAAAGATGTTCATGAGAACCAAATTCAATTTGCTCTTGAACGTGGTGTGCCTGCGATGGCAGCAGCTTTTGCAACACGGAGGTTGCTCTATCCAAGCCAGGCATTTGATCTAATTCATTGCTCAAGATGTAGGATAAATTGGACCCGTGATGGTATGCATTATTATCTTTTTTCCTTAACCAAATTTATACATTCATTGAGCATCGAAATGCAGCTCCAAAAATTACTTGATAGTAATAAGCATATTCATTCTTAATGCTGCTTTATCTCGAGTGCATTATCTTTCTGTTGTTTTGTTGCAAACTTAGTGATTTAATTTATACAAATATTGCATTCAAAGATTTTGATTTTCTTTCATTTAATATTTTTTTAATCAATTTTGGATTATATTATGAAGATATTAAGGATCTCAAGAGATTAACATGCAATTTTTTAATAGAATATTAATGCTTCTTGCATCTTTTGATTTGTGCTTTGAAGTTGCTAACCTTTGATCCTATAAACTTGTCTTTGTTGATGGTATTATAGATGAGCCTTTGGTGATGTTACATGGATACCATCTTGAGGCTTGGTGCTATTTAGTTTCGCTTGAGGCATTGATGTTTTAGGGGCTTGCATCAATATATGGGAAAGCCATATCTTTGTTAACCATTTGAATTACTTGTTCTTGACATTATTTAAAATACATGTTTTATTCAAACTTACAAAACTACCCTTGGATAAATAAAAAAATATCAAATTAGTTGTAAATGGCAAATAACATTTTAACCTCTAATGATTTCTTAAAAGAAATAAGGGCAATAACATATAGATGACAAAATGAATCATATTTAATTAAATTGTCAATATAATTTAATCCCATTGAATACATTGTTGAGCAATATTGCCTTTGATTTTTATGTTGGAGATCTAAGGTTTCAAATCTTTGTGGAAAAAATAAAAAGAACGATACCATGACACATGATTAAGGAAGACTAGTTAACTGCACTATAGTGTACAACATCTTATGGGAAGCTTATGATGTTACGATTGGAATTATTCTTGAATATTTATTGAGTTATAAATATTCAGATCTGATTTAGCGAGAATATATGATCTTACAAAAGCAAAGTCATACTTTAAAAAATAAGAAGATTTAATTATTTATGAAAGTGGAGCCACTAAATTATAAACACACTTTTTTATTTAGACATTTTTTTCTTGCATAGATTATTAGGTAATTCTAGGAGTGAGTTTAAACATATAACATAAGACAGTTTAGTAGTGATATATATGCATCTTGGAAGTATAAAGAAAATAATCCAAAAAAATGATTGCTCTAGAATAAGAATGTAGAATAAACACTAGAAATAGTTAATTTTTAAGATATGTTGCTAAGATTAACAAATTTAAATCTTTAATTTTGTCAAACCTAATGTAGAATAAGATGACTAGTTTCATTAATAAGTTTGTCATAGAAGTATTAGGGGTTTGGAACTAGATGGTAGAATTGTAAGGGGATTTGATGGAGGAATCTCATGGTTTCTCCGTAAGAGATAAAGGTTCTTACATCAAGGTTCTTACATCCAATTTTTCTGGGTAAAGGGCAGAAGAGAGTTCGGATAAATTTGTTTTTTCCTAATAACATTCGATATGAATTCACCGCCCTTGGACTTTCACTAATTTTGATCTATTTGTCCTTTATTTGGTTCTCCTTCTTTGTTTATTTGGGTGACTTTCCCAAGACTAGAAGTCCTTGATCTTAAAGATAATCAAGAGAAAAAAAAAAAGTGCTATTAAAGAGTGACATATTTAATGTTATTGAGATTTATATTGATTATAAGAATGAATGCAGTGAGTAATGCAAAAATTATTTTTTCACATAATTTATATAATAGACTTAGTATTAGGGAAGGAAACACAAGATACGTTAGAGATATATAAAAATCAAATTAAATGCATCTAAATTGAATATTATATGATCTTAGTTAAAGATAAATATATTAAAGATTAAGAATTACTAATCAAAAGTTTTAAGGAAGAAATTATTTTGAAAGATCATAATGAAAAGTAATGACATATATTATATTTTGATACATAAATGTGAAGTAGACTTAACTTTGAAGAAAATGCATAAAAAAAAGCTTTAGGTTCATATGAGATATTCATTAAAATTTGGAGAATAGTAAGTGAGACTATAGTTATTTGGTCAACAAAATTTTCAACAAATTTTTTATGACTAGGTGGATGCTAAATAATTAGAGAAGACATATTTTGGCATTCATATTGATGAATAGATGATATTTTCATGATTATATTAATTAGAGAGGAATCAAACATATGGGTCATATAATTGAGCTATGAGAGAGAGGTAGAGAGAAATGGAACATATACTTAGAAAATTAATTCAGTTTTAAGGAGTCAATATGTTTCATGTTAGGGAGATTGATTATGAAAGTGATTATTGTATTAAATTAATTATTGAAAAATTTATAGAATAGAAAGACATGATCTTCATGTGATTCTTATTATTCTAAAGAAGATATATAATCAAATGGTGATGATTGATTTGGTTTACATTAAGAAAGAAATGTGTGTCAAAGGCATATTAAAGTTATTAGAATATGAATGATAGATCTTTCATTAATATTAGTAGTTGTTGAGTAAGTAAAGTGCTTTCGAGAATAATAAAACTAAGTCAATGATCAACATTAAGTATATATGTATTTGTATTGATTATGGAGATACGTATAAAATATTTTTCAAAATGAGATGTCTCAATGTATGCTTTTTGCAGACGATTAAATTTTTGTACGTAAAGCATAGGGTTAAATTCCAAAATAGTCCCCTGATTATTTGTTTATGGCCGATTCGGTCCCAAAATCTCACATTTCTCCATTTTAGTCTGTGGACCATATAATGTTGATCGAAAATGATCTCTTAGAAATTAGATTGGGATCAATTTTGTATAATGAGGGATTAAATTAAGATCAATTTTATATCAGATGTCATACATGAGATGTTATTTTGGATCAATTTTGTATAATCGAGGGGTTAAATTGAAAGAATGTGATAATTTGGGATTAATTTACCACAAGAATAGTTGAGGATGGGATTCAAGATGTTAAGTATATATTGAAATAAGTGAAAATTTTATAAATGGAGAATGATGTTTAAAAGATAGATAACTTAAAATTAGTTGATCAAATATCGATAATATAATATGTAGTTTTAACAAATATGATGTTAACACTTGTCAATCAATAATATTAGAAGATAATGTGATAGATTTTTAAGTATCTTGGATTTATGATGCAAAATAATCCAGTATCATTAAGGATAACTGAGGATTTAACTTTTAGAGTTACATTTGGCTGGTTTAAATGGAGAAGCACATTTGAAGTGTTATGTGGAGATTATCATAGAGTCTTAAACAGATCTAAAACACCATGAATAGAAGCTATTGAAAATGATTGTGAAAAATAGATTCAACACCTTAGATATCACTCAATAATAATGAATGAATAGTGAGGATTCAAACAGTTGGGCTAAAGCTTTTTATTACAATGCACTCCTAATGTTTCTGCCCCAAACAACCTCTATGAAAGAGAATGATTAGATCTAAAACACCATGAATAGAAGCTATTGAAAATGATTTGTGAAGAATAGATTCAACACCTTAGATATCACTCAATAATAATGAATGAATAGTGAGGATTCAAACAGTTGGGCTAAAGCTTTTTATTATGATTTCCATTATTGAAAATGAAGTACAACTTCTTATGATCTGTTAAGTGTTTCAATATGTCGTACTATTTTCTTTAACTGCAGTTAAATTTAAGGAGTTATTTTTATATTGCCTAATGTTCCAATGAAAACATGCATGAGTTTGGCATAATAAATAGTTAACTCACAAATTTTCTTAGTTTGCCAACTTTTGTAGCTTGTTGAAGCAATCTTGAATTGTATGTGTTTGTCTTCAAAAGATGATTGTCATGGTTATGCTCATTGTTTATATGCTCAAACTAATTTGGAAGCCGTCCTTTAATTCAGCTACTGCAGGTTTTATGCTTCAATCCTTCTGTTATGGTCATGATCCCGGCCTTACAAAAAAAAAGAACACTTTTAATTATTTTGAGACAATTTTGTTGCACAAATGCAGCTTCTGATTAGAATGGGAGTTTCTGAACTCTCTTGGCTCTGCTACACTGATCAGTTTTCTTGAATATGATGAAGATGGAATCTTGCTTCTGGAAGTCAACAGAATGCTGAGAGCTGGGGGATACTTTGCCTGGGCAGCACAACCAGTTTATAAACATGAAGAGGCACAGCAAGAAGCCTGGAAAGGTAACTTCTGTTTTGAAAATTTTCTATTTGAGAATAAATAGTTGCATTGAATGTTTAACCTTTTTTGCTTCTTGACACATGGTACGTATGCATTCTTATGATAGAGATGGAGGTCCTGACGACACATATTTGTTGGGAACTCGTGAAGAAGGAAGGTTATATTGCCATATGGCGTAAGCCTTTGAACAACACTTGCTACATCATTCGGGATGCTGCAGTACGACCTCCATTATGCAGCCCTGATGATGAACCAGATAGTGTTTGGTATTCACCATAATGTTTCACTTTTACATTGTGCATATATGAAATAATTCTTAAGAAAATTTTGCTTTCTTTCTTGAGAAATGTATTCCTTGTGTTCAGACTTTTTTATATCCACTTAAGATAAACAATGGAACATTGATAATTTAAGAAATGAATACTTCGATTTTTTTATTTCTTGACATAATGCAATCAACAACCCTTTGTTTATACCGTATCACAATTGTTAAAATAGTAGTATTATGGAAAGGTTAAAATTGTGTTGTTATCTTATGTTCGAATTGGATGTTATGTTCTGTTGTTATAATATGATGCGATGGGATGTTTGTTTTAGTTGAATTTTTATTACATTATATACTGGGATTGCATTCTACAACTTGGTGCAACTCACTGTTTTGGTTTTTTGTTCTTCAGGTATGTAAATCTGAAAGCATGCATTACAAGACTCCCTAAGAATGGTTTTGGAAGTAATGTGCCATCCTGGCCTGCTCGCTTGCATGTACCACCACAAAGGCTTCAGAATGTATCAATGGATGCTCACATCGCTAAATATGAGCTGTTCAAAGCGGAGACTGCCTTTTGGGATGAAGTTGTAGGAAGCTATGTCAGTGCTTTTCACTGGAAAAAAATGAACTTGCGGAATGTTATGGACATGAGAGCTGGATTTGGGGGGTACATACTATTATTTCTTAAATTTCTCAGTAACTGGAAGTGTTCATGCTAAACATTTATAAAAAAAGATTTGGCAAAGGTTAAAACAAGAAAAGCTATTTGAGAAAGTAACATGAAATTCAAATTGCTTTGCATTAACATCTGTAGGCTTGAAGATGATTAATTAACAGTTGGTGGGGTGGTTTCATTAATTTGAAAATTCTGTTCGCATGAAAAGTTGCTGTTGCTCTATTTTTGTTTATGATAGCTCTTAGCTTTCTGACCGATAACTCTCTAACTAGGCCGCAAGCTGGACATTGTGAATTGAGATTCTAGCTTCAAAATAAAAACTTCTATTGGAAATCAAGCTTATCGAATAAAGCATACAATCACAGTATAATTTTGTTTGCTCGATACATTTTTATGAACATGGCACGAAATTTATCATTTTTTATTCAACAGAGCAAATTAGGTTCTTTCTAAAAATGCCAGATACTATATATATAATTATCATTTTGAGTCAATTTGTGAACAAAATATTTTAACTTGGCAAATTTATTTGACTACTTAAATCTTTATTGTTGATGTCAGAGAATTGTTGCTTACTGTTGTCTATTTTAATGGCAGGTTTGCAGCAGCCATGATTGATAACCAGCTTGATAGCTGGGTGATGAATGTTGTTCCCACTAGTGGTCCCAACACGTTGCCTGTAATATATGATCGTGGACTCATCGGAGTTGCCCATGACTGGTATGTTATGAATTATTCTTTCTAACAACTGTCTTCATGTTTTTTCAAGTTCTGGTCTCATTTTCAACAGAAAGTTTACTATCAATTCTATATTTGCAAATTTATTCAGATTATCTCCTTCTAGATTGTTTCTGTGGAAATGTATTAACCAGGATGTTAACTTTAAGTGATTAATTAGATCTTAAGCATCAGCCCTAAAAAAACAAGTTTCCTTTTCAAGTTATTGCGGAATCAGTCAACGTTTTTTGGAGTTTACTTGCACAAACCATCTGGGTAGATTTTATAAACTTTCCTTCATTATCATGCTTTTGCTGACTTTTTGAGGTCGGTTTTTATGAATTCTTCTCCATTCAACCCTAATGAGTGTTGTTTGAACTGTTAGCTCTATTTTGTGCAAAGTTTTTTGTTAGAGCCTTTAGTCATGGGACGGTTGGTTTATCCCTTCTTCTTTCTTTTTCTTTCATATTAATTCTATTTACATGATTATTGATTCATCTTCAGCCTTCATTATTCATTTATAAACCATTTAAATTTATTTTTCACTCTATATGAATTGTTGCTATTTCCACCTTGTTTTGCACTATTATTCCTAGTATTTCCATATATAAATTTTAACACACTCACTTTTGTTTCTTTGTAATGCCTATACAACCGATCTAATTATAGTTTTAGATGATCTCTTTGTAAGTATCCATATTTTTTAATAACATTATGGTTTTGCTGCATTTCTATTTTTAACTATCCAAGTTTACCCTAAAATTTTATTTTATTTTTTTATAAAATAAATTCAAGGCATTTCAACCTATTTCATCTAGGTCTTACTTGATCTTACAACAACTAATGAATAACACCATGTTCATATTCACTAAAATTTCATATTATATACTTCATCTTTGTTCTACAAATTCTAATGCACTTTTCTTTTTAAATTTTTTTTGTCATTATTTGGAATCTTATGTAGCTTTAGAAGAGACCCCACCTATCACAATTATGCAATTTACAAATAACATATATCATGATACCCAATTTCGAATATCTTTTCCTTGCACCCCCATAATAAAGAAAAAAACATAAACTTGATATTATTTTTGATATAGTTTTATTGTAATTGAAATCTCTTTGTTTACTTCACAATTACTTCTAATCTTAATCACTATTCCATCATTCTTATCTTACTAATTTCAACACAACTTACAGTTTTAAGGATAATTGATTGTCTTTTCAATATTGATAAAAATGATATAATGATCATTGCTCTTTGTATTTTCATTATTTTTTTGTGCAAAAATCACCTTGATATTTTCTTTCCTAACATCAGGTAAAGTTGGTCCTCTTTTTCTATAGTAATGTTCTAAAATTATGTTCCCTCGCCATCTTATAGTTTTATCATTTAGCTTATAGAACTTATTTTTTTAATAGACCGGTACTAATTTTTTTCAATCATTTGGTACCCTTTTGTTCCTTAAGATTTTCTTAGAAAGATTTACCAAACTACTAGAATATATATTGGACAACAACAACAACAAGCCTTTATCCCACTATGTGGGGTCAGCTACATTTATCTTTTTTATCCAATGTGTCCCATTACGTGTCATATTCTCATTTAATCCTAATAAAATAAGATAATTTTTTATTTTCCAATTAAGTATTTTTTGGTCTACCTCTACCTTTCTTAACATATGTTGAATCTAATACATCTACTCTCCTAACTCGGTCATTGGATGGCCAGAGTTTTATGTGATCAAATCATCTAAGACGACTCTCTAATTTTATTTGCCATTGAATCTACTCGAACCATATCATGCATATGTTCATTTCTGATTTTGTCTTTAAGTGTAAAGCCACTCATCCACTTGAGCATCCTCATCTCTTTGACACTTTTATGTTTCTCTTTTATTAGTCAACATTTGCACCATAAATCATTGCAGGTCTTATCACCATCTTATAAAATTTTTTCTTGAGTCTAAGTGGTATTTTCCTATCACACAATAAGCTCGATGCATTACTCCACTTCAACGATCCAACTTGAATTCTACTAATAGCATCTCTATTTATATCACCATCATTTTGAACTTGAGATATCTAAAACGTTCACTCTTTTTAATGACTTGATCACTCATTGTCACCACTCTACCACTAGATTTTCTACAACTAAAATTACATTTAATGTATTCGATTTTAGATCTACAATATATTTTATAACTCCTCGAATTTTAAATGTTATCCAATAATGATTTTGTTCATTTTGTTTATTTAAAGGCATGCCTCTTAAAATGCTTATTTGATTAATTTTAACAATAATATTTCCTTTTTTTCTTTGATATTTTAATTTGTACTGTTATTTTCGCTCTTTGGTACTATTTAAGTCGATAGGTCTTCTTTTTCCTAGTCTATAGTAGGGATAATTAAAAGATGTAGTAGGCTATCTTAACTATATGCGGAATTTCTAGGTTCCTCATTATTATTGTATGCCCTAACAATATTCATTCTTTTGGCTACTTTAAAAGCATTTTTTTTAAAATTTGCTAACCTTCCTCACTTTGTCACTTTACTATCAATTGTCTTTTAAGTACAAATAACCTTAGCCTCATAGAACTTCCGTAGCTATTCTTCTGTGTAACCAACCTTTGTATCCTACATCCAGTTTAGTTCATTTTTAAAGTCTAAATTTTCTTTCTTATAGACCCATTATGAAGAACTTCAAATCTTTTATAATCAACATTTATCGAAATTGTTTATTTGTTTTTACTTTATCTATACTTCTAAGGTATATATATTTATCACTTATATATGATATTATATGATCAAAAATTTTTTAGAATCATCGTGCAATAATATCATAAATAATTTCTTTATAAAAGAAATTTTAGTTGCACCTTTTAAAGGAACTGAGTATTCTTCTTATCTTTTAAAAGATGTGTTTATAATTACAAAATTATATGATGTTGCTCTTCTAAAACTTTCACAATTTTGATATAGATTTGAGTTGCAATTTGAATTGGATAATCCCTTCTTTAGTCTCAAAACAATTTACTTGTGTGTGCCAATGGGGGTGTATTTTCGTCGGTTTAGTGTGCTCACACACACATACATATATAGGCAAATCTTGTTATTAATATAGCTTCTACTCCAATTGTTTAGTGTGCTGACTCACATGGGCTAGTCTAGCAACATTTCTTTTTTATAAGCATGTTTAGTACTGTCTTGCTAAGTAACAAAAGGAGATGCCCTCTCCACATATATAAATACAAGGGCTGGTGAGACTTTGTGGGAGAGAAGACAGCTTGTATGCAAACAATTAAGTGATGCAAGAACAATGTTGCATTGAGTAAAGAATTCTTTATCTTCTTGTAGTTTTTTCAAGAGGGGCATCATCAATTTTTTGTTCTCCATATTGCATATTGTTCAAGAGAATTTTTATCTTTATTTTGTTTCATTGGCGCTATCAACTACAATCAATTGCACAATCATATTGTGCTTCTTCGGATAGATGGGTTGGCCCCCCTGTCTTGATTTTTTACTCATCACCCATAGTTATTATGCTTTGTGAGGATGCAATCGAGATAAAATCACATATACAAGTGCACATGTCCTTTAAGTAGTATAATGATGAGTTGAGTATCGTTCCTCACAAAAATCTTTTATAAAATTTTATTAAGTATCAATCCTATGTTACTCTAATTTTTATTCAACCAAGTAAAAATACAGAAAGTTAAATTAACTAAAAATTAATAAGGTTACTTTTGAAAATAAGGATTTTATTAAATTTTAGAAAACATATTCTAATTTTATAGTTATTTATTTGTTTCTATGAATTTTATAATTTAGAAGTTATTTTATGTAGTTGTCAATTAGGAGCAAGTTTATTTTTCCACCTACTCGGAGATCAAAAAGGTCCAATCATCATAATTAATTAGTTATATACTTATATACTAATTAAAATAAGTGGTTGTATTATTTTCATCTCTTTATACGATTGCAAATCTCTAAATATCATATGTTTATGCATATTTAACATATTTGATTATTTTTCTTTAATTATTTTTCAATGACTTTTCTGATTTTTGTAGATCACACTATATTTTAAGATTGTAATTAGTCAAATCACAATTAAATTAAGTATGGAGATGTGGGCTCCGAAAATTTGCCACTAACCTCTCGACAAATATGAATTGAAGAGAGTATGATTTAAATGTTGGTGTAATTTTCGTAATGGAATAATAATAACTACCCGAGATTTCTTTTCTAAGTCTAGAATTTTGCTAAAATTTCTAAATATCTCGACTAGAAAGACATCTAAGATGTTATTACTCGACACGCTTCTAACGATATTTAGCATATTTCAGTGTTTTATCTCGCCGCACTCTCAAGACGACCAAACGAAACACAAAGATGTATATATCAAGGTTTCACACATCGATCCCATGTTTCCGACTTTTACATCCAGAAGAAACGGAAGTTAGATATGCCGGAATCCAAGAGGGGAACCTGCCTAATGACGGTGTTCCTCTTTGGTTACGGCGAAGAGAAGAGTCAGAAAGGGGATGATGCTAGAAACCGGGAGAAGAACCCGCCTTATGACGGTGTTCTTCTCCGGTTACAACGAAGAGAAAATTGGAAGGGTAATACAAGGAGGGCGACGCCGGAAATCGAAAGAAGAACTCGCTTAATGATGGTGTTCTTCTCCGTTTGCGGCGAAGCGGATTTGGAAATTCGGATTAGGAAAATGGGAGCATTTGAGGGTTGAGAAAATGAGGGAAAATCAGAGAAAAATGAAAGGAAGGAATGAGGGAAATTCCGACGAATTTTTGGATCGGTCTTGTGAGGAAAAGAGATGAAATTTTCTGTTTTTGTGGAAATGAGGAAAGGAGTGAAATGGAGAAGGAGGAAGAAGAAAGGAAAGAAAGAAAAAGAATGAAGGTGGAGAAGGAAGAAGAAGAACAAGGAAGACAGGAACGGACGAGAGGGGAGAGATCCGAAGTCGAGTAGCGTTAGATCATAGACGAAAGAGACGAGGGTCAGGTTCAAGAGAACCGAGAAGTGAGGACTGAGGAGGATTGCTTACCGCTTTCTGATCAAGGGATGAATGCTGTTTGCTTTTGCCATCGAGGGAGACAAGAGAACAAGTGGAAAAAAGAGAAGGGCAGTCTGCTCGGTTTGAAGGAAATCGAGAACGAGGGATCCGAGGCGCTGAAGGGAGACTGAGAGTTGGCTGCGCGGCTCGGAAGGGGCTTCCTCCTGATCGAAGCCCTGCTCGAACCAAGAAGAAGGGAGGCTCGTCGTCGTGAAGAGGAGCGTCGGCGTTAGGTCGATCAAGAAGGAATAAGGTGATTTAGGAAATTAGGTTAATTGTACTTTTATTAACCTTTTAAATGTCCCTTTAATATAAATTTCACGCGTCGAAAATCGCAATATATATATATATGATATATCAATTTTAGTTTATTCACGTTCAATGCAATACGCTGACGGCGCCGTTTTCGGTTTGCCGTCGTCAATCGGATCTCAAAATACGCTGCGACCACTTGATTTCGCGCATATCCCAATTTAGTGACAGCTTTACTTGATAGATTTCAATGTTTCAAGCTAGACACAATCAATTTCGAATGTTTGACTGGCGCCGCCTCGACTTTGATATGCGCGACGCTATAACGACTGACGCTTATTCGATCATCGTTGTGCAATATTTATATTTTGATCAATCTCGACATTCAACGCTGAAAGTTCGCTCTGACGGATATCCGATTTATTTGCCGCATTTCAACATCGATTTACGCGTTGTCACTTCCGATCATTCGACATTTGCACAAACTCGTCCGTATTGAGCGTGGATAGTCTCATTTTGTTGTTTTCGACGTTTCGAAGCTAAAGGCGCGATCAATTTCATGAACGAAGGTCGTTCGGATATCGTCGCAATTTCCGACTATATGCGCCGACACATCGGGTACATCGCCGACGGCCGCTTTGGTTTATGCGATCCGATTGGCGAACTATAGTTGGTTCGAAAACGGCTCGAAATCAAGTCATGGCTCGAGGATTTCGAAGCCGTGATCGAGATGATCGATTCATCGAGCTCGATCCGGCCGAAATGAAATGAGTTTGAAATTGAAATGAGCTAAATCCAAACGAAGCGTCGATTAAAAATCGATTTCAATTTAGGGTTCATAAATTTTTGAATACGTAAATAATATAATGTAAACATACAACAACTATAAGTACGACTTGAAAATAAAATTTTCAATAACAAATTATAATTTCACATTACAACTAAATAGTTCTTATAAATACAAATTTTGTACAATTACTAATGTTATACATTCGATATTTCATGATCACTTAACAATAATAAAAAAGTCTATAAAATAATGCAATTGATATGACATTTAAAATAAATAAAAAATAACAAAAATATTAAATTATCTTTTGTTTGTGGGACTCAGAATCAGAGAAAATAATATCCATCTTCAAGCATTAACAATTAGTAGAAATTTGTAATTTATATACTTCAATAAGTAGCCCAACCTCCAGTAAAGCCCATCCATTGAAAAGATGAGAAACAAATCTCAACAAAAGTTACAAAAGCTCACAAATCAAAACATCATGTATTAATAGGAGACTCAAAATAAAGGCTTTAGGTACCGACCATCTAATGAGAGCTGAGAGCCACCAATATAATAAGCAAAAAAATAATTGAGTTAGCCCAAATTACAAATATAATCACTTCTCATGATTGTCCAAAATTAGAAAATAAAAAATTCTTCATGATAACCCCACTTTAGTCTAATGATCCAATGGGTTCTAACCCAAAATAAAACCATGAGAATGGAATGGAAAAAATAAGAAAAAATTAGGTTTTTTATGATTATCACAATACAATCCATTAATCCAAATATATAGAAGAAATTAAATTTCAACAGTTAGTGATATGAAATGGAGAACCAAAAATGAAATAATGGCAAAGATTTGATATACAAATTGGTCAAAAATATTTAACAAGTCAAAGTCGTCTTCATAGTTTTTACTTAGACTTATCGATAAAACAATATAACACCATTCCAAAACAATATTATGACTTGATATAACAATTCATATTTTCAAATTCTAACAAAGATCGATAAAATGTAGTAGAGATAAGATGAAGCATATGTTTGTAAAGCCAAACCAAAATTTCACCATAATTCAAATACATGAAATGTAAAGACAGTATCAACTATGCCACCCCAAATGATTAAATTGTCTCAAATTTAGTTCATTAATCAAGTCATTCCATTAGAAATATAAAAAATCAATCACCAAAGCCTCCATTAGGCTATCTCAGTTTAATTTTATCATTGTACATCATATCGTCATTCGCCACTAACATAAAATATTACAGCGCAGAAGCAAAAAATATATAATAAAATGCTACATAACTCATAATAAATGTCACAGACTCTCACATAACATAACCAAACTAGTTATCCAATTAAGTTGTGCAAGTTTTTGGAGTCTCACAAAACATTCACTGAAAATAAAAATATGCAAAAAGAAAAAATGTGGAGTATACTTGAAATGATATCACCTGATTTTCATTTTTGTGATTCCGTAGATAAGCTTTCAGGTACACTTATAAGTAAGTTCTCTTCCACAAGAATATCAAACTAAAATTACAATGGAAGAAATGAAACTCATATTTGAATAGATGTAAATTGCATTATAAAATAAAAAAAGTAAGTAAATATTATCAATGGATTTTTTGATGATTTATATGCAGTCCGAATCCAATTTTCACTACATACTAAAGCATCTAATATTCTTGGTGAAATTGAACTTTTATAATCGTTAAACACACGACCTCATGCACTAAAAGCTGATTCAGAAACAACAATTGTTACTGGGATGGTAAAAATATCTTTGACCATCTTTGAGAGAGTCTTGTATTTCATGGCGGACAATTTCCATCATTCCAAAATATCAAATTCTGAATTTGGGCATTTCACACAAGCTTCATCTAAGTATATCTCCAAATCGACTTTGGCTGGCATAGAATCTATAAAATTATACAAACCAAATCATCATCATATGAAACATTACCCCTTCGTGGTTATTTCATTTGAGAGGTGGATGCTTAGAATTTCTTTGCCCAGACTGCATATTAAGTATAGAAATAAAAAAGTTTTGTCCTTCTTCTTCTCAATCACAATGTCAACATCATATATTTGTGGATAGTAATAATTGATGACAAATAGTTTCATTCTAGGATCTAAAATACAAGCAATCGAAAATAACATTGAACACTCTATCCAATACTTATCAAATTTAGCCTTCATGCTACTTGCCATATTTGAAATGAAAAGAGTATTAGATAAGCATTCTCGATCCAATATTTTCTTGATTAGACGCACTATCACTTCCAAATCCGTCGGATTAGACTTGCAGGTCTGACTGGAAATATGACATATATATGGAGGTCAACAGGAGAAAATCAAAACAATATAAAAAATCATAGCACAATATCTTTACTCAAACTTCATAATACATTATTACTTAAAAATAATATAAAGTTTCACAAATCTAGAGTGCAACATAGTTGCCTATTCATTTGGGAAAGAGAGAACATTATTATGGCATAAATGTAGCATAACAGTTAGAACAATCAAGAAAAAGGAAAGATAGTGCCAAGTAATAGTTTTTTAAATTGTTTTTCCTATCCATTACCTTCTAGTTTGAATCTTTTTTTTTTTTGGATCCACCTTTTTTCATTCTGTACACCAAACAACACATGAATGTTATAAATTTTGCACACTAACATATTCACTTGGAGTCTCACTCTCTAAGTAACACAACACATGTTACAATCACACTTACACACTAGTACAAATACGCACTTGCCAAAATCCTCTAATGCAAATCAAAGCCTATTTATAGTTGTTGGACCCTTCTATCAGTTGTCCCCCACATCATCTTTGGGAACTTTCAAGAACTATTCTTGACACTCCCCAAACCGACTGTTGAAATTGCCTGAAACTGCATTTATTAGATTGTAACATCGAGACACTCGATTTTCAATGCCACAACACCGGGGTCTCTATCGTTCTGCTTAAATAAGAGCTATTTTGATGCTACAATGATGGTATTCCGGTGCCTAGGCACTCTACTTTTTATCTTTGTATTGAAAAATGTGATGTTGGTCCTTCAACACTAAGGCACTCTGGTCATTGTCTTTAAGCATTTTTGAGGTTTTTTTGAGCTCTTTCAAAGCGTTGTAGTGTTGCTCTTTGTAGTATCATTGTGCTATGGTTATTGTCTTTAGATCCAAATCTATGCAAATACAACGCCTCGACGCTTGTCACCCAGCACCTTGGCATTGAATTCTCTATCTCAGCACTAAAATTTCCAAATATAGCATTGCAACACTGGTTTGCACAATTCCTAGGCGTTGGTTTTGAAACCTTTGAATTTTTTTATTTCATATGAGAATTTTATGTCAGAAACATCAAAAATAATAAAAATAATCACAATTTAATATTAATTAAGCATAATATACATATTAAAACACATAAAATTTATTAAATTTTTATGCTTATCTGGGTGAAAACCTCGAAATAGGCTATGTGCATCAAGCGCTTCTTGCACTTACCTTGGCATACTCCAACTGGCTCAAAACGCCACCACCTATCATGCCTTTCATGAGGACTACGTTGTAGCATCGTCATAATCTCTGGTAAAATTCAGGTCGTGGACAATTTTTTCTGGCGCCGTAGATGGTACAAGGAAGTGTTAAC
The DNA here is from genome assembly GCA_021442155.1 of Cymbidium sinense. Taxonomy (NCBI): domain Eukaryota; kingdom Viridiplantae; phylum Streptophyta; class Magnoliopsida; order Asparagales; family Orchidaceae; genus Cymbidium; species Cymbidium sinense. The sequence goes on from CM038225.1 coordinate 118,722,557, forward strand.
CAAAATGCTTGTCGTTCACATGAATTTCATCCATTCTTGCCACCTTAGACTTATGCAATTACTTTTTGTTGTTGTCATTACCTCACCAAACGATACCAAAGAACAGAAGATTTCATGGGAAATATACAAAAACTTGAAGGAGACGAAGCAATTGAGCCTACATATGTCATATTTCAATGTTCTTAGGTCCTGTTCACAACTAGAAAGTTAAGAACTCAAGCATATATGCTTGAATATGTATGCCTAGCTAGGACCTTTCATTCAGGAACTGATGCATACGCCCTTGATATGAAGGTTGAACATATATGTTCAACTTTAAGCACATGTAAGCCTCTATATGATGGACATTAATTGATTTGGCATATATTACATGGACCAATTAGAGCTTGAAATGTGGCAAGCATCTTGACATAAAACAATCAACCTATTATAATATTCTCACTCCCAATTAGGAAATGTGGCATGCCATGTTTTTCATACCATGTCAACTAGTGAGACCAATCCACTTTTGATATATATATATATATATATATATATATATATATATATATATATAATTAAAAAATGTACAAAAATCTGAAAATTTGGAAATTTCATAATGTTAATAGAATTTTAGAAATTTTCAATAAGTTTTAAATTATTTTTGAAAATAAAAAAATTATCTCCAAATATTTTCAAGACCATTTTGATAAGATTTGTGGCACAAATTCCTCATTTTCTTTCATAAAAAAAATTAAATCTATTAAAGATAGCTCCAAAAATTATAAAAATGGGTAAAAATAATGATATATTATGGAAGTACTTAGATTAATCCTTTCCTCTTGAAAGCGAGGTTGACATAACAAACTTCCAATTATGTAAGAGAAGTTGTCTTCCATTGAGAGGATTGCTTATCTTATTATGGTTGAATATACGATGTAATTTACACAGTTGGTTCATGAACTTTGGAGCCACTTGTTGGAAAAACAACACTTGCAAGCAAAAATAATGACAATGACAAATCCCTCAGTTTGCATGCAAAAACATTAATTGCTTTGGGACCATCAAACATGATATAATCTATGTCCCATATTCTCTTCCATTGATCTAGGTAGTAAGACCAATCTTGTTGAATTAAAATCTTCAAAGGACAAAAGATATTTTTGGCCTCAAATTATTTGTCCGTTCACTTGTTGTTTTTCATTGCTTTTAAACATGACAAATCAAGGTGCAACTGGGCATGTCAATAGTAAACTTTAGCACAACTCTATAAATGAAACATTCCAATGGATTCTACTCTCTCTGGCAATTGAAGATTCCTAGTATGCTCAACCAAATCTCCAACCATAAGTTTTAAATTTGCCTCCCAAATGGGGTTGCCGATCTACCCAATCAAATTATTAGGAATCATCGTTTCTTTGGCTAGAGCTATGTGAAGGTTTGTGTTGAGCAAAATGTCACATTTCTTTGATTTGAACCTCTAAAATTAGGTCATCCAATTACTCTTATAAGCACTCCAAAAATGTGAATATGCACTCTTGTTATTAAAATATAAAAAATGAAAATGACAACTCTGTTCTGAAATTGTCACTCGTAATTTAGCTAAGGCTTTCAAATGTTTCAATATTATATTAATGCAATGAAAATGATCATGCTCTAAATACCCATGTTAATGCAAATTAGGTGGAAACCTTTTATTGGTGGTTATGCCTAATACATATTATTGAACCACAATAATTAGATCACATATCCAAAAAAATGCATATGTTCTCTATGATTCTAACTGTGAATCTGGATGTCATTCGGCACATCCATTAGGGTAGAAAACCTTTTATTAGTTGAAGTCTGCCATAAAATTAACATGCATGGTAGGTTTTCCACCCCTCATCCTTAGGGCCACAAACATGAATATGGTGATCTAGTATATATACAAAAAAAATAAGATATGATATGTCATAGATATATTTTTGTACTTTATAAATTAATATGAAATATATAATTTCTATTGTTCTTTATTAATAATGCACAAGATGAAGTATAGTTTCATTTAAAAAATTATATGGTGATAAAAATAAACACAAGCAATATTAGAAGAAAAAAAACTAACAAATAATTAATAATTCTTTTTGGTTGTCACATGATTTTCCAATATCAGTATTACTTCTAAAATATAAAAACAGTAAATTCACATCTTCCTTGAAATATTCAAACAAATATGAGTGCATGAGCATCATTAATTTTAATTAACATGCTGTATGTTACGGTCATTGTTAGCACTATTGCCCATTCCCTCTTCAAATATATTTTCATTTTCATGTAGAAAAGCATATAGTTTCTGAAAATGACTCATCAAGTAAGACAGTAACAACTTCAAGTATTCTAATATTATTCATTATAATTGATGTATCTCCACCAATATTTTTCAGTTTAGTCTCCATTTGAGTATATTATGAGATCCACCTTGATAAAAATGAAGATAAATATGCACAAATATTAAATCTTCTTCTATTTAATGAGTAATCTTGTTCCTCTTGAGTAAACAGATAAAATAAAATGTACTCTAATTTCTTTTACAACAAGAAAGGTACATAGTTGAGCCAACAATTTAAAAGCTAAATTTTAGTCATAGAGAGCTTGTTTCATAAATCATCAACCATGCCTTTTCATCCATAGTGACTCTAGAAACTTTGGAGTCAAAATCAGCAATAGTACCACTGAATCTAAAAAATTTAAACAATTTTAAATTATTCATTGATTGATTTTCAAATTTTTGAAATTTTTTTATTTTATTTTATTTAATATCTCCATTGTCCTTATGTGGGGCAATATGATTTGAAGCTTCACTTAGTTAAAATGGGTTGTAATACATGATAAAAAAAGCATCTAATAACTTACATTACTTATTATGAAATAGGAAAAACTATGACTAATGAAAAATAAATAAATATTACTTTGGATTGAGAGAATGAGCTAAGTAGTGAAGGAGAGTGTTGTTTTTATTTTACCTTTATTCAAGAATCTCATGTACAGCTTTCTAAAAATTGGAGTCATCATTATCTTTTTTTTTTCGCTTATATCGATAAATAATCCCTTTCACTTTTTCTATTATATGATCTAACATATTATGCACAAGGTGGAGGCAAGGCTTATTTGTATCAGTCACTCTTAACATATCATATATTGATTTTGTAAAAGCAATAATATAATCTATTTTATCCCATCACACACCATCTATATTTTTTTTCCTTCATCAATTTCACTTTGTCTACATCTTTGTGATGCATGCACCACCTATCAATAATCACCATGATTTGTAGTAGTAATTTCTTTTTTGAATTATTTAAGCATAATGATTGTTGATGCAAATTGAGCCTTTGTTATAGCCAACATTTTTACTCCACAAGTTTTTTGAAGATTGACAATCCCATTGTGTGATTTATGATGAAAGCCTTTATAGGGTTGGCATCTTTTGTAATGATAGTAATTCAATTACATTCCTATAAGTGATTTCATTTCCCTCTACATCTTTGGGAGCACAATTATTGTTTAATGCAAGATTCAATATTTGAACAATAGGAGTTTAAAAAAAAAAGAGGACATTGAGTCTTAATCGGTGTCCTTGAAGCTATGCATGTAGGTGCATTGTCAATAATTACTTGAATAGTTTTGTCGACACTATCTTCTATGTTCACTTATTTGATTTGATTGGTAATGTAAAACTTATGTTTATGTGATCTATCATAGTCAATGGTTTTTATAAACATAGGTTTAGATTCTACGATGCCCATGAAATTATTAAGATTTTTTCTTTGTGCATTAATCTAGCCATCCTGGATACTAATAACTTACTTCTCATTCCATATCTCTTTCATAAACTTCAGATTTCCTTTAGCATATGCTCTTTCCCTTGAAAGATTATAATCAATTAGAATATATCTACTAATTGTATTGTTTGCTGCATTTGAGAAAGAACTAAATAGTAGGGATTTCTTACCAAATAAAAGGAGAGTTGCTGAATAAAACATGCGACCAATTCCTTCTTGCAAATGATTTTTAGCTTGCAGATTAAATGCTATTTCGGCAGTATTAGATCCCCTAAACCTTTTGACTTCTTTAATTAGGGTTTAGGAGATAATTAATCATAGAGACTTGCACCCATGAAAAATCTTAAATTGTGAATGAAAAGTCTTCAATGAAGAAGAAATATTGAGGTTGCACTTATCTGTCATTTAACTTGTCTCATAAAAATTCATATATGATTTTCTAATTCGAGCATGATGAGCTTTTAAGATCTCCATACGTTACTATAAATTTAAGTATGGTTTATCTAATCACAAAATTCCCATTTCATATCTTATATGAATCAATAACACAATCAAGTGTAATTAGAGAGATATTATAAATAGCCATTGCATAATATAGTATAATTTAAAAGATGTAACGCGCAACGAAGTACATTTTAAAAGATATAATAACTATTGTTTGTGCTATCCAAGAGACAACATAACATATCACAATTCTAGAGAAAACGAAATATATGTAAATTGAAAAGTCAACAACAAAAATGATTCTTTTGGGGCCCCAATGATATAACTTCTAAAGATATTGTTGGTGTGCTTCTTTGATATCAAATATTGTCATTTAAAATATCAAAATCAAATTTATAGTCACATCGACATTAATTTTTTTAAATACGTTAGTCGCTATAAACTATCACAACTTACACCTTAGAAATTAAATATATAGGCTCTTGAAAATTGTTAGAATTTAAACTATTTCATCAAACAGGACATGGTACTAAATTGATTTGCTTGTGATGCAAACTTATTACAAAAGGTACACCTTTGCATTGATCTTCGGCAGCACATTTGTCAGATACTGATCAATACAAATTTGAAGAATATTAAATGTTATGTCATTGGTTCCAACGCTAAACATAAGGATGTCATTTGCCTTAAATTGTCAAACAGTTTTTTCCATTACACCTTCAGCTGCTTTTCTTCCGTTATGATTTGAGTAGATATCTTTACGCATAGTAAAAAACTAAAATGAGTTCATTTCAAGAGTTAGTGAGGGCAAAACGATGCAATGCAAATCATGTTTGAGTAATATTCAAACTTGTTTGAACCTTGTTGATTCTAAAACTTTGTTTGAACATTGTTCAAACCATGTTCAAAATTTATTTCACCCATGATGGAGCCTTGTTTGAATCATATTTCAATTTTATTCAAATCTTTTTTAAGCCTTATTTGAAGTGGAGTTATGCAGCTGGGTGTTGGGCACAGAGCGAAGTATTCTTTCACATAGAGCAGCATATGCCAATTTTTTCAAGGGTTCTCTCTGAAAAGAAAGCTGAATAAATTAAGCCAAAAAAAGCCTTATTTGGTTTGAGTTTTAGCTTGGATTGAATATTTTGCGAACATTGTTCATGCAAGTTTGAACAATATTCAAATAAGTCTTTTTTCATATATTAATCATAAACATGTTTGAATAAGGTTTAGTTTTCGTAATTCCTATGAAATGAATGCGAAGATGGTTAATCCCATTTCTGTTTTATTTGTTGCAACATCCAGATAATCTTTAAAATTTTCATGTTTGTATCATGAAATATTTAGTTAAATTTGTAGTTTAACCTATACATCTTATCCAATGCATTTTAAAAGAGCCTCTCTTACATGCAGGTGTGAACCATTTGATACATATCCTCGAACTTACGATTTACTGCATGCATTTGGTCTCTTCTCCGCAGAAAAGAAAAGGTAATTAACCTTCACAAGCCTTTTTCTTGCCTTAAACAGAAACTTGCTAATACAAGCTTCAGCGCCAACTTAATTATTAGCAGGATAAGAATATTTTTGTACTTAATGATTAGCAACAGCTAATTTGATCTAGAAAAAACCATTCATTCCCATTCTTTCTTTGTTTCATGCTTCATATGGAACCTGCTCATAAATGATCAACTAGATGAATTATATATACATATATATATATTCACTTAATTAATAGTTATGTCTTGTTGTCATCATGATAAATTTCACTTGGATTTGATTACGAAGAATTACAACTTTAATTTCATTCTTGTTACATAAAGTTCGTGCTCTCTTTTTTATTAGAAAACTAATACACACAAAAATACACTAAAATTTTTAAAATTAGACACTTGGTTAACTCTAAATAGCACTCTCCTTTTTAGGACAAAAAATTAAAATTGCAACTCTACAAAATCATCCATCAAATATACGTCCCTCAAAAAACAGCCATCTAGTTACATTTTTCATATAGTAAAAATTAACCGATGGATGCAACAAGACATCTTAACCTAGTGATTGAGAACTCAAACTTCCAACCAAAAAGTCTTTGGTTCAAATCTTTGCATATGCATCATGTATATGTGTTTGAGGTTAAATCATCCCAAATATCTAAAATAAAAAAGAAAAAAAAATGAAATCGATAGGCCATTTCATATCCCATATATTCATTAAGTTGCATGTCATTCCCATGTTTGTGTAAAGAGGTTTCAGACTTCAATGTTGAACCCATATGCTTTGCAGATGTAACATCACTTCAATCTTACTAGAGATGAATCGAATTCTAAGACCAGGTGGGCATGCATATATCCGTGATTCTAAATACATAGTTGATGAGATCCAAGCAATCACAAAGGCCATGGGATGGAGATCAGACCAGCATGACACATCTGAAGGCCCTTATGCCAGCAGGAAGATCCTAATATGCCAGAAATAAGCCCTCCAGGTTTGTTTGTGACTTTCTGAACCAAAATTTGTGCAATCTTTTCATACTTTTTTTTATAAAAAAAAAAATTATTGTAAAGTGAAAGTGGCTGATACTGTAAATTTTTTTGTCATAGGGGCTTTGTATTTTGCTGTTTTTTTTTAAAGGATATTTGAGTCAGTAGATACTAATATGAGTTGATATTCATAGTCTTATTGGGTAATGTGTGTTTTTTTAGCATAATTTGTAGTGATAAAATTAGACAAAAAAGAAATGAGAAATTTACATACATGGCAAGAAGTTTGTATGCATTTACATATGTAATACTTAAAATTTGATATTTACAAGAATAATACTTCTTTATGTATAAAGTATTGATTGTATTATATTTGATGTAATAATAAGAATTTAGGTGCTATGTAATTAAAAATGAAAGTTTAGATGTTAGATATATAAATATATAAGAATTGTATGTTATGCAGGTAAAAAGAAATTTGATGTGTTGTACTCACCTCAAAGTTAAGTGCTTTCAGATCCCTCTGGATAAACTCTTAGTAAGATATTTTAGGATATTCTCATCAAATTTTGTTAAAAATGAATTATTGGATTAACCTTGAGATGAATATTGATATGACATTTAAAATATCACTAGTCGAAGTACGAATCTTGATGTCAAAAGCAAGTTGATCCTAAGTTGAAACTGATCAAGATTAAGCACTTAAAATATCATTGAAAACTTTGAGATATCAATTAAATCCCTAAATAACTCTTAAACATAGAATGTTTATAGTCAAATCGAGCGTCTCGACAAGTTGGATTTAACAAGCCCAAGATCTCATAATTCTGACTTTATTTGAGCATTCAAATATTTAAAATACATCAAATGATCAAAAGAATCATTTTGAGCCGTCAATGGAGTGGAGTGACGTTTTGCATATATTTACGTAAACGCCAATCCTCCACCTATAAATTCTCATCCACATGAGGGAGCCCAAGCAAGAGAGGAGAGCTCTAAAGCGTCCTCCAAGACAATCATACCACTGACGTCGCATCACTTATTGCCAACTACTCGCCGGCCGCTGTCACCGCACCGCTGACCCTTGGTTGTTATCTCGCGCCGGTTGTCACCGGCTGACCATGCCGCTTACAACTGTCTTCATTATCGCCGCCAACCATCATCGCTGGTTATCATCGCTGAATTCCGATCGGTTACCTCGCTGACTATTCTTATTACCGCGGCTGGTTGCCATTCCGCCATGTCGATTTCTTGCCAATCTCTTGTCGCCACTGCTGACTAATGCCGCGCTTATCGCCTATCGTTGCTAACCATCCGGCCATCATCGCCACCGACGTATGGATCCACCATTACTATCGTTTGCACGCGCCATTATTATTGCGCCACCTCGCGGTCACCATCACGACGACTTCATCAGAAGCCGTTGTTCACCATCATATACTCAATCGTTACAACTCAACGTGACTATATATGTTGTTGTCGATTGGATTCTCATTGTCAACCCTTCATATACAATTTTGTAATCCCATTATCGAAGATTTTGTACTCAAATATACATGGAAGATCGCTAGGCGTGGTTTTTCCTCTTTTCAAATTTTTCACATAAAATTGAGTTCTTTATTAATTCTTCAATATCTGTGTGTTTGATTAACAAAGAAGAAACTTTTATTCTACCGAATCTGGTTTTTCAAGACGCATAAGTTGTCAGGGAATCAAAATCCCTCAATCACAATATCCTTGAACACCCGCATCATGGCTAAAGCAATACTCAATAACGAGCCTCCGCTCCAACTCGTATTTAAATCAATCTCGAACCGGACCAAGCTTTTGCCTCACTTCCTCGATAGCGGACTGTGAAGGCATAGAATCTCTTTAGAAAATCGTATGCACCTAATGGAACAGTCTCAAAATGAGATGATCCAACTTTTACGAGGAACACGATTGCCACTACCACGACAAACACATTTCCCCCATGATCGATCGTTAGCCGCGGGAGGTCAAAATGCTAATCTTCTTGACAATGAAGTTCCTCCGCTTCCAGACCGTGATGTTGATCTCCTTGATACTGCTAGTTCTACTCATCTATCACGTGCAACTCAACCGACCGCTAATCCACCAATTATTATTGGTAGCTTGGCACGTTCTCGTCCTGTTGAGCCCACTTGTCATGTTATACGTGCATAGTTACAACGCTTAATGTAAGATGAATTTCACCTTAGAGACAAAAATCATCCTCCCCCTCACCGCAGCTATGAGGAGTCATCACCTTTAGTTGAAGCTATTCTTCAACATCCTATTCTCGTAGGTTTCAAGCTTCCGAGCATTGATTCCTATGATGGGGCAACTGACCCACATGAACACATCGACTATTACATGACCATCATGCATATCTAACGAGCTCTTGACACACTGCTATGTCTTTCCGCTTACCCTCGGGCAAGCTCGCATTTGGTTCTACTCCTTCCAGGGGATCCATCCATACCTTTGATGAACTCGCCAAGATCTTTGTGGAACAGTTCATTGCAAACCGGAGAATCATTAAAGATTCCTCTCATCTCTCCGGCATTCGTCAAAATGAGGGTGAATCAATTAAGGAATACTTCCAGAGGTTCTCCTTAGAAGCTCGCCAAATACCTGGGGTAGACCCTGAATTACTAAGAAGAGTTTTCCTTGGAGGGCTCGCCCGACCTTTTACTCATCACTAAGCCAAATCTCATATGCCACTTTCATCATATGGAAGCATAAATTTTTGCTGATGAGGCTATTAAGCCCATCGCAAATAATTTGAACAATCTACAGGAAAACGTAAGAGCGCCCTAGGAAATCCGGACCGATAGTCCCTTCAAAAGAAACAACAATGCAGTCATGATCTCCCTCCACGACCCTCACATCAACGACGTGAACCTCGACCAAAAAAATAATACACACCACTGAACACATCCTGTGTTAACATCCTAATGGTCATTCGATATGAAGAAAATATCAAGTGGCCACATCCACTGAAACCAAATTCAGGAAATCAGGAGCAATATTATTACTTCCATCGTCGGACATACTACCGGGCATGTAAACAACTCAAAGAAGAAATCATTCAAACAAGGATAACTACGTCGATCCGTGAAGAATCAATCGACTCAAACAAACATAACTCCAACTGGGGGGCAACCAGGACAATCATCACACAAACAACAAAATAGTCATCAAACAATTGGGGAAATTTAAACAATCGCGAGATGACCAATACTATCTAATCGAGTTCTCATTACCACCTCTGAAGAGCCAGAGTTAAAGAAATATTGTATTTATCATTTCATCACTTTTAATGACTCACACTGGCCATGCCTCATCAAGATCCACTTATCAACATGTGGATCGACCCATTATAATGTTAAGATAATTTTGATTGACAGAGAGTTCTGATGTTTTATTTTATTCCATTTTTTAGCATGGGCTTGGTTAGGAAAAGCTCCAACCCGCAGACCACCATTATACGGGTTTAATAATCGCAGTGGAGGACAATCGCCTTCATGTTATCTCCTGAGAGTTCTTCGACAAGTGACTCATTCAATCCAATTCATCAAGTTAGATTCAAGATATAACGCTATCTTCTAAGGCCTCCTCCGATCAATTTGCTTCAAGATCTCATCTTAAGATGAAATTTAACGTTGGGGTGGTTTGGAAATCAATGATAAAGACAATCACGTTATCTCGCATGCTCAACCACATTCATGACCCTCAATATCAAAGATTTTAATTTTCGAGATGAAGATCATTATTTTTAAAATAAGACTAATGATAATTAGTTATTTAGAAAAAAATATAATTAAAAAAAATAGTCAGTCTTAATTTGACGACCCTTTTTTTTTTTCAGAAGAGAGAGAGAGAGAGAGAGAGGAGATTTTATTTTTATTAATTTTTTAAATAATAATTATTTAAAGTATATAAATTTAAAAATATTTTTATAAAATATTTAATAACTAAATATTTATATATTTAGTTATTAATTTTTTATTTATATATATAATTAAATATATAATTTAAAAATATTTTTAATTATATATATAAATTTATAAATTTATTTAATATTTTTTTATTAATTAATATAATTATTTAAAATATATAATTTTTATTAATTTTTGTTAATATATAATATAAACATATTTAAAATATATAAATAAAGTAATTATATATATTTTTATTTCTTTAAAATATATAATTAGTTAAATAAATAAATAAATAATTGTAAATTATATAAATATTTAGTTATTTATTTATTTATTTTTTTATATTTTTATATTTTTTATATTTTTTATTATTATTATTATTAAAGACTTATATTAATAAATAAATAAATAAATATATATATATATTTATTTATATATAATTAAAAATATTCTATAAAAATTATTTTAAATTATTTATATAACTTAAAATATTTATATAATTTAAACATATAAATAACTAAATAAATTTATAAATATATATATATATATAATTACTTTATTTATATAGTTTATAAAATATTTATATAATTTATTCCTTTCTTTATTTATTTATTTATATATTTTAAATATGTTTATATTATATATTAACAAAAATTAATAAAAATTATATATTTTAAATAATTATATTAATTAATAAAAAATATTAAATAAATTTATAAATTTATATATATAATTAAAAATATTTTTAAATTATATATTTAATTATATATATAAATAAATAAATTAATAACTAAATATATAAATATTTAGTTATTAAATATTTTATAAAAATATTTTAAATTTATATACTTTAAATAATTATATTATTTATTTAAAAAATTAATAAAAATAAAATCTCCTCCCTCTCTCTCTCTCTCTCTCTCTCTCTCTCTCTCTCTCTCTCTTCCTGGAAACCAAAAAAAAAAAAAAAAAGGTAGTAGTTTCACGACCGGCAACCGACGTTGTCGTCGCCCGTCAACGACTAAAGCTATTTTGTTAATTATATTTTTCGTAAATAACTAATTATTATTAGCTATTTTAAAAATAATCCCCGGAAAGCTGAAGACTTGCTCTCGATGCATTATCGATGACCACCGACAAGATAACAAGTTGGATCCGGGCGAACAAAGGGAAAAATACATGACTTGCAGAAATCAAGACATCTTCGCTTGGAGTCCGACGAATATGCTGGGGGTCGACGCCAATGTGATCATGCACTCCCTCAAAATTGATCCAACATTCAAACCGATCATCCAAAAGAAGCGGAGTTTTGCACCTGATCGCCTCTAAGCTATTGAACAAGAATTTAACAAGCTCCTAGAAACGGGATTCATACGAGAGGTACATTACCCTATATGGCTAGCAAATGTTGCCATGGTGAAGAAGACGAATGGAATATGGAGAATGTGTATTGATTATACTGACCTTAACAAAGCTTGTCTGAAAGATAGTTTTCCTCGAATCGATCAATTGGTCGATGCCACCGGACATCAAATGCTCGCTTTTGATGCTCGTTACAACCAAATAAAAATGAACCCAACGGATAAAAAAGTCACAACATTTTAAACATATAAAGGTTTATACTGTTACCAAGTTATGTCATATGGGTTAAAAAACACTGGTGCTACCTAGCAACGCCTTATGAATAAGGTTTTTAAAGACCTACTACGCTGCACAATAGAGGTATATGTGAATGACATGTTAGTAAAAAAGCTTAGAAGAATCACATCATATTTCTGACTTAGAAATATGCTTTAACCTTCTTCGACGTTATAACATGCGACTTAACCCGACCAAGTGTGTTTTTAGGGTCACATCGGGAAAATTTCTTGGGTTTATGGTAACCCACCGTGGGATAGAGGTCAATCCCGAGAAAATCAAAGCTCTCAAAGATATGACTCCTCCGAAAAATATCAAAGAAGTTCAACGCTTTGAAATCACGATTATCCCGCTTCTAGCTCGAGGATAAATACTTGTCATTCTTTAAAATACTAAAGGGAGCTAAAAATAATAATTTTTAGTGGTCTGATGAATGTCAGCTTACTTTTGAGCAACTAAGGGAGTATTTAGCATCTCCACCCATACTATCCAAGCCTATTCAAGGAGAGATGTTATACTTATATCTCGCAGTCTCTTCCCAGCGATGAGCTCGCTGCGAAGAAAATGGGATACAACGACCAATTTTCTATGTCAGCAAAATTTTCTCTGATATAGAAAGTCGTTATCCACTGGTAGATAAGGTGACTCTAGCTTTAGTTTTCTCAGCGTGAAACTTGCGTCCATATTTTCAAGCTCACACTATCGGCGTTTACACTCATTTACCACTAAGAGTCATTCTACAGAAACCAGAGGTATCTGGGAGGTTAATTAAATGGTCTGTAGAATTAGGAGAGTTTGATATCTATTTTCTACCTCGACCTGATATAAAGTCTCAAGTACTCGCAGACTTTATAGTAGAATGCACTGCCCCAACTCCAAATGAGTTATCTACTACACGCCTTTCATCTTCTCAATGGACCCTCTATGTTGATGGAGCTTCAGGAAATACGGGTGCCGGAGCAGGAATCTTACTTATTTCCCCCCAGCAGAATACCTTAGAGTATGAACTTCTAAAAAATTTCGCCTAATAATATGGTCAATATGAGGCTCATCACAAGGTTGAGACTCGCCATCCATTGTGAAGCTCAAGACTTAGATCCACACCGACTCTCCCAGCCTGTTGAGGGAAACTTTAATACTCATAATCCTCACCGCAATACCTCAACTTAGTAAAGTCACTTCTGCCCGCTTTCAAGACATATCAAATCATTCACATACTGCGAGAGAAGAATACTCGAGCTGACGCTCTCGCTAAGCTTGCTACATTTGTTACTGGAGATCTATTTAAGAGAAGACATGTTGAAGAAATATATTTTCCTAGTATCCAAGGGTCATGGGTAATACAAGCAATTAATAAGATAAATGAACCTTCGTGAATGAACCCTATCCTGTCTTTTCTACAAGAAGGGACCCTTCCTGAAGACCCAACTGCTATAACTCGTCTCCGAAGACAAGCTTCAAACTTTATTATTATCGGAGGTGAACTATACAAACGAGCTTTTTCTGGGCCATACCTCAAATGTCTCTCACCGCCGAGGACACGCATTAAGAGAGATTCACGGGATATGTGGAGAACATTTGGAGGAAGGGCGCTAGCCCTTAAAGGCAAGGGTTCTATTATGAAACAAGACGATTGAGTTCACAAAAAATGTGCAAGTTGTCAGCACTCTAACTTCCTCTCATGCCGCATCTGAGCTCTCATCTCTTCAAAGCTTTTGCTTGGGGAATTGATATCATGAGACCTTTTCCGATAGCATCAGGGCAATGAAAGTTTATCACTTTAGCCGTCGACTACTTCACTAAATGGGTGGAAGTTGAACCACTCGCTAAAATCATGGAGGCAAATGCTAAACAATTTGTTTGGAAAAATATAGTATGTCGATTCGGTCTTCCTGCAAAGATCATCACTGACAATGGAACCCAATTTACTGGAAATGTCTTTACATTCTTTTGCAAAGATCTTCACATTCAGCTACTGTATACGGCTGTAACACATCCTCAAATTAATAAACAGGCTGAAGCTACCAACAGGATTATACTCAAAGGACTAAAAACACGTCTTGAGAAGGCTGGGGGGCAATGGGTTGATGAGCTTTCTAATGTCCTTTACCGCGCATACATAACCCAGGTGAGATACCATATAACTTGTGTTTCGCGAGTTATTATACCAAGATATTGGGGTTCCAAGTCCAAGTATTATTCATCATGATGGTAATGAAGAAAAACTCGACAACACTTGGACCTCAAACTCGCTGACCTACTGACCGCCCTATCACCAAAGGGTAGCTTGTCACTTCAACAGAAGGGTAAAATCCCGTCCCATATCTGTCGGTGACTTGGTCCTGCGAAGTCTCGAAGCTGCAGGAAAAGGCCATCAACGCAATAAACTCTCACATCTTTGAGATGACCCATATGTAGTTACAGTTATAGTAAAGCCAGGAACATTCAAGATCAAGGATCCAGAGGAAAAAATTTTACCTCGAACTTAGAACACTGAGAATCTTCAAAAATATTATCAGTAATTCCTACTGCATAATTATTGCAACTTTTATTTTGTCTCGCTTGTCTTTTCCTCTTCAAACTCATATCTGTGTTAAAATCGTCTTATGATTGTATCATCGATCTTATCATTGTAATGAATTTATAGTTTTTTCTTTCAAGCTTGTTGCATATAAACAATCTCCTTCATTTAATCCTCCCTCTTGAGAAATGTGCAACTCACATTGTATCTCAGTCGGGACATGATCTATCCCATGGGGACTTGATCGGACCTCTTCCATACAGGTAAAAAGTCAAGAAACACTTTGGCTAATACCTAGGATAGGTCAAAAGATCTTTGGTGGACATCGCACGGCCTCTTCCATACATGTAAGATGTCAAATAATGTTTTGACTAATACCTACAGCCAAAAGGTCGTGGACTCCCATGGCCTCATCCAGATAGCGTTAGTTCGAATAATATTCACCAATCACCTAAAAAACAAAATAAGAGTATATCACCTAAAAAAATTTCATTAACAACATGATGACATAGATGAATAACCAATATTCTGATACAAAATAATACATAGATAAAAGAAAAAAAATGCACCCTCAAGTGATGCTACATGATATCAGCATCCTCCTCACCACTAGGAGATGCTCCCTTGAACTCACTCTCGACTCCTTCATCTCATGAATCTAGCGAAGGGTCTTCAAATGCTTGGCTGGGAGATAGATTCTCAATACTAGCTGATTTTATAAGCGGATTCCTTTTAGAACCCTGGATGAAGCCCTCCTAAACATTGGTGCTCAAAGTCCTTCACTTCAACATCAAGAATATGATTACGAACTTCCTGGATATGGTCTTCGATAGTGTCGCGATAAGCCAAGGAGTTCTTAAAGTCTTCCACTATCTTCAAGGAAATTTCATTTGCTTCCGCTTCTAACATTATAAGCTCCTTCTCAGAAAGACGATCTTGTAATGCTTTCTTCTCCAGTTCGAGAACTTTCTTCGGTACAGCCTTTTTTTCTTCGGCAAGTCTCGCCTCACCTCACGTGCCTCCACCTCTAAAGTCGGAGAGAAAGAGAAGTCGACATGTTCGCTAGCTCAGTTTTACACCTGGTTAGTTGATCCTCCAGAGTCGCCACTTCTTTTGACTTAACACTCATCTTTCGCTCATACTCGCCTTGTAGATAATTTACTTTCACAAATTTAGTATTCCACTCGTCTAGAGCGATACCCAAATGAGCCATCAGTCCTAATGTTTGAGTTACCTAAAAAAAATCATCACAAATGTTACACAAAGAAAAGAAGAAAAGGAGGAAGAGAAGATAACGTACTAATTCATCTGCTCGTTGACGTCCAGTGCATACGTATTTTAACACCTTTTCAGGAATTTGCAGCTTCAAGAAACGAACTCCCCCATTATGAGTTGAAACAACTAAACTCTCAGAGGCCAACTGAGGGCGAACATCTTCTCCACAGATATCTAACGTAGTCACTTCGGCACATGCCTAATTTTTCTTTAAAGAAGAAACATTGCTACCACTGTGATTTCGTAATGGGCTTCCTGAAAGAATTCTGTGAATACGAGGAGACCTGTCATCACCTTTACCCGATCTCTTCAATGGAAGAGCATGAGATCTCCCTACCTGGATGGAAAGACCAACCTTAAACATTCTATCTTCAATAATGTATTTGCTAATGTAATGTAACTCATGTTGTAAGCTCCCTATATCAGAAATATTAAGAGTTGTTAAGATTTCATTCTCTTCAATCAACATTGGATCTAGAAGGTCATTCAATTTTTCCCATCTCTCAGTGATCATTTTTTACAAAAAAGAATCCATTAGACTAATTTCTAGATGGATCACATACTGAAAATTCTATCCAATTCTTTATAGCTCGATAAGAAACACGTCCCTGAGCATCACATGTGAATCTACACATTCGACACAAGTATTTGATGCTCAAAGTAACACCACGCTCTCTAAAGAAGACAGTCAAACCAACGATGATCATTAGAGCTCGAAATGAAAATTGTGACGAAGCTATGCCACATATTTTAAAGATCTCAATTAACTCGGGAGCCAAAGGGAATCGCAGTCCTGCACGAAGAATCATCTCAGAAACAGTAAAGTATCCTGGCGGAGGTGAACGGGCTCGATCAGACTTTTTGGCATCAATAGTCACCAACTCGTTAGGGAAGTAAAATTTCTTGCGGAGCAACATTAAACTATCCGCTGTAATAGTGGATAGTATATCGTCTGTAGCTGTCACGCTATGGGTTTTCTTCCGGCCATCACCCTCTAAAAATACATAATAAATAAATAAAGAGAGAGAAGAAATGATAAAAATCTGAGAATTTTTGTGAGAAGCAACTTACTCACCCCAATACTTGGGCATATCCTTTCCACTCGTCGCCACTACGCCAGTTTGTGATAAAATTTTGCCGATGATCTGACGAAAAGAATGCACATACATTTGAGATCAAAAAAAAAAGAGAGAGAGAGAAGTTATTCCCCTCTAATGATGCTCTAAAATTACTTGCCAAACTTTCTGAGTCATTCGAACGATGGTTCCTAGCTAACGCTTCCCCGCCATCTTGGCGGTTATCAACTGTTGAACCATCCAATGAAGTTGCAAGAAATCTAATTCCTACAAGAAAAAAGTAGGAACTATGGGCCTTGATCGCCTCCAAACCCGGTCGGTCCGACGAGGCCAGTTGACACCTTTTTCGAGGGAAAATCGGAGCCACGATATGTATCACGCCTTGATCGCCTTCCAAACCCGGTCGGTGGCGTTGAGGCCTCTTCGAGGAAAACCGAACACGACGATGTCTGCCTGATCGCCGACGAACCGACGCCTTTGAGGGAAAACTGAACCACGCCGACGAGGCCGACGCTCTTCGAGGGAAACAAAACCACGACGATGTACGCTGCCTTGATCGCCTCAAACTCGGTCGGTCCAACGAGGCCACCGACGCTCTTCGAGGGAAAATTGGAACCACGACGTACAGCCTTAATCGCCCAACGACCTACTCAAGAAGAAGAGAACACTAGAGCGAGGAGTGTGCCTCCTCCTCGCCCTGGGGTTTTATAGACCTATAGCAAAAGGTAAAACCCACTGAAAATTGTTGAAAATCTTCGAAAACTGTCGAAAATGGGCATTTCATGCTGGCGCCTACCGCACAGGCGCGCCAAGACTAACCCGCGATCCGCCATTAAACTGCTAGCGCTCATGCATGCAGCCCACGGCGCGCTGAAGCCTAAGACTGGCTACCAGAGTTCAGCGCGCGCCAGAACCTGCCATAACTCAAATCCACAAGATACCCACACACATTCAGAATCTCCCGCTCGTGATCATAATCTTGTCCCCAAGACTGTCTCTCAAAATGTAGTTAATGAATTAAGAAATTTCATTGAAGAATTTGTTATTTTCAAGTATTTGGCATATATAGTTTTGGATGATTGAGATAATGTCATCTAAAAATAGAAGAACATATGACACTTAAAATACCATTAATAAAGTAGAATCGATGTCAAAAGCAAGTTGATCGTAAGTTGAAACTCGAGATTAAGCACTTAAAATATCATTGAAAACTTTGGGATATCAATTAAATCCCTAAATAGCTTTTAAACATGGAGTGTTTATAGTCAAATCGAGCTCAACGAGCGGATCTAACAAGCTCAAGATCTCATAATTAACTTCATTTGAGCATTCAAATACTTAAAATACATCAAATGATCAAAGGAATCATTTTGAGCCGTCCATGGAGTTGTTATGCGGGTTTTGCATATATTTACTGAAAACGCCACCTCCAATCTATAAATACCATCATTCTTCACAGGGAGCCCAAGCAAGAGAGGAGAGCTCTAAAGCTTGAAAATCGTCCCAAGACAATCAGTACCACTTGAGCGTAACCACCCCGCCGGTTGTCAACCATTTGCCGCCGTACCGCCGCCTCGATCCGCCGCCGCCATTCTCTTGCCGCCGGCCGGTTATCACACCACCGTTGCCGTCATCGTATCAACCATCATCGCCATTATCGCTGACCACCGACGCCGAATCATGCTACCGCACCGCTGATCCCGCGTTGCCGCCGGTTGCTGGTCGTACCGCTGACATCTGCCGTCGTCCGATTATCATCGCTAACTATCGTTGCCATCATCATCGACCACCAACGTCGCTGCCGCTACTTTATCCGGTTACCACCGCTGAATTATCGCCGGCCACCCTCGCTACCATCACGACGACTTCATCGGGCCGCCGCTTGTTTCACCATCATCATTAGAATCTATAACTCAACGCGACTATATAGTTGTTGTTGTTTGATTCGGATTCCCATTGTCGCTTCTTCTCATATACAATCGTAATCGGAAGATTTTTGTACTCTAAAATAGATATATAGGAAGATTTTAAAGATCTCGCGTTTTTCTCTTTTGAGATTTTTCACGTAAAAATTCTAGCTTCTCTTATTAATTTTCTCAATATTCTAGATTTTGCAACAAAGTTAATGCGTAAACTTTTATTCTATCGCAACTGATTTTTTAGCACGCTATAAATATAATATTTGATTAATCAATCACAGTTGATAGCACAATCATCTCAAAATATTTTAAAGGAAAGGAAGATTTATATACATACCATATAATTCTTATGTATTTATATATCAAATATATAAAATTAGATATTTATTTATTTAATATTTTTTTATGTTTAAAAATGTATATTTCACTTTTAAAAAGTGAATGATGATAATATTTTTAATGTGATATTGAAGATTAGGATGTTATATATGTAAAAATTAAAATTTAGGTGTTAGATATGTAAATATATAAGAATTGTGTGATATGTATGTAAATATTTTTTTTTTATAATAATTTTATGATTCTATATGATCAAATTTTATTCAAGATATTATGACCTATATTTTTATGAGTATGCATAAATTTATTTTATTTGCATTAAAATTCGATATTTTATGCTGGTATCTCATTAACCCATGCATGACCGCCCACACCGGATCCAATGCATCCTTTACAGCGGATTAGGTTATCTCGTGATCTCTTGAATTTTATTTTATCATATTGTTATAAAAATGAAAATATTGTTAACTTCAAATTTGGCATCTTTCTCCCATTGCTGGAAGGCTTGGAATTGTTTGGTCCTGAAATCATTTTGTTATATTGTTTATAAAATTACATAAACTCTTGTTTAAAATCAGAAAAAAAATTAATAAAATTTGCATAAATAGCAAACAATTTTCATGATTTTACATATTTAATATTTATAAATATAGTATCTTTTTTGTACTTTAAAAAAGTGTATTTATTATTACAAAAATTAATACAAATTTTATTTTTAATATAATATTAAAGAATTAGATATTATATATATATATATATGAATATTACTATATAAGAATTGTGTTATTTATATAAATGTCTAAAAAAAAATCATTATTTAGTCTGGAGGATAAAAAATATCAATCATATCAGAGATAGAGTATATAATTGTACTTAAATGTGGGGACATTTGATGGAGATTTTAATCTCTAATCTTGAGAGAGGTGTTCAAAGCGTACTAAAACTCTAATTTAATTGCAAGTATCGCTTAAACGGTCTATAAAAAACAGTATAATAAAGTCTTCTTTCCCACGAGAGAAGTAAATCTATTGTTTTAGTCCATTTTCTACTATGCTAATTATTTGGAGTATTTGCAATTATTTGTCATAAAACTTCCCAAAAAATAAAATTTTTGAGAGCTATCAATATAATAATTTAAAAATGAATAATATTTTTTTTTATAATTATCATATTCTATTAAATTTTATTATAAAAAGGTGTTTTTATAAAATAAATAAATAAATAAGGCAAAGGTGGACAATGATCTGAAAAGTAATATTAGTGAAAAAATTGCATTAATAGGATTCATAGTTTTAGTGTTTCATTATGTTCTTGTTTCATCAAATGCTTATACATTGCCCAAGCACTCTTCCTATTGATGGCTATTAAGGACTCCAAATAGATAGGAGCCAAGGGTTGGGCTACTTAATAGATCTTGACTAAATCTTACTAGTTCAAGATCTCGACTATTAAATCATTAAAGATGAATAAATTAAATCCATATAATGCAACATCAATCTTGAAGCAATAACCAAGATCCAATGGTCTATTTTATACCAAAGCCATATTTATAAATCAAGCGATCCATATCAGATCAATCTCATGGCACTAATCTTAAAATTCTAGGGGATCCATTGATACTTTCCTTGGATTAGCTATGTGACTAAAATTTTCTAAACTACAAGTGTTTATTTTATTCAAATGGGTTTTACAGGTGAAGTAACATGTTTAGCTACTCTATGCTCTAATAAAATATCAAAGAGACTATAATCCCCAGACCTATAAATACCAATTACAGAGATGAAATTATTGCACTTTATTTTATTTTGCACTCTTGGGATGAGTTATGTCCAGCTACTTTTGAGTTTGATAATATCTTCAAGCTCATTTTTCTTCTTAAGCATTAGAGTGTCTTTATGAAGAAATGCTCCTTGAGCTTATAATTTGTTGCCTAAGCATGTAAGAGATAAGCTCACACATGAAATAATGGCTTTTGAGAATCTCTATTAGCTAAAAATCATATTGTACATGCATTCGCAATGATTTGATATTTATTTATTTATATGATATGATACTTTACTAAAAAAATTTGTTTGATATTCAATGCAATCTTTGGATTAAAAAATTTTGAAATAAAATTCAAGAACATTTTAATATACGTATATTTAAATTGAACGTCTAAATAAAATAAATATTATTGTAATAAAGGTGATCTAATTCGAGTCTAAATGAGCACAAATTAAAAACTTAAAGTGTTGTTTAAAATTTTGAAATATTAATTGATGGAATAAATAATCTCAAATGAGTGATCGTAGTCAAAATGAGTGGCTCAACAACAACAACAAGAAGCCTTTACACCATTGTGTGGTTGGCCACATGAATTCTTTTTCTTCATTGTGTCCCATTAAATGTCATATTCTCATTTAATTTTAATAAAATAAGGTTCTTATTTATACTTCTGTTGACCTTATTTTTAGAATGAGCTCTCAACCCCTCCATCTTAGGCATAAGAGTTCTCTTAGATTTTAAGAGTTCCTTAGTCTTAAGACACATCTAGTGATTAGGTAGACACTCAACTTAGCTCTAGAGACTTAGAAGAGTAAGCCAAAGGAATAGGTCATGCCTTAGGGATGTTAGGAAATTTGTCTACTCTTAGCTTGAACCATTCCTCACTTTCCTTCTTTCAAGTCAAACTCCAAATCAATTCTATTTTGATTTTCTCCAAACTCAAATCAATTCCATGATTGAAATCAATGATTGAAGCCCATGATCAAAATCCATTAAAATTCATAAGTCCAAATTTTTCCTAAGTCCATAATCTTCCCTTAAGGACTTAATGATCTAAACCAATTCAAATCTTTGAGATTTTCTCATAATTCACTTATATTTCAATTTATATTCACATATATAAATGAAATATAAATTCAAACCAATCAAACTAAACTCAAAAGGTTCCAAATCAATTCATGAAATTTTCGTAAGTTCCTTTAATTTTCCATTAATGGACTTAGCCAAAATTAACTCTAAATCAATTCAAACTCATGGGATTTTCTCAAAACTCATTTATATTCTCATTTATATTCACATATATAAAGAAAATATAAATATAAATCAATCAAATCAAATCCTCAAATTAAATTCCAAATCTAAAATCTTTCTTAAGTCATTAATTCTCCATTAATGGACTTAGCCTAAATCTTGATCAAACCATATCAAAGTCATGGGATTTTCTCATAATTCATTTATATCCTCATTTGTATTCACATATATAAATGAAATATAAATATAAATCAATCAAACCAAATTTAAAAATTCAAATCTAAACTTTAAAATTTTCCTAAGTCCTTTAAATCCCTCTTAATGGACTTAGCTCAAATCATGATTAAACCACTTCAAATCCTTGAAATTTTCTCATGATCCGTTTATATTCTCATTTATATTCACATATATAAATGAAATATAAATTCAAATAATAAAAACTAATTTTAAAAATCAAACTCAAATCCACTCAAAATCCAATCTAAGCCTTTCAAGTCAAAATCTTGAACTTAGCCAAATCAATTTCAAATCAAGCCAAATTCTTAATTTCTCTCATGATTCAATCAACCCTACAATCATGAGCCTGTATATAAATCCAATAAAACAATCAAAACCTAGTTCAAAAATCAAACCCTAAACCCTTTCAAATTCTTCATTTGAATATGAAATTGTCAAATGGATCAAAACCCATTTGACTTCAAACTACGTGTAAATGGATTTATATTTCAATTATAAGTCCATATACAAGATCAATCAAACTCAAATCAAGCTTTGACCAAGCTATTTGACTCACTTAGGCTCACTTGACCTAAAGTGACCTAAAGTACCATTATGAGCCAAATCCTAATCCTAATCAAATTGGATTGAACCAAACTCATTCATGCCTCTCATCATGATGAACAATCACCATGGGATGATCAATCAATCAAATTAGGTCAAACCAAGTCAAACCTAAGGGTTGACCAAGTCAACACTTAGCCCAAAATGAAACCTAACATAGCCAAATTCCACCATAGGCCAAATTGATTGAAACCATTGATCTAAGTTCACTCATGACCTATGTTTGAACTTGACCAAGCCAACATTTGAGCCTAGCCTAGTGGCCACTTGAAGTTGACCCATTTTGACCTAAAGGGTCAAAATATGTCAAAACTTGATCTAAGCCAAATTGATCCAAACCAATGAGTCAAGTTCATTCCAAATCACTTGTCGAACTTAACCAAAGCCTCAACTGGACAACTAGACCTAACCTAGCCTAATTGACCTTAGACCCAACATGACTTAAAGGGGTCATGTTGAGCCAAATTTGAACTTAAATAAAATTGATTGGAAATAAAGATACCAATCTACTCCATATGACTAACCTAACCTAAACCTACCCATGACCTAGCCCAAATAGGTCAAATGGGTCAAATATGTCAACTTGACCAATTTGACCTAAATGAAGTCATATGAGCCAAATTCAAAACTATACTAAATTGAATCAAACCAAAGCCATCAAAATATTTCAAATGGTCATATGAACTTGACCTAACCCTTAGTTTGACCCAATTCGACCAATTGGTCAACTTCCCATTTTGACCTAAATGGGTCAACATGAGCCAAACTCTATTAAATGAATTCTAAATCTCATGAAACTTGGCCAAACCTAGTTTCTCTATATACCCAACATATCAAAAGTGAGAAATCAGCAAAATGACCATTATACCCTAAGTCATAGAACAAATTTTAGACTAATCTATGAGTAATTTGGTCATACCCTCTTCATATCCACTTGATGCTTTCCTAATAGCTCAAGGGAACCTAATGAAGAGTGGTGCACCCAACCCAATGGGTTTGGGTTAGCCTAATTGGCTCCTAGACCAAACCCGACCCCATGGGTCAAAACTCCAAATTCAAACTCCCTCTCCCACTCAAATTCAAGCACATGGGAGGTTGGCAATCCACTCCTTAGCTCAAATCGACCATGTGCACACTCCTAACAACTCAAGCAGCCTTCCCATTGTGATCAATTAGATCAAAATGACACAATGTCTTGCGGTCGTCCGATCCTTCAAGGGGGAGATATACTCCCCCTAAATGAATTCAAATCGATCAATTCCACATTCGATTGAGTACTAGAGAGAGTAAGGAGCCATCAGAGAGTGATCCTTAGCTTCCTAGAGGTCTAGCTATTTTCCTATCCTCGGTTTTTGAACAGTGAAAATAGGGGAGGAAAATTAAAGAGCTAACTTTCTCCATACTCAATTTCCACCCAATTGCCTTCGCACACTTCATCAGGGAACTAAGTCGAGTGCACCCAAGCTTCCATTGGAGTTCCCACAATAAGGAAGAGTTGAATTGGATCAAGGCCGCAAAGGGGAGCAAGGGGAGTTGGTCTATAGAGCAATTCACATAACCCCAAGAGCTCATTCTTCCAACACAGCTTCGTCTCAACCAGACGAAGCTTCTCTAAGGGAATCGAGCGCTAGTGATCACCTCCAGTGAGGTATGAAATTTTTCGACAACTTAGGATAGGAGGTGTTGGTCCTTTGTGAAGATAATTTTCAATTCAAGTAAATCCAACCGTTGGATGTGCCGCTCCTTGGCTTTAGATTGTGTGGGTTAAATTTGGTTTGAATCCGAGCTCAATCGAGCTCGGATCTTCCCCTAGATCATGGATGGTTTCTATTGATCAAGGGGGGAAGAACTTGGGAGATCTCATCCATCCATCCGTGCATTTTGGATAAACGGCCGAGATAATTCCCACGTTTAGATTTCTTTATATTCTTTTAAAAGCTGGGGGATCCGGCCTTCCATCTTTGATGAGGCCGGAGATCAAACCGATCCGATGCTTTATGGATTTGACATTTAAGTGAATCCCTCACTGTGCGACGTGTGCAAAGCCTGCTGACCGCCGCTTCCACACGTCGCGTCGTGAGTAGGAGGATTAGTTGAGGAATTAATAAAAATGCTAATTAATCTAGGAATCTTCTAAAATTCATAACTCTCTCTATAAAATTCAGAAAAATATGAAATAAAATCCTATGGAAAGATAATTCAACCTAGAATATTTTAAAATTAATTTCAATGGGTTTTGAATTATGATTTTCTTTGATTTTGGGTTTTATTGGAAATTTTATATTGCTAATATCTTTTTAATTAAGCCTCTCATTAATCCCAAACTTCTTGGGTATGATTTAGGGGATAATTTCTGCCTCCTCTAATTTTCTTGGAATTTATTGATGGCTTAATTAGAAGAATTGCATATGGATTTCTTAATTACCCTCATTATGTAATTAAGGACAATTAAGGTATGATTATTTATTTTAATCCATGATTAGGGTTGATTAAGGTCAGATCCAGTAGATAGGAGATTTAGGAAATAATTTTTAGGGCATTTCCCTTAAGCTATTCCCTAAACCCCCTTCTCTCTCCTTAATCTCCTCTTAATTAAGGGTTAATTCATTAATTATTCTCTTAATTAATTTCTAAAAATTCTAAAAAGTTTCAGAACTTAATTAATCTACTTTAGGTAGATGCTTAGGTGTTTAATAGCCTAGGTTAATTAAGAAAATCAAAACCCAATTCATATGTATGAAAGGGTGTTTTGAAATTATTTGAGCTAAACCCCTAAGCTTAATTAACTATTAATTGTGAGCCAAATTGCATTAGGACTTTTCTTATTAGGTGCATTGCAAATTTAAATTCCTCGTTAATTTTTTATGTCATCTCATTGGCTCATAATTATTTGGTTAATTATTCTAAGGTGGTGTAGGTAAGGGTTAATTAAGTTACTTAATTCATATCTTAACCTAATTAATACATAAAAATGGATCTAATTATCTAAAAATTAAACAAAAATATCAAACACATGTGGAAATAGGTTAGGAACAACAAACTCATCTCACCATTTTCAAAATTAAATCAAACTTCAAACTAAACAAAAATCATATTGAAAACACTTTGATTTATTTTAAACTTTTTTATTATATAAGAATGTCTTTAGGATTTAATTGAAGTGAGTTTGTTTACATGCTTTCATTGCTTTGAATCTTTTCCCAATATGTTAAATTTGTATGTCATGTGGTTTCATGCATTCATATTTTTCAAATTCAAGTTTAAAATGAAATTATTTATTTTATGTCAAATTTACATGTGTTGGCTAAAGTAGAAATATGAATGACTATTATCACTACTAAATTCAAATTATTTTAAAACATATAAATCAAATATCAAATATGAAAGTATGTGTTGACCTCATTTTTAGGATGAGCTCGCAACCCCTCCATCTTAGACATAGGACTCCTCTTAGACTTTAAGAGTTCCTTAGTCTTAAGACACATCTAGTGATTAGGTGAACACACTGTTTTGAGACTTAGAAGAGTTAGCCATAGAAATAGGTCATGCCTTAAGGGTGTTAGGAAAATTTCTTACCCTTAGCTTAAACCATTCCTCGCTTTCCTTCCTCCAAGTAAAACTCAAATCAACTCCATATGATTACAAATCCATGATTGAAATCTATAATTGAAACCCATGATCAAAATCCATCAAGATTCCTAAGTCTAAATCCTTCTAGGTCTTTAATCCTCTCTTAAAGACTTAGCCAAGATCAACTCTAAACCAATTCAAATCTTTGATATTTTCTCATAATTCATTTATATTTCTATTTATATTCACATATATAAATGAAATATAAATTCAAATTAATCAAACTAAACTCAAAATTCCAAATCAATTCATGAAATTTTCCTTAAGTCCCTTTAATTTTCCACTAATGGACTTAGCCTAAATCTTGATCAAACCATTTCAAACTTATGAGATTTTCTCAAAACTCATTTATATTCTCATTTATTCACATATATAAATGAAATATAAATATAAATCAATCAAATCAAATCCTCAAATTAAATTCCCAATTTAAAATCTTCTTAAGTCCTTAATTCCCTTGTAATGGACTTAGCCTAAATCTTGATCAAACCATCTCAAAGTCATGGGATTTTCTCATAATTCATTTATATCCTCATTTATATTCACATATATAAATGAAATATAAATATAAATCAATCAAACCAAATTCAAATTCCAAACTCTAAAATTCTCTTAAGTCCTTTAAATCCTTCTTAATGGACTTAGCCCAAATCATGATTAAACCA
The DNA here is from genome assembly GCA_021442155.1 of Cymbidium sinense. Lineage (NCBI taxonomy): Eukaryota > Viridiplantae > Streptophyta > Magnoliopsida > Asparagales > Orchidaceae > Cymbidium > Cymbidium sinense. Next base: position 118,750,149 of record CM038225.1, read on the forward strand.
CTTCAAATCCTTGAAATTTTCTCATGATCAATTTATATTCTCATTTATATTCACATATATAAATGAAATATAAATTCAAACAATCAAAATCAATTCCAAAAATCAAACTCAAATCAACTCAAAATCCAACCTAAGTCTTTCAAGTCAAAATCTTGAACTTAATCAAATCAATTTCAAATCAAGCCAAACTCTTGATTTTCTCTCATGATTCAATCAACCCTACAATCACGAGTCCATATGTAAATCCAAACTTCAATCAAACAATCAAAACCTAAGTCAAAAATCAAAGCCAAAATCCCTTCATATTCTCCCTTTGAATATGAAAGTGTCAAATGGATCAAAACCCATTTGACTTCAAACCACTTGTAAATGGATTTATATTTCAATCATAAGTCCATATACAAGATCAATCAATCAAGCTTTGACCAAGCCATTTGACCCACTTAGGCTCACTTGACCCAAAGTGACCTAAAGTGCCCTTATGAGCCAAATTCTAATCATAACTAAATTGGATTGAACCAAACTCATCTATGCCTTTTATCATGATCAACAATCATCATGGGATGATAATCAATCAATTTGGGTCAAACCAAGTCAAACCTAAGGGTTGACCAAGTCAACACTTAACCCAAAATAATTAAATTTCACCATAGGCCAAATTGATTGAAACCATTGATCTAAGTTCACTCATGACCTATGATTGAACTTGACCAAGCCAACATTTGAGCCTAACCTAGCTTAATTGGCCACTTGACCCAAGTTAACTCATTTTGACCTAAAGGGTCAAAACTTGATCTAAGCCAAATTGATCCAAACCAATGGGTCAAGTTCATTCCAAATCACTTGTTGAACTTAACCAAAGCCTCAATTGGCCAACTAGACCTAACCTAGCCCAATTGACCTTAGACCCAACATGACCCAACTTAGCCTAAAAGGGTCATGTTGAGGCAAATTTGAACTTAACCAAAATTGATTGAAAACAAAGATATAAATCCACTCCATATGACTAACCTAACCTAAACCTACCCTTGACCTGCCCCAAATAGGTCAACTTGACCCATTTAACCTAAATGAAGTCATATGAGCCAAATTTAAAACTATACCAAATTGAATCAAACCAAAGTCACAAAAATATTTCAAATGGTCATATGAACTTGACCTAACCCTTGGTTTGACCCAATTTGACCAATTGGTCAACTTGAGCAAAGTTGACCCATTTTGACTTAAATGAGTTAACATGAGCCAAACCCTATCAAATGAATTTCAAATCTCATGAAACTTGGCCAAACCTAATTTCTCCACATACCCAACATATCCAAAGTGAAAAATCAGTAAAATGACCATCCTACCCCCTAGGCCATAGAACAAATTTTGGCTTAATACATGAGTAATTTAATCATACCCTCTTCATATTCACTTGAGGCTTTCCTAATAGCTCAAGGGGACCTAGTGAAGAGTGGTGCACCTAACCCAATGGGTTTGGGTCAGCCCAATTGGTCCCTAGACCAAACCCGACCCCATGGATCAAAACTCCAAATTCAAAACCCATCTCCCACTCAAATTTAAGCATATAGGAGGTTGAAAATCCACTCTTTGGTTCAAACCAACCATGTGCACACTCCTAACAGCTCAAACAACCCACTGTCTAAACTCCATTGATCAAAAATGGCAAGTGGATGGACGGTCATCCGATTCTTCAAGGGGGAGATATACTCCCCCTAATTCAATTTGAATTCATTAGCCACACATTCGATTGAGTACTAGGGAGAGTAAGGAGCCATCAGAGAGTGATCCCTAGCTTCCTAAAGCTCTAGCCATTTTCCTATCCTCTATTTTTGAACAGTGAAAACAAGGGAGGAAAATTGAAGAGCCAACTTTCTCCATACTCAATTTCCACCAAATTCCCTCACACACTCCATCAGAGAGGCAAGTCAAGTGCACCCAAGCTCTCTTTGAAGTTCCAAAGGCAAGGGGGACCTAGCTCGATCAAAGCCACAAGCTAGCTAAGGAGGAGGTGGTCCATATACCAATTCACTCAACCTCAAGTGCTCAAAACTTCACCAAAGCTTCATCTCAACCAGACGAAGCTTCTCCAAGGGAATCGATCGTCGGTGATCACCTCTAGCGAGGTATGAACTTTTCCGACCACCTAGCATAGGAGGTGTTGGTCCTTTGTAAAGAAAATTTCTAATTCAAATGAATTCCACCATTGGATGTGCCGCTCTTTGGTTTTAGATGGTGTGGGTTAAATTTGGTTTGAATCCGAGCTCAATCGAGCTCGGATCTTCCCCTAGATCATGGACGGTCTTTGTTGATCTAGGGTGGGAGGGGGAAGAACTTGGGAGACATCAGCCATCCATTTGTGCATTTTGGATGGACAACCGAGATAATTCCCCACGTTTAGATTTCCTTTATCCATTTTAAAACCACAGGGAGATATCTATCCGTCCGATCAAAGGATCGGACGACAGAGATCAAACCGCATCCACCGCCAGCCGCCATTTTGGATTTGAGATTTAAGTGAATCCCTCACTTTCGTCGTGTAAAGTCTTGACCGTCAGCCATCGTCATGAGCTAGAGGGTTAGTTAGGGAATTAATAAAAATGCTAATTAATTCAGGGATCTTCTAAAATTCATAACTCTCTCTACAAAACTTAGAAAAATCTGAAATAAAATCTTATGGAAAGATAATTCAACCTAGAATATTTTAAAATTAATTTCAATGGGTTTTGAGTTATGATTTTCTCTGATTTTGTGTTTTATTTAAAATTTCATTTTGCTAATTACCTTTTAATTAAGTTTCTGATTAATCCCAAACTTCTTGGGTATATTTTGGGAGATAACTTCTACCTCCTCTAATTTTCTTGAGATTTATTGAAGGCTTAATTAGGAGAATTACATATGTATTTCTTAATTATCCTCCTTATGTAATTAAGCATAATTAAGGTAGGATTACTGGTTTTAATCCATGATTAGGGTTGATTAAGATTAGATCCAGTAGATAGGAGGTTTAAGAAATAATTTTGGGAATTTTTCCTTAAGCTATTCCCTAACCCCCTTTTCTCTCCTTAATCTCCTCTTAATTAAAGGTTAATTCATTAATTATTCCCTTAATTAATTTCTAAAAATTCTAAAAAGTTTTCAGAACTTAATTAATCTACTTTGGGTGGATGCTTAGGTGTTTAATAGCTTAAGTTCAATTAAGAAAATCAAAACCTAATTCATAAGTATGAAAGGGTGTTTTGAAATTACTTAAGCTAAACCCCTTAGCTTAATTAACCTTTAATTATGAGCCAAATTGCATTAAGCTCTTTTCTTATTAGGTGAATTACAAATTTAAATTTTTTGTGACTTTTTTTATGTCATCTCATTGGCTCATAATTATTCGGTTAACTATTCTAAGGTGGTGTAGGTAAGGTTTAATTAAGTTACTTAATTCATACATTAACCTAATTAATACATAAAAATAGATTTAATTATCTAAAAATTAAACAAAATATCAAACACATGTATTAAACTCCTCACCTTTCAAAATTAAATCAAACTCAAACCAAAAGTCACTTTGAATTTTCACTTTGATTTATTTTAAACTTATTCTATAAGAATGTCTCTAGGATTTAAGTAAACTGAACTTGCTTATATGCTTTCATTGCTTTGAATCTTTTCCCATTAAATATATGTATATTTTACAAATTCAAGTTTTAAATGTTTACTTTATGTTGGCTAAAGTAGAAATATGAGTATTATCACTACTAAATTAAATTACACATCACATAAATACCAAATATGAAAGTATGCTACTTATATTTTAATTATAAACTTACATGTGAAAGGTTATAAAGGTATGCTTAACATAAGTTTCCTTTCTCTCTTATGTTGGTATAGTTTTGAATAAACAATTAGTAAGATATATGGTCCATTTGAAAAGGACTTCTTGTCCATATTATTTATCTACCACTTAAGAAGGGTTACTTATACATAAATTGCAATAAATTAAAATTCCATTAATACAACTTGTGATTTCTTCTTTTCCATTTCATTTCATTTTACATATGTTTATGGAAAGTGGTATATTAAAATATAAGTAGGTCTTGACCTTACACTCTTATTATGGTACTTGTACTACCTACTTTCATGTGTGTATGTGTTGGTATGTGAAAATTTGGATAAAGCATATCCTTTCTACTTCAGAAACCATGCATTTACTTATCCTTAATATATTGTATCATTTATGCATCATTTAAATACTTTCATTTATATGTATAGATATATATATGTTGAGAAATGAAGTAATGTGTTATATGAATTTTGATTCATTTAATTTAATCTTAAAATGTCTTTCTTTTTGAATAGGTTTGTTTAGAGTTTATCTAAACTTAGGATTTATTAAAAGATTTAAATAAAATCAAAATGTGAATCTACTTTAGAAATTACTTAGGTTAGGGAAGGAAAGAAAAGTCTCAGTCTCTTTTCCTCTCTTCATAACTTAGTAATTAATTATAGGATCCACTTAAATCAAATCAAAACATGAAATAAAATCAACCCAAAATGATTAAACAACTTAAATGATACCCTCCTCTAAGTTGTATGTTCTTCACACTTAAGGAATCTAAACCTAAAGCCATAGCTAAGCATACCACACAAGCCTTCAAAGCACACACATTAGCCTAAGTCACCACTTCTAGCTTTAGGTTAGGTCGATGCATGATTTGGTATTTATTTTGGTTTGTGATATATGTTTTAGACTGGATGTTAGGGTGTATGCTAGCAGAATGAATGGTAGGACGCTCTTAGTCTAACTATTCTTTTCTGCAGGGGATTGTGCTTAAGGGGCCCTATCATAAATAAAAATATAAATACTTTTGCTTGCAGAAGCTTTATACCCCTAAGCATAATCCAATAGGCGAGGTGGACTTAGTGGCTATGTGTGGGGGGATAAGTCCAATATACATTCCTGGGATTTGTGTGATTTATTTTAGCTAACTTTTATTTTGCAGGTATTAGTTAGACTTTCACTTTTCCTTTTCATGTAAATTTATATAATTAGGATTTCAGAATGATTGTTATGGGGATTAGAATGAGCATTGGTCATAAGACCTTATCTTATGTACCATGTGAAGCCTTGGAGCATCTACTTCCAACCATCCGAAAGAAAGAACCAAAGAAGAAAGAAGAAATGAAGCTTGAAGACCCCGATAACAATGAATTCATTTCTTAATTATAATTTAATTTATTTGTAATCCGGGTTGTATAAGGGTAGAGCTCAGCTACCCAATTTCATATTTTCAGGTTTGTGCGGTGGTGCCCGACCATAATGGCCTTTTATTCTTTTGCAATTAGCTTTATAAATTGATTGATGATTTGTTTAGCTTTTGCATTAAGTGGCATGCTTTTCTTAATTTTTTCCTTGCTTTATGTATGGCCTGGATGTGGATTAGACTCTTTAAAAAAAATAAATCTTTTACCCAACTTAACAACTCAAAATAAAACTAAATAACTCATAACCTCACCTAAAGCTTAGGTTTAAAATCAAGATAAAAAATTAGCAACCCCTTAGCTAGATGAGCATTTCTTTTATAATATCATGCACAACTGCATCTTATTTCACTCTTAATTGGAGAGTTTCTACATTTGCCAAAAAAACTTGGCTTGACCTATGAGAGCAATGGTGGAAACTTACCTCCTCCCTTCTCGCTAATTTTGGCCAATAACCTTCTTTCTCATGTATTAGTCATATGAATCCTATTAGCCTGAGTCAAAATAATTATCCAAAAATTAAAATAAAATGAAATTTGAATTGCATTATATTTAGGCCATTTGAAGCATGCCCTTTACATGATCTAGTCTCTTAAGGGAGTGAGTTTAAGGAGTCTCTTTCTAAATAATATGACTAGATCTTGCATAAAGCATAAAACTTTACATGTACTTCAAATTGTAGGAGGAGTTAGTTGGCGACCACCACCCCAGTGGTTGTAAGTCAAGCTCGGGTGGTTTGCTTCTCTTGTGGAGGCAAACCAATTACCCATTTTAGGGTTTAGGTTATGCTTTTTGGCCCTCTCCAAACTCAAAGCTCCTAGATTTAGGTTTTGAGTGCTTCTCCCCATTTTGTGACAATAAGCATAATTCCTCACCTCTTTATTTTCCTTAATCTTGTGTTAAGGAATCATAAGTCCTAAATTTGAAAAATTCAACAAACAAACTAAATCAATTTCAAAACAAAATATAAAGCTATGGGATAGTTTGAGATTTAGGATAGTTTGAGATTGCTCACTAAGTTTCCTAGTATCGTGGGCATCTCCTACTTATCTTCTTTTTTATCTTCGATAATAACTCCCTCTCTTTGGTCAATCCCATTTGAACTTCAAACATAAACTAATCGATTGATAGTCCTTTCTATTGAAATCTTCAAAGACAATGATCATTTACCTTAATTGAGAGTTTTCCTAAGAGATCCTGTCCCTTAGGATGCAATTAACTATGGGAGCTTGCTGCTATAGGAAACTTAACGAACCTGGTTTAAAATAAACCCTGCTTTACTTTTTCCATATAAAGTAGGGGGAGAATCACTGGTACATATGCATACCCATCATCCTTAAGAGTCCATATTGAGGTGATAAGGTTCATTAAAGGGTAGTGATTTTTATCTCTCGAGATAGTACTCTATTTCCTTGATGACGTACTCGATCACCTGAATAAGTACATCTGCGGATCTGCGTGACGTCCTAAAATGATGAATTTTTATAGTGCTTGTGTGTCTCTTTCATTTCTCCCAACAGATTTGAAAGGTGACTCCTCGTCCTATATAAATTTTTCACCACAGTATGCTACTTATATTTTAATTATGAGCTTGCATGTGGAAGATTATAAAGTTATGCTTAGTATAGGTTTCCTTTCTCACTTATGTTGGTATAGTTTTGAATATGAATTTGGTAAGTTGTATGGTTCATTTGAAAAGAACCTAACACTTACCTAATTTTATATCATATTCATTCTTATGTTATCACCTAAGAAGGGTTACATATACTTGCATATATAAATTGCATAAATAAAAATAAATTTATTACTGCACTTTTTGCATTCTTCTTTTTCATTTCATTTCTTTTATACACATGTTTGTATTTAAGGAAAGTGGTATATTAGTCCGGACAACCCCGAGGTTGCGAGACTTTAAGTAGCCTTAAGTAGGTCTTGTACCTTACACCTCTGGCGAACAATGACGCTGTACTCACTTATGCCTTTCTTACTTTCATGTGTGTATGTGAAAAATTTGGATAAAGAACCCTTTTCTACTCAAAGAAAATCATGCATATTCAACTTCTAAATTTCTTTAAATGGATTACTTAACATGTATCATAAGATGTGTTAAATATTCTTATTTGTATATATATATATATGCTTAGGGTCCATCCATATGCATGTTATACATGTTGGGAAAGAAATGAAGTAATGTGTATTATGTGAATTTTGATTTATTTTACTTAATCTTAAAATGCCTTTCTTTTTGAATAGGTTTGTTTAGAGTTCATCTAAATTTAAGATTAATTAAAAGATTTAATCAAAATATTCACCTAAACAAAATTAAAATGTGAATCTACTTTAGAAATTACTTAGGTTAGTAAATGAAAGAGAAATATCCTTCTCTTTCCATCTCTTCATAACTTAGTAATTAATTGTAAGATCCACTTAAATCAAATCAAACTATGAAATAAAATCAACCCAAAATAATTAAACAACTTAAATGAAACTCTTCTCTAAGTTGAATATGTTCTTCACACTTAAGGAATCTAAATCTAAAGCCATAGCTAAGCATATCACATAAACCTTCAAAGCACACACATTAGCCTAAGTCACCACTTCTAGTTTTAGGTTAGGTCGGTGCATTGTTTGATGTTTGTTTTATTTTGTGTTATATGTTTTAGACTGGATGTTAGGGTGTATGCTCGTAGAATGAATGGTAGGACGTTCTTAGTTTAACTATTCTTTTTTACAGGGAATTATGCTTAAGGGGCGCTATCATAAATAAAAATATAAATACTTTGCTTACAGGTGCTTTATACCCCTAAGCATAATCCAATAGGTGAGGTGGACTTAGTCACCCATGTGTGGGGTGATAAGTCTAATATACATGCTTGGGATTTGTGTGATTTATTTTAGCTAACCTTTTTTTATAGGTGTTAGTTAGATTTTCACTTTTCCTTTTCATATAAATTTGTGCAATTAAGATTTTAGAATGATTGTTATGGGGCTCAGGATGAGCATTGGTCATAAGATCCTATCCTATGTACCATGTGAAGCCTTGGAGCATCTACCTTCCAGCCATCCAAAAGAAAGAACCAAAGAAGAAAGAAAAGAAGAAGAAAAGAAGAAAAGAAGAAAGAAGAAAAGAAGAAAGAAGAAATGAAGCTTGAAGACCCACATAACAACGAATTCTTTGCTTAATTGTAATTTAATTCATTTATAATTTGAATTTTATGAGAGTAGAGCTCGGCTACCCACATTTGATATTTTCGAGTTTGTGCGGTGGTGCTCGACCACAACGGCCTTTTATTCTTTTTGCGATTAACTTTATAAATTGATTGATGATTTATTTAACTTTTACATTAAGTGGCATGCTTTTCCTAATTTTTTTTTGCTTTATGTATGGCCTGGATGTGGATTAGGCTCTTTAGGGAAAAATAAATCTTTTACTCAACTTAACAACTCAAAATTAAAATTGAATAACTCATAACCTCACATAAAGCTTAGGTTTAAAATCAAGATAAAATAATTAGCAACCTCTTAGCTAGATGAGCATTTCTTTTGTAATATCATGCATAAATGCATCTTATTTCACTCTTGATTGAAGGGCTTTTATCTTTGCCAGAGAAACTTGGCTTAATTTTTGAGAGCCATGGTGGAAACTCACCTCCTATCTTCTCGCTGATTTTGGCCAATAACCTTATTTCTCATGCATTATTCATATGAATCATATTAGCCCGAGTCAAAATAATTGTCCAAAAATTAAAATAAAATAAAATAAAATTTGAATTGCATTAGATTTAGGTCATTTGAAGCATGTCCCTTTACATGATCTAGTCTCTTTAAGGAATAAGTTTAAGAACTTATTCTCTTTCTAAATAAATAACGACTTAGCTATCTTGCATAAGTATAATGAATTGCCTACATGTATTTAAAATCGTAGGAGGAGTTAGTTGGCGGCCACCCCAGGCGGTTGTAAGTCCAAGCTGTTGGGTGATTTTGTCCTCTCTTGTGGAGGCAAACCAATTACCCATTTTTGCCTTAGATTTAGGTTATGCTTTCGGCCCTCGTCAAATCTCCCTAGATTTAGGTTTTGAGGTTGCTTCTCTCATTTGTCGGCCATAAGAATAATTCCTCATCTCTTAGGCATTTCCTAATCTTGTGTTAAGAAATCGTAAGTTCTAAATTTCTAATGAAAAATTCAACTTAAACGAACTAAATCAATTTCAAAAATATAAAGCCAAACTATTGGATAGTTTGAGATTGCTCGCTAGGTTTCCTAGCATTGTGGGTATCTCCTACATATCTTATTTTTGGTTTTGATAATAACTCTTTCTCTTTGATCAATCCCATTTGATCTTCAAACATGAACTAATCGATTGATAGCCTTCCTATTGAAATCTTCAAAGACAACGATCATTTACCTTAATCGAGAGTTTTCCTAAGGGATCCGTCCGGGATATAACTATGGGGCTTGCCCTCCGGGAACGAACCCAGTTTAAAATAAACTCTGCTTTACTTTTTCATATAAAGTAAGAGAAGAATCTCTGGTATATATGTAGACCCATCATCTTTAGGAGTCTTTATTGAGGTGATTAAGTCCGTTAAAGGGCAGTGACTTCTATCTTTCGAGATGATACACTATTTCCTTGATGATGTACTCGATCACCTTAATAAGTACATTTGTGGATCTACATGACGTCCTAAAAAGATGAATTTCTATATGCTTGTTCTCTTTCATTTCTCCCAACAGATTTGAAAGGCGACTCCTTGTTATATAGAAAATTTTCTCCACAACTTGCTAATGATGTCTTTTTAGGTCTACTTTTGCCTTTCTAAACATAAGCCAAAACTAAACATCTATTCTTCTAACTAGGTCATCATGCGACAAACATTTTATGAGACTAAACCATGTTAGGCGACTCTCTCTAATCTTATATGGCAGTGGAGCTACTCTAATCTTTTCACGTATTTATTTGTTTTACAATTTATCTTTAAGTGTAAAGCCACCTATTCACCAGAGCATCCTCATCTCGAATTTTGTCTCTAAGTCAAAATGAGTGGCTTAATTAGATAAATTCATTGAGCTTAAAATCATGCAATTCTAAAGTCATTAAGACACTTAAATGATGAAAGATAAATCTATGATTCTACAAATCAATATGGATCACCCATTTTAACATGTTAGAATTATAATTACATTTGTCAAATTACTACTCAACAAAACTCTAAATATATGCTCATTCTTTGCATGTGGAAAGACAAGGACTCAAAAAAGAGGAGCTTATAGATTTGAATAACTCTAAAACTTCGTCCAATGCTAATCATTGACGATCATTGCCAGTAACCGTCATTTTTTATTGACATCGTTTGATCATCTTTGCCAACTATCATCATCCATCCACTATTCTCTGACTGTCATCACTCCGTCTTTACTCCATTGCCATCACTCGACTATTTCCATCTGATAATTTGTCTAATTTCTCACTTTATCATTATGAATATTCTAGCACTCAACATGATTCTATTCAAACTTTGAGAGAAATGCAATACTCTTATTTGAATTCATTTATCATAAATAATATTTTACACATACATATACACATGTGTATGATGTTTTTACATAAATACCACATAATTCTTATATATTTACATATTATACATAAAATTTGATATTTACATGCATGTCACTCAAATTTTTTTAACATCACATCAAAAATAGTACTATTATATTTTTAGAAATGAATATATTTTCATATATTGTTTAGTGGGTTAAAAAATAAATATCAAAGTTTTGAGGTTATATATATATATATATATATATATATATATATATATATATATATATATATATATATATATATATATATATATATCTATACATATTAGGGTAATTTGATCATTTAAATAAGCGCAGCAATCACAAATCAATTTTTTTTTTCTTTGGTGGTAATTCAAATTTATAACTAAAAATTTATAAGTTATATCACTATTAATCAAACATGACATACTAATACAAAGTTAGAGGCTCTTTGAGGTGTTGCAATTGTTGGTGGAAATAATTGTAAAATTATTATATGAGAAGTTGATGTTCAAAAGTTAGTTGAAGTTGTCATTATAGTTTGAAAAAAAAAAGAAAATCTAGTCATTGAAATTTTGTTATAAATCTAAAAATGATTTATTATTTTGATAGATTGCTTTTTAATTACTTCACCTACTTGAATAATTAAATTGCCCTAATACTTATTTGATCATTCAAATAAGTGCAAAAATCATAGCATAATCTATTAAAAAAACCATCTTTAGATTTATAAAGATAACTTTAACAACTGAATCTTTCAGGCTATAATGACAGCTTCAACTAACTTTGTGCATCAACTTCTCATAAAATAATTTTTAAATTAATTCTACCAATAACCAGAACAAACCTAAAGTGCCTCTAATTTTTTATTATTATTTCATGTCTGATTAATATTAAATTGGTAATACAAATTCCAAATTTTTAGTTACCAATATGTAAAAAAAGACTTTTACATACAGAGTCATCATATTCTTTTATAATTACAAATCAACCATTCAAATATTGAAATACATAAACAAATGTCGAACTAGTTTTTTTTTTCAATTTTGTTAAAATATCAATAATTTGATCTTGACATATGCAAATACATGAATCTCATAGTTAAATAAAAAATAAAAAATAACAATGATGGTTGAGTTGTAAATACATACATAGTCACCTCTTGCTTTTTGGAACTTGTGGGGCAGTTTGACCAATTGGCATTTTCTTAGTTGACCTGGCCAATTTGATCTTACGATAGTTTTAAATAGAAATTTTTTTTAAAATAAGTATAGTGTCTATTTATCGGGTGACTTACCTACATGGAAGTCGCCTATTAAATGAGCGACTTATATGTAACTATTGTTTTAAATTATTTTGTATTTAAGTTGTACATAAATTACATAAATTCGCTCAATGGGCGACTTTTCACTAAAATAACTCTTCGCCGTTATGACATTATACATATATTTAAATTTTATTTTTAAGATACTTAAATTACTAATTATATTTTAAACTATGCTTATTTTAAAAATTTCTTCTTTTAAATAATAATTGGGAAACAATGTGTAATTTTATTTTTTAAAAAAATTGATATCATATTTCTATTTAGTAAAAAATTTTAAGAAAATTGAAATATTATTAATTATTTTAAATAATGCCATATTATATTTAAAAGTTAAATATATATTACCTAATCGACAGTAGTATAAGTTTAACACTTTCATATAACTTTAGACAAAAAAGTCAACACAATAGAGTCATATTTTCGATTCGTCTCATATCATTTACAGCTCATATGATATGTAAGATATAATTTGTAGTGCATAATAGGCATATTAATGTGACAAAAAAATGCCAAAAATTAAATAAGATCCAGCTCAAGCTTATCTTTTATAAGGCAAAACTATGATTGTCATTATATGATGAAAAAGATACAATTGTCTTTATTAGTGTATTTTGCAATAGAGTTTTTATATTTTTTTTGGTATGGGTGAAATGTATATTTCACTTTAAAAAATTTATAATGATGATATTTTTATATAATATTAAAATATTTATGTATTATTATATAAATATTAATATTTAAATAAAAAATATATAAAATTATAATAATTTTATGATACCTATGTAAATGCCCTAAACTATAAAATAAAATCATGCCATAACTTTTGTTCTCACACATATTTAAGAAATTATCTTATAAACATAAACAAAATTCCCTTACATTTTAATATTAATAATTTTAAATATCACTTTAAAAAAAAAAAATAAAAAAAAATGCATTAGTCGTTTCCAAGATGAGCTAAGGATTGAGAAAAGAAACTAGCAATGCTAGCTATTTTATTTATTTATTTTTTATAATGGGTATTCACCTAATGTTTCATCCATTTTATGAGTAGGGATGTCATTATGACTAATTCTATGGAGGCTTAATGTCACATTCATCACCCATATGTCCACTTACTTTTCATCGACACCATGGGAGAGTAATCGAAGAGTTACTTTCATTTCAGCTTCAATCAATTTAGAGCGGTGCTAATTCATTTAGTACAAATTTTGAAAATCATTATTAAAATTATTATGGATGTTTCAACTTAAAACAAAAAAAGAGGGAGATTTATATACATACCACACAATTCTTATATATTTACATATTTCACATCCAAATTTTAATTTTTTACTTAAATAACACTTAATTCTTTATTATTACATCAAAAATATCACCATTGTTATTTTTTCTAAGTGAAATGTATCTTTTTATGCATAAAGAAAGTGTTATTTTTGTAAAAATTAAAGTTTAGATGTGAAATATGTAAAATAAGAATTGCATGATATGTATGTAAATTTTTTTTTTAAAAAAAAAAAAAAAAAAAAAAAAACGGGTTGAGAGGGCACCGTGATGTAACGGGCGCCAGAACATGCCCTGCCCCACGAGGATTCCCTCTAGGCTCTAGCTTTGCATCTGCAATAAATACAAACCTCGCCCCTAATCTCCCACATCTAATCGGCCTAGCCGAAACTTGGCTCTGTTCCCCCTCTCACCATCGAGCCTCTCCTCCACGATCGCGCCGTGATTTCGGCGATCGAATCGGCGGCCGTCGACGATGGCTTCCCTCGATTCCTGTTGGAAGGTAATGTGCTTCGCTCATCGTCTCCTCTCTGTTTACGTGAACACGAATGAGGCTGGTGAGATCCCGCGGTTCTTTGGTTTTGTATGGCATATTTTTCGTGATGATGGGTTTTGTTGGATCCTGCTTGGATGCTGAAGATGCTGTGCATGGGAGGAATTTTTGTTTTGATTTCTTGAATTCAGGTTTGTGGTTGTGGGCCCTCTTTGTTGCGGGCTGCGATTGGTTGACGTGGTGGAGTAGGGTGTTAGAAACTGTAGCTTTAGATGAGTGTTTGCTGATCTGGACAAGTTTGATGGTCTTGTGAGGGTTTGGTGTGAAGTCAATGGTTGTTGTGGAACGACGAAGCATCAGTGATTATTTTTGTAATTATCCATTGGAAACATGTTTGGTTTGGAAGTTGCGTGCGCTTGTAAGGGTGGTTTCTGAATTTAAATTGTTTTTTTAGACATTTGTTGCAACGTTTGCTGGTTAGTAGCTAGCACGAGGAATACATTGTAATGAATTTGGACAAAACCCATTTTAAAGTAGCATAGTTTGATAAATTTTTTTTTAGAATTCTGTTTTTTTGCCGTGTTTCGAAATCTGAACTCACTTTTGGAGGTCAGAGGCAATATTACTTGACCAAGAGGCGATGTTTAATTAATTCTAAGAATTATGCCAAACAAATTTGAAGCACAAAGCATCAATGCTTTCCTTGTTATTTTTGAAAAGGACAGGCTATAGATTTTAGTTATATTCTGTGCCAGATAGGTCTCTTGTGTCAAGAGATCTGGTGTAGGGATGCTTGTTTAGTTTTTTGCATTTGCATATGCATACAATCTTTCAAGAAATGTTGTCATCCTATTATGAGAATTTTGGCACTTATGAGAAGCTAATGATGCACAAATCAAGGGAAGGGTAATCTTGCTAGGAATCTTTTCACTTCTGACTTCTTGGTTCTCATGAAATCTTCTGAGAAACTTACGATGTTGTACTCTTGTCTTCCTCTACAAGTGCAAAGAAACTTTTGGCTCAAGGATCTTGTTGTGGACCCTCCTTGATACATCCAAGCAAAGGGCTATCTACTTGGCTATTGGATGCCAGCTCCACTTTGTAGCTTAAACTGTTGGTTACAATGTTGGCTTTAATCAGCTTATATTCAAAGTTATAATCAAACTTAGCGAGAAAGTCCTGCTATTGAGCTTGCTTTGGACTAAACCTTTTTTTGGGTGTGAAAATAACTTGTAGCAACATTGTTGGTTGTTATGAAAAACTTGGAGTGTAATTTGTAGTGTCACTGAACCCTTAGGCAATGGATGATTGTTGTCATCTCCTTTTCTTGTAAAATATAGCTATGCTCTGTCCCATTGAGGCTATCAAGTTATTGGATGTCTGTCTTGCATAAGCACTTCTCCAATAGCAAAATCTGAAGCATTTGTGTGTACTTCAAAGGGCTTGAAAAAGTCAGGTATGTTAAGGATTTGATCTTCACAAATTACCTTTTTTAGGTCTTTAAATGCATGTTGACACTTTGTGCTCCATTCTCATGGCCGATTTTTCTTAAAAAGATTTGCTAAAGGTGTTGCTTGTACTGAATCTCTTGATGAAATGACGATAATAGTTCACAAGACCAATGAAGGAATTTCTCTCTTGACTTTGATTGATGGTTCCGATCTTTGAATGACCTACTTCTTTGTGTCTTCCACATGAGTTTTTCACCCTTTATCTTGTGTCATAAGAACAACACTTCTTCATGGGCAAAGGAAGACTTTTTTTCTTGACATATAGCTCATTTTCTCTTAAGACTTGAAACACTTTTCTCAAGTGTTTCACATGGTCTTCTATTGTTTGGCTATATATCATGATATCATTGAAGTTGACTACCACAAATTGATCGAGATAAAGGTGGAAGAACTTACTCATTAGGGTGCTCAAAGTTGCCGATGCATTTGTGAGTTCAAAAGCCAATGAATAGAAACTCATGAGCCATACGTCATCACACATGTTGTCTTGGCTCGTCATCTTTAGTGATGCATACTTGGCTCGTCATCTTGATGAAGAACCTTACATGACCAAGTTGATAAAAAAGATCTTCAATTCATTGAATTGAATACTTATTTGTGTAGTGACCTTGTTAAGATCTCAATAATAAATGCATATTCAAATGTAGCCATTCTTCTTCTTTTGAAATAGGAGCAAAGCACCAAATGGGGGCTTTGAATGGTTTGATAAGCCCAACATCAACTAAGTCCTTTAGTTACTTCTTTAGTTTTTCTAACTATGATGGTGCTATGCGATAAGGATGGCTTAGCTGATAGCTCTAGTGAATTTGGTGGTCAACCTCCTTACTAGGTGGTAACTTTTTTGGGTAACTCCTTAGGCATAACATCCTTGTATTCATCAAGAATGCTTTTTTACTTCTTGTGGTATTATTGTGCTCTTTAAGAATAGCTAGATAGCTCTCCTCATCCTTTCTCAAGCCTTTCTTGGACGGTATGGCTGATAACACTTTGGCATTGGCAGACCTTATTACTGGCACTACTCAAGCCTCTCCCCATCCATGATGCATGTGGTTCTAGCAAAGAGAATAGGGAAGGCCTTCACTCGATCAAGACATTCCATCCAAATAACTACTTTATAGTCGTCCAAAGGTAAGACATGCAAATCTAAGTAGCACAGAATGCACTATGAGTGGTCGTCACATCTTGAGCTATTGCTTAAATTTGCTTGGCCATCGAGTTGACAATTTTCATTGAACCAATTTGCCTTAAGGCCTAATTTCTGAGCTTCTTCTATGGAGATGAGATTGTGAGATGTTCTTGTGTTGACAAAATGTCTTTTTGTTCTTCCTAAAATTCTTTTGGCTCGAGTCTTTGGATTTCCTTAAATGATGTTGGGGAATCTTACTTGAGCGGCTTCATTGTTGTCTCTAGACCCTTGCTCTCCGAAGATGGAGATTGTCCTTAGACTTTCCTTATGGGTTTTGTGCGGAGGATCTTGTTGTTTATCAAGACCCTGATCTTGTGTGATGACTCCATATTGGTGGTTTCAGACCCAACCATATGATGTTTGACATTCTTTGCCATTACTAATCTGGCTTTGATTCCATATGCTATACCCTTACTCTTTTAGTAAGCAAACATGCAGCCTTAGCATTTGTCCAAATGCTAGGAAAGCCTTACTTCACTCACACTCATAAAGGTTAGGCAAGAATGCAAAAAAGTTATAGACAAGGGAGTAGGAGATGTTAGAAAAGAAACTAATATTAATATGGGAGAACTCTTTAAGGCTTTAACACTTGGAGACTTGGTGTTTGCAAATGAGGGGGTTTTCCTATTTATATGTCAAGGAGAGCCGTCAAAAAATAATCTAGATTTCTTTAAAATTCTACCCATTTTAGAATACTCTAGAAATTATCTAGAATACATACCATGTGGAAGTAAATCCATAAGCTTTTAGAGTATTCTTTTAATGATTACTTACAAAAATATCTACAAAGTTCTAGAGAATTCCAAGGCTTTGTACACTTTTCTAGGATTTTCTAGAATTTTCATTATGGTAGTGAATTGTAGAACATTCTAGAGAATCTTAGAGTCTCTTAGTGGGCATCTTGCACTTAGGGTGGGGTAAAATTCTGTGGTTTGTGACAATAAATTCACATAAAGAACCCTCATAGATTTTAAGGTCGTAACATGTAATGCGAAGTGCGAAAGTCAATGAAGTTGCAAGGGGTGAGCGACCATCCAACCACACTTCATTTTGACAATTGACAATAGGCAAGGTAGCCATCTGTTCAACTATTTTATTGTGTCTTGTAGGGCTTTTGTGAGACTGGAGTCAGCTTGGTCCAATTTGAATATCATAAAAAATTACATACAATAACAAACTATAGTGGTGACTGGGAGAGGAGGCTTTGATGTTTGTTCGAATCCAACAATGGGCTTGAATAGGCACTTGATTTGAGCATTGGCCTCATGGAGTTTGAGAGGATGCATTGACATTCATTAGAATCAAATGAGGAATTTGACCAGTTGTTTGTCATTTGTGAAGAATTTGAATGCATCACATACCACTTGCTATTCATCAGCAAACTAAATTGCCTTGTGCAATGGTTTGAATTAGGATAATGTGGCTTGTTTTGGGCACTTTGGTAGCCAATAAATGTGTAGATAATACTTGGAACTTTGTCAGGCTTTGATTAATGCTGCATAAAATCTGGTAAACAACGGATTTAGCGACTTGTAGAGGTAGTCTGATTTTTTTTTATATTTGTTTTTTTTTCCATTGTTGTTTGAGGAAGAGAAAATAGAAGCTTGGATGGAAAATATTAGGGAGGTTATGGTGATTACACGAATGGCTTGGCAAAGGTGGATTTGACAATGTTGATATTGAGATGGCAAAAATCTGTGGCTTATTGGACAAAAATCTTAACGATAGCACCACTTATTATGCTACTGGAGGATCATCAAAGGATCATAAGGATAAATGATGATTTCAAACTTGTTAGAAACTTTTAAAATTGGGGCATTGAGGAGGAAAAAGAGATTATCACAACACAAAAGGGGAGTGTACATTTTCTTCATTGATGCCATACTATTCTCCTAAGGAGAGATATATAGCTCATACAAGAGATCTAATGACAATTAATTTGTTAAGCACTTTAAGCTACTCAAGGACTATTAGGCTATCTATTATATTTATCAACCCATTTAACCAATTGCATATACCTAACACAATCTTAGCCTTTTTTTTATTGAAACTTTAGCCACTGGAAGGGGGCTTTAATTTCTTATGCCATTTGAGGTGGCTATTGATGATGTGGATAATGCTGGTGGAAGGTCTTTGGTAGTGGTGGCATTGAATGGGGGGTTGTCCTTGGCTGCCTTCTCATTGTACATAAGCAAATTTGGCATGGATAAGGTAACCTTTTTTATGGTTTATTTAAGGAACCATAGTATTGATGAAATCATTGTAGCTATCAAAAAAAAATTTAGGTATGATGATTGTGTGCATGTCTACTCTTATAGCGGGACATGACAAACACAACCACAATGCTTCGTTTGCATGTGCTACCTCTTTTCTTCTAAGTGATGATGATTGCATGCATGACCACCTTTGAGAATGATGATAATTGCTGAAAATTATTTGGGCACATTTCTTATGCATACCTTTTACATGGGCTGCCATCTATAAATGATTATTTTGAAAATGAAATCACGCCATTGAGATGTGGTAGACTCCAAAAGATTCTATCTGAAGGAAAACAATGTCATTGGTGAAATTAATTAGTTAAAACTGTTATTAGTCATGTTTTTGATTTTAACTATTTCATGTAAACTTATTACTCTATCAGAATGTTATTCAACTGGATAATTTATTGTTATTCTTTCCATTTGCAGTTTCTAATAACCCATTTCAGTGACTTTCAACTGGCTACTTTTGGTTCCTTCATTATTCATGAAAGCGTGTTCTTCCTCTCTGGACTTCCATCCATATGTTTTGAGAGAACAGGACTTTTCAACAAATACAAAATTCAGGTTGTTTACAACTTCTATCATTTTCTGTTTCAGCTTTGGAAGGAAGATTATTATCTTTTATTACTGAGTATCAGTTCTGGTAAATGCTTGTCTATATTTATTTTATTTGTGATAGGCAACTCCATGCATACTTCTAGAAGAAGATGGTTTTAGTTTTTTTTTTCTTAGGAAAATTTCAGCCATGCTGTATGATTTTTTAGGGTAATTTTTTTAAAACCATTTTAATTATTTTTGATATTTTTATACTTATTTTTGAACTTGTTCCCATGTAGGGATTTGGTAGGTAGCAAGGATGATTTTGAATGTGCATTGCAAGATATTTTGATATAAGTTATTCTTGGTGTCATTCACATTCCACCTTTCAGGCTAAGGTCACATGATATCCTGATTACATTGCTGCCGGCTTCAATTTAGTAGCCAATTAATGTTTCCTCGTGCACACGCTAGCAGAATATATAAAGAATATTTTCTAGTGATGGAGTTGTTAAAAGATTTTTTAACCTGTAGGGACTACCAAGAATTAAATTGGTTGTGGTGTGAGGTAAGATTACTATGTGAGGGTGGAGTTAGCTTTAATCTGTCAAATTTCAAGTGTGATCTACATTTCTATTGAAGCTCTGGGAGGAGCTAATGAGAGATTGCCAAGCTAGTTATTGTTTATTTTGACCTCCATAGTTCACTTGAATTATGGAGGTCAACTCTAGAGTCTAAAGGTTTTTGTTTAAGTAGATCTAAAACTGAATATATGGAGTGTAATTTTTGTTGTAGAAGTTCTAGTGGTAGTGTTGTGACATTAGGTGAACAAGTCATTAATAAGAGTGGCGTTTGATATTTAGGCTCTATTGTTTAAAATGATGGTGAAATAGATGGAGATGTTATTAGTAGAATTCAAGTTGGATGGTTGAAGTGGAGGAATGCATCCTATTATGTGATAGAAAAGTTCCACTTAAACTTAGGAAAAATTTTATAAGATGGTGGTAAGATCCGATGACTTATGGTGCAATGTTGGCCAATAAAGAGAAGCATAACACTAAGTTAATTGTTACGAGATGAGGATGCTTAGGTGGATGAGTGGCTTTACTCTTAGAGATAGAATGCAAAATGAGTATATTCGGGAAAAGTTGGAGTAGCTCAGGTGGTAGATAAGATTAGGGAGACTTGCCTTAGATGGTTTGGCTACATAAAGCGTCGGTCGATGACGATTAGGAGAGAGATCGTTAGATTTGCCTTATGTTAAGAAAGGTAGAGGCAGACCTAAAAAGACTTAGTTAAGATGTATAAAAAATGATCTTAGTATACTTGATTTAAATGAGAATTTGACACATAATAGGACACAATGGAGACGAATGATTCATGCAGCCGACCCCACCTAGTGGGATTAAGGCTTGTTGTTGTTGTTGTTGTATTTTAATTTATTGGTTTACCTCCTTTTCATGAACACTATTTTGCTTAAGGCCTTACCTGCATTTTGTATCTTAAGAAGGTGGTTCCCTAAGCTTGAGTTTTTGGTTTCTATACTTGGTAGGTTGTGGTACATGTTTGAATCTTTGTATATGAGTTTTGTTATTTATTTCTTTGGACGATCCTCCATTTATTTCTATATTGATTGATTCAAACCTAAGTTATTATTACAAATATGTTTTACAATTGCATAGCCAACCTCTCTTAATTTCATGATGTTTGGAAATCAGGTTCTTCTTCCAAGCATGTAGGGTTGATCCTTCGACCTTACTTAGTAGATATGTTGATATTGAAGTGATGCTTCTGTTTTGTGAAATGTAATTCTTTCTTTCGGCAATTACACACTATATCAAATTTTCTTTTGTCGCCTTTGTTTTTCCATGGTGGTAGGAGTCATCACTTTTTTCTTTCTGCAATTCTATTCATGCAGGACTAGCAATCAACGGTTTTCTTTTGTGGTTCTTAGGAATGTAGCAATTATTAATTTCCTCCAGCTACCATTGATTTCCTGGGATTTCAAGATTAGCAACGTTTTGAATTTTCTTTTTACGATTTTATAGAGTTTTTGTATATGGACAATACTTTTTATTTGTAGCTTTCATTCTTTATCTCCTTGGTAGGTGTTTGTAACACATGCTTTTTTTTTATTATTTTGGGAAAAATCAAGAATTGTTTTGCTTGTGAAAATTTGAAAGCATAGAAAAAATTATCATATATTGAAAACAATAGTATCCAATAGGACTCGATAATTTTGAAAAGTCATTACATTCATGTGTTTTAGGTTTTAAATTGGATCTTTAAAGCATGGAAATTTGATTGAATATTGATAAATGAAAGATAATTCTAATTTTCTATAATTCTTGTGTATGTGCGTGTTTAGATGTGGATTCATTGAGCATTTCATTAATCTTGATGATTGCTTAATGGTGTGAATCTTCTAGTATCAGTTTGAGAGTTGTTTTTTTTTTAATTGGATGATTTTTGTCTTGATTTTTTTTTTATTTACATGTGTGAGTTCAGTTAAACTTTACTTTTTTCATGTGTAATATGTATTAAAAATTTTTATAGGAAATATCTTGATCGTTTTATTTGTTCTCAATTTTTTTGAGATTTTTATTTTGTTAAATATTAAATTATTGTTTGGAATCATAAAAGATGTTTGCTATTTGTACATTAAAGGTTACTTTTTTCTGCCTAAAATTAAGAGTTGGTAATTTAAAAATTATGACTTATGTGTTTTTATTATGCATTTCTTCTTTGGTTGTGTCAGCAAAGCTTAGGTTTCTTATGTTAACTAAAAGTAGGACATAATAATTAAGTCAATTTTAAAAATAATAAAAGATGTGATTTAAATGAGTCTGGCTTCTCATGGCTCTAAAGGAACACAATTTAATTGTAATGTATATATAAATTACATTTATATATACAATGGGAGTTGTTATTGTGAATAATTTTAGGTTGGATCAATAATTAGGAATACTTATTTGAATATCACCTTTTTAGATTTTGAAGATTAGAACTCATGAGACATGCTCAATTATTTTGATGAAATATTGGCGTGAAATTAAATTTATCTAGGTTAACATAAGACATAAACTTGAAGGGAAATATCTTTGATTCGATCGTTATAAGGATCAATTGTATGAACAATTTAAGCAGTGTAAATAACTTGTGCATGATAGATTTATGAGTCTTGCAATTAAACTTCATTTGACTCTTGTTTATTCCATTAAATATCTTAGGTGATATATCATGAATGAATTAAGTTATAATTTATAAAAAAAATTCTAAATGAGGTTTTATCTAGATTTTTTGATTTGAGGCATATTATGATCATTTTATTAGAACTATAATATTTGCAATTAAAATCCCAAAAGAGAAATTTGTATCTTTTCTCAAACTTGTCAAAATATCACAAGAATGATGTTTAGTTGAATTTGATATTTTTGAAGAAATCATGTTTTATGAGCATGCTTTCGAGCATGTCGTAAATTAAGATGATTTGTAGTACTTCATGATTCCACCTTTGATGATATTGATATTTGTGCATTTTAATTGTTTTTTTAATTTTCTTTATCATCTCATTATATAGAATTAATTCATAAACCATTATTAGTCTCTTATAATGTATTTTGACATTATCATTTGGATGTTTGCATAATCTGCTTGATTTTCATGAGGAGATTTGTAGAAAAGTAGTTTTTGATTATGAAAATTTCTTATTGATGTGAACATGACACTTATGCAATTTAAATTAGGTGATAAGAGAATTATATGCTTGGTATTTGAAATATGTGTTATTGAGAGTTTTAATAAATATTTTACAAGAAAGTTGAAGCCATATATAGCCATGCAACTCATTGAGTAAAATGCTAATAAAATGAAAATATTAGGAAGCTTTGTTATTATTCCAGACTTCAATATATCTAATTTGATTTTATTCCATGAACCTACCAAGAATGCTATGGATTCTACTTTCCTTCTTGCAAATTTACTTCCAAGACCGTAGTGGATTTTCTCATCTTGCTCTAGAAGTTGTATTTTATGTGGGGATTTTGTCCACTATTGGTGATGGATATTTGATATTTTTAGCTTCATGCATTGCATGCTTATGATGATTCATGGATTAATTTGTATTAGACATAATATGCTAAATGTGGAGTTAAATTTTACATATATTTTTATCAAAATTTGGTAGTCACCAAATTTGAATTATTTTATATTTAAAATTCAAAATTGGTGGTTAGATAGTTAATTAAAATTATTTCTCCTCTAAACCTACCTCTTTATCTTAGAGCCTATAAAAGGAGAGGAAATTTATGGGTGGTGGCATCCCTAATATTTGTATTTTCTCTTAAATTTTTTGTATGAGTGAAATATAGTGAGATCCTAGTATGACTGTGAACATAAGATGTCGAACTACGTAAATCTTCTTATATTCTCTTTCTGTGTGTGTGAGATTGTATTTCTACTTTTCTCTCTTTCTTTTTTCTTAATCTCCCAATAACTGGTATCAGAGTGAGGTTTCACTAAAAAAAATAAAGAGATGGCTGACAATGGGAGATCCAAATTGATAAGTTTGATGACAAAGACTTTGATTTTTGGAAAATGTAGATAGAAGATTATTTGTATTGAAAAAACTTCATGAACCTCTTCTAGGTCGAAGCTGGAGAAGATGAGTCAAGAATAGTGGGGTTGCTAGACCGTTAGACACTAAGTGTGATTTTACCTGATATGGTGGGAAATGTTGTTTTCAATATTTTAAAGGAGAAGACGACGACTAATCTGATGAAATTTCTATCCAATTTGTAAGCCATTAACATCAAATATGTTATTTTTTAATATGCCTTTTGTTTAATTTAAAGATGGGAGAAGCTACATTGATTGCTAACCACATCAACGTGTTCAACGTGATTATGATTGAATTGAGGTTTGTAGATATCACATTCAATGGGGAGGTTAAGACACTAATCTTGTTATCATCCCTACCTGAGAGTTGGTTTGCCATAGTGATTGTAGTGAGTTGTTCATCGAGTAGCACCAAACTAAAGTTGAATGATGTCCGAGAATATATTTTAAGCGAGTTCTATCTCAGGATTTACTTTGAGCATTGTGGAGATGCCAGAATAGAAGACAGAATCAAGAATTGTCAAAGTTCAGGACCAAGTTTAAGAGTCTCTAGGACTTTGTTTATTGGAATTGTCAGAAGAAGGGACATTCTTTATTTTGTGTAAGGCATCAAAGATGAAAAAGCAACATGAGGATGAGTGAACAAGTACAATAATGGGAGAAGCCTCTAAAGCACTAGTCTGTTGCTATATTGAGTCTTAGATTCTTAATTTAGGTGCATCGTTTCATACTATTCCTTATCGTGAGTTGTTATTTAACTAAACTACAAAAATATTTGGCAAAGTTTATCTTGTGAATGATGAGCCGTTGGAGATCATCGTGAAGGGAGAAGTTCATATTAAAATTGAAAATGAAATAAAGTGGGTCTTATAGGAGATAAGACATGCTTTAGGCTTTAAGAGGAACTTGATATCAATGAGCCAGATCAACAGTTGTGGATACATCATAGTGTTTGATAGTGGATCTTGCAAGATTTCGAAAGAAATAATGGTCGTGGCTAGAGTCAAGAAGGTGAGAACATTTTATATGACCTTAGAAGGTAAAGATTTGGAGGCAGTTGCTGATAGTGAGAGTTCAAAACTATGGCATCAAAGACTTGGCTATATGAGCGAGAAGGGAATGAAGATCATGACATCATAGAGGAAGTTTTAAGATCTAAAGTTTGTGAACTTAGAGTTGTGCGAGAACTGTTTTCTTGGTAACTAGAATAAAATCAATTTTTTCAAAAAATTATGGATATCCAAATTTGAGAAGTTTGAATTGGTACACTTTGATGTCTGGGGATTAGCTCTGATCCGATCCCTTGGTGGTTTATTGTATTATGCAACATTTAATGACGTCTCAACAAGGAATGTATGTGTTTATTTTTTGAAAAATAAATCTGATATATTTGCTAATTTCAAGAAGTGAAAAATTAAAGTGAAGACTCAAACATGATTGAAAGTCAGGTGTTTGAAGTCTGATAATGGTAATGAGTATGATAACGGGAAATTCAATACTTCTCGGAATACAAAATTCACACGCTGAAAATTATTCTAGGAACACCAGAACAAAATGATATTGTCGAAAGAATGACTATGACCTTGAACGAGCGTGCGAGGAGCATGAGATTGCATTCTAGCTTGCCCAAGATATTCTAGGCATATATAGTTAATACAACATTCTATTTAATTAATAGAGGATCATCTGTCCCATTGGGTTTTAAAATTCCCGAAGAAGAGTGGAGTGAAAAGTAGGTATGACTTTAACACTTAAAAGTCTTGTTGTGTTTTTTATGTGCATATTGATTATGAATCAAGGGATAAGCTTGATGCAAAGGCAAAAAAAAAATTACTTTATTGGTTAGTTTTAAGACTATTTTGGTTATTGATTTTAGGATGATCAAAATAGAAAAATCATAAGAGCTAAAGATGTGACATTAGATGACAACTAAATATTTAAAGACCAATCATAAATAGTTAAGAAGCATGAAAAATTTATCTTTGATGATATTAATATTGATAATACTGATAAAATCACAAAAGGCCCTAATATTGATACAAAAGTACTTATATAGGAGGCTCAAAGGCCATTTACTTTTATGTCATTGAGGAGATCCACTACATAGTTCTGGCTTGCATAAATGTATTCTTTATTTTAATATTATCTACTATTAATAGATAATGGAGAGTTAGAGCACTATTTGGAAGCATTGTAGGAGAGAATTTAATCTAGTGAGAGAAAGATATGAAAGAGGAGATGAACTCTTTTGAGAAGAGCATGAACTAGCGTTAGACTTATCACCCAAATGAAAGAAAGTATTGCAAAACAAGTGAGTGTATAGAGTAAAAAAAGTGTTTGATGGGAGCAAAAGATATAAGGTCAGGTTGGTGGTTAAATGATTTCAACAGTTATGTGAGATCGACTACATAAATGAATTCTCACCTATGGTAAAGATAAGCACCATTAGGATGGGCTTGAGTATTATTGTGGTTGAAAACTCATATTTGGAATAGTTAGATGTAAAGACAACTTTAATTCATGGAGTTCATGAGGAAGATATTTATTTGAAACAATTAGAAGGGTTCATTGTTCCAAGAAAAGAAATTTAGTGTGCAAGCTCCAAAAGAGCTTGTATGCGCTGAAGTAAACATCAAGATAATAATACAAAAAATTTGAATATTTCACTATATGTGAAATGGATCACTGTTGTTTCATTAAGAGGTTGAATTAGTCCTATATAATTTTATATTGATATGTTGGTTTTCAGTCCAGATGAGTTGGGAGTAGATATTAGATTTGCCTTATGTTAAGAAAGGTAGAGGTAGACCTAAAAATACTTGGGTTAAGATGAATAAAAAATGATCTTAGTATACTTGAATTAAACGAGAATTTGACACATAATAAGACACAATGGAGACGAAGGATTCATGTAGCCGACCCCACTTAGTGGGATAAAGGCTTGTTGTTGTTGTTATGTTGATATGTTGGTTGCAAGAGCAAGTATAATAGATATCAATAAGTTAAAAAACCAACTATAAAAGGAGTTTAAAATGAAAGACTTGGGCACAGTAAAGCAAATCCTTGACATGAAGATTACTCATGATAGATCTAGAAGGGGGTTCGGAGTTGTCTCAAGAAAAGTATATTCAGAAAGTTTTGAACCGATTTAGTATTTAGAATGAGAAGCCAAGAGAGACTTTCTTGGGTGGTCATTTCAGGTTATATTTAAAGAGCAACCACTAAAGACAGATGAAGAGTTGGAGCGCATAAAGAAGGTACCATACGCATCCGCAGTTGACAATTTAATGTACGCTATGGTGCATCAGACTAGATATAACTCATGTAGTGGGGTCGTGAGCAAGTTTATGTTTGACCTAAGAGATGAACATTAGAAAGCTTTAAAGTGGATCTTAAGATACTTAAAAGATACTTCTAGTATAGCTCTTTGTTTTAAAATAAATGAGTTAGTCTTACATGATTATTTAGATGCAGATTTTGGAAGAGATTTAGATGGTTGAATGAACATATCGGGTTATGTGTTCACGCTTGGAGGAATTGCAGTTAGTTGGATGTTTAGACTGTAGAGTAGTGTCTCACTATCCACCATTCAAGTTGAGTATGCGACAGTGTTAGAGTGCCATCCACCTAAAAATTTTCTAAGGGAACTTGGAAAAAATCTACCTGATAGCATTCTCTTCAGTGACAGTCAGAGCGTCATCCATCTATAAGTTTCTTTAGTTGCTCATAGAGTTGTACTAGTTAGTGATTTCTTTTAATAGTTTTTAATTTCTTGGATTGCATGGTGATTTTTGTAATAGTCTTTGATTTCAATGGACTGTAACATCAACACTTTTTTTTTTGTTTCTTTTTATGGTCTCTTTTTTTAGAATTGTAGTTGGTGAGTGACTTTTCTTGAGCAGTTCTACTTCTTTGCTATGTGTGGTTGACACCATAACTCATGCAATTTATTTATTTATTTTTTGATTTGGGAAAAAAATTTGTGCTTGGTTTGCTTTGAAAATTGATAACTTGCGAGGATTCATGCATGACAAATGAAGCATGCTTTATTTGACAATTTCTAAAAAAATTATTGTATTCGAGGTTTTTTTTGTTATAAGTAGAATTTTTGATGCATGTAAAACTGATTGCATGTTGAGTAATGAATTAAAAATTTTGTTTTCCTCAATCCTTGAATGTGTGATATTATATGTGGAATTTTTGAGTGCTTCATAGGTCTCGAGGGCTAGTTTTGGGAGCATGTGTTCTTGTATTGATATGAGGCTTGCTTCTTCCATTGGTTCTTTTTTTCTACATATTATGTGAACGGTGCGTCTATTATTGAAGTTTTGCTAAATGTGATATGTACAGAATTGTTTTTTCTAGTGTGAATCTTGATTGTTACTGAAAATTTATTTTTTGTTTTTAATTTTTTATGAGATGTTAGATGTATTTGGAATAGAAAAATGCGTTTGTTAATTTTGCATTAAAGATTTTTTAATTTTTGTTGTGAAAACCCAAGAAATATATTTTTGTGTGTTTTCATTGCGCATCTCATGTGAATTTGTATTAACGAACCTTAGACCATTGAGTGTCTTACACTATTTCGTAGCTTTTACTTCCGCAATGAATAAGCATAAAAGGGAACAATGTATAGCATTTTCTTGTGCATACTTTCCTTAACTCCATTTTTTTGATGATGTAATTGGTTTCCAGTTATTTATCTGTTGAGTTAATGAAATGCATTGGTATAGAGAACGTCTTAATCATAAACATTGAACTAGTACTCAACCTATCACTTGGCAAATTGCTTGTGATCACTAGGCATTAAGGTTCTTGATCTACATGTTTATGTTCTATTGCAGCTGTCTCATCTAGTTTGTGTTGGTTGTATCTGTCATTATTAAATATTAGTTCAGTTTCTGTGCTTCTTGGGAATGTAACTAACCCAATTTTTTATTATTTCTTCCACCCTTACTTGACCCGTAGTCCACGCTTGCTTCCTTCTTACTTATAAACCAATTTTATCTCCTTAGTTAGTTCTTATTCTCTTCTTTGTACAGTCCCAAATTATGCAGATCTATTGACTTTACAACAGATTCTATTCCTCAGCTCTCTAGTTCTAATATAAAATCCTATTCTAAACTTCGGAATTTTTCTGCACTTAGTATTCGTCAGTCATGGATAATTTTGGTATAGTTCTATAGAGATTTCCTGGCTCTTCTTAAGATTCACTTAAATATAGTACTCTAGCAACACTCATCTATTTTAACCACCAAAATTAAACCAAGATCTCGGAACCTTTTTTTGAGTTAAATGTGAATTACGAATTATTGAATCAACTTCATGTTCCTTCTTGTTGCAGCTTCTTTACCTGAGCTGATCTTCATTTCTTTGCTGAACATCTTCTGAAATTTGTATTCTAAATTTCTACTGGTGTAAAAAGACACTTTTCCTCTGATATGTTATTACTATTTTAATTCATTATATTAGCCATCATTAGGCCACCCAACTACTTTGATAGACAGTCTAGAATTTTTTTCACTTTTAAAATATGCTCGTATTTTCATTTCATAATTATTAGTATAAGTAAGCTCATTTTTCAAGATTTTTTTTGTAAATCATGTTGACATTGCGATGAGTTGACCATGCATTTGGCTTGCATACACCATTTTGTTTATGCTTTTCTTCATTTGTGTGGGAAGGTGCTCATGGTTTCCTTGTTTCATCATGCTTTTTGCTAGCTTTGTAGAATATTTCAATTTAATGGAAATGATGTTGGTCGGTGGTATAAATGAATCAGCCCTTGTTAATACGCACATCTGACAGGATGCTATGGGCTTCTTTGCAGAGAAAGAATAACACCCCTGATGCTCAGGAGAAATGCATCTTGCGTCTGGTCCTGTATCATGTATGCGTGAATTTACCTGTTATGATATTTTCCTACCCTGTTTTTAGATGGATGGGCCTGAAAACTTCACTTCCACTTCCACACTGGTATTTTCATACCTCCCTTGATGTAGCTGAAGTTCCTTTTATTTTAAATGTCTAATCTCCTAACTAGTTATATGTAAATTATTGTCTTTTCTTTTGAGCCATGTTTGCATGACTTAAGAAGCTTAATTTTTACGAGAACTGTGAAAATGTGATGTGAGCGGAGGAATGTGCTGCATGCAATGTTTTGTTAGTTTAATTAGGATTGTGAGTTGGCCATATAGTTGCTTTGACTAATAAGTTGTGGTTTTGTAGGCGTGTGATCATATCACAAATTGTATTCTATTTCATTCTTGAGGATTTTGTGTTTTATTGGGGGCATAGGGTACTGCACTCGAAATGGCTGTATAAGCATGTCCACAGTGTGCATCATGAGTAAGTTACTTGATTTGGTCGAATTTTTTGGTTTGATACTATTTAATTTTAGAGCAGCACTATTCTTACGTGCTAATTGCTGTCAGATATGCTACACCATTTGGGTTGACATCTGAGTATGCTCATCCTGCTGAAATTTTGTTCTTGGGCTTTGCCACAATAATTGGGCCTGCTCTTACGGGTCCACATCTATTTACTCTTTGGTTGTGGATGGTATTGAGAGTGTTGGAGACTGTCGAGGCTCATTGTGGCTATCATTTCCCATGGAGCCTTTCAAACTTTCTTCCTTTGTATGGAGGGTTAGTACTAATATTTTGTTTTCTCTAATTACTATGAGTCTCCTAGATGCATTATTCTGACAATAGATTTATGTGTGCAGTGCTGAATTTCATGATTTCCACCATCGTGTTCTCTATACTAAATCAGGGAACTATTCATCGACTTTCACTTACATGGACAGGTAATATGTGGCATTCTAGTTGCACAATCATGACTTGGTTCTCTTCTTCGCTTATTTTAGGGTGCTGGTGGGTGGGGTTTTAGGTTGGGGTGCTTATCAATTTTTATCCTTTGCCTTCTACTTTGAATCATCCTATTGTTGTTGGATCACCTTTCAAAATTCAGTACACCATGCTTACTGTTAATTATACGTTTAATTTTGTTTTGGGCAATCTTCATCTCTTGTTAGCATTCTTCTCTCAGTTAGCTGCTCAATCTTTACGTTCCCTGTAGCAAATTTTATGAATTCATATGTAGAATTTCATTTTGCAGCAAGTTTACTTTATTAAAATTCTACTCAAGTTTTCTTTAGAAAACTAAGTCCTGTCCCGAAAACTTTATTTGTTAAAATGGTTTTAGTTCTCTTTTTTTGTGTGCAGTGAATTACTTTGTTTATTTTCTTTCATTTGTTGTTTTCATGGCCGTCTACTTAATAATCATAATGAAACTACTTGAATATTATGCACTAGATTTTTGGGGCCTCAAAATTGTCTCGACCTTGGCCGGAAGTTTATCATATTGATACAGGAATGGACGGTCAGATGAAAAATTCTTTAATTAAATATTTAATAAATAACTCAAAACACAGAAGCCATTCAAATTTATAAAGAGTCAACTACAAATCCAAAATATGTCTGAAATTACATACATCCAAGGCAAGTAGTAAGCGAACGAGAAGTTTTGTGAGCTATAGGAAGTGCAACGAGGAGGGTAAGGGAGTGAGCGGAGAGTATTGCGATTTTGTGGGATTACGATGTGAATCTTTATTAAGACTTAAGATTGAATTTTTTTTCTTATTGTATGGTTTTGTAATTTATGATGATGAACTAAGTTAATTTGTCAATTGTTCATGACTTATTTATGAGTTTTTTTTATTAATTTTTTTAAGGTTCGAGGCTCACAAGTCAGCACTTTTTGAGGCTTATGCTTCAATGTCTTTAAGCTTATGCCTCAGTTTAGTAGGGAAAAATGCCTTAGTTTTCTATTACGTTTTTTAAACTTTAACGAGCAAAGGGAATTATATTCTATAAAACCTTCATGGTCCCGAAGAAGGGTATCTAGTTCTCAATTTTTCTTAATGGCTATAATCAAATGTGACTAAACTCTAGAAAGCTTAAGGTTGAAAAGTTGTTTATCGGATGATTGCATGAACAATTTATGATTATATGCACTATCAACTTAAATTTATAAGAATTTTATGCTAATTTGATGTAAGATTCTTATATAGATGCTAAACCAAGTATTTGGGCCCAAGGCTATAGAAAATTTTCTTTAGCTACCACAATTATGACTAACAACATCTTATAATGACCACTCCAACAGATAGTATAACTTAGATCTTATGTTTAACACAACAATCATATGTATAATCCGAAGATTGTATGCATGATTAGAATTGTCTATGCAAATTTCTAGAGATGAAAACAATCCAAAAAAATTTAGTCTGACTGATAACTACCATAGCATTATATAACTACTCAATGTTACAAAATAAAATTGTTATTTTGAAGTAATTTTAGAGTGATTTTTACATAAAAATTTTGATTGTTAGTTTCTAAGAGCCAATAAGCGAGATATGTTAGTATTTGAAAAAGAAAATTACAAAACATGGTAACTTGTCTTCAATCTTGAGCTTGAGCTCATCCCCCATGTTTTTGATTTTGATCATTTTTACCATGATGAACCTTGCATTCTCTCATTTATTCAATCACTTGATTGAAACATTGGTATCTAAAACCGCTTTGGTTACCTAAATTTATAAGAATTTTATGCTAATTTGATGTAAGATTCTTATATAGATGCTAAACCAAGTATTTGGGCCCAAGGCTATAGAAAATTTTCTTTAGCTACCACAATTATGACTAACAACATCTTATAATGACCACTCCAACAGATAGTATAACTTAGATCTTATGTTTAACACAACAATCATATGTATAATCCGAAGATTGTATGCATGATTAGAATTGTCTATGCAAATTTCTAGAGATGAAAACAATCCAAAGAAAATTAGTCTGACTGATAACTACCATAGCATTATATAACTACTCAATGTTACAAAATAAAATTGTTATTTTGAAGTAATTTTAGAGTGATTTTTACATAAAAATTTTGATTGTTAGTTTCAATAAGAGCGATATGTTAGTATTTGAAAAGAAAATTACAAAACATGGTAACTTGTCTTCAATCTTGAGCTTGAGCTCATCCCCCATGTTTTTGATTTTGATCATTTTTACCATGATGAACCTTGCATTCTCTCATTTATTCAATCACTTGATTGAAACATTGGTATCTAAAACCGCTTTGGTTACATATGGAATTGTCATCTTCGGTCCCAGTTGATTTGAGTTTTTTGTTGAGGACCCAAACTGCTTTGGTTTGTTGCATTTGACTAAATGATATAAGGTAGGTTCTTAGAGCATCTCTATTCTCAGATAAACATGGAGACATTTTTTCAATGAGAAATCAATATTTATAAGAAAAGTGAGAACAAAAATGAACTAGTGTTGGTGTTGTTGCCTTGATTTGCATGTTGATTAGTTAAGTACTGCAGATCAGAAACAATAGCGAATGAAGTATCCATTTTCTACTCTAAATTAAGGTAATAAGACCTATTCATTGAGTTGAATATCGATGAAACACCAATTTTGTCCTCAAATGTTAAATATGTCTAGTGTATCTTGTTGGCCCAAAATATTATCCAATCATAAAATATTGTGTACTCTTATGGTAAATGAATATCTTAAGATGTCACTCTCTCACATTAACAAGTATATCTTAAGATGTGGATATTGTTTTCAGAACCTGTTAGTTTGTGAGCGATTCGACACATTTGATAAGGTATGAAGTTTTTTGTAGCCTGAGATTATTGATGAAATTGGCCTATTAAGTTTTCACCTTGATTTATGAGATCTTCTTGTACAAGATAATTTTTGGTTGCTAAAAAGGATTTAATAAATTAATATCTTATTACTACTTAAAGTGGGGACATCAATGGACCATGGACATTGAGATTTTCTTTTATCATCTCTCCTTAATGTCTTGGCATAGAAGTCTTGTCATACAAGCTACAATCCATTAAAAATGAGAACACAATATGTAGAGTTGAAGTGAGATGCCATTGTAATACAAAATTTGTGTATATTATGTTTCCTTAATTGAAGTTTTTTTTTTTTTTTCGAATTTTAGTGAGTGATAATTAGTTTTAGAGGCTTACATTTATGCGAAGCAAAAAGCAGGAATGTAAAGTGCTTTATGGGACAAAATCTCAGAGTAATGATTTGTATATTAAATTTGCTCCGTAAAATTACTATTTTCTGATTCACAGTAGTCAAAAACTATTAGGAGCCTATAATGCCATCTATATTTCATCAACCTTCTATATTTCCCAAATTTTGGACTACTACACATAGTAGTAGATATAATTATAAGGATAATCTAATCTAGTAATCTAATAACAAAATGGCTGATGATGACACAAACATGACTTTAATTAATATTAGGAGAATGGTAGCTGTACTTGAAGTTTTAAGCTTGGTATATAACCTATGTATATTAATACCGAAGTTGTTTGTTATCACATAGATTTTGCAAGTTTAACCTAAAGCAAAGATTAAGGTGAGTGATATGTTGCGTGATGGGTTTGGGTTGGCGCACCACTCTTAAGTGGTGAATCAAAGAACACTGAAAGCAGCTTTTTTGAATATCTTAGGTATTCTCTCAATCCCAAACTTATTCTAAAGGCAAGATCTGATATAATCTAACAGAAATTTGTGTGTACTTCAACAAAATTTATCATAGAATGCTTTAGAGATGTGAATTCTCATATATTTCAAATTTGTTGACTAGAAGGATGCACAAAGCTGTATGCAAACTCAAATGGTTCTGTGAGTACATAAATCTTAGTTAATCATGTAAAAGTATTTTTGGTGCCTTTAATCTTCTAAAAAATTATTTAAATAGGATAGTAAGAACATATATCTTCATAAGAGATAAAATACATTTCGAGAAAGGAAAGAATATACTTAAAATTCAGGAGTTAAGCCAGTATATGACGTAAGAGACATTTCATCCAACACACTAGAGTAAGTAACAAATAATAAACTAACAGGTTCTGAAAACAATATATATGTTGTAATTAATCTAGATTAGATAAATGTCAAGTTTAAAATTCACAAAGCAATTGGAGATAACGGGATAAATAGAGTTCCAGTTCTCAAACCTCTTCATCATTTAACTTCATCATCATCTTCATCCCTTATAGTTCTCTTCAACTTAATCTTCTTCATCAAATAATATCATAGCCCTTGACATAGTAGGAACATGCCATTTTTTTTCTTATTATTATTCCTTTGAAAGAATTTTGAATATTATATCTCTTTACATGAGTGGCACTAGATGCTTTGCCACATCCCCCAAGTTATATTTTCCACTATTAGAAACTAAAATCTACGTAAATAACATAAATATATTAGTTTATTTATAGTAATTTATGAAGTATTTAATGTTAGAAATGCTTGTTTAAATACACTCCTGTAATGTTCACACACCCAAATGCATGACATCTGAAGCTAACACTTTAATCATAAAGTTGTGTGAACTAGGAGTAGATAAACGATATGCTAGCCATCAATCAAATGCATACATTACAAGTATTCAAGTTTTATATAAAGCACAGATATCAAAGTAATGAATGAGAAAATAAAAGTTAACTATGAAAACATAATCTATCTTGTTCTTGAGAGGCTTTCACAACTAAGAAAAATAGCAAAGTGTGTTTCAACCCACCTATAGAATCTCATTTCTTCATGGATTTTCTCTTCCATCTCTTTATCATAGGTCATTCTTTTTATGCATGGATGTGTATCTTCCATAATTTTCTAATCATTTGCCATTGTTGGATTGTTACAAAAGTATTATGTTAAATACTACAAACTTCAAAAAATTATTTTTGTTACCAGAAATATAATGCGATGAAATATCAAACAAGTATTTGATGGATGGATTGCAAATAGAATTTATTTTATTAGCAATTGATAAGGAAATACTACAAACTCGGAGAATTGAGAAAGATATAAAATGACTTGTAGAGATTCTAAGAAAGCAATATATGATGAAAAAAATTTAGCTTTTAGTAATTTATACAATAGATTTGATACCAAAGAAGGTGAAAGATGTATGTATAAGTTAGCCAACCAAAGAGATAGAGAAAGACATAGTTAAGTGAGGGGTATTAAAAATAATAAAGTCTTTTCTTAAAAAGATATTGAAAATAGGTGGATGAGGTATTTTAATAAACTTTTCAATGAAGGATCCGAAAGACGATTGATTTTAGAACAATTAAAAAAAAATAGAATTTCATTTTATCGTTGTATTAGTAAAAGTTAGTGAAGCTTTAAAGAAAATGAAATGAAAAGCGAGGACCGGATAATATTCCAATAGTGTGGAAATGTTTAGGAGATCAAGGAATTTCTTGGCTTACAAATCTTTTAATGTTATTTTAAAGACCAAAAAGATGCCGGATGAGTGGAGAAAGAGTTTGTTGGTTCCTATATTTAAGAATAAAGGTGATGCACAAGAGTGTGCAAATTATAGAATTAAGTTAATGTGTCATACATTAAAATTATGGGAGTGAGCAGTTACGATGTGATACGTAAGTTTCTCAACCGGTTTCATGCCGTGTAGATCTACTATGAATGCTATACATTTGTTAAGAGGTTTGATGGAGAAGCATAGAGAAAATAAGAAGGATCTACATATGATATTTATTGATTTAGAGAAAGCTTATGATAAAGTCTCAAGAGATGTTCTTTGGAGAGTTCTAAAACAAAAATAAGTTAATATTGGTTATATTCAAGTCATTAAGGATATGTACTAGAGTTACTTGTGTCCAAACACAAGGAGGATTGACAAAATATTTTCCTATTTTTGGATTACATCAAGGATCAACATTAAGCCCTTATCTTTTACTTTAGTTATGGATGTTCTTACGAGGCATTTACAAGAAGATGTACCTTGGTGCTTTTTTTCGATGACATTCTTCTTGTTGATAAGACTAGAGAGGAGTCCAACAAAACTTGAATTATGGAGGTCAATTTTAGAGTCTAAAGGTTTTCGTTTAAGTAGATCTAAAAGCGAATATATGGAGTGTAATTTTAGTTGCGAAGTTTTAGTGGTAGTGACTTTAGGTGATCAAGTCATTAATAAGAGTGAGATTGTGATATTTAGGCTCTATTGTTCAAAATGATGGTGAAATAGATGGAGATGTTATTAGTAGAATTCAAGTTGGATGGTTGAAGTGGAGGAATGCATCTGGCTTATTATGTGATAGAAAAGTTCCACTTAAACTTAAGGGAAAATTTTATAAGATGGTGGTAAGACCTGCAATGACTTATGGTGCAGAATGTCAAAGAAAACATAAGACAAGTTAAGTGTTACAGATGATGAGTGGATGAGTGGCTTTACCCTTAGAGATAGAATGCAAAATGAGTATGTTGGGAAAAAGTTGGAGTTCCATGGTAGATAAGATTAGGAGTCGCCTTAGATGGTTTGACATAAAGCGTCCTCCAGATGACAGGGAGAGTAGATGCATTAGATTTGCCTTATGTTAAGAAAGGTAGAGGTAAACCTAAAAGACTTGGTTAAGATGTAAAAAATGATCTTAGTATACTTGAATTAAATGAAAATTTGACACATAATAGGACACAATGGAGATGAAGGATTCATCTCCACCCATAGTGGGATTAAGGCTTGTTGTTGTTGTTGTTGTTGTTGATAAGGAAATATTAAATAAATAATAGATGAATAGATTAAAGTTGTGTTTTTTTCTAATTAATATTTAATGATGAACATATTAAACAAATAGTAGATGGATTGACCTTTTTGTTCATAAAACTGTTAGAAATAATTTTTAGTTAATTATTGTTAATTTGATAAAAAGTTATACATAATTTATTATTAGTATAATATTATTTTCTTAAATCAATAGCATCTTATATATATATATATATATATATAATTGTTAATTAGGCTTGATTAAAAATCATTTATGATTCTAGATTGATAAGAAAGTTAATAAGCAAACTTCAACAAAATTTTGAATTTTCGATCATATTCAAGCTCAATTAAAGCTTAATAAGAAAAGAAAATGAATAAGAAAGCACTTTACTCGAATTCATTCACTTATAACTGTATTTGTTATTGCTCCATCTGGGTGTATGATTTCTGCCAAATCATATTTAAAATGTTATTAAACATGTCATTATGTTAATGAATTTCTAGGTTGGAATTTATATATTAATGTGGAGAAAGATAATGCTGAGATTAATGAGGATGTTGATGTGCACGAATTTGATGAGCCAATTAGTAATTTTGAGAATGTTTGATTGAAATTTTTTTAAATATTATATAATGCATTGTTGTTATGCATATTGATGAAGTTGTTTGAAAAATAATTATTATTTTTCAAACTTAATTTAAACATGGGAAAAAGTTTGCAAGCTCATTATAAATAGTATGAGTTGTGTGAATGTTTTTTCTACATTTTTATGTTAATATTTCTGTAGACTTTAAACCTAAATCACATTGATAATCATATGGGGTAGTCTAGTTAGATAAATTGCTATTTTTGTAGTTCAAATGCGTTTAGTTTCTATTCAGCTTGCTGCTTATACTGAGAAGATTTATTGTGAGTTTTATATATGAATGTTGCATATGTTATTATACTTTGGGTATGTCATTCGTGTTTTATTCGGATGTCACTCACTTTGGGAGATCTAACTCGTGTGTTTAAGATTAATGGGATAATGATACTTATGAAATTTTAAAGTTAAGGGTAGGTTTGAGGCTTTTGTAAAAAGACTTAGTACTTCAAATCTACTAAATAATGTTGACCTACAACTATGTGTCATTTAAAATTAAATAAATGACATAGAGGTTAAATGCCATAATCACGATCGAAATTAATTAAATTGATTTGATCTAAAAATTCGACTTCATAAGAATCAAAAATAATTAAATAGAAAATATCAAATCAATTAATGATCGATCCAAAAATTAAAATTAATTTTAACGAAATATATCAAAGTCAAAAGCTCTCGAATGAAACGACCGCCATAAATTGATCGCTCGGTTGTCCAAACGTCGAGACTTATCAAACGACGCCCGGACCGATGAAAGTGTGCGAATGTCGATCCATTTGAATGCGATGTCGCACAAATTTAGACCTAATTTCATAACCCGACGTTGTCCAACGCCCTCGAATCACGAATTGATCAGCGGATTCGAAACAACTTAAATTGACACCCATATTGCTAGGGTTTAGTGCATAAATTAATATCACATAAAATGATATTAAATTATAATTAAAGGGACTAATGGTTGCTTAATCCCTTAAACCCCTCTTAAGCCCTACCTAATTCCCGCCGCTCGTTCAGCCAATCAGGAGAGACCGCCGGCCCTAAAGAGAGAAACGATGCGTTGACCCTCATTTCATTTCACCCTCTCTCGCTCTCAACAGACATTCAATGTCCATACAACATTTTGAAAGAATAGATATTCAGATGTATGTTGAAGTTGCTCAAACACAGGACATGTGCAGTATAAAACAAAAGAAGATGTTACATTATCGGTTTGGTCTTCTGACCGTCCCGTTAAAAACTCAAAATCAAAATTTGACATCGAAACTTCAACATTGACATCTTAATGCCCATGCAATTTTCAAAGAACGATATCCAGTGTGCATGTTGGAGTAAATATTAAGTCAAATACAAACCATGTTATACTTCCGGTTTGGTCTTCTGACCGGCCCGCTTAACAAAACTAAATCGAATTGACATCGAAACTTCAACATCGACATCTTAATGTCCATGCAATTTTCAAAGAGATATCCATACGCCGTTGGAGTAATTACTAAGTCAAATATAAAGAATACTTATATAATCCGGTTTGGTCTGACCGGTTAACAAAACCTAAAAATTTGATATTATAAAATTTTAAATTAATAATATCCGGTAGTTTTAATTATTATATAATACAAGATATGAATCAACTGATACTTTCTGTTTAAACCTCAAGAAGAAAAGTCCCAAACCCGATCCCCATGCTCAAACTGAGGTTTTGAAGGATTATACTTCGAGATGAATTTAATTCATCCTCTAGAAACCGGAGTATGCCTATCATCGATATTAACCCTGGATCGGTAGAATTATAATTAAAATTTCGATAAATGATCATATATTCAAATCTAAAATCAATCATAAAATGATCAAAATAAAGAAAATATAAAAAAAAATGAAATTAATTATTTAACTTTAAAATTAAAACTAAAAATAAAAAATAAAATTAATCCACCCCTTCGCAATTGTTTTGTCTTCTGTGATAAATTAAGAAAACTTTGCTCACAAAGAGATGTCAAATTAAATACATAACTACCTTCACACTCAAATATTCCTAAAGCATGGGGCGTGTCCTCTGTGGTATTTTTGCGATATGACACCACATAAATGGCTACGACCGAGCTCCGAGTGTGCTGATATGACACCACTAAATTACGGTCACTACCATTGATGTTCAATGGCTCGAGTGAAATGTATCGATTTACAAGAAAAGCTACGTGTAAGGTAGACTTATATTTGTCCCCTACAACAAATTCCACCTCCAAGGACACCTGATGACTATGTGTGTCGAGGGATCCTTCTCCGTCGGGGTCGACTACCTCCGACGTTTTAGCGGACCACGACATGAACCATGGGATCTTGATCGGCCATCGTTCCCCACAAAAGTTTTAAGTCAAAATAATAAATTTCATAAGTTCTAAACTCCACTCAATTATATACTCGTTTTAACGAATTGACTAGCCTTAATCGTGCTCTCGATGGGAGGGTAATTAATCCATGGCTGCTTATGGGAAACTCAAACCAGATATATAAGTTCTCACCAAATGAGAAGCAAATCTCTTGTCTTATCACTATTCATCTTCAAATTATCACCGATACTTAAACAACTCTTTCCTTCTTTTTCGAAAGAGGTCGGTGGCGAATTTTCAGATCCCACAAATAAATCTTTGCATATTTGAATAACGTGTTTTTGGAAAAGGGACGAGTAAAATGGAGGGTGTAATTTATGCTTTAGTGGCTACGGAGGTGAATGATATTTCTTGAGGATATTAGTCTAAGTGTTGTCTCTTTTTAAAGATACATATTTTGATGACCTTCTTATGAACGACAACCACTTACGAATTGGTGAATGATATTTCTTGAGGATATTAGTCTAAGTGTTGTCTCTTTTCAAAGATACATATTTTGTTGGCCTTCTTATGAACCACAACCACATATGAATAGTTTAATTCTTGTTTTACTAGCATCTAAGAAATATGGTAGTTGACATATATATGGTAATAATCAAGAAATTAATAAAAGTACAATTGAATGATATTTCTTGAGGATATTAGTCTAAGTGTTGTCTCTTTTTAAAGATACATATTTTGATGACCTTCTTATGAACGACAACCACTTACGAATTGGTGAATGATATTTCTTGAGGATATTAGTCTAAGTGTTGTCTCTTTTCAAAGATACATATTTTGTTGGCCTTCTTATGAACCACAACCACATATGAATAGTTTAATTCTTGTTTTACTAGCATCTAAGAAATATGGTAGTTGACATATATATGGTAATAATCAAGAAATTAATAAAAGTACAATAAAATATTGATTTCCTACACCTCGCTTGGTTCTTATGTTCTATATAAGGATCGGTTAAGAGTGGTTACCATTAATTAAGAGTTTGAGTGTCTATTGATTGAAAATTAACTTTTGAAATCAAAGATAGATTATATAAGTTGTTTGTGATTCCTTTTAAATTGATTAATTCACTTATTACTTTTATGAGAATTTGGAGTCGTGTTTTTCATCCTTTCATTATAAAATTTCTAGTTATGTAGCTTGATAATATTTTGATTTTTTAACAAGGCACATAATAATTATTTGGTGCATCTTAAGAAATTTTTTGAAGTTTTTCTATTTAGGAATTTGTTTTCAAAGTTTAAAAACTTTGTTTTATGATATCATCTGTGGTCTTTTTAAGATTTATTATTCTTATTTATTGTTTTTGAGAAAATTAAGGTTATTAAAATCAGCCAACACCTATGGCTATTCATGAGTTTCAAAGTTTTCATAATATGTTTATTTTTTGTAAATAATTCATTTAGGGATTTAGTAATGTGATGGAGCTAATTATATTAAGAAAGTGGATTTGAATGAATAAAATCTGTTGATTATGCTTTTATAGAGATTAATGAGAATCTTATAAATGCACTTGTGTTTAAATTGGCAGAGTCTAACAATGTGTTTAGGCTCTCTTATGATACTTGGTGTAGGTAATAGTGAAGTGTTAATTAAAAAATGTCATTTTTCCTTTTTTTAGTGAGGATTTGAATGAGGCTAAGTAAAAGCATTTTAATTATGATATGAAATTCTATTTTTAGCTTTTTATTATTAGAGGCCTTACGTTGTCTAAAAGAATTCATCCTTATTTTGATCATAAACTTTAAAAATATTTGAAATTAAAAATCAGGGACTTGATAAGTAAAATGTATTGGGTTTTTATAGGAGTACAATTTTTGTCTTTAAACACTATGCTAGAGTTCAAAATAATGGTGCTGCCATTTTAAATAGGGTTGCTATTATTTTATACACAATGCGGATGAAGTTGATTGCTTTGAATGTATTAAGGATGAATATATCACTTAGTGAGATATATGAGGACCTAATAGA
Organism: Cymbidium sinense; assembly: GCA_021442155.1. NCBI lineage: Eukaryota > Viridiplantae > Streptophyta > Magnoliopsida > Asparagales > Orchidaceae > Cymbidium > Cymbidium sinense. Next base: position 118,792,809 of record CM038225.1, read on the forward strand.
AATTCATCCTAGTCATCCATACATAGAAAATATTTCATGATTAAATATATTCATTTATTTAAGAGGTCACATTTTTGCATTTTGGATTCATCTCCGAGTTTTTAATCTTAAAAAGCAGCAATTTCATATTGTTGTGGGGCTTTATTTTGGGAGAGAGAAACCATAGCTATGCTTTAAAATATGTATTATTGTCCTAATTTTAAAAGTGAAGTTTCACACATAATTTTATGGTGTAGGACTTGTTGAACAACTAAAGGAAAGAAACATGAGATTGAGCTTTATTCTCCTCGTATATTCCTTATAATACTTGGGAGGATGTTGAAATAAGTTGAATTAAGATTACCATGAACGCTAAGGAATCATTAGTATTTTCATAGCGTAGGAAATGTAAGCCTCAACTCATTTTGAGGCATAAGTCTTTTGAGTCAATAAATTATATAAAGTAAGAAGTAATATATACAAAATTACAAAGCAAGAGGCAATATTTCAATATCTTAGCATATCGCCATATTAAAATATAATGCATTAATATTTTAATATAGGAGGAAGAAATAAATTGTATAAAGTATCAAGTAACATTTTAACATCTTGATTCAAAATTCAAATCTTGAAGTAAGAAATGTAATAGAAACATTAGAGTAATACAAAATATAAAAGTAAGAATTAATAGCATAATAATTCAAAATAAATTTGACATAGTAAGTTATTTTCTTTCACTCTTATTATCCAACATCAAAATAAGAACATCATATAAGTAACAGCGGTTGGTGTTGTGTTTGAGTAGAGAGGGCGTGAGAGGATAAGTGCTCGGTTAATGCTTATCTTGAGATTAGTTGTGTGAGCATTATTGGGATAAGTAGATCTTATATTTGAAGTTTTAATTTAGATCTGAAAGTTCAGGCCTGACAAAACTAAGATGAGGTGCTTTGAGGCGTATACCTCACAAAATATTAATGAGGTGTAAGCTCGTTGCAATTTTTTTTAAAGAATCAGGGCTGTTTTTTAGGCTAGTTTTTGAATGTGCAATTTTAAACAATGTCTTGATGTCAATGGTAGATGTCGAATTGAACCATAATTTTATTTTAAGCCAAAGCCGATTGGGTAGTGCTATGGTAGTATGTGACAAAGATATGCGATGCGCCTTTGTTGTGAACTTGTGTTCGTAAGTGACGTATGTGACCAATGCGTCATTTTACTTTGCTTTTAAAGGGTACTTTTAATGGCAATGAGAATCATTATTATATCTTTGTAGTGATAGATCAGTCTTGTAAAATTGCTTATTTCATTCTATGTGATAAATTTACTAATACTTTTTATTTGCTAGCTTGTTATTTAATTAATTTGTTTAATTGCTTAGAATGCTAGTTAAATTTTTATATTTGACACAACAACAACAACAACAACAAACCTTTATCCCATTACGTGGGGTCAGCTTCATGAATCCTTCTTCTCCATTGTGTCTTCTTATGTGTCAAATTTTCATTTAATTCTAATAAATAAGATCATTTCTTATACTACCTAACTAAGTCTTCTTAAATCTATCGCAACATTTCTTAACACAGGTCAAACCTAATATATCTATTCTACTAATTGGGCTATTACAACGACAACAACAACAACAACAAGCCTTAATCCCACTAGGTGGGGTCAGCTACATGAATCCTTCGTCTCCATTGTGTCCTATTATGTGTCAAATTCTCATTTAATTCAAGTATACTAAGATCATTTTTTATACATCTTAGCCAAGTCTTTTTAGGTCTACCTCTACCTTTCTTAACATAAGACAAATCTAATGCATCTACTCTCCTAATCAGGTCATCGGACAACCGACGCTTTATGTGGCCAAACCATCTAAGGCGACTCTCCCTAATCTTATCTACCACTAATTGAGCTATTAGATGACCAATATTTTATGTGACCAAATTGTCTAAGGCGACTCTCTAATCTTATCTGCCACTGGAGCTACAACCTTTTTCACATTTTATCTCTTAAGTGTAAATCCATTCATCCACCTAAGCATCCTCATTTCTGCAATACTTAATTTTATGCTTCTCTTTTATTGGCCAACATTTTGTGCCATAAATCATTGCAGGTCTTATCATCTTATAAAGTTTTTTCATAAGTCTAAGCGGTACTTTTGTATTACACAACATGCCAGATGCATTCCTCCACTTGAACCATCCAAGTTGAATTCTCCTAACATCCTCCTCATCTATTTACGCTAACTCTTTTTAATGATTTTATCACCCAATATCACAACCCCATTATTAGATCTTCTATAACTAAAATTACACTTTGTATATTCAATTTAGATCTACTTAAACTAACACCTTTAGATTCTAAGGTTGACCTCCATAATTTAAGTTTCTCTTGAACTCACTCTCTAGTCTTATTAACAAAAAGAATGCCATCAAGAAAAATCATACACTAAGGAACATCCTCTTATAAATGTCTAGTAAGAACATCTATTACTAAAGCAAAAAATAGGGGCTTAAAGCCGATCCTTGATGTAATCCAACTAAAATAAGAAATATTTGGTCAATATTTCATTTGTTTGAACACAAGTAACAACTCCACTATACATATCCTTAATGACTAGAAGAATATAAGCAATATTAACTCCTTTCTGTCCTAGAACTCTCCAAGCACTTCTCTTGAAATTTTATCCTATGCTTTCTTTAAATCAGCAAATATCATATGTAGATTCTCCTTACTCTCTTTACACTTCTTCATCAAACCTCTTAATAAATGCATAACATCCATAGTAGGCCTACCTGACATGAAATAAAATTGGTTTTGAGAGAATTTTGTATTGGTCGTAACCTATGTTCAATTACCCTTTCTCATAATTTTAATGCACGACACATTAACTTAATTCCTTTATAATTTACACATATTTGTGCATCACCTTCATTCTTAAAAAGTGGAACAAAAAAACTCGTTCTCCAATCATTAAACAGTTTTTTAGTCTTTAAAATAATATTATGAAGATTAATAAGCTAAAAAATTCCTTGATCTCCCAAGTATTTCACACTTTTTTTGGAATATCATCAATTCATATTGCTTTTCCATACTTCATTTTCTTTAAAGTATCTTCAATTTTGATTTTACAAATTCGATAATAAAAATAAAATTCTCTATTTTTATTTAAGAGTATTAAGGTCACTAAAGTCAATCATATTCTCACAATCTTTATTGAAAAATTTATCAAAATAATTTATCTATTTATGTTGAATATCCTCTTCTAAGAAAAACACTATGATTTTCATCTTTAATGCACTTTACTTAAACTAAATCTTAACTTTTTCTATCTATTTGTTTGGCTAACTTATGCATACATTTTCAGCATCTTTAGTATCTAATCTATTATATAAATCACCAAAAGCTAAATTTTTTGTATCACATATTGCTTTCTTAGAATCCTTATAGGCCACTTTATATCATTCTCAATTTTTCGAGCTTTTATATCAAAATCAATTTTTATAATAAAGCTTCTTATTTTTGCTCTTTTCTTGCACATAAAGGATAAATGCTATAACAAGATTCATGTCATGATTTTTCGACAGATTTTATGTTGGTTGTTGACTACCTAATGCAATCCTTCATGTCCATGTTAAATTTTTACATTTGATAGGGATGCAAAATTCTTGAGATTTGCACAATCTTTTGCACGACATACATTTGATTTGCAAGAAATCGATTGTTAAATATATATATAAACCATGTGATAAGGTAATTGAACGTTTGAATCCCAACAATTTTCTTTCGTAAGCCTTAAAAATTTAAATGCATGAAAAGTAGTGCCATTCAAAACTATGTAGCTTAAAATACTTAAAAATTAGAAATTCCAGGAAGATCAAGCATTATTTTTTGTCTTCAATTTGTTTGATTTCGTTAACCCGCAACTAACACTTTGGATTGTTGCCATCATCTTATGAATTCATACATCTAACATTATGCCCGACAATATTACATTTCTTTCTTTTGAAGCCATTCTTGATGACAAAGTTATGTCGTGGATTCCATAATTTTGTTCTGTATTGGCATATGGACCTACATGCGATATTTCATGGATTACTCTGAAAAAAAAAAATCAGCACCTTGGTATGTATGATAAATATCAAATGCTAAGTTCATCGGAGTCGAATTTTCTCAAGTCATGCAGATTTGTTTGAGATATGAGGATCTATACTTGTTGCATCCGCAATATAGTCTGCTAGGACAAGAAAATTAGCAATTTGATAATTTAAGGTTATTTGGGTTTTTTTTGGGGGATTTACATACATACCACACAATTCTTATGTATTTACATATCTAACATCTAAACTTCAATTTTTACATATATAACACCCTAATCTTTAATATCACATCAAAAATACCACTTTATTCACTTTTTAAAAGTGAAATGCATCTTTTAAAGCATAGAAAGGTGTTAGATAAGTAAATATCTAACTTTAGGTGTTAGATATGTAAATACATAAGAATTGTGTGGTATGTATGTAAATTCCCCTTTTTTTTTGGATTTATTTTCTTTAATTGTATTTATTTGGTAATTTCAATTTAATTTTTTAAATATGCCTGTGATGATCTGGCATCTGAAGATGAAATGTTGTTCTGAATTCCCCTTGTTTTGTTTAGTTCACTTCCGTTGTTGGTTTACTATGGTATGCTGGTTTACTTTTCGATCATTCAATTGGTTGGAGTATTGTTCAGATCTTATCATTTATTATTTTCATTATTCGTGGCTGGGTGCTGTTCTTGAAGTCATATTATGTTTTAGTGTGTGGATATACCTGTCCTTATCCACAGATCTTTGATAAATTGCCTCTCCACGTGAGTTCAGCGACTGAATGCTTTTTAAGTACGGGATTGTGATCCTACTAACTTTGGGCAGTTAAATGTTATAAATGGTAAATTCTGTACAATCTTCTGTTTTCTTTGGCGCTAATTCTTTCAAATTGGTGCAAGAGCAACCACAAATTGTCGAGAGGCTTCATTTCTTCTCACAATCATGAGACCAGTGGTGAATTTTTTAATTTGTAAATAGTTTATTTTAGTTTATGCTAGTCTTTTATTTTTAGTCAAATTTGTTGCGTCTGATTTTTTTCTTTTCTTTTTGTGATGCGAATCTTAATGGACTTCCGGTATTTGATAGTTTTGATTATTTTTGATCTAATTGATCTATGGAATGTGTCAAAAGGCGCTCACAAACATATGAAATAACCATATCCTCCATCGTCACTACAAAATCATCCTATAAAATAAGAACAAATTAAACCTGCAAATGAATTTATCATCACCTCTTCTATTTATTTTCCAGCAATAAAAAATTCGTTCGATGAAGAATACCATAACAAAGTAGCGAAATTAGACTTTCACAGCTGCCTTTTAACCAACGACATGATTAATAAGATGAGATTAATCTCTCGAACAATCCATCTATCAATATAACTCGATGAATGTTCCAATCCAATTTTCAAATCATTATGCATCCCAATTCTGTTCACTGTCCTCTAATACAAAATTTATATAAATCATTTTATCTCAAATACTTGAATCTCATCGCGTTCCAGGATATTTGGCACTGATGTGGATTATCGGAAGCAGAAGGCTCTGCAGGAGTCTAAAAGGGAAAACTTCATGAGATAGAAGGTATATTCCTGTTGTAGCTTTTATCCTTTATGCACTTTCCTGATCAGTGCCTGAAAGGGTGTTACTGCACCATCATCTTCCACAGGGCATGTCCATTTCGTCCAGTATGATATTCTACGTGATGCTCTCCAATGGAACAAATATATGTACAATCTGCTTCGTTTCCTTCTAATCAAGTTTTTCTGACTTCCAAAAAGAAAAAAGAAAAATGTCATCAGTTTATTATTTGATCTCTGCTGACACAGTGAATTACTTTTGTTGATAATCTATGTGGGCGTTTGTATTGTGGAAATTTCTATTTGAATTCATCTGTGCTTTGAGAGAGAGAGAGAGAGAGAGAGAGAGAGAGAGATAGATGCATTTTGTTCAGGCGAGCGACCATGCCTCACCTATTGATTGTGCCTTATGATTTGCTTCTGACATAACCTGATGTGTTACCTGATAAGTGCAGCTGAACCAATATGATGGCGGCTTGTAGTCTTCTCATCTTGTTTGATTGTTTGTTTCCGTTGCTTATATTTTATCTAATGTTGAACTTTGGCTGTGTATTTCATTTTATGGGTTAAAAATATATTATCTTTAGTTATTTATGTTTTATGCATACATAGATCCTGTGAATGATGAGATTTTAGTAAATAACACATTTTTAATTAATTATATAATTTTGATGAAAGCTAGATAAATATATTTTTTATTTATTTGGAACTATAAAGTAAATATAAATTGTCATAATATATGTATTATGTGATGTATAATGAAAGATAATTGTTCTTGATATTTAATTTAATTTATTTAGTTTTGAAGATATAAAAATTATAGTAATGTGTTCAACATGCTTGTATTTTTTTTATTTGTAATAATAGATGCGTCATATTTTATGTTTTTGTATTAATGTTTGTGCATCATATATTAGAGGTGCGAGTTATGTTTCCTCCTGATTTTGCTGGAGCTAATTTTATTACTTGTTATATAATTTTTATTATTTATTATTTTATTATAATAATTATCTGTTTCAGCAGTTCTCAATTTCTTTTGTACTGAAAATGCGGGCTTGTGAGTTGACTTCAACAAGTCTAAAATTGTAAAATAAAGTTTGAACTTGACTAACCTCGTAGATTGGAAATTTTTTAAATTGCATGAGCTTTTAGTAGTAATTTAAATCTATTTAAAAAAAATATTTGAGTTAATTAATTGAATGCAAATTATATATTATTTTTGTTATGATAATGTATCGAGACATGGTAAAAAAGAACGGTGATTGCGTTTTCCCTTTTCCTGATATTTAGAATTTATTTGGTTTGAAAGAATGTATTAAAACAATATCTTTGTTGGTCCTAAGTTTTGATGTGAAAAATGGAGGATTGTGATAGGTAGTCGACACGTAGAGTAAAATTTGTTGAAATGATCATGATATGAATATTTTAAATTATTGTGTTAATGCGAAGGTGTTCCCTGAAGCGTTATGATTGAATGAAAAAAAAATGTGTAAGTCATCATGTTGCAGTGTTTAATAAATAAGAGTTTTCATATTATGGACAGATGCGGGCAAAGAAGTTAGTCCATGAAATTGGAATTATGTTAGAATCTTGTAATATAGGTAATCTTACAGGTAAATTAATGGAATTAGTAGATATTATGGTTCATAGAAAGATAAATATTTATGTGTTCAAGAAATTAAATGGGTTGAGGAGAAGGTCAAGGAGATTGATAGTTTAGATTTTAACTTTGCAGATTTAAATCGAACTAAACAGAAGATGATTATGATAAAAGTTCAAGGATAATGTTATAAATATTAATAGATGTGTAGATAAAATTATACTTTAAAGATTATCATTGATACTAAGATCAATGTTATAAGTGTTTACGCTTTCAAGTAAGTTTGAATGTAGTTCAAAAGAAAAATTAAAACGAATTAGAAGGATTAAAACAAAAGATATCTCTCAAAAAAAGTATTTATCGGAGGAGATTTAAACCGGACATGTAGAGTAGAAAGTATAAAGTGATTGCTACATGAGAGACTAATGAAGGAGGATTATATTAGATTTTGTTTTAGTTTATGATTAGTACTAATACTTTATTTAAGAAAAGAGATGAACATATTATTACTTATAAAAATGGATTTATTAAAACACGATTGATTATTTTGATAATGATAGATCGCTAGATCAGAAAGATTGTAAGGTCATTCCAAGTGAAAATTTAAGCACCTAATATCGATTGGGCAAAATTTTTAAAATAGACTCAATCTTAATCGTAATTAGCAGTTTAGGCATGAAAATTTTTTTTAAGAAAATAGCCTGTCAGACGACGGACGACTAATGCTTCATGTGGAGTGGCACGTCGGCCGTCCATCAAATAACGCCGCCAATACCGTCAAGGCCGCCTACGCCCATGGCTGCCAGATAAGCCGCGACTCATGGAAGACCGCTACAGGAAGGGCCATGCTTTCGGGCGACGCTGAAGCGCCTGTGGCCGCCTCGGCGGCGAGCTGCGTCATGCACCTGTAGTGCCTGTGATGAGTTCATAACCTCAAAATCTTGCATCCACGTTGCACCGCATAATTCGCGACTCGTGACCCGCTGCTGATCATAATCTTGTGCTCATGAAGATCTTTCTCTCAAAGTGTATGGTTAATGGACCCGTAAATTTCATTGAAGAATTTGCTATTTTCAAGTATATGGCATAAATATTTTGGATGAGATAATGTCATCTAAAATAGAACGATATGACATCAAAATTGACTACAAGCACAAATGTTGATGTCAAAAGCAAGTTGATCCTCAGTTGAAACTAGTCGAGATCAAACAGTTAAAATATCCTTGGAAGCTTTGGGATATCAATTAAATTCATAAATAGCTCTTAATCATGGAGTGTTTATACCAATCGAAGGTCTTGCGAATCTAACAAAGCCCAAGATCTTATAATTCGACTTCGTTTGAGCATTCAAATACTTAAAATACATCAAATGATCAAATGAATCATTCTGAGCTGTCCGATGAAGTGAAGTGGTTCGAATTTTGCATGTATTTACAGAGACGTCACTCCTCCAATCTATAAATAGCTCCCCATTCCTCATATGAGGGGAGGCTAAGCAAGAGAGAGGAGAGACCTCTAAAGCTTGAAAATCATCCAAGCACAATCGTGCCACAACTCGACGGTTGTCAACCACCATCGCCAGCCGCCGTCACCGCACCGATCCTTGCTGTCAATCATGATCACCATCATGACGATTTTATCTTTATCGCCAATGACCGATCCTCACGTTCATCATCTGCTACCACTAACAACTATTAAAACTTAAATGTGATTATATGACTACTATTCTCATTTTAGGATTCTCATTATCAATCATTCTAATGTATAATTTTGTAATCCCGTTATCAAAAAATTTTATACTCTGAAACAAATACATAGTAGAAGATTCTTACTGAGCTAAGCATCGTGATTTCTCTATTTTTGAGATTTTTCCATGTAAATTTTTTTGATATTTTCTTATTCACTTTTTAAAATATCTGTATATATACTTGATTTCAAAACAAGACTAAAACATAAATTTTCACTCTACCATAACTGATTGTCTAGCACGAAATAATATATATATATATATATATATATATATATATATATATATATATATATAGATATATAATTTGAGATATTCTCTTATAATTTTGATCAAGTGGGCTTTATAATTGTTGCGTGCTAGAGAATTTTATTCCGGTAGATGCGAGATCTTCATCGTAGCCCAAAAATTATCCAACACACAAGCAGGGGATATGAACACGGGGTTATGGAAAACCCATTAAGGAAAACCACTGCGCCCTGGTAGAACTTTCATGTGTTCAAAAGATAGTTCCTCGCTCGGAGAAGAAGGTGTTTAAAAACATATTCCAGAGAAGACATCTCAACTCCAACTCAAGGGAGAAGTTTCCCAAAAGCGGCAGAACTCTTCCTGGGAGCAACCTCGATCTTCGTGGAGAAAGGAGCAACCTGGTCTTTTCTAGTTCCCGAGGCGATCTCCTAGGGTGAGCTCGATCTTCGTGCACCACCTGGGCACGGTGGTGATGGGATCTCGTCCAAGGTCGAGTGGTTCTCGAGCTCTCGGTCTTCAAATCGATTCCGTCCTGGGTGAGAATGAAGCTCTATTTATAGATTTTGAGTGCAGTTGTAAATTCGTCCCCAACCACTCCATAACGACGGACGGCGCGATCCCTCCGACGTATTATGATGATCCGCGCCTTAATGATGTTAATTGTGATCTGGGTGATTCGTTGGATTGCCTTGACAGCCGACCGACTATAAATATGTCGCTGACCATTTGACTGGATCGATCCATTTTCATGCCCGATAGCTGATCCAGTCGATGAAGTTCGGATCGACATGCTTGATGTCGCTATGTTCGTCATCATCGGCCGGGCTTTGACTGTAAGCTTGGAAATCGGTGATTAGATCAAGAATTTCAAAATGCCTGAGATTCGCTTGATCAAATTAATTTTCCGACGGACGTGTTCTCTATTTTTGGGTGACATTATCTCGCCATCCAAAAATATATGTCAAATACTTGAAAATAAAATTCTCCAATGAAATTGAGAGTCCATCAACCGCGATTTTGATAGACGATCTTCATAACAACACAATATTATAACCGTGGTCGATGCGGCCGCAAATATGTAAGTATGTGCGCGAGATTTCGAGATTACGATCGATCCGGAGAACAGATTCTGGTGTCGGGCGCTGGAGGCCACGGATGCATGCTGGCGCTGGCTACAGACATATCGCTACAGATACGGCCGTCATCGGGCTACGGGTCGTGAGATCGGACGCTGGTCGAACGGTCGGATGTGATGCGACGGATTGCGGCCATGCGGCGATGCTGCAAGTCGGCCATGACCGGCAGACAGCGATGACGGTTTACCGAGGATTGCTGGTGGCTACGGGCATGGGCTGGCAGGCGGCGAAGTGCGCTGGGCTACGGGCTTACGGGCGCGGGCTGACCCACGGGTCAACGGGTTTTTGAGTTTGAGCGCTTTGGGTGCTTTTACGCTTTTGCCCCTATGGTCTATAAAACCCCCAGGCTAAGAGGAAAGGCACATTTTCTCATCTCCTCTTCTCCTCTTAGAGTGCATAGCCTCCCCTGGTGAGTTTGGGCACTCTTTTGATCTCCTCCTCCTCTAGAGTGCATGCCTCCCCGTGGGAGCACTCTTTTGATCTCCTCTTCTCCTCTTAGAGTGCATGCCTCCCCGGTGGGAGGGCACTCTTCTTGGATCAACCTCCTCATCTCCACCAAGCCGAGTGCATAGCCTCCCCCCTGGGGAGTTTGGGCACCTCCTGAATAATTTTCATCTCGATCGATGAGTCGGGTGAGGCGATCACCGAGAGTGGTTGACAAGAGGTTCGACGATGGTGGCCGACATTTGTCGCCAACTGCGAGCATGGCGATAACCATGAGCGATATGGACGACGACGGCAGATGGTCGTCGCAACCGGCGCCGGTAGTGATGGGGGATCGACGCGATGTGAGGGACGGACATACGGGTATGCGACCGGCACGACAACGTATGCCTGCGAATCGGCCGGCAAACCGGCGACCGACGTTTGGTAGCCGGGAGGACCGGCGGTGACGCTAAGATTGCGGCGAGATCGCGGCGGTGCCGCGAAGTCACGGGCGACCAGACGGCTTGGCGGCCGGGGTGGTCGAACGAAATCGCTAACGCTTTAGCTGGGATGACCCGACGATGGTGGTGACCGCACGATTGCTATGGCACGTATCGGCAATGAAGCGACACGTGTTTACAGGGTGGTCGCAGCAATTAACCGGCAATAGTGACGGCGACCGACGCCGATAGAAGATCGTGGCGGTCAACGGAGTGATGCGGATGGCTACGTGGTCGCCGACGGGTGTTAATGCGCAACCGACGCGGGCGACCGGCGCCTGCAGAAGTGAAGTTTGCGATGGCGGTGACCGACACCGCGCCGTGACTACGGCTTACGACGGCCGCCGGCAATGCGAATCACGCGGGCGACGGCGACCGAGACGGCGAGCCGACGGCCAACGAAGCGGCGGTCGCGAATCAAATTAACGCCTGAGTCGCGGGATGACCCGACGATGGTGGTGACCGCCACGATGATGGTGACCGGTGAAGATAGTATGGGTGATCGACAGGGTCAGGGTTAAAGGACAACCGGCGACGGTAATGACGCGCAATGATGACCGATGAAGGTCCGAGATAACCGCCGGAGATTGTCGTGATGGCGGCGGTGATGACCGACGGTTCCGCCGACGGGATCTTTGACCTATCCGGTGGCCGTTTCGAGTGTGTGCTCGACGACCTGCTGAAGAGGTTGAATAATCCCAAGATTTTGACCTATCCGGGTTGTTTGTCGAGCGTGACTCGATGACGCTTAACTATGGAAGAGGTCGAAGAATCCGCTATTTTTGACCTATCCAGGTTGTTTGTCGAGCGACTGGCGACGTTAACCTGTATGGAAGAGGTCGAAGAATCCAAGGATTTTGACCTATCCGGGTTGTTTATCTGAGCGTTTACTCGATGATGTTAACCCGCGTTATGGAGAAAGTTGTTACAGGATTGCCAACTTATCCGGTTGTTTATCGAGCGCTACCGACGACAAACTTGCAATATATTTATGAGGTTCTCTCGAACCTCTCGATCTATCTAGGTTGTGTATCTGAGCGCACTGATGATGTTAACTCGCTTATGGAGAAAGTTGTGTGCGCCTATAGGATTGCCAACTTATCCAATTATCGATAACGCAACTATAGAAGATCTCGAATTGAATCCGAGGATTTTGACCTATCCGTCTGAGCGTTACGATGATGTTAACTCGTTATGGAGAAAGTCAAGAGGATTGCCAACTTATCCGCGTTTATCGAGCTACTCGCGATGTTAACTGTATGGAAGAGATCGAATTGAATCCGAGGATTTTGACCTATCCGATTGTGTATCGGAGCGCCACTGATAACGATGTTAATCATGGGAGGATGCCTATGAGGATTGCCAACTTATCCAAGGTTGTTTATCGAGGCTCAATATGTTAACTGTATGGAAGAGAGATCAATTGAATCCGCCGAGGATTTTGACTATCCGGGAGTATCGAGCCGCTTACTCGATGATGTTAACCCGTTATGGAGAAAGTTGTAGGCCCATAAGATTGCCAACTTATCCAAGGTTGTTTATCGAGTGTTACTCGATGTTAACTCATGGAAGAGGTCGCGGGAAGTCCACTAGGACCTTTTGACCTATCCCCGGTTGATTGTAGCTAATAGGCATCCATGAAGCTAAGCCGATCCCGATGTCGCATCAACTAGTTGGTCGACAGCGGGGAAGCTATCTTTTGGGCATGCACCATCAAGGTTAGTGTAGTCGATGCATATTCTCCAGAAGCTGGCCTTCGACTAACACTACGTTAGCCAACCGGGGTAGACTCGAATGAACTTGACTTCCGTAAGTTTGGTGATTTCTTGTTCTATGACCCGCAATCGCTCGTAAGTGAAGGTTCTTTTCTTCTCAGACACCGAGGTTGAGTCAACTTTGAGGGAATGACGTCAATGCCCGAATATCGCGCCCAAAGATATCTTGATTTTACGCTAAAATCTATGTATTCGATTTCATCGGACAAAGAACGATCCCACCTTCACCTTCGCGATGGATCGACTCGAGATAGGAAGATAAATTACATCTTCAACCTGGAGAAGCCCTTTCGAGGCATCCTCATCTAGGTCGAAGTTCTCGATGTTGAGGGTTACACGTAAATGGTCTTTTGTTTGATATAGACGCCAGGTTATCCGTTGATTCCCACTTACCACCGATGCCACCGGTGTGGAATTTCATCTGAGGTGAGGCAATGATGTGATCGCTAGAATATGACCGGAGAGGTCTCCCAAATATTGTATCAGACGCGACTCGTGACTTGACTACAATAAATTGTATCAAGTGGGTTGCGCGGTCGAAAATTCTCCAAGAGTTACGGAAGATCGATTGTCCCTTCCACTAATACGGATCGATTATCAAATCCATACTGGACCTACGGTTGAAGCTTCTCTTCTATACCCATGCTAAGGAAAGTGGAGTAAAAGAACATCAACCGAACTCCCATTGTCGATCAATATCCTTTTAATATTGAAGCATGGATCACCGACCTCGACCGATGACAAGGGGATCTTGATGGGATGCTCTCTAGATCTAAATCATCAAAGGTGATAGAATGGTCAACCCGAGACTTCTTCGCTGCTCTTGAAAGGCGGCAATGAATATTTGGCTGATAACACCGGCCCTCCGCACTGTTTATCTCCCGCCACCTTCCAGGTTGCCCCAAAGATTTGTGGACGAGCGGGTTGGTTTTGTATAAAACGCCAAGATACCCCGACGATTAGTCTTTCAATCTCCTCCTTCTGGTACTCTTCAATGATGCTCTCTACCATGTGAAAGTGGCGTAATTTCTCTTGATTTCCACTTCCGTGCTTTAAAGTGCGCCACTTGATATTATCCTCTTCCCGAATAGCATAGGATGTTCAGCATGACGTTGAGAGTCAGATATTTCCTCTCCGATTGAGTCATCCGAGGTCGCCGAGGAGGTTTTGGGGAGGTTGTCGCTTTCTTTTCTCGAGATGTTTGAACATCACCTTTGGGAACCTTCTTCCGCTTGTCGCTGGGTTCAAATCTGCCGATGAGCACCGATAGTCACGGAGATCAGGCTCTATTCTATGGACCAGATAGAATGGACTGTCTCCCGTATTAATGATGAATAGAAGTATCATGGCCGGAGTCCTCCGAGAAGCACGCCCCTCAAAAGTTCTGGATCTACTCGTATCTGTCGGGCTTCAGAGGAGAACCGGAAGTATTCGAGGACTCTCCATCGCTCGGATTCTGAGATGTGATGAATCCTCGATGATTCTCAGAACCGCTCTACAAAAAATCGGAAGCTCTCCAAATGATCGGACCTCTTAATGAGAATAGAACCAGCCTGCCCTTGAGAGTCCGGGAATACCGAGACAGTCATTTGCGAATGTGCATGATCGCTCAAAGTGATCGATATGCTCGTACGGATCGGTTGTGTCATCGTAAAGGTCCATGCTGGGAAGCTTGAATCTCATCGAATCGTATGAGATGATCTCAAAGCTGGACGAAGCTTTGGAAGAGGAGAATGGATCATGATTGTCGGGAACTCTTCCCGCACTGCCGAAGTTCATCGCATAAGATGACGTGGAGTTTCACCAATAGTCATTCGTGGGGTGAGTAGAACCGGCGATCCGTAAGTTCGATCCGGATGTGGTGGGTTCTCTTTTATTGATTCTAAGATCATTCTCGGAAGAAAATCGGATTATGCCAGGGTCGGATGAACTGTGGGCTCTTCCAGCGTGTTGAACGCTTTGTCCCCTCGCAGAGTCAAAGAATTTCGCTCGGGAATCCTCCATCCTTTGAACGCGATCTTCCAAAGAGGGCTGACGGACCTCACCGGGACATAAGTCTATTATGTAGAAGTGTTGGAGACAAGGCCCTGATCCCCGAGAATAAGGAGCGTTGGAGCGCAAACCCCGTTTACCAATCATATTGGAGATATAGCAATGGGAACTGTTAGATTCCCACAGACGGTTAACTGCTATGAGAATTTTATTCCTAGACGAGATCTTCGTCAGCCCAAAAATTATCCAACACACAAGGGGATATGAACAGGGGTTATAATGGAAAACCCATTAAGGAAAACCACGGCCTTGCCGCCTCAGAGAACTTTCACTATGTGTTCAAAGATACAGTCCTCGCTTCTAGTTAGAAGGTGTTCTGAAAACAATATTCGAGTGTAGAGAAAGATATCCAACTCCAACTCGGGAGAAGTTTCCCAAAAGCGGCAGGAATCGATCTTCCTGAGCAACCTCGATCTTCGTGAGAAAGGAGCGAACGGTCTTTTCTAGTTCCCGAGGCGATCTCCTGGGTGAGCTCGATCTTCGACACTGGTGACCTGGATGATCGCCAAGGCTGCTCGACCTATTTCGCCTTCAAATCGATTCCCCGGGTGAGAATGAAGCTCTATTTATAGATTTTGGAGTGGTGGCCTTGAAGTGGAAAACTCCAACCACTCCCATAACCATGGACGGACGTCGATCCCCTCGATCGACGGTATTTTGATGATCCGGTGCCTTAATGATGTCGAATTGGGTGATCTCGATTCGTTGGATTCGCTGACGAGCGCCGACCGACTATAAATATGTCTATGACCATTTTGATCGTGATCCATTTTCACGCCCGATGATCCAGTCGAGGTTCGATCGACTACGCTTGATGTCGCTATGCTCTTCTCATCGAGGCCGGCTGATCAGAAGTTCTTTAAATCGGTGATTAGATCGAAGAATTTCTGAAAATGCCTTGAGATTCGTGCTTGATCAAATTAATTTTCTGAGGACGTATCAATAATCATTGTAGATTCTTCATGATTATTATTATATAATTTACATAGCACAAATCTCGGAAAAAATAAAGTGATTTTTTTTTTTGAGCCGGAAGAGAGAATATTCGAGTAAATTTAATCATAAATTTACAAAATATATAAAAATTTAAATTCAAAACTTCTTGATTAAAAATCAAAATTCTGAACAAATAGAATAAAATGCATTGCACAAATCAAGTGATTCTTTTGACTCGATTGTTTAGAGTTTACTTTTACCATAATATACTGAGAATTTTTCCGCTTCATTAATTCTCTTATTTGAGTACATATTATAACTGTCTTCTTAGATCCACAACCACAACGGTTATATTATCTGCACTTCGCCTCGCAAGCGCCATTTTCGTTAACAAAATGGCCGCCTCTGAAGAAGCCTTATCACCTGTGTCCCCTGATACATCACACTTAATCTCCCTGCTCCGCAGGCACATCCTAACGATTCCGCAAGCCGTCTCGGCCGTCACCGCATCCCACAGACCGTCGCTCGCTAGTATCAAGAATTCGTCTTCCTCGTTCCTCTCCGTAACGGTCACCTCCGGCTCCGCCGTCACATACGGCTTCAAATAACCATCTCCTGTAACGTTATTACAACAACAAGTTCATTTATTTTATTTAGGAAAGAAATGTGAGATTACTATGTGAATTTCATAAATATATTATAATTTAATAACTTAATTATAAAATTTTTAAAAATGTTAAAAATTTATATTTCATTTTTCATATATCAAATAAAATTTTTAATATTTTTTCTAATTATTTACTTTTTCATCATTTTCATTATTTTTATCATAATAATTACTTTAATCATAATTTTTCTAACTCAAATACTAATTTAGACTTTGAATTTAAGCTCAACTAATTTTCACTTTTAAATATCACTAAATTAAATAATTAGTCTTTCTTTGTCTCCTGTCCCCTTTCATGATGAAAATATTGCTGCTATTTGTATTCCTTACCAGCGAACAGAAATTAAATATCTGAACGGAAACTAATTGTTCGAGAAGAAGCTTACCAATGGCACGAGACATGGCGAGCACGCCTTGAACTCGTGGCCCGTTCCAGAAGATAACGCGGCCACCGGCGGCCTGAATCCGCTGCAACTCATCCGTCCTGTCCGGCTTTGAGAAGGCAATAGCAGATTCGTTAGTTCGGAATTGGTTATATAATATTTTAGATCTGTCAGTATGGTTACGCAAGCTAATTAAACCTACCTTGTGATCGATGGACAGTGGAACGACTGCACCTCTCCGACACAGAACCGCCCTTGAATCGCCGCAGTTAGCAACAATGATTCGTTCGGGGCCCACGACGGCGACGACGGCGGTGGATCCGACGTGTTCGAACTTGGACATCTGCAGCTCGCACCGACAGGTTATATTCTGCCGGCCGCTGGCGGTGCCTTCCCAATTCGCTACTTCCTCATCCATCCGCCAGAAGCTCCGATCCATCACTCCCTTCCACTCCATCGGTGAAAGGGGACGACCCGATTCCAGCTTATCCACCTCTTCCTTCACGATCACGTGCATCCGATTCTTGCACCATTCAGCCACCTAATAATAATAATAATAAACAATCGCCACCTTGAATGATCAGATCCTCATCGAATTCTATTTTAAGAATATTATTTATTTTATTCCCAAGCTTACATGTGAGCATCCGTGGCCGTCGAAGACGCCGAAGAAACTGTGATTTCCACCGTCGAGTTTGAGGAAATCTGGCCAGATGGAGACGGCGTCTTCCATCTCTCTGCGCAGGCCGCACACCGAAGTCATGCCGTACCTCAGCGACTGCTCCGACGTCGCCACCTTCACATCATCGTATTCTTCTTTGAATAGAACGACCGGCGGATGAACGGAAATGTCAGGTCTCTGCCTCTTTCGGTTGAGATCTACTGGTCTCCCCAGCGATTCCACGCCGGCCGTGCATCTCAACCGTCGCATCTGCATCCTCCGGCGCCTCGCGGCCTGGGTGTGTTTCTCGCATGGCTTCATCGGCGTTACTATCTCCGCCGCCGCCGTCCCTCCTCCCGCGATTTCCAAGCATATATCGGCCATCGCTCACGCTCACCAGTGCTTTCTACGAAATGCCGCTGCCGAAGCACTTAAAAAGCCTCCGTGGCCTGAGGGACAAGCAGTGGGGCACCCGCGGGCAGAGCGGGTAAGCCGGGCAATTTATATGACAGTAACTGTAACGCTTGACCACCCTCTGTATCGCTCATGACCGTCCATATGTCGAGGCGGATTCTCCTCATTGTGTCTAGACACGTGTACCCCATCCGCTTGCTACACCTCCCTTGACACGTGTCACACGTCCATTTTCGGCGAACTGTTTTACAGTACGGTCTGTGATCCACCGTTGAAGCTGATTCGAACGGCGGATTTTAAGTTGATCAGAAGAACACGTGGATTTCAGAGACCAATCCGGACCCTAAATTGATGAGCCTTTCGCGGAGATATTTTGTTCCCAGCTCAAAACCTGTTATTTAACCTAATTTATCAACTACTAAATTAAGATAATAAATAAATTATATATATATATATATAGAGAGAGAGAGAGAGAGAGAGAGAGAGAGAGAGAGAGACCTTTCAATATATTTTGATTTATGAGAGGATAATGAATGGTTAAACTTCATGTGATATTGTGATGTGTGGTAAACTGGCTTTTCGTATGTATCAAATAAGATTTTATTGAGAAAAAGAGTTATGATCAAAGTTGTGAAAATTGGATTGGACATAGAACTTGAAAGTTGAACTTAAAATAATTAAATATATATCTAATAAAATGATATAATAATTAGAATATATGATAAATATATAATTGATATGACTCTCAAAATACCACTACCAAAGATAAACCTGACGTCGAAAGATGATTTTGAGTAAACCGTCGAGATCAAGACTTAAAACATCATCAATCTTTACATCAATTAAATCTAAAACAAACCTCAAATATGGAGTGTTTATAGTCAAATCGAAGCCTCGACGAGGGATCTAACGAGCCTAAGATCTCATAATTCACTTCATTTGGGCATCCAAGTGCTCAAAATACATCAAATGATCAAGGAATCATCCCGACGTCCGATCGAGGGTATTTTACATGAATTTACAAGAATGCCCTTCTCCCATCTATAACAGCCTTCACACCACACAAGGAAGTGAAGGTGAAGAAGAAATGAAATAAACAAGTAAAGAAGAGAGGAGCCACCGCCGACGGTCAACCATACCACGGGCCACCGCTGATCCACACGCCAATCTAAGCAAGGAAGAAGAGGGGAGCCAAGTGAAGAAGAAGAGGAGTCAAGAAGAAGTGGAGGAGACCGCCGAGACCACCACACCGCCACCGCTGCCCCGATCCTGCCACACACCGCGAGCAAGGAAGAAGAGGAAGAGTCCGAGGAAGAAGAAGAGGAAGAGTCCAAGCAAGGAAGAAGAGGAAGAGTCCAAGCAAGGAAGAAGAGGAGGAACCCAAGCAAGGAAGAAAAGGAAGAGTCAAGCAGGAAGAAGAGGAAAAGCCAAGTGAGGAGGAAGAGAGCTCAAGCTCAAGATCCTCCAAGCAAGATCGCACCCCAAGCAAGATCGCCCGCCATCAACCACCGCCACCACCACCGTCCACTAATCAGACTGCATTCCCACCGGTTACCCAAAGATCTCCACCATCAAGAATAATTGCAACAACATTGTTACATTGTTATTCCTCTCATATGTAATTCAGAATCCCGCTATCGAGAAGACTTTTTGAAACATACATAGTGGAAGCTTTTATCAGCCCCGTTTTTTCCTCTTTCGAGGTTTTCCACGTTAAAATTGAGTGTCTCTGCTCGCTTTTAATTACTGTGTAATTTGACTAATCGACAAGGCTAAGGCGTAAACTTTCACTCTACCGTGACTGGTTTTCTAACACGCAACAATAATAAAAATAAATAAAAATAAATAAAAATACATAAATAATATTACTAGTAATTATAATTCTAAAGATTGATATAAAGCTCATTTAGGTATAATTATTGTGTATTATAAATTTAGATAAGTGTAATAAAAATATGTAATAATATAAAAGATGGAATAATATAAATATGTAATAGAAAATAAATAAAATAAATATCTAATTTATTAAAATTATAGTTTATAATAAAATATAAAATAAAAAATAAAAAATATTTTAAAATCCTCGTAGTAATGACGAAGCTTAGGCTTGAGGACCTGGTAGGACCCGACAATCTGGTTGATGACCAATTGAGAATCCCCAAAGATGTTGATGTTATTGACACTGATAGTGATGGCTAACTCTAAACTGGCAATCAAAGCCTCATACTCGGCTTCGTTGTTGGTGCAGGGATTAGAAAGATAGTATGAGAATCTCATCATATCACGATTTGGAGTTAGAAGAATTATTCCTACCCCTGCCTTTCCTAAGATAATAGATCGTGGTGCTTCACCTTTAAGAAAAGAAGCAGCACCATCAAAATACATCTCCCATCGACGGTTGCCGGCCTCCCCTAAGTACATGATTTGTTCATCGGAGAGATCGTCACTAAGCGGAGAATCAACAAGAAGTGGGTGTGCTGCTAAGAAATTTGCCAGTGCCTGACCTTTTACCACATGGAGGGGTACAAATGTGATAACGAACTGTGAGAGAATCATGGACCAACGAGTCAAACATCCGGATAGCGTTGGTCGTGTCATGAGATACTACAACGGATTGGTTCGGGAGATCAAGTTCACCGTATGAGAAAGCATGTAGTGTCGTAGCTTCTGAGATGAAAAGATTAAAGCTAGGCAATGCATCTCAATATGTTGATAGTTTGCTTCAACAGGAATCAGATGACGACTGAGGTAGTAGAGTACGCTTTCCTTCCGATCATTATTGGCTTGGGACAACAAAGCACTGAGAGATTCATCCAATACAGCAGTGTAAGGAATAAGTGGCCTGCCCGGGATAAACGCTGCTCAAACTAACGGCTTCACCAAATACTCTTTGATGTCTTCGAATGCATGCTGACACTTGTCATCCCACTTGAACTTGACATCCTTTTTGACAAGTGCTAAGAATGGCTTGCATCTCCCCGATAAGTTTGAGATAAAGCATCTTAGATACGCCAGCCATCCTTGAAAGGATCTGAGTTGAGTTAAACTCTTAGGAGGTGACATTTTTAAGACAACTTTAATATTGTCAAGATCTATTTTTATTCCCCGATGTCAAATAACAAACCCAAGGAATTTCCCTAAAGCGACTCTTAATGCACACTTCAGGGGATTCATTTTAATGTTATATTATCTTAACCATTTGAAAACTACTCTCAAGTCAGAGAGGTGGTCTTCCTTTTCTAAGCTTTTGACTACTAGATCATCAACGTAGCACTCAACCTGATGATGGATGAGTTCGTTGAAGATCTGAGTCATGGCTCTTTGGTATGTAGTACCAACATTTTTAAGGCTGAAAGGCATGACCCTATAACAGAAGATTCTGATTGAGGTTTGAAATTCAATATTTCTTTCATCTTTATGAGACATCTTGATTTGGTTATAGCTAGATGATCCATCCATGAAAGAGAAGACTGCATGAGATGAGGCAATGTCCATCATTAGCTCTGATATAGAAAGAGGAAACTCACCCTTAGTACATACATTATTTAAGTCCTTAAAATTGACGCAAATGCAAATTTGGTTATTCTTCTTCTTAATTGGGATGACACTAGCTAACATGATCATATATTTTTCTTCCCTTATGAAACCAGCATCAATCAGTTTTTTAACTTCAGAAATGACTTGTTTTTCAATTTCTAATCACATGCGCCTAGGAACTAACTTAATAGGGGTAACATTAGGGTCTATTGTTAGTTTGTGGACTGCAACGTCAGAAGATAATCCAAGCATTTCATCATAACTCCATGCGGAGCAATTTTTAATCTCAGTCAATAGCCTAACTAAGTCATTAGTTTCTTCTTCATTCAACAACGAACTGATCTATGTCAAGAAAACTTTATATTGTTACATACTTAAGAACCTTTGGTGGTTCCAAATGAGAGGTGTATTTAAAGTCCTTCACTCATGCCTAAAGAAGCTTGTAAAATATTTAGAGTATTCGAGGTTGTCCTAGAGTTTTCTTGAAGCTTTCATCTTCCAATGCCTTATGGAGCTTAGTAGAATTATCTAGGTGATTCTTCGTTCTTCTGGATTTCTCACGAATCTCCTTTTAGATGGCGAGGTGTGACACTAAGCTCTCAACCACTAAACTATAAATTTTTTAATTTGGGTAAGGTTCACCTTTCAATATGTTTTAATTTAGGCGAGGATACCACAAATGGGTTATGAGTCAATAACTAAATTGTTAAACTTCTCATGTGCACAATAAACTTGCATTTGTCGCATGTATTGATCATGATTTTATTTAGAAAGAGACATATGGTCATGTGGTGAGAGGGTTAGAAGAACCATGTCCTATTAAAGGACAAATGAAGCTAGTTTTGTTTAATAATTATTTTGAAATAAAGGACAACATCATCTTATTAGAATTTGAACGTATAGCTATTAAATATATGTTAAACATTTGAGCCAAATTAATTGTAAACTCACACAAATAATGTTACCTTCCAACAAGTTTCAATTTATAAGAGAATACTGCTGATATGTTGTGGGTTGTTGCGTGCTAGAAAACCAGTTGCGGTAGAGTAAAAGTTTTCGCCTTAGCTTCATTGTAAAATCTAGCACACACAGAGGTATTTAAAGAGTGAACAATAAAACTCTAGAATTTTTACGTGAAAAATCTTGAAAAGAGGGAAAAACTATGGGGCCTAGCCCAGTAAAAAGCTTCCACTATGTATCTGTTTCAGAGTACAAGATCTTCCGACACGGATTACGAATTGTCATGAGAAAGGGACAACGCTAGAATACGATGTCGATGACGATATTTGATGACGATGATGACGATGATGATGATCGACGATAGTGGTGCGATGATGATCGCAAAGCTGGTCGACGACGGCGAGGATCAGCGGTGGCGACGGTGCGGCGACGGTGGTTGACGACCGTCGAGTGGCGGCACGATTATGCTTGGAGGATCTTTAGAGCTCTCCTCTCTGCTGCCCTCATATGAGGAATGAGGGCTATTTATAGATTGGAGGAGTGGCCTCAGAAATACATGCAAAATCCAAACCACTCCTCCATCTGACGCTCATGATGATTCCCTTGATCATATGATGTATTTTGAGTATTTGAATGCTCAAATGAAGTCGAATTATAAGATCTTTAGCTTGTTGAACCCACCGAGACGCCGATTTGACTATAAACACTATATTTGAGAGCTTTTAGGAATTTAACTGATGTCTCAAAGTTTTAATGATATTTTAAGTGTTTGATCTCGACCGCTTCAATTTCTAATCACTTTCGATCAAGATTCGTTTGAGAGGAATTTTCGTGGTCATATTATTGACCCTATTTTTGGATGATATTATCTCAATCATCAAAAATATATGTGCCAAGTACTTCAAAATAGCAAATTCTTCAATGAAATCCATCCGGAATAAAGCGCCGCTGGTGCCAACGCACGCCTAAGATCAGGCGCTTGGCGCTGCGACCGGTACGGGCAGCGGCTGTCAAGGTCACGCAGGTCCGGCATGCATGGGGCCATGGTCGCTGAACTGACGCTGTCTGGTGGTCCGGGTGAGCTGTCGCTGTGGTCTCTGGGCGGTGGCGCAGCCACACGCAGCGCAGGCGTGTGCGGTGCACGCACGCGCACCCAAACAGCAGTTTTTGACGATTTCGGGCAGTTTTTGGTAATTTTGGGTGGTTTTTAACGATTTTTTACCCTTTTGCCCTTAAAAAGGGTCTATTTAAACCCCCCTAGGGCTAAAGGAGAAGGCACCTTCTCTTCTTCTTGAGAGAAGGTCGCTCGAGGCCGCCCACAAGATTATCGGTTTTCCCTCGAAGAGGCCAACCTACTCGCCGACCGCTTGATTTGGAGGTGATCAAGGCCCACGGTGCTTACGTCGTTGTTTCGGTATTCCTTCGAAAGATGTATTAACCGGCCTCGTCGGACCGTCCGGATTTGGAGGTGATCAAGGCCCATGGTACTTACGCCGCTTTCCGCTCGAAAGAGGTGTCAACCGCCCGCCTGACCGTCCGGTTTAGAGCGATCAAGGCCCGCATACTACGCCGTTCCGTTTTCCCTCAAAGAGGAGTCAACCCCACCTGACTGTCCGCTTAGAGGTGATCAAGAGACGATAACCGAGAGGGGGAGCGATGTCACGATGGTCGACGACAAGGGTCGGCCATGACCGCGATGGTGGTCGGGCGAGATAACCAGCCGACGATGGTGGTGACCGCTAGAGATTGCCGATGATGGTCGGCAGGGACCGGCGGATCTAGTCGGCGGCGGACCTGCCACAATGGTTGGCTACCGATGGGGTGGTGCGCAATGGCTTAGCCGACGGTATGACCGGGCGCCAGAGTTGGCGGGGATGACCGGTGACGATGGTAGTGACCAGTGAAGATTGCCGGCGATGGTTGGCGGCGGTGATCGGCGATGGTGGTTGGCGACCGACGGGGTGGTAGAATGACAGGTAGTCGACGGCATGACCGCATCGATAATCGTGGGGATGACCGACGATGGTGGTGACCAAATTGCTCGATGGTTGGCTGGTGCGGGCGGTGACCGACGATGATGGTTGGAAGCCGACGAGGATCTTTAACCTATCCGAGGTTGTTTGTTAGAGTGTGACTCAATGACGTTAACCTGTATGGAAGAGGTCGAATTGAATCTGTTGAAGATTTTTGACTTATTTGAGGTTGATTGTCAGGGTGTTATCCGATGACGTTAACCTGTATGGAAGAGGTCGAATTGAATCCGCTAAGGATTTTTGACCTATCCGAGGTTGTTTGTCAGGGTGTTACCCGATTATGTTAACATGTATGGAAGAGGTCCGATCAAGTCCCCTTGGGATTGATCATGCCCAATTGAGATACAACGTGAGTTGTATATTTCTCAAGTGGGAGGATTAAATGAAGAAGAAACAAGCTTGTGAGAAAAAAATCATAAACTCATTACTTTAATAATATTGGTGATACAATATTATCACAAGATAACTTAACAAAAGGGACGAGATACATTTTTAGAGAGAGTTAACAAAAGACAAGAGACAAAAGACAAGAGGTGAAGAGAAAAAGATAAACGAGATAAATTAAAGATTATAATATTTATACACCAAGGATTACATATAACACTTTTTAGAGACCTTTCATATTCCAAGTTCTATGGATGATTTTTTCCTCTGGATCATTAGTTATAGCTTGACGGTTGGTCATCTGATAACAAAGTGGGTAGCAGGTCTTTTACAGGAAAAACCCTCTGAGATACTTCTTTATATTGAAGATTAAAATTCTCGATGTTGAAGGTCACCGAAGGGCGTGATTGAACTTGTTTGAGGTAACATGATTGTGCTATTTGTTGATTTTCACAGACCACTCCAACCCCAATGGGAGTTTGAAATTTTATCTTAAGATGAGGTACCGAAGTGAGTCGGACAAAGACCAAGATTGATTGGAGGGTCTTCCAAATATAGCATTGATACCGAATTTGACTTGACCACTATGAATTGGACCGAGTGAGTGACTTGTTGAGAAAATTCTCAGAATAATGGGAAGGGTGATTGTCCCTCCACTGCATGACGACATTTATCAAACCATATAATCCGCAATGGGTTGAAGTTTTTCCTTAACCGCACCCATGCTAAGAAAGGTGGAGTAAAATAAAATATCAACGAACTCGATTATCAATCAAAATTCTCTTAACAATACATGGGTCACCAATCCTCTGACCGACAAGAGGATCTTGATGTGGAACTTGGACTCCTTCCAAGTCTGAGTTATTAAAAGTGATTGAATGATTAATACTAGATTTTTTTTAACTTTGGCTCTTCAAAGGCGGCGATGAAGACTTGATTAGATAGTAGTGGCTCACTTGCAATCGTTTCAATTTCTCCAATTATTTGGTGACTATTATGTTGTTTCTGTGATGATTGTCCCGATTGCCCCCCCAGTTAGAGCTATGTTTGCGTGAGTTGGTTGATTTTACACAAATAGACGCAGATATCCCTGTTGAATAAGCCTCTCAATCTTTTCTTTAAGTTATTTACACGCCTCTATAGTATGTCCACGACTTCGATGGAAGTGACAATATTATTTGATTTCCGGGTTGGTTTGGATGTGGCCACTTAATGGTCTCTTCATCCCGAATAGCCATCAAGACGTTAACGCGAGATGTGTTCAGTGGCGTGTATTCCAGTCGTTGATGTGAGGGCCATGGAGGGAGATCACGACTGCCTTGTTGCTTCTTCTGATGGGATTGCTGATCTATGTTTCCTATAGCACTCTTACGTTTCCCTGTGGATTGTTCAAATTATTTTCGGTGGGCATTAATAGCATCATCAGCAGAAACTTACGCTTCCACATGGTGAACCAAGTCAGCGTATGAGTGGACTATATCTCGCATTAGCAATGAGTAGAAAGATCCAGGACGGAGCCCTCCAAGGAAAACTCCTCTTAATGTGTCACCCTGGTATTTGGCGAAGCTGAGGAGAATATCTGGAAGTAGTCTTTAAGTGATTCACCATCATTTTGAAGAATGCCAGAGAGATGGGAGGGATCTTTAATGATCCTCTGGTTTGCAATGAACTGTTCTACGAAAACCTTGGCGAGTTCGTAAAAGGTATGGATGGATCCCCTTGAAGGGAGTAGAACCAAGTGCGAGCTTGCTCCTTAAGGGTAACGGGAAAGACTTGACAAAGCAAAGGTGTCGAGCTGGGATATACATGATGGTCCCAGAATGGTCGATGTGTTCATATGGGTCGTTGCCATCAGGAATCAATGCTTGGAAGCTTGAAACCTGGAATAGGATGTTGAAGAATAAAGTCGAGGATTCTCATACCTCGAGGGGAGGATAATTTCTATCTTGAAGGTGAAATTCATCTTACATTAAGCGCCGTAATTCTGCATGTATAACATAACGAAAATCAACGACTAGAATGTCAAGCTACCATCAATAATTGGTGGATTAGTAGTGGGAGCCGCACGTGATGGATGAGTAACTAGCGCGGGTCGGGATCGATCATGCCTCTACGAGGAACTTGTGTCAAAGAGATTAGCATTTTGACCTCCCATGGCTAACGATCGATCTTGGGGAGATGTGTTGCAGTGTTGTGTTCCTCGCATAAGTCAGATCATCTCATTTTGAGACTCTTCCATTCGGCGGACACGATCTTCTAAAGAGATTATTGTCGCTCCTTCATCGACAGGGTCACGTCTATCGGGAGGGAGTGAGGCGAAGCACGCCTTGGTTCAAGGATTGGTTTTGAGTGACGAGTTGGAGCGAGGCCTGGTGACGTATTGCCCTATTGGCCATAATGCGATGTTCACAAATTGTGATTGAGGGTTCTTTTCCCACGACGGCGCCAAACTGCTTGAAAACTAGAGAGTAAAAGTTTTACTTTAGCTTCAGTGAAATCTAGCACACACATAGGTATTTAAAGAGTGAATAATAAAACTCCAGAATTTTTACGTGGAAAACCTCGAAAAGAGGGAAAAATAACGGGGCCTAGCCTAATAAAAAGCTTCCACTATGTATCTGTTTCAGAGTACAAGATTTCCGACACCGGATTACGTAATTGTCATGAGAAAGGGACAACAAATACAAGAATAATGCGATGTTAACGATGATGTTGATGACGATGTTGATGATGATGACCGACGATAGTGGTCGGTGATGATGACCGGCAACAGTTGTCGACGACGGTGAGGATCACGCCGGCCGACGGGCAGGCGCTGGTGATTGACATGGAGTGGCGATTGGTTGGAGGATCTTTAGAGCTCTCTCCTATCTCTTGCCTGGGCCCCCTCATATGAGGAATGATGAGCTATTTATAGATTGGAGGAGTGGCGTCTCTGTAAATACATGTAAAATCCAAACCACTCCTCTCCATCGGACGGCTCATGATGATTCCCTTGATCATATGATGTATTTTGTGTATTTGAATGCTTAAATGAAGTCGGAATTGTAAGATCTTTGGTTTGTTGGAACCGGCTCGTCGAGACGCTCGATTTGACTATAAACACTCCATATTTGAGAGCTTTTTAAGAATTTAACTGATGTCTCAAAGTTTTCAATGATATTTTAAGTGTTTTATCTCAGCCAATTCTGATTAGCTTGCTTTCGGCATCAAGATTCGTGCTTCGACTAGAGGAATTTTTAGGGTCATATCATGGGTCAATAGCTGAACTGTTTATCTTTTTCATGTTGTGCAATAAAATAGCATTTATACCTGTATTGATCAAAGATTTATTTTGAGATTGTTTAGTTGGATGCATTTCGAGTATAAAATAAACCAAATAAGAAAAAAATTAAAAAATAAATTTATATATTTGTAGAATTTCTAACAAAATAATCTAAAATAATTAAAATATATTATATTCATTTTATTCTTTTTTTTTCAGGCAACCAAATAGCCTCTTAGAAAGAGAGTTATGACCATATGGTAAGATGATTAGAAGAATGGGTTCTTATTAAAGGAGGATGAAAATGATTTCACCTAATAATTATTTTGAAAATGAAATAAAGGATGACATTATCTTCTATTTCCTTGCTACTAAAGCATTGGAAATTTCTAGCCTAACTTGATATCACAATAATCGCCCTTAGTATGATTGTAACTAAACTAATATAATGGTTGAATAATTATAATTTAGCTCTATTAATCCTTATTTGAATTTAATTGAATAAAATTTTAAATAAATTGAAATTTTTTGAAATATTAAAAGAATAAAATAATTAAATTTGAACATAAATAACTAATTTATTTATATTCATGAGCAAATTAATATACTTTTCAATAAGTAAATTGTTAAATATTTGATATTATATTTGATGTTTCCTTGTAAATTTCTTAGTTAAAATCTAAATAAATATTATTTACTTAATTTAATAATTTAAAGTGATATATTACATATTTATTTATTAGCTTAAGGTCGTTTTTCATTTCTCTCCTCTTATTTATGTAAATTTGCATTTTGACACTTTGGAGTTATGCCGCTTTCAATTTCTCTAGTAGTTTGGGGGCATTTATCGATTTTTTTTGGTAATTATTTGTATTGTATAATTTCAATGAACTTTAATTGTGACTTACCTATTAGTTAATTTAATTAATATTTAGTAGTTGTATATTATTTCTAGATTTATTTAATGCATGTTCATTTAAACATAAAAATTTCATTAATACGAGAGGCACAATTAACATTTTTTTTGAACTTTTATATTATTATTAATGCATTTAAGTATGTATTTAATTAATTTAAATAAGTCTAAGTACAAACAAAATACAATCATAGAAAAATCTACATAAATGAAATATATCATAAATTAATAGTTTGATTTGATCATGTGCAAAAAATAAATAATTTATAATTTGATCAAATCAAACTCTACTTATAATATACTTAATAATAAATTTCTCTGATTTATGATTATAAAATATAATTTAGGTTCAATTTATTATCTATTTTAAATAATAAAAGGGATGAGTTTAATCTCTATAAAATTTGTATACATATCATATATGTAAAATATTGAGCTGAAGATCTTTTTAGTGGAGAATCTAAGCGCTCAATTGATAGGATTAAGGTGAATTTAAGGTGTGTTTGCAAAAAAAAATTTTGTTACTTTATTTTTTTAGAAAATTATCAAAAAGTAAAACAGTTTTGTTTAATTATTTTTTAAAAAATTTTATGATGAAAAAATTATTTTGAAAATAATATTAATTAGAATATAGTGTCTGTCATAAAATTAATTTTTAAATTTTATTTAAAAATAATATTTATGATACATAATTAGCTTTTTTTAATTTATTTTTTTATAATAATTTTATAATTAATTTTTTAAAAAATTACATTGTCCAAACAGATTCTTAACACGCCACAGCGACGAAAATGACGGTGTGCTTACCTACCGGTAAGCCGGTTGTTGAAACGTTTCAGTGTCGACACGTGTTAGTATTGCTTTTACGACTCTATGATTAGTTGATCTTAAAAGATTCTATAGGATACGGACTGCCCACTTATTTTGTCATGATGCCACGTGGCATCCGAATTTCTGTTTGTTTCGTGGGTGGCATTGAGCAAGCGACGGACCCGATAAGGTGGGACTAACCGAACCGCTGCTGCCGCGGTTTAGGCTGTCAAGGTATTGGTTTGAGCTAATTAATTTTTATTTTTTATTTTATTTGAGGGGCTGTTTGGTTCCGAGTATTTACGGTGTAAAGTAATCCAAATGCGTGCATTTCTGCTTTTTTCGTGTTTGGCACGCGGTAATGCAATTACTGTGTAAAATTTCGGAGTATTTCATTTCTCTTTCTTTATTTTCCAGAACAATACACTGAAAACGAGCGTATTCCAAAACACGAGCAGAAGGAGAGCGGACGCGGAAAAAGGATTTTTTTTTTTTCGAGCTGGAGCGAGGAAAACGAAATTTTTTTTCCTTTATTTTTTTTTTTTTGAAATTGCTGAATCCGTAAAGTTAATTCTAATTTTAATTAAAATAAATATTTTATAGTTAATTAAGATTTAATAAATATAATTATATTTATTAAAAGTAATGATAAATAGTTTACGATAAATAAAAAAATTAAAATATTTATTAAAATTTAGTTTATTTAGTACAAAATAATTAATGATTAAACTATTTATTAAAGAAAAATAATTTAATAAATAAATATTAAATTTTGATGATTAATTTATTTAATAAAATTCCTATTAATTAATTAATATTTAATATAGTAATTAAATTTTATATATATATATATATATATATATATATATATATTAAATTTGGGTCATTATGTTAATATAAAATAATAATATTCAAATTTTATTTATTTATAACACTAATAATTAATATCTTAAAAAATTTATAAATTACTTACTAATAATTAAATATTCGAAATAAATTTTATTTATATTTGATTTTATTTTAATATCTTAAAAATTGTAAATTAATTACTAATAATTAAATATTCGAAATAAATTTTATTTATATTTGATTTTATTTTAATATCTTAGAAAATTTATAAATTAATTATTAATAATTAAATATTCGAAATAAATTTTATTTGTATTTAATTTTATTTATTTTTTAGTCAAGAAAAAAATTTATTTATATTTTATCTATATTTTATTTGATAATATTTATTTTTAATTGAATACTTTAATTAATGAATAAATTCTATAATTAATTTACATATAATAAGGTGTTCAGAATACAAATATTTACTTTACATTCATCCAACCAAATATTACATGTATTTACTTTACTTTACATATGCTCAACCAAACAGAAAATATAGTTTACATGTATTTACTTTACATAGAACCAAACAATCAGAAAGTATTCGTAATTCATCAGATTCACTTTTAATCAGATTATTTTACATCGTGATTCTAAATGCATAAACCAAATGTAAAATGATAGAATTTGAACATGATTTTAATTTCAAATTTTTATTAAAATTTATTTATTAAGTTTCAAGATACATGTAAAATAATAAATTAAACTGTCTTTGAATTTATAACTTCAAGACACATATAAATACTTAAATAAAGTGAATACTTTACATTTATTTTCAAGCAAACACAATATTCAAGCGTTTCAATTTATGTGAGCTCGCATATATAAAAGTATGATATTTTCAACAGCTTAACTTAAGTGTTGAAAGATATATACAAACATACCACTAACGCCATCAGATTCGTAACACATTATACAAGCTATTAAGGCATTCTCTGATACACCCTCGCCCCAACACTATTTGAATGTTTAAATTGAAGCGGTTGTTTTCTTGGGATCGTCGGTTAACTAAAACCTAAGAAATCAATTATGAGAATTTCAACTCGATGAAAAATCTGAGAAGCTAAGTCCGTCATGTAACAGTAGATCTAATCCCATGTTAAGAGCTAAACAGAGTTTACAGGATATAAAATTCTCAAATATATTCAAATCAATCAATTAGCCACCCCGTTGATAGCTGTGTTGAATGGTGATTTCAACTGGAGGGGATGCTTCTATCAAAATGTGATTCTAAATTCAAATCAAATTAACTCAAAATGAGTGTCAATCTAAAAAACTATTTAAATGAAACTCAATCATTAAAAATTTAAAATAAAACTCAATCTATCCACCTTCCGCAATTGTTTGTCGGGGGTGATAAATTAAAAAAACTCAAACTCTCAAAGGAGCCAATGTCAAATCAAGTGTTCTACTATGTTCACTCTCAATCAATCTCTTGTTAGTACATGACATGGTCCATCATGGCTGCCAATAATAACAAATGATGCAAATACGACCATAGTCCTATGATCAGGTGGCTTGGCTAGTAAAAAATCTATTATATTATGATCATGACAGTGGTCCATATGCTCCTCATTGGGTCTGCCCTTTGAGTTGTGAATCATATGGTATATGTGATAGGGCAAACATCCCTCTATCAGCTAAGGTAGACTTAAGCTTATCTCTTTATACAAGCACCACCCCAGTCTACAAGGATTTATTGGACGACGTAATCATGTATTGCTGATAAAAATCCTTCGGTCATGTTGGGTTGACTACCTCCTCTAACTAAGTAGACTATGGACCACGATAGCTCGGGATGACGAAACCATGAGATCTAGATCGAGCATGTTATCATTCCCCCAACCATCCGATTTAAGCTACAATGATGAATTTCATAAATATAAAATCTAAATTTTAAACTCTACATGCTGCTACTATACACTATAGATTTAGCGATCTAACGACTAACCTTAATCGAAAGTTCTCTCTCACTTATTGAGAGGGATAATTAACTATAAGGGCTTGCACCTATAGGAAACCTAGAACCAAATCTAAAGTCCTCACCAAATGAGGATGAAATATCTGGGTAGTGTCTTATCTGCTATCTCTTCCACCTTTTGAAAATTACACCGGCACACCTCAAATCATACTCTATTCAATTCAATTTGTCGAGAGGCCGGTGATGAATTTTTGGTGCTCACACATTTCTGGCAACTCCACTGGTGACCATATGATAAGACACTACCATTATATTCACTTTATACTATTTTTTTTTCAGGCAACCAAATAGCCTCTTAGAAAGAGAGTTATGACCATATGGTAAGATGGTTAGAAGAATGGGGTCTTATTAAAGGAGGATGAAAATGATTTCTCCTAATAATTATTTTGAAAATGAAATAAAGGCTGACATTATCTTCTATTTCCTTGCTACTAAAGCTTTGAAAATTTCTAGCCTTGATATCACAATAATCGCCCTTAGTATGATTGTAACTAAACTAATATAATGGTTGAATAATTATAATTTAGCTCTATTAATCCTTATTTGAATTTAATTGAATAAAATTTTAAATAAATTGAAATTTTTTAAAATATTAAAAGAATAAAATCATTAAATTTGAACATAAATAACTAATTTATTTATATTCATGGGCAAATTAATATACTTTTCAATAAGTAAATTGTTAAATACTTGATATTATATTTGATGTTACCTTGTAAATTTCTTAGTTAAAATCTAAATAAATATTATTTACTTAATTTGATATTTTAAAGTGATATATTACATATTTATTTATTAGCTTAAGGTCGTTTTTCATTTCTCTCCTCTTATTTATGTAAATTTGCATTTTGACACTTTGGAGTTATGCCGCTTTCAATTGCTCTAGTAGTTTGGGGCAGCTATAGTGTCTGAAAAAATAATGGTAGAGCTGTTATAGAAAAAGCTGTTGTCTAAGAAATTGTATTGAGTATTTTAATTTTTTATTATTTTAAAAAAGTCAGATCGTCACTTGTTGGAGTCTATCACATTCTGAAATGTCAGGTTTTAAAATACAACCTTCTTACCACATCTTTAAAATGTAACCAAAACTTAGCTTCCAAAATATCAACTATAGTGCGATTCCAACTGCATAACAGACTTTTAAAAAGGAGAAAAAGGATATCACTAATCAAGAAAACTTTATATTGTTATATCAAGAATCTTTGGTGGTTCCAAATGAGAGGTGTATTTAAAGTCCTTAACTCATTCCTAAAGAAGCTTGTAAAATTTTTAGAGTATTCGAGGTTGTCCTAGAGCTTTCTTGAAGCTTTCATCTTCCAATGCCTTATGGAGCTTAGTAGAATTATCTAGGTGATTCTTCATTCTTCTGGATTTCTCACGAATCTCCTTTAAGATGGCGAGTGCGACACTAAGCTGACAACCACTAAACTAAAACAGCTTATTTATTTTTAAAATTTTTAATTTGGGTAAGGTTCACCTTTCAATATGTTTTAGTTTAGGCAAGGATACGACAAATGGGTTATGAGTCAATAACTAAATTGTTAAACTTGCACATGTGCATTTGTTGTATTGATCATGATTTTATTTAGAAAGAGACATATGTTCATGTGGTGAGAGGGCAACATCATCTTATTAGAATTTGAATGCATAGATATTAAATATATGTTAAATATTTAAGCCAAATTAATTATAAACTCACACAAATAATATATATATAAAGCCTTGAATTAAAAACCTTTTAGCTGAAATTCTAAGTTCTAAACTCACACAAATAATGCATTTATACCTGTATTGATTAGAGATTTATTTAGAGATTGTATGGTTGGATGCATTTAGAGTATAAAGTAAACCAAATAAAAAAAATAAAAAAATAAATTCATGTATTTGTAAAATTTCTAACAAAATAATCTAAATTAATCAAAATATATTATATTCACTTTACACTATTTTTTTTAGGCAACCAAATAGCCTCATGACCATATGGTAAGAGGGTTAGAAGAACGGGGTCTTATTAAAGGAGGATGGAAATGATTTCTCCTAATAATTATTTTGAAAATGAAGTAAAGGATGACATTATCTTCTATTTCCTTGCTACTAAAGCATTGAAAATTTCTAGCCTATCTTGATATCACAATAATCGTCCTTAGTATGATTGTAACTAAACTAATATAATGGTTGAATAATTATAATTTAGCTCTATTAATCCTTCTTTGAATTTAATTGAATAAAATTTTAAATAAATTGAAATTTTTTAAAATATTAAAGGAATAAAATAATTAAATTTGAACATAAATAACTAATTTATTTATATTCATGAGCAAATTAATATACTTTTCAATAAATAAATTGTTAAATACTTGATATTATATTTGATGTTACCTTGTAAATTTCTTAGTTAAAATCTAAATAAATATTATTTACTTAATTTAATATTTTAAAGTGATATATTACATATTTATTTATTAGCTTATGGTCGTTTTTCATTTCTCTCCCCTTATTTATGTATATTTGCATTTTGACACTTTGGAGTTATGCCGCTTTCAATTTCTCTAGTAGTTTGGGGCATTTATCGATTTTTTTTGGTAATTATTTGTATTGTATAATTTCAATGAACTTTAATTGCGACTTACCTAGTAGTTAATTTAATTAATATTAAGTAGTTGTATATTATTTCTAGATTTATTTAATGCATGTTCATTTAGACATAAAAATTTCATTAATACGAGAGGCACAATTAACATTTTTTTGAACTTTTATATTATTATTAATGCATTTAAGTATGTATTTAATTAATTTAAATAAGTCTAAGTACAAACAAAAAATACAATCATAGAAAAATCTACATAAATGAAATATATCATAAATTAATAGCTTTGATCATGTGCAAAAAATAAATAATTTATAATTTGATCAAATCAAACTCAACTTATAATATACTTAATAATAAATTTCTCTGATTTATGATTATAAAATATAATTTAGGTTCAATTTATTATCTATTTTAAACAATAAAAGGGATGAGTTTAATCTCTATAAAATTTGTTTACATATCATATATGTAAAATATTGAACTGAAGATCTTTTTAGTGGAGAATCTAAGCGCTCAATTGATAGGATTAAGGTGAATTAAGGTGTGTTTGGAAAAATTTTTTGGTTACTTTATTTTTTCAGAAAATTATAAAAAAGTAAAACAATTTTGTTTAATTATTTTTTAAAAAATTTTATGATAAAATTTTTTTTAAAAAAATTAGATCAATTAGAATGTAGTGATAGTTAGAAAATTAATTTTTAAATTTTATTTAAAAATAATATTTATGACATATATATTAGCTTTTTTTTAATCTATTTTTTTATAATAATTTTACAATTAGTTTTTAAAAAAATTACATCGTCCAAACAGATTCTTAACAGGCCACAGCGACGAAAATGACGGTGTGCTTACCTACCGGTAAGCCGGTTGTTGAAACGTTTCAGTGTCGACACGTGTTAGTATTGCTTTTACGACTCTATGATTAGTAGATCTTAAAAGATTCTATAGGATACGGACTGCCCATTTATTTTGTCATGATAGGGGCCACGTGGGATCCGAATTTCTGTTTGTTTCGTGGGTGGCATTAAGCAAGCGATGGACCCGAAAAGGTGGGACTAACCGAACCGCTGCTGCCGCGGTTTAGGCTGTCAAGGTATTGGTTTGAGCTAATTAATTTTTATTTTTTATTTTATTTGATAGAGTTTTAACATTGACTTTAATTTCAAATTTTTATTAAGATTTATTTATTAAGTTTTGTTATCTGATTATATGTTCTATTTTGATGATTTAAATAAATAAAATTTTATTATATCTTATTGAATATATATATATATATATATATATATATATATATATATATATATATATATATATATATATATATATAATACAAAATGATTATTCATGATAAGTACCGCATGTTCCGTTTCAATTTTAGGATGTATTTGAGACAATTTTTTGATTAATTTATTTTTTCATAAAGCTAAGCATCTTCTTTTGGCTATCAGCTTTTTAGCTGATTTTTAAAAAAATTTTGTGATGAAAAAACTGTTTTGAAAATCATAACTGTTAGAGTGTAATGACTGTCAAAAAATTACTTATTTAATTTTTCAAAAAGAAAAATATTTATAATACATACATCAGCTTTTTCAAAAAGTTGCTTTCTTTATAGCAGTTTTTCAACCATCTTTTTAAAAAGATACAGTTATCTCAAACAGATCTTTAATTAATGCAATTTAAAAAAATATTTTAATAACTAAGTAAATTTTTAATTTTTTATGCATTTTCTGAGCAAAAATTTTCATAAATTTATGTTCACACCTGAAATGAGAAAATACTTACACTATCGTGCAAGACATCTTAACCTATTAGAGTAACTTTAAGTCTGAATTCAAATGTCAGATATATATATTATATATGTGAATCTAATTTATGATTAAATTTATTTAAATATCAAAAAAAAGAAAAAAAAAAGAAATGGACTGTCATAATATTTTAGCTATATCATAACTTAATTGAAAATGAAACAAATGAATAAAATATTTAATTCATATTTGACTTTATTGATAACGAAAAAAAATCAAATTAGAATATCTTAAATTAATTATAATTAAGATATGCCTAAAAAACTAAGCCATAATGAAACTAGTATATTTAAATGATATGAAGTTATGTGATATTAACAATGTGATAAAATAATAAAATATTTATATATAATTAGCACTACAAAATTGAAAATTGTCAATACTTTATGAATATCATGATGCAAATTGAGTTAGATATCTGAGTCGGTCTCTTTCCATTGCCAATAATTGGTGTTTTGGTTCAATAATTAAGACTTCATTTATTTCATAAATTAAGATTAGATTGATCCGATTAAATTTTGGGTCAAAATATTTGACCTGTTTAAATATTCAAGTTGGAGTCAGGTAGATATGCCAACTAAAAATTGACTCGATTAAGACTGTTAACTTGAATTCGAGCTGATTTTAGCCTACAAATCCAAAATTGATTCTAAAATGAGAATTTGACTCAATTTTAAAATGAAATTGACTAACTCAAAATATATGTTTAAATGGTTCAATCTGGTAGATTCAAAGCATGAGTTAGTCTGAATCAACCTCTAAATTACACAAAAAGACTAGAATCAAAATTAATTATAAAATGATTTTTGGCATGAAGCCAATAAATAATTAGTTTTTTTAAGTTATAGTCAATTTTAAATTTGTGGTTTTTTATCTTTAAAATCAAAGAGGATATTATTTAAGCATAAATTTTTACTCGCATAAATTTTTTTTTCTCATGCCACCGAGAAACATAAATTAGTAGCATTAAAAAAAATGTTATTTAAAATTTTATAATAAATAATAAAAGAAAAAATAATTATTGTGAAAAAATAATGATTTTTCTTCAAATGATACTTAATATCACTTTCGGTAAAATGTTTTATTGATTTACAATTATTCTACTAATCGTGGCTTATTTAGGCCCAACTAGTTATATTTGAGCCATTAGACCAAGTATTTTCATTGATGAGCATCGTAGCTGTTTGATCTCTTCAAGATTTGTGCTAATCCAGCCACCATTTATGATTAAACATGGACATGAATTAGTACTAAGTTATATGTTTTGTAATGTATTAAGTATCATCATCATTCATTTGTGATCACATGAGCATGATAGTCTAATTTAAAATTTAGAGTTTTTTTATTTAAATTTTTTAACAGAATACTCTAATATTTTATAATGAAATTAAAGATTATTTAATTTACTTTGAGAAGAGTGTGCTCATTTTTGTTATTTATTATCCATATATTATAGAAGATAAATTTTATGATTTTAAGATTCATTCTTCTAATATTTCGATATATATTTTTTTAATTTTTTTTCTTTATTTTTGTTCTCCCCAATTATTCAGATTATCGATATAATATTTCGTAATTTCTATAAATATCTATCTTGTGGACGAAGGTAGGCAAATTCTCAATGAAATAAACTGATAATTGAGTGTTTAAAATTAGTTTTTATTCATTTATTTATTTGAGAAGAATTAAATTTACAATTATATGAAGTAGACATATGTTTTTTTTCCTGATTTATTAAAAGATTTGAATGGATAATTGTCAATAACATATTTATTTATTAAAAATTTTTAGAAAAATCTTGACACCTCATATGAAAATTCATGTAATTAACTATGAATCTTGCTAGAAAACCACCTGGTAGTAAAGTTTTTTGCCTTTGTGAAATCCAAAGATACACACATGTAAAAAAACGAATAATAAACCTGCAATTTTACTAAAACCTTAAAAGAGGGAAAACCAATAAGAAAGCTTCCAATGTATCTTTTTCATAAGATCTTCACACGGATTACGAATTGTATAGAAAGGGACAACAATCCAGTAATAGATGATACGACGTTGACGATGATGTAATGATGTTGACGACGTGTTGACGATGATGACCGACGATAGTGGTCGATGACCACAAAGTGGTCGACGACGCGGTGAGACGGCGGCGGCCGGGCGCGGTGGTTGACGCCGAGTGGCGCGACGATTCTTGAGGATCTTGAGCTCTCTCCTCTCTGCTTGGGCCCCCATATGAGAATGAGGCTATTTATAGATGGAGGGCTTTCAGAATACATGCAAAACCCGTACCACTCCACTTCATCGGACAACACACAATAATCCCTTTGATCATTTGATGTATTTTAAATATTTGAATGCTCAAATGAAGTCGGAATTGTAAGATCTTTGGCTTTGGAACCGGCCATAAGATGCTCGATAATTATAAACACTCCATATTTGAGAGCTTTTAGGAATTTAACCGATGTCCGAAAGTTTCCAATGATATTTTAAGGGCATGATCTCGACTTTCAATTTTGATCACTGCTTGGCATCAAGATTCATGCTAGGAGGAATTTTCGTCATGCTTGCCCCTATTATGATATTATTATGATTACTTCAAAATAGAAATTCTTCAACAACTGCAGTCCATTAACCACACATTTTGAGAGAACGGATCTTCAAGGGACAAGATTATGACTACGGGCGATGCGCATGTACCACAAATATGTATGTAAGCTGAATTTCGGGTTATGGATCCATCTAACGGCGCCAGCGAATGCGGTCACTGGCGCCGCAGCAAGGCCGCAACAAGCTGTCAGTCGGCGGTCACGCAGAGCGGCGGCGGCACCGGCGGTCGGGTCGGCAAGAATGTCGCGAACTGATGCGCGGCCGATGGTCGAAGGGTCACGCGTCTGTGAGCTGGCGAGCGGCAACACGCTGGGCGCTGGGTAGGGCGGTTACGTGTCCGCCCAAACGACGGTTTTATGATTTCGGCGATTTTGGCGATTTTGCGCTTTTGATAATTTTACCCTGCTCTGGGTCTATAAAACCCCTAGCGGGAGAAAGCACACTTCTTCAATGCTCGCTTTCTTTGAGTGGTTCGTTGAGTCGATCGCCCGATGCCGTCCGGGTTTTCCCTCGAAAGCCAACCGCCTCTGGACCGTCCGGGTTTGAGGCGATCAGGCTGGTACTTACGCCGTGATTTTTCCAAAGAGGCATCAACCGCCTCGCCTGACCCGGTTTGAGGCAATCAAGTCCCGCGGTTCCAACTTTTTCTGTTAAGAAATTGGATTTCTCACGACTTTAATGGATGATTTAGCAGTTGATAACCGCCAAGATGGCGATGGAGCGTTAGCCAGGAACTATCGTTCAAACGACTCAGAAAGTTTGGCATGTAATTTATGAGCATCATCAGAGGGGAATATCTTCTCTCTCCTCTTTTTTTATCTTTTTCTCATATGTATGTATATCCTTTTGTCGATCAGACGAAAAATTTTATCGCAAGCTATCCGTGAGAGTCAAAAAAGGAGGCACCCAAGCATTGGGGTGAGTGAGTTGCTTTTACAAAATTCTCAGATTTTTATCATTTCTCCCTCTTTATTTATTATGTATTTTCACAGGGTGATGGCCAGAAGAAAACCCATAGTGTGACGGCTACAGATGATATACCATCCACTGTCACATCAGATAGTTTAATGGTGTTCCGCAGAAAGTTTTTCTTCCCTAATGAGTTGGTGGCCATTGTTGCCAAAAAGTCTGATCGAGCCCGTTCACCTCCGCCAGGGTACTTTACTGTTTCTGAGATGATTCTTCGTGGACTGCGATTCCCTTTGGCTCCTGAGTTGATTGAGATATTCAAAATATGTGGTGTAGCTTTTTGTCACGCTTTTATTTCGGGCTTTAATGGTTTCTATCTTCTTCAGAGCATGGTGTTACTTTGAACATCAAATACTTGCCGAATGTGTAGATTTACATGTGATACCTGGGACGTGTTTCATCATCTAAAGAATTGGATAGAATTTTCAAAGACGATCAATCTAAAATTGGTTTAATGGATTCTTTTGTGAAAAATTGGGGCCTTCCGAGAGATGGGGAAGATTGAATGACCTTCCAGATCCATTGCTGATGTCGGAGAATGAGATCTTGGCAACTCTTAATATCCCTGATGTAGGAAGCTTGCAGCATGAGTTACATCACATTGGCAAATATATAATTGAAGATAGAATGTTCAAGGTTGGCCTTGCTATCCAGGAAGGGAGATCTCATTATTTTCCACTAAAGAGGTCAAGTAAAGGTGATGAAAGGTCTCCTCATATTCATAGGGTTCACACAAAAAAAATCGTGGCAATGTTTCTTCCCTAAAGAAAAAGAAGACATGTACT
The DNA here is from genome assembly GCA_021442155.1 of Cymbidium sinense. Classification (NCBI taxonomy): domain Eukaryota; kingdom Viridiplantae; phylum Streptophyta; class Magnoliopsida; order Asparagales; family Orchidaceae; genus Cymbidium; species Cymbidium sinense. The sequence continues at coordinate 118,834,542 of CM038225.1, forward strand.
GGTGACTACGCATATCCGAAGAAGATGTTCACCCCCATTGACCTCGAGAGTTTAACTATTTCAACTCATGGGGAGTTCGATGGGAGTTCGTTTTCAAGCCGCACATTCTCAAGAGGTGTTAAATCACATATGTACTGCGCCAACGAGATGAATTGGTATATTGTCTTCCCTTCTTTCTTTTTTCTTCTTCTTTTCTTTTGTGTAATATTTGTGATGGCTTTTTTTATATGTAACTCAAACATTAGGACAGATGGCTCATTTGGGTGCCGCTTTAGATGAGTGGAATACTGAATTTGTGAAGATAAAATATCTGCAAGGCGAGTATGAGCGAAAGATGAGTATTAAAACCAAAGAAGTAGCGACTTTGGAGGATCACCGTGAACTGAAGAATAACATGTCGACTTCTCTCTCGGTCGAGGTGGAGCGACTCGTGATGAGTGATTGAGGTGAGGACAGACTCATCGAAAGAAAAGACTTAAGGCACTTGCGTGAGAAGAGAGCTCAACGGAGAAGAAAGCATTACAGATCGTCTTTTCGAAGGAGCATATAATGTCGCAAGCAAATGAAATCTCCTTGAAGGCAGTGGAAGACTTTAAGAACTCCCTGGCTTATCTCGGTGCACTCGAAGACCATGTTCAGGAAGCTCGTAATCATATACTTGATGTTGAAGTTAAGGACTTGGAGCACCAATGTTTAGAGGAGGGCTTCATCCGAGAGTTCCTAAAAGGAATCTGCTTAATACATCGCAAGACCAGAGTTAATATTGAGGATCTGTCTCCCAGCCAAGTATCCGAAGACTCTTCATTCGATTCAGGAGATGAAGGAGTTGAGAGTGAGTCCAAGGGAGTATCTCCTAGTGGTGAGGACGTTGATCACCAATTGATATGATGTAGCATCACTTGGGATGCATTTTTTTTATGTATTATTATTAATGTGTATCAATCTTGATTCTTTCTTATATCATCATGTCAATATCAATTTTTTTTAGATGATATGCTTTATTTTATTTTTTACCTATCGTAATTCGTAATATTATTCGCCACTAACCTGTGGATAAGGTTTGAATCTACTGATTTTGACCTATCCGAGGTTGTTTGTCGAGTCTCCACCAATGATGTTAACCTGTGGAAGAGGTCATGAGAGTTCACCAAGGACCTTTGACATCCCAAGTTGTTTGTCGAAGCCGCCAATGATGTTAACCTGTATGGAAGAGGTGGAGGAGTCCACGGACCTTTTGATCTATCCTAGGTTGTTTGTCGAGTCTTCGCCGACATTAACTGAAGAGGTCGGAAAGTCCCCTTGGGATTGATCATGTCTGACAGATATAACGTGAGTTGTATATTTTTCAAGTGGGAGGATTAAATGAAGAAGAAACAAGTTTGTAAGAAGAAAGCTATAAATTCATTACTCTGATAAGTTCAGTGAGACAATCATAAGATGATTTTAACACGAATATGAGTTTTAAGAGAAAATGACAACAACAACAATAACAACAAGTCTTTATCCCACTAAGTGGGGTAGGCTACACGAAGAGAAAATGATAAATAAAATAAAATAAAAGTTGTGTAATTATGCAGTAGGAATTATTGATAATATTTTCGAAGATTCTCAGTGTTCCAGGTTCGAGGTAAAGTTTTTCCCTCTGAATCCTTGAGCTTGAAAGTTCCTGGCTTCACCATAGCTATAACCACATATCATCCCAAAGAGGTGAGAGTTTATTACGTTGAGGGCCTTTGCAAACTTCAGGACCAAGTCACCCAGATATGGACAGGTTTGACTCTTCGTGAAGTGACGAGCTACCCTTTGGTGAGGAAAGCACCAAGTAGGTCATGTCATGAGTTTGGGAGTAGATCCAGGTGTTGTCGGAGTTTTTTTTCATTACTATCATGATTAAATAATTGAACTCTTGGACTTGGAACCCCGATATCTACTGGTATAATAGCTTCTATGCCGAAAAATAAGTTATACGGTGTCTCACCAGTCGGAGTGCGCGATGTAGTGCGGTAAGCCCAAAGAACATTAGAAAGTTCATCAACCCATTGCCCCCTGACCTTCTCGAGATGTGTTTTTAATCCTTTGAGTATATTGGTACCACCGCCTGCTAGTTTGAGGATGTGCTACAACTGCGCAGAATGAATGTGAAGATCTTTGCAAAAGGACGAAAGTCTTTTCCAAGAAATTGCTTCTGCGATGATCTTTGGAAGACAATCGACATACTATATTTTTCCAAACAAATTGTTTAGCATTTGCCTCATAAGTGAGTGGTTCACCCATTTTCCAAGTGAAGTAGTCGACACTAAAATGATGAACTTTGTCTCGATGCTATCGAAAAGGTCCCATGATATCAATCCTCCATTGAGCAAAAGGCCATGGCTTTGAATGGATGAGAGCTCAGATGCATGTGAGGGAGGTTAGAGTGCAACTGACAACTTGCATATTTTTTCGTGAACTCATCTTGTTTCATCAGAAATAATAACCCTTGCCTTATAAATTTTAAGGGCTAGCCCTTCCTCAGGTGTCTCCACATATCCCCGAGTGGACCTCTCTTAATGTTTAATCGGCCTCAAGGTGAGAGACATTTGAGGTACCGAAAGAAAGCTCATTTGTATACCACCATAATAGTAAAGTTTGAAGCTTGTCTTCTGAGATGAATGCGTAAGTTGGGTCTTCGTGAAGAGTTCCTTCTTATAGAAACAGATGGGGTCCATCCATGAATGTTCCTTTATCTCATCAATTGCAATTACCCATGACCCTTCGATACTGTAAAAATGTATTTCTTCAACATGCTTTCTCTAAACAGATCCCTAGTGCGAAGCATGAAGAGCGTCAGTATTCTTCTCTCAAGTATGTGAATGATTTGATGTGTCTTGAAATGGCAAGAAGAGACTTTACCAAGTGGAGGTATTGGCCACTGGGATTATGAGCATTAAAGTTTCCCTAAACTTGGGAGGTGATAAGTTGAGAGTCAATGTGTATCACTAAGTCTTGAGCTTCACAGTCAATGACGAGTCTCAACCCTGCAATGAGAGCCTCGTATTCAGCCATATTATTAGTTGCAAGAAATTTTAAGCGAAGTCCATACTCTAAGGTATTCAGCTGGGGAGAAATAAGTTAGATTCTCACACCAAGACCAAGATTTCTAAGCTCCATCAACATGAGGGTCCATTGAGGAGACAAAGGCATGTACAGATAGCTCCTCCGAGTTTGCATTCCACTATAAAGTTTTCAGTACTTGAGACTTTATAGCAGGAGGTAGAAAATTTATATCAAACCTCCCAATTCTACGACCACTGATTAACCTCCCGTGATGCTTCGGTTTCGTAGGATGGCCCTTAATGGTAAATGAGTGTAAATACCGATAGTAAGCTTAAGTATGGACACAATTTTCCAGAAAACTAAAGCCGAGCCACCTTATCTAAGTGGATAATGACTTTCTATATCGAGAAAATTTTGTCGACATAATAAATTGGCCGTTGTATCCCACTTTCTTCGCACTAAACCGAGCTTATCATGGGAAGAGATATAAGTATAACATCTCTCCTTGAATAGCGGTAGGGGTGGAGATACTAAATACTCTTAGTCGCTCAAAAGCAGATCGACATTCATCAAGATTGAAAATTATTATTTTAGCTCCCTTTAATATTTTAAAGAATGGCAAGTATCTATCCCTAATAGGAAGCGGATAACGCAATAATTCGACCATTCAAACGCGTTGAACTTCCTTAATATTCTTCTGAGGAGTCATATTTTTGAGAGCTTTGATTTTCTGGTTTGCCTCTATCCCACCTGGGTTACCATAAATTCAAGAAATTTTCCGACGTAACCCCAAAAGCACATTTGGTCGTTGTCGCATGTTATAATGTCAAAGAAGGTTAAAGCATATTTCTAGTAAATATGTTGTGATTCTTCCAAGCTTTTCACTAACATGTCATCCACATATACCTCCATTGTATCAAGTAGTCTTTAAAGACTTTATTCATAAGACGTTGATAGGTAGCACCAGCATTTTTTAATCCAAACGACATAACTTGGTAACAGTATAAACCTTTATATATTTGAAATGCTATAGCTTCTTCATCTGTTGTGTTCATTTTTATTTGGTTGTAACCAGAGTAAGCATCTTAAAAGCTGAGCATTTGATGTCCAGACGTAGCATCAACCAACTGATCAATTCGAGGAAGAGAAAACTATCTTTCTGCAAGCCTTGTTAAGGTCGTAATAATACACATTCTCCATATTCCATTTATTTTCTTAACCATGACAACATTCGCTAGCCATGTAGGGTAATGTACCTCTCGTATGAATCTCGCTTTTAGAAGCTTGTTAACTTCTTGCTCAATAGCCTGGAGGTGATCATGTGCAAAACTTCGCTTCTTCTGGATGATCGATTTGAATATCAGATCGATCTTGAGGGAGTGCATGATCTCATTTCGACCTGCATGTTCCGGACTCCAAGATGTCTTGATTTCGCAAGAAGTCTATTTTTTTCCCTTTGTTCGTCGAGAGCAGATCCAACTTGCATTGTTCGTAATGGTTGGTCATCGATAATGCAACAAAGAGCAAGTCTTCGCAGCTTTTCGGGTACTTCTTCATCTCAAAATTAAAATCTTCAATGCCGAAAGTCGTATCGTGGTTGAGCTTATTCGAGATAACATGATCATGTTTATCTGCTGATTTCCACCACAAACTCAAACGGGGTTGGAAATTTCATCTTAAGATGAGATATCAAGTGATTAAAAATTGATTGGAGGCCTTCCAAAGATATATGTTGAATCTTACTTGACCAATGAATGAAAATGAGCCACTTTAAAATTCACCAAGGATAACCTGGAAGGGTGATTGTCCCTTCTACTCACTTGATTATCAAACCCGTATAATGGTCCTGCAGCGGGTTGGAGCTTTTCAACCAGCTCATGTTAAAAATGTGGAGTAAAATAAGACATCAATAGAACTCCCATTGTAATCAAAATTCTCTTATAGCATGGGTCACCATCCTCGCATGACAAGTGGATCTTGATGAGGAACATGTACCTTTCTAACCGAGTCATTAAAAGTGATGGAATGATCAAGACGAGACTTCTTTAACTCCACTTCAAAGATTTGAGAATGAGATTGAGATAAGATCCTCCCGCGATTGTTTCATTTCTCCAACCGCTTTGATGATTATTTTGTTATTTCGATGATTGTCCCGGTTGCCTCCCGCTTGGAGGTATGTTTATTTGAGTCGATTGATTCTTCACAAATCGACGTATATCCTGAATGAGCCTCAATTTTTTCTTTGAGTTGTTTGCATGCCTCATGTCCCGGAAGTGATAATATTGCTCATTTCGAATTTGGTTTCTGGATGCGCCACTTGATATTTTCTTCATCTCGAATAGCCATTAGGAGGTTAACACGAGATGTGTTCAACGACGTATATTCTTTTTTGGGCCGTGGTTCACGTCATTGATATGGGGGTTGTGGAGGGAGATCACGAATGCCTTGTTGCTTCTTTTGATAGGATTGTCAGTCCGCATTCCCTGTGGTGCTTTTATGTTTTCTTGTAGATTGCTCAAATTGTTTACGATGGGCAATAATAGCCTCATCAGCAGAGATTTGTGCTTCCACACGATGACCAAGTCAAGATATGAGAATCGTCTAAAAGTAAGGCCCTGACGAGTCCTCCAAGGAAAACTCCTCTTAATAGTTCGGTCTACCTGTGTATTTGGCTAGCTTCTAAGGAGAACCTCGGAAGTATTCTTAAGTGATTCACCCTTTTGATGAATGGAGAGATGAGAGGAATCTTTAATGATCCTCTGGTAATGAACTGCTCTATAAAAAATCTTAAGTTCACAAATGTATGGATGGATTCCCTTGGAAGGGAGTAGAACCAAGCGCGAGCTTGTCCCTTGAGGGTAATCGGAAAGACGACAAAGCAACGTCGAGCTCGGTTGATATGCATGAAAGTCCCAGTAATGGTCAATGTGTTCGCCGCCCATCATAAGAATCAATGTTCTAAGCTTGAAACCCACGGAATAGGATGTTGAAGAATAGCTTCAAAGGTGAGGATTACTCATAGCCTGTGAGGGGAAGATGATTTCTATCTTGAGGTGAAATTGCCTTGCATTAAGCGTCATAATTTTGCATAACATGACGATGAATGAGAATGTGTCAAGCTACCAAATATGGTGGATTAGCAATCGCTGAGCGCATATGATGGGATGAGAACCAAGTAGCGGAGATCGATCACGCCTCTCACGGAGGAACTTCAGTGTCAAGAAAATTAGTATTTTGACCTCCCCCGGCTAATGATCAATCTTGGGGAGATGTGTTTTCTAAGAGTTTGTGTTCCTCGCAAAAAGTCGGATCATCTCATTTTGAGACTCTTTCATTCGCACCATCTTCTAAAGAGATTTCTACCGCCTTTCACACCGGAGGGGGAAGTGAGGGAAGGCATCCTTTGGTTCAAGGATTGGTTTCGAGTGACAAGAGTTGGAGGGAGGCTAAAGCCACATTGTGCCCTATGCCATAACGAGGTGTTCACAGAATTAGATTGAAGGGTTCTTCCCACGACGCCAAACTATGGCTAAAACCAGCAGTAGAGTAAAAGTTTTCGCTTTATTTCATTGTAATCCAAAGACACAATGTATAAAAAATATGAACAATAAAACTGAATTTTAATGGAAAATCTCAAAAAAGAGGGAAAACCACTCAGCCCAAGAAAAGTCCCATTATGTATCTTTTGAGTAAAGATCTTCCGACCCGGATTACGAATCAGAGCGAGAAAGACAATAATCTGAGAATGATGATGTTGACGCGATGGACGCGATGATGATGACGATGATGACGATGTTGACGATGATGACAAATAAGTGCGACGATGACCGACAACAGTCACAATCGAGAGTGGGTAGTGGTTGATGACCGCCGAGTGGGACGACGCTTGAGGATCTTTAGAGCTCTCTCTCTCTTGCCCCCCTCATATGAAAATGAGGCTATTTATAGAGAGATATACATGATAAAACCCGCACCACTCCACTTCATCGGACGACACACAATAATCCATTTGATCATTTGATGTATTTTAAATATTTAAATGCTCAATTGAAGTCAGAATTGTAAGATCTTTAGCTTGTTGGATCCGGCTCGTCGAGACGCTCGATTTGACTATAAACACTCTATATTTGAGAACTTTTTAGGAATTTAACTGATGTCTCAAAGTTTTCAATGATATTTTAAGTACTTGATCTCCACGAAGTTTCACTCTGATCAAGATTCGTTTCACTGAGGAATTTTCAGGGTCATATCAAATCTCAACGTAATTATCTAGTTAGAAACTTTTGACAAAAAAATTATAATCATAATTAATTTATTTAAATGATAAATAAATGATATATAATAAATATAATCAATATAAGTCATTTGATGGAGTGTTTTAAGATTTTAGATTTACTAAAAAACTACTCTAAAACTATAAATAGATTTCATTCTTCACATAGAGGTCTTGGGCCCAAGTTTTGAGAGCTTTATTCGATTAAAATAAAAAACACTAATAATCATCATTATGACTACTATTAAGCTATCAGGCAATCATCGATAATTTACAATTACCACCATCGTTTCTACCACCATTACTATCATGTAATCAACATTGCTCGATTATCATCTTCTCTTCCACTACTTTCATCATAGTCGCACAAAAATGAGTGTTGACCTCCACATATGTGTCATAAATAATCTCACAAGTCAATTGGACTTCTAAGTGATTGCAACGCCCAAAATGCGGACGAATCAAAATGGTCGAAACGACCTATCCCATTTTCGCCCTTTTCCCACCTTTCTTCGTCAGAACTGAGAGGAACACCGATTAGGGTTTCCATCATATCCAACCCGCTTTCCGATCAACATGTAAAATGAGTCGAGTACGGAGATCAATGTGTGAATGTGGATATATGGCTTATGTTTCTTTCTTGTTTATTTCGCGGCTACAGGCACAACAAGATTAAATGTAAAGACACACCGCTACACTCATTAGACGATCGAGCAGTTCAACATCCATTATGTCGCCTGAAATATTATTACCGAATTTTTAACAAATTCTATACTTAGAATAAAAAATGAATATATATGCATTGTATTTCTCTTTCTGTTGGATTCAAGACACCACTAATTTCCATAGACATAGGGGTGGATGGAAGACACAAGCACCTCGCTATACATTAAGCATCGCCAAAACACTCGATGCAGCTCTACGATGACGGAGATCCGATATTTCGACTAAAATTTTGAACTTAAACAAATTCAAACTGAAATCAGTTAAGCTTAAATTAAATAAGAAAAATACATAATAAATGTTAAAATGAACATCAAACCAAAAAAAGAGAGAGGTGAAAAGCACTTACAAAATTTATCTAAATGGAGTTGAAAGCCTACCAAAATTTTTAATCCTTCTCTTTCAAACACTCTAACTCTTCAAATAAATGGAATGTAAGACCCCTCTTGGCCTTATAAAAAAAATTAGGAGGTAGTGAATGACCTACTTTCAAAAAAAAAAAAAAAAAGAGGGGGAAAATGATTGTAGGAGAATTTGAATAAGTTTCCTATGTGCGTTATAGCATAACTAACTTCAATGCAAGTACTTAAAATTTTAGTATTTGAAGTATTGGCTGTAATACTTAATTGAAATCAAACATTTGTGTGGAGGAATTCTATCGAGCTATCTAAGGATGTTTCATAAAAAAAATATAGAAATCCATATTCTTATTTGTGAAAATAAGAAACAAGTTAAATGAATAACCTTCAAAAAGAGGAGGATTCAACTTGAATATTACACTCTATTACTGAATTAACTCTGAAGTATTGGATTTTCCTGTAAAATAATAAATTTAACTGTCTTTTGAATTTATAGCTTTAAGACACGTGCAAATACTTAAATAAAGTGAATACTTTACATTTATTTTCAAGCAAACACAATATTCAAGCATTTCAATTTATGTGAGCTCGCATATATAAAGCATGATATTTTCAACTTAACTTAAGTGTTGAAAGATATATGCAAACATACCACTAACGCCACCGATTAAACACACTATACAAGAATAAGACGCTTAATTATTTGGATACACCAAGAGGGCCCCAACACTACAATGTTTAAATTCAAGTGTTCGAGAATGTTTGTTTCTTGGTTTTAGAGGGTCCCGTTAACAAACCTAAGAAATCAATTATGAGAATTTCAACTTGATGAAATATCTGAGAAGCTAAGTCTGTCATGTGATAGTAGATTTAATCTCATGTTAAGAGCTAAACAGAGTTGACAGGATACAAAATTCTCAAATATATTCAAATCAATCAATTAGCTACCCCGTTGATAGCTGTGTTGAATGGTGATTTTAACTGGAGGGGATGCTTCTATCAAAATGTGATTCTAAATTCAAATCAAATTAACTCAAAATGAGTGTCAATCTAAAAAACTATTTAAATGAAACTCAATCATTAAAAACTTAAAACAAAACTCAATCTATCCACCTCCCACAATTATTTGTCGGGGGTGACAAATTAAAAAAACTCTAACTCACAAAGGAACCAATGTCAAATTAAGTGTTCTACTATGTTCACTCAATCAATTCTAGCGAAGACCCGTCCTTGACCATTTGCCAATAGTTCCACAAATGATGAAAATATGACAGTCCTCGACGGTGGTTGGCTAAAAAAGATCCATTATATTATGATCACGTGGTCCATATGCTCCCCAAATTGCTTTTGAGTTGTGAATCATACAGATAACGGATGGGAAAACATCCTCTCATATAAGACTTAAGCTATCTCCTGCATACACCCCTACAAGGATTTCTTGGACGACGAACTATGTGCTTGATAAGAATCCTTCGATTAGTTGGGTCAATTTCCTCCTTAACTGTATACTGACCAACAAGGATGATGAAACCATGGGATCTAGATCGGCCACATCATCATTCCCCCAACCATCCGATTTAAGCTAAAATGATGAATTTCATAAATATTAAATCTAAATTTTAAACTCCACATGCTGCTACTATATACTACACATTTAGCGATCTAATGACTAGCCTTAATCGAAAGTTCTCTCTCACTTATTGAGAGATAATTATAAGGCTTGCACCCATGGAAAACCCGAACCAAATCTAAAGTCCTCACCAAATGAGGATGAAATATCTGGGTAGTGTCTTATCTACTATCTCATCCGCCTTCTAAAAATTACACCGACACACCTTAACTCATACTCTATTCAATTCAATTTATCGAGAGGTAGGTGGTGAATTTTCGGAGCTCACAGATTTCTGGCGACTCCACTGGTGACAGGATTCCCTTTCTATCTTTGGCTAGTCATATATGTGCGCTATATTAACAACATAATATTTGAAAATTCAAAACCCAAAAAAAAAAAATTGAACACACCATTCGTCATGAAGCTGAGTCACGGAGCCAACATCCATTTGGTTAATATTGTAATCAATACTGGAGATGTTGGAGCTACCATCCAAATTGGTAGCGTAAACTTCCCAAGTGTCATTACTATAAAATAAATCTCCACACCTGAGATATTATACACCAACTTGCAGTGGAGGACAACCAAATGGCCACTATCGCTACGAGGTACATCGAGAGAGCCTTTTGTATTCAAGGATTGTGTCATTGAGGTGCATCATGAAAAGAACCAGCGAAAGTTTCACATACCTATGAATGCCACCGAATAACCTTCGCACTAGAAGGCATGATTTGAGCCTCCTCTTAGAGGAAAATTGAGTAGAAGAAAAATGAGAGAAAATGCTGAACTACGAGCTCAATAATGGTTGCCTGAATCACTAACCATGTGACCAGACTTGATACCAGAAGTGAGTGTTCCCACTCACAATAAGTTTGAAAATCTCAAGTTGGTGAAAAAGAACATCTCTACTCATGATATCAAACAATCGTTATGGGGGCAACGACACCAAGCTATAACTCCACAGAGGAGGCATCTCGAGACTCCTCTGAGTGTACATGGTCGAAAGTTGTCAAGGAGACGTCTTAAGAAAAAAGTATCAATGTCCGATTATCAAAGAAAATGAGAAAGCTTCAATAAAATGGCTACTCTGGGTGATGCTCAAGATCGCCCTAAGCAATTCCTACACAAAGGAATAAGCATGACACCAAACATGTTCAAGAATCCGCCATTAAGAAATTAAAATAAATATCGAGTTTGAGAAAAAGTAGATGCAAAAGCTTCTTCACAGTTAACCCAGACTATGGAGAAAGAGAAATGAACGATGCTTAACAACCATTGTTCAAACAAAATTGATCAAACAGAGAACCGTAGCATGTTCCAATCCATAACAGTTTGATGCCTAAGATGGGTAAAAGAGAGCTCACCGTCAAATCAATAGTTCCAACCCGACAATGTCGTTCCAGTTCTAGTGAAGAAACTCAAAATTGTATATGCAAGAGTCGGGTCCTCAAAGTTGCTATGAGAAACGATGAAAGAAAATATCAAAGTCCTATCATCGTGGAGGCTAGCTCAAGGAGACCTCCTCATAACCCAAAAGATGTCAATTCAAGTCCCACACGTGAGCATCGAGACGTGACACTTGGACCATAGATCCAAGAATTCACCGTCGAAAGGTTCCGACAAATAGGTAAGCAAATTTAGAGGCCAAAGCCTCGAAGTGAGATTGCCTTACATAAAGACAATAACGTGACATCTAGACTATACTCCCACAAAATTCACTCATTATGCTCAAGTATTTGGAGCTGAAGTAGTCTTACCACTTGAAGTTGAATTACCTTTACTCTGAGTAGCCATGCAAGACAATCCCACTCAATATGAGAATGCCTATCTATGAAAGAGCTTGATGCCACGACAAAGTTAGCTCCAAGCTCAGAAAATTTAAAAGGTTTATCGAGCAAGATGTCCGTGGCTTTTTGAGTATTCCTCAAACATTCTAAAAGGAGAAGTCATTGCCAGAAGACCATTATCCCTAATCAAAAATTTGACAAAATTTGAGCCTAATCATGATTTTTGTCATTAAAAAAGTGTATCAAGGAGGGACATACCAACTCATTGACTTAAAAGGTGAAAGACCAATGATGCTAATTAATGGTCTATACGTGAAAAAGTATTATATATGATGACTACATTCTCAAAGTACAATAAAAATCCCCCTGCAAGATAGCGGATATTTTTTTTAGTATATCTATTTAGGTCGACATCGTGTTTCATGCTAGGATCCCTAAATAAATATACTCACTCCAGATAAAAAATGTTTATGTGAAAATTTTATTACGTAGCATTTTGGATATATATATATATATATATATATATATATATATATATATATATATATATATATATATATATATATATATATATATATATATATATATATATATATATATTTAATGTTATATGTTAAAACCCTCTTAAGAGCATATTAATTCAAATATTGATGTATTTGAGTATTTTCATCTTGAAAGTTCTTCTAAATATGCTTTAGAATTCCCCCTGCAAGATATGAGATATTTTTAGTTTATATTAAGTTTATTTAAGTTGACGTCGTGCTATAAGATGAGATTCTCGAATATATTTTGATTCAGGTTGACATCGAGCTTTATGTCAAAATCCTTGAATATTCTCATAATCAACATTGTTAAGTTACAGGTTCCTACATGAATAAAAATAATCTATTTCTATGCATGAAAAGACAGCTCTAAATGTCAAGAAATTTATCTCCTATATTTGCCAAATTCTGAATATCAAGTCAAAAGAACTCCCGATTTTGTAAGCTTCAATCAATTAAGTTGGAGAAACATCAACCTCTACATCCTGAAGTCAGACAAGGATGAGTTTTAAAGGGACTCAACAAGCCCATAAATCCGAAGCCGACGCCTCACTCAACAAGTCAGAAAAGGCCGTAGTGAAAGAGCCCCTGTTCGTTAGTCTAATGACAAATAACCAACCCCTCACAGTTTAAGTCAAAGACTTGAGTGGGTTCTAAAGGTCAAACTCAACAAGCCCAAATGTGGCCGAGTTGCTGATGCTCTCTTCACTCAACAAGCCGTAAGAAAAGGCCGCAGTGAAAGAACCCCTTGTTCGTCAGTCCAATGATGATATCTGTTCAATCTCAAACCGACGCCTTTAGTGATTACAAGCCGGATCCAAGAGATCTTTCTACTTGATTGATAGATTAAAGACTATGAGAAAACTCAATGTAACTACCTTAAGTCAATCTTTATATTGCGCAGGTGATATTTCAATATATTCTCAAATGATCCGATCAAGCTCGTATAATGATCAAAGCTAATCTCCTTATCAACCAAAAGTAAAAGCATAGGATCGAGGAAGCAATTCCATAGTTCATATAAAGCCGATGACTAAACTAAAGGAATTTCGGTTATTCGCTGTTAAAGCACATAGATCGATAACTCAACATTTCTATATAAGTCGGGTCATCTCGTGTACCCTTCAACGAGTCCGTCAAGGCAACAAGCACATGATTCATGTCGTACATACACTTCCTGACAAGTCAATATGAATAAATCAGGTTAGTCCTTCATCAAGTCCGTCAAGCTTAAAGCTAGGACAGAAGGAATTTTAAATTTGCCAAGCACGGATAAACCAACCTCCTAGTGGAACCCTACATCAAAATAAATAAATTAATTCTTACAATAAACCCAATCAAGCATGAAGCTAGGGTTGGAGGAAACTCAAATCTGCAATGATATAAAAGAAAAAGATCTTCAACAAAGCCATTGAAGCATAGAGTATATGGTGTAAGAACTCTTACCTATCCGATAAGTCGAGTCTGACAAATCGATCAAGCCCGTCATCTAGTATGTTCTAAATAAGGCATAATACTAATGACAAATCCTATCAAAGCTTCGTAAGCTATTGCAATCGAAGCTAAAATGATCCAAGCTCTGTGGCCAGCCCAAAGGGTCAACCAGTTTTCAATAAATGTGACTCCCTCCATGCGCGAATCACATTTGTTGGGGTGCATTTGTTGACCTCCACATATGTGTCATAAGTCAGGTCAAGCCCACAAGTTGAATTCGATGGACTTCGAAAGTGACAGCACAAATCGGGGCTCAAAATGCACTGGATGTCACTAAAATGGTTGAAATGACTCCGACGAACGAACTTTATCGCCGCTGTTCAACGCCAAAATTGGTCAAAATATAAATAGAAAATCTAACGATCAATCGATCAACGACGCGCTATCAATGTATACGCATATCGTCGTGAAGCTGACGATATCCAACGATCGCTCTGAAATTGATCACACCTTTAGCTTCAAAATGTCAAAACTATCAAATGAGACTGTCCACACTCAATTCGGATGAGTATGTGCAAATGTCAAATGATCAAAAATGACTGTGCGCAAATCGAGGTTGAAATGCACTGGACGTCGCCAAAATCAACCCAAATGATATCCGATCAACGAACGGACTTCACCGTCGTGTTCAGAATGTCGAGATTGGTCAGAATATAAATATTTCACAACTTGATTGACAACCGACAAACGATCAGTAATGTTCCGTGACGCATATCCACCAGGAGCAAGACTTAGAATTACAGCAATACGCAACTGAACGAACATCAAAATCTATCGTAAGATTGTTCATATTCAATTCAATACGCGCGAAAATTGAGTGAAAAGCACACGCATTTTGAGTCAACAAATTTACGCCAACTCAAACCAAACCACTTCGAGCATAAACGAACTACGCCGCGGCCCAAAATATCGAATAAACTAAGATTGATATATATATATATATATATATATATATATATATATATATATATATATATATTGACCATGAGATTTTATCGGCATAAAATTCACATTAAAGTCAATTAATCAATTTAAAAATCTATTTAAAATCCCTAATATAATCTTAATGCCCTAACTCCACTTTAATGAATCAGACCGACCTCTTCCCTAACTCAACCCGCTCATCTTCACGCGTGAAGCCCTCGACCGAACCCTCCCCCTTCTTCACGCATGCAAGAAACCGAACGCCGAAGCCTCCCCTTCCGTTCGAACAGCTCGCTCGGCCTCCCAACCGCTCTCGCGCAAGCCCTCTCCAACTGTTCCCTCTTCCGGCCTTCTACTTCCCTCAATCGAAAGAGAAGGTAAGTTTTGCTTTCATTTTCCCTTCCTCTTTTCTCCTGAAAACAGTAAGGGCTCTCCCCTTTTTCCTTTACATCTTCCCTCTAGCAAACCGAAAAAGGCAAGGCTTCTTCTTCTCTTCTTCATTTTCTTTCTTTCTCCCTCAAAAATCAAAACCGAAATATCTTCCCTCTTTCCCTCACAATGCTAATCCGAAATTCCATTTTCCCCGCATTTCTCAGGGAGAAATTTCTCCCTTTTTTCCAAATCCGAATTTCCTACTTGTTTAGAATCTCCTTCACAATGAGAAGAATATCATATCAGGCGGTTCTTCTTTTTTTCGCCGCTTCAGATACTCCTTCCACTTTTCTTGGAAGAACATCATTATTAGTTCTTCTTCTCCTGTAGATCTCATTTTGTCCCCTTTTCTAACCTTTTCTCTTAACCGGAGAGTAATATCATTAGGTTCCCTCTTGATTTCGATATCTAACCCCGCTTTCGCTGATTACAACGCTAGAAACGAAATAAATAATCGATCAAGTGAATGGATATATGTATGCTTTTTTTCTGGGTTTGAAGGCCTCGTGCTCATGGCGATGAGATAAAATCACCGCGAAAGAAGACATTCGCTACACATTGTCAGATGAAGAAGTTCAACATTAGATGTCGCCCCTCAATAAATATCGAAATTTTAACAAAATTCTAAACTTAGAAAAAAAAAATATATATATCATTGTATTTCTTTCTGAGGAAGATCTCGCTAATACCCCATGTGCAATGGGTGAAGACGACCAGTAATACAAGACACCACTCACTATTTTCGTTGTACAGACGAGAAATCAAACACTCCATAATTTCTAAGAATAATAATGCTTGAAAAGAAGCTGAATGATAGGTTGAAAAAGAAATACAATATAAAAAGATTATAGTATATAGTAAAAGAAATATATTTGAATATTTTACGTTGTTTCATTGAAAATACTTCAAATAAAGAAGTTTGATTTTTCTTATCTCGCGAAGCAAAATAATACAAATTAGAATAGTGTTAGTAAGGCGTAAGCGGTAACTAACACGCGAGTAGTGGATAACCACGAACTTAGTGCATTTAAAAATTACTTGTTTTGAATGAATTTCTAATGCATAAAAAAAATTATCAAGATGATGAATTTGGAATCCATCTATTCAAAAATTTAATTTGGCATATTTTTTAACATTAGATGCATTCCTAAAAATTTATTTTAAAAAAAAGTGGTACAACGCTTAATAGAATGAATACGCAATAAATTCTTAAAATCGACGGTAAATAATGCGAGAAGATTAATTATGTTTAGAGCTTCACTTCATATAAGAATTAAACAATTTCAATATTGATGCAATTTGGTCAGTAGTTTACTGAAAACCCTTTCATGTAGCTTCAAGGCAGTGCCTTTAAAATCGATAAGGGATCAGGAAAACTTGCAGTTGAGTTATAAGCTCTTGCCCCGAGAAAGACCTGACCTGATAATATATATCAGCATCATTGCAATTCCAATTACATTATTGTCATCTTCTATTCTGTTGAGTGCTTTATTCATTCATGTAATATACTGCAAAGCAGTATACTCCAAAATAGAACAAATTTATTTAAAAATATGCACCTCACAGCAAAGCAGTTTAAATATTATTTTGAACGAATACGATAATTTATCTGATCAGGATATGGTGATTCCTCCATCGGTGCAGATAACTTGGCCAGTAATGTAAGAGGCGACCGACATGCACAAGAAAGCTGCAAGTGGCGCCACCTCCTCCGCCTCCCCGGCGCGTTCCATTGGGCTACCAAAGTTCTCTGTTTTAGGACTTCCTCGTGCTTCAAGTAACTGCAATAATCAAACTATAATTCAAATACAACACTTCATTAATTAGTTAATTAATTAATTAATCAGATTCTTATGCATTTATACTTGTAACGGTGAGATTAAAAAACAATGGAGTGGCTTAATTAGTTTGACATCTCACAGAATGAAGCATTGCAGTCTTGATGGGTCCTGGAGCAATGCAGTTAATTCGGATCTTGTCTTTTGCCCACTCCAAAGCCAGATTCCTTGTCAGTTGATTTATTGCAGCTATAATGATGGTGATTAGAACATAAAAAAAATAGATAAAAAGGTGGAACCTTTCACAACTCTGCTGTTATCTCGCTGAGGATGGGGATTGAATCAAGCTTAATTACCTTTACTAGCGCTGTAAATGGAGGTAGCGGGCACAGCTACAATTCCGGCGATGGAGGAGATGAAGACGATGCTTCCACCACCTGAGGCCTTAAGAAGAGCGATTTGGCTGAGGTGAAGCCCAGATTCAAAGTTTGTAGCCATTATTATTGAATAATCTCCTTCTGTTGAGTTCAGAGCTTCCTTGAACAGTCCCCTCGCCGCATTATTAATCTGACAAAAACAGAGTGCTCTTGATTTTTTTCTTGTACGAAGTAAGAAAAATTACAGCTACGAAGAAAAAATAAAATCTTTGAATCAGAAAAAAATGGTTTGTGACTATGGCCAAAGCTGCAGAACAAATCAGCTCTGAAACAACACATCAACACATTAAAATACAGAGCAACATACATACACTCAACACATATAAATTTGCAGAATATTCCAACTAAGAGCGTTCTAATCTCTCCTAACAATATCTCCACACAAAGTGACACTTTTCGAGGAAAGAATTCATTAATAGCATCCTTATAAAACTGACATCAGATTAATAAGATGAAATTATAAAAATTAAATGATAAATTCTTGGTAGATTGAAGAATTTTAGGCTTTTACTCAGAAAAAATTACATCAATGGCTTTGTATAAATGCCTTCTGTCTTTGTTCCGTTTATCTTCTCGTGCAGACAAAGATTACATTAGAATATCCACTTTTTAATTTTTTTTCCACTTCAAGAATTCATCAAACATATGAGACGAGAATCAAAATTTAAACTACTTTGGGATTAGCTGCTTACAAGTATGTTGAGCTTTCCTCGGAACAAAGAAGAGACTTTTGCCATGAGTTTCTCCCTTTCATCTCGAGAGCAGACGTCACAAACTGAGCCAGAAACACTAAGCTGTAAGTTCTTCCATTTCTCAAGGCATTCATGGAGCTCAGACTCATTCCGGGAACAGGTGTGCACAGTTGCTCCATGCCTGGCTAGTTCTTCCACTATGGCTAGGCTGCATTGGTCAATGAGAATAAAAACAAATCAAATAAATTAATATTGCTTTTTTAATAAATATTTGAAGTGAAATAACAGAGAAGAATAAGAAAGAGGAGAAAATCAACCCGATTCCTTTAGTGCCTCCTGTGACTAAAGCGGTGGTTCCCTGGAGAGACCATCTATTATCAGCCTTAGCCAACGCCATGGTTCTTTGTGCTTCCTTGATGTTAAGCTTAGAGATATCTTTTTATTTGATTTATAATATTTAAATTGAATTTAATTAAAAAATTATTACGTGTTGAGTCTAGATTAATCTTTACATTCGTACTTTAATAATATTATATATGTCATGAATATATAATATATATAGATAATTTAAATAGTATTTATGATATAATGTAATATTATTGTGATAGTGATGTAAAATTATATCTAGGCTACATATGCAATAATTTCGAATTTAATTAGAAATATACCAACAGCTCACAAGCTCTTAGTCTATCCAATATTTTGTGGACCGAGATTTTTGTTGACCTTTATAAGATTTTAATTGAAGCAATGTTGATTTTAAAGCATTAGAACCACATAAATTAGAGATAATTATTGGTGATGGCTATATTTGACTATTTAATTCACATCAGCTCAAAAATTCAAATTAAGATAAACTCATAATTAGTAGGAATAAGTTCTCATCAAATATGTAGAGCTGATTATTATTTAGATAAGATTTAGGTTGAACCTATATATTTTTCAAAATCGTGTAGTGGTATTTATATTAAATGGATCATATTTGAGTTAATTTAACCATGTTGATATTATAAATTATATGATTCATATGATAAAATGGTTAAATAACTCATTTTCTGATTAGGTGGGTTAACATCCAATATTTTCACATATATGATAAAAGGATCAATATTTAAATAAGGTTAACTTTGAGTCAGATCTAAATCTAACCTATCAACTTCAATTGGACACAGCTTGTTGACTTAATTGACTTAGCTCTCATCTTCCTATCTCATATAAGGGATGTTAACATATTCCCTTTTGTTGCCATAATGTTTTATATCCACTGACGATGCCCTAATATGCTCTTTCAATAATAATCATTCTACGCTATCAAATTGCATCAAATGGTGGTATTATTTGTTCAATTATAATGTAGAATTTTGGAGTTATTGTGACCAACTAGTGAGTATTAGTAACATGAAATTGTTGTCTACAATATAAATATTTGTCATTATTTTTCTAATGATGTTTTTTTGGTTCGATCTTATATGAGCCGATTGTTCCGAAAATTCGCCACTAATCTCTCGACAAATATTGAATGAAGAGAGTGTGACTTGAAATGACGGTGTAATTTTCGAAGGGAATAATAGTATAGAAACACTATCAGATTTCACCCTCATTTTGCGACTTAGATTTGGTTAGGTTTAAAGCAAACACCTATAGTTAATTACTCCTCTCAATACTAAGAGAAAACTTTCGATTAAGGCTACTCGTTAGATCGCTAAATGCATACAGTAAGAAGTGTGGTTTTAGAATTTCATTTAGAATTTGGGATTTATGAAATTCATCATTATTAGCAAGCGGATGGTTGAGAGAATGATGATGCCCATCTAGATTCCGTTAGTCATCCCTGCTATCGCAACCCTCTACTTAGTCGAGGTAGTAACCTAACCGAAAAGATCCTCAAGAACATGAGTTATGTTGTCCAAGAAATCCTTATAAACTTGGGATGGTGTTTATCTAAAGAGACAGGCTTAAGTCTACCTTAGTTGACAGAGGGCTTTTTTCCTTATCAAGTATACCCTATGATTCACAACTCAAAGGGTAGAGCCATTGGAGAGCATACGGGCTATGATCGTGATCGTAATATAATGGAGCCTTAGCCAAACCACCCAACTGCAATCAGATCCGTGGAGCTACCGCCAAGCCACATTAGAGAACACCGTCCACTAGATTGATTGAGAGTGAATATAATAGAACACTTGATTTGACATTGGCTCCTTTGTGAGCTAGAGTTTTTTTAATTTATCACATCTGACAAACAGTTACGGAATGTGGATAGATTGAGTTTTGCTTTAAGTTTTTAATGATAGAATTTCATTTAAGCATTTCTAGATTGATACTTAATTTAAGCTAATTTGATTTGAAATAAGAATCATATTTTTGATGGGAGTATACCCTCCGGTTGAAATCACCATTCAACATAACCATCATTGGGGTTATTAATTAATTGAATCAAATATATTTGAGAACTTTAGATCCCATCAACTGTTTGTCCCTACAGGATGATCTACTATCACATGACATAATTAACTTCGTGATGTTTTACAAAGTTGAAATTCTTATAAGATTTTTAAATTTTGTTAACTACCAAGTAAATCTAAACGGGAGCAACCCACAAAGATCCTTAAGACACTTGAATCTAAACATTTAACATACATTACATGCGCCAGTATTTAAGAATTACCTTATTAATGCATTTTGTTCGCTATGTTGTGTGAATCCTGGAGAAGGTGTTGTAAATTTGTCTAATATCTTATTAGATCTTTTGGATTAATATTTAATTAATGCCAAGTTGATTAGTCTTTGAATATTCAATAGACTCTCACTTATGATGATTCTCAAATTCCTCACCAACTATACTCAATTTCTCCTTGATCTAATTCGAGCAAATTAATAAGATGAAAAATATGCTTCAAATATTTTCCAAGGATTCATCACTCATGCTTATTAGCAATCATTTGATCTCATGGAAGATCTCTGATAAATTTTTTACTATTTTTCAATTTATTTGAATATTGTTGAAGAGTGTGTCTTAAATCCAAGAGGCTCTCTTATGTTTTGATTTGATGTTCAATCAAGATTTCTATTTCTTTCGACATCATCTAATTTTCAATTATTCAATTAGTCTTATGATCACTTGCTTGTGAATTTAATGTTTCGAGTATTCAATAAAAGGCTCTATTCATATAAACAAGCATCAACTCCAATATCCCTAACTCCACATTAGGTTTCATATTTAAGGAACCACTGGATTTCAAGTTTTGTTATAATTCCTTTATGAATTTAACATTTAACTCCCCCTATCTCAGTTAAAACTTGTTTAGTTCTCTCTCCCTTTTTTGTTTGAGAAATTTGCGAGAACATGGACTCACTTAATTTATTTTTGTGAGAGTGGGTCCTTCATTACTCCTTCCAATTTCTATAAGGCCAAGGGGGAGGGGGGCGGGGTTCTTTTTTCATTCCACTTGCTTTGGAAGTTAGAGTGCTTAAAAGAAAAGGGTTAATCTTTTTAGTGAGCTTTCAACTTTACTAAAGATAAATCTTGTAAGTGATTTTTACCTCTTTTCTCTTTGATTTAATGTTGTACTTTTGTATTCATTGTATGTTCTTTTCCCTCCTATCTTTTTCATTATTTGATTCTTTTTAATTTGAATTTAGCTTTATATTTCTTTGCTTAGTGCTTTTAAGCCAGTTCTTTTTTTATTCCTCAATTTTTTTTAAGTCAAAAGATTTGACGAAATTTTGGCAACATTTCTAGGTGGAGTGACATCTAACAGATGTTGACTTACTCAGATGCCCTAATGAACATGAAGTGTCTTCGAAGACACATCGATTTTTCATCTCCGCTACTAATGATGACGGGCCTTCAACTCAAAAGAGATAAGCATATACATATACACAATCACATCACACATGTTGAGACTTATTTTTTTGTGCTTGCAATGATCGGCAAGGAGATGGAGAGGGAGATGCCATAAATCGAGAGAAGAACTCGCCTAATGACGGTGTTCCTCCCCGGCTGCGACAAAGAGAATTGGAAAGGAAAATGAAAAGGGAGATGCCAGAAATCGAGAGCAGAACTCACCTAATGACGGTGTTCCTCTCCGACTGTGGCAAAGGGAAAGGTCGGAATGGGAAAAGGAAAATGAGATTTAACTAGGAGATTTCAGTCATAAGTGATTTCGGCTAAAAGTAATTTTGGATAAGGGGTGATTTCAGCTGGCTGCTCAACTGGACAGGAAGGAGAGGGAGGGAGGTCGGGTATGGAGAGAGGAGGTGTCGATCTCGGCTTCTTGCGTACGGCCTTAGAGTAGGAAGGGGTTCGGTTTGCTCAATTTGAGGAATAAATCAAGAAGGGGGAAGAGAGGGCTTACAATTTGAGGAGGATCAAAGTAGACGAGAGGGAAACAGGAGAAGATCCTCAGGGAACAGGGGGGCACAGCTCAACCAACAAGGGATATCACCTCATGGGCTGAAGAGGGGAAGAAGGGATCACGAGAGAGAGTAGTTGACTGTGAGGATCAAGTCTTGCATGCAATTTCTATTAAACAAAAGTGGGGAACAACAGGGATTTCATGCATGAAGAGGAGGCCGAGCGATCGTGGAGGAGACTGGCTCGTGCGCGTGAAAGGGGGAGCCGAGCGAGTTCGATCGCATGAGGGAGAGCCGAGGGGGTTGCGTACAATTGAGGAACAGGAGAGGTCGGGTCGGTTAAGGTTAATTATGGGTCAGTTAGGTCAATTAGTAAAATAGGCTTTTTTAAATTGATTTTTAAAGTATTTAATTAACTTTAATGTAAATTTTATGATAAAATAATTAGATAATTAATATATATATATATATATATATATATATATATATATATATATATATATATATATATATATATATATATATATATATATATATATATATATATATATATCAATTGTTGTTATTATGATGTTCAATGCAATTAATCCGCTTCAATTAAAGTAGTTTGGTTCAAGTCGGCATCAAATTAGGTCAATTTCAGCTCAAAATGTGCATTATCACTTCCGATCGCTTGATTTTCACACAAACTTGTTTGAATTAAGTGTGAACAGTCTTACATGATAGATTTTGGTATTTTAAAATTAACGACATAATCAATTTTACGAACGGAGGTCGTTTGATTTAAGATACCTCTCTTCCTCGCATGCGAAGCACGACTGACGCTGATCGATGATCGATTGATCATTAGGTTATGTAATAATTATATTTTAACTAGTTTCAATGTTTTGAATACAATGGCGAAATCCGTTCATCAATCAAAAATTATTTTGATTGATTTTGGTGACGTCCAGTGTATTTTAGCCTCGATTTACGTGCTATTACTTCAGATCATTTGACATTTGCACATACTCATCTGAATTGAGTGCAAATAGTCTTATTTGATAGTTTTCAATATTTTAAAGTTAACATCATAATTAGTTTTATGAATGGAGGTCATTTATATAAAGCTTCCACACTCGATATGCACGCTTAACACAAGATGATCACTTAATCGATTGATCGTTAGATTATGTAATATTTATATTTTGACAAATTTTGATGTTCTAAATATTGTGGAAAAGTCCATTCATCAATAGGAGGTCATTTGGACAGATTTTGATGATGTCATGAAGCTCGACATTTCTAAAGCATCCAAATTCGATCAAATTCGACTTGTGGGATTGACTCGACTTATGACACATATATGGAGGTCAACAAATGCCCCCCAAAAAATGTGATTTCTACATAGAGTGAGTCGCATTTATTGAAAATTGGTTGACCCTTTGGGCTGGCCACATAACTTGGATCATTTCAGCTTTGATTGCAATAGCTTATGGAGCTTTGATAGGATTTGTCATTAGTATTATGCCTTATTTTGGACATGCTAAGTGATGGGATTGACCGATTTGTCAGAATTGACTTGTCGGATAGATAAGAGTTCTTACACTATCTACTCTCAGCTCTAATGACTTTGCTGAAGATCTCTTTCTTTTATGTCATTGTAGATTTGAGTTTCCTCCAATCCTAGCTTTATGTTTGGTTGAGTTTGATGGAGGAATTGGTCTACTTATTTTGAGATTTGGAATTCCTTTTGTCTTAGCTTTAAGTTTGACTGACTTGATGAAGGATTGACTTGATTTGTCCACATTGACTTGTCAGGAAGTGTATGTACACCCTAAGTCTTGTGCTTGTTGCCTTGTCGGACTCGTTGAAGGGTACATACAGATGACCCAGCCTTTCAGCTTATACTAAGTCTATTTTGAGTTATCAGCCTAACAATGTCTACATTAACAGACTGAATAACTACAAAATTCCTTTAGTTTAACCATCGACTTTGTATGAACTATGGAATTGTTCTCTCCCGGTCGCTGATGATGAAGAGATTGGCGGATCTGTGTGCTTGATCGATCATTTGAGAATAGATTGAAATATCACCCTACAGGCAATATATAAATTGATTTGAGGTAGCTCTGAATTGAGAGTTCCCTCAGATTTTCTTGGTCTATCAATCAAGTAGAAAGCTGTCTTAGATTCTAGTTGCTTGTAATCACTAAACTAGATTTGGTTTGAGATTGAACAGCTGTTATCGTTGGACTGATGAACAAGGGCTCTTTCACTACAACCTTTTCTTACGGCTTGTTGAGTGAGGAGAGCGTCAGCAACTCGGCCACATTTGAGCTTGTTGAGTTTGACATTTAGAACCTACACAAGTTTTCAACTTAAGTTATGATGGGTTGGTGATTTGGTAATCGGATTAATGAATGGGGGCTCTTTCACTGCAGCCTTTTCTTATGGCTTATTGAGTGAGGAGAGTGTCAGCAACTCGGCCATTTGTATGTTTGTTCAGTTCGACCTTTAGAACTCATAAGTGTTCTAGACTTCTGGATATAGAGGTTAATATTTTTCCAACTCAGTTGATTGAAGCTTCCAAAATTAGGAGTTCTTCTGACTTGATCTCCAAAATTTGACAAATCTAGGAGATAAATTTTTGACATTTAGGGCTGTCTTTTCATGTGTAGAAATAAATTCTTTTTGTTCCTGTAAGAGCTTGCAAATTTAGTAATGATAGTTATAGTTAAATTCTGATTTCGGCGTAAAGCTCGATGTCAACTTGAATCAGAATGTATTCGAGGATTTCGTCTTATAGCATGACGTCAACTCACATAGACTTGACATAAACTAAAAATGCCCCCTGTCTTGTAGGGGGAATTCTAAAGCACATTTAGAAGAACTTTCAAGATGAGATTACATAAATACATCAATATTTGAGTTGATATGCTCTTAAGAGGGTTTTAACATGTAACATTGATTACATCTATGTATAGAAATCTCAAAATGCCCCCCTATATGTAACAGGAAAATTTTCACGGAAAAGTGTTTTCATCTTGAGTGGGTATATTTATTTAGGGATCTCGATATGAAGTATGATGTCAACCTAAATAGATATACTAAAAAATGTCCCTATCTTGCAGGGGGATTTTTATTATACCTCGAGAATGTAATCATCATGTATAATACTTTTTCAAGTATCGACCATTAATTGGCGGCGTTGGTCTTTCACCCTTTAGGTCAATGAGTTGGTATGCCCCTCCTTGGTACACTTTTTCAATGATAAAAGGGCCCTCCCAATTGGGCTCCAATTTGCAACCAATTATTCGATTAGGAATAATTAGTCTTCTCAGCACTAGGACTAATTCCTATTTTTGGAATCTTTGAGGCTACACCATATGGTCAAAAGCCCTGGACATCTTTGCTCAATAAACCTTCAGATTTTGATGAGCTTGTAATCTAACTTCATCAAGTGCATCGAGTTCTTCCATTCTCAAACGAGCATTTTGATCTTTAGTTAGATTGTATTGGATGGCTACTCGAAGTGATGACAACTCAACTTCAAGTGAAAGAACTGCTTCATTCTAAATACCAATGAATAGGGAGTGGCTTTAGTCTTGTAGGTGGTTCGATACGCCCATAGTGCCTCTATTAGTTTAGTATGCTATTCTCTTTTATTTTTGGTGTGAATCTTCTTGAGCAGCTTGACTAATGTCTTGTTGAATGCCTCCACCAAACCATTTGCTCTTAAATTGTATATCGAAGAGTATCGCCAATCAATTTTGTGTCGATTGATGAATCTATAAATCTTTGCACTTTTGGAAGCTGTGCCATTATCAAAAATTATTCAATGCGACACTCCAAATCTATAGACCACATTATGCGTGAAGAAGTTGATAACTCGGTCACCATTAACTTCTTTAAATGGGGTAGCTTCAGCCTACTTAGAGAAATAGTTAGTCACTGCTAGGATGAAGCGGTGTCCAGCTGACGACAGAGGATCAATTGGTCCAATTACATCTATACCCTAGCATTTGAATGGCCAAGATGCTATTGTTAGGTGTAGTGGATTTGGAGGTTGGTGGATTATATTCCCATGTACTTGACATTTATGACACTTCTTGGCATGATTGATACAATCTCTCACCATAGATGGCCAATAATAGCCCATCCTTTTGATCTTTACTACTATCTTGGGACTTGACTAATGTGCACCATAAAGTTCTTTATGAACTTCAACCATCACTTTGCTAGCTTCATTTGCATTTAGGCATCGTAGCCACATTTATTTAAAGGATCTATGATATAAAGTGTTATTAATGAAAGCATAGCAAACATTCTCTTTTTGATTTAAGCTGCTAGTGATTTATTGTTTGGTAATTTTCCTTCTTTAAAGTAGTCGATGAAAGGTTTCCTCCAATCATGTGGCTTTTCACCGATAAAGGCTTCACACTGCTTTTCTGAGGTAATGTCATTCTTAGCTCTTCTAGGTATAACTTCTTGTTGATTTTGGGGAGGATGAGGAGCAACCCGAGTCACATCCTGCTGTGTCAAATTTGATAACTCCTCTACCTACGAGGATTGGTACTTTGCTGGCTCTAAAATTCATCGAGTAGATATCCCGATCATGATGTAATCACCATTCATACTTGTCATTTTCTTAGCTAATTTTGCTAAGTAATCAGCTTTACTATTCTCGGATCAAGAGACTCGAGTTAGTGTGACATTTGGTATCTATTTTATAAGATCAAGAACTCGCTTATGATAAAAAGCTAACTCAAGCTTGTTGATTTTATAGATGCTAAGTATTTGATTTATAATAAGCTAGGAATCACTAAAAATATGCAAGTTTTGAATGCCTATAAAAATAGCTTCTTCAAGACATGCAACTAATGCTTCATACTCGGCTTAATTATTAGTTGGCTCACCAACCCATATGTTTGTCTCATTATCCCTCATTTTGGTGTTATAAAGATGATGTCGATTCCTGCTCTCGCCCTTGGGAAATTAAGAGGTTAGACTTGTTTGATCAATTAGGCTCCATCAAAGTATATTTCTTAAATTTGTGATTTTTCTCTTTAATGAATGAGCATAATTTGCTCATCGGCCAAATCATCGTTAAGAGAAGAGTCCACAGGGATGAGATGTGCAACAAGTAAATATACTAAGACTTATCCCATCACTGCTTTCTGTGAAATGTATGTGATATCAAATTATAAAAGTAATACTGCCCATCTTACCAAGCAACCTATCAACGTTAGTCTTATCATCAAGTACTTTAGCCGATCGATCCTTGAGATGAGGGTAATCTTGTGAGATAACATATAGTGATGGAGTTTTTGGATTACAAAGATCAATACCAAACAGTGTTTCTCTATCAGAGAGTATCTCATTTCTACTCTTATTAATCTTCGACTGATATAATAAAAGGCATTCTCTTTTCTTTCTTCATTGTGTAGTGCCAATAATGCTCCAAGGGATTTTTCTAATGCAGCTGTGTATAGAATGAGGGGCTTCCCGTGAGTAGTAATCGCAAGGATTGGTGGATTTAATAGATAACTTTTAATGCTATTGAAAGCTTCTTGACATTCCTTGTCCCATTTGAATGGAGCATCCTTCTTCATCAATTTTGTAAATGGTTGACAATATCCTAATAGGTTTGATATAAATCGTTGGATGAATGCAAGCTGTTCTTATAAAGAATGGAGCTGACGCAAACTCTTCGGTGGAGGAATCTTCACAATTGCCTTGATTTTAGCAAGATCAATTTCAATTTTTCTGTGACGTACAATATACCCAAGGAATTTTTCGTAGGATACCCCAAATGCACATTTTAGAGGATTCATCTTGAGATCATATTTTTTGATTCTCTCTAATATAATTTTCAAGTCTTCAAAGAAATTTTCACGGTTTAAGCTCTTTACCACCAAATCATCAACATAACATTCCACCTTTTGGTGAATCAACTCATCAAAAATAAGGATCATGGCTCTGTAGTATGTAGCTCCAGCATTTTTCAGTCCAAAATGCAAGACTGTGTAGCAATAGATTCCAATAGGCATTCTAAATGATGTATGTCTTCCATCTTCAGGTGCCATCTTGATTTGATTATATCTCGATGATTCGTCCCTGAATAAGAACATGTCATAGTGGGAAGTATTGTCTACTAGTAGTTATGATATTGGAAGCGAAAAGTCATCTTTTGGGCACGCCTTATTTAGGTCCTGAAAGTCAATGCAAACATGAATTTGGTCATTCTTATTCTTAACTGGGACAATGTTGGCTATCCAATATGCATACTTCTCCTCCCAAATAAAGCCTGCTTTGATAAGCTTCTTAGTTTATGCAATTACCTGTTCTTCAATCTCCAATCTCATTCGCCTATGAGCTTACTTAACTGACATCACATCTAGTTTAATGTCAAGTTTATGAACTGCTACATCAGGAGATAAGCCTGGCATTTCAGAATATGTCTAGGCAAAGAAATCCATGAATTCACAAAGTAGAATTTTTATCTCTTCAACTTTCTCATCAGGTAGAAGGGCATTGACGAAAGTTGGACGGGAATCATTTTCAGCTCCTAGGTTGATTTTTTTGAGTTCATCCATAGTAGCTATTTGTCCACCATCTTTTAGTTCTTCAGGTGCAGGCTTGGCTTCTACTTCTTCATCATTTGTAGAAAGGATTTCATGGAAATCATATTCTTTGTCACTATTAGTTTCGATCTCAGCTTCTATTATATTATAATAAAATTTATTTTGACTAGATTTGTGGATGAACCCAAGACCCTTAGTGATAAACTTATCACTTCTTCGTGATGCATGAGGACTTCTTTGGCTTCACATCCTGTTAAAGTTTTGAGTTCTATATTTAGTAGTTCGAATATGAATTCGAAGCTTATGCATCATTCCTCGTAATTTCTATGGATAATATATTGGTATTTTTGTTGGCACTATCTCATTAGAATTTTTGTGTTGAGTAGGCTACTAAAAATTATGAGGCTGAGACTCTTTAGATTTGTAAAATAGAGTTTCTGTTCCGCCACTCTTGCTCAATGACGACACATATAATATTAACAATTCTTTAATATTATGAACCTCCAGTGGAGTAATTTCTTTGAAGTATCAGGATGGGATGTATAACTTAGGGAGTCATCACCGCCAAATGTGCTATCCTTCTTGAAGCAACCATCTGGACTCTATTTTTATAAGTAGATTTGAAGTCATAGTCTGAATCAGAATCACTTATTTTATACTTTTTCTTTCTTGAAAGTTTATAAGTTATCTTTTGATAGAATATTCTTCTTCTTCTTGTGTGTCACTTCCCAAACAAGGAATTGATTTTCTTGATTTAGGTGTAAAGTCAAGTGCTATAGAGAAAGTCGGCATAGTCTTCTATCTTCTTTTTTGCTTCTGCTCTTTCACCTTGTAAAATTTCTTTTTAGCTCATGAAGTTGATGCTACTGTTTCAGGAGGCTCTGCTAGCTTAGGCTCTTTAGGGATGAAATATTTTGCATCTTCATAGATCTTTGCTTCGTGGATGAAAAATGATTGTAGGTTATCAGGAATTTTGAACTCTTCTTCTTCTTTTAGGTACTTCATACACTGATGCACAGTTGATGGGACCATGCCATACTCATGCAGCCACGCCCAAGAGAGCTCTAAATGATGTATCAACATCGATTACATGAAACTTGGCTTATGTATATAAATCTCAAAACTTGAGTGATAGAATAAAAGAACCGAGGGTTTTCTGCCTTTTATCATTGAAACCATGAACCATCAACTTATCCCTCTCAAGATGTTGGATATCAAGTGATAATCCTATTAATACTTTTAGACTTATAAGATTGATAGAAGAACCTGAATCAATCAATATTCGGTTGATCGAGATGCCATCACTTTCTGCGGTAACATATAGAGGACGGTTGTGATCTGCTGTTCCCACAATAAGTTCTTCTTCAAAAAATGTAATAATTACTGGGAGATCTTGAGTTTGCATTGATTTAGTCATGCATTTTTTTTGGAAAAGTATGCTTTGTAACTTTTTGGATCTTTGAGAGCCTATATCAAAGTTTCTCGGAGATCTTTTGACATCAAGAGGGCCTCATACACACTTAATTGTGCAGGGATGTTTCTCAGATGTGATAGAATATTATAATATATCTTTTCACTTGATTTATGCTTTATTCTAAGATTTTTAGGAATGATATCTTCGTTGACTTCAATTTATTTGTCTTTGTCTTTATTTGCATTTCCTTTTTTGATGATGGTGGTAAAACTTAACCACTTTCAACTGAACTTGAATCACTTTATCTTGCTCAGATTCTTCTAAAGAGGTAATTTCTTCAATTTTACTTATTCTCGAGGATTGAAAAAGGGCTAGACTCACTTTTTAACTTCATGCATTTTATACATGATGATATCGATGAGTTTGACTCTTCTCCATCGGGAAAATATAAATCTTCATCTGAACTGTTATCTTCTTGTTGAGTCATTAAACAAAATTCAGATGTTAGTTGTTCAGGCACTTCTTATTTTCCTGATAAGAATTTTGATGGGTTGGTCGAGCCTGTCTGACCAGCCTTGTCATTTTGGAGTAACTGATGCTGAAGAATATCTGATATCACATAGATGATTCATCATGTCTCTACTAGACAAGATTCACCATTACCTTCTTCATCAGATTCAACAATGCAAAGTTTAGATATAAAGTGTTTAAATGGTTGTCTGTCTTGCCGCTTCTAAATTGTTAATAATCTTTTGAGTTGTAGTTCTCTTCTTGATCTTCTTTTTCTTAGTCGACTTCTTTGATTTATGAGGCATGCATTTAGTAGATTGTTCCTCATGCCGTGATGAAGTAGCCTTATCAAAATGCCATTAAGAAGCCCAAATACTTGGTTTAAGCATCTCTTTTAAGTCTAATATAGGTTTAAGTAGTGATTTTCACTTAACAATAGGGATGTCCTTCAGCTGTTTCAGCATTTTACAGTCTTCTCAGAGACTACTATTTCCCATTCTTCAGTCTGAACTGATTTTCCTTCTTTTTGTCTTTGATGGATGATACGGAAGAGGACATAATCATCCTTATAGACTCTCTTTTTTGGGTTGACTAGAATACATCGGATAATGTAAATTCACCTCGTCGATACTTCCTTTCTAGCCAATATTTGAAGACATAATAATCTTCAATAGGATTACTGATCATCCGATGATAGGGATATTAATTTGGATTACTAACTTGATCAGCCTCTTCAAGCATTTTAATCTCTAGTAATTGTAGACAAACTATGACTGCTTGCCAAAATAATTTAGCCACACTATCTATTCTAAAGGAATAATCTTTGTTCATCTTTTTCTTAAGAGATGACCATATTCGCTCATCATCTCTTGTTGCTTATTTTGGATGCTCTCCATCACTTGGAAAGGTCTGAGGTTTATCATTGCCTCCTAATACCAACTTTGGCTGTGGATTAGAATAAGCATGCTTCTTTTTATTATCATCATTGTACATTGGATGTTTTTCTTTGTATACATTATAGATTACCTTATTTTCACCACTTGAACTATAGGAAGCGGCATGAGTTTCATTTCTTCTTGAGTCTGAAGGCTTATTTTTCCTTGATTTATCAGTATAGATTTCAGACATATGGCAATTTAGCTTTTCAAATTTGGCCACCATATCGAACAAGTCTTGGAATGTTGTAATTGACGTTATACACAAAAATGATGCCATTTTATCATCCATATTGCCCATTAACAACTGGATTGCATATTCTTCCTCCAATTGTTGCTCACATTTCATACTTAGGTTATGCCAATGACTTATGAATTTTTTCACTGACTGATTTTTTCTCCTTTTCAAGTAAGGTCAACATTGTTATTTTCTCTGACCTGGATGTTCTTCATGAATATTATCTCTAACTCAGCAAAGGTTTTAACCAAATCATTCAAAAATTCTGCATACCACTCGAAAGCAGCTGAGGTCAGGCTACTAACGAACTGACAAAAAAGCAGAGCATCATTCCCTCCCGTGTTATCATAAGTAGCCTTAAATTGGGTTAGATGTTGCTTTGGGTTACCAAGCCCACTGAAAGTATTAAATTTTGGCTCTGAGTAAACTTTTGGGTACAACACTTGATCATATTCAGCTGGGTAAGGGTGACCCTTACTCATCAATTTTTTAGCTTGGTCTGAAGCTATAACTGCCTTTATCTTTTCATTGATTATTATTTCTAGCTGAGCAGCTGTTATCGTTCAAGATGTGCTAGCCATATTTTGAGTTATCGAAAGAAGAGGTAGTTGGTTGACTTCATTCATCACTTCATGTGTAGCATGTACTATATGAGCTTGAGGTTCCAGAGTGACTGATGGTATAGAAGTTATATTATTAGCTACCTTTTAATTAGTGACAAGATAGGTGCTACAGTTGATGTGATATTCTTCTACAACATTTCCATCATGATATTGATTTATACCATCATGTCATTCATCTTGGTACCAAGCTATGCAATTTTATTATCTTTGACTTCCATTTAACATTGCATTTCTCTTTGCTCTCTAGCTAGCACCACGACGTCACAAGTACATGCTCTTCTTCTTCCTCTATTTCTTATTATTTCATTTCCTACTCATTTTCAGGGGAAGAACTTGATTGTCCTTCTCCTTGTGCATTTGTAGGGACAACTGTTGCTAGGACTGAACGATGATGCTGATTATAAAAGTGTATACCAGGCGGATCATTTCCTGGTTCAACCATATAGACAACTTTAATACCCATGATCTCTTTCTCATTTTGATCTTCTTCTTCCTTTACAGCAGAGATTGAAGATCTATCTTCTACTTACTTATGTAAAGACTCTTCTTCATAAATATCAAATTCAGGTTCAGGTTCCCTAGATCCATGTTACTGTTGATGGTGCTGGGTGAAAAGTTCATCTATATTTCTGACAATATAGATGACTTCTACTTCCATAGTGTCCTCTTCATTATCTTCTTCTTACACATGAATTTTGAACCATGTTTCCAAAGGGATCTGGTTCAATGTGCGAACAAACACTTCTTCCATTAAAGGACCCATCAAAGTCAACCTTCTCTTGTGGGGTGAATCTAATCGATGGGATCCCTAAGATTCTCCGTGGTGTCGACCATCATGTCTTTATCGCTGATATCCATTATTTGGTATCCACTTCGAAGTTATTTTAAGGTGGATTGAATGTGTATTAGATGTCACCTCTTTCATTCTTCGAGTTTCATTATGGCCTTGGCCTCACCGCTTATCCTTTCGCCGGGACCTTTTGGCAGCGGATTCTTGGACACACGATCCGAGTGTCACGCTCCGATGCTCACCACGTGAAGCATACTTGGCTCGATGACTGGTTACCATAAGAGATGGAAACCTTATTGGTGGAGCTTCAGTATTTTCAATCACCACAGGCTTCTAAAATTTTCTTTTCATTAAGCCTCTATCCTTGGCTACTTTAAGAATGTTATGTATTTTGACAAAGAGTGTTTCATGTTTCTCTATGGGAGCTTGATGATAAGAATACCTCACCATTAGAGCTATTTTACCCACTTTAGATTATCAAAGTTGTTATGTTCAAGCAATTGTCATTCAGTAGGGGATCTACTCACATTTCTTCTTCTTATGGTTAATTTTCTTCCTGATGAGGAAGCTTCATGATCATGCTTTCTAGGTACAAAATTTTCAATCGGTGAAGCAATTGTACCATGAGGCATTAAAGACATAGTTTTTCCACTGATTGTTTATTTCATCACGGGGGCTTCAGATTGACCTAGTCTTTTAAAAATCGAAGTTCTCTGTCAGGAGAACTCCTTAACAGTGATTTGTTGGAACGGTTGGCGATGAGCATGAGATGAGCTTCAAGAACTTGAGGCCTTCCAAAGATGGCTGATGAGGTACCACGGTGAGTGAGTTATAGTTATAATAGCTGGAAAATTCAAGCTACCGAATTGAATGGTAGCCCCAACATCTCTTGTGTTTATGAAGGCGTTGGCTAGGCAGATGTTTACACCACGCCCTAGCTGAATAGTGAAAGGAGTGCTCTGTAGATCTATTCTGTAAAAGTGAAAGATGGGGATTAGTAATCAATAATTATTTTTTTACCCCATACTTTCAAAATGTAGAGATACTATAGAACTAAATAATAATGTAATAGAGATATACTCTACATAATAATTTATTCGACATAGAGCCTCATACATTAGTAATTAGAATTATTACACATTTAAATCACCAATTTTTGTTTTGAATTTTCAAATATTTTGTTGTTACTATAGCACATATATGACTAGCCAAAGATGGAAAGAGAATCCTATCCCCAGCGGGGTTGCTAGAAATCTATGGGCTCCAAAAATTCACCATCGATCTCTCGATAAATATTGAATGAAGAGAGTGTGATTTAAAATATCCGTGTAATTTTTAGAAGGTAGATGGAATAGTAGATAAGACACTACCCAGAGATTTCACCCTCATTTTGCAAGAAATTTAGATCTGGTTCCAGGTTTCCTATAGGCGCAAGCACCTATAGTTAATTACCCCTCTCAATGCTGAGAGAGAACTTTCGATTAAAGCTAGTTGTTAGATTGCTAAATGCATAGCGTATAACAACAACATGTGGAGTTTTAGAATTTCATTTAGAATTTAAAATTTATGGAATTCATCATTATTAGCTTAAAGTAGATGGTTGGGGGAATGATGACATGCCCGATCTAGATCCCATGGTCCCGTCATCCCGGGCTGTCGTGGTCCCTAGTATACTTAGTCAGAGGAGGTAGTCGACCCAACTTGATAGAAGGATCCTTATCAGCAACACATAGATTACGTCGTCCAAGAAATTCTTATAGACTTAGGGTGGTGTTTGTCTGAGGAGACAGGCTTAAGTATATCTTAGTTGATAGAGGACTCTTTTCCCTATCAAGTATACCCTATGATTCAGAACTCAAAGGCCAGAGCCATTGGGGAGCATACGGGCTACGATCATGATCATAATATAATAGAGCCTTATTAGCCAAACCACCGTCGAGGACTCGTTGTACATCATCATCATTGAGCCTAGCCAACATAATCGAGGACATTACGTCCCTTGGCGTGAGATTGATTGAGAGTGAACATAGTAGAATATTTGATTTGACACCCCAAACTTGACTTGCAAGTTTCCCCGCAAAAAGTGCTAGAAAGCGGAATGAGTTTGACAGTGTCGGACAGGGAGATCATTTTCTTTTCAAAAATCTATGTGAAGCTCAGCAGCTGGTACAAAGTGTCAATCTCTTTTTTTTCACCTTTCAATTATTCTCTCCTGAAAATCTATGTCAAGTTAGGGAATCGGCTAGACCATTTTGTGGTTCTTTTGGGGTTCTAGTTGATGGTTGTTTAATTTCCATCTCTGATGAGAGTTTCTTCATCCGACTCCTCGCGATGAAAGAATTGGCTCCTTTGTGAGCAAGAGTTTTCTTAATTTGTCACTTCTGACAAACAGTTGCGGAAGGTGGATAGATTGAGTTTTTCATTAAGTTATTAATGATATAATTTCATTTAAGCATTTCTAGATTGATACTTAATTTGAGCTAATTTGATTTGAAATTAGAATCACATTTTTTTATTCCCTAGGTTGAAATCACCATTCAACACAGCCATCATCGAGATTGTTAATTGATTGAATCAAATATATTTGAGAACTTTAGATCCTATCAACTCTATTTAGCCCCTAATAAAGGATTAGATCTACTATCGCATGATGAATTAGATGTTTTAGTTGAAATTCTTATAATAGATTTTTTAAGTTTGTTAAATAGACTAACCGAGTTACCAAAATTCTTTAACACTTGAATTTAAACATTTAGCATAGTGTCGCACATACTTGTATCTAAACATTCTCAAATTTCTCACTAACAATACTCAATTTCTCCTTGAACTAATTCAAGCATATTAATAAGATGAAGAATATGCTTCAAACAATTTCTAAGAATTCATCACTTATGTTTATTATCATTTGATCTCATGGAAGATCTCGATAAATGATTAATTTTCTTCAATTTATTTGAATATGTTTGAAGAGTATCTTAATTCTAAGAGGCCTCTTATGTTTTGAATTGATGTTCAATCAAGATTCTATTTCTTTTGACATCATCAATTTTATTTGTTCAATTAGTCTTATGATCATTTGAATTTATGTTTTCATTTTTTAAAGAATGTTTCATTTTGGACTTCAAGTTTTGTTATAAATCCTTTATGAGTTTAACATTTAACCCCTATCTCGCTAAAACTTATTTAGTTCTCCCTCCCTTTTTTTATTTGAGAAATTTTGAGGACCACTTACTTAATTTCTTTTATGAGAGTGAGTCCTTCATTACTCTCCCAATTGGCCAGAGGGAGAGGTGCAAGTTGTCTTTTAGTGGGCTTTCAACTTTAAGATAAATCTTGTAAGAGATTTTACCACTTTCTCTTTGATTTAATGTTTTACAAGTGCTTAAAATGGTTAATCTTTTAGTGGGCTTTCAACATTACTAAGATAAATATTGTAAGTATTTTTTCTTTTTCTTTGATTTAATGTTTTACTTTTGTATTCATTATATGTTCTTTTCCTCCCCTCTTTCCTTATTTGATTCTTTTTAATTTGAATTGAGCTTTAGATTTCTTTGCTTAGTGCTTTTAAGCCTTCTTTTTTATTCCCCATTTTTTTGTAAGTCAAAATTTAACTAAACATTTCCTTTGGGTGGAGACATCAATAGATGTTGGCTCTGCATAATGAGTGTAGCGGCGATTAATGACACAGATTTTTTATCTCATCATAAATGAGACTAAACCTAAAAGACAGCATACAATCACATCACACATGTTCGCTTACTTTTTTTTGGCTTTCGGCAAGAAGAGGAGATCTTTGGGCGAGAGAAGAACCCGCCTAATAATGGTGTTCCTCTCTAAAGCAAAAAGGGTAATGGAAAGGAGATGCGAAAATCGAGAAGAACCCTAATGTGATTGTTTCTCTTGCCAAAGGAAAAGTCGGAAGGGAAAAGGGAAATGAGCTTTAGGGGTGTTTGTGGATTACTAGGATTTAAATCTAAATCCTTAAATCTAAACACTGAGATTTAGTAAAATGGTTTGTCGAATCAGGTGTCGAAAATGCGGGTAAATCCGGATTTATTAAATCCGCAGATTTAGATTTAGAGATCGACGAACCTCTTTGTGTGGCGAATGGTTGTCCTCGTAGGCATTCGCTCCCTTTTCTCTTGTTGGAGCTCTCTCAATAGCAAAGCAAGACTCTCGTTCTCTCGTTTCCTTCATGCAAAGAAAGGCCCTTCTCTATTTCTCATTTGTCCCCGATTCAACCAGGAAGAAAGAAGGTTTTAACTTAGATGTCTATAATCATGAATCATTTTATCTCATTGGAAACAATGGTGGAAGCCGTACCTTCAAGATTTTGTCCTCTTCGCAC
This sequence comes from Cymbidium sinense, assembly GCA_021442155.1. Classification (NCBI taxonomy): domain Eukaryota; kingdom Viridiplantae; phylum Streptophyta; class Magnoliopsida; order Asparagales; family Orchidaceae; genus Cymbidium; species Cymbidium sinense. The sequence continues at coordinate 118,872,411 of CM038225.1, forward strand.
GAGTGACTTCTTACATTGCGGTTGAGGAAACAATTGTAGTTAACCATAGAAAATAGGATATATGGTATAGAGATGAAGATGATTTTCAAATATAGGGTTATATCATAAATAGAAAAATTAGGATATATAAAAAATTTTAATCAAAAGGAATTTTATCTATTTTTTAAAATTTATATCTAAATTTTTGATTAATCATAAATTATATTAATATTAAAATAAATTTATATTTATAGAAGCATCGATGAATAACTTTTATTACACTATTCTAATATAAATTCTTTCTTAAATAAATCAGTTTGATTTTATATATTTTATAATATTGAAAATTAGATAAACGTAAATATTGTTGAATCTCAATTTATTTGTGGATGGAAGAAGAATCTTCGGAGATATCTGAAAAAAAGGTTTGACAGAAAGATTGATAGCAAGAATACTAGAAAATAGGAAAAAATGAGGAGAAAATGTAATTTGTATTGCTTTAGCTATCTGATGCATAATTTGTTTTCACGGATAGAGTTATTGAAAATCCAAATTTCTTTTTCATTTAATTAGAACGCACAAAAATTTCCTAGGCTTGATCAATCCTCTTGGATATTTTGGGCAATCTGTTTATATAATCAACCACCAGTCATTGCAAAAACTATCTCAAAGCCTAGGATATCTCATTTGATTTTAATGGAAAGAGGTTGTTTTGACATAAGCTCACTATTTTACTTACCTTAAGGATATCTCATTTGATTTTAATTTCGATATCTCCATAGGGATGCATATGAGTGTTTTCACTTTACCTTGTTAAAGGTCAAAGTTCCATCTTTTCCAATCATTTTATTTAGAATTGTGAACTCCAAATCTAAATAGGTTTGATTATTATCTTTATCTTGTGTTATCTAAAATAGGGATGAGAATTTAAAGGCGTTATCGATCTATAAATAATAATATTTATTTATATTTTGTAATGATCATGATATCTTTATTAAATGATAAATTTTAATTTTAATTATATTCTTTTTTATTTATATTATTCTTTAAAAAATATTATTTAATTATGATTTAAATCCTCAAATAACTTAAAACATCTTTTTAGCAGATTTAATAAATTGTTACCAACAATTTACATTTCATTTACTAAATCCGGATATCTGGATTTAGTAAATCTACTTTAATCAATTTTCACTTCTTTAGCTAGAGATTTTTAAAGTGATTTTGGCTAATTTTGGATAAGGGTGATTTGGTCAAGTGGACAAAAAGAGAGGAGGAGAGGGTATGGAATAGAAATTCGATCTCACCATAATGCTCTTGACAGGAGGGTTATTTGCTCGATTAAGAAGAAATCAGGAAAGGGAAGAAGAGACTTGTTGAGAGGATCAAAGCACGAGAGAATGGAGAAGATCTCAGTTTGGAGGAACATAGTGGGTCTTCAGTTTATCAACTAATAGGGATATCAATTTACATGCGGTTGAAGAGGAGAAAGGAGAGCGAGGAGTTAATTGAGATTCTTGAGCCTTTATCGGTAATTCACAAAGAACGTTGAAAGCTTCATCTGTGAAGAGGAGGCCATGATCGTGGAGGAGACCACCCGCATGAAAGAGGATCGAAACAAGTTCAATCACATGAGAAGTTAATCGATTGAGGAATAGACAGTGCCTTAGTTAGAAATATATTTAAAATTGATTTTAAGTGTTTAATGCTTTAATGTGAATTTATGAGATTAAATAATTAATATATTCCAATGTTCATACGACACATTGTTTCATTGAATTTGTTTGGTTCAGAAGATCAATGGGTCAATTTTAGTTCAAATGTGTTTCCGAGCTCAATTTGCCTCGTAATTGAGTGGTGTCTTACTTGATGATTTCATCATTTTGAAAGCTCAATCAATTTCTGAGGAGTCGTTTGATTTAAGTCGCTCATCCTTGATATGCGTTTAGCGTATTGAATCAATGTTGATCCAGATAATTATAAAGGTTTAACACAATGGTGAAGTCCGTTCATCGATCAGAGATCATTTCGACTAATTTTGGTGGCATCGAGTGTATTTTAGATTTGCGCGATCACTTCCGATCATTCGACATATGCACAAACTCCTCTGAATTGAGTGTGAATAATCTTATTTGATAGTTTTTGACATTTGGAAGCTAATGGCACAATCAATTTTCTGAATGAAGGTTATTTGGACATCGTTGCAGCTTCCCGACTCCAATATGTGCGTTAGCATATTGATAACTCGATCGCTTAATCGGTTGATCGTTAGATTATGCAATATTTATATTCTCACCAATTTCGATATTATGAACGTGATGACAAAGTCCGTTCATTGATCGGAGGTCATTTTAATGATGTTTGGTGCATCTCGATTTGTGCTCTAAAGCATTTTCGATCAATTGACTTGTGGTTTGACTCGACTTATGACACATATATTCGAAGTCAACACCGATACTCCACTTCTCCACTTGTAACTTTTGTTTTTTTTGATATGATAATTTTTACTCTGCTAATGATTTTTTCAACATGAAAATTTCACATAAATTTACATTTTTTTGCTTTATTTCTTTTAGTTTTCATTGCTCGTTTCATATCAAATATTTATTTAAACTTTAAGAATTTTGCATTTTAGAGTTAAGAGTTTTTGTAATAGTAGATGGTAATTTATTTTCAGTGGAACAATATCCAAATTAAATGAAGGTTTTCTCTGTTGGAAAAAAATTCACTTAAACTAGTGAAAAATAGATTTGAGAGATCTGAAGTAAAATGTTGAATAGAACTCAAGCATAAGATCAAATGACATAAAATTTAATATGAAAAAAACTCGAAAATGATAAAAATTATTAGTACACCACATTAATTCATTATGAAAAATAAGGAGAATATTATAAATTATACTTGGCTCAAACCTCTACACTTCTCTCACTCTGGGGCACTCACTCTCCACTTACATTCATCAAAGATTCTTAATATAATTATCCCAATTATTGATCTGATAGAACACTTGATTATGAAAAACACAAAAGCAGGATAATTAATTAAATTCAAGCACTAATCAAGAAATTAATTAGCTTCATGGAAGAGATCGGAATGCATGACCCACTTGATGAGTGATATAAGAAGATCGGGCATGGAAAGCGGGTGGCCACCTCCTCACTGACGCTAGTGGAATTCCCATGTTCTCAACTTAGTAGTACCCTTCATATAGCAAAATTACAATTTCAAATTTCAAATAAATTAAATGAAATATATCCCATGCATATGTGTATATATCTGAGAGAGAGAGAGAGATTGAGTTTCATTCTTCTTGATAACATCAACGGTGTTATAATTGGTCCCTCTGTTGACTCGAATGTTATCTTTTGCCCACTCCATTTTTGGTCGGTGATTCATTCCTCAGTGATATTGCATCATGCATGCGTGGCACATTGTTAGTTTAATTATATTATTGTACTTTTGATAGTGTAATATCTTTGAGAAGAATCTCAAGAGATTTAAATCTAAGTTTTATAAAAAATTCATCCTAATAATTATAAAATACATTTATCCTAATGTCAAGTGAAATAAATTCATGATAGTAAAGTTAAGCATAATTATAATAAAAATGGTAAAAGCAATATGATCAAAAGAAGAAAAAATATATATACAAAAAATTCTTCTAATTGATGATGAACTCTTAGATTTTTTTAAGGATTAGTAATGTACAAGTCAAGAGTAATAAAATTATATTGGAAGTTTTGCAATGTGAAGGATATTCTTGAGTTTTAAAAGAATTTGATCTCATCATAGTTAATATATCATTATCCTCAAGTCTAGTGATTATTGAAGGATGATTAAGAGAATTGCTATGGTGTTAACACAAGAAAATAAAGTTAAGTCCTTGTGTATAACATGAAATACTTGGATAGTGGGATATGAAACTTAGTGTCAAAGATATTGAAGGGATAAAATTTTAATCAAATGGGAGCTTCCAAAGAGCAATATCTAATGCAATATAAGCAATTTTATATTAATTATGCATAGTAAGACCACAAGGAAAATGTTATGATGCAAGCTATTAGCTTTATTAATAATAAATATTACCTAAACTTTTAACTATTCATATATTGTCTTTGGCCAAAACCTTATAGTTTTTGTTTTATATAACTTCCTAAGATGTCACCCATCTTAGGGAATATGAGGAAGCTAATTTTTAGAGTTTCTAATAAAATTTTAATTATTATATGAAAGACACCCTAATATTTAAGAGTTCACCTTATTTCTACTTAGATATCACAATCTCTTCCACTTGAGTAATTGATATCTTTGCCAATTTTTTTAACCCATAGTCATTTATTAAGCACATAAGATTCTAGAGGTGACTCCCACCATGTAATATATTGTCTCATCTTAGATTCAATTTTACATGTGGCTCCCATGGCATAATACTTTCTCTTGTATGACACTTAGTGATGGCGGTGAGTAACCTTTTTAGTGAGATTAAGTGGTGTAAAATATTATGGATCTTTAGTTTAATGTCTAAAGATGAGATTTGGAGTTTTTGGTGAGATGTTGAGGGGTTTAGTATGGTCCTCTAGTGGAATTTTCAAGACTAGCTTTGAGCTAGTTTGGCTGATTTGAAAGATCTCCAAGAATAAGGGTTTAGGTGGAGTAAATGGATAGAAATAAATATGTATGATTAGCTTAATATGTTTTTAGTGATTTGGAATAGATGGTTAAGTTTGGTGGAGTTTATAATGGTTTGAAGGGTAGAGCAGAAGGTCTTAGTTTCATCTAGTTTGGCCAAGGGTTTTAAGTATGGCTTTGGAGTGGATGTGGAGCTTGGAATGAGTGATGATTGATCTTAGAGAAAGATAAGGATGTGGAGTAAGACTTAAGTAAATTAAAAGAAAAATATTAAGCAAGAAAAAAATATAAAGTGGGACAAATGATAACCATCTAATCTCACCAAAGAAAAGGCAATCTTGCCACCAAACACTAGGGAAAAGAGCAATACTTCACTCAAAATGTTTCATTCAAAAACTGAAGTTATAAATATTTCAACCCATATTTATAGGCATTACATAACCTTAGGGCTATCACTTTTGGAGGGAAAAAGTGGAGGGAAAAAATGATGGGAAAAGAGGGTTGGTGGCCATTTATGAAAGAAGTGTTTCAACCACTCATTTTAAATATCTCTTTCATATCATGACCAACCATACAAGCTTCTAGATGAGAGATAAAAATATAAAAAAGTTAAAATTAAAATACATTTAAGATGTTCTAGAACATTGACTCTTTATTGAGCTTTAGCTTGCGCTCTTATAGTTATACCAAATCTTTCTTCTCTTCCTTGGGCTTTATTCCAATCTCTTGTAATTTGGCCTTTAGTTTGATTTTCTTCATGATGTGCTACATCACTTAGTTTGCATTTTAAGGTTTACGTAATACTTTGATACCATCAATATATTTTTCACTTTGGCTTAATGACCTTAAGATTTTGTCCCATTAGTGTAGCTTCAAAGGCCCCATGCCAAAGAGTAACATATTATGAGAATGCTTAACTTTAGCATTTCTCATGAAAAAGGTGCCTCAATAGCTAATTTATACTTGAAGGGTATCACAATTTCCTCCACTTAACAGCCTCATCAATTTTTTTAACACAAAATCATCCGCATGTGGTGATCACCCTTACAAAAATAAAAAAACCAAATACAGGGGGAGGGGGTAGGTGGGTGAACATCTCTCATAAAATTTTAATTTAAAGTATACATATTATATATGCATATATATATATATATATATATATATATATATATATATATATATATATATATATATATATATATATATATATATATATATATATATATATATATATATATATATATATATAAGCTTGACATTCAAAAGTAGGACAATTGATATATCCTTTAAAAAATTTGGCATATCTCACATCTTATGGCAATATATATGTTCTTTAAAAATTAAATTTGAGGTTATCGGAATTCCAATTTAATAAATTTATAGTTGAATTGAATGCCTCAATGAAAAGAACCTATCAACACCAATAATAGATTTGAATTTAAATGAACTTAAATTTAGACTGAAGTATAATTAGAAACTTTGAAGTATTAATTGAAGGGTCAAATGATCTCCCAACATGTTTATAGTCAAATCAAATGGTTTGGTAAAATATCTAATACTTTAAGATCACTGACTTTTAGGTCAATAAGTCACTTGGATGAAGTATTTTAAGATATGAGGTAAAATTAGAAATGAGCTTCCCTCCAATACAATAATAAGCTTTCATTAATTTGGAGGGTGAAGATTGAGTTGAGCTAAATCTAAATTTGTGAAAATATTGAAGACAGGGACCGACCATTGACATCCTTTATCAACCACCACCAATGACTGTTGTAGTTTGTTTCTAAAGGTTGTTATTACTTAAATTTTCCATCATTTAATCTTTTGTTCTCCAATTAAGGGAAAAGTGAAATACTGTAATTGAAATTTTATAGTTGTTGCGTCTTTAGAAAACTAGTTCATGAGTAAAAGTTCGCCTTTGTTGTGAAATCCAGCATACACAAGTATTTAAAGAGTGAACAAGAAAACTCCAGAATTTTTACGTGGAAAACCTCAAAAGAGAAAAAATCACCTTCTTAGAAAGCTTCCACTATGTATTTATTTCAGAGTACAAAATCTTCCTGATAACGGGATTACAGAATTGTATATGAGAAAGGAACAACGACTATGTAGTCACGTTCAGGTGGTAACAATTGCTAGTGGTAGCAGATGATAGAGAACAACGAGGAACAGCGACTGACGATGAAGGTCTTCATGATGGAAGTGAGGTTGGCGATGGCGAGGATCGATGGCGGCGGCGATGGTTGACGTGGTGGTAACGCGATTGTGCGGAGGATCTTCAAGCTTTAGGGCTCTCTCTCTCTCTCTCTTGCTTGGGCCCCCTCATATGAGGAATGCTATTTATAGATTGGAGGTGGCGTCTCTAAATACATGCAAAACCCATCCACTTCATCGACTCAAAATAATCCCTTTGATCATTTGATGTATTTTAAATATTTGAATGCTCAAATGAAGTCAAATTTTTAAGATCTTAGGCTGTTAGATCCTCATAGAGGCTCGTTATTATAAACACTCCATGTTTGAGAGCTTTTAGGAGTTTAGCGATATCCCAAAGTTTCCAATGATATTTTAAGTTCTTGATTTCACTAGTTTCAACTTATCGTTTGCTTTTAACGTCAAGATTCATGCTTGTAGTAGAATTTTTTAGTGTCATATCGATTTTCTCTATTTTTTGGATGATATTATCTCAATCATCCAAAAATATATAAATCATGAAAATAATAAATTCTTCAATAAAATTTGAGAGTCATTTAACCATACAATTTGAGAGAACATATCTTCATGGGAGCACAAAAGTATGACTATAAAGCGAATCGAGTGAGGATGTGTGTTTTATGATAAGATTTTCGAGTCATACCACAGCTTCGTGGCACCGCGTAAAAATTTCAGATAATAATTCTGAAATTTTGTGGTGGCTGACCTCTAGAGTCAGAATCGTGGGGCGGAATGACGCTCTTCAAAGCGATGCGGCGCGATGTATACAGTGTTAAGCATTTGCGTGGCCATTAGTCGTTGGTGTCACAGACGGTGCGTCGCCTCAATGTAATGCTTTTGATAGTTTTGGGCTTTGGCAATTTATGATGATTTTTACCCTTTTTTCCCCAGGGTCTATAAAACCAAAGGGAAGGTACACTTCTTGCTCTATGCTTCTCTTCTTGAGTGATAGGTGATCAGGCCGTAGTTCATGGCGAGCTCGATTTTCCTCGAAAGATGTTTTCTTATCGGAATGTTTGAGGCGATCAAGACTTGTAGTTCATACGGTGCTCTTTTCTTGAAAGATTGACTTTTATCTGACGAGTTTGGAGCGATCAAAGCCGTAGTTCATCTGTGCTCAGTTTCCCGCGAAAGAGGCGTTGGCTCCTTGTTGGACCGGGTTTGGAGGCAATCAAGGCCGTAGTTCATCTCAGGCTCAATTTTCCCTCGAAAGCGTTGGCTATTTATCGATCGAGGGTTTGGGCGATCAAGACCTGTTCATGGTGAGCTCCAATTTTCCCTCAAGGTGTTGGCCTTTATGACCGGGTTTGGGCGATCAAGATCCGTAGTTCAAATGAGAGCTGGTTTTCCCTCGAAAGAGGCATTAAATGTCGGATAGGGTTTGAGGTAATCAAGGCTCGTAGTTTCTTCTTCTTGTAGGAAATTGACTTCTTGAGTCTTCAATGGATGTTATTGATAACCACCTGGCCGTTAGCGAACCATCGTTTGACGACTCAAAGTTTGTGTAATTTAGCATCATTAGGGGAGTATCTTCTCTCTCTCTCTCTCTCTCTCTCTCTCTCTCTCTCTTTTTCTCATATGTATGCGTATCTTTTTGTGGTCATGAAAAATTTTATAGCTTATAGAGTGAAAAATTCTAAGTATTGGGGTAAGTAAGCTGCTTCACAAAAGTTCCAGATTTTTGTCATTTCTTCCTCTTTATTTATCATGTATTTTCACAGGGTGATGGACAGAAGAAAACCTATAACATGACGGTTACAGACGACATATCATCCACTATCACATCAGATAGTTTAATGGTGTTCCACAAAAAATTTCACTTCCCTAATGAGTTGGTGGCCATTATTGCTAAAAAGTCTGATTGAGCCCGTTCACCTCCACCAGGGTACTTTACTATTTCTGAGATGATTCTTCATGCAGGATTGCGATTCCCTTTGGCTCCTGAGTTAATTGAGATCTTCAAAATATGTGGTGTAGCTTTGTCACAATTTTGATTTCAAGCTTTAGTGGTTATCGTTGGTTTGACTATCTTCTTTAGAGAGCGTGGTGTTACTTTGAACATCAAATACTTGTGCCAAATGTGTAGATTCACATGTGATACTCAGGGACGTGTTTCTTATCAGACTGTAAAGAATTGGATAGAATTTTCAGCATGAGATCCCTCTAAAAATTGGTCTACTGGATTCTTCTTTGTGAAAAATGAGTGGGGCCTTCTTGAGATATGGGGAAGATTGAATGACCTTCCGGATCCATTCTTGATTGAAGAGAATGAGATCTTGGCAACTCTAATATTCTGATGTAAAGATTACTTTGTGTCATATTAGCAAATATATAGTTGAAGATAGAATGTTCAAGGTTGGCCTTTCCATAAAGATCTCATTATTTTCCACTAAAGAGATCAAGTAAAGGTGATGAAAGGTCTCTTCATATTCGTAGGGTTCTTTCAAGAAGCCATGAAATTGGTGGCAATGTTTCTTTAAGAAAAAGAAGACATGTCTTTGAAGTGACTCGATAGATATCTGCAAGATGTTCACCCCATTGGCATCAGAGTTTAGGCTTTCAACTCATGATGAGGGAGTTCATTTCTAAGCCGCATTAGAGGTGTTAAATCATATGCAGGCATCAAGAGATGAATCGGTATGTTGTCTCCCTTCTTTCTTCTTTTCTTCTTTTCCTCTTTATTTTATTTTGTGTAATATTTGTGATGGTTTTTTTTCTTTATAGGTAACTCAAACATTAGGGCTGATGGCTTATTTGGGTGTCTCTTTAGACGAGTGAAATACTGAATTTGTGAAGGTAAAATATCACTGAGTATGAGCGAAAGATGAGTCTAAGGCCAATGAAGTGACAACTTTGGAGGATTTAGGTTCTGAAGCTATGAACATGTGGACTTCTTTCTCTCGGTGTCCGATTTTTTGGTTTGATAATTTTTTGATTTTGGGCAATTTTGTTGATTTTTATTTTTCTCTAGAAGTCTATAAAACCCCCCTAGGGTCAAAGGAGAAGACACCTTCTCTTCTTCTTGAGAGAAGGTCATTCGTCGATCAGGCCCATGATCTTACGTCGTTGTTCGGTTTTCCCTCGAAGAGCGTCAACCTTCGTGATGTCGGGTTTGGAGCGTGAGAGCTTATGTTCTTCCAATTTTCCCTCGAAAGATGCATCAACCGGCCTCGTCGGACCGTCCAGGTTTGGAGGCGACCAAGGCCCGCGGTACATACGTTGTTGTTTTGATTTTCTCTCGAAAGAGGTGTCAAACGGCCTCGTCAGACCATCTGGGTTTGGAGGTGATCCAGGCCTGCGGAACATACGTCGTTGTTCCGGTTTTCCCTCAAAAGAGGCATCAAGCCTCGTGACCGTCGGTTTGGAAGCGTCAAAAATGATATACGTCGTTGTTCCATTTTCTCTCAAAGAGGCATCAACCGCCTTGTGACCATCCGGGTTTGGAGCATCAAGGCGCTACATCGTTGTGTATACATTTTTCCTCGAAAGATCTCAATCTTATCGGACCGTCCGGGTTTGGAAGCGATCAAGGCGATAACCAGATGGGGTTTGGCGATGCTCGGCGATGGTGGCCAATCTGGTCGGCGGTGACTGCGATGGTGGTCGGAGATAACCATGAGATGGTGGTGACCGGCAGATTACCGACGATGGTGGCAGTAACCGGATGACAGTATCGATGTATTCTATGGTTGGCGGCCGAATGGTCTGCTAACCTGGCGGCATAGTGATGATATGTCGGTATTGGTAGGATGGCCACGGCGATGGTGGTGAGCAAAATTGGCGGCGATGGTTGGCGGCGGTGGCCTGACGGTGGTGTCGGTGAAAACGATGATTGATTTATGGTGGCCGGCTAATTGGAAGCCGGCGATCTTTGACCTATCCGAGGTTGTTTGTTAGAGTGTGACTCGATGATGTTAACTTGTATGGAAGAGGTTGAATTGAATCCGCTAAAAATTTTTGACCTATTTGAGGTTGTTTGTCAAGGTGTTACCCGATGATGTTAAACTATATGGAAGAGGTTGAATTGAATCCGCTAAGGATTTTTGACCTATCCGAGGTTGTTTTCGTGTTACATTATATGGAAGAGGTAAATTGAATGCAGAATTTTTTACCTATCCGGTTGTTTGTCAAAGTGTTACGATGATGTTAACGTATGAAAGAGGTCTGGGAAGTTCACCATGGACCTTAACCTATCCTGTTGTTAGTCGAGTCTTTGCTTGATGGCGTTAACTCAGATGGAAGAGGTCATCAAATCCCCTTAGGATTGATCATGCCCGATTGAGATACAACGTGAGTTGTATATTTCTCAAGTGAGAGGATTAAATGAAGAAGAAACAAGCTTATGAGAAAAAATCATAAACTCATTACTTTAATAATGTTGGTGATACAATATTATCACAAGATAACTTAATAAAAGGGACGAGATACATTTTTAGAGAGAGTTAGATAAGAGGTGGAGAGGAAAAGATAACGGATAAATTAAAGTATAATATTTATACACCAAGGATTACATATAACACTTTTAGAGACCTTCTATATTCCAAGTTCTCGGGATGATTTTTCCTCGATCATTAGTTATAAGCGGTTGGTTATCCGATAACGAAGTGGGGGGCGAGGTCTTTTCTGAGCAAAACCCTCTGAGGTACATCTTTATCTTGAAGATTAAAATTCTCGATGTTGAAGGTCACCGAAGGGCGTGCTTGAGCTTATTTGAGGTAACATGATTGTGCTATTTGTTGATTTCTAGATACCACTCCAACCCCAATGAGAGTTTGAAATTTTATCTTAAGATGAGGTACCGAAGTGACAGCACCGAAGATTGATTGGAGGGGTCTTCCAAATATAGTGTTGTATGCTTTGAATTTGACTTGACCACTATGAATTGAGTGAGTGACTTGTTGAGAAAATTCTCCGAGAATAACGGAAGGGATTGTCCCTCCACTTGTACATGGCGTTATCAAACCCCGTCTACGGGTTGAAGTTTTTCCAACTTGGACCATGCTAAGAAAGGTGGAGTAAAATAAAATATCAATGGAACTCCCATTATCAATCAAAATTCTCTTCACAATATAACAGGAGTCACCAATCCCTGCACTGATGACAAGAGGATCTTGATGTGGAACTTGGACTCCTTCCAAGTCTGAGTTATTAAAAGTGATGGGATGATTAATACTAGATTTTTTTAACTCCGGCTCTTCAAAGGCGGTGATGAAGACTTGATTAGATAGTAGTCGTCCACTTGCAATCGTTTCAATTTCTCCAACTATTTGGTGACTATTATGTTGTTTCTGTGATGATTGTCCCGTTGCCCCCCAGTTGGAGCTATGTTTGCGTGAGTTGGTTAGTTTTGCACAAATTAATGCAGATATCCCTGTTGAATAAGCCTCTCAATCTCTTCTTTAAGTTGTTTACACGCCTCTGTAGTATGTCCACGACTTCGATAGAAGTGACAATATTGCTCTTGATTTCCTGAAATTGGTTTCAGTGGATGTGGCCACTTAATGGTCTCTTCATCCCGAATAACCATCAAGGAATTAACGCGAGATGTGTTCAGTGGCGTGTATTCCAATCGTTGATGTGAGGGCCATGGAGGGAGATCACGACTTGTTGCTTCTTATGGGATTGGCGTCTGTGTTTCCAGAGTACTCTTATATTTTCTTGGATTGATTATTTTGGTGGGCATTAATAGCATCATCAGAAACTTTACCTGAACCATTCTATCAGTATCTCGCATTAGCGATGGGTAGAAAGATCCAGGATGGAGCCCTCCAAGGAAAACTCCTCTTAGTAATTCAGGGTCTACCCCAGGTATTTGGTGAGCTTCTGAGGAGAATCTCTAGAAGTAGTATTTAAGTGATTCACCATCATTTTGACAAATGCCAGAGAGATGAGAGGAATCTTTAATGATCCTCCGGTTTGCAATGAACTGTTCTACGAAAACCTTGGCGAGTTCGTAAAAGGTATAGATGGATCCCCTTGGAAGGGAATAACCCAAGTCGAGCTTGCCCTTAAGAGTAACAGAAATACTTGAGCAAAGTGTCGAGCTCGTTGGATATGCATGATGGTCGAATGGTCGATGTTCATATGGGTCGATTTCTCCATCATAGAATCAATGCTTGGAAGCTTGAAACCAAATAGGATGTTGAAGAATAGCTTTAAAGGTGAGGACTCATAGGATTGGTGAGGGAGGATGATTTCTATCTTGAAGGTGAAATTCATCTTGCATTAGCGTCATAATTTTGCAATAACATGAATGGCAGTGGTCAACGAATGTGTCAAGCTACCATCAATAATTGGTGGATTAGCTCTTGATGCATGATGGATGAGTAGAACTTGATGTCGAGATCAACATCACGGTCTCTACATGGAGGAACTTTAGTGTCAAGGAGATTAGCATCACGGTCTCTACGCAGAGGAACTTCAGTGTCAAGGAGATTAGCATTTTGACCTCCCATGGCTAACGATCGATCTTGGGGGAGATGTGTTTGTCGTGGTAGTGGCTGTTGTGTTCCTCGCAAAAGTCGGATCATCTCATTTTGAGACTCTTCCATTCAGCGGACACAATCTTCTAAAGAGATTCTTCTCGCTCCTTCATAGTCCGTCTGTCGGGGAGAGGAGTGATTCGGAGTTGAGGATCCGTGGTGACATATTGCCTAATAATGCTGTTCGAAATTGTGATTGAGGGTTCTTTTCCCATGATGGCGCCTTACGTCTTGAAAATTTCTTGTGAAAAAATCATTGCCTTAACTTTGAAATCAACACACAAGTATTTAAAGTGAACAATCCAAAATTTTACGTGAAAAACCCCGAAAAGAGGAAAAACCACGAGACCTCAAAGAAAAGCTATGTATCTTTTGAGTACAAGATCTTCCGATCGATTATAGAATTGTATATGAGAAAGGAAAAAATAGCTATGTGACAACGATCGTTTAACATTCTTAGTAATGCGATGATGGTGGGTGTGGAGCAATCAAGTAGAAATCGAGAACAATTGCGGCAAAATGCAGAACAATCGCAAACGCAGAGAACAATCAGGTAGAAGTCATCATGATGGAGACCGATAGAGATTAGATGGATCAACGGCTATGGCGGCTCATGGCGGTGGTTCCATATGACTGCAGGATTGTGCTTGGAGGATCTTTAGAGCTCTCTCCTCTCTCTTGCTTGGGCTCCATCATATGAGGAATGAGGGGCTATTTATAGATTAGAGGAGTGACGTCTCTGTAAATACATGCAAAATTCGAACCACTCCTCTCCATCGGACGGCTCATGATGATTCCATTGATCATATGATGTATTTTGTGTATTTGAATGCTCAAATGAAGTCATAATTGTAAGATATTTGGCTGATGTCTCAAAGTTTCCAATAATATTTTCAGTGCTTGATCTCGACCAGTTTCAATTTCTGATCAGCTTGCTTTCGGCATCAAGATTCGTGCTTTGACTAGATGAATTTTTAGGGTCATATCAGTTTTGTTGGAAAATTAGATTTTAAGATGATAAAGTTTTATCTAATTTTCGATAAAATAAATAATGTAATTAATATTTCATATATTATATTTTATGTTGAATATATAGAATGACGTCAAATTTGTTGCTAATTTAAATGTTATCAAATATAATAGATGATATGAAATAATTAAAAAAAAATCTTTATTTATAAGAGCACAACATTTTTCCCATGTCATTTTAGACATATATATATAGATTTCAGACTTAGGGCGATTCAACTTTTCAAATTTAACCACCCTATCGAGCAAGTCCTGGAATGTTGTAATTAACACAATACATAAAAATGGTGTCATTTTATCATCCATATTGCCCATTAACAATTGGATCGCATGTTATTCTTTCAATTATTGCTCACACTTCATACTTAGGTTATGTTAACGACTTATGAATTTTATCACTGACTTATCTTTTGTCCTTTTCAGCAAGGCAAGACGGGTGATTGTTATTTTCTCGGTTGCACTAGTGAACTTCTTCATGAATATTGCCTCTAATTCAGCAAAGGTTTTAACCGAATCATTTGGAAATTCTACATACCACTCGAAAGCGGCTGAGGTCAAGCTACTGATGAACTGACGGAAAAGCAGTGCATCGTTCCCTCCTATGTTACCACAAGTAGCCTTAAATTGGACTAGATGTTGCTTTGGGTTACCAAGCCCACTGAAAGTATTAAATTTCGGCACTGAGTAATCTTTTGGGTATGACACTTGATCATATTCAGCTGGGTAAGGGCAGCCCATACTCACTAACTTTTCAGCTTACTCTGAAGCTATAATTGCCTTTATCTTTTCATTGATTATTGTTTCTAGCTGAGCGGCTGTTATTGTTCCAGGTGTGCTAGCCACATTTTGAATTATCGGCTGAAGAGGTAGTTGGTTAACTTCATTCCTCACTTCAGGTGTAACATGTACTATAAGAACCTGAGGTACTAGAATGACTGGTGGTATAGAGTTTGTATTATTAGCCACCTGTTGATTAACAGATAAAATAAGTGCTACATTTAATGTGATATTCTTCTGCAACATATACATCATGATATTCATTTGTACCATCATATCATTCATCTTGGTACCAAGCTGTGTAATTTCATTATCTTTGACTTCCATTTGATGCTGCATTTGTCTTTGCTCTTTAGCTAGCGCCACGATGTCAACAAGTACAAGCTCTTCTTCCTCCTCTATTTCTTATTCTTTTTCTGCTCCTTGCTCACCTTCAAGGGAAGAACTTGACTATCCTTCTCGTTGTGTATTTGTAGGGGTAACTTTTACTAGGGCTAAATGACGACGCTGATTATAAAAGCATGTACCAGGCTGATCATTTCCTGGTTCAACCATATAAACAGCTTCAGCACCTATGAACTCTTTATTATTTTGACCTTCTTCTTCTTCCTCTTTAGTAGAGATTGAAGATCCATCTTCTGCTTACTTATGTGAAGACTCTTCTTCATAAACATCGAATTTAGGTTCAGGTTCCCTGGATCCATGTTGCTGCTGATGGTGCTAAGCGAAAAGTTCATCTATATCTCTGACCATATAGATGACTTCCACTTTCATAGTGTCTTCTTATTGCACATAAATTTTTTATTGATATTTCCAGTGGATCTCTAGTTTGATGTGTGAAACAAACACTTCTTCCACTAAAGGATTGCGATCAAAGTCAACCATCTCTTGTGAGGGTGAATCCGATCGGCGATGGGATCCCCTAGAGGATTCTCCAGGGTGTCGACCATCATGTCTTTCATCAATGTTATCCCTTCTTTTGGGTATCCACTTATGATGAGTTATTTTTGAGGTGAATTTCTGAATATTGGTATCAGATGTCACACCTCTTCCATTTTTCAGGATTTCATCACGGGGCCTTAGCCTCCATATCTGCTTATCCTTTTGTCAGGACCTTTCGGTAGTGGATTGTTGGATAAGGGGTCCGAGTGTCACGCTCTCATGCTCCCTGCATGAAGCATACTTGCCTCGATGTTGGTTACTGAAGAGATGAAAACCTCCTTTGTGGAGTTTCGGTATTTTAAATCACCACAGGCCTCTGAAATTTTATTTCATTAAGCCGCTATCCTTGGCTACTTTAATAATGCTATGTATTCTGCAATACATGGTTTCAGGTTGTCTCCTCTATTATGGTGGAGCTTGACATTGTTGGGTCCAGAAATACTACTTTACTTCACCAGTAGAGCTATTCCTTTTTACCCACTTTAGATTATCAAAGTTGTTATGAGTAGGAATACTCATTTTTGGCGACACAATGCTTGTTCACTAGGTCATTCATAGGGGATTTGCTGAGCCCTCAGCTCAGCATTTCTTCTTCTTCTCTGCCTTCTGGTTAATTTGCATCTTGATGAGAAAGCTTCATGATCTTGCTTTCCATGTACGAAAGGTTCAATCGGTGAAGCAATTGTACCATGAGGCATGAAAGACATAGTTTACTGTGATAGTTCTTTTCATCATGGAGACTTGTTGACTTAGTCTTTTAAAAGCGAAGTTCTCTAGAGAACTTCTTAACAATGATTGATCTGATTGGAGAACATGGCTAGTAGAAGCTTCAGTAATTTGAGGTCTTCTAGCATGGCCTCGGATGAGTGTACCACGGGTGGGTACTTCAGGAGTTGTAGCTATAATAGCTAAGAAATTCAAGCTACCAAATTGAATTGTAGCTCCAATATCTCCTGTGTTGATGACAGTGTTGGCTAGGCAGATGTTCGCAGCATGCCCTAGCTAGATAGTGAAAAGAGTGCTCTGTAGATCCATTCTGTGTAAGTGAAAGATGGAGATTAGTAATTAATAATTATTATTTCACCCCATGCTTTCAAAATGCAGAGGTACTACAAAACAAAATAATAATGTAATAAAGATACACTCAACAGAATAATTCATTCGACATAGAGCCTTATACATTATTAATTTGAATTTATTACACATTTAAATCACCAATTTTATTTTAAATTTTCAAATATTTTATTGCTATTATAGCACATATATGATTAGACAAAGATGGAAAGAGAATCCGGTCCCCAAGCGGACTGTAAAATCGTGGGCTCTAAAAATTCAACTCTCGATAATTGAATGAAGAGAGTATGATTTGATGTTTCGATGTAATTTTCAGAAGGTAGATGAAATAGTAGATAAGACACAACCTAGATATTTCGCCCTCATTTGGTGAGGACTTTAGATCTGATTCTAGGTTTTCTATAGGCACAAGCCCCTATAGTTAATTACCCATGTCAATAAGTGAGAGAGAACTTTCGATTAAGGCTAGTCGTTAGATAACTAAATGCGTAGCGTATAATAGTAGCATGTAGAGTTTTGAAATTTCATTTAGAATTTAGAATTTATGAAATTCATCATCATTAGCTTAAAGCGGATGGTTGGGGGAATGATTAATCCGGTTGAAATCACCATTCAACACAGTCATCATCGGGGTAGTTAATTGATTGAATTGAATATATTTGAGAACTTTAGATCGTGTCAACTCTGTTTAGCTCCTAATAGAGGATCAGATCTACCGTCACATAATAGAATTAGCTTCTTTGATATTTTACTAAGTTAAAATTTTTATAATAGATTTTTAGGTTTTGTTAACTGGACCAGTCCTCTAAGCAAACCGCATCGACACTTGAATTTAAGCATTCAGCATAGTGTCGAGGCCCATGCTAATATATTTAAGAATGCCTTAATTAACGCCTTCTGTTTGCTTGTACAAAGTTTTGCGAATCCCATGGTGAGTAGTTCATTTATTTAAAATCTTGCATATGTCTTTCAACGCTTAAGTTAAGCTATTGAAAATATCATGTTATTATATTTGCAAGCTCACGTAAATTGAAATGCTTGAATATTGTATTTACTTGAAAGTGAATGTAAAGAGTTCACTTTATTTAAGTATTTACACGTATCTTGAAGCTATAAATTCAAATGACAGTTTAATTTATTATTTTACATGAAAGTTTAACCCATCAGAGATACTTCAGTGAATCAATGGAGTGTAATATTCAAGTTGATTCCTCCTCTTTTTGAAGGTTCCTCATTTAACTTGTTTCTTGTTTTTATAAATAAGGCTATTGATTTTTGCATTTTTATGAAACATCCTTAGATATTTCAAGCTTACAAATAGATCAACCCATATTATGAATATAGATATATTTTCTCTTTTCAATTCAACCTTCAACTCCATAGAATTCCTCCATACAAATGTTTATTTTTAATTCGGTATTACAACCAAAACGTCAAGTGCTTGAATTAGAGTTAGTTATGTTATGATGTGCATAGGAAACTTATTCAAACTGTCCCACATTCATGTCGCCGCTTTTGATTGAGAAATTTGCGAGAACATGGACTCACTTAACTTCTTCTTGTGAGAGTGGGTTCTTCATTACTCCCTCCAATTTCTATAAATAAGGCCAAGAGGAGGTCTTACAATTCATTCCATTTTTTTGAGGAGTTAGAGTGTTTGAAAGAGAAGGGTTAATTTTTTTTAGTGGGCTTTCAACTCTGCTTAGATAAATCTTGTAAGTGCTCTTCACCTTTTTTTCTTCTTTGATTTAGTGTTTTACTTTTGTACTCGTTATATGTTCTTTTCCCTCCCCTCTTTTTGTTCTTGTTTGATGATTTTAATTTGAATTTAGCTTTAGGTTTCTTTGTTTAGCGTTCTTAATCTAGTTCTTTTTTATTCTCCCATTTTTTTCTAAGTCAAAAGATTTAACAAAATTCGACAGTATTTCAGCTAGGGGGAGCAACATCTAATAGAGGTTGGCTTACTCGGTAGGCCATAATGTGCGTAGCGAGCTATCTTGCGACACCGCAACTGATTTTTCATCTCGCCGTGCCATAATGAGCACGACGAGGCCTTCAAACCTGCAGAAAGATAAGCATTTGCATATACACAATCACATCAAACATGTTCAGACTTATTTTTCTATGCATTGCAATGATTGGTAAGGAGACAAAGATGGAGATGCAGAAAACTGAGAGAAGAATCCGCCTAATGACAGTGTTGCTCTCCGATTGCGGCAATGAGAAAGGTTAAAAAGGGAGATAGAAAGGGAGATGCCAGAAACTGAGAGAAGAACCTACCTAATGATGGTGTTCTCCTCCGGTTGCGGCAAAGGGAAATTGGAAATTTCAGATTGGGAGAAAATGAGGGAAAATGGAAAGGGTATTTTCGGTTTGGTGAAGAGAAGGGAAGAAAGAAATTGAGAAGCTATTTTTAGTTTTGTGGAAAATGAGGGAAGAAAAATGGAGAAGGAAGAAGAAGAAAGGGAAGAAAGAAATTGAGAAGCTATTTTCAATTTTGTGGAAAATGGGGGAAGAAAAAATGGAGAAGCAAGAAGAAGGGGAAGGAAGAACAATGGAAGGAGGAAAACCTACCTTGCTTGGTTGGAGAGGAGAGAAAAATGAGAGAGAGCTCTTGCCTTAGTTTGGATGAGGGAAGTGGGAGAGTGAGTTCTTGTCGTTTGGTTTGAAGGAAAGGAAATGAAAACCAAGAGAGGGAACTTCGGTTTCGGCTTGCGGTTTGCTTGAGGAGGAGGGAACTATTTTGGGAGAAGAGGAGGGAGCGGTTGTGGAGTGCCGTTTGTGTGCGTGAAGCTTCTGTTCCTCGAGTACGATAGAAGGAGCCAAAGGGGAAGAATCGCGTGTGAAGGAGGTAGGATTAGCCAATCAGTCGTCATCTGAGTGCTCCTTACCATGAGAGAAAAAAGGAGCGGGTCTACCGATTTTAGGTTATTAGCCCTTTATATAATATTTTTTATTATTTAATAACCTTTAATATGAAATTTATGCCGACATTATTATATGGTCAATATATATGTCAATCTTAGGTTATTCTGATGTTCTGAACATAATGGCGCAGTCCGTTTGGTTCAAGTCGGCATCAAATTGAGTCAATTTTAGCTCAAAATGCGTATTATCATTTTTGACTCCTCGATTTTCATGCAGACCTATCTGAATTGAGTGCGAACAATCTTAATTAATAGATTTTGATGTTTCAAGGCTAACGTGGTAATCAATTTCACGAACGGAGGTCATTTGGTTTGTGTCGGTGCCTTCTGACCTCGATGTCAATGCATGTACGTTGACGACTTGATTGCTTGATCGGTTAATCATCAATTATGCAATATTTATATTCTACCAATTTCGATGTTCTGAATGCAATTGAAAAGTCTGTTCATCAATCGGAGGTCATTTGGGTTAATTTTGGTGACATCCAGTGAATTTTAATCTCGATTTGCATGCCGTCACTTCTGATCATTTGACATTTGCACAGACACATCCGAATTAAGCGTGAATAGTCTCATTTGGTAGTTTTTGATGTTTTGAAGTTAACATCATGATCAATTTTGCAATGGAGGTCATTTGGATATCATCGTAGCTTCCCGACTTTGATATGCACGTCGAGATATTGATAGCTCAATCGCTTGATCGATCGATCTTTAGATTATGCAATATTTATATTTTGACCAATTTTGATATTCTGAATGCGATGGCAAAGCCTGTTCATCGATCGGAGGTCTTTTAGACCATTTTTGGTGATGTTTAGTGCATTTTGAGCCCATTTGCCATTTGTCATTTTCAGTTAGTCAAATTATGGGCTTGACTCGACTTATGACATATATCGTCAATAAAAGGCATTTGTGGACTATATATATATATATATATATATATATATATATATATATATATATATATATATATATATATATATATATATATATATATATAATATTATTTTTAATTTTCTAAAAGAGATTTACATACATAATGCTTAAATTTTTGAATATTAATTGTTTCATATTTAAAATTATATATTTATATATATAGCATCTAAAATTTTTTAATAACCTAAAAAATATGATTCTTTCTTTCCTCGTCATCTTCTCCATTTAGGGTCTGTTTTGCACCGTTGTAGCTATATGAAGAAGCAACTGTGAAGTTGATGCAGGGAAAAGTGCTGTTAGAAATGTGGTTCTGATGAAACAGTTTAACTGTTTGGAAGATTGAGTTGTGTAGGTGCTATACTGTAGCTGTTTGTAGAAAAAGTTACAAAACTACCCTTATGGTCTTATAACATCAACATAATAAGAAATTGTTTTTTTAGAAGTTCATACATACTCATAAGTATAGTATTTGACATTTGAATTTAAAACATCATATTACATTAAATAACATGAAAATTAAGATAATATTTGTAATTAATAATGCCAACATAATATTAAGCATTTTATCCAAATGATCAAGTCATTTAGAAAATTTATTTTTCAAAGCTCTTCTCCAAACATGATCACTATCTGCAGTTGTCTCTTCGCAATCATTAGCCCATCTAAAAAAAAATACATTATCCAGTGTTCGATTTCAAGGACACCTATAAAATCTTCGTTCATAGTTGCTTTCTCGATGTGAAGTGAATACACAATATTGTAAACCACAGTTGCATTGGATAATTCTAGAGGCACTGAAAATCCTTATGTTCTTATTTGCTAAGTCATGTTGATGTAAGCAAAAAAAAATATTAACATATATAGATTAAAGTTGTGTATATAAAAAATTTAATACATTTAAATGCGAGTACTTTTTGTCTTATGCCATTAGCATATTTAGAAGTTTAGCAAAAATACATCAATCAAATACAATTTTTTTTATAACAAAAAGAAAGAAATTTTATTACCATAATAAAGAAGTACAAAGTCCTTAAAGGGGATAAATCTATAAACTAATGCTCAAAGAGCAACATTAAACTAAAAGTGATAAATCCCTAACTAAAAACAATAACGTTACAAAAAAAAAAAAGACCAACTTCAAGAACAACGCTAGATCCATGTGCGAAAAGCTAAAACCATTTGCAAGATCTCAAAATCTGTAAACCTGCAAGATACTGAAGAAAGGATAAGCACAAAAAATTGAGAAACAAAGATAAAAAGTAAGGATAAAAAAAATAGAAGGAAGAACAGGCTTAGGCTCAGTTAGTATCATCTTCAGGAGCAACAATATATGTGAGCATCCAAACTTCATTAAGAAGGGTTACAATCACATATAAAGCTATTAGCAAGAGAGCAGATAAAATGAAACATCAACGCCATCACAGTCAACAAACCTCGCCTTTAGCTATGAGCCGAAGACTAATAGCCAAAAAAAGAACCAGGCCCACTCAGAAATGAAAGACCAGCAAAGCCATCCAGCCAACAAAAGATATATCGTCCACCAGCATCAGGAGCAGTAGTAGGAAATGAAAGACTAGCAGCAAAGCCACCACCAAAATAGAATAAAAGCCAAAGAAAAATAGCCAACAAAATCCCATAACCAACAACATCCCAGATCCGGGCAGCCAAGAAATTCAGCCAACAAAGCTATGAAGCTAACCGGCCAATAAAGGCATCCAACCAACAAAACCATCCACCAAGCAACCTCCACCAAACCAACCAAAAATAGCAGAGAAATGTAAAGGAAAACATCCAACAGAATCCCAGAACTAGCCACTAACATCCCAGAACTAAGCAACCAACAAAAGAGACAAACCCAGCAAATAATGCCATCAAGCTAACCGGCCAACAAAGAAATCCAGCCAACAAAATCATCCACCAAGCAACCTCCACCAAACCAAAACAATAGAGAAATGCAAAAAAAAAAAGCCAATAGAATCCCAAAACCATCCACTAACATCCCAGAACTAGGTAGCCAACAAAAGAGACAAACCCACCAAATAAATCCATCAAGCTAACCGACCAACAAAGGCATCCGACCAACAAAAGTAGTCCACCAAACAACCTCCACCAAACCAACCCAAACAAGAGAGAAGCCAAAGAAAAATAGTCAACAGAACTCCAGAACCAACCACCAACCTCCCAGAACCAGGCAGCCAACAAAAGAGATAAACCCGACAAACAAAGCCATCAAGCTAACCGGCCAATAAAGGCATCCAACCAACAAAAAAAGTCCACCAAACAACATCCACCAAACCAACCAAAAGAGTAGAGAAGCCAAAGAAAAATAACAGAATCAGAACCAACCACCAACCTCCCAAAACCAGGCAGCCAACAAAAGAGACAAACCCGCCAAATAAAGCCACCAAGCTAAAGAAACCGAGATAATGCAAACAAATTAGAAACACCTTTTTCAAAAAAGAATTGCACTTCAAGGGAAATTGAGAGAAGTATGTATCAAAACTGGTAAATCACAAATGTCAACAATTTCTCACTTCATTCCCATTAATGGACTGATTACTAAAGAAACTAAGAGATGCACTTAACGACTCATTGCAAAGACACACCCTAGGTTCGCTGTTGGAGTCACGATCGATGGGACAAACCGAGAGATAGTGCTCGTTGACACACAGGGGATTTCGGAGTTGCCGGTGGAGGATTCGAAGGGAGGCCCTCAGTTTAGTGAAGCCCTAGCTCCAGACCCTTCAAGATTCACTGGTTAGGGAATAGGAAATTGCAAATGCGGAAATGCAGAACACGAGAGATGGAATTATCGTGGCTTTCGTTCGGTATAATCGGCTAATAATAGGGGTAAACTTGGAATATATTTGTTTACAAATGGAGGAACAGAATTTTGCGGTTGGACCGGAGTTCCACTCCCAAGTTCTGAAAATGGCAGCAGCGACACGAATTTCATACAAAATGGGATTTACAAAGCTACTCCCAAACGCTTCATCTCACTTTTTTGAAACGAGAAGCAACTAAAAGTGCCAAATGGAACCTTAGTCTCATGCTACTCGACGTTCAAAAGTTTGTCTCCCATGACGATGCCTTCCTGTTCACCCCTCGGTATCGCATATGCTAAGCTCAGGAATGGAGTTCGCTCCATTGTTGTCTCCACGAGCGGATCTACAAACTTTCTAAAAAAGACACAATAAGATAAAAAATAATAATAATAAACTCTTATATAAAATAAAAATTAAAATAGCTTGTATTATCAAATAAAATATAAAATAATAACATAGATTTTCTCCATATTTTAGAAAATGCACACTTACTTTTTTTAACAAAAAAAATCACGTATCTTAATCAATTGTGAAGAATGTTCTACTGAGAAATATTTCTGAAATGATCCTCTAAGAACACGAAACATAAAACATATAATTAAAAATTAAATACTCATAAAAGATTTAATGAAATTTAAGACAAAATGAATCTAAATAGCAAAGTCCAAAAATAAGGGTGGGGGAAAAATAAAATACTCAAGATATCAATTTAAAGTAATAATGTTAAGAAATAAGGATAGAAATCAATATTCAAAAATATAAAATTTATAGCATCATCAAAGATAATCAAGACATATTAATTTATAGCATCATCAAAGATAATCAGGGTTAAGACATATTAAGATATATATGATAAAAATTTATAAATTTGTCAACAAATATAATAATATAATGTATAATGTAGATTCATTTGATTGTTTTAGTTGATTATGAAATTTATAAATTTTGAAATCAATATCAACTTTAATAACCTCCACAAACGTCTTTAAAATACAAAATCCAAAATGTATTTTGTTTAATAGTTTATTAGTTTCACATAAGGGATGTTTTGGGATCAATTTTGTTTTTTGTTTTTTGTTTTTTTTTATGTTGTTTTTAAAAATATGTTTGTTTAGAGTGTTTTTATGTGATTTTATCTTTTGTTTTCAAAAACAAATAATGTTGTTTTTAAAAACACTCAAAACATCTAAAAGATGTTTTGTGTGTTTTTAAAAATAACAAGTACAATCAAACAAGTTTATTTTTTAAGCAAAACATAATTAAAACAAAACAAAAATACAAAATAAAAAATAAAAGTGATCCCAAACAACCCCTAATTGATTGGAAATATAATCATCATTTTTCAAAACAAATTTTTCTAGGAGATTTACTTTAGAGATATCTATTGGTATAAATTAAAACTATAGAAATTATTGTGGAGAAAGCTTTTGAAAAAAGTTATTTTGAGTGTTATAAATATTTTTCAAAAATTCAAAATAACTTGACAATCACCATACTCTAATTCTGTTCTCAAAATAACTTTTCATAAAATTTTAAAAAATAAAAAGTAAACGAAATTACTTTTTGAAAAAATATAACAATCAAAAAGCTGTCCTAAACACACCCTTAGACAAGCCGATTGTTGACCCTCACTTGCATTCCTACTCCGGCATTTGCTCCCGCATTTCGCATTCGCTCGGCTTAGTCTCCTTCAAATCGCATGGAACTGCGAATGGAAACCATTTTTCCCCCCTCTTCATTCATCAATTCCCCTTCCGCTTCCACTCTCAGGTTCCCTCCCGATCGAACGACAACAAACTGCAAGCAACCGTCTCAACCGTACGCACGATCCTCCTAAAAATCACAAGCCAATAGAAGAAGAGGCTCTCCCTTTTTCGTTCGTTCTCTCAACCCGCACGCCGCAAGTTCTCGTTCTTCGATTCCCTCAAGCCGTAAGCACTCTCTCTCGTCCTCTCCCATTTTCCTTACCTGATCGAAACTCCTTTCCTCTGATTCTTCTCAACCGCACACTCTAGTTTTCCTCTCGTTCACTCCCACCCGAACTGCTCCTCTCTCCCTTTTTCTTTCTCTCGACCAGTAAGGCCTTTCCGTCCGTCCATGAAGGCCGCAACATGACATACCATTCGTTCGCTCTCCGCTGTGCAGATCGTGGACGTTGAAACCTCCTCTCTCAGTAAGATGAGCGACAACCCCTAATTGCCCTAGAGTCAGCTATCTCTCACACTACAGAGTAGAGTGGGCATGCTCTCCCTCTCCTTCGACAATGCTCTCCTCATTCCAGGCTTCAACCCCACAGAACATCTCCTATTCCTCCTTGCCATATCCTCTACAGAACCCGCCTATCCAACAAGCCAAGTCAGCCTAAGCTACAAGCCTACTGCCTCTTCCTGCTCTCTCTCTCTTAACCCCAATCCAATGCTTGAACAATATCCTAATAGCTACTGTAGAATCTGTTGGTTTCCTTGAAAACCTTCCTGCACATCTAGACCCCCATCTTCAAAGCCCTTAGTACTTCCTCCCCTCACACGAGAAACTATTGTTTCCCTGTGCCGCCTTCTCCTCTCGATCTTACTGTTCCAGAATTTCAGGAAGCTTCTTCTCATCTCTTGGCTTCTTCTCCAGCAAATGCAAGACAACGGCCTTTGGTCCTCATCCCATCGATCATTCCCAGCTCACCGATTATCTTATCTCTCTTTCTTGCCTTCACTCCTTCTAGCAAAGTCACAAGCCATATACAACCTAATTGAAATCCCATTTTTCCCTCACAAGCAAGTTGTGATTTACCACACAACCACACTATCCTCTCTTTCTCTCTTCCAAAATAGATGACAAAACTTCAAGATATGATTGTGGATGTGTGGGAATGTATGATTGTGGAAATT